>OX392463.1:121019379-122330547 GCA_947623515.1 Neoascia interrupta
CTATACAAAAATCTGGGGCGCCCACATGAAACGTTGTGTTCTTCAAGCTTATCGGAACTCTAAACGCCGACAGTAGTAGACGGTTGTGTCTGCAACAATCTGATAGGCACATATCAGTGTGGCTTTAGGCCAGGAAAGTCCACCATCGATCAAATATTCACACTGCGGCAGATCTTGGAGAAAACCCAGGAATTCCAAATCGATACACACCACCTCTTCATCGATTTCAAGGTCGCGTATGACAGCATCTATAGAGACGAGCTATATAGCGCAATGTCTAGTTTTGGCATCCAAATTTTTTTTGGATGGAAAACTCACGCTGTTCCGTCAAGGTCGGCAAAGACCTCACCGACCCCTTTGATGTCAAAAAAGGATTTAGACAAGGCGACGCGCTGTCATGCGACTTCTTTAACATCATACTTAAGAGAATTGTGCAGAACTCTCGCGCCAACACCAGAGGTACAATCTTTCAAAAGTCCGTTCAACTACTTGCATACGCAGACGACATTGACATAATCGGTAGAACAAAGCGTGATGTCAGTGAAGCCTTCGTGAGTATTGGGACGGAAGCGGCGAATATGGGTTTAGCAGTCAATGAGGGCAAAACCAAGTATATGCTGTCATCAAGAAAAGACACCCAACACCGACGTCTTGGACAAAACATCACCATCGACAGCTATAACTTTGAGGTAGTTAGGGACTTTGTCTACCTGGGTTCCGCTATCAATTCAGACAATGACACCAGCGCTGAAATCAAACGAAGGATAACTCTTGCCAATCGCTGTTTCTTTGGGCTAAGAAGGCAATTGAAGGCATTTAAAGTGTCCATGTATAAGACCCTCATCATCCCAGTCCTGCTTTACGGTGCAGAAGCATGGACTCTGTCAAAGGCGGATGAAAACACTTTAGGCTGCTTCGAGAGGAAAATTCTTCGGACGATTTACGGTCCCGTCTGCATAGACGGAGAGTGGAGGAGGAGATATAACATCGAACTGTACGGGCTGTACAGCGATACCGACCTAGCCAAAAGAGTCAAAACACAACGTCTACGATGGCCAACGCCCCGGCCCGGAAAATCTTCGAATCCACACCGCAGGGACGACGCGGTAGAGGAGCACCGAGACTCAGGTGGCGCACGCAAGTGGAAGGGGACCTCAGCCAACTTCGCGTGCGAAACTGGAGACGGCTAGCTAGAGACAGAGCTGGCTGGCGAAGCTTGTTGGCTGAGGCCCAGGTCCACCCCGGACTGTAGCGCCACCTTAAGCAAGTAAGTAAGTAGACGGTTGTAATCTTGGTCCTGCGAGAAAGACGAATGGAGAAGAATATATAACCGCGAACTCAATGTGCTTTACTAAGATGTGGATGTAGCTCAAAAAACCAAAACAAGAAGACTATATTGGCTTGGTCACATCGAGTTGATGGGCTATATCGCTCCGCTCAAGAGGGTTTTCGAATCCAAGCCCCCAGACTCGAAACAACTAGGAAAGCCTATGGCAAAGCGTTTGGTCTGGACAATTGAAAGTAGGGTCGCAGAGCATCGAAGGCTACTGTAAACCAGGTGGAGACCCTCTATGTGCCGGGAGTAAACTTGGACATTCCTTTCGTGAAAAGACATCTCCACTAGAGAAATAACCTTATAAGATTCTCTATTCCGATAAAGCGGCATGAGATTTACGCCCCTGTGTATACTGTTGGTGTTATTCATAAGCACACACATCTTAAACGCGTAGTTATGCATGGGACGAGATCAAATCAGAGGTCGAGATCAAATCAGAGAAACCCTTTGAAATTGTATACCCTCGCCCGCTTCGAGCCACAGGGAATTACAATACCGATTTCATTTTGCAAAAAATGGGAATCATTTTTAAGTTTAAGGATTCTGAACCTTCAAGGAATCTGGCCTTCCAAGAATCAATTACCGGCTTCGCAGTCAATGAGCCAATCTTAGTCCGCGCAAATTAGTCAAAATACGTCATCATTTGACACATGGGAAATTGTCTCACTCCTTATTTAAGGCAATTTTCCCTTTTTTGTCAGAAGTTGCTTCTTGTCTGTGGAGACCTTAAGCACATATACTGATTCCAAATACTTCCATGCAGAAACCTTACTTAAGTATACGTAGTCTTCCCGTTTCTAAGAAAAATTACAAGAAGTCCTGGAGAGCTCCGATCTTCGACACTCATAGCGTAAGCCCTAAAAAATCCACAATAGAAAAATTTGTGGATTTTTTGTATCATCGTTCTTGTAACTTCGTTCTATCGTCCTCCTCACCACAAGTTTGACAGGCCAAAGGCTAAGCAACACATTTAGGTTTTAATGAAAAGATTAGTGGCTCAAAAGGGCAATCACAAGCAGTTTGTGGTCGATATTTCTTAGACAGAAGGAAAGACGCTCAACTTCTACAATTAACCCGGGCCAGTCGTTTTATGTGTCTGTTCCTATTGCAGCCCCGTTGCGCCAATAAGATTTGTGTTTACGAGAGATTCAGGTGTCAAGAGAATATTCGACTATGCCTGAAAGCTGCAACATAGGTTGAGGTCCTGTGGAAGCCAATTCTGAAACATGGCTAAAACGCCCATCTGAGATCCAGTTTTCCCTGCATGCCGGTGACACCTAGGACTCAAACAAGCTCCACTGTGACCGACCAAGATCAGCGGAAGCTAAAGCTGGATAACTATCATTGAGGTACGCTTGCTGAGTACCCTGGGTTATCTCTGCAACTGCACATATTTCTTGCTCTCCACCTTAAGATAGTGATTGTCTTTACTTTAGAGACAGGCCCATGCCTATTTATAACAGTAAAGTCTAATACTATGCTTGTATCTTTGGTGCCATATATAATAGCAATTCCGTTGCTGTAAAGGAAAGTCGACATGGTAGTTTCTCCGTAAAAGGAATTATTGCCTCAAATGTCATATAAAAGAAGGGAGTCGAACGATAGCTACGCAATTTTATACGCATAGTACCGAAAGACGCTAGATAGACGGGAGATGCTTATAAGCATGTTCGTAGTAGACCTAGAGCAAAGCTCGGCAAGCTAAATGGGTCTTCCCTACATCTTGTGCAGTTAATATAAGGCGTTGTTTGAAATTTGGCAAAAGTCCTTGTATCACCTTTGCCAAATTTCAAACAACGGCAAATTAAACTTTGCCGATCAAATATTTGATGCAAATGTGAGCAGTGGTCTTACTGTTGCCGTATAGATCCAAAAAAGAAAGTTTACAGTGCTTTTTGGCTTTTGGATTCAAAATTGCAGATGTGTAGTGGCAAGTGTTCGGACTACTACTGAGCACAAAGTCGCTGGTTCGAACCCCGACCTGGGCCATGCATGTTTTTTCACGGCCCCACCTCCGCGAAGGATTTACAGACCTCTTAGCTCGGGGTTCGGGGTAGGCACTAAAATTTCAGCCACCTCCATATGTGTAAGTAAACGTTTAACGCACACAACATATATGATTAGATTACTCCCATTATTCAAATCTATCTGAGATTGTGCTAGTGGCACTCTAAAGCACGAGTTGAGTCACACGAATGTCCTTCCTTCTTCGTGTGAAGAGAAATGTGCTTTAAAAGCACTCCCGCTTCTACTGAAAAAGTCATCATGACTTCTGATCTGGTCATTGATCTTTGCTCCTTATGTAGTGGTGTAGGCTTATGTAGTGTTCAAGCCTAAAACGAGAGTCGTACTTCTATACACCACAAAAGGGGATACAGGACACCACCTTGCAATCCCTATTTACACAACTCTTACTAGACACGTGCCATCTTTTTCGGACACGTGCCCATCTTCTTTGGCTTTTTCTGATCGTATAAATTGACATTGCTTTTATCTGCCTAAACCATATTGTCCGATGGTTTCGTTTTAAAGGCTCTTTCGAGTTTGACAAAAATTCACAGCGTCTACACCAGGTCATACGCTCAGGAGCACGTTTAAGCCTGAAAAAAATAAAATTTAAACGGAGTTTCACTGGATTGTCAAGGCGTGCATCGCAATCAGAGCCTATCCTATTCGTACAAGGCGCGTGGTTATAAGTCAATAGACCAAAAGTCCGTAGTGAACCACTCGTCCCATAGGGGTCACATATAACTGCACAATTTGGTTTTAGGTCTTATAATCGCCAGTAATAATCGTCAGTATTCGTGGGAATCTTAATGTTGAGCGTCTACTTCTCCGAGTGGAGCGATCGATTCTTTGATGGTTTGGACACGTTGTTCGCATGCCCCCTGATAGACTTAATAGACAGGTCATGCTAGCCGAGACGCGAGCGCGTCGCCCCCTGGTAGGCCAAGGAACAGGTGGTGGAATCAGGTAAAGAACCTCTCTGAGTCCCGCCTGGGGATTGCGCCGGAGTCTCTTGAGTTGGTGGCGGAGGATCGAGAAAGATGGAAGGACCATCTAGCCACCCTCGCTCCGCGACCCTTTAAAAGGATAAGCGGCATCCGAAAATGATGATGATGAGCCCTCCAAGTCAGTTTTGGAGGGCTTAAACTAAAATGTCTTTTAATTTATGACCCATACACCCAATCTTGCATACACCCCAAATCCAGCAGTGAGCAAACACAAACGGTCGTAAAGTACTCCGCTGGTTATATCATTGCTTTCGTCCGTAAAGGAAGGGAATTCGGCCGTTTTTGAAGCGGATACAATCCAGACCATCTCTTTGTTTTTTTATTCACTTCACTGTCTCTTATGACACGTAAACTTGCCCTTTTCACGACTTCGAGCAAATGAATTATTTGCTCGAAATCGTGAAAAAGGCTAGCTTCCGCAGACAATTATATCCCCGCAGATAGTTCAAAGGGATTTTTGTGGCACGTGTTCCATGAAGGAGTTCAAGTCAGTGTAATAAACTCCTAAAAAGTTTTTCTTGATTTTCGGAAAGGAACTCATACGTTTTTCTGACTTCCTCGATTACCAAGCCTCAAAAGCCTGCCTTCGATTAGCCTCAAGGGAAAGGAGTTCATTATTGATAAATTGACAGAGTTGCCGACTAAATTAAGGTGCTCCTATTCTGGATGTGCTATTCGTAGCCATGTGTCTAAAAGTTCTGGCAATATTGGTAGGGCCTATTTCTGTAGATGGCTCTGATACGAAGTGGTTTCCGGAATTCGATCTTCAAAAAGGTTTAAGCAAAGACTTGAGACACGTTTGGGCTCATCTCTTGTATATTTTACTCTTTACAAGATCTGTTTTCTTTTAACAACTTTTTGGTCGCGTTTGTTCTTTGATCTAAATTCTTAAAAACTTTGCATAAATTAAAAAAATGGAATGAAAAAACCACCAAGCTGCAGTGGTTAGGTCATGTGGCTACTCAAAATTTTTCTTTGCGACCCTTCCATGTACCGATAAGAATGGCTCTTATATTCAACTCTCCAAAATTAATCTGTAAAATTTTTCTCCAGCCATTTGATGAAGGCTTTGTCTACGCGTAAAAAACCCGAAAGTTGTCTTTAATATAAAGTCAAAAACTAATCTTTAAAGGATTAAGAGATTGCTTGCCACTCTTACCTAAGGACCGTAGTATATCTGCAACATTGTTTCTAATATGTCTGCAATGTAGGTTCACGCGTCTCTCCCAAGTAGGTTGTTTGAAGCATTTTTTATTTAAAACAGAATTTCTCACCCATAAACTGAAGGCTCAAAAACGACTTCATTTACATCCACCGTCCACACTACACTGCTAGTTCAGGCTTCAACTTCCTCGTCACATTTCTTTAATATTTAAAGCTTCGTGCCTGTCTACCGTTTAATTTAAATTCCAATTAATTCAGATACTTTGACAAGCAGTCTTCTGTCATGGGATGAGCGTAATTATTCAGACTTGACTGCCATAGAGAGCTTCCAAACCACGTGTACCCACGTTGATATGCATATTTATGTCCGCACAGGAGAGTGTTTATCTGAAGATCAAACGCCTTATTTATTCCCTTACGAAATTCACCAAACCATGTAAATAAATGGAATTGCAAATTCGAGCTGCACACATAGATACATATACCTATCTACCTTTCCCATCCAAACGAAAAGGTATTGAACTGCCCTTCCCTCGGCCAAAGAAGTCGTTACAATTATTTTAATTAATTTTTTCTTCTGTTTTGCAGGACACCTGTTCTGGACAGTTTGAAACAACAGTAACAAAAAAAACACAACAAATTTTCATCCGTTTTGCTTTGTCGAAAGTAAAATAGGCAGCAGCAGCAGCAGCAAAAGGATCATCGAATTATTATTTCCGCCTGAGCATAGACTGTTTTTTCCACATGAAGTCATTAAGTCGAATTTGGCAAAACGAAATCGCAGGAACGGCATAACCACGTCTCGATGAATAAAAAAGGGATTCGACCCAGCGATGCAAGGTTCAGTGAGCACATTATTCCATTGCGAAGATTAGATTCCAGTTTGCGTGTTTGCCAAGGTTAATAATGTCGTACGCAGCTTGGCCGATATGCCCAGTCGTCTTATAGTACACACACAACTTTCACGTCGCCATAAGAAACCACCCTCTGGCATTGGGAGAGCTATCATCTGTACACGCACACATAAAACGCTGCCGAAATTTTTTTGAATTGCTTTAGTCAGTCACCAGTCCATCCTGCCATATGTACAAGGATAATTGCAATTCGCCAGCCATACCAGATGACGATAGTGACGACGATTCATCCACCGCTGCCTGCTCGGACGTTCAATTAATCCGACACATTGGCTATATAGCATCGCGCGTCCGCTACCTCAGTGAGATATATGCAAACTTCCAATTGACGAATCCTTACAGTGCCATTGCCAGTGCGCCATCATACAGCTCGGTAGATAGCCTCGGTGGTACGGCGGCCACAACAACGACGGCGGCCTTTGGCCCTGACCAGAAGGATCAACAAGAACAACAACAGCAAGACTTAGCCGATGCCAAGCTGCGTCAGCGTATCCTGGAGAATTTACTAGTTCAATTTTATGAGGATCATCAAAAGGTGACTGTGATACGTGAAACGAGGGGAAACTCCAGCAAGGAACACTGCTTCTACATAATGAACAGCAACAATACGACGAGCAGCAGTGTGGAGCATCTCCTCCAGGCCAACGATGACGAAGAGGACAGCAATGAGAACACTCTGCGGAAGAACTTCCTCAACGTTACCACCACAGCAGGATCTAGTCAAAAAGACGCCGGTCGAGGGACAGCCATGGTGTCCTTTGCTACTGGCGGCACTCGAAGGGGTAGTGATAATATGATTATCGAATGTCGGCGTCGTGGCAGTGGAAGTGAGGCCATGGATCAGCTGAAGGTGAACAACTGTCAGCAGCTGCTGCCGGTCACCTCGAAGCCTCTGCATCGTGGTAGCTGTGGTGCGGCCGGCGAACATCTGCTGGCGGTCAATTCGATTGCGAACAAATCGACGATAATACTTAGTAAATCGTGCAACAACGTCGATGCGGGTCTTGGGGGCAATGGAAGTGCCTCGTTATATCCAAGGCCCAGACCGCTCAATGGCGAAGGACTGCCAGACAATGCAGGTACTGGTGGTGCGAGCACAACCAGTGGAAGGAATGGAAATACCGAATTTAGCGTCGTGCAAATGAACAACACAATCATTCAGTGCCGCTTCAGCGATGATGACTTTAGAGCCTTAGTCAAGGATCTGAAGCGAAAAGTCGAATATACCGAGCGGACGAATTGGCTATGTAAGTTAAGGATTTTATTTTATCTTTTTTTTATCTAAGCCCCTTATGTGTCAAAGTTTAGTGTTTAAAAGTTGATCCAAACGTGTTGGTTTAATATATATATTAGGAAATTGTACTATAAGTAAACTCCTATATCCTATAAGTAAATTGTACTGAAAATTCGCCTTAACCCAAATGTACAATATTTATAATCTTTTTTCTTTGTTCCAAGACAACTTGTTATGCCAAGCAGCAGTCCCTGCTTTTGTCCTTTTCTAAATTATGTGGAATAGAATAGATTAACTGATACTTAATCCTCGTATCAGTTAGAACTTAGAACCCTAAAATGCATTGTCTTTTTCTGAAATTAAACGACAAGTCAGGGTTTAACAATACTGGGACCAGAAAAAACCAATCGTGATAAAACACAATCAAGAAGTCCTAGCTTAGTCAAGCACTGAACATAACTAAACCTTAAAAACCTTTAATTTCTACAAAGTAAAATTCCCTATGTTTAATCACAGGTAGCCCTCATCTCTAGGTGGTCATTTTGTTTGTGAGAAGTTTAAATTCAATATTTCGCAGGAAAAGACATTCAAGGATCGTCTTACAAGTTCACGTCTGTTTTTTGTAAAAAAAAATTTTAAAGGCTTTTAAGTCCCGCCCTGCAATCCTACCCACAGAAAAGTTGGAAAGACCGACATTGTCAAAAACAAATGGAATGCAAAGAATTTCACGAAAGAGCACATTAGCTTAAGATTGCCGACCACAAGCCAGCTTATGTTCCCAAGCTTCAGTCTTATATTGAGGCATACGTATCAGGGGGTCCACTTATTGGAATTTAAAAAGCAAAAAATTTTAAAAATTAAAACAGCATGCGTTATAATAAAAAAGAGAGATCACCTCGATTCTATATTTTGTATGGTAATTTCTTCACGTTCTGGTGTAGACTGAAAAGCTCTTTAAGGATGATATTACCCATTTTTATGTTACCAAAAATTGTGAATCAGAAACACCAGATGAATTACAATATTTTGGACTATAACGCCTACTCAGCTTGTGATTCCGCTAGCCTTGTACCCGCTAAGAGCTTTCAAGTAAAGCCAGTCCGCAACTTAATGGACTGTTTTCTTTTGCTTTTTGAGTCCTTTTATACCTTGCAGCTTCCTTACGTCTGTCGCAACTCGCAACTACCACTTGCGAATACTGCGTGTTAGGGGCAATGGGAAGCGCCAATGTATCTTATATTCTTCACTTCTTACGACTATCGACTATCACTTCTTGGGAGCCATCATTTATTATGTCACGCCGCGGTTCCAAAAGGCAAAATTGCGTGACAAAAATACTAAATTCGATGTTTTTTTTTATTGTTATGTTTCTTATATTTAATAGAATTATAAACGGAGCTTCAAAAACGGAAACCCAAATAATTTTCTGCTAACTATTTTGACTTATAGAGCTTTTAAAAGGCGGTAAATTTTTTTCTAGATAAACACCTTAAAAAACAAACTCTTTTCTTTAATTTCTTTTTTTGAATTATGACATACTTAAAAATTTTAAATTTTCTTTAACCTAGTCTATAAGCTCTGTGTATGCAAATTTTCTTATCAAATATTTACCAAGTTTTTTATATTTACATTAACTTTAATGCATAGTTTGTAATAATCATCGTAGATCCCAGGTGATCGAGACAGACAGGTGAATCGATTAAGCCATGTCCGACCGTCCGTCTGTCCGTATGTTTGAAGTTTTAAGGTCTTTAAAATTGAATTAGGATGCTGAAACTTGGTACGCGGCTTGGTTCTTCTCTTGCGCAGACAAAGTATAAAAATTGGGTACTGAGCAATATTGGCCCAAGAGCTTTAACATGGCAAAAATTGGACCGCCCACAATGTCGACCATGTCCACTTTTAACATGTTAGAATTTTAAAAGCCCGATTTCTCGGAAAGTTTACTCCAAATCGAAAAAAAAAATTCTATGACAAATATTAAGCATGTTGCTATTTGCTAAGTTTGCTCCATACAAATTATTGAGCTCCTTCCACTTTTAAGGGGTGTTTTTAGGAAAAAACGGTTTTTTTATATAATATTCGCTTTTACCTTATTTTCTCATAATTCTTAAGCCCATTCTTAGCCTATGCCAACTTTTGTGGGCTCGGCCTATACAAATAAAATACGAATTTGGACCAAAAAACGTTAAGATTTTGTGTTACGCGGTATATAGGGTCGGGTATATAGAAGTTTGTCACAGACAAACTCTTGCAGTTACTCACTTGTTTTAGTTAAGAATAGTTTTGTTAAAACTAAGATAGTTGAAACATCCACCAGGTTCCACGTCCCTTGTCCAATAAGTGCATATCATTTTTTAATTAATCCGCCTCTTTTAACGCTTCTTTTTGTATAAATTTCTTCTAAATCAAAAAGTTTTGCAGGCATATTGTAACCTAGCCTCTTCGAAGTTTCCCTTGTTAACTGAATCTATACAAAAAAAGAGCTTTAATTTTTAAATCTGTCTTTAGACATGCCCACAAACGGTCTATGTATGCAAGTACTTCCTGTGCTTTTAAAACTGTAAGAGGCTGAAATCTTAGAAAGCTGAAATTCGCCACTTATTATCTCCTAATGATAGTAAGACATAAAAAAGAAAAATAATCTCGGTCGGCCACTAGCTGAGGACGTGGCATTGATTAAAGAGTAATTTTCGTTCCGAATCGAAAAAGTTTTAGTTGATATGTTATGTAGAAAAAACTTAGTTCTATATTCTACACTTAGCTCATACAAAGCTTTGAGAATGCTTTTGCTCAAACTTGGAGCAGAATTCAAGAATACTTTCTGATTCGCCACAAAAACATGGATTTTGACTGTCCCTAAGCCTAATTAAGGAAGAATTAGATTTTACAAAATTATTTAATTTTGTTTGAACCAAAAAATTACATTTTTGTGTATATTTAAGCCGAAAGCTTAGATATTTCTCCACTTATATTTATTTTTTGTATAGAGACTCGTTCTTTTAAAAAACAAAATTAAAAAACCTTTCCAGAAATAATTGATTTTTTTTATATACGCCTTGGTCACTTACTGGGTATTTTGCATGTTTTTCATTGCCATCTATTTACTTTTTTCCTACAATGTTTACTCAAACAGTTTGTATGATAAACTGATCCGCCATAAATTAAAAAAAATACTGTTTTATTTTTGCTTGCAAAAAAAAACATTTTAGAAATTGATTCGTTACCTTTTAGCATCCACTGCTGCTACCAATTTTATTTTAGAACATATTCAAGTGCTCGCCGACTTTATTTTTACAAGTTTAAGGGCTGTTTTTATTGGTTTATATAAATGCATTATTTTGTTAATTTTCTTTTTTAAGAAAATCTTACTTCATTTATTTCGAAACAGTCTGTTATTCACGGTTTTTATAGCTTTAGCTGAAAGTCCTAATAAGAGGAAGAAAAATTTGTGCCGATATCTTTATCGGCATCCATGGATACCTTTTTTGTCTGCAAATTTCAAGTTCTGTCCAACGTATGTAATTTCTTCTCAAGGAATCAGTTTCTATCTTAGATTCAGCGGAATTCTTATAGATTTGAGGGCCAGAGATGCATTCATCTGTGACCCAGATATTGCATGCTTGTCTGCTTCTACTTTTTTTTGGATATCTGTGTGACCTGCCACCCAACACAGAGTTACAGTGATATCTCGTCTAGAATTTTTTTGCATAGTTTTACAGCTTTTGACTTCACCACAACTGACTCCATGGCTTAAATGGCCGCTTGGCTGATGGTTATGGTCTTTTTTCCGAGCCTGCGTTTTATTAAGTTAAAAAAAAACTGCAGTCGTCGCAGAATTTCACAGAAGATACCTGCGCCTATTCTGGGCGCATTTGTGTGGGGTATTTTTTGGCAGGCATATAAGCCCACGTATGTCCGCTTGAAACCATCTACTTTATTCTCCTTCCAGCTAAGTTCGTCGGAGGGAGAATATACTCTCTCGCCCCCAGGTATCTATGCGAATCGGATATCGAAAGTTCAATTCCGCCGATTCTTCGTTTCCTGAAGGTTGAATTGCCCTTTTCCAGGTAAACAACAATGTCTCCATCTTGGATAACTTTTTTTTCAGTCCTCGACACTCGACCCGGCTACCAACAATACAAAAAGTCGATCGCTTAGAACGGATGGGAATTTTTATGCAATCAGGATTGCCATCTGTGGCAATCTACGTCTTTATTGTGCGCGCGTCTGAGTTTGCGCGCACAATAAAGCCTTCTTCTCCAAAGCCTTAAGCATTTCTTCCATTACTAGGACACGTATGGGCTTGGAGAGGACACCTTCTTATAGTGTTCATCTGCTGCCTTTACGTCTGGTGCATACTTCACTTAAGTAACTATTTATCCTTCGTGTGCCTAGCATGAACCCGAATGTTATCCGTCCCTGGTACTTTGAAGGGAGCGAACGTGTTGATAAGCCACAGGCCAACAAGGTCTTTTCTTCCTGCATCCTTCTTCGAGAGCCTTGTGAAAACATCGACGTTTGCGCTTTGGTGAGGACTTTCCTTAGTCGACACGCTTCAGTTGTGGTTTCGATTAATCGCAAAAACTCTTTCATAAATTCTTCTTGGCGAATTTGATCGGTTATTTCTAGGATTCCTATGCTCTCCTTTTAGATCGTCCATTTGATCCTGTCTGCGGAGCAGGGGACGAGAATCCTTTGTAGTTACTTATTGAACTTGTCCCAGTTTGCTCTTTTTAAGATTTCAGAAACTCCCCTAGCCTGAGAGGCTACCTGAATAACAGAGGTAGAATATCCGCCAGTTCGTTACTTGAACAAAGCTGTTCTGAGATAAGAAAGTTTCCCTTTTAACATACTAGAAGGTTGGAGGCAAGAATAAAATCAAACAAAACCTCGCCTCTAGCGTTTTTTCTGACCTCCCCCAGGTAAAATGGGCATTGACATCATGGACATCATTGACGTTACATGGACAGTTTTCGCGTGACATTGTGCCAAATATAAAAATTTGGTTTAATGACGCTTTTGAATATGACAGTAGGCAGACTACTATCACTGGTCGTAGTTTCGCTTCAGATGCCCGTACTTAGCCAAAGCCTAGGTCTACTTCAACCTGTAGATCTAGGTCCGATAACGGATAAAGAAACTAATATTTTTCTTGAAAACATGTTTGCTTATTGCAGTTCATCTGCAACCTATCTCGCTAACCTAACCCAACCTTATTGCAATTCAACTTTGTTCATTCCATTTAACAGCTGAGTTAAGATTCACATTCTACAAAGTTCTAAACTGCGAAAAGAAACACACTTTAAAGTTCCTCTTTTAATAAGAGGCTCATCGCACCGATTACCTTTTTCAAATATTTATATCCAAACTTCCCACCCGTCAAATATGTTACTCCAGCTTATGTCGCTCAACTCGAAACAACCTCATTCAGTTTCAGTGCCACCGCATGTGTCGGTCCTTGTGTATGTACGATAAACTGTATGAAGAACCCATCTCAGCTTAAACTTAAAACCTCAAATATTTATAAGGCACACGCAGGCAGCAAACAGCATTCCTGTCAAATATTTGACAATTTTTCTGGCCAAATTCCCAAGACTCCGTTCAAAGCAACAGTTTTATTCCTTCAAACCGAATTCCCTGACGTAAAATAAAAAGAGTGTACGTCCTTTAACAATTATATTTTCCCATCACCCCAGAGCGCCCCTACTTGGTCCTGTGCCATAAATTTTATTTCTACTTATGGAAATTTTAACATTAATGCACATTAGGGACTTTCCGTATTTCATTTGCGATTATTTTTCGACAAGGACCACCTTTGAAAGTGTATATCATACCCAAACACCTATGAGGGTTTTGCCTTGAGTTAACAAAGCATACACCAAAAGTGACAATATTTACCACCCTCTTGGGTCGTAAAGGATATACCGACATACACCCCGTCTTTAATATCTAGGACGAGGGAAAATATGGAATTTATTGTAAATTGAACCGCGGCGGGAACAGTAGGAAAGTTCCAAAGCGAGATAATGATGATGTGACGAAAATATCTACTGCTAATGGAAAATAATTTTTCAGCATTTCCTTGGCAAAACACAAGAAAAATGAAAATAACTCTATACACGGTGTCCTTGTGTGGGAATATACGTTTGTCACACTGGGAATGGGATTCGTTTCGAATCTGTGAAATGTGAGCACTGAACGCTAAGCAGTGGAACGGTATAGCTGTGTCTACAAGTGAAGCAATCATTATAATGGCGACCGATTTGCCAAAGATATTCCCCAAAGGAAGTCAAGAGGACTAGGAGAAATGGACACTTTTCCTTGGTTCGGAGGCACAAGCACGGGGCACGGGCTCCACTGGTGTGGTCGTTTTTCAGAATTCGCTCGGAATCCGATGGCAGTGGTTATTTGATATTCCTTTTGCGTTTAGCTAAAAGTCATCCAATGGCGTGTGCGCGCGCGGTGGAGTATACACTGGAAATACCTTGAGTCCGACCATTTCCGTTTGCTTGTTGTGATTATTATTTTCAAAATGGAATGTGACAAACGTGTACATTACTTCCGAGAGGAGAGATGTGTCTTCCAAGGATTGGGTCAACGAGGGGACCACCAACGGAGTCATCGAAGTTATATGGCGAAGCAGTGGGGCAATGAGGAATAGAAGTGCTCAAACAGTTATGCACTAGGGACACACTCGGGGAATGGACATTTTTTATGAAGCACTCCTCTGTGGGATTGCATTTGGACACAGTATGCCGGAAATAAATGAGTGGAATGGTTGGTAATTCGTGGCGCACTTAAGATGTCCACTGCGGTGATAATTGGTGTACAAAATGGAGAAACTTTTACGAGCAAAAAGCATTCGCCGAATCGTCTGCGACGCAATTAAAATAGAAATGATGTTGTTTATGCATTTTATGATGTGAAACTCGGATGTGACTTGCTTACAAAAAGGACGAGTTGTCGTAAGTTTTGGGAAACATAACAAAAGCAAGCATGAATCGTGCGCTTACTAATTTTAGTGCTGAGGTTCGAGTCATCTGATGGGTGGTCGCAAGTGGGAATTTCACCATGATAGTGGAGAACAAAACCAAATAATTTTAAGGTGACAGGCGCCGCCCGAAGTGACGCATAAAACTATACTCTTATACGTATTTTATTAGATAGCTTTCAGAGACTTGACGGACACTTTAATGTACTGAGCACAGCAGTTTGCCAGCTTCATAGTTTTTTAGATCCGTATCTTGCGATTCTCAAAATTTAACAAAAAAGCTTAAAAAAACATCTTATAAGAATGTGGTCAGAAAATTCTAGGAAGGTCAATAGGTTGTCCCAAATTTTCGTCTGCGAAATTTTTATAGTGTGTGAAAGCGTGACTGAGAAGCCAAGAACTTAGAAAGCTTTGAGAAACCTCGACGAAGATTCCAAAAGCGACTGTTAATAGAATTCTTAACAAGACTTATTAAAGTATGCTCTCCTGAAAAATGATAAGATCCATTTAATCCTAACAAAATTAAAACGGTGCAGCTTGGGAATTAGAAAAGCCAGCGCCCTACTGGACAACATATTCCTCCTATCCAGTATGAGTATAACCAGAGTCTTTCTCGAGTTAAGCTTCTAAACGGACATAATACAAGCTGCCACTGAGCTGAAGAAGCACAGCCATGTAGACAAGACCCTCACCATATACTCTGACGGCAGCCCAGCGGCCATTAACGCAATGAAATCAGATGTGGTGAAGTCAAGGGCTGTGAAACTTTGCTGGTTAATTCTGGACGAATTATCACTTGGCAATACTGTAACTCTGTGTGGGGTGCCAGGTCGGACCGATATCCCGGGAAATGTAGAAGTGGACAAGCTTACAAGATCAGGCACAAAAGCATCTCTCTTCCTCAAATCTTTAAGAATTCCGCTAAGCTCGATAGCACACAGGATAGGAACTAAATCCTTGAGTAGAATCAACCTGCGTTGGACAGAAATTGGTACGTGCAGACTCACAAGGCTGCTATATGATCAACAGTAAATAAAAAGAGATCACTATTTATGTTTGGCTTAGCCTGTAGGGACGTCCGTGTACTTACGGGAATCCTTACGGGGCACTGCGCTGTGGGTCTACACGCAGAGCGGCTAGGCATACTGAGTAACGATAACTGCGGAAGCTGCAGAGACGTTGAAGAAATGGAGTCTGTTCGTCACCTGCTATGCGAATGCCCAACCCTAAATAACATTATAGGCGTAGTACGTGATCGTTTCCCTCGGAGCAGTACCTCAGGGAAACGATCACGTCAACGATCACGTCACGTATCAACGCACCTCAAATCTCATTTCGGCAGCTTGTACCTGCGATCTAGTTCTTTCGGTCATTACCCAAATTTCATGACCATAGAGGAAGGTTGGAACGAACACTGAATTAAAAACTGAGATCTTTGCTTTCACTCCAAGCTCAGCTTTCCGGATGACCGCCTGGGTAGTACCCCCGCCAGTTACTTCTTCAACGAGCTCGAAGATCCAAGACCTCCTTAAATTTGTACACAAATCCGGATGGGTCCAAGAGGGCGGCACTCTAAGCTTTTAACAGCGGTCTATTTCTGTTTTCGTTACAGGTGCTAAGAAGGTTCCCAAATGGACGCAAATTGGCGCAACTGTGGGTCTAAATGAGCCGTGAGTAATGTCACAAGGACCTCCATCAACCCAATCTAACCTAAGCGTTATCCTTAAATGATTTGAAGGCACAGAATGATTTTTACGCCAATCAAGAAAAGTGATCATTTCAACTAGATTGTAGATTATAAGGTTGAGGTGGTATAATAAATCCCAGATCAATGTGGGGGGTCAAAGGGAAGCATGATTTTTCTGTCGCGTAATGTATTTTCTTCACAGGTTCCTTCAGAACAACTTTTACTGTGGCTCTAGAAGCGATTCTCCACCTCATTCCCGTTCACGTTTTCGGTAAGCCGTAAGCGGCAGAAGCAGCACAGCAAAAGGGGTCTTTACGACTTCCGACAGCCTCATGACGATACGGGTCAGGTATGGGTGCATGCTCAAGACATCACCTCGTTTCTATCCCTAGTAATTCGGACGACGTTGTGCATTGTCTTGACTTGAGTATGAAATTAAAGACCAAGTTTCAGATCAGAAATGCCTGGGACCTGGGAGTCGGGTGAGGTCTTAAGCGAATCTGCAGTAGATTTACGCAGACGCACAAGGCGCAAAACCAGCTTTTGCGGTGCCGGAGTCTTTCCTTTTTACTTGTAGATTTCCAGATGACTCCTTGATCACTGTAGTCTATTTCATGCATACCTATGTAACAGCTGCTTGGAAGTCTAGGCTTGGCTCGACTTAATAATCTGCATGTTTTCTATATTTTCGTGAAATTTGCGATCCAAATTAGTTAAAAAAATGCAACGAATCTCTTAGTCAGATTGCTGTAAGGTGGGATATATGCTTGCCCTAAGTTCCAGGCCTCTGGGACATTCAATGAAGCGGACCCAGTGGAACTAGTACTCATAAAATCGATAAAGTTTCACCTGCTGGTAAACCGAAACGGCAAACAGCAGGTTCTTAACAAATTAGACCAAAGCAGGCCTGTAAGACTTGGTTCTCCTTTCAGCGACTTTTGGAGCTACAAAGACGGCAAACAGTAACCTGGTTCAGGAAACCCTGCTTCATTTCTTGTCTTACTGCATCGTCCTATTTTATCTTTGAGGAGGAAACTCTTAGGTGAATAGTAAGGATCCAGCCAGTATTCTTAACGATATCTAGCCAGACTCCACACAAAGAAGATAATTAGTTTAATCTCCAGGTCAAGTTCGTTGAATACCTAAATGGCAAACAACACAACCTATCGGCATGGCCAGTATGACATACCGGGTCTATCATAAAATAATAGACGCCAAGTTTCTTATTATACTTGGCGTCTATTATTAAGGCCCTTTACGCCTTACACACACCCTAGGGCTTTCCCTCATAGGATTGGTCGACGAAGGCGTATACCGAACGGGGTTGCCACCACCCCTCTACAGTAATGGGTAAAACTGAAATATATTTCCTTTGATATGGCCTTACACCGCAGCTGGTTACCTCTAACTTTTCACGTTAACGAGGGAAATCCTCACATAAGTCGCCCCTTTCTATATTTATTCCCTCCGGTACGAGTTTAAACCGCAACCACCCACCCCTGCGTCCCCCATGGATAAAGCCGTCCTTACAGAAGCTTAAATCCAGACAGCTTGCCTCGATATTTTTGCCTACTCGTCATGTATGTCCCGAGTTTGCTGTTCCAGTTTTTGCAATAGTCTTAAAGTGTCCCTGCTAGTGTACCTGTAGGGTATAACACTTATAAGCAAAGATAAAACAAAATCAATAACAGTTTTTTGTTTTTTGCTAAAGTCTTACCTAATTATTGTAACTATTAATCTCTTCCTCAACCATTTTCTAGAAATGTAAAAATGCAAAAAAGGTAAGGAACATTAGGTCATGTCAAATTCAGTCCCGAAATATGTACTTTTTTGTGAACACGAAACCTAAGCTTCCCAGGGGTCACCAAAGAGTTCACCAAACATACCCATTGTGCAACAGACGTCTGCCTACCTCAGGCGCCAAAAATACATGTGTTCTCGCTAAAGGTCCTTGAAATCGTAATTTCTTCTAATTACTCTGATTACCATGATATACTTCGTCAGATTATTGGGGGCAAAGGATCCACACAGCTCGACTTTGTTCGCTTTCCTTTTTATGCGATTGAGTTTGAGCCGTTTTCATCAAATTTCATTTCCATTCAAGTCCTCGTCGTTGCCGATGTGCACAAAGTATTCTTGGAATTATTCACTCAACAGGATCTTGTACAAATTACAATTTAGGAGATTAAATGAAGTTCTCTCGTCCGTCCGGTCGGTAGGTCGTGCTTTTTTCCTTGATTAGATTTTATTTTAATTATGTACCCGTGGACAGAGAAAAGGTCGACCTTTTCCACCTGAAATCGAATAGACATTTAATATCCTTGAGCATAATTATTTGTTGTCTCCTTTCTGTTTGCCTCGCCGCGCTGCCCGTCTTGAATCCATAATAATTTCGATAATATTTCGCAACGAAAACGCTTTGAAGTTGTTGTAAGCTTCTCAATTGGATTTATTGAAAAAATTTAGCGAAATTTCCTCTACCAGCAGAGAGTAAAGTTGATCCTTAAAAATCAACCAATTAAAAAAGTTTTCGCTTTTTTTTGTCTCTAGTGCAAGTGCGGATGTGTACTTTTTATGCTATAGTTCTGGAAACATATTTCTCAAGGGTTTTTTGTTAAATCAAGTAGAGTCATGAAACTTGCATAAATTGATTCCTCGAGGGGCTTATCAGGGATAGACGAAGGCAAAGTTTTTTCGTAGTTTCACTGAGTGGCGTAAATGAAGATGTGAATTCTATGAAAATTAAGTTAGAAAAAACTGCTTTTAATAACCGTTACTGAAAACTTGTGACATAATTCAATGAAGGAAAACTTTGCAGCAAAAAATGCAGACCGTCATCTCTTAAGGTTCTCTAATCTGGCGCAGTCGCTATGAATTGACTTTCTCGGATGGCAGACCCAAAAAAAGTATTGCGTTTGTATTTTGAAAGTGAACTTTATTCTTTTCGAAAGCCCACGGTGTTATTAATGTAAGCCTGCACCGGATAGGTATGGATACATTCCGAACAGAAGGTCACAGGCATCCGAAACAGGAGCCAGTAAGCCCATGCATTAAATAGCTGTTTGTAAATTCGGAGTAGAATACAAAATAATGTCAGACAAATGCGACTTTATTGCTTTTTGTCCGCAAATCCTTTTGGAAACATAATCGAAATTGGATACACGTTTTTACATAACAACTTCCGATTTACAAAAGGAAAAACCTGTTCATATAACGCATGTTAACCCCAAAACAAGACCGCTGTTAAAACTGAAATTACATCCACTCCATTTATGGGTGTTATGGGTGCAACGGCTCGCGTTATAAGCACCACCATCATCATCGTCGACGTCGTCATTGCCATCAGTGGTGGTGGTAGCAACAGCCGAGTGTAATATTTCAAATTATCAACAACAATGTACGGTACGTGTACCAACTCTCTTGACCTAAAAAACGTACACAAAACCCGCACAGCACTAAGAAATCCCCAAAAGCGAAAAGCGCTCCCCCGGCGGCCCCTTTCCGCTGATTGACTCGCATGAGTTGGTGGCGGTATACGCGGACCAAAAAAGGGTGAAACGATTGTAAAATGAGCCAAAGTAGGTACTAAAAAATATAAAGCAACCCCACTGCGCCACCACCACAACACGGAACACAGGAGTACAGGAGGAGCACAACAATTTAATTGGAAATGGAATGATGAAGTTTATTGCATCGTTAAAAACGCTCAGCTACATCCCCATGCACAGACACCCACTACCGTCGTCGTCATCGTCATAGTAATGATCATTGTGCTGGAAGGCATTCTGAGAAATCGCAATCTCAACATTGTTGTAGTTTGTATAGTATTGCTCCAAGGACATAGGAATCCTACAACACCCAACGTTTGCGTTCTGGCTGAGTGATAGTTTACTGAGCTCTGAGACTTTATAAAAGATGAAAGAATGAAACTTTCGGGAGAAGTTGTTGCAAGCAGGGATTGAAAGCTTCGTACGCACGAAGCATGACGAGGCAACAAAGGGAGGGAATCTATATCATGAATCGGTTAAGAGCTGTGTTTTAACAATTAAGCACATAGCCTTGGATAACTGCCTGCGTATGCATTCGGATCAAATGTCCTTAATTAAATACAGTCTCATTATCAAATGGAAGATTTGTTGAGCATAACTGCCTGCGTATGCATTCGGATCAAATGTCCTTAATTAAATACAGTCTCATTATCAAATGGAAGATTTGTTGAGCAGAGACGTAAAAGGGATGAAGGAGAACAACCTGCTTTTGATTAATTGAACAGGTACTTGAAAGGCATCAGCAAATATGTGGAGCATTGGAGCAATTAAAAGCTGCATTTCTAAGTTATTATGTTGGTAAAGGGTAGTATTTCTGAAGATTGTTAAGGGGCCTTTAACGGACCGGCAAAAGCCCAGTTGATGAAAACATTTCAAATGGGTTTTTCAACGAAAAACGTTAAGGGCTGTGAAAGTTTTTGTCTTATGTAACTCAATATTTTTCGTGTTTACACTATTTTTTTCCAAAATTTGCTGTGTTGAGTGACAGTTGAAAGCACCTATTCGATGTGAGTAACTATTCTAATGAGGAGTGAGGATTTTTTGTACGACTTTCGGTATTCCACCCAAGAAACATAACGCACTCTCACTCAACTTTAACGCACTTCACTCCACTCGAGTTCACTCATTTAATTGAGGTGACCCAACCACATAATGACCTGCTCCCAAAATCGTCATTCGCTTGAAATTGTCTAGTGGTTGAAGGTTTTGACATAGCAACGGACTACTTAAATTAATATCACGCAAATGAAATCGACAAATTTGATAACAAATTGTCTAGGCAACTCATAATGTGTCTCCACTGGCAATAAAACGAGGATTAGCGGGACACGATTAAAAATAAATCCTGAATTGGGTTCACCGGACAAATATAACATTAATTTTTTTCTTAATTTTTATCATTAATCTTTTTATGTCATTTCTGCTCTTAAGACAAAAAAACAGCGCGGTTTTTTGCAGCAAGATTACTCAACACACGAATAATAATTTTCCGTGCGGCTCCTGTCAGTTTTGATGAAAATTTAATTTTCATAGGTGAAAAATAAGAGTTTGAAAGCTTTTTGTGGTAGGTAAACAAAGTAAACAGACAATAATTTTCTGTGGTGAAAATTGTAATTGTGATGAAAATTGTAATTTTTCATCACAATTACAAAACAAAACTTAAATTTTTTGTCGTTTGAAAGTGTCGCAAAGCGGAAAATTGTCGCAAATCGAGTCTCGCGACTAATTGTCGCAGCCGCAGTCGTGTGTTGTCTACAATATAATCGCTTAAGCTTCTAGCCGGACTGCAATTAGTCGCGCGTTTTTCTGTCGCCGTGTGTCTCTGGCCTAAAAGAGAGTGACAATGGGTCTTCCCAGGAGCGAAAAAATAATTCCTTATTTCCTTTTCCGAAAAAAATTCAGATAGAAAATATTTTTGTGACAGATCGTTGAAGGGTTTGTTCATTTGCTAGAGCAGCTTCGCAAGAGGCACCTGCAACCTCTCAAGCCCATAAGCCCAGGGTAGGTAGGTAATTAGGTAGAAGGGGAAGTTCAAGAATAAACCCGAATAGCACTTGATGTGCCTTTTTGATACCACGACTCACGTAACCTGGTTTGTGATGGTTGTTAAGATTGTTATGAAGTGGGTGCCTATATCCAACCAGCGGATTTGAGAAACTAATCAGATATTTGAAATTCGGAATGCCCTTACCGCGAAGGTTGGTTGAAGGTTGTTCGGTAGTCATTTACCCTATTCTGGACAAAGGGGTTTTCATTCCTGCAAGTCGCCTTGGAACTTAAAGTTACCTTTAAATCCTTCAATGGAAATACCTTAGCTCTTAGCTAAATAGTCTTTTTTTTACTCAAGCTTTTTTTACTCAAGCTTAGGCTATGTCAACGGGCTTTTGTCTGTAATTTTTCAATGGTGTAGTCCGATTCAACACTGCATATCTCGCATGTGCAACAATTCCGTAAGCTTTAGTTTAAACATCGGCGAAGACCTGAATTTATAAAGGCTGCTCCTGACACATCATTTTGCTAGTCCCAAATATTTTGCTAGTAGACTCATAATCTGTTCTTAGAAAACATTCTAAAAATGGAAATGGAAATTTTACTTGCCAATTCGGTTTGAAGCGGTGCTGATAGTTGTCAAGCCCCACATTCAAATGGACCCCTTGTACCCGCAAAACATGTTTGGACACTCATAACTTTTATATTTTCAATATTTTCGTCCTGCCGTTGGAGCTCAGTGGACGAAATTCAAGTGTGTTCCATACAAGGTTTTGAGCTCCGCCCAGTTTAAAGGGGCTTTTTAAGGAAAAAACCGAACATTCCTCAACTTTCCTGGAACCTCCACACAAGCCTACACGGATGATGTGCTTCCTGTCGCCTCAAACTGTGTGCTCGCCTAGGGACTGTGTGCTCTCAGGCGCAGAGATCTCTGGACTTGCTTGATGATTGGAGGACTCGGAATGGGCTTTCAGTGAGTCCTCTTAAAACTACGGTTGTTCTCTTTACGAGAAGGAGGAAGGTAACTGGTCTTACTCAACTAGTGCTTAAATGTGTCTCTATCCCGATATCCGATGAGTCAAAAAATTGGTGTTTATTCTTGATAGAAAACTCCTACGATTCAAGCATGTTGAGTCCGAAACCGAAAAAGCATTGTCCACTTTCTGGCAGTGCAGAGGCGCTTTTGGCAAGGCATGGCATTTCCTTGCAGTTCAAAAAAAAAAGTTTAATTAAAATTAATTTAATGCATTTCTTTATGCAGTGCATATCGTTCTCGAAAACACAGACTTTTTCTACCTGCAAACAAACTCACAGACAAGTCCAATACCGTCCCATTTACAAACAAATATCATAACATGCGTATGTCGTAATCGTAATGTCGTAATTATATTCCTTCATTCATGTGCACGCGGCAATGATGACGAAACAGAAATGCGTCGTTAAATCCCTGATTCGGGGAGACAAAGGCAATTTTACTCTGGTTAAAAGGGTAAGAGTCTGGAAAACAGCTAATTTGCTCGCACGAGGAGAGCTAATCCCTGTTGAAAAAGCTTATTCGCTTACAAAAAGCGAATGACTCTTATTAGAGAACTATTTTTTTCCGCCATTTAAGTTGATTTGCATTCGTTTGCTAAAAAAACATTAAAAAAAAATATTTTTTCTTATGTACCGAAAAGATTTTATGAATGTACGAAGAAATGTTAATAAATCTTTTTTGTGGAATGGTTAGAACTATTTTGGTTCTTATTTTGCCCTAAAACTGCGGTATATTTTAAAATTTATAGTCTGTTACAGTGAAATTTTCAACCCGTTATCGCATCCTTAGCATTTTTATTGATTCAGACCGAATACATAATCGACCATGCAGCTAAATACGGGCAGACATGGCTCATTCGACTCACATTTCGGCAGCAATCATATTATCTTACATCCTATTTTACTCCTTACCCTCTTGGTTGAGGAAACAAACACATTTTTAACAGAGAAAATGTGGCAACCCTGCTGCGATGAGCTATCTTTTTTATTTTCTTTTTCAAACTGATTATTTTTGAGGCGCTTTGTTTTTATCGAATTAAAACGTTAACTTTAGCAGATAAATTTTCAGTTGCACTAAGTTCTTGCATAAATAACCTCAGAAAAATATTATTAAAGTCATGTTGTTGGTTTATGTGCATTATCTATGCAGAGAGATCATGTAGGCTATTTGGACACTCGAGATGGAAGTGGGCGGTGATAAACCAACAACATGTAATTACATTCAAATGATCACGTGGTTACACGTAGTCAAGCAGCAATGCGTGAAATTCACTAACACAAGTCTTCTATGCGTCATTCCTAATCAGCTACACAGAATAGCAACGAATATAGCATACGAAAAGGCAAAAACTAGTAAGGTGGTCGGATTTGGACAAGGAATCAAACGTGTTCACTGTAGCTCAAATGGAACAGCATTACTCGCGACAATTAAGGGTTGCAGGATCGTACCCTGCCGGTGAGCCACACACGCTTTTTTCTTTTGACACTTCCGTCCGCTAACATTTCAACTCCACTCTATTAGTTATTAAAGCCAATAATACTGATGACAATGGTGAACCATCAAACAGCGCATTGAATATAACAATTTCTTGTAGGAATATATCCTGTTCTCTTTTTCACTTCATGTTCTTATGAAAAATTAAAGCATTTTTTGCACACAACATGATGAAGATGACACAAAAACTGTTTGTTGTATGCTTCTCTCTCTTACAAACAAGACTAGTACTTCACACTCCCATAAGAAGAACTTACTGTCTTATTATGAGACCTAATAACTCTTGCGAGGAGAGTTTAAGACTTTTTATCAGATCAAATAACTCCCTTAAGTGGGGCCATTTAACTCCCATAAGACTCACGTAGAGTATTATGGGAGGAAAAATGTTAGTTGGGGAATTTGTGAACCACCCCATATATTGCCATTGGTTGAAATGCATTAAACAACTCGACTGAGACTCTCGCTCTTGATGTGAGACAGGAAAGAGTGCACTTTTTTGGCTCACTTGCCGATAGTGAATTACCCTGCCGTAATAAGACCTTTCGCAATTATTGCTCTTACGTAAGTTTTTTGGTGTAGAATTTTACTCTCTATCCAAAATTCTAATCTTTGAAGAGAAAGAAAAGGCTGCGATCTACATCCTATTATAAAAGTGGATGCAACAGCTCCTCCATGTTGCGGATTGTTCTAGCCTTTTTTGTGAATATAACCGATGATCGCGAGGATCGATCTTTTACCAGTCTTGTTCTTTATCACGGCACCTTCTAGTCGGACCTTCATGGCAATTGTTGGCGTGTCTAAGCTCGACTTTAATGGGTGCCGAAATTGGTGTGAAATGAATGACTTCCAGTTTCTTCAAAATATAATGCTCAATCTGAAATGCTTAGACTAACCGAAGAATTGTGAATTTTCAGGACCACATGGCTTTGTCAGATTCGGAATCATACGTTTTTCCTAACTCATATACTTTTCAAAGTCAAATCGGGTCTTTATCTCTACAAGCTATGCCGTCGGAATAAGAAATAGAAAAAATATGTTTCCCTTAGTGCTTATGCTGCCCTAATAGCTTCATAACTGTTGTTCCTTCTGTTGCAAAGGATTTTTATTCAGCAAAATAAAAATCCGATTACAAAGCATCTACCATTTTTTTTAACTACAAAAGCGTGCGCATGCATATGTATACGTGTGTTAATTTAATCAACGAGATGTCTTAACGTGAAAACTCTGATATATTTTTTTGTTCTCCTCTAATTCCTTAATCCCATCAAGGCTTTTCTGTTTTCTTTGATTCCATGTATCCTTATCATCCTCATACAGAGGAGCAAAAAAAAGAGTTCAAACAAAAGCCATAGAATCACTTCAAATCTTGAGAAGGAACTTTCATTCAGAATAAAAATCGACGTATGTACATCCCAACATGACATGACACAACTGACACAACAGGAGTGAAGGTTACACATTCGCAGGTAGGATCTTACAGAAATAGGATATTTCTCGTGATGGAAAATCCAAGCACCATGTGAAGTCCCAAATGGCTTTTGTCTTGTGCTTTTCACTTAAGATGGGACCCAGCGATGAACGAACAACGACGGCCATAGTAGCGGTACTTTAAGGGTAATCCTTTTACATATTTTTCATACTCAGGAAGGTGCCGTATGGTCTTCAATATAATGTCTCGACGACGTCATTCTTCTTACTCCTCCTCCCCTTAGTAGGCCAATTTAAGGTCAGATAAAGTTTTTAAGCTCTTTAGCACTATGAAATACCCCTGCTATTCTGATATGCTTGCACCTTAAAGCCTGGAATATTGTAGAAATTCTCTGTCGTATACTCATTCAAGCTTGAAGGAAAAACACACTGAAATTGAGCTTGTAATGATGCAAGTCCTTGAAGACTTTTTTGGCACATACAAGTGCAATTTACAATTCAAAAGCAATCTTTATGCGCTCATTCTTCTGGAAAAAAGGACGCTTTCACATGCCATTCTGTTTTGTTGAAAGGGAAGAAAATGCATTTGCACTTAACCAAGGAAAACCACAATGGAAAAGGGGTCAAATAACACCCTAAACATGTACACAATGCCACCCGGAAAAACCACATCAAAACAAGTTCACTCTTTACGTGCATCTCTATTGTTGGCCGACGAGGACCGAAACTATGTCACTCACACTCCCCCTCTATAAAGGCCATGAAGTATGTATCTGACTATGCTACCAGCCTGGCACAGTGTCCCGTTCGCATCGGTCGGTTCTAGTCTATTCTAGTTTTCTTTATTTCCCATTTTTACTTGTCGGATGTTTAAGCAATTTGAGGTTTACGATCAAACTTGAATAATGACTTGCAACCGTTGTATCCGGGTCCTTGTTACCCTACAAATTGCCACGAATTTGTGTATATTCTTCAGACACAAGATAGGGCTAAAGTGTCTGCATCTAGCCAATCAGATTTCATGTGACATACTAGAATCAAAATGCCTTAATTTGTTTAATTTTTTGTTCTTAAAGAAAATGCGTTGTCCTTGAGAGTTTCTATATTTATATTTGATTTTTCTTTGGAAGAGAAAAAAATCCTTTTTGTAATAGGGATGTTATGGAAATAAACAGCAATAATATTATTCTCCGGGAGGGCGTACTTACACGTGTAGAAGATCACATATCAGGGAACTCAGTGGACCACTAGAAGGACCTTGAATTATTAAATTTGTTGACGATATAACTGTTGAGTTGAAAAGTGTTCTACTTGAAAGTCCTTTGGCAAGAATGCTTTTCCAGGAAAAATTCATGAAGCAAAGAGTATACTACTTACTTGTCTACTCTCTCAATTACCAATTTTATAAATTCACGGAACCAATCCCACAAAGCTTGACAAGGGGCTACATTTATTTAAGATAGCCTGTGGGCACAAAGAATTTGTAATTCGAAAGTTATAAAGTATCATTTTTCTCTACTCTGGTTGAGCTTTAAGCATGATGATACTTGTGTCATGAATCTGTGGTATTGCCCTTTTAAAACAAGATTATTTTGTCTTTTGGTTTCTGGCGCAATGCTCAAGTCATAGGTGGAGACACTCTTCATTATCTTCATTCTCCTTTTGATTTAGACCAATCACAAGGCCTCGAAAGACCAAGGGCCTCAGCGAAATGCTTGTAAGGGACCGCAGATGGGCCTTAATTATGCTCATTATTCTTTATTCCATTAAGAATTGAGCCAGGTGTAGCAATCCAGCTCTTTAAGAGCCCATCTCCCTAAGGGCAAGCACTTGGTTTATAATGGTCTAGTTGTCTGCCTTAAGTTGGCTTTTCGAAAATCTTGGGGCTCCAAATTACCGCTTCTAATAGCCTTAACTGTTTTAAAGCCACCAACAAGGCTACAAGCGCTGTTGATCTAGAGCGCGTGTTGGCGTATAGTCTTAAAGAAATTTTCACAAAAAAACCTCGTTGCACAGCATGCCCCAAGGGCGCAATTGGCTAAATAGGCTAAACGAGCAGTAGAGTGGGCTGTTCTGGAATAGCTGAGATTGACATTCCCCACGGCACGTTGCTGCATTGTCAGTTACTGCAACTTGCACATCGGACATATTTTCGCATGAATATCCCTTTCCCTCTTTAAGAGAGTAACCTCGATTAAGCCTTTCTTAAGAGGTTCTAAGGAAGTTTTCTAGTGAGTAAGATTCTCACACTACTTTGAGCACACTTAGTCCTCACAGTTCCTAGGAATGGCTTTTACCTGCCCACGAAAAAAAACTGAAAATAACTTCTAAGGATCAGCTTGGTCTAACCAAAGCGGTAACTTCCCTTACGCTCACACTTAAATCATGTTTAAGCTTCTCGTGAAAGTATCGTAAGAGCTATTACAAGATGAAGTGCACAAACTTCTCGGTATTCATGACTTTCTACGTATTTTCCCATAGCTGCAAGTCTGCATTCAGATCCATTATTTTGGCCAATTCCTGTCCAGAGAACAGTTTCTGGTCGTGCGGAAATAGGCTAAGGACAATATGTAGTCTAGGAAATGCTAAGTTAAATTTAGTCCATTTTTTGCTTTTATACTCCCAAAAAATAAACTGCGCAGCATCAATGGTGCCCTCTGAGCAGACAAATGTGCACCGCGATCTTTAGTATGAGGAACGACCGAGATGAGGCAATAATCGGCTCATCTCGATCGTTGTCTTTGAAACCGCCTTTAAAAATAAGTAGCACTTTGAAAATGGGTTAATGGATTGAGTTAGGAGCACTCACTTTCTGGTCAAACGTCGCTCAAAGATGCCAGGTCCTATTTTGGCCTTCCTAGCATCCGAACTTGTTTCCTCATCTGATACTCAGACCTGATCATTTTAAGCCTGGTGCTTTGTTGGATGGCCAAAAAAGTTCTTTGTCTATGCGTTTAGTCATGACAAATCCGATATTTCGAGTATCCAGGTTTCTCCTACGATGAAACTTCAACGAGTGTCGATGTGCGTGACTCCAAAATATTAGACTCCGCTTCATTTACTCTGACCCCGTCGGGGCTCAGATGGTGTTCACATAGCGTCGCAATCTGAACTTTTTGGAGAGGGCAGCTTCAAAACGAATATTGAAATCATGGACTTGGAGCACTTGGTGGGATTCGCTGGGTTTTGGGCAATTTCTTGTTCCAACAAGTGGCATATGAAAGAGCTCGCCCATTACTGAACTCGTTATGCCATGGAAAGGCTAGTTTACCCGTTTACAGTACTCGATAACCACACGATAATGATTAGGCACAATCGGTACGGGTGGCAGCCGTAATAAGTTGTACTTTTGCGAGTATATAGTGCTGAACTTGGTGCTTGTGCTAGAGATGTTACGGAGATGCTCCGAATATGTCGAAACTTTCTATTGGATTTACACCTCCGACACCGACTTCGATTCCGATAAGCCGAACGGAGTTTTATTTCGAAAGTGCTACCTGCCGTACCGCACTGATGGTAACCCCGAAAATGAGTCATGATTTGTTATATTTGATAAACGAAGAAGCATTTCGGCAAAGCTAATAATTTGCCAGCTCTAAATTTTACCATGTCTCTACATTTTTTCCAAAACACTCCTTCGTAAAATCATATATGTTTTAAAATATATACAAAAAATAAGACCTCCGCTTCCGACTCCGATTCACCTCCGACTCTGCGTAGATTGGTATGCGACCTCCGACTCCGGCTGCAACTCCTATAAAACACCTCCGCAACATCCCTAGTTTGTATGCATTGTGGCGTTGCTTCAGCCAAAGAATCGTTCCATTTTTGGGTCGTTACTTTTTGTATAGTTACCGAATCTAAAACTCTCGTTTCTAGGTAAATTTATTCTCTTCTTCGAAAAAACTCTTGTCGACACAAAAACTGTTTCGGTCTCTTTTTTCTTCTTGACTGAAGCTTCTATAAACCACGAACAGACGAAACCGTGCGGTGGGTTGTACTTTAGATGCGAGCGGTGCTTGCTGTTTGTGCGTAAGTTCCTTCGCTTCATCATCAACTGCCTGGGTTCTGCCTTCATGGTCACTCCAACGTTTTGGTTCTTGCCCTTCTTGAAGACAAGGGTGAAGCCCTACTTAGCTGGGAAGACCCAGAATTTTTTTTGCCTGCCAGACCGCAGTGCAAACTGAGGCTCGTCAGGTTATTTGGTTCAATGTTGAAAGGTGGGATTAGAGCATTAATTGAAAAACCCTTCCTGTGGCTCTGGCACTGTGGTCTCTTAAAAACGTAGCCTATTTTGGCCTTTCCTGGGAGAGTCCTAGAGCAATATTTTTACCCTTAGTACAGAAATCTACTCTGCAGGGATTCCGGCTAATTTTATGTTTCTACCGGTCATAAAAATGCGATTAGCGTGAGAAAACTCAAAGTGTCTCCACTGGACATAGATATTCGATAAATTTGAGACGAGCACCTTGGCTCGCAAAAGACCGTGTCGTTGACGTGTTTCTGATGTCATCACCATGCAATTTTCAAATACGTTGCAAAAATGCCAATAGGGAACGTATTTATGGCATATCTGTTATTCTCGGACAGATTCAGTTTCCTTTTTCGAGTCTCAAACTTCTATAAAGGTATTTTACACACAAGTATTATAAGCGGCATGGAATAGGCTTGTAAATATTGAATGAGATTTACGAAAAGATTTACTTTTAATTACTTCCCAAGAGGATTTAAATTTGTATGATTGAATTTGTATAAAAGAACACGTATGCTATACGCAAACTATTTTCCTTCGTAAAAAAAAAATCGCAGGCAAAATCTGAATATAGAGTCTGATGAAAGACCAATACGATAAAGATGCTTCTTCAGCTTGCAATGAAGGATAGAATTTTCAACAATAGTATTTTTTATTGAGCCCTGTCCAGATTGATTAAGGGTATAAGACCTTTTGGGGACGACTCTGGAAGAGAATTATTAGGAGCAATACTATCCATGTAACTTTGGCCAGACTTTGTTGGACTAAATTCGAGTTAGTGTTTGATAGCAAGCTTTTTGAAAAGTTTCTTACTGAATCTACAAAAAAACAGGGGCTATGAGGGGTGTAGTTGCACCGAATCAAGCTAATGTAAACCAAATCTAAACCAATATAAACTCGTATCCATCACTGATGAATAATTAGAATGTTCTTAACGAGTTCTTGGATAGTTATTAATCTTTCAGGAACAAGTTTCAATTTCAAGCCCGGTGATTCAAGGACTTTGAAAGCTGTCTAGCTGTCCGACAAGATGACTTCGATTTTGTTAGAACATAGATTTTTTCTAACATAATAGTTGATGGCCAGAACTTTATACTGGAAAATAGAAAGGTTTTTGCCAATACTAACTGAATAGTCCGCTTGAAGCAGCTCTCCAGAAACTCCACACTCGGTGTCTGTCTGCATTTTAAGACCGTCTACCTGTGTGTACCAGACAAGGTCAATCCGTGATGGACTTGGTTTGATTTTTTTTTTTCAATTCTTCTCTTGGATGGTTTCTTCACATCCGTTTTTTTCACCAGATAAGGTGTTGTTGTTAAGGATTATTCATTTGTCGGAGGTTGCTACAATCCGATGGAGCAGTCAGACAAAACTACTGGTTCATTGTACTATCACGCAGACACCGTCCCCTCCACAGATAGGACATGTGGTGGTTTCGCTCAAGCCTAGCACATTCAATTGCTTGGCGAAAGCTTTGTGGCCCGTAAGGACGCCTAAAAGAAGTCTGCAATCGATTCTCCTGAGAGATAGAAGAAAAGACGCTGATCCCTCGCAGATATCCGGGCGTAGTCGTTTTGTCTGTCTGCACCCATCGCAGTCATCGCAGTCACGACAACGAGCCCTGTGCTCTCGAGAAACCCAAGTATCAATGGCAGACGCGAGAAAACCTCTTCTGAGCCTAGTTTGGCAAGCTTATCAGAGATCTCATTTTCCCGGATACCAGTGTGACCTGGAACCCAAACAAGATTCACTGCATTTAGCCTTCTAGCTCAGTTCAACGAATACTTGAGTTCGAGCACTATATTCGAGCACTATGGACGAGGTAAGAGGGTTGAGCAACGCATTTAGAGCGGCTTGACCGTCACTGCAAACGCATATGCTTCTCGCCCTCCACCTGTTAGTCACAATATAGCGCATAGCCATTAGGATAGCGAAAATCTCCGCTTGGAAGACAGACGCATATTTAAGGGGTAGTGGAGTCTAATGTGTTCGCTTTCCACAAAGACTCCAGCACCAGACCCCAGCCCGGTTTTGGAGCCATCCGTGTAAATACAATGGCATTCTTTCCCTGGTTCATAGTCTGGCCAAAGCCCTTCCATTACCTGAGGAAAGTTGACTTGGTAGTTTTGTCGCAAAAGGATTTCTAGGGTCATTGCGTCAGAGGGCATGTCCATAAGACAGGGGTCGAAGGACAATTCTCGAACAAGTTCTTCAAAATTCCAATGCGTTTGGTACCAAAAACCGCCTCTCTTAAGCGAAAGATGGTTTTCAGCGTACACCCCATGATAAATATATTAAGGGGGGGTCATCAAAGCATATAGAGCAGAGCCCGGCGTGCTAAGGAAGGCCCGTGTGCAGCCAAGACAAGCCGTTCTTTGGAGTTTGTCAAATGAGGCAATAACACGTTTCTACGAAAGCCTGTTCCACCAAACAACCGATGCGTATGAGAAGAGTGGTCTAACCATGGAGGTATAGATCCAGAGGACCCTTTTCGGAGATAGGCCGCATGTCTTGCCAAAAGCCCCTCTACAATGCCAGAAAGTAGACAGTGCTTTTTCGGGTTTGGATTCAACATGCTTGAACTAAAGAAGTTTTCTATCGAGGATTACTCCCAAATATTTGACTTCATCGGATATCGGGATAGTGACACGAGTTGAGTCAGACCAGTGACATTTCTCCTTCTCGTAAAGAGAACAACCGCAGTTTTAAGAGGATTCACTAAAAGCCCATTCCTAGTGCACCAATCATCGATCAAGTCTAGGCATATCTGCGCCTGAGAGCACACAGTCCGTAGGTTTGAGCCGACAGAAAGAACGGGGACATCATCCGCGTAGGCTTGTGTGTAGATTCCAGGAAGGTAGAGAGCCGATAGGAGAGAGTCTTCCACCATGCACCATAAATGGGGAGACAGAACGCCACCTTGCGGACAGCCCTTGTTTACCCCAGTTAAGACGCACTTGCCACAATCTGCCTCGGTTATCAGCGTACTGTGCATTAGCATTGCCCTAAACCATTGAACTAATGTTTTATCTACACCGTGTTGTCTGGCCGCATATGCTATCAAACGTCGCGTTATCAAAAGCACCCTCAATATCGACGAAAACGCCCAGCTTGTACTCCTTCTGGTCAAGAGCACATTCAATCCTATTAACAAGGTTTTGCAGCGCAGTTTCGCAAAATTTTCCGCGCTGATAAGCGTGTCGCATCTCAGAAAGAGGATTTAATCGAAGAGCAACCTTGCGTACGCGCAGCTTAACCAGTCTCTCCAAGCTTTTCAGCAGGAGGGAAGATAGACTTATGTGTCTAAAATTTTTGACTAGACTATAGTCAGGCTTACCAGTTTTTGGTTTGAATACGACTCCACTAACTCTTTGGGCTGATTTGTTGTTAAGAATAATGAGCCCAAAGAGTTAGTGGAAAAGTTTGTCAGTTATGAACACCAATTCATAAAGTTTTTTCGGCTGAATTTTTACGCTGTGAGTTGACTACTTTTACGGGCAACACCCCTCTACAAATGTTGGCTTTTATATTATGTTATTTTTTTTTGTCGATTTATACTAAAGCTTAAGTAAGATCACGTTTTTGACAGTGGGCGGTTGAATTTTTGTTGTGCAAAAGGTTTCTGCATTGTCTTACATGGTCGAAAGATCCTTTAAAATAAAATGCAATTTGAGGTTGTCTTACAATCAAGCCAATAGTGGGATTTGATCGATTTTTACACTGTCTGTGCAACATTAGAAAATTGTATACGGATGGAGGGAAATGGCTCAATTGATTCACCTGTCGGCCTCGAACATATTTCTTAAAGTTCTTAGGCGTCTATCTACGGTCATAATTTCACTATACTACAAACTATGCAGTAAAGTCAATATACCCTGGGTAGGGTATAAAAATTTAGTTAGGAAGTGGCAGCGAAAGAGAACCCCAACTCTGCTTTAATGCAGATGTGAATTGACGACCTCATCTTAGTGGCTGGCATAAGGGTGACCTTAACCGGTGTGATGGGAGCAGGAAAACTGGAGGAAATTATCTAGCGACTCTGGTAGCTGGATGACTAAATATAATGCTCCATACAGAAAAGAGATCGAAATTTTTTACTGGATTTTTTTCTAAAGAACTCTAAAAGTTTCCTCGCTGGACATAAGCCAGTCAGCGTGTGGGGTTTAAGGAACTTTTGAACGATTTTTCTAGTCCACAAGAAAGTTCCAATGAAGCTCCTCTTCACATCCGATTAAAATTGCTAAGATGCCAGCTAGAGGTCTGAGTAGGACTAAATAAATAATGTGTTTAGTTTATTCCTTTGCATGGAAACAAATTTTTTCTGAGTTTTTTACGGAAGCTTATCCCCATTATTTTGACTACCGATTGAATAGGGCCAAGAAACAGTATTTTTGCAATCAACTTATTTTTTGAAGTGTTAGAAAGTCGAGTTACTGAATCTTTTAAGATTTAAGACTAAGCAGACGTCTTGAAGTCTTCTAGATCGTCGCTGACAGTTTTAGCGACGATCTAGAAGACTTCAAGACTGGACTTCAAGACGGTTGCTTGCACCTCTAAGTCGCAAATATCACTTATAACTTGTTTTCAAGAGGTCATCTGGACCTGAACCTAGCTCGCTGTAATTTGTATAACTATACCTTCAAAACCTCCTCTTATGTTTTTTTAAGTAGGTCAAACTCTTCACATGAACTAGCAGAGGTCTCAGATGGGACTGTCATAAAACAAATATGATTAAACATTGAAATGGAAGACATGTGATAGAACTACTACTTTGCCTAGGCTTGATTCGACCTAAAAGCTTTGCCTGGATAAATCTTGTATTGATTCAATGCCCATATTTTTTTATTTTTTTGCGAATCTTACATTGACTTAAAGGAACCAATCGAATGACTTTAAACTGATATTAACTGATTCAATTAAAAAATTAATTTTATTTCATTCAGCTGTTTTCAGTTTGCTTAAATAACCCTGAATGGAGGTCATGAAAACTGATTGCGTTCAGCAGCCGATATTGAATGAAGACTTTCACGTTAATTAGCAGAATTTGATGTGATGGTAATATTCCATTTTGCTATCCAACGATGTGCTGCATGGATAAAATACGTTCGTGTATTGGCTGCACAATTCGCTGCAAGCGGAATGGAATTTTTTCGAATACAATTTTCCGGTCGAATAACTTTCCAGTGTTATTGGAATTTGGACAAGCATGTACAACGATAAATACAGTGTCGGGTGTACGACGGACTTTAAGTATACTGATAGACTTTTGGAATTCGGTTCTTATTTTGTGAACCGCTGCCAAAATGAAAAAAAGTTTTCCAAAAGCTACGTAAAAGGGGTATGCCGTATGTAATTCGGTAGGTATTCTATAGGCTGAACAGTATATTTTTTTGCTTTTAGAAAAAAGAAAAAAAATAAATAAAATCCACGGAGAGCAAATACCATGTAAAAAATGTATTTGTACACTGTGGCGTATACGTAACATTTTTTAGTAATTTTTTTCCCCAGTATCGATGCATAAAGCTTAGGTGAATCGAACTTTTTTTGTTAAGTGGAGAATATTAAAATCTCGTGCGGCGTTTTGCTAAGAATTCTGCCATAGGTCATAATTTAAAAAAAAAGACTAGATGCTTCAACAACTAATTTTAGTCTACAAACGTCTTTTTCATTGTACATCCAAGCAGGGATATCAAATTTTTCACCCATCCTGAACGCTGTACTTCCGAGAATCATCCTCAAAGGTTGCCAAGTGCCCGCGAGGGTGGTTGGTGTTTTTTTTTTCTATACGCAGGTTAGGCAAAAGCGTGCTTGTATCCCTAGTAGTATACTTCCCTAAGGGGAAGTAGATTCTATTGAAATTGTTCATGCTTCCAATTTTACTGAACAGATGAAATTGGTACTGATAATTTAAAAGTTTTACATTCTCTTAAATTGAGGAATCAGATCTATTGAAACGTACACTAGGCTCTCCTGAGATTAACTTTTTTTACTGAATAACACATAATCCACATAAAATTAATGCTGATATAATTATATTTAAAACTGATTGTTTCTTTTTAAAATTCGATATCGTTCGTAGTCTGATATCGTTCGTCGTTATTCTTAAGGCAGTGCCAAAATGTATGATCATGAGATCGAAAGAGTTACTTGACCTGTAAAGGACACTGTCGAAACTCTAAGCCAACTTTATAAGTCTGATTAATATTTTTGTTTATTCATTTCATAGCAAGATTTTCTGCGTCTTAAACCAGTTTAAGGTGCAATAGCTCGAGGTGGGCCAGGGCCAGATGCTCACAAAAACGCACGCAGTCTTTGTTTTGCATTGAAATATAAGGTTTAGACAGCCTAGCTGCAACACAAGCCTTGAAATCGCCAACGCTACGATCAAAGTTGGAAAAGCAATGCCGCGAATCTCTCAACGAGATCGCTGTCAGGTGAGACGTTTGCTGAATTCCAGTGCTCGATCGTTAGAAAACAATGAGACTCATCTCCTTCAATAGGATGAATCTGAAAAAGATACTTGGAGCTCTTATAGGTTACTGTCTTATAGGGCGACATGCCAGAAGACTTGGTGCTCCTTCAACGATTTTTCTAGAAGTTACAGAGGCGAGCATGTGTCGATGTCCTTCTCTATCGACCTTGAGAAGGAAAACTTCAGGCGAATACTTCTTCGAAAATGGCAACACGCAAACCTTAAAAATTCGACGAAAGTATCAAAACAGTAGCGTAGTACCAATTTAATCTTGAAAAATTGTATAAGACAGTTGTTAGGAGACCACTTTTGGACAATGACAGGACGCGGTTCGATGGCAATACGACCCTTCGCTTTTTAACTTGAAAAAGCATAGCATATAGTTTGGCAGTCTGAGTGCCTAGGCGAGTTCCGGACACGAGCCCATAATTAATTTTGCAAAGAAATAACACCCTTAATAGTCTATGAACCTCCTCTAAATGCTACTTGTTCCTCCATACTGGCCTGTTAAAATACGAAATTTCAAATATAATATCCATCTCGAAAATGTTGTCTGACTGCGGCCTTGTGTTGCCCTCGCCTCTCCCCGGTATATGTTCCCCTGGCACGGGTTCATATCGCTTCGGTTACTCCTACCTTTCCCATTGCTCCGAGCGTTGGTTCTGACTTGAGAAGACGATTTCCCTGCATCTGTGTTTTGCCTAAAAGGGGTTCAAATTTCCATCTTACCCGATCCTCCGCCACCAACTCAAGAGACACAGGTGCGATTCCCAGACGGGTCTCGCAGATGTTCTTTACCCGATCCCACCACCTGTTTCTTGGTCTACCAAGGGGGCGACGCACGCACTCGCATTTCGGCAAACATGACCTGTCTAGGAAGTCTGGGGCATGCGAATAACGTGTCCAAACAATCGAAGAATTGATCTTCCACTCAGATAAAGCAGCTGCTCAACATTAATGGCGTATCCTTTTGAACACCGAACCTTTAAAAAAATATTCGGTGTTTCCGACAATTCCCGTATGGTGTGCACCCAGTTTCATTGTGTATAGAAGGATAAAGACCGCAACGGTGCCGTCATCACGTGAAGTGTCAAATTGCTTTGATGTCATTTCATGTTGTAGCTCTTCAAGAAATTTGGCCACAACAACGTTTGTTTAGTGGTCTGGTCAGCGAAGCCAATTATTATCGAGAACTTGGGTATCCAGAGTGCGAGTTCGCCGCCGTACATTAGATTTCAGAGTAAATGCCCTATTACGGACTCTTGAGGGATGCCGCCTGTGACGTTATATTGCCTCATAATCGGTTTCGTTTTCGCATTCCGTATACGATACGTTTTCGTATTCCGTTCGTATTCGTCGTATTCCGTTTCTCAAGTAAACCGTCGTTATATTCTGCAGGTTGTCCGGCACTGAACCGTACTGTTTACTCCCACCCTTCCGTCGTCTACCTTCTACGGTCTTTTTCGCTGAACGTGCCTTGTGGAACCCATGCTAGCGATCCACGAGGCTTCCTGCTTCTTCGATCGCATTCTCCAGTCTAGCACTTACTATGCGCTCCAGTACTTTACCCATTGTGTCTAGCATGCAACGATATTTTGGGGTGAAGTTGTGCTATAGGCACACACCATCAAGCAGCTCTACATATAGCTCTAAATATATATAGTAATGGATGTGAAAATAAAACAGGTCTCGGTTGTGCTGCATTGAACTAGAGGCATCAGTTTTTGCAATATACTGACAAATGGTTCATGTAGAAAAGTCTATCCAACACTGATTTTAAGGCAGGCTTGTGTTGAGTATTATTGGCCTACTATGGTTAATTTGAGAGATTTTTGTGTTTTTTGTAGATGATCTTGAGAACCTTCTACAGGAAATTGTTTTTTACACAGTGCTGCATACTGCTGTAATATCCACGAAGCTTACCCAAGGTTTTATTTCCCATTGAAGCCATTAGCGATAAAGTTTGTAAAAGTCAAAACTTAATTGGGTAACCTTCTGGACTTACCTAAACCTGCTTGTTCGCCCGGAAAGGCTTGTCCGATGGTAGTGCCTTTTTGGTTCCAAAGTATACATTAAAATAGTTTAAGGCCAAGTGAGAGGAGATCTATAAGACGGAAGCATGTGGCTAGGTCATATGCAGGTTTGCTTAGTTTTAGAAGCGCTATTATTTTTTCCCCGAAGGACTAAGGAAGCTTTGCGGACGACACAGCTCTTGGAAGGGCTCAAGCAAGTCACCTTCTTACCTTTGGACCACTTTACTTTCAGAAATTTTGAATAAAATTCCATCTGCGCCGGCTGCAGTTCTAGTTCTTATTGAGGAGGAGCATGCCTTGACTTTACAAAAAAAAAAGAAGGTTTGAATAGGTGGCTTGTGGTATTCCTAAATTATTGTACGCCTGGTTGATTTGCTTTGTGAATGCCTTATTTGGTTCTGATTTTGACAGTTTAACTATATGAGAAGCTACTCAGTCATAATTCGAATCGATGTTTTTGAGATTTTTAACAAGATCGAAGTTTGAACGGAATTCTTCCTATAATCTAGAACTGTCTTGGGTTCAGCGCGGGGTGTGTTTCTTGTGGAGAGCCCTTGGAATACACAACTTCGCAGTTGCTAAGGTGGTGGGCGTGTCAATCGAATGGCGTCATCGGTTTTCCTAAAAATATTTCTTGGGTTGCCTTCTAGACACTCCATATTGCTTTCGATAAAAAGCAAAGAATTTTTCGCAGCCTATTAACGAGCCCGTTGCATTGATATCTAGCCTTAGCGCAAATTTACGGAGATATCGGGGGTTAGACAGCAATTTTGAAGGCACTTTCGATGCAAACCGCACGCTTATGCTCTGAATATTCGGGCGATATTCGAGCGATATTGCTTTCCGTATTCAGTGTCGTCCGATATTGTTGTGCATGTCCACGACATAATCTGGTGTTGGAATCCTCAGCCTACAGGAATAGAAGGTAATCCTAAAAAATAATCCTAAGAAATAAGGAGTGTTTAGGCTTCTTACCGCAAATAACCCAAAAATATCTGCCATGATCGGAAATTTTTATTTAATTCCTTTAGTTCTGTGGCAGTTATATATAGTATTAAAATATAACTTTTTGCGAACAGTATTTTGTTTAGGCTTCTTACCGAAAATAACCCAAAAATATCTGCCATGATCGGAAATTTTTATTTAATTCCTTTAGTTCTGTGGCAGTTATATATAGTATTAAAATATAACTTTTTGCGAACAGTATTTGACCAGTTGCCTTCGAGAACGCACAGGAACCCGCCTTTTAGTGAGTCCCAACTCGTTTTTTAATCTCCTTTTAACAACTGCCCTGATTTTGTTTTCACAATTTCGTCGGCGTAGGCCAACGCCCTTAACCCAACTTCACCATCCTTTTACCTTCTCAATACCAGTCAAAGAATAAAAGTCGGATAAATACCTCGGATAAGTGTTATAAAAGTCAAATTTCAACGAGCACACATTAGTCTTTATTTAATTTTCCGATTTTATCAACCTTCAACACCTTTTATAGAACTTCAAACCCAAAAGCAGAAGAAACGGAAGCCACAGTAGTCGCGACACCATTTATGCCGTGAGGTGTCGCAGGATGCAGCCATGCTGGTAAGCCGGTTTAAAATTAGCTCGATCCAATGGCAAAATTATAATCAGCCTTAAGCTGATCAGTCTTAAGTAGATCAGTCCTTTACCTTCAATTCTGTGGCATTGTTTGTAGCTCATTCAATGTTAAGAAAGGACACTGGGTTGACCGATTTTTCAATCATACTCGATTAAAATTTTTTTTACATTCTAGTGTTGATCTGAGGATCATTAAAAAAGTAAAAAAGAGGTGCTTTGGGTAACTCCTCCTTGTTAGAGTTTTAAAATCTATTTTTGGCTGTGTTCTGTCAATACTACAGTCTTTCCAACTCTTATTCAACTGTTTTTTACAATTGCATAGTACAGTCAAGTTTCAATTATTAATTGCTACGCTTTATTAGAATGCCCTGACACACATCCATGTTAAGCTTAGAGCTGAAGCTCAACAATTAAAAGCATTGAACCGCTTTACAATCTTCTGTTAATTCCAATCAGAGTCAGATTACATGCGAAATCTCCTCTGTTACATTTCCCAACTCGCCTCCCATAGGGGTAAGAAGACACAACACCAATCACCTAGAACACTCAGATTAACGTAAAAAGGGAATAAAAAAATTAAATTACACAGCCACGTCCCTATACGAACCCCATTACTCATTCTATTACAACACAATTAAATGCCACCATCTAAAGCTTACCGCGACAGATTACACCAACAGATAATCCTCTGTCTAAATCCTTAATCGACGTCGTCGTGTCGTTACACTTGGAACCCTCTTAATCGACATTGAAAACTACCCCTAAAAAGACAAAGGACACGGCTGTCTTCCAAAAATACACGGCTAGCCCTTCCACCTTATGCAGCATACCTCAGTGAATCATCATTAGCCAAATTGACATAATTAGCAAAGAAAAAATGTAATAAAGCGCTCCTAAAAAAAGAGCTGAAAACAAACGTTCCCAAATTAATTGCAAACAATAAAAATATAAACGACAGCCACAAGTCGACGCGCGGAGAGGTGATTATCCTTTGCCAGGAGACCATCAGAGACTCTAGTCCCCGCCCCGTTCTTTAGGAGAACGTGATATGATGTGACGTCAGTGATCAATTTGTAAAATGGCGCAACGCATCCTAGAGTGCTTAAGCAAAACAATCCTCCGCATCCAACGGTATTTACCACCTTCACAGTGTGTTGGTGGCCATTAAATTAGGTTTAGACATTAATTGAAGTAGCTGTACGTTGTTTGCATCGTTTATTTCTTTTTTAATTAAATTGCCTTTTCCTCTGCTCTATTCCATTTGAGTAATTGTGTATCCTTTTGCTCTTTTCTTTGCAGGTAAGTTAACACACAAGGAATTGCATAGTAAGTCGGAAAAAACATATTTTCATTTTTAATATAGCATGAGTGATTTGTATCTTTATTTTGTTGGTTTTCTTTGTGTCCTTAAAACAGTCGCCCATTTTGAGTGTGATTTTTTTGAATTTCGAAACTTGCGGTTTTTAATGTGATGATAATTGGAAGAACATTAAATATTTCTCATACTTTCTTAGGAAAAATTCCGCTAAAGGTGTTACAAAATCACGATAGAAAATATAGAATTTTTTCTGTCAGTCCATTTCTTAGCTTTGTAGTTTTTCTCACTGATATCTCATACCTGTCTTCGTTTTCCTTGCATACCCCTGTTGTATAGAAATTCGAAAAGATCTCTCCGAGTCGTATTCTAAAACATATATAACCAATATAACTCTATATTGGTTTTTATATTAATTTTTTAGATTTCACGTCAATGGTTTTTCATAAACTCCCGCGCTGGCGAGGTGGGATTAACAAATCTTTTAGGTAAAGTGTATGAAAACCTGTGTATTGAGTATAAAAAGTCGCAATTTAAAACATAGAAACTCACAAAAGAGACCCTTTTTTTCATTTTCCCTCTATCTTACCTACCCTCCACAACGTCTCAATACCTGTTGAAAAAAATGCATCTGGTATTATAAAACGCGAACTCTAAAACTTTTAAATTAACTTTTAGGATTAAAGAAACTTTTAGGTAAAGAGTATTGAAAACCTAAGTATTAAGAGTCGCAATTAAAAAGACTGAAACTTACAAAAGTGACCCTTCTTCTTCTTTCCCTCTGTCTTATCTGTTCCTCCACAACCGCCCATCTGTTGAAAAAAGTGCATCGGAAAACTATTAGAAACGGCGAATACCAAAACTTAGAATATTCTACGTTATAACATCTATAATATATCAAGTTTTCGATTTTACCGAGTGAATCATGAGTTCCTCTACTATCCCTTAACACGTCTTGTCAAAATGGGTGTAAAAAGTCAAATTATAAAACATAGAATTTACCTTTAACTTAATGCTATATTTAATTTACTGATTTTTTATGCCTACTTCTCTACCCTAAAACACCTGCTTGAAAAATATCCTCAATAAACACTGTTGTTCGCGTAAAAAGGTCACTATCGAAAACATAGATTATTCTATATCCGTCAATAACTTAACTTATTGGCCTCCACCCTAAACGCCTCCGGCAAAATCAAAACAATAATATACAAAGAAAAAGGGAAAATTTCTCGCTTGCTCGAGTATGTGTTTTTGTACACAAGTCCAACAGCCAACACCAAAGGACAACAAATAAAAGCGAAAGGCTCCACGCCACCAAGTTTTAGATCGAGTGGAATAACAAGTTCAGCAAATATTGCTGAACAGGATAATAATTGTTTAGTTTACTGCCTTATTTCGGTTTGCTTTTGTTTTGCTTCTGTTTTGTGTTTTCTTTTTCTATTTTCGCCAACAGTTGGTGTGTTTTATAGAATTGTCGCTTTAAGAGGATTTTCTTGTGGTTCAAAGCTGGTTAGTGTTGGGTGTTGGAGAGGGAAGAAATTTATGGTCAAAGGGGCGCAAAAGGATTTTTTGTTTGGCAATTAGTAGAAAAATGTGAGTTGTGAGGTAAGTTCAAGTGTTTAAGTATTTTTTTTTTTTGCGGTTTAACAATTTAATTAATCTTTTTAAGGTTGAGGTCTAATTTTTTTATATTTTTTAACGAGTGAATGATTTCACTTATAGCGCGCAACATATTCCTTAGCGTCGCCAGCCAGCTGTGCTCTTAAAACAATGCCACGGCAGCACTAGAAGCTATTTTCCTTGAAATCTTTTCAGAGCTATATCATGCACAACTCACTAAAAAATGCGAGAAATTAATAAATATTAATTTTTGCATCACCCTCCTCCGCCCACTCTGCGCCACCAAGAAAACGAAAAATGCTCAAGCTACCAGGCAACCATGCAGGCACAGTAGGTAACAGCTCAGCCAAAAACGAATATTGTCGGCTTGTTGCGAAACATAATCAAAAAGGAATACAAGAGAAAACAAGTTTTATAACTCCGCCCCCATGTAGCGGGACTTTATTCTAACTAATATTGTCACAGTCAGGGATGCTATGAGGTTTAATAGAAAAGTAAAATCCAAAAATAGAGTAAATTTTGAATCGAACCATTTTAACCACGATTAACGTTCCTCTAGAACTTTTTCTATATTTAAGCTGCGTTGGCTGTGTTGTAAAGGCAAAATAATAAACTATAACGCCAAGCATTAAGTTTCGGATTAAAATGCATTGAATTTCCATTCCAAGAACAACACAAACGTTTGGAACCAACAACCGGCTTTAAATACACCAAAATCCTGTCTCATGACAAGCGCGATAGAGCAAGCTAGAGCCTCGGGTGAATTGTCACATGAGTTTGATGAAGGTGCTAAACAATGCCGGCGTTATCGCGTAATGTCTGCACGTCACGTCGGCGTTTTTGGAAAATTTAAAAAACTTCGACAAATTCGCATGCCCCCCGAAAGACTTCCTGTACAGGTTATATCAACCGAGATGCGATACCCCATTAAAGGATACGCCATTAATGTTCAGCAGCTGCTTTATCTGAGTGGAAGATCAATTCTTCGGACACGTTATTCGCATGCCCCAGACTTCCTAGACAGGTCATGTTTGCCGAGATGCGACCCCTTGGTAGGCCAAAAAGCAGGTGGTGAGATCAGTTAAAGAACATCTCCGGGACAAGTCTGGGGATCGCGCCCTTTTTTCTTGAGTTGAAGACGGAGGAATGGGAATGATTGAAGGACCATTTAGCCGCCCTCGCTCCGCGGCCATTCTAAGCATAAGCGGTCACCGAAAATGATAATGATGACCTCGACCAAGTCGGCGATTATTCTGACATTCGCTGTTGTGAATTGTAAGTTGTGTTATGCTGATGAATACATTTTTTACTTTGCAGTCAAAAGAGCCGTCGCGCTTTCTCGCTTTCATTGTGTAAATGATTTTTCAAATCTCCATTGATGCTTTCGATCTGATTTAACGCTCACACGCTGAGCACAATCGTTGCTTGAAAACAAGTGCGTCGGCGTCAAACCAGAGTGGCAGCCTCAATGCAAGACTAAAAGCGATAAGCTTCGACTACTGTTTTGACTGCAAAGTCATAAAATGGAACATATTTGTAAAATTTGTCGCCTCAATTACACACGTATGGCTTATTCTTCACAAAAATAACTAATTATAATAATAACTAACTCCGAAAAAAATGACAGAAAACTCGTCGACCTCGCCGTGAGTTCTTAAATTTTTCAAAAAGACCGGCATGCGATAGAGCGATAGCGCCAGACCACTTGCCATTGATTTAAATTCATTTGATAACTCGCCCCAGACTCTCGCGTTTGATGCTGTCGCTCTGGTTTGATTGATGCTGACGTGTCGGTCGTGATTGTACACGTCAAAAAACCGTCGTCGAAGATCGCTTAAACTACCAGGCCAGCATGCAGACGAAGTAGGTAGCCAGTAACCCAGCGCCACACGAGATTTCTTAGTCATGAAGCAAAGTGCAGTCAAAGAGGAATACCAAAGAAAACAAGTTTTATGACTACTCCTCCTATGCAACGGGACTTTAATTGTCAGAAATGTTGCCAAAGGCAGGGATGATGAGGTTCAAAAGAAAAACTAAGTTATTGCATTTTAAGAGTGGGTAAAATTTTAGAGTTTCACTCACTCGCGATAAACGTAATTTTAGCACTTATTTTTTCTATGTAGCCTTTTCCGAGGATTAAACTGCGTAGCTATAAAAACAGCCAATATAACGAACGAACCATACTCTATACGCAGAGCAGGACGTTTCTGATTTTTAAGGTGCTAAGCACTAACAAAACGCAAAGAGTTTGTTCCCCGAATCGGCATTAATGTTTGCAACAAGCCGTCTTACTTGCTCGCATAAATTTGCGCAATTCATTTGCAAGCAACATTTCACCAAAATCGTCGGTGATCGCTCAAACTACCAGGGCAGCATGCAGACGAGATAAGTAGTCAGTAACCCAGTGCCACACGAGTATTCTTGGTCATAAAGCGAAGTGCAGTCAAAGAGGAATATCAAAGAAAACAAGTTTTATGACTCCGCCTCGTATGCAACGGGACTTTATTCTCGGAAATAATTTCTTAGGCAGGGATGATTTGAGGTTTAATAGAAAAATAAAAAAAAATTGAAATTTTAATAATAAAATTTTAGAGTTGCACTATTTTATGTTAAACCATGATAAACATACTTTTAGCACTTTTTTTTCTTGTACCAGCATAATATCCGAGCTGTAAGGTGCGTAGTTGCAACATAGTTAATAAAAGAAACCATTCGAGATAAAGCGCAGGAAATTTCTGGTTGCATAAAAAATCTAACAAAACGCATTGATTTCGCTCGACAGGAATCTTTGAAACCAATCTCTTACAATATTCCAAAATTTTGCTCGCAAAATGAGTCATCAATTTGCAAAAAAAAATCATTTGACACGTCACCGAAGATCGCTCAAACTACCAGGCCACCATGCAGTCGAAGTAGGTAGTCAGAACCCAGCCCCAAACAAGATTTCAAACTTAAGCAAAAGAAATTCAAAGTTGCTTAGCCATAATAGCTTCATAATAGCATAATAAGTTTATTTATAAATATCAGGAAAACCGGGGTTCCATGATGCTCCTTTTGTTCACTATTAAATAGCCTTTATTTCTGTACTCAGGAAAATCGTTTCCTTTTTAAAAAATTATAAAAACTTGCTCATCGAACTTCATTAAAAAGTTAATTCCATAACCGTATCGTAAATAAATTTTTGTGGATGTAGTCCAACAAAAAAAAAATAGTACAAGCAAACAAAAATAATTAATATTAATAAAACTAATTATTGGGCTCTTTGACAATGGCATTTCAAGCATAACCAATAGAAAATAGGCTCAAAAAAATAAACTTTCATTTTTCACTAAAAGTATCCCCTAAAAATAAAGCATATTGTAATAAATGTATGTAAGTATGTCACTCTTAAAACGAAAATGGGTAACTTACTGACGGGCCTAGTTATATGAATTGATTTAAAGCTGTGTTAATCGTTCATTTTTCCAGATCGAATCGATCCAGGATTGATTTAAAAAAGTTCTTTTCATTCGTTCCATTTTGAACCATCATCGTTCCTACCGATTTCGTTATTTTTTCGGTCATTGGTCCAAAGTCAATCACCGTTCCTCTGTTCAATCCGGATCGGATAAACAGCAGCCAGCAATAGCATAGCAAATAGACCTTTTTTAAATCTCGTAGCAGTTTTGCTACGGTAGTAAAGAGGTAGCGCTATTCCGGACCCGAATCGAATTTAGGAATGAAACGTGTCTTTTTTTCAAATGATTAAATTGACTCACCCTCTTTCGTTTCGCTCATTTGACCACTGTAAATGGAGAAAGAAATGTAATAATTTGTACCGATTCCATTCGTTTCGTTTATTTGACACGAAAAAACGGATTGATATTGAGAACGATTGGTTTGGCTTTTTCATTCATTTCGTTCGTTTGAACTGAAAAATGGATTGATATTGGAAGATTGGTTCCTGGTAGGGCAGGATTACATACTCACCAATGCTTTTAGAGGAACGGATCCAAAGGATCGAATCAATCACGATTGGCACAGCTCTAAATTGGTGGGCCACTGCAAGAGTGTTCGGCTCTTTGAACCCGAGGGGGAAATTTTTTTTTACTTTTCATAGTAAAACAATGTGTGTGTTATTCGTGTCATTCTTTGGGACACAGTAGCACTTTGTCTCCACCAGCCGTAAACCTGGGATTAGCAGGAGACGATTAAAAATAAATCCCGAAGTGTCTCCACCGGACAAAAATATGATTAATTTGACATGAGCTGAGCACTCTTTTATTGTCATTTTGGCTCACAAAAGAGACTGACGGTGACATTTCGCAGGAGCGATTAAAAAAACTACGGTATGGAAGTCCCAATAGAAAACGTACCTATTTTTGACAGATCTGTAATACGTTGTCAGTTTCAGCACCAGTTTTTTAGTGTGTTATACTGTTGAGTGTATAGCTGCATAAAGGGAATCGTGGAAAAAGAGAATGAGATCTGCGAGAATTTTTTTTAATTACTTGCCGAGAGGATATTAATTTTTGAGGTGAAATTTGCTATTTACAGGATTTGAAGACTTACGTTTATCGCGGATTCATGTCCGGTGGAGACATATTTAAGACAACTTTATATAAAACAGAATATTTCGTGCGTTTTTAGTCACATATATAAGATGAAGGAACTTTTGCCAGATATTATCAAAGCCGGGACGATAATAGGAGACTCGAGGAACCCAAAATCCACCATAAAAAAAACTCTGGAACATCTGAACTCCCCTCGAAATTTTGCTGCACTTTTTGTGATCAGCTTTGTGGCTATTTTTTTATTGAAGTTTTCCTTTTATTACTGTTTATTGGGGTGATACAGTGACTTTCGTCGATACAAGGACACTTTCCGGGTATGACAAGACGCTCTAAAAGTCCGTTTGGTAATTGGTATGAGGTTAGTTTAAGCATTCTTCCGGTGAGTGAAGAAAAAAATGTTTTCCTTAATGCACTGACAATTCTGTGTTTACGTTGACACGTATCTACACTCCAGTGCACGGAGAACTATGGCCTTTTTCTAAACCATGCTCCCTGCAACCTTTAACAAATTCATTCTAGAATCCATTTAATCCAAAGTAAGTGTCCCTCGATGACCTTCAACCGCACGCGAATTGTATAACAATCCGCACCAAGTCCTTGACACAGCACTTTGTATTTTCGAAAACCTCAAAAAGACACTAGCCTTTCTTCCTGTTTCATCCTACTCATGTTGTGCCCCTAAAGGTGTGCTGTAAACACACAAAAAGTTATTAAGTTGTGTATGTGGCGTTTAGCACTTCTTGTGTTCCAGCAGGGTCCTTGCTGCGAATTCAATTCAATCTCAAGAAAAGAAATTATACAAATGTGTGCGGAATTTTTCGAGTAAATAATGGCGACATAATAAAAAACCGTTTGAGAAACCGTATGTGAGCACTCAAAGCCGTGCGTTATTATAGTAAAGTTGATACGCCCCGCATGCCGGCCGCCGTAACCTCTAAAGAAGTGTCAAAGTTGGCAAAGTGCTAAGGGTAGCCTCATAACGTTTGGCGCATAGTCTTCATCGCTGTCGTCGTTTTTCAAATCGGGGGCGAACAATTTAAATTGCAAAACGCCGCCGCTCACACAACGATGGAATGAGTAAAACAAGCAGCTGTGAAGAGAGAGAAATTGGAAACTCCTTCAGAAGGATGTCAACGAACGTATATTGTTTGTACTTTGGAAAGTAGATTGAAATGCTTTTCTTTTGGGTGTTTTATTTTTTCGCGTTCTTCTCCCTAATAATCGGGGGGACGAATGTAGATTGTAAGTCTGACAAAGCTTACATAAGTCATGATTTCTTGATTTTTTAAGTATTTCACGTTACATTATTTGTCATTTCAAAAATAGAGCCTTCCAAACTTGAGCGAAGAAGAACGTAGAAGTTAGGAAAGATGTTGGACATTCATGAGGAGGCAGATGGCAGAACGATTTCTCGTCGTTTTGTTGAAAAGTTTTGCGCCTTCTTGTGGCTATTCCATGAATGTCAATGACGGTTTTCGAAAGTGATTCCCAAACTTTGTTTTAAGAGCAGGGACGACGACCATCATTTCGAAGGATGTCTCGGTGCTCGGGGCGTTGAAGAGAAGTTCGCCTGTGTATAACCTTTACACAATGGTGGGTGTCTAAGTAACTTTGTGTTTCTACTTTGGGTCGAAGGTATAGCTTACAGATTAATTTCTTATTTGATCAAGGCGCCCATGTGACTTGTAAGTATTATTCACCCCGCGACATTTTAGTGAATAGGTTTATGCTACTTGGAAACAGGTTTGAAAGGAAACTCGAGATGATTATGTCTCTATAGTGATTAATTCAAGCTCACCTTTCCGTGACATTTAAAGTCTCATTTAATGTTACTTATGTCGGCTTCGTGTGGGGAAAAAGGAGGAGTTCTTACACCATGGCAAGGCCTTGTCCCGGTATGCATACATCGAACTATGGCTTCCCTCGATTCTGACGCAGACATTAACGTCAATTTTTCGATTCAATGTGTGTGTCACAAGCAGTAACTACTTTTGAAAGGATTCGTGGTAAAACCAACTCGACTTCGCATCAAGGAAGGAAACAATTTCCAAACAATTTCTCTCTCGAGCATCGTTACGGCCAAATTGGGGACCGAAAATTATTCGTCCTTCTATACAATCTCTGCGCACCCCTTTTTTCTGAATAAAGAAAAAAAATTAGTTACTGTCGAAAGCAGACACTTTAAGAGTTAACGAAAATATACTCCGGCAAGGAAGAGGTAATTTAGTCCTTTGATCGTATTTTCTTCTTCATCTTCGATAATTAATTCGAGTTCTGCGAGCTGCCAAAGTAAATACAACAAGCTACACGCCCCTAATCCTTAAATTCGTAATAATCTACACATTGGCAAACATAAGGGTGGGCAGCTGGGAGAAAAAAAACCCAACCACCACCCACCAGTCTAATTAAGCAGAAAGCACGAAATCAATTTCACCTTTGTTATCCTTTGTAAATATTTGCGGACTACAAGTTTTTCTACGTTTCTCGTTCCTTTATTTTTTTGTGTGTGTTTTTTTCTGGCTTTCTTGTGGTGGATTGTGGTGTCTCCAAGAAGTTTCCTTTCTTTGCTTTTTCCATTCGCTTATTGTTCGATTTCTTTATCGCATATACAGGAGAGAAAGGAATTCCAATCCGCATATACATACCCTTGTCACAGGGGCTCTGTGCTCTGTCCTTGGAGCGGCACACATTTGTATACGAGAAGTTATTTTTTAGCTCGACTCGGTTGTGGTTGAATTCCAATCCAGACAAAGCGAGATTCTCGTTCCATTCTTTCGATTCACTTGAATTCCTGTGTAGAGACACCTTAATTCAGGGGATTTCTTTTTTTCGTATTTCTACTTCGATTTAGCTACGATTTGCAAGGCATTCAGCGGAGGAGGACGCCCACATACTTTGTCGGGGTGGTTTTTTGCTGAAAATGTTGCCTTTTTTCTGGTTGTGGAGCATGTGGACCGGGTAGCCTAAGCCGACCGAACTCCTCTTAATCTCTTTAATTGAAGGGCAGATGGAATTTTGGGGATAACAATGAGGTTGTAAAAGGCATTAGGAAGATTGTGGTTGGGTTAAAAGGGATTTCTATGGTGTAATTCACAAATTGTGAGGATACATTGAGGGCACCTGAGAGAGGCTCTGAATGATATTTAATTATGTAGAGTTGGACTTATTAAAATCCTTGCGAAAGTAAAGGTACAGTAAAAGTGTTTCTTTACAGCATTTTGAGTTGATTTTTACTTTATTAGGTGATAACCCGGATAAAAGTGGGAGAAGAAGTTTTCGACCACAATCTTGGTGAAACAGTTCATAAAAGGACACATTGCAATGAGAAAATTACTTAACTTGAGCATAATGTGGAACCATCGACTAAGTCCTGACGACGGAGTCAGGACGTTTGACGGATTCTGATTCTCTCTTAAGCCATGTTTAAAAAGCAATACAATTTAATGAGGGCACATAGTGATTAGTGTTCGGGCTATTCGAACCCTGGACGTGGAGGTTTTTCATGCCACGCTTTAATAATAGATTGTAAGACATTGGGAAGGAAATATTTGTAATTTAAAGGTTTCTCAATACGCTACGTAGCTCGCCATCGGTAAAAGTTTTAGGTCTAAACATGGATAGAAAAATAGAAGCATGACAAAAGTTATCACAGCCTATTCTCCTGATGGCTTTTAATATCTGGGCCTGTCTCACCGCGAATTGTAAGTTTTCCGATAATTTCAACATGACGTTTTGTAAATCAGGTGCGAGGCTTTGCTTTTTAAGTGCTTATATCCACCCTTTCATGCTGGCTTCATTCAGGACGCAGACAAAACACTTACAGTTTCATCTCTGGAACTAAACGGTCGGAGGCGTTAGGTCTTGCCGCCCAAAACTACAACGCGCAAATTTTAAAATGTCATAACGCCCAAAAAAGCGACATATCGCCCGAGTCTCAAAGTCTAAAGCAAATTTATTCTTGTAGGGCTTGCCAGAACGAGTTTTTTTTTAAGTGGCAGAGGCAGGTATCGAACCCAGACCTCCGGGCGTAGTATTCTAACATTCTCTTGAGAGTAACACTCTGAAAACCTCAAATTAGCTCTTATAAGACTCTTATAATGCTCTTGTTACTCTTCGAGCATAAAATTTTGTTGAAAGATCATAAAATTATCTTGTAGCACCCTTCTTAAAGGAGTATCACTCCTATAGCGCTTAAGCCTTATTATAAGAGTATATATAGCTCTTATAAGACTCCTTGTAGAGGACTTCACCTTTGTCGAGCTAAAATTTTGTAATAAGAGTCTTATGAGAGCTTAAATCTTGTAATAAGAGCGCAACTCTTATTTGGAGAGATTTGCTATGATAATAAAATCTTTATTCTTATAAGACAACTTCATCTCTTTGGCAATTGCCTGTAAATAAAAGTCCAACTTTTCTTCCTCTAAGGGTAACCAAATACCTTTCACCTCAAAACAGACCGAAAAGAAATATAACAATTGTCATTAAATGGATACCCATTACATTTTTTCCTGAAAGTTACATTAATTACAACTAATTGTAAGTGGCATGGCAAACAATACTTGTAGGATCTTTGAACAATATCAAATATTTTTGATGCCCTTAATTTTTCCAGAAGCAAAATGCTCATTTTAGCTGATATATTTTTAACCGCACAAGTTTAAGTGCCCAACAACGTAAGGGAAACCTTATAGCTTCCTTTCATTTTGGCAGCGGTAGCAATGAAAATATAGCTCTTGTAACCAGAGTTTGACTTTACTTATCAGCGTTTAATAACTCTTATAGCTAGGCCATTTATCGGTTGTAAAACTCTTATAAAACTCTTATAACACTCTACAAGAGTGAAATTCTAAGAGCTTTACTCTTGGGTATTACTCTTTTAAGGCTCTTGTAGAGTCCTATACTAGCCTAAACGTTAGTTGCGATGTGTAAACCTGCATTGAACTTATCAATTTGTTAGAAAAGCATCAAGGGACCTGTCATATTTTGGTTAAGTTAAGTGCACTATAAGCACCACGTGTCCTTAAATTTTTTCTGGGTTCTTTGTTTCTATCTACCCCGGAAGGGTAACAGTGGTTGCGCCGCCACCTCAACCAACATGGGCCTCTGAAAAAAGAGGCAGTTATCTGGGAACCCGACAGTTAGCGGTAGAAGTTGAGGCCCACTTCAACCATAAAAACATAAATAAACCCACAGCGAAACGACAGCGAAAAGAGATATTCGTTTATTCAACATGAAAACTCTGTTTAAGAGAAATCTTTGCATGCGATCTTATGTAAAACAAAGCTAAGCTGACACATGTTTGACACAAGATCTTCAAGTCTACCGAGTTGGGCCTCTTCACAAAAAAAAGAGAGTGAGGCAACAGATGGTGTCGAATTTGGCTATTTATTATCGCTATAATACTGAACTCAATGGGGTTAGTCTATTGACTATTTTGACAATTATAAAGTACAATCTTTGTGGCATAGCCCTTGGTGCTTGTGTTACTTCACGGCATGTTTGGGTTTGACTCCCACCTCTGATAAAAAATACTTGTTCTTTTGCACGGGTCCACCTCCTCGAGGGTCTGTCAAAACCTCCGAGATTGAATCTGTCTGAAAAACTTCTCAAAGTGTCTTTCGGATTCGATGAAATGTAGGTCCTCACGAGCATTCTTCAGATATATGTGAAGAATACTCGCAGACCACATGGTTATGAGAGGTTGGCTCTAGTTTACGTCGAGCATAAAGGCATTTACCCGATAATCACGTATTCGTGGATGCAATAGATCTGATTTCGAACAGCTTCAAACAAGATAAAATGACTTTTTCGGTCAACTTAGTAACCCCACTGAGTCCGGAAGTCGTTCAATGGTAAAATCAGGGCTTCATAATTTTTTTTTATCCGCAAAAATCATTGCGAACGAAATTTGAAGAGCACATGCTTATTTTAGAGGAAATATTTATTGTCCTCCAATGTCATGCGATTTTCAACCCTTAAACTTCTTCTTGCAGGTTTATTTAAAGTAAATAAATAAATAAATAGAGTGGCTCAACAGCTCGAGGTGAACCAGGGTAAACTTCTCAACAATGTATGCTGGTGTGTTAATTTATTTACATACAAGGGGACCTACAATTTTTTGTCGAATCCGAACGGCACTTTGAGAAGTTTTTCAAGACAAATAATACTCTCGGAGGGCTTGTCAGACCCTCGTGGAGGTGGGGACCGTGAAAAAGAACAAGTCTTTTTTTTTCAGGTGACGATGGCAGGATTCGAACCCAGACCTCCGGCGTAGTAAGCACACACACTAACCACTAAGCCACGGCACCCCACAGGTTTATTTAAAGTAGAAGTTTGAATATTTGAGTAAGGTTCAATTTTATAGCCTACCGATAATTCAGAATCTTCAACATAAAGCCCAAACCGAAATCCAGGATCCAGGACGGTCACTGACTATTAACAAAACCCCATTGACATTATAGGTACTTTCAAATGATCACTGTAAAAGCAGTCATGGTGATCAGCACATGCACGATGTTCTTTTTGACATCTATTTGGGGCAGGGTGAGTTTATTTTTGGAAACGTTTTGCCAATGCGATTAAAGATGAGATCAATTTTTTATTTAATATCGCTGAATCGAATACTATGTCTCTACCGGCAATAAAACTGTGATTTGTAGGAAATGATGAAAAATAAATTCCGAAGTGTCTCCACCGGACAAACATAAAACTGTGATTAGCGGGAGACGATCAAAAATAAATCCCAAAGTGTCTCCTGTGAACAAACATAAGATTAATTTCAAACGAGCACCCTTTTGTGGTCATTTTGACACTCAAAAGAGCGAAGATGACATCTCCTAGAAGCGAGAAAAGAATAAGGTTGTTAAATTTCCAATAGAAAATATTTTTGACAACATCTGTCTTAGTTTATTTTTTGTTCTTCCCTTAGTAAGGCTAAAAAGCAATCGAAATCTTTGTCCTTTTTTTTCTGGAAAATTACAGGTTTTTCTTAAATTGTGCCTCTAAATGAGGACGTGGCCCAAAACTTTGTATGAACTAAATGCAGAAATAAGTATTTTCTATATAATATGTGCCTTTAAAAACGTCATGCAGGTTTGGAATTTTTGAAAGTTGCAGATTTAGATCGATTATGGGCGTGTCTTTCGGCGGATCTGAAAAAATGTTTTCACTTGTATTGCTTCGGAAGTCCAAGAGCCTACGCACGAAATTCCAGCTCTCTTAAACGTCCTCTAAAAGGTCAAAAACAAACTTGTAGCTTCCATTCGTCAGATAAATGGCTTCCACGATTTTTGGAAAATGACTTAAAATAGTCTTGACAATGGTGCCTCCACTTGATGTTTACCAGTCACTTTCTATTCGTGGAAATCGGCAAGGCATTAATTGAACGAATGGAGACGCGCAAAAAGGCCATAAAATTGGTGACAAACGGACGGGCGAAAATGACATATTCGGCTCAAATTCGGTCCCGATCACTTTGCTCTTAAGGTATTGGAGGTCTTTTTGGCTTTGAGGAGTCTTCGAAGTTGGTATACTTAAAAGTAATATGCGTCTTTAAATAATACTGAGAGTCCGCGAAATAGTAATATGCTATGACTTTATCGTTCATACAACGGAGATTAGTAAAAGAAAATTAAGAGGTGTTTCCACTGCACATAAAACCGTGAAACATTTCTCTTCATGAATAGATTCAAACTGGTGTGATAAATCTCGAGAATTATAGGGCAGTTATAGTATATTTGTCTTTATCGTGGATAAGTGTCCGGTGGAAACGTCCTATTGAGTGATTGAGCTAAAAGGTTTAAGACAAACGAAGTTAGAAATATATATTCTTAAGAAGGCGTAAGCTATTCCAGAAAAATCAGGAATCTTTTCCTCTTAACGGTTTCATCCAGAAAAGGCACGTATTTTTCTGAAACATGCAGAATTTTTGAAAGACTAATATAGAAAATCGAGGAATCCCCTTAAGGCATTGTATTAACACGAAGTTAAATTACTCTACCGGAAAAGGAGTATAATGTCTTTCCCGGATTAAGTTCGAAAAAATGCAGCCGAGTTTCTACGGATTTGATTAACAAATATTTGTTTTTAGTCACGTTTGTAGTTTATTTATTTATTTTGTTCAAATTAAAATGTCAAGCTTTTATATGGGCGCCGTGTTGCAGTAATAAGTATGTCGAATTACTGTACTTGAGGTGCTGGGTTCGAATCCCCACCGGGGCAATAAACGTTTTTTTTTAAGCCAAACTTTCATAAAATGCAAGGATTTTTACATGTCCTCCGAATTTGATTGAAATCCGTTAAGAAGTTCAGACTTAACGCACTTTTTTCTGCTCTCTCCGGGCACACTTTTCTCCGCTCTCTCTCCTGCACACCACAGCACCTAGTAGGCACCCAAGTCTGACCTACTATTACGCTACGCTATGGAATTATTTCATTAATAAAACATAAAGAAGGTGAACCTATTTTCACTGGTGGTGGACTAACGACTTTACCATACCATTATTAAACCAAAAATACAGGTTATTTAATAGATGGTGTGGATGTTGGCCGTCAATTATTGCTATTTACTGAATTCGATGACACTTATCTTTTTGCCAAATGTTAAGTACAATATTTGACAACTTTAGTCATAGAGTCGTAAGCCACGAAACAACTTGCTTTTGTAAGTCCTTCTTGTAACGAAACACGTTGCGGAATATCCTTTTATTTTTCGATCAATAAAATCGGTCTACTGGAACCAGAAACTGGCTTGGTTTGATGCCAAACTTCATATAGCGTATGATGCCAAACTTCATAGCATCACTTTGAGCGAAAGTGCTCAAAAGCAGCCAGGTCGCACCACAATTTTTAACCGATGTCTTTCTGATTTTAGATGTAACTGCAACTGATTCACGGTCCACATCGGGCCAATCACAAACTGTGAAGTTGATTTCCAATGTTGGCAGGTTCTACACGCCTTTTTGCTTTGATTTTCAATATGCAAATTTTCTGGTGATCGATATGTGGACGTTCGTCACTGAAAAGAAACTGAATCAACCTTTCGCAAAAATTAGTTGCTTGTTACGGAAATATCTATGAGTATTCCTGTTCCCATTTTTTCGTCTATTTTGTTTTGTATGTCTTCTTGAAACATGGTAGTCAAGTGAGTGCATTGACGAGCAACAAAAGAATTTAAGACTTACAATTTTATTTCAGCCTAGGTGCCTCCGAATCTTCATATTTTCATTCTCGAAATATACATTGTCATCAAAATTCAAATTAATCAACATTCCACGTCGTTGAATTATTGAAAGTGAAAAGCTTTCATTACACAGCTTTGTCCTGATTCAATATTGAATCCCAGTCCGCTGCGAAATCTGCCTTTCAATCTCTCCCCATAATCGGCGTAACTTCATAAAAACAGTCCAAATATTTACACAAATAAATAAATAGCTGACTATCTGCCTGTGCGATCCAATAAACATTCGCTTCCATTGCGAGAGGCAACCATGCCTTCGCCAGGATAACCAATCTAGTGCGATTTCTACCAAACAGGACAAAGTGTACACAGTGTACAACACCCTATACACATAAGTTGCTGACGCATTTTAATATATACATGTTTTTTGCCTTTGATGATGCAGAATCATCTACGTTTTTTCTTCTCTACCTCAGCCTCCGCAAAAGAGTATCCTTTTCTTAACAGGTTCCTTTGAATCCTGCTTTGTACGTTATTTATTGTCGACGTTAGCATCGCTAGCTAAACAAGAAAGAGTTTCTACTTTGCTTTAGTCCTTTGTGCTCCAGCTCCAGCAGCTCTGAACTAGAAGAAAGGGAATACAACGTGATCTCTGCCTTAGGATAAGAACAATGCGAACACAGCAATCAACAACACATCGTTTATTGTCTTTGTGTGTCCGAGGATATTTTTATCGGTTGCTTTTAATTTTGTTTCTGTGTTTTTGAACTTAATCATATTTTCCTTTGCAGCAAGACGAAGATTTAGATTTTTGTTATTTTCAAATGAACATTTTAGTCCTTGGGAGATTTTAATTTAACTTTTGCTAAGGCGTGGGCTGTGATGTTACCCATTTGTAATTTCACAAAGCAGGCTGTAGGTGTAGGAGGAAACAAAAATACTTGTGGTAAAATTTGGTGAGAGCAGAAACAGCCTTTGTTTGGTAAGAGCAGAATCAAAATGTTTTTGGGAAATTCTTTTTGAATTGGTGATTTTAGTATTTAAATGCCTTAAAGGAGGAATAAGATCAAGGGGCACCATCGTGCATCCAACCATATTCAAAGTTTTGACTCCTTAAGGCATTGCAATGCAATGAATTTGTAAAACACAATGAAGTTTGGTGGCGCCTTAAACTTTAGACTTACAAAGCTTCAAAAGGAGATTAAGTGAAAAAAATAAACTCAATTCACTCTTTGACTCTACGTTATGTCAGGATTAAGTGACATCTTCAGGAGCCGATTGATTTCACTTGACTAAAGCTCGTTCCTTTATTTGGACAACCTGACAACCTGCAAGATCTCCAAGAGTTGAGACCTGCCAAAATGAATGTATTCGCTTGGCCTTGTCGAGTTCTTGAAAGTTTCTATCGAATGGCAAATTCGTACAAGCTTCCTATTCTATTTTTATGGATTTCTTATACTGACTTAAACCTTCGCTATTAGTCTGTCAGCAATTGTATTCTTGATAAGTATTGAAAATCGTTTCTAGTGAAATCTGCCTGAGATTGAAAAAATCCTCGTTCCACAATTGGATATTCTTTAATTGCGTTTAACATTGCACGAAACTTTGTAAGGAGCGTCCATTGCCGGTGTTTTTCGATTGCCGCGGTCTTCTTTTAAAATTTCTTATTTTTTTCAGTATTTTAGAGCTTCGCCCAACAGACTTATCCAAACTAGTCTAAGGAACTTAGAACTTAGCTTATCTGTGGGCTGATGTTTTCAAAACAGGTCATATTGTTTGTCCCTTTAAGGACGGGGTGTGCATGGACGGGTGAAGCAGCAAAGCCAATAGACTTTGAACATCAGCGTAATGCAGCTTGTCTTTCGCTGAAGCGCTTACCGCTACCATAAGCAACACACCTTTATAATATGCAAAGGACATCGAACATAACGGTTCATTCCAACGCCATTACAGTATCAGCTTAAACCTTTAACACATTTTCACTTTCTGATATTATTTGTGACATAATCCTCTTGCGACATTGATGTGTGTAGCGTATCCTTTTACTGTTTCCAAGCAGCACACATGTCACAAACAAGCATTACCATACAAATGAAGTTATTAGCATCAACAACAGCAGCATCCAAGGACGGAAAGCAAATACATATGCTGATTCCTGATTTCAAATTTAAAGGATTAAATGACATTCCGTATACTTTTGAAATGGCGAAATTAAACATTTCTCGACGGGAAGGCGACACACCTGGGAAAACTTTCAAATCTCACAGCAACAACCTATTGAGTTACCACACGGCCGTATGTCGGATACATTCTACACTTCCTAGGTACACGCACACACACACATACATACGCCTTTGGGATGGGTAAATGAGTAATTTGCAGAGAAAACTTTTGACCATTACATCGGGCACCCATGATGTATACGTCTTTCGACAGAGTTGAGGCAATTTGTCATCTGCAGAGTTTTCCTCAGGTTACAAATATTGAATTATGTTCTGGTCGAATTACTCTTCAGGAAAGTTCACAAATTTTCAGACTTGTGTCTCGTGAAGGTTGAAAGATGATTTCAATTAGTCCAAGCAGGTGGACCTAATTTTGTGTTTGGCATATGAGCAAATGCGTTATATACGTAAACCCAATCGTTTTTGATTGAAAGTACACACAGAGCACAAAATAAGATACTCCAGGACATCGACCATCGACATGTTACAAGGCTCCAGATTATCTTCATTCTGGTAGTTCCATCAAAAAGCAATAACTGCATTACATCCTTGGGCAGACCGACCCTCATGTATCTCGTATCATACGTTATACTTCTGGAACGGAAATTGTTGCCATTAGAACAATTGACAGAGTGCGAAACACATGCTTCAATGGCAACGTGACCCAACTATAAAGCATGTCCGTCCATTTAAACTAAAAAAAAACTTGGGACTATGTGGTGTGTTCAGCTTACGCACATGTCATGGGCCCCAAAAAAAAAAGCCGTAGCTGTCGCAATGAAGGCAGACAAAAAAGGAAATAATCAAATGCGACAGTTGACTTAAGTACTTGACATCTCGGCTAATTGAATAAGTTTATGTGCGCTTAACTGCGAGTCTGTGATTAAGTTGTATCGGTGACTGATTTGGGAGGATTTGGACTAATCCATGAATAATGAAGGAATGGTGTAGAGTAGATGTGTGCAAAATGGATGTGTGCATATTTTATCTTGAAGAAGACATGAAGTGGACCGGACAGTAATGGATCTAAACAAAGGAAATAGAGTGAGATTGGGCAGGGATTAGAAGGAGTTAGAAGGGGTTAAAGGAGGTATTTGTTCAGTTAGGTAATAAACGCTTGTCCACTGAGCTTTTCATGGAAGTGTGTCAAGTGATCTTACGAGCAATGCGATGCTTAAGGTTTTAAAATTCTGCTTTAAAATTCCGCTTTGTGAAAGCTGCTTTCACAATTCTGACTTAAGCACTAAGATTCTGCTTGGTCTGCTTTTTTGAACAAATTTCGATTGTGAGACGTGTGTGTGGAGGGCTGCGTGGCACATAAGGCTGTTATGTCGAAACCAATGTCCTCGGTGTCCAATTCATCCAAAATCCACACCAAGCTTCTTTTTTTTGGTTACACTGCAATAATTTGGATTTCGTGTGAGTTGTGAAAAGTACTTGCGTCGAATAAAAACTAAACTAGTGGTCGGGTTACACAGAAAAGCCTCGAGATCAGTTTGCATCTCAAGAAAGTGTTGAAGACATATTGAGTTGCTTGTCATCAAGTAAGTCTGATGGTATCGATGGTATCAAAAATATAAGCTTAAATAAACTTCCCAAGGAAGCCATTAGATGTTTAACATTTATACTTAATGCGTGTTTAAAGACCGAATACTTTCCAAATTCATGGAAGGTTGGAAAGGTTATTCCTATCCCAAAACCAGGAAAACCTCCTGATATGCTAACTAGCTATAGACCAGTGAGCTTCTTGAGCAGCATAAGTAAAGTTTTTTTCAAACTGCTAAAAGTAATCGAAGACAAGAATATTCTTCCGAACGAGCAATATGGGTTGACTGTGTCTGGCATCTCGGACTTATCCATAAGATGTTGTGTTAAATTTTCTGTCAGATCGTTTTTTCAAAGTGTTTGTTAATTACTGTTTTTCTGCCTGTCAAAGTGTAGTGTCTGGTGTACCTCAAGCTTCGGTTTTGGGGCCGATACTATATAATATTTTTTTGTCAGATATTCCAAGACTTCCTTATTGTGAAGAAGCAATTTTCACGGTTGATACGGCAATATATTCCTCGCATGAGTTTAGTCTGAATGTGGAGACTAATTTAAGTCATACAATTCAAATATTGCTAAAGTATTATAACTGCTGGAAGATAAAACTTAACGCTGAGAAGGTGCAGGCTATCTTTTTCAGTCGAAAACGAAAGTCTTGTTTGCTTCCAAGCAGTCAGTTGATTAAGGTGTTCATCTGGACCGAAAACTTACATTCGAGGAGTATACTGCTAAAACGATACACAAAGTAAATATGACGATAAACATGATGTACCTCTTCATAAACCGAAAATCCTTACTGAGGCAACGCTAACAATATAATAATCTTTAAGGTAGTCTTCCAGCCTATATTACTTTTTGGTTCTCCAGTCTGAGAAACTCTGCGAAGTGCCACCTTTAAAAACTTAAGTTTTCGCAAAACAAGATTTTGAAGATGATGCTTAATCTTCCCTCCTATCACTCAACCGCTGATCTGCATACCAGGACAAACATTGATTTAATCTGTGATAGAACTACCAAACTTAATGAAAAATTCTTTCGCAATCGTCAGTTATCCGAGAATCCACACATAAACCAACTAAATGTTTAACTTTGTTTCTGTTTCTTACTGACTATTATCTACTATTTATTCATTTATTTTTTTAATTATTATTTATTATTAACTATTATTAGTTATTTATTATTATTTATTAATATTTATTATTTATTTATTATGCATTATTTAGTATTTTTTATATATTATTTATTATTTTTTATTTATTAATTTTTTTTTTTATTTTTTATTATTTGTTACTTTATTATTTCTTTTTGCCTCTATGTACCTGCTTAGTTTAAGTCGACTTAGCTTTTTTTGCTTTTGTATTGAAGGTTTTAGTCGTATTTTCCTTCAAAGTTTGTTAATTTTCAAAGTATGTATGTTCCTTATCGTTTTTGCATTTTTAAAATAATTGTTCAGTAGAAAAATGAAGTTGTTATATCCAATCTCTGTATGTATACTGCACAGTGGCTCACCATACGTGGCTCACCAAATTACCATACGAAATAAAGTTACTCACTTACTAACTAGTGGGCGGGTTACAATCCGCTTAGGATCCGTTGGATACCCCATCCCAATTGACCATTGTCAAGCTCCCAATTGCGCCATAAATCTTGGTTACTAAATGTTGGTTTCTATAAACTTTAATTGTATTAAGAATTTGTCAGTTAAGAATCTCCTTCCTTAAAAGGGGGCGTGGCATCAGTCGCTTTTCGATAACTTCGTATTTTTTTGCTCAAATTTTTTATCAGATATGGTACACGTGTTGATTGCATTTTTATATGAAAAATTTATTTTACACTTAAAAAGGCACTCAAAAGTCGGCGTGGTAAAAATTTATTTAATTAAGTAGATAGTATACCCATATATCTAAACACTTTATATATTTGGCTTCAATATATATTATACTGGCTTCAAGTTAGACATGGCGTAGGAGCTCAAATTTTAATACTGAGCAATATTAGCCGAAGACCTTTAACAAGGCAGAAATTCAACCGCATAAAATATCGACCACGCCCACTTCTATGTTAGATCTTTAAAAACCCGATTTCTCGGAAAGTTCACTTCGAATCGAAAAAAAAATTATATGACAAATATGGTAGATATTACTATTTGCTAAGTTTGTTAAATACAAAGTTTTGAGCTCCGCCCACTACTTTTAAGCGGTGTTTTTAGGAAAAAACGTTTTTTTCTGAAATAAATTTCGCTTTTACCGTATTTTCTCATGATTCTAATGAAATTACAATTAATTTATTTTATTTTTTATCCCATGCCTACTTTTGTAGACGTGGCTTATGCAAAATGTATGTGAATTCAGGCCAAAAAATTTAATTATAAATTTTTAGTTAATAAAATAAATTTTTAATTTAATTAATAAAATAAGTGTAGTTTTATTAATTTAATTTAATCGGGTATATAGAAGTTGTTCACAGACGAAATCTTGCACTTACTCACTTGTTGCTAAAGAAAAACTGTTACAAGTTTACTCCTCTTTTAAATCCGTTGTGTTGGCTTACATTCAGGTGGTTGAGATGGCGTCAAGTCTGGCTGGTGTAAATTAAGTGGTTCAAAAGTAACGATATAAGTATGTACATGTTTGGTATAGCAACATCATTATAATAAGTCGACTTAAGTAAAATGTCGACTAATTATTGACTTTTGACTTTTTTTTAATTTTGCAATCAGGCGCTAGAATTTGCCACTTTCCTTAAATTCTACGGACATGGATTCTCAGAAAACGGTAAAACATGCTATTTTTCATTTTGTTTGTTTTAAATGGGCTTTAAAACTTGAAAACAGAAATTCTAAAACGTTTTGAATGCAGTTAGCTTGACTTTTAACTGTTACATACTGTAGCAAAATTTAATCGAGATCGCCTTAACCGTTAAGAGACTAGGAAAAAATGCTTTCGAAAATGTTTTAACGTTTTTAACGAGTCAAATCTTCAAAGTTTTTGAATATTCGCAGTTTGCTTTAGCTTTGTATTAAGGGAGATAGAGGGGTAGACATACATACGTTCTTTTGACCTTTATTATAATATATTAAATTTTCAAATCCATAAAACAGCAATTTTGAGTTTTTTTCAGTTCCTTTACTAGCGCAACTATACCCGCCCTAGCATTGAATGTTTCTTTTAAATTCTATGGCCACCGGGTTTTGCATAAACGGTAAAACAAGTTCCTTTTTTCTTTCGTTTTTTTTAAATAGGCTTCGAATAACTTAGATAAGAAATGGCAATTTGAAATTTTTTAACGCAGCTTACTTTCTTTTATATGATTTGAATTTTAACAAAATCTGATCAAAAGGTTTTGAGACTTTAAAAGTCGCTATAATTTTCCTTAAAATTTTGGACAATTTCTGATAAGTGTGATTTTTTATATGATTTCTTCTAACAACACCGAAAAAATGGGAGCACACGATTTTTCATGCATTTTTTGCGATTTTTTTTCGAAAATGCGTCAAAACGGCAGTATTAAAACTTCTTCTTCTGACTTTAGAACTTTGTTAACTTTGAGTTGCCTTATACGTCAGTTCAATATTGGCTTTGTGCACTAAGCTATAAAAAAGTTATGGCCTTCAAAAACCTTTCAGTATTTTCAAAACATTCGATTTTCATTAAAGTTCAGTTTTTACTTAGCTTAGGCTTTGGTTTTCTAGTTCGTGCCTGCTAAGTTTCTTAAAAAAAGCATTGAAAAAAAAATTAAATCCAATATCACATGAAGCTTTACTCTGTATTTAACATTATTTGTGCTTAACAAAATTGCCCTCGTTGAGTTCTCTGATTTCCGAGGTTTAAAAGCACATCAAATTTTGTCTTTCTACGACTTACCGTTCAGAAGTTATGACGCGATTGGACGGACGGACAACGCAGTGATACCATAATAAGTCTTTTTTCCATTTTTGGACGGACCGCTAAAAACTGTTTATTAGAATGCCACTGAAATATGACCACGCCCACATGGGGGTGAGTTTCGCTTTTTTTGAAATGCTTATCACAATACACTTAAGCGAGGATTTTGTATACCAAATTTCAGCTTCCTACGACAACTTTGAATTTCCATGCTATTAAGTAAAGTGGGCGTGTCAGTGAGTGGATTTCAAAACTTTTTACAATTGTACTGCTTCGGGACCTAGAAAGAACTGATTTCAAGTTTCAAGTTCTTAGCTCAAAATTCCAGGTCTAGAAACTACGGCCGTGACTCATTCGACTTACGATTCGGTCTCGATCATATGCCCGTGATGCCGGTGATGATATCCCCATATTTACAAACTATGAGTCAAACTTAATATACCTCCTATCCTATGGGATAAATAAGTGCAGAAGTTCCTCTATAACGAACTTCTAAATACCCGACCTTTTTTACCCTGTAAGACCAATTTAACAAGTCTTTTGTTAAATTGGTCTTACAGGCTTCGGGCCACCATTGGCCACACTTAAATTTGAGTTCCTTCGCCTTGTCTAACTTGACTAAAAAGCATTTTGAAATAAACTGCTAATTTGAGGTTGTCTGACATTCAAGTCAGTTGTCGGCGTGGCTGTAAGCCGATATTATAAATTTTCAGACTTTTGTGTATACAAAATAAAAAATAAAGCTACGCTCCAAGTTTCAACTTGCTAGCTCAATCCTGAAGACCTAAAAACTTCACACATACGGACAGACAGACGGACAGATATGGCTTCATAATCAGTTCACCTATCGGCTTCGGTCAGACCTCTAAAAGGTCTTAGAGGGGTAGGTGACTATTTCACTGTGTTATAACCTACACATTTAAATTAATATCGTTACCCCTAGGGCGAGTATAAAAATCTAAGCGCCACTTGCAGCTTAAGAAGAACCATTGCCTGACCTCTTTCGACTATGAATGAGGTCGTGCCACCGAGAGTGCAATTTTTGGCGGTTCCGAACGGCGAATCAAGAGATCCTTCATGACAAATGTTGCTCTTCGAAGGTTTATCACGTCCTTGCCGCGATAGCAATGTGAAAAAACTTTCATTTTTCGGTCGAGAATCAAACCTGAGTATTCATGGTTAGTAGTCCTTTTTTAAGGACACTCATAATGCTTTTTTTCAGTCAAGCACTATTTTCTATACGGTCGTTCAGATATTCTAGAAACCCAATATAAGATTAAGATATAAAAGTCACCACCACTCAAACTGCGATACTGATTTTGAATTGACACTTCTTGTGAGCTTTCGACTAATTTTAAACCCCTTAAATTTGAGCCTATAAATCCCAACGATTGTCTCTGCTCGAATCTAAAAATACCCACTCAAAAAAAACACTGACAAACAAGGCAAAGCCTAAAATGGCACAGCCTATATGCGCCGCACATAGCGTTTCTATTTCGCCTCGCATCCACACGTACATTCTCTCTGCAATTTAGCACGTTGTTCTTCCACTGATTGTTTATTTGTCGCACCAAAGAAGCACAAACAAAGGACCAGAAAAATGCAAAACAAGCTTATAGGATCCACCCGCTGCTGATACCTACTCTGGTGAACCTACATACGACACCGACGACGACATGTACACATTTTTCACATTTGAAAGCGTATCCTTGACGCAAAATCCTCCACCAACAATTACTTTCATTCCGCATGTCAGTGGCGCGTCGGTCGGAACTCGGGAGGGGCATATACACACAGTGATGGAGATTTCAATTCCGGAATGCCTCTGAATGTTCTGTGAAAGGAAAGTTGATAGATTCACAAGGTACCGACCGACAACCGACCTACCTACTCATGGAAAAGGGGACAGGGACAGCGATGGAGATATGAAAAGAACAGAAATCCAATCGAGATGTGTTGATGGAACGAAATGGACGATGATGGGGTGGTAGTAATAGAAATCGAATCGATTGAAAAATTCCATGCACACACTCACACACACATCGCAGTGGATCAGCGCGATGAAATTGAAAGGATGAGTGACAAAAAAAACGAGGATATATAATACGGCGAGGTACCTTGAAGGAAATTACGCTTGAAAGCGTTTCAATGGAAATATCTCACTCAAAAATAAAATGACAGGATTTTAGCATTTATCTCGTAATATGCGAAACCATCAGGAATGTGTGTTCGTTCTGACATTCAACGCCAAAGCTTCACTTCAATCATTTGTCAGGCCAGAAAAGGATTAAATGTGACGGAAGGCAATAGTGCGTCCACTTTTCTCAGCCATTACCCTTTCTAGATAGAATCCTCCTGACCATAGAAATGAGTTGTTGGTTTAGCTCTGGTCGGATAAGGCTCATATATTCGTGATGGTGGAATGATGATGAGTAGCGATGGCGTCGCATTCAACATTGTTGTGCAACAAATTGTTGGGATGATACTTTGGTTGATACTCGTTTATATGATGTAAGGTTCAAGTTGTCAAGGTATGTTACTTTCCTTTGACCAAAAATAGGTACAAAGGGACCCACATTAAAGAACACAACTAACATACCCTTAGGTGTTTACAAACGAGAAAATAGCTCTCACAAGACTCTTATAACGCTCTTGATACTCTTATAACAATAACTCTGGCTAATAGATTTAAAAAAGGTCTTGTAAAGTAGTTAGTACTCTTCTAAAGGAGTAAAGATCTTATTGCGTTTACCTTCTGCAGAAAGAATATATGTTTTTAGATAGGCTCTTATAACAAGAATAGAACTGAAAAAAACTAACTGTCTTATAATAAGATTCTTTAAGAGTTTATGCATGCAAGTACTTATAAAAACGTGCTTTAAGCCTTCAACTCTTTTTATAAGAGTGTATAACTCCAACAAGAAGCGCTGTAATGTGTCACTCTTCTTTCATTCATATAATTAAAAGGCTCTTAAAGAGTCTTTTTAGAGCTAAAATGGTAGTTGGAAACCCATCTGAAAACTCTCCCAGTAAATGAAACATCCGTTCAAAAGTTCCATATCAATTGCCAAAAAGAAGATTGACGCAACAATCCCGGACAATGCAAACATCAGTGATGAAGGAATTCAAGCCCAAAGCCAAATTCTGTCAGTTTTGGGAATCGATTGTTCTGGCATTCAGTGTAGTTTTCAACTGTCAAAAGCATAAGTGCGTGAGTGCCATTGAGCTGTCGATTCTCTAATCCTTTCCACTCTCATTATGTTAAATCATTTAAGGATAGGGACAAGCGGTTTTTGCACAAACATTTTTAAACAATTTTCAGCTTAGACATAACAAAGAGTCTGGAATTTTACAGGTGTCAAATAAGCGGTAGGAATAATTAAATACTACGAAAATTATAATCGTTTTCCAAAACGCTGTTGACGGCATTAATATTCATGAACTGTTGTCCTTGATAACGTTTTGCACAGCTCATCCATTTATTATCTGATTTTGCATGAGCTTTCAAGATGATTTTGAATAAGACAAGCCCTCCGTGTTTTATAAAAAACTTTGAGTTTCGGAAATTATGTTGAGAGATTCTCCGATTTCATGGACTTAATTGACGGAGCAGACACAAAGGTCTTACCAGAAACAACTTGCGAACAATTAGATGCTGGCGCGATAACTTCGATAGGTTCTGATAGGTTAGATAAGCAAAAGAATGTTCTGTAATGTCAAACTTTATTCCCCTAATGCCCTTTTCGAGGGGACATTTCAAATACTTTTTTTTAGAAAATAGACAGCTCAGCGTGCGGAAAACAGATTCAGTGCGGTTAAGTCGCAAGTGGAGAAAGCGGAACAGAAGTACGAGCTCAATTACGACAAAAAAACAGAAATTTCGAGACACCAGATCGCGGTACGAGACGAAAGCAATGCAGCTACCGGTTTTTGATGGCCTAATATCATGGTCAACGTCACGTTGACGAATGCGCTGGGACAATATAGATAAGTCGATTGACTTCGCTGGGCGCTCAAAGCGGCCAATTACCCATGGCATGTCCAAGACAGGGTATGAAACGGTACAGCAGTTGCAAGCGAACATCGAACGCTAAGCGAATTTGTCCTAGATATCCCAACGCCCACAGGGAAATCATTAACGAGCTGACAACCGATGCGTTTACAAATAACAAATGGCCATAAGAATGGCAGGTTTTTTTTTTCGGAGGCTGCTACTACCCGATGAAGCACTCAGACACAACTACTGGTCCATTGTATTACCACGCGGACACCTTTCTTTAATGTATTTAGTTTACCCGTCTTTCGAAGAAAAACGAGAAGGAGTTTCAGCGATAGCGAAGAGGGGCTAAGCCGAACGCTTAGGTGTTCGGCACTCACCACATTGAGCAACGCATTTAGAGCGGCTTGGCTGTTACTGCAATCGCATATGCTTTTCGCCCTCCACCTGTTAGTCACAATATAATGCATAGCCGCATTAGGATAGCGAAAATCTCCGCTTGGAAGACCGACGCATATTTACCTAAGGGGTAGTGGAGTCTAATGTTCTCGCTTTCCACAAAGCCTCCAGCACCAGACCCCTGTCCGGTTTTGGAGCCATCCGTAAAAATACGATGGCATTATTTCTTCCATCTAGGAAGCTATTCCATTACCTGAGGAACGTCGACTTGGTCACAAAATGATTTCTGGGGTCATTGGGCATGTCCATAAGACAGTAGTCGACGGACAATTCTCGCACAAGTTCTTCAAAACTCAACATGCTTGGACCAAAAAAGTTTCCTATCAAGGATTACTCCCAAATATTTGGCTTCATCGGATATCGGGATAGTGACACGAGTTGAGTCAGACCAGTGACATTTTTCCTTCTCGTTAAGAGAACAACCGTAGTTTTAAGAGGATTCACTGAAAGCCCAGTCCTAGTGCACCAATCATCGATCAAGTCTCTGCGCCTGAGAGCATACAGTCCCTAGGTTCGAGCCGACAGAAAGAACGGCGACATCATCCGCGAAGGCTTGTTTGTAGGCTCCAGGAAGGTTGAGAGCCGATTGGAGAGAGTCTACCACCATGCACCATAAAAGGAGATACAGAACGCCACCTTGCGAACAGCCCCTGTTTACCCCAGTTATGACGCACTTGCCACAATCTGCCTCGGTTATCAGCGTCCTGTGCATTAGCATTGCTGATAAGCCTGTTAAATCTCAGAAAGAGGATGCAATCGAAGAGCAACCTTGCGTACACGCAACTCAACCAGTCTCTCCAAATTTTTAAGCAGGAAGGAAGATAGACGTATGGGCCTAAAACTTTTTGGCTAGGCTATGGTCAAACTTACCAGATTTTGGTATGAGCATGACTTATACCATTCGCCAAATGGTAGGAATGTAAGCTAAGGCGAGGCTTGCAGTGAGTATTTTTTTCACCATGGGCAACAGCTGACTTAAACTTTGTTTCAGCATAACTTGGTATATTCCATTTGGACCAGGTGACTTGAAGCTGTCAAAAGATGCAATTGTATATTTGATAGCGTCATCAGTCACCACCGTGAATGCAATAAACCAGTTTATCCGCGTTGTGTTTTATGGTTCTAGAGTGGCAACCGTTACCAGAACCACTGAAGAGCACGTGGTGATCTGATTTTCCGGAAAGTGAGTCTCTCAAGAAGGCCTCCGTCTTGGTCTCTGTGTAGGTACCATGAGATTTTAAGATGATGTGAAGGACGTTTACAAGCAAAATTTTTTATAAGAGTTCTTTTTCGATTTGCGAATAAGTCTCTTAAAATCCTTTTGCTTTGATCGGTATAGATTCCAGTCTTCTAGTAAATTGATTTTTAAGAACCGATTTAGAAGCTTCCTGCTCTCTTTGCGATTGTGCTGCAATTAAAAATTCCACCGAGGTAAAGGTTTTCTGCCAGGGTTTTTCGTAACCGCACACGCTAGATCAAAGCAAAGGGTAAGAACGCTATTCAGATGTTGAGCAGACATCTCTACCCCTTGTCTTGATCCAAGTTTGAATGGGACTAAACAAAGTTGATGTTCCTCTTTAGAGTGTGCCCACTTAGTCTTTCTCAGATTTCTTCTCGCTTGCAAAGGAAAAACTTCTTCTGCTCTGACAAGGTGCTATCTGGCTATACCTTCCACTGGTGAAAGTCTTGGAAACTCTGTTGGACAGGGTAAGGTCAATTACCTGCTGTCTCCTTGCAGTAACAAATGCAGTTCGGCGATCTACACTGTGATGGTAATGTCAGACGGTAGGATTAATTCTAAAAGACGGTCTCCTCTTGCGTTACATTTGCTGCTGCCACATACAGTTTTCTGAGCATTATAATCGCAACACAAGATTAGGCCCAAAACTTTGGATTTACAGTACTCTACAAGCTCAACAACTGCCTTTGGTGCAGGAGGAGTTAGAGAGATATAGCGGAAGTAAGCCGATGCAACAACAAACCTTTCCTATTCGCCATGGCGAGGGATAGAGGCAGCTACCAGATCTTGGGTATAAAACCTTTCGATCTTAACTGACTCGGAAGGATTTCGACGCAATAAGACCAAGTCCTAGGTCTATCGGACTGCTTATCGTAAGGAGCGTCGTAAAATGCTTTTAATCTACCAAGACAACGGATGCCACCTTTCCACACCCATGGCTTTTGAATGGAATTTATGCCATTGTCAATTCTACAAGCCAAAAGCCTTCTGTTTATTAGAGCCAAGATGAGGCTAAGTAAGAAGGTATAAATAGTTAGGACCGACCAGTTAGGATCGGCTATATGAGTCCTGCATGGCGATGGATCGCGCTGTGAGTAAGGGTTTTAGAAAGATTCCTCATCTCATCGTGCAACCCAAAACAGTTTCTTCAGAATCGGAATAAAGCTGAAGCGAAAGCCTAAGCGCAGGGGCCTCTTAATGTCCAAATTTCGTACAGAAAAGAATCGTGCAGCCTTTAGCTAAGTGAATAATGCACTCAGTTCACTAAAATCAACAGAAAAGTTTTGGAACAGGCCGAAAAAGGATCGCGCCTGGTCTCTTGAGTTGGTGGTGGAAGATCGGGAATGATGGAAAAACCATTAAGCCGCTCTAGCTCCGCGACCCTTGTAAGGATAAGCGATCAAATAAAAAAAGAGTCCGAATGAAGAATGAAGAGTAGAAACTACCGATGTAGACTTCACCTTCACATTGTCCTCATTTTCAAGCTATAGATGCATTTTTTAATCGCTTTTGCTTCATATACTACCTACATCCTTTGCTTAACCTTTCTTCAAATAATTCTTAATGCACATTGTGGAATGCAGTTTCGTACGTCTGACTATCGTCGACTAGAACCTCTGGGGGTGGCAACTTGGCAGATTCGTTTTGAAAGAAGTACTGGCAAATGATCCCGTCAACCGAATCGTTGTCTTTTTAAACGCCTTCACTAAGTTGGAACGGATTATTCGAATGCGATAATCTAATGACTGGTTCGTGAAAAACTCCGAACACCAAAATGCGTCCAGTCCACAAGTTCTATATCAGGATGTAGTCTTGGCTCCAATATCGAAAAGAGATGAAGGAGAATTGTCTGCCAAGTTCCTTCAAAGATGTAAATAGCATTCAGTTTATGCCATGCAAAATACATTTGAAGCACTCCTCAAAGTTCCTTTTATCCTTATAATAGTTGCATTCCAATAGTGAATGCATCGTGTTCCAGGGTATTTTTCCTGTCATTGACTGCTTTTCTTATATTTCTTAAAAGCTTTTCTCGTTTCCCAAAATGCAATTGGTATTCTCATCTTACGTGACAGCTGACACATCTGTACATTCATTCACTAGTCCTCTGCGACAGGATCTCGCACAAACAACCACTCTTGCAGCTTATGTATAGTTGGGTCTCGGATACGAATTGAATTTCCATCCATGTTTACTGTCTTGTTGTCAAAAAATACTTTCAAACGTCTTAAAATAAAACTAGAGATGCAAACTTAAAAACATCTCATCTGGTGCACGTAGCACGTACCACTTGCAACACCCGCCGCCGCCCATTGTCGCCATATTGTTCACACGAAATCGTGCGGATAAATAAATAAATAACATGAATGGCGCACACGTAGGTACATGTCATTTTGCCGCATCCAAGGATAACCAAGAATAAGAAAATAGTTTTAGCACGAATGACAGGATTCCATATTGCATGAGATGCCGTAAAGCCAATCAGACGGTCGAGAAGTAGGTGCCTGCAGGATGGAGTGGAGAAACTCCTGAAAACTCCGTCTTCATATGGCAAATGATAGATGGAACGAGCTGATATCAATCTCTTATTCATTACGTTTTGCCCCGTTGTTTGCGATGCGAACAGAACCACGCGCGGCGTGGTGGCGTATCAAGGGCTCTCTTATTGAATACCGTGTATAAGTTTTACTTTGAACTTTCACCTGGCACATCCTTGCATACAGTGGTCGTCGCAGAGAGGAACTATTCGAGTTCATATTCCCTTTTATTATACTATATATCCCTTCCCATCCTTGCATTAGTTATGATGGTGATGGTATGGGCGAACAAATGTGTTTTTATTAGTGTGACGCAAGCTAAAGGTGACAGGACAAATATTTGCCATGAATAACAGCTAGCTCGAAAGGTGACGTCGGAGATTTAGCTTCCATTAATCAATTTTGTGACAACCAATTTAGATGGGATTTGATTAAATTTATGGCAGATTATAGGACAATAAATATTACAGTCTTTTAGTTATGAAAAGCTATTCCTTATATTTTCTGCCATGTCATAGGCTATGACTTATTTTTTTCGCAATCGAAGTCCTGGAATATACCGAAATGTGTGTCATCAGATCGCACACATGTGCTTCTAAAATATATGGACACAAGGAGCTGATGTTATTAAATCTGGAAACTGGTAGACGACAAAACGCTTCGAAAGTTGAATTTATGAGCTAATATATGGAATTTAGTACGGGATGAAATGGTTTAAAGGCACCGTAACCTAAGACACAAGCATATTTCCACTGCGCCAGGACACATCTCATTTTCAGTGAAATACTATTTATTCTCGGTAACTCCCTCGCTAAGCTTGATGCTTATCTGCACGCGCTATTTAGCCTCCTGCTTCTGCAGTGCTAAAACAGGGCACCTTCCCGTACGTATTCGAGGACAAGTCCGCGAAAATTTCCTTCAATATTCTTTCATGAGTTGCTGTGCTGCTTCTGCAGTGCTAAAACAGGGCGCCTTCCCGTACGTATTCGAGTACAAGTCCGCAAAAATCCCCTTCAATATTTGTCCATGAGTTGTTGTACACCACATCACCTTTGCCTTTATCATTACCACAGAAACTTTACAAACGTCCCCCAACCTTCGGACAGCTCCTGAGTTATAAGGTGCTGCACGTTTACACAAACACCTCACTAGCCGACAGGCACGCTTGGCTCTGGCTGTGTGAAGTAGAAAACTTAAACAAAAATCACCAACAAGGGTTGCTGGCTGCGAACGGTCTACTATCGGGCTTGTTCGTGTACTTTGCATAAAAAGGGATAATTTATGAAAAAAACGTTTTAGTAATGGATTTTAATTGCCAGACTGAAAATCTATGCTATTACGGTTTACTCTTGCGACAATAAGGTCTAAAGCTCTTAAAGTGCCCCATAGTAGGTTGTGTATAGGTGACTTTGTAACGTGTATCGCCTTTTCGTTTCAACAACAGATGGGATAATGGGAACTGAAGTGCAAGAGGACAAAGAGTGGTTAAAAGTAGTTTTGACAACTCCTTAAAGTAAGGTTGTTCGAAGGTTTCGTATGACTTCTTTACTTGCACAATGCTCGGTGCCTTTTTCTAACAACTTTAATTAGCCATTTTTAAAACACCATTTATTAAGCCGGATGAATTTTAAGGGCTTTTCCTTTGGTGCACGAGTATCCAGTGGCGATTTCTGAGAAAACGGTAAAACATGTTGTTTTCTATTTCGTTTGTTTAAATTTGAAACTTTTTAAACGCAGTTACCTTGCGTTGTGAGCGCTTCATAATTCAGCTAGATTCAAATAAGATCGTCATTACTGTTAACGGACTAGCAACCTTTAAAAAATCATTTCAAAAATGTTTTAACGTTTTTGAGTCTAATCTTCGAAGTTTTTTAATATTCTAAGTTTTTATAGTTTTACATGAAATCTCAGAAAAGGGGCTCCGCCCATTATTTCTTTTAAAGTCAAACTATAAACCCTTAAAGAGATATAGCGGGAAACTTAACTACATTCTTTTGACTTTTTTTATAATTTTTTAAATTTCAAATCTATAAAACAACTATATTGAAATTTTCTTCAGTTCCCGTTAGACATTTTTCTAACAGCGCAACTATCTATCAGATGTTTTTCTTCAATTCTATTTTATTTGTTTTTAAAAAAGGGACAAACGTTTTTTCAAACGTTTTTGCTAATAAATATGAATCAAGCACTTGTTTAAATTTGAGTTGCTTTATCCGTACACTCAATATTGGTAAGCGGCTCAAAAGTGATGGCCTCAAAGACTTTGAAAAACGTCACCAATTTTTAACTCTTCGTTTTTCAAAAACTTTTCAATATTTCCAAAAAAAATAGTTTTTTCGTTAAAGTTCAGTATCTGCTTAACTTAAGTTTCACTTTTCTTATTCTTAGGTAAGGTTGAAGTGGCAATCGGATCCAAAGAAACCGACACACTAAGACCTATGTAAGTCTATCGTGATACGACATGGATTAAGAGATCACTCCTACTCATTGAACTTAATTACTTACTTACTTAAGATGGTGCTACAATCTATGGTGGACCTGGGCCTCAGCCAACAAGCATAGCGTGCGCCACCTGAGTCTCGGTGCTCCTCTACTGCGCCGTCCCTGCGGAGTGGATTCGAAGATTTTCCAGGCCAGGGCGTTGGTGTCCATCCGCTCTAGATGACCCAGCCATCGTAGAAGTTGTATTTTGATTCTTCAGGCTAGGTCGGTGTCGCTGTACAGCCCGTACAGTTCGATCTTATATCTCCTCCTCCACTCTCCGTCTATGCAGACGGGACCGTAAATCGTCCGAAGAATTTTATTCTCGAAGCAGCCTAAAGTGTTTTCATCCGCCTTCGACAGGGTCCATGCTTCTGCACCATAAAGCAGGACTGGGATGATGAGGATCTTATACATGGACACTTTTCTTGCTCGAGAGAGGGCTTTGTTACTCAATTGCTTTCTTAGCCCAAAGAAACAGCGATTGACAAGAGTTATCCTTCGTTTAATTCCAGGGCTGGTGTCATTGTCTGAATTGATAGCGGAACCCAGGTAGACACAGTCTCTAACTACCTCAAAGTTATAGCTGTCGATGGTGATGTTTTGTTCAAGACGCCGGTGTTGGGTGTCTTTTCTTGATGACAGCATATACTTGGTTTTGCCCTCGTTGACTGCTTAAACCATATTCGCCGCTTCCGTCCCAATACTCACGAATGCTTCACTGACATCACACTTTGTTCTTCCGATTATGTCAATGTCGTCTGTGTAGCAGCTTCGTGACTGGTGTTTCTTTACGTGGCCGGGAAGTAACACCAACGGCATGACGGAGAGCCGGATAGCACGCTCCTTCTAGGCCTAAGCGCTGAATACGTCGTAGTAGCCCATATAAGGTGTTCACTAAGTATTTCGGCCTGACTGGAACTGTGGACGCCACCGTTGATTCCATCTGGGGAATTCATCCGCTGACGTCCGGATGCAAGGAGAAGTGCTTTAGTGGAAACACTCCTCCCCCTCTCTCGTCTGCTACTCCGACAACTTTCCAAAGGGGTTGGGACCCAATCTCCAGTTGAGGTACTAGGCACCCGGTGTTCACCACGGGTAGGTGAGAGTAGGAGTTGATAGACAAAGGTTGGTTTAGAATCAGAATGGTTCTATCCTATGATCCCCGGTCGCTGAAGTTAGGGAGTAAAAATACATTATGACAACTCTTCAATAGTTTGCAAGATCTAGGCTTACCTTTACCTGCGCCATACAGTTTGTAGTAATCAGGAGTCTTGAGTCCGCAAACCATGTTGTCAGCAACCCATGTTTCTTGGATCAAGGCAATATCTTCTTAATCTTGAGCCAAACTCTTCGTCTGGAATGCTGAGGCTTCGTGGAGTGCTGGAGGTTAATATGAACTAATTGGAGCATTATTGCTGCGATCAGGCAGAAAAACGGCCACCACAGTGTTGTTGAGGAGCTCCGCTTTCCGAAAATGAACACAGAAGTTCGTCTTCGCTCAGAAGAACCCTGTTTAAGCAGTCTTCCGTCTCCATGTCCGACGGAGTGTTAGAGACAGATGCGAAAAACCGGGTAGGAGCCATTTCTTGGAACGGTAGCTGCAGTACCGGGGTTTGATATTGTAGGAACCGCATAAATGGGTGCAATAGGCCGCAATAGCTCGTCATTTTTGTAAACGCAGAGGGTGATTTGATCCCAACCAAATTTTATCACGCCTTTGGTCTAAGCTAGAGGATCAAATGATTCCTGCTTAATTACCACAATGACAGATCTGCAGGAACCTCTTTTCTCTCCTAGCCTGGCAACCTTCGAATCGTCTGTCGGAAGTGACGGATTGCAGAGTCTAATGACTTCTAGGATTTCGTGAGCGGGGGCGGTTCAATTTGAAATCCAAGTGCGCGTTCTCAGTCTGCTAGGAATTTCCTCCTTAGCTACAACCTCGAGTTTTGCACCAGGCTAAACTTCCTCTTAGCTGCTTATGGCAAGCTTGTAGAGGTTGCAAGATCTCCTATCCTCGTAAGCGATGAGTTGAACATAGCCTTGATGCCAGCCGTCATCGAAAGTTATCGGAGGTGGTCCGGGTTGTTCCCACATGAAAGTCAGAAACTTGCTGGATACCTTCAATTTGAAGTCTAGGCCGCTGCGATCAATCACAGCAACCACATTATGGTCCTTGAGTGGCCACACTTCCTCTTAACTGCTTATCTTAAGATTATAGAGGTGGCAAGATCTCCTGTTCTCGCAAGCGATTAGTTTAACATGGCCTTGATGCCAGCCGCCATCGAAAGTTATTGGTGGTGGCTCGGGGTGTTCCCGCTTGAAGATCAGAAACTTGCTGGATAGCTTCGATTTCACCTTACTGCAACTATTGGGAGTTTTTGAACCGCTGCCATCAATCACAGCAACCAGAATACGGTCCTTGAGGGCGTCGCTGAAGGATCGGGAAGGTATGACAGGGGACGTCTTAAGAGGGGTAATGGTGTTCTTCACCTTAAGACGCTAAGGAGCCAAATTGGTTTCTTCCTCTGTCTTCTCTCGATTCGACGCATCACTAAACATGAAGCTTTTTGCCCAATTAGCGATCTGCGCTGGTGTTGTGTCTTCAGACTATCTCCAAAGAATATCTCCCAATTTTCAGTCCGGGAAGCTTCTCAGAGCTCCTTTCGGAGCGCGTACATGCGATCTTCCACTATTATTTTTGGTTTATTTTCACTCCACTACTACGAGACGCTTAAAGGGCCGAAGTTCTGTACGTAGGGAGCGAAGAGCTCGTGCTGGAGCTTTTAACAGTGATGGGGCCATGAAGTGCCACAATCCCGCCATTGCCAGGAGCTGAACTGTCGTCTGTGCTATTTGCGCTACAGTTCCTGCAGTTGTCAGTACAGGGTGGATCAATCTTTAATTTCTTTCAAGAGCATCCACGACTCCTGTTTGATTTTTGTTAATTTCTTTTTATTTATTTTCATAAAACTCTTACATGATTGTGTCTTATAAGCAGAAACATATTTATCGCGTTGCAAAAAAAAAAAATTGTCACTGTTATTTTTGATTGGAGCCAGTTGTTCAACACATACACCAAACGGGTTTTTTTTTCATTATGCAAATTATGAAAAAGGTACCTACCTTACAGGCATCCTGTTAAATATTGAATGCGGGCGCTTTGTGCTACAGTTTTATATACAACAAATGGAATAATTGTAATTATTTAATGTTTGAAAAGTTTATTCTTAAAAGTTAGCGGTGAGTTCAGTTATTTAAGCTCAGGAAAGTTTAATTATTTAACTCTCAAAAATATTGGGCTCGCGGCTGCCCTAGTCTATTGACAAAGCAATCCCTGATCTTCATTTAATTTTGATCATAAGTTCCTAACGACGACTTCGGGGGCTTAATGTGAAAGTCAAAAAGTATGCATGTGTATACCCTAAGGAAAATGAGGTTTTTACAAATTAATGTTAATCAAATCAAATGTGCCTAAAGTCACAAAAACTTGACACATTTGCGTCGCACAATTAGTTTCCACACATGACCAATTAAAAACCCCCTAGAAGCTATTATTTTTCCTTTTCGAAAGAGGCCAGGGAACTGGCAAATGAGAAAAACCCCTTCCGCCAAGGTAATCTAACCCTAGAGCCCATAACATACTGTTTTATCCCTTCCCTTATCAAATACAATTTCAAGGGAGAACATTTTGAACGTAAAACAAGAGAACAACTCATATGGCTTTCCGCATATTGTTTTCCCAACATTTGCTTAATTTAAAATTTCCTCAAGCACTTCAAACGGTCTGTCGGTGAAAGTAAACCTCTCTAATTGCCCGTTGTGGGGGTGCCGCGCTGGGTCTGGTGTGGAGCACTAATTACATATTTATCCCTCGCAAATAAAAGTTTAAATAATCACCACCACCACCCTCTTTTGTTAGGCGTTTCGTCCTTACACGGATGAGGCACCATAAACAAGCGATAACAGTCACATACCCCCTTTGCCGAGCAGGATTTAATCTTTAAAGCAACACATTTTTAGTTTGCATGAAACCCGTCAAAAAAAGCCCAACCCTACTCCTATATTTATTTTTATACCCTTCGTAGTTAACCAAATTTAAGTCCCACAAGCAATACCTGTTTAACAAAGTCCTTTTTCTCGTTCTATTGCAGGTTTATCAAAGCGCCCGATGGCACCACCACACCGCAAGAGTAGTTTACCAAAGCACACAGAAGTGAAGAAACGCTTCCTGGAGATATGTGATACAACGTTCTCGGACGAGGTGAAGGCTGCACTACGCCTGCCCGCGTTCGATTCGTACGACTGGAGTGATTCGGATGTCATTCATCTGATGCAAACCATGTTCATCGAACTGGGATTCACTAATAAGTTCCATATACCGTTGGATACGTTACGCGAATGGCTTTATGAGGTCTATAAGCACTACAATGAGGTCCCGTTTCACAATTTTCGGCACTGCTTTTGTGTTGCACAAATGGTGAGTAGATTAGCAAAAAAAAAAAAAAAAAATAGAACCAATAGAATGTCCTACGTGTCGTAGAGATTGTAATACAAGACACGTTTGGTGTCACATGTGAGTCCGTCCTCCCTCGTGTCGTTCGTATCATTTGCTGTCAGGTTTTATTGACATTTTATTGTGCATCCTTCGGTCCTTTTTATGCTGTCGGACGACAATGACAGCCGTGTGATGATGATGAGCATCGATTTTTATCAAAACTGACACACATGTACGGGCTATGGCAAATCGAGTGGCTAAGAGCGGAAGGGGAGCTTGGTCTTTTCCCAGCTCCCGACACGGCCGATTGTGTGGAGACCTGTGAAGGCTGCAGAATAATGATTTTTGGTTCACTTATCGTGTGGAACTAATTCGATAGTTATGTCTAATTAAGGATAATTGAACGGGAATGTGCGGTGATGGAGCCTTGATGACAATGATGGAATGACGATGGATGATTTTATGAGTGCTCATGTGGTGTCCTTGTGGAATATCGCTATGGTTTCTGGCTCTCAGGATACCTACGCAAATGAATTGGGGCTTAGTGCTATGACTGTCCAAACGAGAGGGAAGAAAAACTAATTTCAAATATTCGTCACGTTCATGCATTTTTGCTTAGAGAAACATTTTGCTTCCAACATTAGGAATCCCAATAACATTTGTGTGCCAAATTATCCAGATGATTGCGTAGCCCAGTGGTTGAAAGGGTCTGAACTCTGGTCCACTCTGGGTGGTTATTATTGTGAATGAAATTAAAGTTTAAATACTTTTGAATCTAGTTTAGAAATGTCTTTGATTTGTATTGTATGTGTGTGGGTTTTGGTTTAGATTTGATTTTCGCTCGATTTTAGTTGATCTCTTGTCTCTAACATTTAATAGGATATAAAAAACATCACTGCTTCCCACTTTTAACTCATATTGAAATTAAGAGGTAGTAAGCTACCATTTCTGAAGAGTAAGGACATTACGTTGAAGTTTCTCATCGTTGATTAGTAAATATACGAAAACTCTGACAAAATATAAACTTATTGTACATTTGACATATGATAATGACTTCCAATCTAAATTATACCGAACATTTTATAAAATATAATTATCATACGATTTGGCAGCACTACGTCCAAGCTCGCTCAAACAACCAGGCCACCATGCAGAGGCAGTAGGTAGGTATGCAGACGTTAAACCAAAAACGAGATTGTTGACTTGGAGCGAAACACATTAAAAAAAGGAATACCAAAGAAAACAAGTTTTGTGGCTCCGCCTCCCATGTAGCGGGACTTTATTCTCACAAACAACAAGAAAAGCAGGGATGTCATGAGGTATAATAAAAACTTTAGTTCAGATATAGAATTTTTAGAGAAGCATTATTGAATTGTAGTAGTAAAGTAAGCCGTATTTAAATCCAATTATGACTTCAAAATGGCTTCAATGACTCCATAATGACTTTAATGACTTCAAAATGACTTCAATAATATTATGACTTTATTATGACTGAATTCAATTCAATTATTATTCAAAATCAACAAAGGTACATAATTGAATTCTGGTTTGCGACACACACTAATTGAATTCAATCTTACAACATCTCAACGAGTGCAACGTTAAGAAGCTGCTTCTCTACTGCACAAAGGCCCTAGCTTATGGTGATAGAATAATTTATGAATTATTTTAAAGAATTCGACTTTGCCCTTTTTTAAATACCAAAAACACTTAAGTTTGACACTTTATGTTGCTACCAGGCAGATGGGAAGACCAAGCCAACAGTTTTTCGTAAAACGATTTTGGTAAAATTTAATACGGTTAAGAAAATAAAAATCTTATATAATCTAAAAAAAATCTGATCATAATTGAATTCAAAAGACTTCAACATGACTGTAATGACTTCAAAATAACTTCAACATGACTTAAATGACTTCAATAATTGATTAGTTTACTGATTAATTTATTGATTGAATTTAATATTATGACTTAAATGACATCAAAATGACTTTAGTAATTTTATGACTTCAAAGACATAATGGCAGTCATGGAATTCACTGAATTGAAATACCAATCAATAACTTTAAAATTAATGGTGATTTTAAAGTATGAAGTTAAAATCTTTTAATGAATTCATGAGTAAAAAATTTTTAGGGATAAATCTTTTAGGAATGAATTTAATTCTGAAATGATTGAATTCCTTTACAGCTCTTCCAAATACATAGGTTCTAAGTAAGTTCTGTAAAAAACGCACTAAATTATGTTTCCAAGGCACATACAAATGTTTTTTTATCCCGCAACACAGATCCTAAATCCTACTCTCTCGTCATGTGAACAAAAGACTCGATAGTAATAAAATGACATTCCGTCGCTTTAAATCAAAGTAAAGTACGTAAAGGTACTTCACAAATAAGCTTTGGCTTCGTCTTCTCCCCTTTACAATACGCCGCTTTTAAAAATGCTTTTAAATAGTACTTTCTAAAAATTATGCTTTTTAGAGAATATTTTTATTTGTTATTGCCCACTTTGGTTTTATGTGGTCAACTTCTGAAAATTGTCATCCTCTGTGCACATATTGTTTGCATTTGAGCTTTGCTTTGTAGTCGCATTAATTTTTTTTACACACTTATTAAACGAGACGTGGAAAGGAAACCGAAGTTGCACTGTGTAGGGAAACAATGACATCGTATGGCTGAGTTCGTAAGATTCAGGCCGGGGTGGGCCCAAAACTAATTTGTGAATCCTCATTAAGTTCACCTGAGTGAAGTTTTTAATGCCTTCATTGAAACAAACTATCGTTCAGCCTTATCGATATATTTCTTCACCTTTTGCTTTCTGCATATCAAGATGGGTACTTTTTTTTCTAAAAAGCCTGTAAATTTCTGTATCATAATTTCATATTTTCACTTTTCGGCATATTGTTTTTTCTTTTTTTGTGGCATGAGACATTTTTTAAGTTTTGATATATATGATGGAGCTAAACGACTCTTTTTAAAGTTCGAAAATAAAAAAAAAATATTCACAAAACGATATAATTTCTGAAGAATGCTCTTTCAGTACTTATTTTCACTTCGAGGCCACCTGAAAGTGACTGAATGGTTCATTTTATTGTCAAAACACTTTTCGCGGATAATTTTTAAATAATGAGGCAAACCGTAACCAAAATCACAAATTTTCTACTTATGAGACTCTGCAAAGATAAAAAATAAAGAAAGGCACGGGGCTTGGACACATATCTCGCTGTGTTGCTGAAATTCTGAAAAGAAAAAAATTTAAGGACTTGTTTTATAACAGAATTTTTCACATCAGAATTCATAATGAAAAAAGCCCCAATTTGAAGTCTGAAATAGGTAAGTCCCCACCTCCATACAAATTTAGGGTAGTTAATCCATTTTCGGATTTCAGTTTGGGGGTTGTTTCGGTGCTGTCTTATTTCTCGAAGCCACGACAGACGTTTCCAAGAACGTGATTGTGCGGAGGTCAATAAAAAATAAATAACCAAGAACATTCCTCCCATGTAACGAGACTATATTGTCACAAATAACTAGAGAAGCAGGAACGCTTTGAGTTTGATGCTGTTTCCACCGGACATAAAACTGCAATTACAGGAAAATGATTAAAAGTAAATCCCGAAGAGTCTCCACTAGACAAACATAAGATTAATTTGCCACCCTTTTGCTGTCGTTTTTTTATCTTAAATGAGAGTGACGATGACATTTCTCACGAGCAAACACACAATCGTTGTAAAATCCCAATATGAAACGTAATTGTGACAGTTCTGTCATAGTATTTCAGTTTATTTTTTCAAGTCTCAAACTGTTATAAAAGTGTGCAAAAGGGTCAAAAATGGGCATAAGAGAACTTAAATTTGTACGCTAAATCTCGCGATTTGTAGGAGATTAGTTAAAGATTTATGTATGCTTATTGGTGTCCCGTGGAAACACAGTATATAAATGAGTACTACACATAATGTTATTGAAAAGCAGAATTTGTAAAAAGTATTTTTGACGCATTCACGGATCGATTCACACGATCGACATTTCGGAATGGAATGTTGCGGTCTAAGTTGCGTCTCGTCAGGTGTTTCAACAGTCTTTCTTAAGCCAAGCTGTGGGACACTGGCATTGACAACTGAAATGTTTTGACGTTAATAATCGTTTGGCGCCTTACGCAATTAGGATTCTGGTACCTGGTGCAAGTGTTTTTTTTTTTTCATAATATTTGGGTCGCGATCGATCAGACAAAAATGACAATTGCTCAATTGGCTAAAAGCATGATTGAAGCCACTGAATTGTGTGACAAATGAGCCAAGAGAATGGCTCATTATGTCTGGGCGGGTGCACTCTAGATCACCTTGCACCTGCTCGTTATAATCTAAAAACGTGCGTTAAAACTAATAGGTGGCATAAAATAGCGGAGACCTTTGACTCTTCGTAATATCGAGGCAATGGTTCTTGTCTTTGATAACTCCAATTTAAATTGCGTTTTTGCGTTTCTGCGTTTGAGTAAACCTCAGCATTCCTGTTCTTCTTATTAATTGTGAGAATAAAGTTCCGCTAAATGGGAGACGGAGAGGCAAAAATTGTTTTGCTTGGTATTCCTTTTTTGATAGTGTTACGCTCCGAGACCACAATTTTGTTTTTGGTTTAGCTGTTACCTATTACGTCTGCAAGGTGGCCTAGTAGTTTGAGGAGCTTGGACGAGACCCCAGACGTTGAGTTAAGTATCGCTGAACGTCCAGAAAGCGTAAATTATTTTTCCTATCATCGTTTATAGGGTATTCCCATTGCATGCAGGATCTTAGTGTATTTATTGAAGGACGGTTGGTTCAAAACATTTGGGTGTGTCGTTCTTGGAAACGAAATTCAATGCGTTTCGTAAGCACTCAGCACTTTATACGTTACTCTACTCAGAAGTTCCCTGATATAAGGTTTCGAACGGATGGAACTTGTGTTGTAAGTAAACAGCTCAACTGAGTATGAGTAAACTGCTATAGGATAAAAACATGCTATATACCCGAAGCAGAAATAACTAACTGTATGGTTCTTTATACACACAGAATTCTACAGTTGAACGGACGTGGACGTCACACAAATGTCAAACTTTGATGGATTATTTTTTTTCATTCACCTGCTAGAAGCTATAAGTACGTTCATCATGGTTAAAATAGCGAATTTCTTGAATGCTACTCCAAGAATTTATTTTCTTTGTTTTATCAAACCTTATAGCATCCCTGCCTTTGGCACTTTCCCGAAAATAAGCGGAAGGAAAGCGGAGTCAGAAAACTTGTTTTGTTTGGTGTTCGCCTTTGATTGTTCTTCGTATAAATCTAAAACCTTCTGTGGCGCTGAGTCACCGAAAACGTGGATGGAGAGGGGTGATATATGTAATCACAAGAACTCAATTTTCCCGCATATCTTTGCTACAATCGTAGTGTTGGGTTTAATGAATGAAATCATGCATGGTGTGGTTCCGTGTTTATTTCAATGGATTAAAGCGCAGCTATGGGATTAGCTGGTCGCAACTTTAAAGGCAAAGGTGTCGACTTTATTTATGGAATATATCAAGTGCAACACAAGAGGATATATCAGTTAAAAATATATCTACCCTATGTGACATTTGGCCGTAGAAACAAAAATACTTTATCGAAAGTTTTAACCACTGCTTGACAGGACATTAGCACGGTCAACTTTAGGGACACTGACAAAGTATGAAGCGTAGGTATAACTTCGACGTGGAGTTCTAAATCTAATAGACATTAACATTGAATTTTTTAACTCTATAGGTAGTATAGGAAAATGTTCACCATTTTTCAGAAAAATGTGACGTGGCTTTTCTTTTGTCATAAGAAAAACTATTACTTTTTGTAACTCTATTTTAAAGCGGCTGCACAAAATTTAGTAGGTACTTCAAGCGAGTAGGTAATTAGAAATGGGAAAAATACTTAACTGAGGTAGAAGCGGTTTTGGCTTAACTTTTAAAAAACACAGGGTTTTTGCAAAAAAGGAATATCCCGTCAAGCCTATGCTTGACAGGAGGCATATACTGTCAATCGAATGTCAAAACTGGAAAATGGTTCGAAACGTAGGTAGTTAAGGTCAATAACTTCATGACCTTAAAATGAAGGGAGAGGCGAAAATGATTTTTTATGCCAAATTAGTCGGTAACTGAACCGCGAAAATCTAGTTTATGCATTACACTAACCACCAGTAGTTAGTAAGTATTAATATCTAACATTTAGTTGTAGAATTCATTCGAATTTGTGGTAGTTAAAGCTTTAAAAAACGAGAAGAACTATTGGCCTTTCTTCAAGAGTGACTGGAATCATTTTGTCGTCGGGAGGTGGTGCATTGTTCACACGGCAAACATTGTTTGCGTCTGTCATTTTGAAAACATCCACGGTTAACTCTGAAGCTCAGCGGGAGAAATGTCCTTTTTTGTGAAGCAAAACAGCTCCGACCGACCGACATTATTATCAAGTTAATCTGGCGACATCGTAGGTTGCTTTATTCACTTACCATTTTTATATGCATAGCGAGAGATTGAGTTGCAACCAAATCAAGAATGTCATATCAGGAAATATTTTGACATAATTTGACACAATCTGTCACAATCAAAAATGTCAATTCACCGAAAATAAGTCTTGTCAACATTGAGCTATATTTTTTTGCAATTGTTTCGAAATAAAATCTTAAAATATGAGTTCAAACGTTAACAAAATGAACACAACGTTTATCGTGGGTTATGGATTTGAAATTAAATGGGAACCAAAGGGAACGTTACAGAAAATCCAAGCAGGGGTTTTCTCTCATGCTACGGTTTCGACACTAAACCAATTGTGTAAGCTGCGTCAAGCTCAGTTTTAATTCAAGACTGCAGTTGAACTAAGCAGGGTACATGAACATAAGCAGTATGAACATAAAGGGTTTTCCAATGAACATAAAGGGTTTTCCAAAAAAAATCGTCTCTAAAGCCCGTTTGCTGATACTCATTCTAACGAGCTATGTTCTTCTTGGAGACCTAAAAGTATTCGGCCTGTTTGCTGCTAATCATCATAAGCTGCTAAGTTCTACTAAGAGCCGAAGTTCCACACAAAATTGACAGATTTTTGCTATGTTGAATTTTCATTGATTTTGAACAAACGAAAGTTTTATTATGAACCACATAGGGATTAAACTCAACTCAAGTCTTAAACTTATATTTATGACTCGTACCAGCAAACGGGCCTTAATAAAATAAGTTTACACTAACAATTTAAACAATGGCGAAACAGTCGACTGAAGTTGTCAGCTGCGTTCGTTGGGTAGCCACTTAAAATGTCTTTTAGAGAAAGTAAATGTCTTCGGTAATGCGTCTTAGAAAAGTATTTAGAATTTCCCAACTCGTAAATACCAAACTATACTGATTATAAATTACAGGGACATCCGCATGGGACATCATCGGACTTCAAAATTACATGAAAACATCTTTTAGGAAATACATAAATTCATTCATCATCAACACGTACACAAAAATTCATGCGCATCCTCATATAAGGCAATTGAAATTGTAGATTTTATAAAGGAATAAAAAACATTTGAAAATGTATTTTAATAAAGACATATAATATTTATGTTTTTTGGCTTTTTCTAATTTCATAAAAATCACAAAAGACTCCTTAAAACAATGAGCATACATACCTGAACTGAATAAAGAACCGACAAAAGCAACTCATGGCAGATAAAAAGGCGATACCAATGCACCAAGATATGTGCCTTACATAAAGCGTTCTTTCTTGTTCTTTAAACAATTGAAAGATTTAGGAAAAACACCTTGAAGAATGGCTTAACACAAGCTTTTAAAGGAAACTAATAACAGATCACATCTCACAACGACCTCGAATTCTATCAAAAGCAATATGCACCAACAAATCTATCGGATCTTTTCTAATTCTACAACATCTTATTAACTTCTAAAGCCGCCTCTCAAGAGCAACTAGCTTATCACGTTGAAAAACTTCGTTTTGCAAAACCAACTGCAACTTCTCACAGAACAGAGCATTCCTACAACGTTTTCTTGAAAATTGCAATAACTTTATTTTTCTAATAAACCTCATAGCATCCCTGCACTTGACACTTTTGAGTGAGAATTAAGTCCCGCTATATGGGAGGCGGAGTCACAAAACTTGTATTGTTTGGTGTTTTTCTTTGACTGACTTTCGCATAAATCGAAAACTTCGTGTGGCGCTGGGTTGCTAGCTACCTACTACGTCTGCATGGTGGTCTGGTAGTTTGGGCGATAATCGACAGCATTTTTGGTGACGTATCCAGTAAGTGTTGTTGATTCAGGATTTAGGTGTGTTTAAATTGCAAACATTTGTTTACTTTTTGGAAAGGAAATTCAATGCGCGTTATTTATTAAGCTCAGCGCCTATGGATTCAGGAAATTCCTGTTTTTATAGATCCTCATTTTATCTGTGTTTCACTGTTTAAAGCTCGTAATTTATGCGGCACAGGCGAAAGAAGTGGTCACCGGGGTTGAAATATCCCAACTCTAAAAATGCAGTAACTTAATTTTTTCATTGAACCTCATAGCATCCCTGCCTTTGACAATATTTCTGAGAGTAAAGTCCCGCTACATGGGAGGCGGAGTCATAAAACTTGTTTTGTTTTGTGGTTCCTCTTTGAGTGTGTTTCGCAGAAGTCAAAAGTCTGGTCTGGCGCTAGGCTACTGACTACCTACTGCGTCTGCATGGTCGCCTGATGCCTTGGGCGTGCAATTTTTGGTGCCGCAAAGTATTTTGAAGGAGCCTGACAATTTTTTTCGTTTTTGGCATTGCATCGTAGTGTTGGGTTTGATATAATTCATGTGAAGAGGATTTAGGTTTGTTAAAATTGCAAACATATGTGTACCTACTTTTAGGAAACGAAATTTAATGGGTTTTGTTACTCAACTTGGCGCCTATGTATTCAATATGCAGCTTAAATCATGTACTAAGCTGCACAAAAATAGAAGTGTTGCGGTCATTTTGGTAGCCCAACTATAAAAATGCAATAACTAAATTTTCTGTTGGACCTCATAGCATCCCTGGCTTGGGCAATATTTCTGAGAGTAAAGTCCCGCTACATGGGAGGCGGAGTCATAAAACTTGTTTTGTTTTGTGTTCCTCTTTGAGTGTGTTTCGCAGAAGTAAAAAGTCTGGTCTGGCGCTGGGCTACTGACTACCTACTGTATATGCATGGTCGCCTGGTACCTTGGGCGTGCAATTTTTGGTGCCGCAAAGTTGTTATGAAGGAGCCTGACAATATGCATCGTTTCTCTATTTTTTTTCTTCGTTTTTGCCATTGCGTCGTAGTGTTGGGTTTGATCTGATTCATGTGAAGAGGATTTAGGTTTGTTGGAATTGCAAACATTTGTGTACCTACTTTTAGGAAACGAAATTTAATGGGTTTTGTTACAAAACTCGGCGCCTATGTATTAAATACACAGCTTAAATCATGTACTAAGCTTCACAAAAAAAGAAGTGTTGCGGTTATTTTGGTAGCCCAACTCTAAAAATGCAATAAAGAAATTTTCGGTTGGACCTCATAGCATACCTGGCTTGGGCAATATTTCTGAGAGTAAAGTCCCGCTATATAAGAGGCGGAGTCATAAAACTTGTTTTGTTTTGTGTTCCTCTTTGAGTGTCTTTCGCAGAAGTCAAAAGTCTGGTCTGGCGCTGGGCTACTGACTACCTACTGCGTCTGCATGGTCGCCTGGTACCTTGGGCGATTGCAATCTTTAGTGGCGCATAGTCTATTTTATGAAGGTGCCTGACAATATGCATTCTCTTTTCTATTTCTTTTCATTTTTTTCATTTTTTTTCATTCATGTCATTTTTCCATTGCAGTGGCAGTGTTGGGTTTGATAATCAATTGAAATCATGCATGATTTGGATGTGCATGGGTCTGAGTGCAGAAAAAGGTAGCTGGTCGACACTTTTAAAGCAAAGGCTTCATTCATAGAAAATAGCGCGTTAAAAATATACACTTTCTGACGTTCAGTCCTAGAAAAAGAATTACGACATCGAAAGTTTGAGCCACTGATTGGCAGAAGGTACCTACCTAACAACACAAAATTTACACTTGAGAGGCTCAGAATGACTGTTGTGTAAGTAAAAAAGGTTCAAAATCGTGTTTACTCCTTCTCTTTTCATTTTACATGTATAAATCAGGCATTTAGCGAGAAAGTTAGCCAATTCCTGGTTCGCCCTCAAACCGCTTGACAGCAGTAGGTACCAAGACTTGGTTTCCTCGCTAAATGCCTCATTCTGTTAACTGAGTAGAAAGGAAGTTAATACGATTTTGAATATTTTTGACTTACATTACTGTCATTTTTATCCCCTCACTTCTTTTGGAACCAGAATTTGATTTTTTTCGGATCAGATTTAAGCCGCAGGCTTAACTTATCTGAAAATTTTTCTTTCCTTATGATTATTACTTTGAAAGTTATTTAATTTTGTTATGCGGGCATGGATCCATATTTTCGGTTGTCTAATTAAAGGTGGGAAGATGAGGAACAATATTCTTTCTATGTATACCTTTTAAAAGCGGATAGCTTCGCAAAGGTAACTGCTTTATCACGTTCAATACCTCCTCGTTTTAAAACGAACGCTCTTAGGCAGCACTGCATTAAGTATAATAAAATTAAGGAGTTAGTCAAGAAAAACAAAATTTGAAATTTATTTTATTTATTTCATTACAGGACATAAATCTTAACATCTTTATTTGGGTAGGGAAACATAGTTCAGAAAAATAAAATATTTCCGAGTTTTTGCAAATTCTGTTCGATCGATCGTCTTGCGCCCCAATCTGAGTTGATTGCGGTGTCTGAAATAAGAAAAAAAAAATTTAAGCATTAAAACTTTTGAATGAATGATTTTCTTTTGAATGAATGATTTGAAATTTTCGTTTATGAGAAAAAAGAAAATTAAAGCATACAGTACAGTAAAAAAATATTGAATTTTCATAATAAAATCAAATTTTTAAAAATACTGAAAAGTTTTTGAAAAATCAGGTAGGGAAAATACGTGCCTGTTTTCAACGTGTCATAACTTCTTAATTACTTTATTCAAAAAGCCGAAGTTGGGCAAACTCGGACATACATAACGAATGCAGCTGAACCAACGGCTAAAATCAAAGTCGGTTTTAAAACTTCGTTTTTGACCTTTTTTCGAAAAAATATCGTAAAAAATTTTTGGCTAAATGATTTGAAGAAAATCACGGGCATCATGAATTATTTGTCATTTTCGGGAAAACTTGAAATTTTTGAAAATTTTGCAGATTCTGAGATTCAGCTCGAAACGTAAAACACATTTCAAAAATTATTTTTCAAAATACCGATTATACGAAAAGGCTGATCGACTTTGCTGCGGGGCGACACGTTGTGGTAGCTAGTACACAGTTCCCGCATCTCAATATCCACAAAGGGACATAGAGATCTCCCGATCAATCAACCGTCAACCAGATTGACCATATTGCGATCGACGCAAGGCACTCCTCCAGTATCATGGATGTCCGAACTTTCCGAGGGGCCAACATTGACTCGGATCACTACCTTGTTGTAGCCAAGGTACGGCTGCGGATATCCCAACCAGCGCCAAGTAATGGAAATACTGTGAGGAAGTTTGACGTCGGCCGACTACAATCGCAAGAGATCGCCAGGTCCTTCTCCAACCGAGTCTCTTAAAACCTTCTACGAAGTCCTATGCAACCAGCATCAAGTATTGGTAGCCAGTGGCAACATTGCCAAAATGCCATCAGAGACGCCGCCTCTGAAGTGCTGGGTTTCACACGGCGACCACAACAAAACCCCTGGTTTGACGAAGAATGCCGGCAAGCACACGCAGCTAAACAGGAAGCATACAAAGCGGCGCTGCACAGAAGGACTAGAGCTGCTCGCGAGCTCTACGAGCAGAGGAGGAAAGAGGAGCACCGGCTTCTCCGAAGGAAAAAGAGAGAGCACGAGAAGCGCGCGGTTGAAGAGATAGAGAGATGTAACAACAGGAATGAGGTTAGAAAGTTTTACCAAAGGATCAAAAGGTCCTGCCAAGGGTATAAACTTCGAACTGAAGCCTGTAAGGACCATCAAGGGAACATCGTTGTAGAATCGCAGTCGGTGCTGAGGATTTGGAAAGACCACTTCTGCAGACTGTATAACGGCGAGGACGAACCAAATACCGCTGTCAGGCAGAACGAACCATTCAACCCGGGCGAAGACGTTACCGACGAAGCATACGAACGATACCGCCCACCCGACCTGGAGGAGGTGGGTAGCTGTGTCTAAGCTCAAGTGCAACAAAGCAGCCGGAGCAGACGGCCTAGCTGCCGAACTTTTTAAATCCGCTGGCGATGAGCTGGTCAGGAGCATGCACCAGCTCATCTGCAAGATATGGTCGGAAGAAAGCATGCCCGACGAATGGAACCGCAGCATTGTTTGCCCGATCCTGAAGAAAGGAGTCCCTCTGAGTTGTGCCAACTACAGAGGCATAAGTCTTCTTAACATCGCATACAAGATCTTTTCTGCTGTACTGTGTGAACGCCTGAAGCCGTTTGTCAACAATCTGATAGGCACATATCAGTGTGGCTTTAGGCCAGGAAAGTCCACCATCGATCAAATATTCACACTGCGGCAGATCTTGGAGAAAACCCAGGAATTCCAAATCGATACACACCACCTCTTCATCGATTTCAAGGCCGCGTATGACAGCATCTATAGAGACGAGCTATATAGCGCAATGTCTAGTTTTGGCATCCCTGCCAAACTCGTCAGTCTGTGCAGGATGACGATGGAAAACTCACGCTGTTCCGTCAAGGTCGGCAAAGACCTCACCGACCCCTTTGATGTCAAAAAAGGATTTAGACAAGGCGACGCGCTGTCATGCGACTTCTTTAACATCATACTTGAGAGAATTGTGCAGAACTCTCGCGCCAACACCAGAGGTACAATCTTTCAAAAGTCCGTTCAACTACTTGCATACGCAGACGACATTGACATAATCGGTAGAACAAGGCGTGATGTCAGTGAAGCCTTCGTGAGTATTGGGACGGAAGCGGCGAATATGGGCTTAGCAGTCAATGAGGGCAAAACCAAGTATATGCTGTCATCAAGAAAAGACACCCAACACCGACGTCTTGGACAAAACATCACCATCGACAGCTATAACTTTGAGGTAGTTAGGGACTTTGTCTACCTGGGTTCCGCTATCAATTCAGACAATGACACCAGCGCTGAAATCAAACGAAGGATAACTCTTGCTAATCGCTGTTTCTTTGGGCTAAGAAGGCTATTGAGTAGCAAAGCCCTCTCTCGAGCAACTAAAGTGTCCATGTATAAGACCCTCATCATCCCAGTCCTGCTTTACGGTGCAGAAGCATGGACCCTGTCAAAGGCGGATGAAAACACTTTAGACTGCTTCGAGAGGGAAATTCTTCGGACGATTTACGGTCCCGTCTGCATAGACGGAGAGTGGAGGAGGAGATATAACATCGAACTGTACGGGCTGTACAGCGATACCGACCTAGCCAAAAGAGTCAAAGCACAACGTCTACGATGGCTGGGTCATCTAGAGCGGCTGGACACCAACGCCCCGGCCCGGAAAATCTTCGAATCCACACCGCAGGGACGACGCGGTAGAGGAGCACCGAGACTCAGGTGGCGTACGCAATTGGAAGGGGACCTCAGCCAACTTCGCGTGCGAAACTGGAGACGGCTAGCTAGAGACAGAGCTGGCTGGCGAAGCTTGTTGGCTGAGGCCCAGGTCCACCCCGGACTGTAGCGCCACCTTAAGACTTACTTAAGTAAGATTATACGAAAAATTGGTTTGTTTATAAAACGAATGAAGAGAATTCATAAGTTGAAAAGATCTTTCAAGAATCACGTTTTTTACTTAAATATTTTTAAAAATGAATACGGATAACTGAAAAACGTGTGCCCATAGTATTGGGAAAAAATAGCTGTTTATGGCGCAAAGTACATGAAAATCAAAAAAAAAATCGTTCAGTCGTTTTATGGTTTTTAAATCAAAAAGATTCATAAAAAGCTAAAAAAAAACCGCTGCTATATCGATAACGGTTAAATAACCATTTCGAAAAAAAATTTAAGGCATAGCCAACTATTTGATGATCGGGAGGACTGCCCCCACTCAGTTAGACTACTCTGTTGACAAAAGCTATCTACTTTCCAGAAGGAAATCCTTGTCATCGACTACAGTGTTTAAATAAATCTAAGCTCAAACAAAAGAGGTCCACACATGGAAACAGCACTACAAAAAACAAAATCCTTAATTGAAGGGACGCTACAACATGGACTCTGTATTTATATGTGGGCTTCGGAAAAGAGCATCAAATCGATTGACGTAGCCATTAACCAGTGTTATAGGACAGCAACTGGTGCACTTGTTACTACACCTGCTACTACATTACTGCTCTTCGAACGGAAGCAGGATATGACTCTTTTTTTTAATCTGGGAAGAAAAAGGGGAATTTACCTCGGATCTAAGGCCCTTATTGACAGCAGACACCCTTTAAAGGCACATCTTAAACGTGCCAGCAATAAGCCCGGGCGAAAGCGTAAAATTAGATCAGCCAAGTCGGCAACAGTCTTTATGTATCGTAAGTGACAACCTTGACCGACTACCACCCTGGAAAAGAGACATGCTCAAAGTTGATACAAGTCTACACGATTTTATGAAATAATCTACTCGAAACGAAACATTCAGTTTATTACACAGTCAACTAGTAGATCTCATTAAGCCTGAGAGGACACTATGTACACTGATGGATCATGCATGGAAGGAATTCGTTCGTACTGAGATTCTGCACCAAGGACTCTTACCATTATACAAATGTAATAGTTTTATTGCGGAATTAGCAGCTACAAAAAAGCGGTCTTAATTGCTTGTAACTCTAGAAAGAAGACGCTTATCTTAACCGATAATCTCGGAATCCTTGAGGCTTTAAAGAGCAGGACAAAAAATGCCCTTTATTGGCCTTGATCAGGACCTACCTAGCTCACAGCCACATAACATTAGCTTGGATTCCAGGACATGCTGGCATCCCCAGTAACGAAGCCGCAGACTGCGCAGCTAAAGAAGCTGTGAAAAACGATTTAGCAGACTCGATAGCTAAAGTCGGAGCAACTACACCACTCATAGCGCCTGAACTATTCCAAGGAGTCAGTAAAATACTCTTCAAGAACTTTGCTAAAAACTTAGCTAGAGGCGAATCCAATGAAGTCTGCCTTAATAGAACTGAACAGCATTGCTCCGAAAAATTCCAAAAACTTTGGCACTGATTTTTACTTAAACTTGTTACTTGTAATACACACAATTTTACAGAATGTTAGTGTGTATTACACACAAACTTGTAATACACACTAACATTCTGTAAAATGTTGCAATTCGCTTTTTTAACCTTGTGTCAGCTCTCGACCACAGAAGGTACATAATCTTTCCAGTACACCTTTTAAGAAATGTGAATAAATCACATTGTATTGGTTTCAAATGAATAAAAATGTTTCAACCTTAAAAATTCCACTAAGAGTATCAACTATCAAGACAGCAGCATAGGGCTAATTTCCACTCATTTGTTATGATTCCCGTTTTTTACAACCTCACAATAGTGGTCGGATACTATCGATAGCTACCACTATCGATAGTTTACGATAGTTGGGGGCAAACTATCGATACTATCGGTTTAAAATTATGGGCATTGATTTGAAGAAAAGTAGAAAGTAGGCTCTCCGTCATAAATTACTGAATAACTAGGCACTAAACTTACGCCATTCTTGCCCTCCAACACCCATTTGTCCTCGTTTTTTATAAATCTTCTTAAAAGTATTTTTTTACAAAGCTTTTCGTGTCGGTAAATACGTGTGAACAACAACAATTAACCTTGCGCCAAACCGAAGTTAAATGGAAAAGACGAATTCACGAATTTACTCACATCTGGAAACAAATGTCAAAGTATATCCATAAACGACCGTACACTGAAAATTAATGAAAAGTAGAAAAAAAGAAGAAGAAAGCGAACAACACACCACAGTCAACAATATTGGTTTAAAAGAGGATTCCCGGAAATGCTTCTGTGTCCTGTTGCGTATTCTTATTTCACCCGCAATCAAATAGAAATAATGTCCACAGCACAGCAGTGACAGCTGATTTCCAAGAAAAGCAGATATAGCGAAAGCAAATGAACAAGTTAGTTGGGGGTTCCCCGAAAATATCTTTACATTCACGTAAAAGAGAAGAGAAGAGAAAATATTCCTTTTTGATATAATGTATTATATTTCTTTCAGAAATATACCTAGTAATACTACTTTAAAGTTTTTTGAGTAGTAGTTTTGTATAGTTAAGAGAACACATGTATTGACAAGGTATAAGCGATACTTTCGATGTTTATTCCAACAATCGATAGTTCATGATAGTAGAAACTATCGATACTATCGATAGTACCATCGATAGTATCCGACCACTACTTCACAACACAACTCAGCTCAAGACGCGGTCTTATGACCATTGAACCGTTCTATCAGTAACACATATTTTTATCCCGTCAATACTTCGAAAAGAAACGCAAAATTTAAAGAAGAACATTTGAAATTTTATAAATGATTTTTGAATTAGGATACGATCGAAAACTGAGTTGCTACAGTGGAAGACAAAATGTCATTTAAAACCAGAGGCACATCGCCAAAAGAACGCCATAACAGCTTAAGCACGCTGCAGGCAAGATCTTTCCCAACATACATTGACTTTTAAAAATTTTGGCAAACTTATCATTATCGATGTGTTCACCCTAATAATTGTTTTAGACGCATGAAACCTTCGCCAACGATACCAGCAGATGGCATGACATGCTACTTAAGCCCCTCTTGAATAATTATCTTTCAGCAGCCAGAGCGCCTAGCCAGGCAGCCAGAACACGCCGTCCTGGACTATATAAAAAATATTGACGAGCTCAAAAAAAAAAAAAAAATTCAAAATTTAAGATAACTTTGTTATTCTCAATTGCCCTCGACCCTTAAGATAAAAATTACAATTTTAAAGACCATATACCCCCCCCCCCCTCCCCCCACGAAATAGTTGTCTGGCTACGGCCTTGGTTACTTGCTCTTTTTTACGGTCCCCACCTCCGCCAGAGTCTAACAAACTTTTCAAGAGTAAATCCTGTTTTGATCTGTGGGCTCATCCAACTTCGGTATCTCCATTTCAGAAATAATTATAAATTACAGGTCTTTTTCCGGGGTTCGTAAATCTGACATATCCCCATAAAATACCCAGACTCATCACACTTTGCAACTGTCACTGAAGACAATTAATGCTGAAATACAATAAGCATTTGTGGTGCAAACTAACTTTTTCTAAAAAATCGTTTCGACGTGTAAGTATCATTCTTATTCTGTTTATTCAACATCAAATGACTGCCCTGGCCAGTCATTTGGACCGCGAGCCGTATATGCACAGATGTGGGCAAGCTAAATATGTCGCTAGGTTCACTTTTGTGTTACTGTGGGCTCTCAAGTCGCCTTAAGGACTCCCTTAATTGGAGCAATGTCCTTTAATACGCGCTGCTCCAAACATAAAATCCCTGTGCTGTGTTCTTTATTAATTGTGCATGGCAAACTCGATCTACTTAACCAGTGACCTTTTCATTTTTATTGCATCAAACCTCATTCTGCTTTGACTTTTCTCAATAAGGCCAAATTCAATTAGTTAACTTCCTCCTGAAAAGACTCACCGCACACAAATAAATAAATCTCCCACAAAAATTATTTTCACCAAACCGCATCTAAAATCTAAGTAGATTAAGTGGAACTTACTGCATCGTACCTAATATACCTAATTCATTGTAAGTACATCACTCCTCTCGACGTTGGTTGCCACTTCTTCAAGAACAATATGTATTCAATAGAACAAAGTGAAGCAGGGCAAAATAAAAATGAACCCAAGAGCACAAAATATGTTACGAGGACATTCTGTCAACAAACTCGCATACAATATGAGTGTATAACTCTATATGTATGTGCTGGTGCTCTCCACCTTATAAGCACCTAACCCCAAAAGAGGTACATGTCCTTGTAGTGTAGGTACAAATGCAGCAGCAGCATCAGAGCTCTACAACAAACTTATTCGTTTATTCCTTGGGTAGTTGGTTCTATTCACAAAAATTCTATTTCGTTCTTGTCTATTTCGTCCTAGTTGATGTGTTACTACATTCGTGTTCATTTTATTTCTTGTGCATGTCGTCTACTCATCCTTGCACATACAGAGATACAAATCGAGACCAAGAGAAGCACTTGAAAGGATAAAACCGAGTTGGTTATTTGAATCTGCTGTATAGAGTCCTTAACGTGTTCTGAAACTTGCAACTGAAAGGTCTCCTTTAAGTTGTTTGAATGCGGGTATTTTGTTGTCGTATTTTGGGAAATCGTGTACAGTGTTTTTTGTTTAATATCCCTGTACTGAAAAAAAAATGCACTCAAAAGTTCACATTTTCCTAAAATGTTGTCAAATCATGTAAGGCAATTGGATTTTATTTTAATCCTTCAAGATTCCACCAAGAGTGTGAAAATCCCGTATAGCTAGTGTGAAAAAAGGATATCGAAAAAATCTTAAAATTCCGGCATTGCTGGAGGGCTTGTAGCATATTGAATTAATCTCTATTTATTTTTGGCACTTGTGGAGTGTTGACTAGAAACATGGCGGAACAGTTTGTGGGGCAAATTTTCTAAGGCAATAATAAGATTGTGCCAAGAATATACCTACATAGTCAAAAAGGGTATCTTTGACCCTGAGGGTTATGCTATTTTTAGACTTTTGTTGCTTCAGTGGAAGTGTGGTTATTTTGAGCGATTGAAGCCGTTGAAGTTGGCAAGGAGCTTTGGATTTTATGTGTAGGTACAGCCACTTTGGGGAAGGAAAAACGAAAATATTTAAAAAGCGTAACATCAAGGATATTCTGATGCAAAGGTATTTCTTAAGTATTCTACCGCTTTACTTCAACCTCAATGAAGCGTAAGTCCATCTTCTAGTCACTAGGATCCGCAATAGCAGCACAAAAAATTAATTCTTCATCAATTTGAAAAGCCCCTCAGATTAGCACGAACCGAAAGCACATTCATGTCTGATTGTAGATATGAACTTCTAGGAGTGACGACGAGGAGGTGGCAGGTTATAGCCCAAAGCTTTTGGTGGGCACTTTAATTGTAATAAAAAAAAGTTTAAAAGATTTCCACAGAACCGATGAGTCTACAGACATGGAATTTATAGATTCCTTGTGGGTATCCTAAATCTTTTAAAACTGAGTAGGCTCACAACCAAAGCCCCCAACTTGCATGGACCTACGTGGGTCCTAGCATAGCTCTATAAAGATGACCTGTTAATAGAGAAAATGTTATCAAAACAAGTGAATAAGTGCAAGAGTTCGTCTGTAACAAACTTCTAAATACCTGACCCTCTTCACCCAGCAACACCACACTTTGAAGTTTTTTGGCCTGAACTCATTCATTTAAAGTCAATTATGTATGTAAGCCACGCCCCCAAAAAATGGGCGTGGACTCTAAGAAGAAAATCTTTTAAAATTATTTCGTAAGAACCGTGAGAAAATATGTTAAAATCGAAATTTCAAGGCAAACAAGTGAGTAAGTGCAAGAGTTCGTCTGTGACAAACTTCTATATACCCGTTTTTTGGCCCGAATTCATACATTATTCGTATAGACCACGCCCCCAAAATTGGGCCTGGGCTAAATATTAAAATTAAATAATTGATTAGAATCGTGAGAAAATGCGTTAAAATCGAAAATTATTCCGGAAAACCCCCGTTTTTTTTTCTTAAAAACACCCCCTTAAAGTGGGCGGAGCTCAAAACTTTGTACTGACCAAACTTAGCAAATAGTAAGATCTTTCATATTTGTCATATATTTTTTTTCGATTTCGAATGAACTTTTCGAGAAATCGGGTTTTTAAAAATCTAACATGTTGAAAGTGGACGTGGTCGATGATATGGGCGGTTCAATTTTTGTCAGGGTTCTGGGCCAGTATTGCTTTATACTAAAACTTGAGTTCCTACGCTTTGTCTAACTTGAGCAAAAGGCATTTTCAAAGAAAATGTGAAATAGAGATGCAAGCGCGTCGCCCGCCTGGTAGTCCAAGAAACAGGTGGTGGGATCAGGCAAAGAACATCTCCGAGACCCAACTGGGGATCGCACCTCTATCTCTTGAGTTGGTGGCAGAAGATCGGGAAAGATGGAGGGACCATTTAGCTACTACCCCCGCTCCGCAACCTATTTTAAGGATAAGCGGTCACGGAAAATGATGATGATGAATGTGAAATAGAGGTTGTATAACATTGAAGCCATTAGTAGGCGTGGGTGTCGTGAAATAACCCCGAGCGTAATAACGCCAAATTTCTGAATTCGGCCTTATTTCACTTTGTCAAAGCGAAAGAACCCCAGATTTGGCAAATAATTTACAAAGTACATTTTCTCCTTTATTTTTAAGTAATACATAATTTGAAAATATTTTATTGGTAAAAGTTAAATTATTAATAAGCTCGTTAATTTATAAATCATGTAAAAACTATAACTTAAAAGTAAAGAAGAAAAGTAAAGTTCAATAATTCGCGTTATTACCTAAATGTAGTTAAAGAAGAAAATATAAGTTCAAAAATTAGTGCGAATGGAAGAAAAAAAGAGAAAATAATAGCCCGAAAATTCGCACAAATTTTGGAACTATTATTTTCTACTTCCCTTTGCTACTACTTTGGTACTAATCAAAAGTAAAAAAGAAAATAAAAGTTTCAAAGTTCGTTTTTATGGAAAGGAAAGGAGAAAATAATAGTTAAAAACTTCGCGCGAATTTTCGTACTATTATATTCTTATTTTCCTATCACTCAAAAGTAAAGAAAAATTTAATGGTACAAAAAATCGCGCGTATTTTTTAACTATTATTTTCTCCTTTCCTTTCCCTTTATTTTTTCCTATTACTCAAAAAATATAAGAGGAAAAAATAATTAAAAAAACTCGCTTGAATTTAAATAAAAAGGGAAAATAAAAGTTCCGAAATTCACGCGAATTTGTGAGCTACTATTTTCTTTTTTTTTTAAATAATAGTTTCAGGGGAAGGAAAGGAAAGAAGAAAATGATGGTTCCGAAATTCGCGCGGATTCTAAAAAAAAAAGAAAGGAGAAAGTAATCGTTCATAGTTTTTTCCTTTCCTTTGCTATTACTCAAAAGTAAAAAAGAAAATATATGTTCCAAGGACCGTTCGAATGGAAAGGAAAAGAGAAAATACTAGTTATCAAATTCGCGCAAATTTTGGACGCATTATTTTTTTCTTTCCATTAATTTTCTTGGAACTATTATTAAACAAAAGAAGAAAATAATAGTACAAAAGTTTACACTAATATTCGAACAATATTTATCCTTTTTTTTAAGTAATAGTTAACAAATAATTCATAAGTAAAAGATTTTATTCGCGCGTCAGAGTCAAAATAATAGAGTCAAAAAAATTTTTTTTATCTTTTTTCGTTTTAAATCGGAAAGGAATGCAGAATTCTTTCAGGAATAAGTAAGCTTGTTACTTAAGCCCAGCTTTATTTGAAAAGCAACGTTCAGCGTTATTTCATTTTGCGAATGTGAAATAAGGCCGAATTCCCAAATTATTTCGCTTTGGATTTCGACCGAATTCAGGAATTTGGTTTTATTTCACTCGGCGTTATTTCACGGCACGATGGGCGTGGCTGTTGCCGGATTTAACCAATTTTCACACTGTATCTGTGCCAAAGAAGAACCAAGATATACTCCAAGCTTGAGCGTCATAGCTCAATTTTAAAGACCTAAAAACTTCACACATACGGACAGACGGACATGGCTTAATCGCTTCACGTGTCGGTCTCGATCATATCTCTAAAGGGTCTTGGGGGTCTATAGGGATTATTTCACTGTGTTACAAACTATGTACTAAAATTAATATACCCTTCCTGGGTTATGAAAAGCACCCTTTTTCCTAAAAACGCCCCATTAAAGGAGCTCAAAGAGAGAATGTTAATATCTTTAATAATTGTCATTAAAACTATCTCGATTTAGAGCAAATTTACAGAGAAATCAAGTTTTTAATAATGTTACACTGGATATTCCAAAGGGCTTGGTCTATGTATGGCGTAGATGTAGTTCAATTAAAGATTTTAAGCCCCAATTTCTATACAGCAAAATTTGAGTTTCTATGCCTTGTCTAACTTGGTTGGTCTCACATTGAAGCAAATAGCGGGCATGGCCGTCGGTGGATTAAACCCACTTTGTCTGCGCTCCATAAGAACTAAGCCGTGCCTCAACTTTCAGCACTCTAGGTTGGTTGTGAAGACCTAAAACACATACAGACGGACGGACGGACAGACATGGCACATTCAATTCACCTGTCGTTCTCGATCATATCTCTTAAAAGTCTTTGGGGGTCTACGGTTATTATTTCACTGTGTTACAACCTATGCATTAAAATTAATATAGGTACCCTGGATCGGGTATAAAAAATATGATCTAGTTCACTGATTTATCTTGAGACTCCAAAAGAAACTTGATTGAGCCGGAATTCAAGCTGTTCTTTACAACATTCGATACCTACTCTTCCAAGCTCCTTCTTCTTCATCTTTTCTTTTATACGCGAGGTTATGATCTGAAGTAATGAATCATATAACCCTCCTACTCTACTGCATTCCTAATGGTCCGCTTCTGGGGTACGCCGATTTGACCATGAATATACTAGCAGGCCATCTGGTCTTGAATCTTTTCGTCGCTGAGGCCAAATAAATGCTGTTGTCGTTGCGTTTGTGTGATCCATAAATGTTTAGGCCTTCCTTTCTTTCGCGATTGCGCTGGAATGTTGATTAACATTGGGTTTTTGCCAGGGTTCCTAAGATCTCTCCTTTGAACGTGGCAATACCAACTGAGCCGGTCGTGCTCCATTTTCTTGGAGATTTGTTCTTCTTATTCTACTTCGCTTTTGTAACTCCTGCTGTCATGCGAAGCATCTTCATCTCAACTGCCGTTAATTTGTTCTCATATTTCTTATACTCTGTCCTACATTGTAAACCATATGTGAGCGCCGGGCGCATAACTGCGGTGTAGAGCCTTCCTTTCAGCTTAGGGGGCATTTTTCGGGCATAGAAGATGGCGAAGTTTTCTAGCCACTTCATCCACCCTACGCTTAAGCAATGATTGATTTCGTCATCACAGCTTGCTTTGCTATATTGATCATAGATCTCAGGTACTTAAACTTTTCACCATTGGGAAGCACATTTCCATTCAATTTAATGTCTGAATTGGCTTGGGTGGTCTGAGAGTGGGCAGCACAGGTATTCTGTCTTCTTTTGGCTAATACGATACCCATTCCCATATATCAAGTGTTCGCTGGAGGGATGTAAGATTATCACTTATGATGGCCCCATCGGCAAGAAATAACTGATGTACCTTCGGGTCCGTCAGGTTTTCTTCAAGCAGATAATCAAGGACTACAATCAAAGTCTTAGGACGCTTCCCTGGTGAACACCGACTTTAATTGGAAACTCATCAGTGACCTCGGAAAAACATCTTACTCTTGTCTTTGCTCCATCATACATGTCCAGGATCATCTGCACTTAGGCTTCTGAAAATCCTCGTTTTCTTAGCGCCACTCTTATCAGATCTCGTAAAAGTCTATCGAGAGCTTTTTCAAAATTAACCAGCACCATATGTAGATCTTTAAGGGCATGCAAAGTTTTTCCATTATGATCCTTATACTTTGGATTGTATCAGTGGTTGATTTGCCCGTCACAAACCCACACTTATTATTTTCCGCAGAACCTGCTCGACCATCTTCATTGTGTGGGACATCAGCTTGATAGAGAGGTAATTATCATTACTTCGTGTATCACCTTTTCCTTTGTACAAAGGAAGCAGATAACTGTCCCTCCCCTGGTTAGGCATTGAATCTCCTCTTATTAGTTTGTAGATGAAGGTCGTGAGCCATCTGCTCCTATTTTTTTTCCCAAAAGTCTGAGGGTATCTGATCCGGTCCAACCGCTTTTCGCTTTTTGGAGTAATTAACTGCCTCCCCAACCTCTTCGACTGTGATGTCTGGTATACTTCTTTCCGGTTAGGAGTAGTTTCTTCTGGAAAACGTTGATTGCCTGGGAAACTGTTCATTCAAAAATCCCTTACAATACTGCCGCCACCTGTAAAGAATTTTGTCGTCATTCACAAGAAGCTGTGGTTATGCAGATAAAGTGGAAAATCTAAAAAAGTGATTTAAGGTCAGTTCTTCTTCGTGATAAGGGTATGCTAACTCGGGAATTGAAAGAAATGGGGACTAAAATTGACTCGGACCTTAAGGTCAAAATCATAGCGATTTTGAAACTTATTTTAGACAGCAAAACTGTCATTTTAAAGCTCAGGCAGATCCAAAAATTGTGTGCCGGGTTCAACAAACCACCTGCATTGTTGAAACCGACTGCAAGCTCATTATTATGTTGATAGGAAACGGACATGGGGAGCTCCAAAGACCTGAATAGGTACGGTCATGGAGTCTTCGAGAGTTTCCAAATTAAGTCAGTGTACACCACGAAAACGTCTTAAATGTATGGTGTTTTATACCCACTGCTTAATTGGTATAAGTAGTTTGTCATATTGTGTTGAACACTGCTTAGGGCGAAGACCTTTAGGGCGTAGAACTTTAGGGCGGGCGACTTTTCGCGCTTCCTAAGGAAGGGTCTAAGGACAAAATGCCCAAAACCCAACTTATTGCCAGCTAACAACGACAACAAGAAGTCGTGTGCGAAGAATGGTTCTTTCGAATCGTGTGAAAATGACGAAATTCATCGAACACAACAGCAGAAGGGGGCAATACCTACATTATCCTGGATCGAACCAATGAAAAAAAATCAGTCTTTTCTTGACTAATCTGATTAAGTGAAACTATTCGAGGTGGCCTGGTGCCAAACTGCGAACCGCTTACGGTGAAAAATTGAAAGGCTTTGTATCCCTCATTTCTGACTTATATAAACGTAAACAAGAAGGCCATCCTAGAACATGAGACTTGACTTTTCTACGTATATTTTTCGGATTATAGACCGAAGATAAAACTCTTTTCCAAAAATTCAGAAGGATGAATTATACTTCTAAATAATTCTCTGCCTCTGAGGCAAAGCATCTTTCATTCAAAGTATTGCTTAGAGTCTAATTAGAGTTTAGTTTGTTCAAAAGCTTCCAATTCTCAAAATTTGAAACTTTGTTAAAAAGCCCAAAAAATCTCCATCAGTATAATAATTCTTTTTCAAAAGTCATTATCTATGAAACAAACGGAAACGAAATACCTACCACAGCGTAAACTATTAAAGTATTAATCGGATTTATCCCAAGCTAAGTAGCTTTATAGCCGACAATTAAAACGCCAGCTACGCTTTCCTTCATTGACTTTCAATTATAAAGTTTTACGAGCTTTGCAGAACTAATTAACAAGACTTTTAAATGAATTAATCCGCCCCACTTTCAATCTACTAATACTACCAGGAACCGTCTTAGCCATTTGTATGGGATTTCCATTTTACCTGGCCCGGCAAGGTGGTCTGGCAACATTAAAAATTTAAAGTCTTCATTCAAAACCTCAGCGTTTAGGTGTGCTCATTTTTGTTCGGTTGCCGCCTCCTCTTCTCTCTGCCCCACGAACTATCATTCGTTTTGGCATGGAAAAGCTTTCATCATGAAATCGAGAGAAGACTTCCTCCATTAAGAGCTGTTAGCCGTTAGGTTATGCTTCTTGAAATGCACCAGCTGCCGATACGATACGATACACAACGTAGTTGCAAGTTTTGCAATATTTTTAGTCTACCCCTCTCTTCAGGTAGTGGGTACGTTGTGGCGCTCTGTGTTGTTGGATGTGACCTGTATTTACAATTAGCTCTCTGCTGTACATAAATACGCCGACAAAAGGATAATAATTTCGAAGCCAAGGAAGAAAGCGAAAAGTACATGACAAGCACCGAGAAGGATCTGTCGTCGTTGGGGGGAATAGACGTCCTTGATGGCACTTAAAATGGCCATTTTTGCTAGTTTTTTACTTTGTTTCTTTTTTTTGGATACTTTTTCTTTTGCCGTCGTTCGTTGCTTATAAGGACATGCACAAAAAAGCATATTTGAACGGTTATCCTGCCTTTTGGCCAGTCAATCTCAATTAAGTTTAATTAACGTATTTTTTTTCTCCTTTTCAGATGTATGCAATTACACGACAAGCCAATCTGATATCACGACTCGGTGAACTGGAATGTCTCATTCTTTTGGTGTCCTGCATATGTCATGATCTCGATCATCCTGGCTATAATAATATTTATCAAATAAATGCACGTACAGAGCTGGCACTCAGGTAAGAATTGATTTGCGAAAAACGTACGTGTCGGCTTGGTGTTGGAAAAGTTTATTTGCCTTTTTAATTTGTAGGTATAACGACATTTCACCATTGGAGAACCATCATTGTTCAATTGCATTTCGCTTGCTGGAACATCCGGAGTGTAACATCTTTAAAAACTTTAGTAGAGAACAATTTAAGTAAGTTGATAACTTTTTGACACAGTCGCATGTATGTATATTTTTGTTAAGAAAACCCTTTCGGAGGAATATGGTGAAGCGAAAGTGTTGATAATTCTTGGGAAGAATGAATTATGGCAGTTATTGTACGTAATTTCTCCGAAGGTAGGGACTAAGGATCAACAAGCTTAAATAAAAGTAAAGGAAGAAACCTCAAAAAAGGAGTCAAACGCTGGAGGCATGAGTTCGAATCCCACCGTCGTCACCTAAAAAAAAAGACTCGTTCTTTCACGGCCCCACCTCCGCGAGGATCTGACAAACCCTGCGAGAGTAGTATTTGCCTCGAAAAACTTCTCAAAGTGCGCCGTTCGGATTCAGCAAAAAATTGTAGGTCCCTTTGTATGTGAAGAATACAACATATACAGCATATATGGTTGAGAATTTGGCCTTGGTTCACCTCGAGCTGTGGCGCTATTCTATTTATATTTTTAGCAGTCCGTCTGAAAATGGAAAAAGGACCTCTTATGGTATTGCTACGTTGTCCGTCCTTTTTCCCATCCGTATTATAACTTTTGAACGGTAAGTCGTAGAAAGACGGAATTTTGTGCGCTTTTAAACTGCGGAAATAGTCAGAGAATCCAACGAAGGCAATTTTTTTCCAGGCTGAAATAACAGTTTAATTACAGTTTTAAATTTCATGGGAAAATGGATTAAATGTTTTACAATACTTTTTTTAAGAAGTTTAGCAAGTAAGAACAAAGAAAAGTTTTTGGAAAATGAAGAGTTGAAAATGGGTAATGTTTTTTTAAAGTGTTTGAGGCTTTAACTTTTGAATTAGCCTAAATTTTAAGGAAAAGTATAGCGAATTTTAAAGTTTCAAAGTTTTTTGAGGTTTAACTAAAAAACAGAAAAGCACTTTTCAAAAACGATGTTTTAGAATCTTCTAGTGTCTTAATGGTAAAAGCGATCTTGTTCAGATGGAGCGGGGCATTTTTCTGTGTTCTATAATTCTGTGTTAACAAAATTCTGGAAGTCTCTCAAAAATTCTGTGTGATCAATATTCTGCTTTTCAAAATTTCTGTTTGCCATCATTGTGCTTTTTTGATACTCTGTTTTCCTAAATTTTTAAAGCAGAATTCTGATTCCGTCTCAGTAACATACAAACTGAGATATTGCAATGATTTTGCGTCTTGAAGCTTAACATTGTTTTTATTATTGTCTTTGCTTTGTATTTTTTGAATGTTTTTCATGGTATGGAATTGCGGGAAGGTAATCACAGGAGGGTGTGTATCCAGTGCCGGTTGCTGGATAATCAGGCTTGGTTGCATTTTATTCCTAGCTGAATCCTTTAATCGACCCTGTTCAGATCTAGTTAAAGTAGAAATCGTACAAAAAGAAAACAAACAGCGTTCAAGAATTTTAGAATCGCCGTATCTAGTCTAAGTTTTTCGAAGCCTATTTAAAAAACGATATGAAAAAGGAGCTTGTTTTACCGTCTACGCAAAAACCGGTGTCTATATAGAATTTAAGAAAAACATCCAATGCTAGCGCAGGTAGTTGCGTTATTGGGAAAAAATCTCTAAACGGTAGAATAATAAATTTAATAATAATTATAAATTTGAAATAAATAATGGGCATACCCCATATTTTGAGATTTTATGCAATGCTATAGTGAACTTCGAATATTCAAAAACTTCAAAGATCTGATTAAAAAATGTAGAAACTTGGAAAACGATTTTTTAAAGATTAATAAAAATATATTATTATATATTAAAATATATTATGGCGATCTTGATTAAATTCGGCTGAAGTATGTTACGTTTAAAAGACAAGCTAACTGTATTAAAAACGTTTTATAAATGCCATTTCCAACCTCAAGTTTTTAAACCCATTTAAGAAGCGAAATAAAAACAACAGTGTTTGCAGGAAAGTGCAACAGTGAGTACGCAAAAGCTTCAGTCCATCTACGACGGATTGCGAAATACCCGACTATACCAAAAAAAACTGCCACGCCACCAAAAAGTGGGTGGGATATAAAAATACAACTGTTGAATGCTTTATACTAGGTGGTTGCAAACATTTCGGCCTAAAACTCCTTTTTAACTAAAAAAAATCACTTTTTTTAACGCCACGCCCACAAAAGTGGGCGAAGGTACATACTACATATACATGGAAGCTAGAAAATGCTAATATCTACAATTTTTTTGAGGTTTAACTAAAAAACAGAAAAGCACTTTTCAAAAACGATGTTTTAGAATCTTCTAGTGTCTTAATGGTAAAAGCGATCTTGTTCAGATGGAGCGGGGCATTTTTCTGTGTTCTATAATTCTGTGTTAACAAAATTCTGGAAGTCTCTCAAAAATTCTGTGTGATCAATATTCTGCTTTTCAAAATTTCTGTTTGCCATCATTGTGCTTTTTTGATACTCTGTTTTCCTAAATTTTTAAAGCAGAATTCTGATTCCGTCTCAGTAACATACAAACTGAGATATTGCAATGATTTTGCGTCTTGAAGCTTAACATTGTTTTTATTATTGTCTTTGCTTTGTATTTTTTGAATGTTTTTCATGGTATGGAATTGCGGGAAGGTAATCACAGGAGGGTGTGTATCCAGTGCCGGTTGCTGGATAATCAGGCTTGGTTGCATTTTATTCCTAGCTGAATCCTTTAATCGACCCTGTTCAGATCTAGTTAAAGTAGAAAACGTACAAAAAGAAAACAAACAGCGTTCAAGAATTTTAGAATCGCCGTATCTAGTCTAAGTTTTTCGAAGCCTATTTAAAAAACGATATGAAAAAGGAGCTTGTTTTACCGTCTACGCAAAAACCGGTGTCTATATAGAATTTAAGAAAAACATCCAATGCTAGCGCAGGTAGTTGCGTTATTGGGAAAAAAATCTCTAAACGGTAGAATAATAAATTTAATAATAATTATAAATTTGAAATAAATAATGGGCATACCCCATATTTTGAGATTTTATGCAATGCTATAGTGAACTTCGAATATTCAAAAACTTCAAAGATCTGATTAAAAAATGTAGAAACTTGGAAAACGATTTTTTAAAGATTAATAAAAATATATTATTATATATTAAAATATATTATGGCGATCTTGATTAAATTCGGCTGAAGTATGTTACGTTTAAAAGACAAGCTAACTGTATTAAAAACGTTTTATAAATGCCATTTCCAACCTCAAGTTTTTAAACCCATTTAAGAAGCGAAATAAAAACAACAGTGTTTGCAGGAAAGTGCAACAGTGAGTACGCAAAAGCTTCAGTCCATCTACGACGGATTGCGAAATACCCGACTATACCAAAAAAAACTGCCACGCCACCAAAAAGTGGGTGGGATATAAAAATACAACTGTTGAATGCTTTATACTAGGTGGTTGCAAACATTTCGGCCTAAAACTCCTTTTTAACTAAAAAAAATCACTTTTTTTTAACGCCACGCCCACAAAAGTGGGCGAAGGTACATACTACATATACATGGAAGCTAGAAAATGCTAATATCTACAATTTTTTTGAGGTTTAACTAAAAAACAGAAAAGCACTTTTCAAAAACGATGTTTTAGAATCTTCTAGTGTCTTAATGGTAAAAGCGATCTTGTTCAGATGGAGCGGGGCATTTTTCTGTGTTCTATAATTCTGTGTTAACAAAATTCTGGAAGTCTCTCAAAAATTCTGTGTGATCAATATTCTGCTTTTCAAAATTTCTGTTTGCCATCATTGTGCTTTTTTGATACTCTGTTTTCCTAAATTTTTAAAGCAGAATTCTGATTCCGTCTCAGTAACATACAAACTGAGATATTGCAATGATTTTGCGTCTTGAAGCTTAACATTGTTTTTATTATTGTCTTTGCTTTGTATTTTTTGAATGTTTTTCATGGTATGGAATTGCGGGAAGGTAATCACAGGAGGGTGTGTATCCAGTGCCGGTTGCTGGATAATCAGGCTTGGTTGCATTTTATTCCTAGCTGAATCCTTTAATCGACCCTGTTCAGATCTAGTTAAAGTAGAAAACGTACAATGAGAAAAGGGCCAGAAAAGGGTTGCTGGCCCACTGCAACCCCCCTGCCTCACTTTTTTTTACCTCTTAGGTTTCACTAACTTTTAACATTTTGGTTCGAGATTTATGTTTATTCGAGTTTTTGTACCCTTCGTGATTTTTGCATTCGTCATTTTTAAATTTTTTTTTCGAGACTATTGTCACTCGAGATTTTTGTTGTTTGAGATAACGTTATGATCCCCGTAGCGATATCTTAAGAGACTATTTTCCATTTTTTGACTTTCATGCATAGAAGTTCGAACTGTTCTGTAGAATTTATTTAGCTCACTACATCTGGGGGGTTAAACCGGAGTTAAATCGTCCATTTCTGGAATGAACGTTAGTTCAACTCCGAAACTAGGATGATTGATGATCAACTCGGATGATTGAAAAAACCCACCCTTTGAAGACGCTTAAATTCGGATCGTCAAAGCCCATCATTCCCTTACAACTTTCCGAGATTTTATTTTCTATTTTATATTTCTGAAGCATAAGAAGCTGCTTTATTTCATCTATCGTTAAACGGTACATTCTTTCAAAACCATACATTTTCGACAAAAAAGTTCTCTTAAAGCCCTTTATGGAACTATTAGTTCTTGGTGCTTCAAAAAGAAAAACGTCTAAGATATATAGGTATGACGCGCAAGAAAACTTTCCGAAACGTGTCCGAACGTCGGAGTTCATGCCTTAAGTTCCTTACAGCTTTAACCTTGTTAATTTACTTCAAATGCTCACTTAACTCACTTCTCAACTTTACCGAATTTTCCAGAAGAAAAAAAAAAACTCGTCGATTTAATAAACACCTCCTTCCACTCAAGTAACCGGGTCTTTAATTAACATAATTGAAGGAAAGTTTGTCTTTAACCAAGGGCAAAAATATTTTTTAGCCATCACCATCGACTATCAAGAACAAATACATCGAATTCAACTAGGTTCAACTTGGGCGTCGTCGTCTCGTTTGACGTATAAATTAGCAGCGATGTGCACTTGCCTTACTCGCTCACTGCTGCAGTCCTAGCTGTCTTGTCCATCAATTTTTTGCACTAAGGGAAGGTTATGTAGTTGTTGATGATGGCCAAGTTAAAATGGGAAAACTTAGTTTTCTCAATTTGCTACTATACCACTGCGTCCATCTAATTTTCCGCTTTCCTTGTTCCCATCGGTCTTCTTTGGCAAGACAACAAACAAGTTTTTCTCGGCGAGTTTTTTCTTTTATTTGTCTCGCTCCTGCAGGACTGAAATTAAAACATTCCATTTGGAGGAACCCCTTGTCTCCTTGGTATAGCTACGTCCAAACGCGAATGGTTGTTTGCCATATGCAACTTGACGCAGTGCCCGACCGGCAGGCTATCATTTTTCCGGAAATATAGTTTAATTTAATCTTGGCCAGGATGGTAGCCGGAGTCGCGGCGATGCAATTTGCTTTTGCTGGTGTCCTTAATTGGATTTTTATTTATTATATGAAGGGCGAATGTGCAGTCTTGATATGCGTTTGAAATGCAAGCATCCAGCAAACGAGGGATGTGCATTGTTTCCTCTTTCTGTGTTGAAGTGAAGTTCCACTGCATCTTAAGCTGCAGTATGTTTGCTGCTTGTTTGAACAAACAAGCCCCGAGTTGTTTTCCATTAAAATTTTACACACCCACGTCCCTTGGCTGTAGAGCTCGAAACGCATGTAAATCCCAGAGTGGTTTCCTCAAAATAACTTTTCGCACTCGCTCAAGGCTATCGATCAAACGAGCTCCTAAGGACTTTCATGTCAAAATCAAGCCACCAAAACTTGGTTTTAAAACTTTTCTCGTGTTTGTTTTTAAAGTTATTTCTTTCGAGCAACTTGGCTGAACTTAAAGTAGTACCGCCAATGGCTGGCTCAAAAAAACGCTCTCGTCTCGTCAACTGTGTGCAACACTCATAGGAAAAGTTCCACAGAGTCCTTATAACAAATTCAAAAGAATACTCATCGGTAGGATTTTCCTCGCATGAACACGTTTTCTGGCGCAAAAAAGTTTTACAGCACAACAAACTACTCGCGCAAACATACATATGGATGTATGTGTGCAAATATATCATTGTTCCATCGAGCTCGACAAGGAGCTGTGACGGGGCGGCGCGGGTGAAAACTTTTTCATTAAAATTTTGAGCCACTTTTCACTTTACACAGGCGTGTTCATCTGCGCCAATGTGTCGTGTCGTTCCTTAATGCATCGCACAATTTATTTGGATGCGGTCGTTCGTAGTTTGTTTTACTATACCCCGCCACTACATGGGGGTATGTGTGCACGGAAGGAAAAGTAAACACACTTCATGCGATGACACACAACCGCTATCAGTCTTTGCCATTACTACTCATATTACAGTTTCGAGGATGTAATTCATTTTCCTCATCCTCTTTAAGCGCCGCATTGTGTCGTTGTCGTTGTTCCTTAATAATAAAGTTTCTCTTATGGCGTTGTGCTGTGCGAATTTCGCAGGAGTAACGCTGAAATGAATGTACGTAGTATGTGAACATTCCTTCTGTGCATAGAATTTAACATGAACGCAAGTATGTGTGCTGTGCTGGCTGCGTTTCGCTAGGAGTTGAGTAAACAATGAGCAGGGAGCAGGCGAACACGTCTCTGACGTCCCCAGTTTGATTTACAATGCCGACATGCAAAAAGATCAATATCTTGCGCAAGCACCAGGGATGTGCATTTGTGGTTGCAGGGAAAAAAATGATTCGCAAAACTTTCACCTATACCTACTCGAAAGAGCATAGAAAGGAACTTAAATTGAAGGCTCAAAAACACGAGAAGTATCGAATCAATTCGATATCGATTAAAAGTGATTTCATTGCCAAATCGTCCCTGTAAAACTTGCCTGCCGCCATGAACATGCATGGGTTGGGCACTTAAAGTCAAAGGTGAGCTTTTACTCCTGTCAAGCCTGCGACTTTTAAAGCAAAACCGAAACGAATGCATTAAAACGAATTGATTTAAAGCTTGTTTTGTATAAGTTTCTCTTGTTTCAAGACATTTCTTATGAAAATTTATTTTCGGGTGGCCTTTACACGCAAAATACTGACAAAATGGCATTTCGCCACTGTACTTGTACTGACTCTTCAGTGGACAGACAGCGATTATGCTGGGGTAAAGAGCACTCACTTTTTAAGTGACAAACAATACTTATAGTGGCTTTCTTTTCTTCAATCTTTAAACCTTCAAGGACTTTATAGGTACTGGACATTTTTCTGAGAACCACAGTGGAGTTGTCTTTGCTGACGGACTTCATAAATCCAAGCCCTGTATTGTTGCCAAGAAACGTACTAATCTGAGACTTACCATTTTAACAATTCAGTATACTATCGGCTCTGTGGTCTACTAACTACTACGCTACCAGTGTCGAGAATTAGAATTCAACACTTTATTTTAATTCAATCATTCAATCATGATTTTCACAAGTCAACGTTTAAAGTGTAACTGTGTCGTCCGAGCATGACATCCGTGGATTTATACGAATTCATCATGTTTTCGACGATTCGACGCTGGTAATTTTCCATTGGTACTTTTCCATTGAATTCCATGGCAGGGCAAGTTCGATATCGAATTCCAACTTCGAACGGCAGTTTGCTGTCAGATGACTGGAATGACAGTTGGGAATGTTCGTTGACTGAATCGAGCGGGTGTGTTCGTAGAGTGAATCGACGGGTGCATTCAGCGACCCCTGTATGTTGTTTTATTTCTTGTCGCCACATAACAATATCAATAGGTTATTAGCGGTCCGTCCAAAAATGGAAAAAGGACCTCTTGTGGTATCGCTACGTTGTCTGTTCGTCTGTCCGTCCAATCGCGTTATAGCTTCTGAACGATAAGTCGTAGAAAGACAAAATTTGAAGTGCCTTTAAACTGCATAAATAGTCAAAGAATCCATCGAGGGCAATTTTTTTAAAGCAGAAATAACGGTTTAATTACATAGGAAAATTTGAATTTGGTTTGAAATTTCATAGGAAAATGGATCAAATATTTTTCAATACTTTATCTAAGAAATTAAGCAGGCAGGAACTAGAAAAACGAAACTTAAGTTAAAGAAATACTGAACTTTAACGAACAAATCCAATCATCTTAGTTTCAGTGAATATTGATCCGGGGTTAATCTCGGTTTAACTCGCCACATTTGGTGAGTTTATCCCCGATCAACTCTAGTGAACAGTATGAATTTCTTGAATGTTTTTTCTGTGTGAATTGGGATTAGCCTTCCTTAGCCTTAGGTTAACTGTGGATTCGGTTTGTTCCGGGACTTACAAATCTTAGCTCAAGTTGGGATTAAACCAGCACTGGAAAACCACTCAAAGTTAACGAAGTGCTAAAGTCATATATTCCAGAAAAAGTTTTAATACTGCCGTTTTGATGCATTTTCGACAAAAAATCGCTAAAACTCTTCTGTTATGGTCTATATAAGTCCAAAGCAAAAAGTTATGGTTCGCCACTTCGTGTTCAACGAGTCTGACTCGGAGGCGAAGTTAATGACCGTGATTAGGTTTATTCTAGCTAGATCGCTAGAATCCTAGATCTTCGAAGAATTATTCGCATAGGGATTTCTTTTCAATGTCGATTATGTCTTGAGAAGTGGTACACAGAAGACGTAGCGAAAGAGATTATCTTAGCGAGCGAGACCCTACCAGAGAACTTTGAACTGGGAATGACTCGTAAAAGCCTCAAGTATTTTTCCAAGGTTCTTTACAGTGGAGGAAATGAGACTCTAATAGGTTTCCTTTAAATTCGACAGGCAGTGTCAATGTTGTTCCACGCCACCTAATTTTTGGCTTTCTGATTTCTTCGGCATCTGGTTGCTAGTTAATTCCTATATTTGAGAATGTTCCGGATTATCAACGTCTTTAGCTTGCTCTCATCAGCTCTGTGACGCAGTAGTTTGGTCTAGTCTCAATTCGTAACTCTGTCATCTGAGAAAAAAAAACTTGCTAGTCCGCGAAGTTCTGACAAACTCTCCTCAGTAAAATCTCTGCCGATAAGCCTTTCAAAGTGTCGTTCAGATTCATCACTAACTTGTTCCTTGGCCGTGGCTCACATCGAGCTGCAGTGCGTTTGATTTATTTTCTAAATTTTACTTGCTCACCCGCTTCGTAATCGCTTCAATTACATCTGTGTGCCGGACATGTCCCTGTGCGTGGAACATGTCACCCTTGACAGCAATCTCATTAAGATACGTTCGCGGCATTTCTGTATCAAATAAAATAGTATAATTGGCAATTTCAAGTCTTTTATCACAATCTGGCGCTAGAGTCCGGGGTCGCCAGTCAGTCAGCTTTGTCTCCAATTTTTTACACGAAGTTGCCTGAGGTCCCTTTTCACTTGCGTGCACCACCTAAGTCTCGGTGCTTCTCTACTGCGTTGTCCTTGCGGGCTCAATTCGAAGATATTCCGGACTGGGGCGTTGGTGTCCGTCCGCTCGAGACAGCGTCATCAATTCTACTTAATACTTAATTCTGACTCTTCTGGCTAAGTACGTGTTGCTGTACAGTTCGATTTTATACGTATCTCCTCTTTTACTCTATGTAGATGGGGCAGTAAATCGTCCAAAAGACTTTTCCTCTCGATTTAGGCTGCTAAAGCATTTTTATTCGCTTTTAACAGGGTCCATCCTTCTGCAAGAGTTGTCCTTCGTTTGATTTAAGCGCTTATTTTATTGTCAGAATTTATAGCGAAGAGGTTAGAGAAAGTCCCTAAACCTTTAAGTTATGGCTTGTCTATAATGATATTTTTACAAGATGTCCGTATTGAGTGTCTCTTCCTGATGACATATTACCCAATATTCACGAAGGCTTCACTAGCATGGCGCTATGTTGTTCCCTTCATGTCAGTGTCGTCTGAGTGTAGACAGTGCGTTACCTCTAAATCCTTTTTTGAAAGGAGTCATTGAGACTCTCAGTGTAGACAGTGTGTTACCTCTAAATCCTTTTTTGAAAGGAGTCGTTGAGATTCTTAACCGATCTTGACGAAACACGGCGAGTTTCCTGCGCTATCCTGCAAAAAATGACGAATTTGACAGCCATGTAAAAACTAGCCACTGTCCCATGTAACGTTTTTATAAATGCTGTCACTAGCGGTCTTAAACTCGATAAAAAGGTGATGGGTATCGATTTGGAATGACTGGGTTTTTCGGAAGATCTACCACAGCATGAATATTTGAGCAATGGTGGACCTTCTGGCTTATATCCACACTTATTTGGGTGGAACCACTGAAGGTTGTTGAACGCTGAAAACACATTTGAAAAGCCCGCTCTTTGGAAGTGCGTGCAGCGCAAAAATCCTTTTACTTGGTTATGTATCCATGTTCTATTAGCAATTGGTTAACATAATAGTTAACGTCCTAGTTTTTGTATACTTCAAACTCTCTTATCAATCTTTTCCTTGATTCCGTGTTCCAACTGTGTTGCTATCTGGTCGCTCTTTTGTTCTTATGGTGGATGCTCCTGACCAGATAATCGCTAGCGGATTTCAAAAGTTCGGCAGCTTTTTTTGCACTAAAGCAGCATCGGCTGGGCGCTATTGTTGGTATTCTTCTTTGGTGTCTTCTTTGCCCAAATTCAATGATAAATCCTGCCTGACAACAAGATATGTTTCGTCTTCGCCATTGGGTATCTATGCATTCTACTGAAATGGTTTTTCCAAATCCTCAGCACTGACTGCGATACCACTATGATGTTCCCTTGATCGACCGAACAGGCTTAAGATCGAACTTTATACCCATGGCAGATTCATTCAACCCTTTAGTAGCACTTTTGAACCTCATTCCTCTATTTTGATCTCACTATCTCTTCAAAAACGGACTCTCTTTCTCCATCCTTCTGAGAAACTGGCATTCTTCTCTCCTCTTGCTCGTCGATCTCGCGAGCAGCCATAGGCCTTCTATATGCTTCCTATGTTCATAATGTTCGTTCCTTAGATGCACGTGCTTGCCGGCATTCGTATCCTCACCAGAGGGTTTGTTGTAGTGGCCTTCTGGAAGCCATCAACCAGCACATCAGAGGCGGCGTCTCAAATGGAATGTTGGCAATATTGCCTCTGGCACTTGATGCTGGCTGCGTATGACTTTAGAAAAGGTTTTGAAATTATCGGTGGAAATGTCCGCAGATGTACCTTGAGTACGAGGAAGCGATCCGAGTCGACCCTGCCACTCAGAATGATGGTTGATGGAAAATGATAGTTAATACCATCATACTGGATAATTGTCTTTACCAAGCGCAATATGATCAAACTGGTTCACTTATGATTGAGCTGGAGATCTCCATGTTTGTTTGTGGATGTTGAGATGCGGGCATTGTGTGCTTACCATAACGTGTCGCTCCGTAGCAAAGTCCATCAACAATCACAGCTCCCACCCCTTCCTAATATGCTATAAAAACCCTTGGATAATCTTGACGCTGCAGCTAGGGTGTTGCTATAAGTTTTGTCCAAGATCTCGAGAACATGTTTTTAGTGGCATCTTTCTCCTTTGTATGGAATGTGTGCGTATTGGGCTTATATTGGCGAATGTAGCCTTAAAACGAATCGTTTCGACGCGCTTGCTGACATACTTCAAGCTCAAGGCCCAAGACTTTTTCAAGTCTTGGGCCTTGAGCTCTTTTTCACAATTTACTAAATCCGTTTTGTTTGCTAACGTTGGGCCAGGACGCCTTATTTTTCGCCAATCTTCCTGTACGCGTTAAGTTCAGCTCCGCCTGGTTTATTGGATGGACTCTTAGGATGTTGCACTTACTAGCTGAATATTGAGGAAGCAGGTGCTCTACTCCCGAACTCAGCATTATACCCTCAGTTTAATCGTTACCATTCTGTTTCGTGGATAAAGGTGGGCTTCATAGCTGAGATATTTTAAGCGTAAAAGCTTGTTATCCTCAATGACAATGACTCTACTTAGACTTCGCCTAGCCAGTCTCAAAGTGCCCAGTCGGTGTTTGAAGTCTGGTCTTATTCTTGAGCGCTGGCATTGCTCCTTTATCTCCTGGCTCTAGCATCAGCCTGGATTTGTCTTGCCGTTGTTCATTTAACGCATCGCATCCTCTGGTGGTGGTATCCGTAAGGTGTTAAGTAAGACTTTATGGGTTCCAAATGGAGTTTGGTCGTTACACAGCTTTTCTTTGAACAAGTCCCTATCGAATAATTTGTCATTCCACTTTGGGCTTGTGGATTTTGGTCACATGTCAGCTTTCATTCTTTTGATTTCAATTGTTGTCACCTGCTGGCCATTACGAGAGCATTTCTTGCAAGCACCCCATTTTACAGTTCTAAGAATGGAGCTCCTCACAATCACAAGCCTGACGTTTACTTTATGGCATGGAGCACATTCCAACCTTCCGGTATGTGTTCGCTCTCTCATTGTAAGCGATGCTTACCGACAAATCTTTCTTGTAAAACTTGTCCTCAAATGTTAGAGTTCTGCTGCCTAACTCACGCGATGAAGTCGCGACCTAGGACTATTTGAGTTCTGTAGATGTATCCCGTTTAACTGTCCCAATGATCGCTTTTCCCTCAGATATAGGTACGATATAGGAACGCATTAGAATTCATCAGTTTTATTTCCTTCCTCTTTAGGATGTATTCAGAGGTCTTCTTAATGCGTTTTCTTGATTTTGGACACAGTCCCGGGCATGGCCTCTAACTTGTTGCGAAGTATTAACGCGTAGAAAAGTTCTGCTTTAGCTGCCTTAACTACTGCCACGGTTCTTCCCTTAGAAAGAACTATAAAAGTCTTAAAACAAATAATTGAATGTTTTGCTTTTCAAAAGCTTCAAGGACAACACATTTCAAATAAGCGTAGCGACAAAAATCTACTGACAAGAGCTTAAAAGGATCAATGGCATAAGTGACAATCTCAATTCATCCCGGTAAATGATTTGGACAGCTTTTAAACTTCCACTGATTCAAAGATTAGGAAGAGCGTATATTGTTATTCCTTTATATTTTGTTGCTTGAAAATCTCTGGACTAGGTTTGTCTTATAAACTCCGGCGGAAAGTATCCTTAAAATCCTTTATCCACCCACGCGTAAGAGGAAACCTTATACACGTTTACACGCACTCTCCAATCAACAATTTTTCGGTTCAATAAATCTTTAAGTGACAGCCAAGAAGGATATCTTGCCAGGATTCGACCAAATCCACACAGCATACTTATGAGGCACAGAATCTAGCCGAAAGATAGTGCAATAGAGACATCGATCCCAATTCAATTTTCCTTTCATGGAAGACAACTATGTACACCGGAGAAGGAAACCAGCGCACAAATGGACATCCTAGCTCCAAGATATGGCTTTCTCCAATTTTTTTTTTCTGAAAAATTTTCCTTCGTTTCCCTCGCATTTTCTTCTCAAGCCATAATACTTTTTCTGCGTGCCGAAAATGATTGGATGTAATATGGTCTCATTAAGCCCCGTATTCAAGTGCACACGAGACATGTCCTGGGAAAGAAAGTAAGTCGTTGGCGGTTGATGCTTCGGTGGGAGAGAAGGAAAAAACGCTCAACGCTTGAGAAGAAAAATTGAACGTTATTAGATTTTGATGAAAATTATGATGACGATGATGGAGATGAGTCAATTCGGTCGGGCAGGAGCTCCAACGTAAATGGCAGCTAGCAAGTGAATGATGCTTTGAAGGCGGTTGGTAGTGGTGTTATTTTAATGCAGACATCGGCTTCTCTGCTCTTGTTCACTGAATGACAACTTTGTTGACGGTAATTTGTATTCTCTGAAGGATGCTTGCAAAGTTCGCCCGCCTATATAGGATAATGCCCGGCTTGTGGAAATTATTTGTGATGATTGGAGGAGAATGTTCTGTGTTGTTTTGGTGATGCCTGAATGAGGTGATTTCCACAAAAGCGACAAATATTCCGAGGGAGATGTCACCTTGTTTGGCGGGCCCGAAATAGAATTGCAAAATAAAAAGATGGAGGTCGTCGTATCTATAAGAGGTTTCTTCGCAACTGGAATTCGTAATTATTTCGTTTCAAAATTGAAATGTGGGTGTTGTTTTTTTTTATCTTTGGGTTCCAATCAGTTGACTTTATCGCAAGAGTCAAAGAAAAATCCCTCAAAAAACTGCCCCACGTTAGACAAAAGCAAAAAAAAAACTCTCAAAAGAATTGCCATGTCCAGAAAATAGAATTGAAAAAATATATCAAAAGTATTTCATCCAAACAAATTGCAATTGGGATGAAATCTGCAAAACAAAAAAAGGATAGCAGACGTGTATGGGGGCTAGAAGGATACCTTTTCATGACAAATGGGATTTAACCCGAAACAAATACAATAAAACAGGGTTCGATTCATGGCATAACCCCCACGAGCTTTTGTGTTTGTTTATTCTTTGGGCCATTAATATGTTAATCCTTTTTGAAAAACAACAGCTCTCAAAAAACAACGTGATGCAATATTTTAAATTAAATTGGAAACCATAAAAATTGTTCGACTTGTTGTTGTTTTTTCTGTTCTAGTCAAATGAAAATTATATTTGATTGTTCAAAAGCGAATGTGGCATTGTGTTCTTTTATGTTCTTTTGTTAATTAAAAAATAAACTAAACCAGCTATTTTTTTATGGAGGCTTTTGTAGAACCTCGCACCATAAACAAACTTTAAAAAAGGTGAAGTTGGGGCACTTGAACTAATTGTTAACACACCTCAAAGGTAATTTGAATTCACAATTTCACTCGTTTCGCGGCATAATGTGACTTTGTGCCCGGCTAATAGGTATGTTTCAAGAAATGTTAAATTATTAAATTACTTCCGTTTTCTTTGGTAGGACTATAACGAAAAAAAATTCTACTTCCCGTAGCATAGAAGTTAATGTTTCCTACCCTGCCGTGACCAAAGGATAAAAAGGAGGAAAGGCATTTATTCACTGCTTACCCGTTGAAAACTTTTCTCCTCCTATCACAGTTCCACTCTTCAAGCCTTTAACTACTGTAAGAGACACAAAAGCAATTAAATTTTCGACAAACACATAGTGGTGACCCTAAGACCCCGAGGAAAGGAAAGTTGTTGCAGACACAGTTAGCACGTTATGACAAATGAAGAGCCGAATTGGGTAGGAAACGACCATGCCATAAGTGGAAAACTCATTTTAATTTTAATTAAAGAAATTTCGTTTAAAAAGAAATTACTTTTAAGGTCATAATATGCTGTCGAGAATTCTGTTTAGTTAGAACCCAGGACATACACGGAAAACTCTTTGCATTTAATGAATTTGCGGAAAGTAGTAAAGGAATTTGTTAATGCAGCATAATGCCTTTTCATTAGTTCACAGAAGTTCTTTCATTATGAGGAATTTTCAAGTGTCGTAGCAGGCTTCTTAAATTTTCGCGAAAGTTGAAAAAAGGGGGAAAAAAATTACACATATATTCTCTTCCCTTTAGCCACTGAATGTGCAAGACTAAGCTAAAAATGGTTCTGATGTTTTGCTTAAAATGTATCCTTGTTTTTAGTGGTCCGTCCAAAAATGGATAAAGGACCTCTTATGGTATCACTGCGTTGTCTGTCTGTCCAATCACGTTATAACATCTGAAAGACAAAATTTGGTGCGCTTTTAAACTACGGAAATAGTCAGAGAACCCAAGAGGGCAATTTTTTTAGGCAGCAATAACGGTTTAATTACAGCTTCAAGTTTCATGGGAATATGGATTAAAAATTTTCAATACTTTTTTTAAGAAGTTTAGCAGGCAGGAACTAGAAACATTAAACTTAAGATAAGTATATAAATAATGAAATTTCACGAAAAGTCCAGTTTTTTAAAAATATTGAAAGGTTTTTAAGAATTGAAAATGGATAACGTTTTTCAAAGTGTTTGAGCCCATAAGTTTTGAACCGCTTATTGCACAAATCTAATATTGACGCATTTTCGAAAAAAAAAAAATCGCTACTATGTTTGAAAAAACGTGTCTCCACCTTATTTTCAGTGTTATTAAGGGAAATCATATGAAAAAATGGCACGTAACAGAAATTGTCCAAAAATTAAGCGGGGACCACAAAGCAGCCACAGGCTTCGGCTTCGTCCCGTTACGATACGTGGGCTTTGGACCGGCTTTTTAATGATATTTCGCTCATGGAGAGAGAACTTTTATTATGCAGTCACTACGTTCTCCAAGCATGCCTGGATAAATTAAACAATACGCACACACAGCCGTAAGCCCTGGTAGCTAGCTAATGCTGTGTACATAATTATGTGGAACATTTAAGTTCAACTAATAAATAAATAGTACGCAGTTTGGCCCAAAATGTATAGTCACACTCAGATATTCTGCATCATATCCGTGCATAACGAACACAATTATACAAATATAGCCATAGGCAGACTGATTGACTTCGTGTGTGCGATTGAAATCAACCCCCGTTTGCTTTACACGAAGCAAAATTTCAACACATCTGAACTCGTGCTGTCCTTCTGAGCCTCATTACGTAGCATTACGTTTTCTCTTTGTGCCCTCTTTGCAAACAACATGTTGAAGCCGAGCTTCACTGTGTTAGGAAACACTGAAATCGTATTGCTAAGCTTGTTAACGTCAAGCCGAGGCCAAGGCCAGGCTGCTTTGTATTTCCCGCTTTAAGCATTAAAAATTTTGGACAATTTCCGTTAAGATTTAACTCAAAAACATAAAAGCATTTCTAAAAACTAAATTATTAAAACTAAACTGTTTTGTGCCCTGTTTTTGCCGAATCCGAACGGCACTTTGAGAAGTTTTTCAAGACAAATGTTACTCTCGGAGGGTTTGTCAGACCCTCGCGGAGGTGGGAACCGTGAAAAAGAACAAGTCTTTTTTTCAGGTGGCAGAGGCAGGATTCGAACCCAGACCTCCGGCGTCAGAGGCACACACACTAACCACTGCGCCCACAATATTTATTCAATATATTTGCTTTAAATCCATAATACTTGAACTATAAAATCTTCAGTTACATACATTTATGTATTATCAACTTAAATGGATAAAGTTTTTACCTCGCCCACTTTTGGCGTTGTTTTAAAGTGTAATCCAAATTTTAACATAAAAATGCAATCAACGTTCTGCAATTCTAAATCTTTTCTCATGTCAACTAATTTAAGACTTTAAGCTCCATCAATTGAAATGTTTTGGTGCGTGAAATGTTTTAATAACAAAAGCTTAAAATATGAAATGAACAAATTTGCACTAAAATTTGTATATTTTCAAATTGTCTGAGGCACTTCCGATGCTTATACTCCTCTGTCTAGTCACTCTGGGGGAAATATTTATAATTAATCTAACCTGGCCAACTTAAAGTAGAGCCAAACAAACCATAGATTTGTTAACATGACCGATATAACCCAATTTCCTCACCCTAACAACGAAATGAGCGCACAGTTTCCCTTAAATAAAATTTATTGTTCGAATAAGCAGCAATCTTTTGCGAGACCAAAAATTATAACTTAATTACACCATAGATACAGAGTTTGTCGGTGAAGCATACACTTTTCGAGTAAAATATTTTCCCTTGTAGGTGTATGTTGTCCCAAACTTTTCGTGACCCATACACGTTTCCCATGAATCGGAAGTAAAGTGGAACACACACACGCGCGAAAAAAAACTCAAATGAAATTTATATTTCTTCTCGTCCTGCTGCCACAGAAGCAGCAGACAAGCTTATTCGAATTAATGTCAATACGAGCAAAACACCATGAATATTCCTCCCAGAGATACGGCCAGCAGGACAACCATAAACGGGGCAGAAGAGGGACACAAAATTGTTTTCGACATTGTAAATAATTGAGTTCACTTGAAACAATGTTGTAATTTTTTTCTTTGTTTCGTCTTTTATTATATTTCCATTTTTTTTTTCTCTCTCTCTCTCTTCAGCGTCATCCGTGAAGGAATAATTCGTTGTATTTTGGCGACAGATATGGCTCGTCACAACGAAATTCTGGAGCAATTCAAGGAGGTCACACCCGTGTTTGATTACTCAAATAGATCGCATATTAATTTGGTGAGTGTGTTGGTTGATTGTGTTTACTCTGTTACCAGTGGTGATTGATTTTTTCCCCATCATTTTGCCAGCTTTGTATGATCCTGATTAAGGTCGCAGACATCTCAAACGAGGCTCGTCCCATGGACGTAGCAGAACCGTGGTTGGATCGCCTTCTTCAGGAGTTTTTCGCCCAGAGCGCTGCGGAGAAGTCGGAAGGTCTGCCTGTGACGCCATTCATGGACCCGGATAAAGTTAGTAAGCCTGGGTCTCAGGTGCGGTTCATCGGTCTAGTATTACTGCCATTATTCGAAGCGCTTGGCGATTTGGTGCCAGAGCTAACAGAACTGATTATAATTCCAGTCAGGAATGCATTGGATTACTATAAGTATTAGGCGCCATTTGTACCAAGGTTTGTGTTCTTATGCGCGATTTTTCTTTGCAGACACTTAAACGATGCTCAAAACAAATCACGCAAATCTCTTGCTGAGACCGCCGAGAACAGCTCCGATGGAGGAGGTGTATCCCCACAACTGCCACGTTCGCAATCGGGTATTAGCGTTAAGTCCCGACGTAGTATACCATCGCAAAAGTCGGCCTCGAGGACGTCTGTCGATGAACCCACTTGCATTGCTGCAGAGCTGCATGATTTGCCCGAGGGCAGCGAAAGCGGTGATTCTGAAACCGCCACCGAAGTTGATGTAAGTTTAAGTCATATTCTTACCACGAAGTTTAAGTTTTCTGTTTTCTTTTTTATCTTAATTTTTGCGCAAGGAAAAAGGATTATTTATGCATCCGTTGTAAAAGTAGGGAAAAAAGAAGAAGTAATATAATACGCAATTTTGAAACTTGTACAAGACCGTGCTCCTTGTGTCTTCCTGTTGCAGTGCAGTAATCCTTTTTTGCTGCAATTTTATAATTAATTTCAGGCAAAAATTTCATCCAGCTGTCTGAGTGAGGAATGAAAACGGAGATTTTACTATTCGCTACAGAGCGTGTTGGAGGGTGGTTTTAACAGTTAATCCTCTTCCACACAGTCATTTTTTATCGAGGTATATTTATAGTATTTTTTATGCGCTCGGGGGGAGCCACAGCACAATTATTCAACAGGATTATGATTAATTAGGAGCGTTGTAAAGTCCAAAGTCATTAGTGTTGCTAACTAGGAAATTTACAGAGGTTCTTAGGTTGAAGAGGAGGGCTTCGGAGAATGCATTCTCTCAAGACAAATACTCAAGAGAAACATGCAACCCGTTTTACATTTTTTATAAAAGTATTAAACATTTGACAAACTTATAATATCCACTCGGTATTTATTACTACAGTCTCTTATGTCTTGGAATCACCAATCTTCTGACATGATATAGTAAAACCATCCGTTGGTGGATCAAAGGACAGCTTAGTCTTGTCAATTAGTAATATGAAAACTGTTTAAAAGAACTTATTAACATGGAATTCTCCCACCTACTTAAAGCTTGGTTCTTTCAAGAGTTTTAACTTTCTTTTAGCAGATCAGAGTTGGGTTTAGGTTTTAACCAGCAAGCTTTTCCAGCCATCTTAGTCTTTGGCTAGCTATATCCAGTCCCACACGTGAAGTTCACTTAGAGTTCTTTTCACTTTAGCGCCAGCTGGAGTCTGAGTCCTAGAGTTCTACGGTGCAGCGCCGTCTCTTTGAAGTGGATTCAAACATTTTACGGGTCTGAGAATTGATGTCTACCCGCTCTGGATGAACCACCAATAAGAGTCATTGGATTTTAACTTTGACCGTTTTATCTCCTCCTTCTCTCGCCGTTTATGAAGAAGGAGTTAAAAAGCGACCAAAGGGTTTAACTTGTTTGAGATTGAAGAAGTGCCTTGGTAGGACTTCACAAATTCACTGGACTTCTGCAGTGTTATGGCTGTATATTGTGTATGGTGAGGTTGTCTCCAAAATGTCTGTGTTGTATGGCTTTCTTGATGACAGCATGCACCCGCCATGTGCGTCGGTTCTAAGCTGAAATTACGCTAAATTCTTTCCTTTACGACAATATCATCGGCGCAATTTGAAGAATTTTAAAAGATTATACCTCTGATGTTGGCGTGAAAGTCCTGCACACTTATCTTAAGTAGGAAGTTGAAGCAGTCGCCAAAAATCCGTTTTGGGCTTCAAAAAATTCGGCTGGGGTGGGTCTTGATTTCAAAGCTTAAACTTAAAAAATCGACTTAGGCCCAATTTGTGTGTATTCACCAAACCGAGAGTCAGACCATGCTGCCTTCTTAAATCAAGTGGATGTTGCTCTGGGCAGAGTGGCCAGAAATAGACTTCATTCTCCCAATGGGTGACTTCAATCTTGAGTTCAAAAAATGATGGTGAAAAAAGAACTGCGTCGCTTTCAGGAAGAAGGATCAGGAAGAAGAAGAGAGCCAATATCGTGTGGAATCATTGGGTCATATCAACGAAATCTCGCATTAACTATGTTTTTCTTTACTCCTAGTGTCGTAAAGTTCTCAAAGTACTTACCCTCGGTTTGGCATGAAAAAGCTGTTTACTACATAGCAAACATCGTGATGTACTCAACTCTCCGAGCCCGGCACAATGAGGAAACTGAATGAAAAAACTTGCAACAGAACAGTCAGAACAGTCATGGAAAGATTTTGGCGAGAGGCTTTGAAATGACACTGACGCTGTTTTTATAAATTTATTAATTATAACTTTATAGCAGAAGTCGTTTTAGTATATCTGGAAAATTCCACCATCAAATCTGTATAAGTCACTGTTTAAGCACAATATTATAAAACCGTCAAATTCTGCACTTTCTATATTTCTCCTTTGGTGATTTTCCATTGGTATTTTTCCACTGGTACTTTTCGATTCTAGGGGAATTCGCTATCGAAATTCGAACTTCGAACCACAGTTTGCTATCAGCTGCCAAAAATGAGAGTAAGGTGTGTTCGAGAGTGAATCGAGCTGTATGTAACGTCTTTTCAGCACGTCACATATTATGATATCCAGCGTTTGATATATACATAAATCGAGGGTATAGGTTTATCAGAAAATTAGAGTAGGTAGAACCCGGCGTGCTAGACAATCCTCTGTGTTGCCAAGAAAAGTCATTTTTTGTCAAGAGAGGTAGGAACACGTTTCCGCCAACGTCAAACACATCAGCCGATTTGTGGAACAAAACGTTAACTACTCCAAACGGAACATTTTTGTGGAACAAAGTGACTGATGCGTATAAAAGCTGTTACCATGACCCTAAAGATTCAAGGTATCTACCCTTTTCGAAGACAATTTCCATGTCATGGAATAATGACACCCTTTAACATCATCACCCGCGTAGGCTTGTGTGTAAGTTCTAAGAAGATTGAGAGCCTTTAGAAGAGTCTAAGGCCATTCTTAATCGGGTGTTAAAGCACCACTTAATGTGCAGCTCCATTCACCCCAGTTATGTATAGCGCTTTTCCCAAAATTTGCTTCGGTATTCATCATCTTGTACATAATTAATAAGCATTGCCTTGATCCAAAGTACTGTTACATCCTTCATCTACATCGTCACTATGTTTTGGGGCTAATTGAATTGAATTGAACGTAGGGTGCGAGTACAAACCCCAAAGTACTGCGACCCAAAAGATCTATTGTACCCCTTTTCTTTGATCTAGGGTTTTAGGGCTTTCTTACTAATTTCATAATCCCTGATAAATTGGGTTTCCCAGTAATTTTAAATCTGTGCAAAACAAGAGCAGGACAATCTACCACAAGATCTTCCATAGTCTCTTTTGTTTCTTCACAGTGTCTACAGGTTTCAGTGGTGCTGTGGCCTAATTTGAGTAGGTGGTAGTTACATGCTGCATGTCCAGTGAGAGCTCCACGTAGCAGTCTTCTTAGATCAGATCTGTTGAGTTATAGGGTTTCCTTGACTCCTCTGGGGTTGTATTGTACCTGAGAAATTTTTCGGAGTGGTTGTGGCTTTCCAGGTAATTCCATTTGTGTAAAGAGATACTGGTAGTCCAGTTTTTTATTTGATGGTAAATATCTGTCATAGTGAAACCAAAAAGAGGAAAAGGTCTTGTGAAGGGAATCTCAGCTCCCCATTTAGCTTGTACGTCGGCCTTTTCCTTACCCTCATAGTTTTCATGTCCTGCCACCCAAATTAGTTTTACACTGTGTTTGCTTGCCAGTGTGTTTAGAATTTTGTGAAATTCCCAAAAAGTCTTGAAGTTATAATTGAAGCCACTTAGAGCTTTTAGAACTGCCCGGCTGTCTGAGAATAGTGAGTTCCTGGCCCTCGTGAGATTTCTATTATAATTGTATCAGTATGGGCTGCCTCTTTAATCGCAAAAAGTTTGGCTTGGAAAATTCTGGATTTTTTGCAGAGGGGTATGGGTTAATGGTACCTCGGCCCTACTATACCAGTCCTAACTCCACTGCTTGACTTCGACCCGTCAGTAATGTTTTCGCGCTAAGTTGCACATGCTATCAAAGCTCCATCAACGCCGAAGAAAACGCTTAACGACTATATCTGCTCATTTCAGTCACGCTATCTTTTTTTTACCAAGAATGTTTAAAAGCCGCCTCGGAACTTTTGTCCAGTTGGCACGAAATTTACGCTGCGCTAACACAACCGACAGATTTGGTCATGAAGCTCGTCGCAATTATTTCAGGTGCAGTCTGTGGTGTGTCGGACAACTGTGCACGAAGTCTCGGGTTTGAATTTCGATCGGGACAATCACAGTCCCACTTTTGGGAGGGTCTGACGAACCTATAGCTGCAAACACCAGTTAGTTCTTGCGGAGCGTGGCGCTCAATTGCTTGTCTTTTTGTTCGCAAAGGCAAATATGATTGACGACCGACTCCATTTGCAAAAACTATGGCTTTCGATGGGATGATAAATTTTGTGCCACTTTGTAAAAAGAATCAGTTTGGCCACCTCGAGGGAGACACCGGACAAAAAGAGCTAAAGCAACAAATCCACAACCAACAATCTGAGCAATAGCAGAATAGTACTGAGTATAGCCAAGAACTGATTAAGGAAAAGAAGCATTTGGGCCTAGAATTAAATACATTCCTACTCTGAAAACATGGCTTAAGGGTATCTTTTGTGCAAAGATTTGAACCAGTGTGTAAATTAATCTTGACAGAAATCTGATACAGAAATCTGATCTTTCTGATACAGATAGATATAATGTTGTTTGCACCTGACACTAATCGGCGGTTAAGACAAATCTTAATTGTTAAATCTCGATATTTACCATTCAAATTTAATTCTGTTCCACGCATAAATTCTTAAATTACCGTACAGAATTCTAAGGGTTCTGCCGAAACATATCAAACAAATTTTTTATTGACAGCTTGGTATCAGCAATTAAGCTGTTTGTTGCATTCCGTAAGGGATGCGCCGAATCGTTGATGTGGATGTCAAAAAAGTTAAATACATTGAGCTGTGGACACCGCATGTTGGATGTTGATCAAGCTATTCTACTGATTTTGATTGAAATTCCCTCAATGCAACCATCCCATCAGGCAACATCTGCATACACAAAAATGTCGACTTGTCACACGTTCGATCGAACATATTAAAACCAATTGGACTGGACAAAACTAAATCATTGAACTGGATTGTTTGGTTAAAATTGAAAGTATACCTCAAGTGAATCTTCTTTTTCTCGGTGGAAACACTTTGGGATTAACTTTAAATCTTAATAAATTTATCCCTGTTTTGTGTGCGCCGGAAAACGGATCACAATTCTACTTTTTTGAGAAAAAAAAAAGTCTATTTTAAAAATACCGACTAATGCAATAAAATTTTGCTTATTTTAGAAGGATTCTAAGCAATACTCCAGTTAATTTGCGGCTTTGGTTATATACCCTCCGACCACCACCAGATTTGCTCTGCTATAGGTTTTTTGGTCACGAATTTCGGAGTTTTTTTTTCTCGAAAAATTGGAGCTTCACCCTTTGATCGCCCAAAAGTACCCCTAAGGGCCACTTTTACAGTGCGAGATCATCCGACTTTTCGAGTTAAACTGAGATTAACCCCAAAAATGAGTTTTTCAGAGAACCAAGATCCGAGGTTAATTTCGGAAAACGTTTAATTAAAGTTAAATTAAGGGGTGAAAACTACACCTAAAAGGCGTATTTTTCTACATTTACACTTTCGGACTCAAATTATGCAAAAATAACTGCTTTCTGGCTCTCAGTTAAAACATTTAGTAATAATTTTTAGAAAAAGTGTAACCCTTTGGTTAATTAGAAGGGGTTAAAACTGGCCTAAACTAGAGCTAACGGGATAAGTAAGAAAAAAACAGGTCAAATACCCACAAAAAATTTTTTTGTTGTAGAGGCAGTGTTTAGTTTTGTAGCAACGAACTCCGGTAGCTAAGCGTAGCAAATTTCTATAGACTGCGCCGATCTACTCGCACCAAGTCAACATGATGCCCGTGGGCTAACAAACTGTCACACCATAATGGCGCCCAACGTGAGGCCAAAGCCCACAATGCTAAAATAGAGAGTATCTTAGTCTACAATTTATCTAGCCAGGGTGCCCCAGCTGCTACTTCGATAACTTTTTTGGCGCAAGTCAAAAAAAGCACTTCTTACACCCCGCTTTTAAACTATCAAAAGCTGTTGCAAAAAAATGTTGCATTTTTGTTTGCTAGTTTTAAAAGGCATAAAAATCATCACTTATGTAAATCCAAATCTTTCTAAATATTTTGCTACAAAGTAAAGAACACTTTCCATTACCCTGAGAGAAAACAATGCCACAGGGTAATGAATGCAAAGCAAACATTTTGCTATACAACACTGCGTTGAGACTTCACCTTATTTGCATACAGATGAATTTAATTTTAACCTCTTTACATTCATCATCATGTACCTAACTTTTACCTTTAAAAAAGCAGAAAGAAACTTCTCTCTGCCCGAAAGTACACACGAAAAATTCTCCAGAGCAAACACGTTCACATCTCGAGGATGCGGATTGCAATTGCAACTATTTACCCTGGCCAGTGTAGAAGTATAAGATATCCGCATATCATGTGTTGTAACCCTAGACGGGAACATTGCACTCTAATAAACCGCAAGCTTGACGACGACGACGCACGTTACTTAAAAATAACTTCAGTACGTGGGTCTGTGCGCGAGGGTCATGGCAAGGATACTCTAATATCCATGGGGATTTTACCTAGGACTTCACCATACCAGTCTGGCACTAAAACAAAAGTTGGTATGCGGAACAACATGCACCAACAGTATTTCCCACAAACAATATTATGCGTTGCATTTGCGATGTTAGCTCAGCATGTCGTCCTTTTGCTTAAAACTGCCAAGACCACGTACACCCACACATCAGCACCACTGTCTCATAACTCAGCCATTAGATGAAAATAATCTTCAAGAAAGGAGCTCCACAGGCTCTCCACATTGTTTTAACACAGCATGGTAAATGATCCTTACTTTGAGAAGTGAGTTGGTCGGTGCTTTTTCACAACCCAACAACTATCTTAGGAGCTCCGTACTCTGTTGTATGTTCATGCATAGGAGAACACAAAGGTAAAGTACACCAACCGATTAAGAAAAAGTTTTGTCTGAGGATATGCGCCCGTACTCTGACAGTTTAGACAACAAAGAGCAAACAGGAATTTCCATAATCATTATCCTTACAAAAATTGACAAAAGAATTCCTTACGAACTTTGAACGAAGAAGTCAATCAAGTTGACTTTTTATTCTTAGCTTTGTTAATCCACTTTAAAGGAATAAAGTGATCCCTGTAAAAGTTGGAAAAATTGATAAAGACAAAATATTTCTTGCTGGACTAATTTTGTTTCTTAACTATATTTTTATTTAGATCTTTTTGGAATGTTTACATAACACACTTTAATTTTTGACTTTCATTCCGAACGCCTTTTGCACCATTTGAAACCCATGGCAGATTAACTTAAACCAGGTGACTAGTTTGGATTTTGTGTGTCCTTTGTCATATAGTAAACTTGCTAAGCTCCATAGAACCAGTAGTTCAGTGACAATACCCTACATGTTAAGCCTGCAAAAGTTCTAGAACTTTGCGGCGCAAGTATGCTTTAGAAGAACTTTTCATTCGATTCCCTGTCAAGCTCTCAACTAACTCATCGATTTGTGTTTGTATTTTGCAGGTCGCTGAGAAAACTTCCAAATTCAAAGTGGACACCGAAGGCAGCAGCAACCGTTCAAAGTCATCCCACTCCACGTCGAGGAAGTCATCCCGAGAGAAACGCCCGTCAATGATCGGCGAGATGTGCAGTACGGGGGGTAATCGCATCCGTAATTCATACGGTAACATTCATGGTTATCATTCGAATCGTTGTCACTTCAGTTCGAATCGAGCCGTAAGCCTGGACCAGTACAGCTGCAATAATCGCCGCCTCTCCGATGGCCTGCAGCAAGTCATCTCCGACAGCAATGTCTTTTACAATCGCCACAATCGAGGTAGCGTCGATACTTCGGACACCCAATCCCACCACCTTAGTAGTTGTATAGAGAAACCAAAGATAGCCGAGGGTAGCGGCGGCGAACTATCCGAAGTCGATGTTCTAAACATGAATGCCACCCAGGGTCCGCACATAAATATTACAGCGACCACTGCATTGCTGAGTGCTTCGAATGTAACGTCGACAGCGACCTCGGCTGCTCCGTCGGTTGACAGTCCGGTGCTGAATAGGAACGCCAGTACGAATGGGAACTGCTCTCAAACCAATGGGACCAATGCTGGGGGAGCCAAGTCGTGGAAAGCACGCTTTAAGCAAATTTCCGATTATTTTTCCTTTAGCTTTGACAAGGGCAACAAGCGCTTTGGCAGCACCCGCAGTAGTCCGTGTTCTGTGCGGAACAACAACGCCGGCGATTTGTCCAAGCCAGGTGCTGGTATTTGCTGTACGATTTCTAATAACCTTTCACCCAGTCTCAAGCAAAAGCAGCACGAGCTCATAAGCGGCGGCAGAAACCGAGCCTACAGCCTGGACGTTCCGACGCGAAACCGCTACAGCAGCAGTTCGGGCGGCGACAGCAGAAAGTCATCCCGCAACGAGGACAACAGCAACCGAGGGCATGATCCACTCACCGAAGACAATAATAGCAACAATACAATAAGCGGTGAAATGGTTCCGCCACCGATACGCATCGGCAGCGTGGACGCCAACGAATCCATCATCATAACGTCGGCCGCTCTGCCGCGGGTCATTACGCCCAGCCTGGGCGATGTTCAACTCATGTACAGCAGCAGCATCGGCTCGGGCACTGTCGGCGAGCACAGCATCGACTTGGGTATTCCAAGCGGATCAAGTGATCCGCCTAAAATTTGACACCGGAGCTCCGACACGTACTCCCCATCGAATAATGGTGCTTTTACCATGCTGCAGCAACACGCCTTGCTGCCGTCTCATCAGCAGCAGCAACATTCACCGCCACATCAACAGCTCGATTATCAGCAGCAACAATTACAGACTTCCAATTGTAATGTGTCTTCGACAATGAATTTCTGGTCAGCTCTGGGCAATCGTTTGAGTGCGCTTGTGTGCCATTGCTGTGAGCGTAAGTTGCCGGACCCAGAGAATGTGTAAGAAGGATTGACGAACCGCATTGTGTGAGTTTGTTTGGATATATGGTTTTATTTCATATTTTTATGGAAGTGACAATGTGAGGAAAACGATTAGCCGATTTTCTTTTAAAACAAAGCTCGGCTTATGACCCTTAAATTTGACAATTTCATTGACGCCTTTTTTGCGTTTACAGCTCTTTATTTCTTACAGCAGCAAGGAACTTGTAGGGTATTTCCACCGCACACAAGACAGAAATAAGAAAATTAAAAGCTAATCTCAAAGTGTTTCCACTGGAAACAAGGAGATTAACTTGACGTTTGCTTTAATCTTCGACATTTCTTAATGACTACCTGTTGTGTGAAATGACAATGTCTGGTCGTCACGTCCTCTGCGCATCTCCTTTAAAACGTGAGTTTTTTTGGTTCCCGGTCAACTCAGATTTGAAAATGATTAAATTCATATATCATTGCTACCGCTTTTTTATTAATCTACGAAACGAAAAAACCCAGAAAAAGGAAAACAAAGCGTCAAATATGTTGATGTGATTTTGGTTCACAAATTCGATAGTAGAGCAACTTGATCAACATCAACCAGCCGTAGCAACATTAATATCCATCATTCTGTTGCAGTGAGCACTCCTCATGCACTTAACCGTTTTGACAGATCCAACCACATCCACATCAACAGCAACATCAACCGCTCTGCGCATCCCTTTACACAACACAGCAAACATAGCTGAGTTGATGATAATGAATATAGAGACAAGGAAGAAGAAAGTGGAATTTTGGGAGAAAAGTGAAGCATCTGTTTAAGTTGCGTGAGTGGGGACTACCTATGTGTTCGACCAGGCGTGTCATGAATGAGAGACGGCCCGAGGTTCATACGTTTCTGGGAGCTGGCTCTACTTTTGTTTGACATTCCTGAGTTAAAGTGACATTAGATCCCCTCAGGTGACGCATATGCTCACATGTCGATACCCGACATGTGAGCTCTGTATAGTCGAAAAAGAGCTATTAATTCTCTTTATTCATTGCTTGATGATACCAAGCTGTCAAATAAAGGTTTGTTTGATTTGAATCGGCAATTTATGCGTGGAAGAGATTAATTACGCGATTAATTTTTAATCTCTTTGCGAAGAGAAAAGAAGGGGGTCTTTTTCGAACACTGGGTCTCATGGAAGCGAAAAACACCGAAAGTTTTTCGGATCTGCCTAAAAGCGTCGACTTAAAATAGACGCAAAAGGCGTGAGCCTATGCCAGAGTGGTCTCACATGAGAGTTTACCAAAGGTTAAAGAGGCTTGGGGGATATACGTGTATGGTAATTCTCAAGAGGAATAAAGTCTAGGAGCTGATGTAAACTCATCGGTCTAAAGCCATGCCGATAGGGTGCGGCTTGTCATTTAGGCGCTTAAACAGTTTGACTTCTTTAGGTCGAGCCTGACTAAACCCTTTAATTTTTCGAAAATTATTCGCCAAGATTTTTTTTTCTCAAGATTGATACTCAGAGCCGGACACGTATACAAAAGATGGATCATGATTTTTTCCTCTTCTTTTTAGGTAAAAATAAACTTGCTTTTTAAATAACGTCCTTAAGTCAAGTTTGTTTAAACTTAGTTTCTAAAACGAAACCAAACAAAACAAACTTAAACAATAAAATTCCTAGGATATTACTCTAAGAACTCAAAAAAGAACCTTTTATGGTGAGAAGAATGACGTTATGAGTGTCATTTTGTTTTGGCAAAAAAATTAAAAACAAAAAGAGTCGCTTTTGGCGTGAGACGCTTTTTACATAATTGAATTTTTTAAGACGTTTTAAACATGATTGAATTCCTTGGTAAATTTTGGCCATAACGTTCTCAGTCTCATGTTCCATCGTACGGGGCGAAACTCCTTTAAAGCTGTATAATTTTAAGTACAAATGCCACTACCAGTATCAGACCATCGAATTGTGCTAGGCATTGGTACTTTATTCGAACAAGTATACAACCTGTTTGTTAAGGTTTTAGCAGTACTTTCAAGTACCTACTTGAGCCGTATTTTCTAATAAATAATTAAAAGCAACTACAATCTTTTAGTGTATTGCAGTTTTTGTAATTCATTTCTCATTTATAAAATACTAAATGCTAATTTAAATGTGTGGGGTGCCGTGGCGTAGTGTTTAGTGTGTGTGCTTACTACGCCGGAGGTCTGGGTTCGAGCCCTGCCATCGTCACCTAAAAAAAACAAAAAGACTTGTTCTTTTTCACGGTCCCCACCTCCGCGAGGGTCTGACAAGCCCGCCGAGAGTATCATTTGTCTTGAAAAAACTTCTCAAAGTGCCGTTCGGATTCGGCAAAAAATTGTAGGTCCCTTGTATGTAAAGAAATTAACACACCAGCATACATTGTTGAGAAGTTGACCCTGGTTCACCTCAAGCTTTTGCGCCACTCTATTTATTTTTTTAATTTAAAAAATTAATGCTTGTGTTAACGATATAATAAAGGGTGATTTTTTAGCTGGTTTGGTTTTGGCAACACTGGTTTTGACAGCTGACGTGTGTTTAGTGCCTTGTGTCACTGTCAAACACCTTCAGTTTGGTTTGCAATTTAACCATGGATCGTCTTACAAATGAACAACGCTTGCAAATTATTGAATTTTACTATCAAAATTCGTGCTCGGTTCGAAATGTTCATCGCGCGCTGTTTCCATTTTATGGTCGGCATTCTCGACCTTCTGAGCAGTCTATTCGGAAGATTGTGACCAAATTTGATTATGACCGCCTAGATCGTGCGATAGGGACAAGCCCGCTTCGATTGACGCACTGGAAGCCAACATCCATGCATTCATTCGTGAGATACCGGCCGATATGTGTGAAAGAGTATGCCAAAATTGGACTCAGCGGATGGGCTACCTGAGACGCAGCCGCGGTCAACATTTGCATGAAATTATCTTTAAATATTAAATTGCAAGGTTCAAACTATCGATTCAAATAAATATTTCATTAATTTTTTCGAATTTTTTGTGTTTTCTCAACCTCTTAAAAAATCACCCGTTATAAAAAAAAGTACCACTGGACATCATTCTTTCAAGTAAAAGTACTGCCGTACTGAAGTACAAGAATCAGTGTTTGGTACTTGCACAGTGCTTGCCAATTGTGCATATAATTTTGTGAAATTCGACAACACTGAAGTACCTTACAACCCTTCTTCAAAGGCAACCCTGCTTCAAAAAAAGAGAAATAACTTTAATCAAAAGTCGGTGTAAAACTTTTTGTCAATTTGTTTTACTAGGATGACCTGGCTGACCTGAGGTTAAAACCCATCACACCCTAGTACCCAGGAACAGTTCAAAAGCCTACTTCTTTCCTCCGCATATTTAAATACTTTTCGCTCAACAAAGACTATCAGTTTATTTATCCAAATTTGTCTTTTTAAAAAGCAAATTAATAAAAAAACTAATATTAAAAACAAGATCGTTTCACATTGTCACTTTTGCATTATTTTTACATTAATTTTCTCCTCGATTGTGACCAAATTTTATTTATTTAAAATTTATACACTTTAAGGAAATAAATCACCAATTGCGTAAAAAAATACAAAAATATTGTATAGAATGAAATTTTGTGACAGACAACCGAACAGGCCACTCATAATTAAAAAAAAACATTCACTCACAACACTACTTTTTAACCATTGCACACTAAGAGAATAGATTCGCACTTGCAAAAAAAAACTCAAGTCTAAATCAACAAAAAATTGAATTAACTACTATATAGTATATTTAAAAAAAAAATAATAATACTTGTTTCCGTACAAAAAAATCATATACAATACACTTGATTATTATTAATAACAACAATTGCCCAAATATTTAAACTATACTATACATTAAATAGAATTTATAACTAAACATAGTAATCTTATGATGAAAAATATATATATATATATGTACTAATTTAATGAATTTATTTATAGGAAAAAAACAAAAGAAATGAAAACAACTATAAGCCGTTATTTTATTGCTATTGCGTTGGCATTTCTTTTTTTATGTATACATATTTTAGTTTTAGTTAGTTTTATTATTTCATAAGATTGATTTTGATTTTAGTTCACAGATTGATGTTGTTTTGCTTAATTTTAAATCATTTCATATGCAAAAAAAATGTTTAAAACAAAACTAATGGTATGAATGTAGTAATAAAATTTATTTGAAAAATTTCTTTGTTTTATTTCATTTTTATTTTATTTTTTAACAATTTTTTTAGATTTTTGTTAACATCGAAAGAATCAGAAAGATTTGAAGTTATTTATTTTCAGATGTCTTTTCCTACTTAACATTGAAACACGAAACACTTCTGGGTACTTTTCGAAAACAATTGTTACAATATTATTGAAAGCGTACTATACACTTCAAAAATACCGTATCAACTAATTGGCTGTCGATAATAAATAAAATAACCATCAAAAATTTCTGACTGCTGAGTCTATGGTCGTGGCATGGTAAACTAAACAAGCTTTAATAACCCAGCCTGATTTTAATTGTAATGATTCATTTAAAAACGTAAGTAGTTTTCTAGTTTCGCGAAGTTATATAAAGCTTGTAAAAACTTTAAAGGCCCAACCATAATAGACTTTGACGAGCTTAAGTCGGCTTTCCGAAATGTCCCATTATACGCGATTCGTATGCCACGACCATAATAGCCTTATGCTGGGTTTCGGAATGTTTTCGTTAACTTGTGTTGGCTTAAAGTTTTGTTTTTGCTTGTCATTAGTTCACTCATTGTCATATTTAAGCTCATATTTATTTTTAAGCGTGGTTCAAAAAATCTGTGAAAGATGCGAATATACCAAGAATTATACGCTGACCTCGAAAGTTTACACACATTTTAGATCAGACAATCGGTTTCGGAGATATTAACATCCAAAGTTGAAGAAAAAGTGACATAATTTTCAAATTTGATTTTAAATTTTCAAGGCAATGTGATACTCGAGACGTTCACAGTGAAATCTCACAAGATTTTCAAATCGTTTGCTTAAAGGGCCAACTAGTACATAGACGGAGTGCTACGTACGGAGCCTTAAGTAACTGAGCGAAAACATTCAATTCGTATAACGCACCCATAATATCGGTCGAGTCAGTTTCGAGTCAAAAGCATTAGGCATAGTACCCCGGCAGTTACTTCTTCACTGACAGCGAAGATCTAAGCAATGTAAGACCTCCTAAAATTTAAGTACAAACACGGAAAGGTCCAAAAGAGCTGCGCTTTGAGTTTTTAACAGCGGTTTATTTCTGTTCTTCGTTTCAGGTGTTAGGAAGATTGTAAATTGACACGATGGACCTAAATGTTGGTCTTAGTATGCCGCGACTTTTGTCATAAGAACTTCCTTCAACCTAACCTTTATATAATGTTTATTGAAACTATTTATAGTTACTAACATGATCCTTACAAGGAATGTAGGCCCTGGCAAAACTGCAGCGCAAAGGGTAATCCACCCGTTGCTCCACCTCTCTTTGTCGACGGCCTTAGCATAGCACACATTAATTATACCCCATCCCATAGGATAGGAGTTGTATTAAGTTACATAGTTTGTAACATGGTGAAATAATAATGGTAGACCCCCAAGACTTTAAGGGCATATGATCGAGACCGAATTCTGAATCAAAAAAGCCATGTCCGTCCGTCCGTCTGTATGCCACATGTTTAAGGGTGCTGAAATTTCGTACGTAGGCTGCTCATGCGAAGCAGTACAAGCATAAAAAATTTTGAAATCCGCCCAAAGACACGCCCATAATCGGTCTAAATGTGCAACTACCTCCAGAGCTTTCAAAACTATAAGACACCTTAAAAGGCTGAAATTTGATATTAAGCATCTACTAATGAATGAAAGACACAAAGCAGATTTGCCTTATTGTTTATGGAAAACTTTGGGCCTCGCCACATTTGGAGGCAGAAGTAGTAAATAAAAATCTAAAATTTTCCAGAAAAACGTAATTTCGACTGGCCTTAAGCCTAATTTAGGAAAGCATGAAACAAAAAAAATTAGCAGGTAAGGTAAACGAGATTTCATTCCAGATATCGTTCATACAAAATTTTTAGCCACGCTCAATTTTGGAGGTCGATTCTTCAAAAATACTTGAAACAAAAAAATGCATTTTTACGTACATTACAGCGTAACTTCAAATACTTCTTTGATGATCTAAATGATCTAGCGTGACTCGATTTAAGGAGGATTATGAACTTTATTTCAGGGTCAAACTGGCTAAACGCCAAATTTGTGAATCACAAAACCCATGCCTATTCCACATGGAAACTCTATGTGGGTAAGGAAGCACCTTACAGTGGAGCGCCAAATATACCCCTTCTCCCCAGGTTTTCGCAACAGGACTGGCCTGGTAAAGGCTCATACCGTTTCGGATACCTTTACCTTATGGGGATACCACTCTTATGGGAACACCGGTTCATATTCCTCCTGGTATGGGTTCATACCGCTTCGTTTACTCCTACCTCTCCAATCACCCTCTCCGACCTCCTCCAAGGTTAATTCTGATTTGAGTCACCTAAGGCACGGGTTCACACCGAAACGGTTACCCCTGCACCTTCCCATCCTCGAGGATAATTCATAGTAGAAAAGTAACTACGACGGACTTATACCGAAATCGGTTGCCCCTGCCGGGCTTTTCTCACATAGAAACCATTCCTCACTGACCCCCAACCCCCTGTCTTGGTTACCCCCCTCTCCTTAGCTACTCCCCCCCCAAATCCTATCCAACAGGTACGAGACCACCCTTTCTTCAGGAAGTCTCTCACTGTCTCTCTTCTGGTTCACACCAAAACGGTTACCCCCAGCCTCAATTGCCCTCCTCGGGTAAGTTTTTAACGAATCAACAATTGATTGGTGACCTCCGATACAAGTCTACATCGTCACTGGTTGCCTAGACCCCCTTTCAAACAAACGGGTAGTCATCATTTAGGTCCTCGGGCTGGTAACTCTGGTCCTACAAGTGGTGTCACAATGGACCTTTGGAGTTGCCTAGCGGGGGCAGCCACCCAACCTAACCTTACCTAAGCGTAACTTGGAAATATATGTTAATATTGATAGTTTGTAATAAGGGGCGGACCACGCCCCTTTTCAAAGTTTGCACTACTTATAAAATGTCAAAAAATAACAATAACATTAGCATTTTCCAATGTGGGATAGGATGGGGTATTCAACGGTCAGTTTTACGGACTGGAACTTCTGCGTACACACTGTTGCACTTACTGACTGGTTAATACGCTGATTAACTTTCATCCCATGAAATATGTAAGATCACCAAAACTTCTCATGCTAGGTAATATAGTTTTCGTAGCAAAAGGTCGACTTCTTGGGTGGAATCCTTTAAGGTGAAAACTGATAGTTGATCATCACATTTTTAAATTTGGGATCCCGTAAGGTGATGATCACAGTGATCATCACCATTTTGTGATGTATTTCAGCTGACAGCTATTTTAGTGTCACTTTCCATTAAAGCTAGTCGTGTTTTTGCAATAATTGGGTTCTTTTTGTGTTTTTTTCTTAACTCCGTCAGTTTTAGTAATTACTTATGTGTACTTGTGATATGTGTAACTCAGTGAGTTTGTTTTTCAGTCAAAAAACCAATAAGAACGATAGTGGATAACTCGAACTCTAAGGACTGCCTCACGCAATATTCTAAGCTTTTATTTTCCGTTATGGGATCAATTTTTTTGGGGGACCGTTTTAACTTACAACCAGCAAAAATGTTCCCGTTTTATTTTTAAGTGGATTTTTCCAACACATGAAAATCGTAGCTCGTAAGTCTTGAATCGTAGCTTTCCGGTAATTAGGGGTGGGCTGCCATGAAATCGGCCATCCTTTCGATTTGATGTTTATTTGCTTGAAACCTTGAATTAATGAATAAAAGAATTCAAACAAAAATAATACTTTAAAATATGTACGTAGATTTTTATATCGCAGTAATAAAATAAATGTAATTGTACTTGCCGAAACATTTTTACATTTAAAAAAAAAGTAAATTAGATTTATTTGTGAAGCGCTGTATTGAAATGACATCAACTGACAGATGAAAATGTATGTGCTGCCAAGTTTTAAAATTTTTTTGGTGATCACTTTACAGAAAGCAAGAACTGGGTGATAGTCAATTTTGATAATCAACATGGTGACCATCAGCCATCACTTTAGAGGATTCCACCCCTGATCTTTTGTAAATGGTGGAACTATTCCGTTTTATAATAACCTCGCGAACAATGGGTTATTTACAATGATGCCCTTAAAATGCCTAAGCACTAAGCATATCGCCAGTTCAAAAACCAAGAGGGAAAAAATGCCACCAGCACGTTAAAAGAAGACATTCGGAATAAATTTAAACGTTGCACATTTAACCTTCTTATACGAGGGAAACGAATAGAACAAGATGCTTATATTCGAACGGCGCTAACTGGCATAGCAGATGCAGGCCAGCGGCGCCCTATAATTTTGAAACAAGCGCTCCAGGAGTTTCCAGCCCTGAAGATTATCATCACTTACACTCGCAAAAAATTGAACGTACACCATTTCAACCTTGAGTCCACTCTCAGATGTATATGAAAGTTTGGAAATTCTCCGAAAGCTGTACAACCTTAATATATTGAATGTCCTGGCAATCAGTCTTTTATACTCAAGGCGAAAAAAGAATACTAGCCCGGAATTGGCTATCTCGTTATGTCAGATAAGTTGCTTTAACTAATGTTCTCAAGTGTATTATAGAGAATAAATAGACCTCATTTGCGGGCCTTGGATTTTAAGCCTTAGCCTTCCCAATTTCATAGCAAGGAATTTCAGGTCCTTATTGTGGAAGGGTACATTTCAAGAAGACCGGTCCAAACGAATCTAACTCCATAAAGACTGTCAAAGAACGAAGAACTTAAAAATATTTACTCCCAGACATTTTTTTCAGACAGAGGCAGAATTTGAACCTAGACGGCATGGGACCCCAAATGTATCTACTTTCGTCAATTTAAAAAAAAAACCTGAGTAAGTGCTACAGTGTGTACGCAGAAGTTACAGTCCGTAAAACGGACCGTTGAATACCCCATCCTATCCCACATTGTAAAATGCTGATAGCATAGTTATTTTTTGACATTTTATAAGTAATGCAAACTTCTAAAAGGGGCGTGGTCCAACCGCCCCTAATTACAAACTATTAATTATTAGATATTTCCAAGTTACACCTAATTGTACGTAAAAATGCAATTTTTTGGTTCAAATTCAATATTTTTGAAAAATCGATCCCTTAAAGGGGGCGTGGCTAAGAACTTTATATGAACAAAATCTGGACGGAAGTATTGTTTACCTGACCTGCTACTTTTTTTGTTTCATGCTTTCCTAAATTAGGCTCAAGGGCTGTCGAAATTGAGTTTTTCTGGAAAATTTTAGGTTTTTCTTCAATTCTGCCTCCAAATGTGGGCGGGGCCCAAAGTCTTGTAACGGGTGATTTTTTAGCTGGTTTGGTTTTGGCAACACTAGTTTTGACAGCTGACGTGTGTTTAGTACCTTGTGTCACTGTCAAGCAGCTTCAGTTTGGTTTCCAATTTAACCATGGATCGTCTTACAAATGAACAACGCTTGCAAATTATTGAATTTTACTATCAAAATTCGTGCTCGGTTCGAAATGTTCATCGCGCGCTGCTTCCATTTTATGGTCGGCATTTTTGACCTTCTGAGCAGTCTCGTTTCGGGCCGGTCAATTGGCCGCCTAGATCGTGCGATTTAACACCATTAGATTATTTTTTGTGGTGGTATGTCAAGGCTAATGTCTATAGGGACACCGCTTCGATTGACGCACTGGAAGCGAACATCCACGCATTCATTCGTGAGATACCGGCCGATATGTGTGAAAGAGTATGCCAAAATTGGACTCAGCGGATGGGCTACCTGAGACGCAGCCGCGGTCAACATTTGCATGAAATTATCTTTAAACATTAAATTGCAAGGTTCAAACTATCGATTCAAATAAATATTTCATTAATTTTTTCGAATTTTTTGTGTTTTTTTTTTTAAAAGTTCTCAACCTCTTAAAAAATCACCCTTTATGAACAAAATGTGGAACTAAACGTTTTCTACATAAAATATTAAGCAATTTTTTTTCAATTTCGAGCAAAAATACTGAGTAAACTGCATTTGAAAATTTACCCTTAAAATAGATGCCACGCCCACTAGAGGAGGTTTACCAATTAAATTTGTCTTTTTTGTGTCTTATATTCACTAAGAGATGCTAAATGTCAAATTTCAGCCTTTAAGAACGTCTTACAGTTTTGAAAAATCTGGTAGTTTCATATTTAGATTTATATGTTAAAATTTTAACGCTTGTACTGCTTCGCGTGACGTGCACCTGACGTACGAAGTTTAAGCACCCTAGCTCAAAATGTAAGGCCTAAAAACATGTGACATACAGACGGACAGACGGACGGACGGACATGGCTCATTCGATTCAGAATTCGGTCTCGATCATATGCCCTTAAGGTCTTGGGGGTCTACCATTATTATTTCACCGTGTTACAAACTATGTGACAAACTTAATATACCTCCTATCCTATGGGATGGGGTATAAAAAAATGACACACGCTATTTTGACGTAACTACATAATGTACAAACGTACCAGCGTTTAAAAATTGCATTAAGTACATTTTAAAACAACTCTAATACCATGTTTTTACGGCTAATAAGATAAGTTTTAACAAAAATAAAATGCATTAATTAGCCTTTGACAAATGTTTAAAAAAATCTAATTATTCACATTACATAAATTCCTGGTAAAGGGATCAATTGAAATTTGGTAGCTAAGGGTTCACCAAAGCGGATTGTAGCCTTGGCAATAGTTTCTAATTAGTGCGAAAACTTTACCATAGGGACTCTTTTCCACAGCTGCTGGATTAAGAGAACAAAAAACAATTTTTTTTTTTACTTTTTAGGACATCGTATTAAACCTTACCTACAGAATAAAATCGCGCCGCGCTAACACAATGGTGTTGACACAAAAAAGGGCTGTAGGCTATTCAGATTTGAGGTGTAACTTGTAATTGAACCGCAGTCTGTCGAACAGCTAGCTTTTCTTTTATTCTCACAATTTTTTCTCTAATTTCACAGTGCACGCAAAGCTCAAATCAAAAAAATAGTTGCACAACGCAGTTTGAAACGTATTTGAAACACAAAAAAGTATCCCTTTAAAAGAGGGTATTTGGTATGCAGGGCTTATACCTCACCACCTTTCGTTTTTGTAACAGTTTTGAGCTATGTAATCCTCGGTAGCAAGAAGTTATAGTTAAAAAAAATGCTTGGACGTGTATACAGCTTAAGGTCGAATAATCTTTATTGATTCAGCTCGTTTTTTGAGGAAGCATTGCGAACGTCTAGTAAGATAACAATAAAACGCAATCGGATATATAAAATTCAATATTTAAATTTTTTAGTTAAATTATTTTTCTAAAAGCTTCAAAATTAAGTAAATGGTGATGTGCTCCAGGTGTCCTCAAATCCTGTTAAGACTTTATATTTTTCTATTGTTTCGTCTTTGATCAGAAATAAATTATTTGATTTCAGTAAATACATTTCGGGCGTGATATAAGCCTACAACCCTTATATGCACATAGTTCCATCAGACAGATGTTGTAAATAAATTCACGAGACCGAAACTCTTTGAAAATTATCCCATTCAACAAATGCCTCCATACTCTTCCATTTCCTATTGAATTTCAGCAGGCACACCAAAGTATCTATTAAATTTGCTCTCCGTTCCGCAGGATGCCTACTTTCAAAGCACATACCAACCAAGAACCATTCATATTCAAATCACGCGCCGTCAATACACCTGGCTTCGCTACCCACAAATAATTTTCTGCCTTCACTGAAGTCCTCACAGAAAACCTGCCTCTTAATTCAACCAGAGAACGATAGGCAAAAATATGTAAAAATAAAATTAATTTGACATCGTTCGCCAGCGGCGGCGTCCTGACAGCGTTTAATCAAATTTATTTTACAGGGTGGTGTGTTGTCCTTTGAAATAGAAATTCCGTCGATGACTTTTTTTTCTGCAGTAATATGTGTGGGCAAACGGTTATTGCAAAACAAATGGACAGTGAAGTGAGAAATATTTTTTTTCTTTTTTAAGTCGAAATCGTTGGATTAAGAAAAGTGATAACCTGAGTTGAAAATTTATTTTCTTTACCAGTTTTTTTTTTATTTTAGTTTCAATTTCTTAATCAGCCGCAATAGCAAAGAAAAAACATGTAACCACCTTAAAGAGGGCAAATAAATTAAACACATATCTTTTAGAACTGAAGAACTAAAAAACCGATAAAATTGAATTACCAAAAAAAACTAACCCATACTAGAACGAACCGAGCTGGACCTTGGTAAAAAAAATATTAGGGATTGGATTCCGAAATCTTAGTATATATTAAAAATCATACTTTCTATAGACTAAATAAAAGAAATCACTGATGATGTAATGTAAAAGAAAAAATTCAATGATGTTTAGCTAGAAATAAAATAAATAAGTAAATGTTTACGGAAACCTATTGTTTTTAGGTGCCTGCTTCCGAAAGATATAAAAAAATATGTACTCGATAAAATTAAGCAAATCAAATAGGTAGAATATGTTTTAGTTAACTTAGATATGTTTTTGAAACAGGAAATCAAACTTTTCCTACAATAAGTTTAAAATATTTTTTAGAACTTACCCGTATTTTGTGCTCGAATGATATCGATTCATGATGATTTAAGCAAGTCCCTTGAGTCGGCACATAGTTTGAAAAAGATATTAAAATTGATCTAATCATATTTTGTCTTGTACTGCAATCATTTGTTTTGCTAGAAAATGAAAATATAAGAAAACATAAAATACTTATGCAAATACAAACAAAATTTGGAATGGCAAGCATTAAAAAGATTTAGTGAATTTCTTTGTGTAAAAAATATATAGCTCAAAATTCCCATAAACAGAAAACTACACTTTCTTTTACTCTTTAACATTTTTAAATTTTTTTCAAGACTCAAAAAAGTCCCTAATTATGTCCATAAATAGGGACGAAATGTTGAACAAAATTGGAGAAAAATTTCAAAGGGGCAAAACATAGGGTGTTGTTTTAAAGTTTTGTTTTGATTTTATTCTTTTACCCTTCTATGTCTTCACTTGGTGATTAAACGTTGCAAGAAGTCTGACTGATTCCATTTCTCTTCCATTCTTAAGTTTTTTTTTTCTATTTTATAATAAACTCGTGTCGTGATCAAGGAAAAGTTTCTTGGTGCACTTGCCTGCCTGGACATGGGAGTTACATTCCGGCTTAGGGCGAATGTTTGCCTTATAAAAATAGCCAGTTCACAAGGGTAAAGTATTTATTGCACCTTTTAAGGAAACCTCGGTAGGTATGTATTTCGCGGCATCCTTTCCTCAGCAGTCTCAAATATGTGATCACTCCAACTTCAGTTTTTATTGACATACTTACATACCGAGGACGGAAAGCTTTTCAATTTCAGCGAAAAAAGGCTTTTGTTTCAATTACAGTGAACACAGCATTAATTTTTTGGAGCATTAAACTCCACTCTGTTAAGATGTCCTCATGATACAGTTGGAGTTAAATAAGTATGACATACGCGGCCACTTCAGTTCTACGTCCAGAACTAGCTGAGCACAAATACGATCTCGGTTCGATCATTCTGTTATCAATTAAGGCTTACAGATGCCATGTAGCCAAAAATCCTCAAAATGTTTCAGAGGTACAATTTTTCAAAGATCTACTGATTTCTAGTGAAAGTGGAGGTAACTTTTCACGTACGACGGATTACAAAATACCCGACCATACCAAAAAAAAAAAAACTGCCACGCCTCCAAAAAGTGGGTGGGATATAAAAATATAACTGTTGAATGCTTTATACTAGGTGGTTGCATACATTTCGGCCTAAAACTCCGCCTTTTTAACTAAGAAAATCACTTTTTAACGCCACGCCCACAAAAGTGGGCGGAGGCACACAAAATATGTACACAAAAGTTAGAAAATGCTAATATCTACAACTTTTGTCATATAATTTTTTGTAAAATTTCATATATGTTTATTGAAAAACAGTCATTAAAAAGTGGGCGTGGTCAATGAAAAGGCCAACATTTTTTAGCTACTTCAAAGAGAACTACAAGGCAATGTTACATACCAAAAATGAAGGCGCTAGCGCCTTTGTAACATGACTAATATTTGGAAAAAGTATTTCTTAAAATTAGAGATGGTCGCGCATACAGGCCTGTAGTGGGCGTGTCTGTGGGCGGATTTAGCTAATTTTCAAACTTGATCTGAAGGACTGGACTTGCAGCCAACCCACTGCAAATTTCAGATCTCTACCTTAAAACTTAAGGCCTAAAAGTTGTTTACATACGGACGGATGGATGGACGGACATGGCTTAATCGATTCTCCTGTCGGTCCCATTTTTTCTCTAAAAGGTAGGGGTCTACGTTGATTATTTCTCTGCGTTACAAACTACACATCAAACGTAATATACCCTGAGTCGGGTATAAAAATTCGATACGATATGGGTTAGGGTTATAGTCGTGATCGTGAGCAATGGACTTTCATTTCTTGACATTTGATTATAATTTCTCCACTTCTTTTCAAAGGTTGAAAAATCTGCAATGATTCCTGGTTTTTATCCTGTCAACGAACGGCTCGAATAAGCTTTGACCCCAGTAGCGTCTTCCCTTGATTACATTTATTACCTTAATTTTTTAATTTGCAATTTTTTTTGCCAAAAACCAGCTGAGACTTTTTGCATTTTTCAACATCATCGAAAAAAGTTCAACTTTTAAATTGAAGTTTTAAGAAGAGAAAAGGGTACGTTATAAGTATTTAAATTTAACATAAATAATTATTTGATATTTCGGACGCTTGCTTGGCCCACAAACCAGTTGCGAGAATTCCTTAAGATGACATTTCAAGGATTCCTGATCAAAACTTGCAGATGGACATGAAACGCCAGTTTCTAGCGCAGTTATAGGTGTGGTTCTTGCTTGTCCAGTTTTTCTTGGCCAGCATACTACGCTCTGTTCAAGAAAAACAGTCAGAACTGGGAAATTAGGGCAAGAAAGGGTGATTCTGTGATTCTGAGAGAAAAGGGTATGTTGTAAGTGTTTAAATTAACATAAATAGATTTTTGATGTTTCGGACGCTTGCTCAAAGATTCCTTAAGATGACATTTCAAGGATTCCTGATCAAAACTTAGCAGATGGACATGAAACACCAGTTTCTAGCGCAGTTATGGGTGTGGTTCTAAAAGCGCGGTTCAAACTGACGCTGGTTATACTGAGAACTTGCCAGGTACTGTCCAATTTTTCTTGCCCAGCATACTACGCTCTGTTCAAGAAAAATAGAGAAGACTTGGAAATTAGGGCAAGAAAGGGTGATTCTGTTTTTTTCACTCTAGTTTTGATACACTCGACGCAATTTTGGTTGCCGGCACGCTTTTGCCAGAACACGCACAAGCTTTTATGAATCGAAAACGAAATAAGCAAATGTAGGATAAGATTGTTGATCGGGAGAGCCTTACTGGGGCTCTGAAACTGCGGTCGCATAAAAAAGAAAAGAGAGCGGGATATTCTTCCTCCTCTTCGTCTGAGGAAGAATATACCGCTCTCAGACAGCAGGATATTCTTCTTCAGACGCAAGAGGACCGGGCATTTCATGATTATGTGTAGAGAGGACTCATCGCTTTCTAGAGAAAGTCTGCATGTGGCGTCCAGTGAAAGGCCGATGCGATGCGGCTGAAAATTTCAATGAGGGTTTTTTAATCAGCCCTGTCCAAGTTGGTCAGGGTATTAAAACTCCTGTGAGAGAATCCAGGAAAGAATCTTCTGGAGCAATTCTGCCTAGGTGTGTTAAGCCAGATTTGGCTGGATTCACTGCTAGCTAGGTTTTTAGTAAAATCCTTAGTAAAGAGTCTTTTCTGACGCCACAGAATGGTTCAGGCTTTATAAGTGGTAGAGTTGACATAACTTTAGCGAGCGATTCTTCCAATTCGTTGCTTTCTAAAACAATCTTTGATTTGATAACGTGTGAGGAATATTGTTTTTCCTCTTGTGTTGGAACTTAGGTTTATTCTAACAAAGTAGTTGATGGCAAGGCCTTCCGCGCAGAATATAGCTAACTAAATAGGCTGGCCTGGGGCAGTTCTGCATGAATACCATACCCGGTCCTTGTGTCCATTTTAGAGCCGTTTGCATACCAGACAATGTCAAACCGAGAAGGTCCACCAGACCTGCGCGGCATAGGCCATTGACGGCCTAACGACGGGCGAGTATAGCAAGTTTATCATCCGGGGCCTTAGACCCCAATTGTTCCCGCAGATTGGACTGCAGATCTACAGAAATCTTCAGCCTCTGTTAACGGTGCGTTCTATCTGTCGGTTCCATGATAGTTTGCTAGCAAGGGCTATTCCAAGGTACTTTGCTTTTCTTGAGAAATCTATAGTTTCCCCATACAGTGTGGGTCGTTGGAGAGAATCTTATTTGCTACGTTTTGTTAGAGGGACAATAGTCATCTTTTAAGGATTTACAGACAGGCCTTCTTAGTTGCACCATCTCTGAACTACAGAAAGTGAAATTTGTATTAATTCTGAAACGGTGCTTTCGAATTTGCCACTGGCAATGATTGCTACATCGTCGGCGTACCCTATGGCATCAATTCCTTTGCTTGTCAAAGACTGGAGTAGATCGTCAACAACAACAGACCATAAGAGAAGCGAGAAAACGCCGCCTTGAGGACACCCTCGTGACATCAAAGCCGAGGTTTCCACATCATCGATGCTAGTTTGAATTATTCTTCCATTGAGCATTGACACGATTCATCTTCCAATGATTAGGGATAGATTCAGGTTTTTGACAGCCATATTTGTTGAAGGCTCTTTAAAGTCTAGAAAAGCTACAAGACAGATTTTCTAGCAATTGATGGAGTCTTCAATTTTGGCTACTAAGTCTTTGAGGGCTGACTCAGTTTACCTGGTTGATAGGCATTTTAACATGCCCCTCAACCCGGTTGTAAGGCATGTCAAGATTTACTTAGAGCGGAGTTTCTCAGTACTGTGTCACGTATATGTATTCCCAGTTTTTCCATGATTTTTAGAATAAATGACATGATCGGTAGGATTTCGGGCTTGAATTCGAAACTTTTCCTGCCCTAGGTAGGCATTTGACTGTTCCTTTCCGCCAGCTGAACAGCTTACCAATGGATGTGTGCCAGTGTATCTGTTGCCTCCTGTAGTAGTGCCGGGAAAATGTCATCTTCTCCTGCTGCCTTTTATGGCATTAGAGTAGAAAGGGCCCATTTCACGGCATAAGGGTTGCAAATTTTCCAGTCTTCCCTCATAGGCAGACTGATCCGCTCAATTCCGGGCGATAGGGTTATTGTGAGGGGATCTAGGATGTTTGATCCAGGAATATAGGTTTAAAGTAAGAGTTTAAGGAGCATGTAGGTTTGTGAGAGAGGGCAGCCATGGCTTCTCTAGGCCGTAAGATCCAGTTTATTTTTTTTAGGAATTATTTAAATTTCCTTTATCCTAGAGCAAACCAAATTCTCAACGTGATTAATCTTTCTTCATTCTTGATTATTTTTTCTTTCTTTTAACTCCACGTGCTCTGATGCAATAATTAATGAGCAACGATGCCGAATGTCAGGGCTTTGAGTCTTTACTGGACCACTTACTGCAGAAGTCTACGTGAATTTAAATTTTAGCCTATTGACAATCACTACTCCCAGGTATACTTGATTGCTTTGGTCTCATGTTTCGATTCTCAAAATATGTAAGTATCAACGTATTCTGCAATTTCCCAACAAGTTCTAAAAATTGCCTGGGGCTGACTTTTGTTCTTTGACTTCATGGGGCAGCATTGGAGAGGTTTCAATTTCAATGCATAGCCCATGGTTACAGTCACATTTCTTATGGCGTTTGTGGACATTCCCGGTCTTTTGCTTTGCCATCGTAGCCGACAATGTATATTTACATTTCACCATCCTCAAATATTCATCCTTAAATTAGTTAGTATGTCTGGCTACTGTAAAAGAGGTCCCTGGCTTAAATTCCGACTAAAAGTTCACGGCTTTAAGCTTCTTTAAATTCTTCTTAAATTATAAAAAAGTCTTTATATATGTGCTGACAACAACTGCCTTCCATTGGAAGCGGCCATGAAAGCAGCCAGGCGGAAAAATTTTAAGTATTTTATTTTTATTCCGACTTATGTATGTGATATTGCTCATCAGCATTTTAAAAATCAAAGAGACAGAGGAATGATATTAAGTCGCCATTTATAGATCACCTGAGGCTTTAAAAACTGTTGAGATACAGCCAAGCTTCACATACATATCGTCGATTTCTTGCCAACAAGGAAAAAGATAAATTCCCTATTAGTGGATGAGATTTAAGTTTTCTAAACTATCATAAGACGTTGCCCTTATGCGCTCTAAGACACAGTATATCTCCAAAGCGAAGATCGCTTTCACTGTTTCAAAACCATCGTCCAACTCGCATACTGCGTCAAAGACTTCCGTCATGAACTACACACTTTCTGGCATCGAAAGACTTCACATAATTATTTAAGGAGCTTTCTTCACGTATGGCAGTCATACGACTGCCCTTAGGTACACGAGCCATTCTCTGCATTTGTTGCTCCTATCCTAACCCCTAATTTCAGATTCTTTAACCTGATTTCAATCGTAGATTAATTGTCAATGCTGATAGCCGGTTGATTATAGGGTGTTTCCACCGGACACTAATCTGTAATTAAGAAAAATCTTCCTTAAAATAAATGATAAAATAAAGGATAAAATGGAAATATCCTATTAAAAACTTATTTGTTGACTGTGTTTTATTTTTTTATGTTTTTTGGAATCCAACAAAAATAAAGGGATTCTGAAAGACAGTCGTGTCAGAATTTTCGTTTTTTTTTTTTCGTTTAATTCCCAAATAAGATCTGAAGGTTTTAAGTTTAGTTGGTTCCTTATTCCTTTTAAAAATTTTTGGGCTTGTGGAGCTAAATTTCAAATAACAAATTGGAAACTAAACTGATAGACGAAGAGAAAACCAGAAGTTCAAGTTATAAGATCAAAGGGGACACAGATTGAAATTTTATCTTTTTCCTATTTAGTTTGTTTAACACAAATAATGCCGATAATTTCATAACTAGAGCAGGACTTTAATTTAAGCATATGATTTTATTTAATTTTTCAAAATGATTTCAAATTTCGAAAAAAGTATTTTCCAAAAGAAAACAAGTGAATAAAATGTCCTTATACCAACGCCTTATGAAATGGGTATATGTATTAATTTTCTTAAAAAGAACTCCTTATAAACAAGTAAATTTTAAGAGAAACACTATAGCATGTATTATGTAGCATAGTTATGTAATAAGAAATTGCTTTAAAATATTGTCTTTGTATGTCTCATTCCAATGTACTTAGATTGAGTGTCAATTACTCGACTTCCTCTTGAAAGAAATCTAAATCTATGAAATCCATCTTGAAAGAACTAAACAAGAAGAAAAGAATCGAAACAATCAACTTTAAGTTTAATTTAAGAGAATAAAATGATGTATGATAATTATATGTTTGTGAGGCTTTAATTGTTATCTAAGGCAGCCATTTCGAATGCCATTTTACTAATACAGGAGTGTCCTTAAAATAAAAAAATAATAAAACTAGCAAAAGAAAATATTGGTGGACCAAATCAACTGATCTGGAAACCTTTAACAAGGAAAGAATTCTATTTAACAAATTTATACAATGACCTATCTACCTGTCTTACAATTAAAACAGTACTATGCTCATGGTTTCTTTAAAACAAAATCATTTTATCTCTATCCAACATTGTATACATGAAAACTTGTATAATGCTATAAAGCCCTCCTTAAAATCATATATTTTTCTTGCTAAAATTCAAACAAAACATAGTTAAATGCCTATAATTTAAAAACAATTTATTATAAACCAACTAAATATCACCAAATCATTGAAAATATATTTAATAGCAAAAGTATTATGTGTAAAACTGAGAAAAATAATTCTGCATTTCGAGAAATATATTTATGAACTATATGGAATTTATTTAAGACTTAAAATTAGTAGGTATAACTGTTTGCAAAGAACGAGAAACCCATGTTTTAACAAAACAAAAAAAATGTATACATTTACATACATTAACATTGCACCGATGTGGTAAAAATAAAATCTGCAAACATAAAACAAAACAACTTTTAACTATGCAATTTTAAGCTGATAGATATAATTTAAGTGGCAAAAAATGTAGATAAACAAATTATTTAAAAGTCCAAATTTATTATGTATACTGACACAAGGTGCAGCATTGTAAAACTATGGTATATATACCAATTTGAAAATGTACACAAAAGATTAAGTAGATTAATAAAAATTGACTTAAAGTATGTGTAAAAAAATTATTAAATTAATAAAAATTAATTGAACGAAATAAAGAAGATAAAAAAAATTATGGAAACAAACGGTTTAATTAAATTATTAGAATTGGAACTAACTATAGCGCTCTGCGTTAAAACGTTAGCACGATTTTTAAACAATTCCAGCTACAAAAGATACCTGTTTTCTATCTAAATAAAAATTCTAAAAATGCGCGGAATGCGAACATTCTAGAAGGATATGAAACAACAAACGGCAACTGCGTGTCTCGAAACGACTGTACCACGCCTAAGGTATCCGGAGAGGACTTTGGAATTTGACCAATAAGGATATTATGCTTTACAGGCTCAAAATAATTAATGACAGCTTAAAAAAAAAGGTTGTGATGTCTAAACTCAAAAAGTCGAATGCATCTCTCGAATCCAACTTTAAAGACGACAGAACACACAGTGGCTGCTACGGATATTCGAGGGATTCTAATACCTTTTAGGCTCAAGTCTTTGCCATATATACGTGACATACTATATATATATGTGTCCAAGCATCCACAGGTTTTATAAACCAACCTCTGTGGTGACCACCGGGGGCCCCATACCTCAACTGGAGATTGGGTTCCAACCCCTTTGGAAGGTTGTTGGGTGTAACAGACGAGAGAAGGGTAGGAGTGTTTCCACTAATGCAATTCTCCTTACATTCGGACGGCAGAGGAGGAATTCCCTAGATGGAATCAGCTGTGGCCTCCACAGTTCCAGTCGCCGATCTACTTAGTGAACAGCTTACATATACTAAGCTCACAGCTCACATAAGCTGTAGCCCATACACGTATTCGAAGCTCAGGCCTATAAGTAGCGGGTTATACGGCTCTCAGTTAAGGGAGTTACTTAAAGAATCTGGCCCTCCACGGTAGGGGTCGTGCCGTTGAGGTGAGTTCCCTATCACGAAAAGAAAATTTAAGTTATGAAACGACAACAAGCCTCGGATTTGGACAGATTTACTGTTGACAACCAATGCACAGCCCAGCAACTAGCGGAGGCCCTCTAAACGATTGCAAGGCAGATATCACTGCCATCCAAGAAATGCAGTGGTATGTGTCGGTTAAAAGAGGGATCAAAATCTTTGACTTCTACTATACGGCCAATGCTATCGAAATGAAAATATGCGCTTAATTGGTTGTGGATTCGTTGTTGGAGGCAGAGTAAAACTAAAAGTCTTGAGCTTTAATGATGTGAGCGAGCACCTCACGATTATTCACGACGATTCGCCAATAATAGCCTCATATGTGCGCATGTCCCCACAAAGGATAAAGATGACGACGCGAAAGACATGCTGTACGAGCTCTTTTTCAAAACATATGAGCAATGCCCTAGCTACGACATCAAGATTGACCCAGGCAATTTTAATGCCAAGTAAGGGTGGGCGATCGATCTTTGGTTGTACGATCGGATAACGAATTCAGGCTGATCGACTTTACTGTGGGGACAACATTTTGTGGTAGGCAGTATACAGCTCCCGCATCTCAATGTCCACATAGCGACATGGAGATCTCCCGATCAATCCATCCGTCAACCCTATTGATCACATTTCAGTATCATAGATGTCCCAGGTTTCCCAGGGGCCAACATTTACTCGTATCAATTCCTCGTTGTAGCCAGGGTACAACTGCGGACATTCCCACCAACGCCAAGAAGTGGCAATACTGTGAGGAAGTTTGACGTCGGCAGGCTACAATCGCAGGAGATCGATAGATGCTGATGACGGTGCTGATCTGGAAAAACGATTTATATGCAGACTGTATAACGACAACGACAAACAGACTGCGCTGTCAGCAAAATAATCCATTAAACCCGAACATTCATTATCCGTCCCCTCAACATGGATGAAATAAAAGTAGCTGTGTCTAACCTCAAGTGCAACAAAGTAGCCGGAGCTGACGTTCCGCTGCCGAGCGTATTAAATACGCTGGCGATGATTTGGTAAGAAGCATGCACCAGCTAACTGCGAAATATGGTGGGTGGAAAGCATGACCGATGGAATCTCAGCACTGTATGCCCGATTCTCATGAAAGGAGATACTCTGAGTTGTGCATTAGTCTTCTTAACTTCGCACACAAGACCTTTTCTGCTGTACTCTGAGAACGCCTAAAGCCGTTTGTCAAACTAATAGATCCAGGCGCAGATCCAGAATTTCTTTTTTCCCTGAAAATCTTTTGAAAAAAATTTCAAATATTTTAGTTTTCTGTCCATCTCCATTTGGTTACACCGCATTTCGCATGGCTCCACTTCGCCAAATAGAATGAAAAGGATTTTAAGCCAAATTGAAATGATGTTGCAGTCTTTTTGAACTTTTTTATACCCGACCCGGGGTATTTCAATTTTAATACATAGTTACAACAACACAGTAAAATAATCACCGTAAACCCCTAAGACCTTTTAGAGATATGATCGAGGCCGACAGGAATTTGATGTCTGTATGTGTTAAGGTTTTAGGTCTTTAAAATCAAGCTAGGGAGCTGAAACTTGGGGCAAGGCTTGGTTGTTATATTGTACAGACAAAGTGTTAAAATTGGTTGAATCCACTGACACAGCCACGTCTTCTATTGGCTTCAAAGTGAGACAACCTCTAATTCACATTTTATTTTAAAAGACGTTTTGACCAAGTTAAGCCCCGCGGTTTGCGCAAATTGCAGGGGAAGTCAACCAGCGAGCTACCGAAGTTGCGAAATTGACGAAATTGAAAACGACATGAAGCTACGAGGAACAGCATAGAAAATAAGGGCCCAAACCTTAAACCTTCTAAAGTAGAAAAGCCAAAAACCCCTAAGTCGACAAGACGTACGGAATTTATTAAAGGCAAAATTCAAAATGCGAAAGAAAACGTCGCTGGTTTGGTCCCTTTGGTTCCCACCGGAGTCCAAAGGGAGAATATACACTGTTGGTCCAAGATCGTACGCTCAAGTCGCGTCACGTCAAAGTAAGCCACAATCAGCCGCTTCAGATTCGGTCTCTCAAGTTCTAGGCATGATTCTAGAAAAGCTTGAGCAACAGACGAAACTTAATCAAGTAATATTTAACAAATTGAGTGAGCTCGAGTTTAAATCTCGAAAAACATACAACAAAAAATCATGAATATGGGAAAGTCAATCAAAATTATTACATGGAATGCAAACGGCCTTTTTCAAAAAATTGACGAACTAGAAGTATTCCAACGGAAGAATAATGTAGACATATACCTGATTTCGGAAACCCACTTTAAAAAGGGTTCGGCACCCAAAATAAAAGGTTTCATCGACTATCACGCGCATCATCCTTCAGAAAATTCGAGAGGCGGATCCTCTCTCTACATCAAAGACTGCATTAAGCACTCCAAAAACGCAGAAATAGAACTGGATTCCATGCAAATAAGCTCAATTTCCGTAAAATTGAGGCACTTAGATTATAGCATCGCGTCGAGCTATTTTTCTCCGCAGTATCGCCTGGCGGATGAAGATCTTGCTTCCCTCTTTGACTCACTTGGGACAAACTTTATCATCGGCGGGGACTTTAACGCGAAAAATACTTTTTGGGGCTCACGGTGCAATTCAACAAGAGGCAGAGTCCTCTTTAAAACAAGTACAAAACGCGGCGTGGTCTTCTTATCGACGGGAAAGCCAACATATTGGCCAACCGACAGAAATAAAAAACCTGATCTCGTCGACTTCTTTATCGCCAAGCGGGTACCTTGTTACCTTATACGAACGTAGAAGAACGCTTTGATCTCTGCTCAGATCACTCGGCAGTTTTTTGGACTAGCAAAAAAGGAAAGAGCGCTTAGATTAAGTAACAATAATACTGACTGGGACGGCTTTAGAAGAAAACATAGCTTTGAATGTACCACTCAAAAATCCACTTGAAATAGAAGACGAAATAGAAAAACTCGTGAGAGTTATTCAGAGCGCTGCTGGAATAACACTTCTTTTCGGAGATCCGAATTATCGAACAGCGGAACAATGTATCCACAAGAAATAGAAGAGCTAATATGCGAAAAGATATATAATGCGCGCAAGAGATGGCAACGTTTGCGAGCACCCCCGGATAAGACCATCTTGAACCACCTTTCTAACAAACTGAAGCACGAACTTCAAGACGTTAAAAGTCGCGAGACTACTGCTTACCTCGAAAGTTTGACTGCCGATGAAGGTTCGAATTACTCGCTTTGGAAAGCTGTGAAGTTCATTAAGAAGCCTATAGTACATTCTGCGCCATTAAGAAAAGCCAACGGCGAATGGGCAAGAGAAGACAAAGAAAAAGCGGATTTATTTGCAGATTACCTAGAAGAAACATTCAAACCGTTTGACGGGGAACCGTTGGTCGAGGAGCTCAATCCCTATGCGGTACAAGATAATTATAGAATAAAAACCGTGTCATTGGCTGAACTTCGTCAAACGATAAATAATCTGAAGAATAACAAAGCACCTGGCTACGACTTAATTACTAGCGAAATTCTAAAGGAGCTACCGAAAAAAGCTTTGGTCAAGCTACTTTATATCATTAACGCCTCCATGAGAATTTTATACGTTCCAAGGCAATGAAAAGTGGCCGAGGTCATAATGGTTCCGAAACCAGGAAAATGTCCGAACGACAAAAAGTCATACAGACCTATTTCGCTACTGCCGATAATAGCTAAGGTATACGAGAAACTGTTGCTTAAAAGCTTGCAACTAATAATTGAAGAGAGACAATTGATTCCGGATCACCAATTCGGATTTAGGAAAAAGCATTCAACAATCGTCAACAATCAAACAAAAAGATATGTACTAGCGCTTTTCTCGACGTATCTCTCTCGACGTATCTAGGTGTGGCACGAAGGCCTGAAGTACAAGTTTAGGCTTAGCTTACCAGAAAAACTCTATAGAATCTTAGAGTCTTACCTTAAAGACAGAATCTTTCGCGTAAGGTATGAAAATGAGTACTCGGAATTCAAAGAGATAAATGCCGGTGTCCCGCAAGAAAGCGTTCTCGGCCCAATATTATTTTTGCTTTATACAAGAGACATTCCCCACGATGAGTGAACAATTTTAGCTACGTTCGCAGATGACACTGGTATTCTCGCTATTGATACGACAGTTGAATTATCAGCAGGGAAACTCCAGCGCGCTTAAGACAAAATATGCGACTGGACGAAGAGCTGGCGAGTTAACTTAACTTATAAAAAGATAAACAACAAACCTTTATTCATTAACTCAGTACAAATCCCGTACTCAAATTAAGCGAAATATCTATGAATGACTCTAGACGCAAAACTTAAATGGAAGCCGCACGTTAAAAAGAAACGCGACGAGCTCGAAATCAGGTTAAGAGAAATGAATTGGCTTATCGGAAGATTTTCGAAACTAAGCGTATATAACAAACTGCTTTTGTATAAGCAAGTGCAAAAACCATGTTGGACGTACGGTATACAACTCTGGGGTTGTACTAAACCAAGCAATATATCTATTTTAGAAACTTTTCAAAATAAGACACTCAGAGCAATCGTTAATGCTCCATGGTACATAAGAAATATCGATCTACACCATGATCTAGGAATCGCAACCGTGACTGACGAGGTAACAAACTTTGCTCGCAAACTAAGTACTCGTCTGCGCGGACATTGCAACAATGAAATTATCCGATCAGACAAATCTTACTTATCCTTAATCTTACGATTACTAAAGAAGCTTGAACTACTTGTTAAGGAAACTTAGTCGTAGTCTGACGGAAAATGGGAAGTTTTTTAGTGAGTAAGAATCTCACACTACTATGAGCACGCGCGGCCGGTCCTCGTAGTGCCTATAAAAGTTTTTCCTTCCCACGGAAAGAAAAAAAAAATAATTTTATATTTTTTTTTCGATTTGGACTCAACTTTCCGAGAAATCGGGTTTTTAAAAATCTAAAATGTTAAAAGTGGGCATTGTCGATTTTGTTGGCGGTCAATTTGTAGGCCAATATTGCTCAGTACCAAATTTTAAGTTTTTTTGCCTTGTCTAACTTGACCAAAAGGCATTTTGAAATAAAAAGTGGTGAAATAGAGGTTGTCTCACATTAAAGCCAGTAGTGGGCGTGACCGTTGACCAATTAAGCCGATTTTCACACTTTGTGCAACAAAAGAACTAAGTCGTGTACCAAGTTTCAGCTCTCTAGCTTGATTTTGAAGACCTAAAACCTTAACACATACGGACGGACGGACATGGCTAAATCGATTCACCTGTCGGTGTCGATCATATCTCTAAAAGGTCTTAAGGGTCTACGGTGATTATTGAACTTGATCTTACGAATTGGATTTTAAGAGCGACTACAAAATTTCAGCCATTTAGCTCAAAAATTACGACCTGTAGCTGTTTACATACGGACGGAAGGACGGACATGGCTAAATCAATTCTCCTGTCGGTCACGTTCATATCTCTAAAAGGTCTTAGGGGTTATACGTTGATTATTAGGGGCTGCGTTGCAAAAATTTGCGGTAAATTCGCCAGAGTATATGAAAATGCAAACAAATTTCAAAAATAAAATTTAGCCTATCATGATTTGGGTGGAATTGGCGGCCATCGTGAAATTTTTTTTTTTTTGAAAAATGCCGATTTCGGTTCAACCACGTTTCTCTAGCATCAATCTACAACTTCTCCCCAATTTTCATGAAAATCAGACAATTTTTTTCCGCTTTATCGCGATTTTAGTATAAAAAAAATCATAAGCATTAAGAAATTTAGAAATTTTAAGGTTAGGACTCACTTTTAAAGTATCACTACGGTCAGTCTTGTAGTTCTTTTTATTCCATAGCAACTTCTGTTTGTTTTTTTTTATCCTAGCGCTATTAGAACCCGAGATATTAAGAAAAAAATGTTTCGAGGCTCCGGCAAATTGGTGAAAAACCACATTTTCCCGCTTTTCCCGAGCAGCAAAAGATGTTTTTACCTAATTTTTATTTTTCAACAACGTCTTACCATATTCACCTTATTTTTGGTTTATTTTCACTCTATACCCACTCTTTTTCCCAGGGTACCAGGCCCTGGGTAAAGCAAAAATTTCAGGAAATTGAAGTCTCTCTCATTCTAGCCTGAAAGGGGCTCCTTCCTTTGGTATACCAATCTCAACAAGCAAACTCTTGCTAAAATGAACACATACCTATCCTATTCATATCCATTAATAAAGGATACACAAGGTAACCTAGCCAAACTTGAATAAATAAGCTTTCGTCACTGGGTCAACCTGTCTAAAAAAAGGTTTAAACGGGGAAAAATTACGAAACTAATAGCCCCGCATTTTTTATCGTATTTGGAGCCCAGCCACTCATACTATTCATGAGTTTCTACCAGGAGAACAAAAAGATAGCCTGTTTTTTCAGTCCAGTTAACCTTATAATAAGACTTGGTGAGTTCTTCCGGTATTAAATCAGACAAAAAATCTAAGTTCGCCAAATTATAGGCGCGAAAATATCTGGAGCAGGCTTTTGTTGAAGGCAAACGAATTTAGAATATTAATTGGATGTCGTTGAACTCATGACAAAGCCTTTAAATGAAAACAAAGTTTCTGCGTGAGTAGGTACGACTATATACAACAATATATAGCAATATACAACAATCATAAGGATCAGGACCTGGTTACCTAAGGTAATTGATATCTAGTGATAGTTTGGAATAAGCTGCCCTACCGCAATAAGAATCTAAGATGCCCCATAAAATGTTTGTTAATTTTAGCATCGTTGCTTAAATTATCCTCTGAATTTTCAAAAGGCGCATGCAGCTGAACATTGCTGTCTTGCATTGTATTACAATTACACCTACCACACAAATTGATCACACTTAATAATATCACAAGCATTCGTTGACAAATTGACCTATTGGCCCGTAAATTACTTCAGAGATAACGCGGTATTCCAAAAAAAAACCAATGACGATCCTCAGCTCTAGAAGCTCTTGATCTAATGAGTGAGACCATTAGTTGTTGGATCTACTTTGGAAAACTGAAAGGCCTTGTGACTGTTAAAGTATTCCAAGCCACATTGACTTCAGTCAAGACTAACATAAGTTTCCGGCAATAGTTCAATTAAATTTGTTAAAACTATCTCCCGACTGTGGTCCGGTGTTTTGGCGCTACTTCATTTCGTTTGCTTAAAACATGGTTGAGTCACCAACTCAGGTATAGCTCCATGCTTATAAAACATGACAATGACTACGTAATGCCGCACTCGCTCTCTCATACTCAGTGGTCTTGTGTGTGAAGCTTTTCAAAACTGGTTCAAGTTCGCAAGACACAGTCATTTGCTAACTTTTACGTGAGCGCTGCTCAGTTGAGTTGTGACTTTGAAGTGGAACTGATCACGGGATTCGGTGTGTGTTTGGCAGCAATTATTATCTATTTATTTTTTCTTAACCTTTTGTCAACTTAGTTGATGTACATTTGAGTAAACAAGACGAAAATGAAATTAAACTTGCTGCTAGCCGTCTCAGTGGCATTTCTTTTGTGCCATCAGAGCCAGTATGCAGGTAAAAGCTTAGACATTTCCTAGAAAAAAATAAAACGCTAAAGTGTTTTTCTTACAGAGTGCCAAGAAGCGAACGTGGAAGAGCCAACTACAAAGAAACCCGGTTTCTTCAGCCGATTATTTGGCAAGGGCAGTTCATCAGAGACTACTACCACTACCACAACCACGACAACGCCGAGGAGTGTAGTGCCAACAGCTGTGAGGCAACCAGCAAGACAACCTGTTCAGCCTGGATATCAGAATCCAAATGATCCTTTTGCCAATCCCAACAGAGGGTTGGGACCAATCCCTCCCTATCAGAGACCAAACCAACAACCGTCTGGCTTAAGCCTCAGCTATGGCCCAACACAACCGCCAGTAATAGGAGTTCAGCAGCCTGGCTCTCGTACGCCTCTGGCTCCCATGGCAACACCAACTGGTACCCAAACACCCACTCCTTTTGCGGTGGCGACATCAACAACAACTACCACGACCATAAGACCTCAATCTGCTTTTCCTCAAGCACCCTTGGCTAAGCCTGACGACTTTTCATACTTTGACGATTCGAGAAAAGCTGCTCTTCCGAGCACTCCATCGACGACTACTACAACGACAACAAAAAGGCCTACAACAAAAGAGGATTTCCCAGCTTTACCGGCTCCCCGCAGACCTTCTGTCAAAGAAGATTTCCCTGCTCTGCCATCGAGACCATCTTCCCCGGGTGGACAGAGTACCCCCGGTGGAACTCCAACTCCAACCCCCCAATCAGCTTGGGGCAGCGTTCCTTCAACCCCACAGGGTAACAGAGTTATTTTCGTCCCACATGCCGTCGGAAGTTCAACGACAATCAGACCCGGACAATCAACCACCGAGAAGCCACTTGCAACAGACGATGAGATTCGAGAGTTAACCGAGGCTTTGTTCAATAAGGAAGTCAATTCCCAGTTGAGGCTGATCAATGTTAACCTACAAGGAAAGACCAGATCAATCGATAGTTCTGATGAAGCACCACAACCGTAAGTAGCTGTTATTTAAGCTTATGTAAAGCTTTTAATCGTTTATGGGATTTCAGTCTACTTCAGGTCGATCAAAAGGCCTTGGAACCACCAACGATTGCCAAAATGCAGGCTCTATTCAATAACTACGAACTTGACACCAGCGTCAATGAGCACATAACACCAATGGAGAGGATTGAGGAAAACGAATTTGTAGATGCTGTGATGGCTACAAATGTCATGCGTCAGGCTATGATATTTTTGCAAAACAAAGGTAATATATCTATTGCAACCTTATAACACCAAAGACAACAACCTAGCATACCTTGTATTGTATTCGATGACAGCACTGTTGCAGACTAATGTCTTCACCCCAATAGATCCGTCACGTCGAAGTACATAACTGACAACTCAGTGAAATACACACGTTCTTATGGAAGTCTGCCCATAGAAGAAGTGCGTGACGTACTCCCCATAACGGAGTTGTCAGTTGTGTACTTCAACGTAACGGACGCAACGGATTCATTGGGCTGAAGGCTTAATGCAGCACATATAGGCTTTTTCGGGGCAAAAAGTTCAGAAGAAATATTTCACAACAGACAGCTGACAGAAAAAAACAAAGATTTGACTTTATTTTTTTTGTCAGCTGTGGAGTACAATTTCACAGTTTGCATTCCGTTGCGCCCATTTACATTAGATGAAAAATAAAAGATATTGAAGACAAATCACATACTTAGAGAGTTTTTGATCAGGGTTTGGTTGATCAAGGTTTGATTTGAGAGTTTGGATCAGGGCGATAATCTCATAAAATGAGCCTCATGTTTCCACCGGAGACTTACACGCGATTAACTAAAATCTTCAACGACAATTAACAACTTTATTGAAATTTTCTCGTCAATAGTTTAACTATGAGATTTCTCATAAATCCCTTTTCATACAGTCCTTTTATAGTATGTTTCCACCGGTCATAAAACTATTATGATGGAAGAAAACTAAACACAAAACTCAAAGAGTTTCCATCGGATACTAATCCTCGCAGTTAACAGAAATCTTCACGAAATCTGCCACAAATCTCATGATTTACCATACAAATCATAATCTTCTTGTCAAGAAATAACAAATAAATCTCCTTGTTAATTTCAATCACACTACTTTTGTGTCTTTTGAACTCTTTTAACACACTTTTACTCTTTTACACACTTTTCACAATTTGAGATTTGAAAAAGAAAACAGAAACAGAGCCGGTGTAAAACAGTTCTGTCACAAATCTTCAGTTCGGTTAGATTTTAAGAAGCATCAATTTCTTTTTCGCTCTTGGGATGTGTCTACTTCGCTCTATTTTGAAAGTCAAAAGAGCAACAAGAGTTTACTTACGTCAAGATTTTTCCCTTAAAGATTTATTTTTAATCTTCTTTTACTTATCTCAGTTTATGACCAGTGGGAACACAGTATTAGCCTGAGGCAAGCTCTCTTTTGTTAATATTTTAGCTCTCAAAAGAGAGTAACGACGACATAACTACCTCAGAATCAGGAGCGAAAGAAATCATTTTAAAAATCGCAACAGAACACAATTTTAAGACAGATCTGTTGTGTTCTGTTATTTCCTTTATCAGTTTCAAGTCCCAAACCATTTTAAAGAATAGTGAGAAGGGTTAGGAGGTGATGAGTGAGTTTCAAGAGATTAAAAAAACGGTTTGTGAGATCTATGGCAAGATCTTGTTTACTATGTCTACACCAGTCATAAAACTGCGTTAAGAGACTATTAAAAATAAATCCTGAAGTGTCTTCACCAAATTCACTCGTGTCAAATCAACATAAGTTTAATTTGGCACGAAAGCTCTCCTTCAGTTTTCATTTTGCCGCTAAAAAGAGAGTGACCGTGGCATTTTCTAAAGCCGAGAAAACTATTTCGTGGTAAAACTCTCAACAGAAATCGTTTTCGCGACAGATCTCTCATACGTGAGCAGTTTCAGTTTCGTTTTTCGAGTCTCAAACATAAAAAGTGCGAAAAGGGCTTAAAACAGCAATATAAGTCGGTTAACAGAAAGAAAAAAAAATCCTTTTAAAAAAGTAACAGAATTCAATTTGAAGAAAGTTCTGTTACACCCTGGCCCATTGTCGTTTTCTAGTCTCAAACAATTTTAAGGGAGTGTGAAAAGTTAACCCTTTTCACACTCGTTTTCTTACAGGTTAATGAAAGCGATTAAAAAAGAATCAATGAGATTTGTGACGTGATTTAGTGTACTATCTTTAGTTTAGTTTCATACACCGGCCATAAAAATGGGATAAGCGGGAGGCCATTTAAAATAATTTCAGAAGTGTCTTCACCGGATTATACAATGATTAATTTGACAGGAGCACCCTTCTGTTCTCATTTTGGTCATCAAATATCATTTTGGCTCTCAAATATTATACATTTCCAGGAGCGAAAAAGGATTTCGTTGTAAAAATTCAAATAGAAAACGTATTCGTGACAAATCTATCATACTTGGGCAGTTTCAGTTTAAGAGTCGCTAACTGTTATAAAGTTATGCAAAAAGGGTTAAAAGTGGCATTAAAGTAGATTTGTAAAAAGTTTGAATGAGATTCATACTATGTCTCCACCGGCCATAAAACTGGAATGAGAGGGATACAGATCCACGTACGAGACAGATGTGTCAAACGTGGATTTAATAAAAAGTGTTTGTGAAAAGTGTACGAGGCAATTTATTTTCAATAACCTACTTTCCGAGAGTATTTTTGTTTGTATGGTTGAAGATTTATGTTAATCGAGGATTAGTATTTGGTGGAGACATACATTAGCCTCTTGTCGAGGGAATATAAAATTGTGTAGCAAATTTCCAAATTTGTCTGAGATTTTATGAAATATGTTAATCGGATAAGTTTTCGGATTTCGACCGATGGTACAACCCTTTCACGAAAATAAAATGAAAACAGTCCGCATATCACAGATCTGTCACAAATATCTGCTCTGTTAGGATCTGTGAAACGGGTTTTTTTGTCGCTCTTAGGAAATGTCATCGTTGCTTTCTTTTGGTAGTCTACATGCATTAATTTAATCATTCCTTTGTCCGGTGGAAACACTTTGTAATTATTTTTATAAATCTTCTTTCACAAAACTCCGTTTTATGACCGGTGGAAACATAGCTTCTATTTAATAGGATAATCGTATATGGCTCAATGTAAGCCTTGATATGGATGAAGAATCATTGAGCTATAGTATTACTAGTGCCGCAAAAAGCTTTCGCAAGAAAGTTAAATTTATTGGATCTTCATTGCGATTAGTTTGGTATCGCCCCGTTTTCTAGAACGACAATAATTATTGAATGGATCAAATCTCGAAAATTTGTTTTAAGAATATTAAAAATGACATAATTTGGAAACTCTGAAAACCCGAAAGATAAAAGAAGAGGAGAAAAAGATAAAATTAAGCATTTCACGCAGGGATTTTCGCCCAAAAAGATAATGATTTCGTAATAAAGAAGGACCGCTAAATAAGGGCTCGAGAAAATTTTGCTTTCTTGAACAGAAGATGATGAAGAACAAAACAGTCTCACATTATTGATTAAAAAAAACTTTTTCTATCCCAGGCTTGGTAACACCGGATCCGAAAACTCACCGTGACCTGGTGAAGACACTATGGTTTACACCCTATTCAAGAGGACAAGGTAAAATTGGCAGCTCAGGCTTTGAGCATGTGTTTGTGAACGAAGTTAAGAACGGCACAATAATTGGACTACACAATTGGGTTTATTTCAACGAAGAGGAAAAAGCTGGTCGGCTCGACTACAAGGGCTACCTCAATAAGATCGACTTGGGAAACGTGAGAAAAAACGAAAAAATTTAGTTTTAATTTAAGTGTTCATATTTGTTTTTTTTTTGCAGAAAGGTATTGTCCTTAAGACGCGCTTCACTCACAATGGACTTAACAAGCCGGTAAATACACTCTTTGTTGGAACAAGCCCTGAGTTGGAATTAGCCCTTTACACCGTCTGTTTCGAATTGAGAGCTGATAAGCTTTGTCCAGTTTCGTTGGGAGGTAACAAGTTTGGAATTCAGACATACCGATGGAGATACCGCGGGAAGAATTTAATTGGAAGCGCCTATCCCGAAATATAATTGTTAGGCGAAACATAAAGCAGTGAGATTATAATGTATAGAGACCAAAACAATAAATATTTTTTTAAACATATATTTGAAGTTTGTTTCTAAAACCAAGCAAGGGATAAAGTTTGAAATACCATTGCTTCTTGTAGGTGGATGACACAATTCAATTTTATTAAGCTCATATTTTATCGAGAAAATCATAAATGAAAAGCATGAAAATTGACTTACCAGTTACCATCCACTTTTAGTATAGTATGAAGGAAACTATAGAACAAACAGTTCTCGGCCACTACAATCACGAGTTGCCATAGCTAACGTCACAAGTGATTTCTTGATCATGATTTTAATGGATCAGTTTAGGCGTGGAAAACTTAGCAAGTAATGTGGAACTTGCAGGTGGTGGATTTTATAAAGTTGGATCCTGAAAAGAAAAGGAAATCTTTAAAGAAAAAAACTAGTGGGCGGGCTACAATCCGCTTAGGCTAATCGTTGGATACCCTATCCCAACTGACTTATGTTAAGCTCCGAGTTGCGATAAAGCATGTTTCCACCGGGCTCTAATCCGTGATCAATATTAATCTTCTTAAAATCCTCTACAAAATTCGCGATAAACCATACAAATTTAAATCCTCCCACAAAGCGGTTAAAAATAAATCCCCTCATAAATCTCATTGACTCTTCTTATGACACTTTTAACCCTTTTCAAAAACCTTTTTAACAGTTTGAGAATCGAAACAGGAAACTGAAACTGTCCGCGTGTGACAGATCTGTCAGAATTACGATCTCATTGACTCTTCTTATGGCACTTTTAACCCTTTTCAAAAACCTTTTTAACAGTTTGAGAATCGAAACAGGAAACTGAAACTGTCCGCGTGTGACAGATCTGTCAGAATTACGATTTCTATTGGGATGTTTAGAATGGAATTATTTTTTCGCTCCTGCAAAATGACATCGCCAGCTCCACATGCCTTTTTCACATCAAGATCGAGAGAGCGAGCGGGGGTCTCGGACGAACTGTTAAATGAATTTCAATCAATGACAATGTGTGGGGTAGTTCACAATACCGGCGTTATCGCTGAGTCGTACGCCGCCCTTATCGAAAAGTTTAAGAACCCTCGCTAAGGTAGGCGATTATTCTGTCAATCAACAATAAATCCATCGACGAGCGCAAGAAAGGGTGGCTGGACAATCGGTAGAAACACTTGAAAGCGGCCGATCAAAAGCACGTATCGTAGCAAAAACGCAGTCGATATTGAGGATTTGGAAAAACCATTTCTGCAGGCTGCTTAAGGGTGTAGAAACGCAGCATACTGTGTCTAACGTCTGGCAGAATAAACCATTCAAACTGCGCGAAGAAAACAACGACGAAAAACCGCCAATCCGACCTGAATAAAGTAGCAGTGTCAAAGCTTAAGTATAACAGGGCTTACCTTTTTCCAATCCGCTGGCGATGAAGCATGCATGGATTGATAAATAGAAGCATATTGTTTGCCTGATCCTCAAGAAAGAAAACCCTCTCTGTATTGTATTAACCCTTGGCTGTTTAACACTAGCCTGATATGATAAACCTGCTGATAAGTCCATAGGTCAGGAAAGTCTGCCATCAATCACTCACTATGTGGCATATCTAGGCGAATACCGAGGAATTCCAAATTGATACTGTGATGTGACATGACAAAAGTCAAATGAATGACAAAAGACATACAGGAATCACTGAACTCGCCAACCGATGGAGTCTTTCGCGTAACTATCTCTCTCACAGCTCTCGTTCCAACGCTTGGCGAAATCCGTTCACTTGCTATAAAAACAATGAAATAGTTGCAAAGTGTAGGCCTATGTGCGAACGAGATAAATTCATACCAAGTGACGAAAAGTGACATTTTGGTGAAAAGCTCCATCGAACTGTCATTTTGATTTTAGTCCGGTGACAGGAAATTGACATTCGAGTTCGGAATTCGATATAGAAATTTTTCCTGCAGAGTGAATGGAATATAATCGAAGTGGATGTTTCGAGAACTTCGTTCATTTAAACAAATAGGCGAATATCTGAATCTAACAGTTTAGTTGGTTTTGAATCTTCAGGTAGTGTGCATCGATAACGAAAGTAAGGAGCTGTTAAATTGAGATTAAAGTCATGAATATATAAAATAAATAAATAAATGGAGTGGCGCAACAGCTCGAGGTGAACCAGGGCCAACTTCTCAACAATGTATGCTGGTGTGTTAATTTCTTTCACATACAAAGGGACTTACAATTTTTCGCCGAATCTGAAAGTTTTTCAAGACAAATGATACTCTTGGAGGGCTTGTCAGACCCTCGCGGAGGTGGGGACCGTGAAAAAGAACAAGTTTTTTTTCAGGTGGCGATGGCAGGATTCGAACCCAGACCTTCGGCGTAGTAAGCACACACACTAAGCACTACGCCAAAGCACCCTAACCATGAATATATACATAATTCTAATTGTGGTGAAGTTAGTTTGTTCTTATTTGAACTTAAACTAGTGGGATGGTAACAATCCGCCTAGGCGAAATCCGCCTAGGCGCCTAGGAGAATAACCAATACCTCATCCCAATTGACCACTGTCAAGCTCCAAAATGCGTCAAAAGTCTGGGTTGTTAAATTTCAGTTTCTATTAACCTTAATTGTGTTAAGAATTTGTCAGTTAAGAATCTTCTTTCTTAAAAAAGGGGCGTGGCATCAACCCCTTTTCAATAACATAATTTTTTTATCATATTTGTTATCAGATGCAGTATACACGTGTTGATCGCAGTTTTATATTAAAAATTTGATTTTTTACTTAAAAACGCCTCCAAAAGTGGGCGTGGCAAAAATTTATTTCTTTAAGTTGATCTGAACATTTTATGATGCAAGTTTTTTGGATTTAAAGCAAATATATCAACAAAAGCCTTTTATTAAAATGTATATTAAATATGACCACGCCTACAAGGGGGCGGTTTTCGCTTTTTTTTTGAATGCTTATCACAATAGCGAGGATATCGCATACCAAATTTCAGCTTCCTACGACAACTTTGATTTTTCATGCTAATAAGTAAAGTAGGCGTGTCAGTGGGCGGATTTTAAAAAATTTTACACTTGCACTGCTTCGGGACCTAGAAAGAACAGATATCAAGCTTCAAGTTCCTGGCTCAAAAAAACAGGCCTACAAACTACCGACAGACGGACGGACGGACATGGCTCATTCGACTTACAATTCAGTCTCGATCATATGCCCTTAAGGTCTTTGGGGTCTACGGTGATTATTTCTCTATGTTACAAACTATGAATCCAACTTAATATACCTCCTATCCTATGGTATGTGGTATAAAAAAAGTTGTGTGTGATAAATCATCAATTTGGATGCCGTGTATGACAGCAGCACCAATGACAGCAAAACCAAGTATATGCTGTCATCAAGAAAAGACACCCATTACTAACGTCTTGGACAAAACATCACCATCGACAGCTATAACTTTGACGTAGTTAGGGACTTTATCTGCCTGGGTTCCACTATCAATTCAGACAAAGACAACAGTGCTGAAATCAAACGAAGGATAACTCTTGCCAATCGCTGTTTCTTTGGGCTAAGAAGGCAATTGAGTAGCAAAGCCCTCTCTCGAGCAACTAAAGTGTCCATGTATGGATGGCCCTCATCATCCCAGTCCTGCTTTACGGTGCGGAAGCATGGACCCTGTCAAAGGCAACTTTAGGCTGCTTCGAGAGGAAAATTCTTTGGACGATTTACGGTTCCGCCTGCATAGACGAAGAGTGGAGGAGGAGATACAAAATCGAACTGTACGGGCTGTACAGCGACACCGACCTAGCCAGAAGAGTCAAACCACGGTGGGTGGGTCATCTAGAGCGGATGGACACCAACGCCCCGTCCCGCAAAATCTTCGAATTCACCCCTCAGGGACGGCGCAGTAGAGGAGCGCCGAGACTCAGGTGGCACGCGCAAGTGGAAGAGGACCTCAGACGAAGACGGCTAGCTAGAGACAGAGCTAGCTTGCCAAGTTTGTTGGCTGAGGCCCATGTCCACCCTGGACTGTAGCGCCACCTTAAGTTAGTAGGAGTAAATAAGTATCACAGCATCTTTAGATATGCTGTGATACTTATTTATATGTATTTATTTATTAACTAATTTGTATTCCTTGTTGTATATGGAGCAGTGTCAGGCTTTGATATTACTGCTAAGCTCGTCAGTTTATGCATGGCGGTTCCGTCAAGGTCAGTAAAGACGATCCCTTTAATGTCAATAAATGATTAAGGTGCCACCAACCAGAGGCGCGATCTGTCAAAAGTTCGTATAATGACTCGCTTAAGAAGATTACATTGACAAAATGGTTAATCAGTCAATGAGGGCAAAGGCAAATGCTGTTATCAAGAAAATACACCCAAAACCGACGCCTGGGTCAAAACACCACCATTGACAGCTATGGCTTTCAGTTACGTAGGGGCTTTCAGGGTTGTGCTATAAATTCAGACAGCAATACCCAGCGTTGCAAATCAACGAAGCTCATGCCAATCGCTGCTTATTTGGGCTAAGAAGACAATTGAGTAGCGAAACCCTCTCACGCACAAGTGCCCATTTTTACTAAACCTTTATTATCCGTTTCCTGCTTTACGGTGCAGAAGCATGGAAGCATGAACCTGTCAAGGGGAAACTAAAATGCTTTAGACTGCTTCGAGAGAAAAATTGGTAATTTTTGGTTCCATCTGCATACACGGTATGTCGGTAGAGCAAAAGATAAAAGATCGACTGGCTAAAGATAAAAGATTTAAATCAAAAGATAAAAGATTTACTGGCTGTACAGCGACCCCAACCTATTCAGAAAAGTAAGAATACAACATTTGTGACGGTTGGATATCTAATGCACCAATGCGGGCGAAGATTAACGGAAAATTTTCGAATCCACCTCCATAAGGGACGGCGCAGTAGAGAAGCCCAGAGACTTAAACGACAAACACAAGTGGAAAGGGACTTCACCCAACATCGCATGCTGAGCATACCTACTCCCTAAAGGAGCGCGGAATAAACGGTTACTCAGATAAGCTAGAACATAGAGCATCAAGAATTGAACTTTGCTACCATCCTGCTGTAGTTCCATGCTTCTCTTTCACGAAAAAAGCTCAAAGTATGTCAATTTAGCAAAGAATTCCTTATAGATCGTAACTCAAAATTAGCATTTTAGGAGGACGCAGAGTGCTCAGGCCTAGAGACGACAAAAACACATGTACAAGCAGAGCAAACTGACATTCTTGTCAAGGTACTGAGAGAAAATGTTATCAGAGCTTACTTAAAATTTATTAAAATTTATTTAATTTATTTTTACTTAAAATTTAAAAATTTATTTTAATTCGAGATTTTTCTATGTTAATTGTTTATTTTGAGTGATTAGTATCTATGCGTAGAAGATCCTGAGTTGGGTCCTGAGCCGTCAAAAAGCTCAGGACCCAACTCAGGATCTTCTCAGCGAGGGACTGACGGAACCTCCGAGAATACAATTTTTCGTGAATTTTTCGGGAATCGCAAAAATTTTGAACCTTTCTCCATGGTGTAAAACCACCTACAAAGCAAACTGCAAGTAGGTCTCAGCTCACCTTGCAGCTGCCCGCTAGGCCTATTGGCAATACCAGGCCGGAATGAATGGTTAGCACATGTTCTGTTACGAAGAACCTTTAGCCTCAAACCCGAGATGACACGAGAGATCTTATCCGACTTTGAACTAAATCACAAATTCGCACTGTTACCTTCCTTTATTTTACTATTTGTCCACAACATGTCACCGATAATGTGGCGGCTTCAATCAAATCGCTACCAACTAAAATTTTTTAAATCCTGAAACTGTCTCAGATCTTGAAATATTATAAGATTTTCACACGCGAGCGACAACATAATTTAATCTTGTAACAACATTATTTATGTTGAATATCTTGAATCTTTTAATTTCAAATCCAAAAAAAGCTGTTAAAAACCCTCTAAAACAAATCAAACGTCATTTTAAGAATTAACGTCGGCTTATGCTCAAGTCTCTATGTTGAAAAGCCAAAACACTGGTGCGAAATGGATTTGACATGTGATTAAATCGCAATTTTTCGCAACGAATTTATCAGTTTATAACAAACGTACATTAATAATTTGAAAATGAAAACTTACATGTGAAAAAGTTTTTGAACTCAGTTCCAAAAGTCAAAACAATCTCCCTGTCCTCCAAACACATCCTTTCACTTGCACTGTTTACCACGAACTGAGCGAGCTGTCAAATTGCGTGCACTAGCAGAGACAGAACTCTGAGTGTGTCTTTGCTAGTTCTAAATTCGAAATGATTCATGTCAAGGCTAATTCCGCTGTGGCATCTAATGGTGAATAGAACCGAATTGATATCAAATATCCTTCAAAAAGTTTAAATTAAAATCCAAAACAAAGATATTGGATACTTGCAAAATACTTGTACATTTGCTAAATAATAATATGTAGCAGGTCTGGTTTTTGAAATAATACGTCTATTCGCGTACCCAGGGCCAGGATATCTCAGAATATACTGAAATATGTTACAACTGAGTGGGGTGCCGTGGCGTAGTGGTTAGTGTGTGTGCTTACTACGCCGGAGGTCTGAGTTCGAATCCTGCAATCGTCACCTGAAAAAAAAGACTTGTTCTTTTTCACGGTCCCCACCTCCGCGAGGGTTTGACAAGCCCTCCGAGAGTATTAATTGTCTTGAAAAACTTCTCAAAGTGCCGTTCGGATTCGGCAAAAAATTGTAGGTCCCCTTGTATGTAAAGAAGTTGGCCCTGGTGCACCTCGAACAGCTCGAGCGCCACTCTATTTATTTATTTATTTATGTTACAACTGAAGCACTTAATCATTATTAATAACTTTTGAAGCCAATAGTCTCTGCAGCTAGGCTCTATAACCTTATATTAACTTGTAATTTTAATTACCTGATAATAAATTATAATAATAAAATTAATTACTTTTGTGGCAAGATTGAATTTGACTTGACACCTAAATAGTTTCCAGACAATGTTATATCCCTACGTTTTCTGCACTTTAGTAAAATATGAAAATATTGTAAACCAAATATATTTCCAAAAACCGGCCTCCCCCAAGACCAAATTGTTTCAGTGGTAGGTACCTACATCCTACATGTAAAGTCAGGTTTGATACCTGCAACCCATTATTGTGTTTTAATACCTCGTGTCGTGTTTGCGTTAATTACGAAAACTATTGCACTGTCCAGGAAGAACTTAACAAAACAACCACAGTTAAGCGATTCTTTTTATTTCACAGTCAATAAGCCGTTAGCCACAAACCAAAGCACAGTAAAACACGATAAAAACGTTAAGTTGGTAGCTGTTCAAAGCCTAAACTACCTAAAGAAAATTAGCATTTCAGAAATTAATTTCAGCTTCAGCATAAATTTAATTAAAAATACGCAACATTTCAATGAAAAAAACTCAGCACCAATTAAAAAACACTTTTAGACAAACTAAACATTATTTAATTATTAAAGCTTATCAACTTACATGCGGAAAATATTGTCGCAAACGTCGAAACGAACTTTCTGTATTTCGAGCACATCCTTCCACTTGCACTGTTTATCACGAACTGAGTGAGCTGTCAAAATTTCGAGCACTAGCAAAGACAAAACACTGAATGTGAATTTGTGTGGTGTGTCTTTGCTAGTTCTAAATTCGAGATGATTGATGCCAAGGCTAATGTCGCTGGAACGTCTGGTGGTGGATAGGTGCAAAATGATATTTAATGTCTCAAAAATTATAAAATCGAAAACGGAGGTAGAGGTACTGTGTGAAGAAAAACAAGTGCCAAGATTGCATTTGTAATGTTCGTAGGGTGTGTGGTCTCCTTAGTTTTGTTTTATTCTCAACAAATTTCTGAACGACCGCCGCGACCAACGTGAAAGGTGAAACAAATCAAATTATTGACAAGGTATTTGCAGATGTAGGTTAGGTTTACGGCAATGAATGAAAGCATTATGCTAGGTTTCCACTTGTCGATTTATTGACAAACTTTGACAGTTCTCCCCTTTGTCAATCAAAGACACAATTGGCAAAGCGTAAGCCAATTCATATGTCAATTCAAAGACACTCTATTTCTACTTGCCAATTTCTCAACATAACCTAAAAATACGTCGTTTGTCAATTACAAATCGACAAGTGGAAACTTAGCATTAGTTGATTAAGGAATGCGTCAACTAAGAAATGTGTATGAGGATATCATACGGAATTATATAGAATGTCTTTCAAAAGATTTAAAATTAGATGTTGGACGAAAAAAGTTGGACGTAAATTCAAAGTGATTAATGTCAAGGCTAATTATGATGTAACGTCTGCTGGTGGATAGGGGTAAATTGATATCTAAAAATTTTTATGCTGATTACTCAATTTAGTTTGATGCATTCATGATGTTTGGTTATACTATGTTTTCACTAGAGCTAATGAGATCATTTCAATTAACTGATGATAAATCGGTGTCCTTAAAATACCACAGACGTTTGTGGGCTGTAAAAGTACAATTTTTCCGATTTGGCGTAATTTTGTTTACCTGGCATGCATCGAACGTTTGAAAGCTGACTTCATAAGAGATAACAAAAATGTTATAGGAATTTAATTTTTACGGTTAATTCATTCATCAGTTGTAAATTGATCAAAACGCTTTTCCCCAATTAAAATCCTGCACTGCATTTTCATTAGCTTTTGGTAAAGAAAAAATACATAAATCATGCTGATGAATTCAAAATGTGCGCCCCATTAATTTTTTTTTTTGCATTGGATCTCCAGCTCCGTCCCTGGAGCAGCTGCCAAAGCTATTTAGAACTTATAAATGACAACACTTTTTTCTAGAATTTCAAAATGAGCTCATTTCGGCCCTAATGAAAACGTAATATTACATATCACGAACGTATTAATTATTATTTTATAATGAGTGCTTAACTCTTTCCCAACGAGATGGCTCAACAAGTTTTAGGACGACACACGTTTATGTGACAATTTGCAGAACTGCAAATTAAGGATCTGCACTGTAAATTAAGGAGAATAGAAGAACTGCAATGAACTGCTACTCATTGTTTTGAGTGGAGAGATATTGGTTTGTGACCGTTTTTATAAACACTGGCATGGGAAGCAACCATTTGTACTAAACCTATATACCCTTTTTACACCGAGCCCAGAATCTAGATTCTGAACAATTCGATTTCAAAATCCAATTGAGACTTTTACACAGCGAAAATTATGTAGGTTTCGTTGACGTTTCGGTAAATTGAACACCAGCCGTCCAATTTGTCACAGTTCTTACAAGTTAAATGGCTTTAAATAAGTACAAAAACAATTGTAGATAACTCAACAAGCACTGGAAAATGATTAACAATCATTTCACCATTAAATTGTATTAAAAAATTTAAAATATTTCTTTCATTTAATTTGTAAACAAACTTCATCTGCTGTTTTGTCATCGGCAATTCGTTCATCGTGGATGATTTCCACAAAATCGAATACAAATCTGGTACATTTGTATTCGATTTTGTGGGAATCTAGATTCTGACCTAGATTCTGAATTCCACAAATGTATGGGAAATCTAATAGATTTTAATTAGCTTTTGGGACTTTTTTACTCTGAATATAGATTCTGGCTCGGCTTTAAAACCGTGTTAGGAGAAACTAAACGGAAGTAATGGCTGTTTCGCAAGCAAATTCGAGCCACCGAAAAAACACCGAGGAGAAGCTGGCTTTAAATCACAAATTACTTAAAGAATTAGATATTCAACTAGACTGGAAAGCCGAGGGGCCTACAAGTTGTTGCGATGGATATACCTGGAAAACTACGCATACTCTCACATTTTGTCAATGTATTCCACACTTGGAGAGATTCACCACGAAGTTCAAGTGATTCACCACGAAAACATGGCGGAATCAGCTTTTTGCTCCGTCTGCCGGACAAAAATTGTAACGAATTCCAATATCCGGAAGTCGCCACATAGTGGGTCGTGCTACATTAATGTTGTTTTGCTAGAGACCTTAAAATCATTTTTATCTTAATCGTATTCCAGTTATAGATTATGTATTTCAAATGCCTTCTAAATATTTTCATATATAGTTAAAAACAAAACACAAAAAGCGTAAATGAAACTAATTCTTTACTGCCTAAATGCCTGTGCCTCTGATAAGTTTGTGTTTTATGTTACCGGATTAAAGCTTTAAAAAGCAAAATTTACGGTTAAGTACCAATAAAATGTTTTCTACATGTTTTGACGAAATCAATCGTTAGTATATTAAAAAGTAAAAGTCATTAGAAAGGTTCAAAGGCACTTTTATTATTTTTATTATAGCTATAATTTGAATTCATTATTCGAACAAATCAATATTATGATATAATTGTCATCCTTATCCTTCCAAGTCGATATTATTGCATGCATTTGAGATTAGAGTTGAACATTAAAAGCCAAATTGGCAACTGAGAACAGAAGAACTGCACTTTTGAGTGAACCCATTTCGTAAAAAAAATCAGTAGCACATTGAAATTGATTTCTGTCAGTGAACTAGCAAAGTAGTCGAAACAAAAATGTTTATGTATATTTTTGTAGGTAACAATAGAGATTGACACCAAAAGAAGCATTCATTAAACAAACAAATTTAATCACAAGTAAAAAAAGTTTCAGTGATGCAATCCAATGAAAGCTATATTTAATGCTTCTAAACTTCTTAATTTTTCTTAAATTTGGGAACGCTTAATATTTTACGCAAGTAAAAATCAAAAGCCTTTTCCTAAAATGGAAGTTTTCTCGATTGTTTCCTAACTGCTGCTCTTGTTTTGCTGAATAACTAATATTTTCTGCATTCCTACATAATTAAAAACTGAACATCAATAACACATGAACGATTCTGGAGAAAAGAAAAGCCCAACTGCGTAATAATAATAATAAGCGTCTCACACGCATTCACCGTCACAAAACCGAAAAGCATAAACAACAAATAAACAAATAGGTTTTGGGGGAAAGGGGACGCACAAGTTGAATATTTAGTTACTAAGTAATTTGTGACCCGAACTATATTGAAAAAAAGACCAAATTCGTAAAAATATCCAATTACGTCATAAACATTCCAGTATTTCCAGGCACATTTAAATGAACTAAATTTTACGATTTTGTAGTCTCAATGTAGGCTCACCCCAAATGTGGGCAAAATTAAAACAGAATTGTCATTTTGACTTTAATGACTTGTGTGTTATCTTTTGAATTTTTTTTAAGATATGTATTTAAATTTTTCAAATGTCAGTGTGAAATTCACCTCGCTATTTTGGCGGGCTCTCAAATTTTTGTTTACTTTTGTCACACGTATTCACCGACACGGAACTCAAAACAATAACAACAAATAAACAAATGGGTTTTGGGGGGAAGGGGACGCTTAAGTTGAATATCTAGTTATTAAGTAATTTGTGCTTTAAATGTAGCTCTTCTCTAGTATTCTAACAATGTTTTGTGGATTAATATAACAAATCAGAAAAAATCATAGTCAATACATCCAATTCATGCATTATTACTTTAAAAATTTTAATTCACAGCGTCTTTTAAATTTGTTTTCTTTACATGCCTTCTTCATATTAGTCTATCAAGATAATAGTGTGATATTAGTCACACAGATAACACCAGCAACATCGACATCGACATCAGCAGATTTTTTTGCCGTGTGTATATACTGGCGAATAAATAGATGACAACAGCAACATCAGCGTCGACATCGACCTAATCCTAAATTTCGATGTTGCTGTGCAAGTGCTACCAACGTCACAATGCCGCTCTAGTAAGAAATACCCACGGAACTAGTTGCTGTCAATGTTCTCAATCTGTTTTACACAACTTTCGGTGGTGGCTGTCGATGTCGAAGTGGTTCATCTGTTTCTCGCATAAATCTTAATGGGTCGACATTTAGAGTTTCCGCACTGTAAGATCCAGAAGTATACAGGCACAAGATCTTAAGTTTTGAAGTACAAATTTACCTACAATAAAAAAAAAGTTCTAAATGAGTAAAAATACTAGCATAGCACTTCAATGGTAGTAAAAAAAATGTACTAGTTTAGCAAAGCAGGCAACACAGCCCGTTTCAAAATTTGAATGTCAGAAGGAAAACAGTTCACGTTTACGTTTGGCACTTTAATGCGAGAAACAGATTAACCACTTCGACATCGACAGCGACATTGACAACCACCACCAATTTGATTCTCTTGATGGCAGCACACGTGGTACATTTCCGCCACCAGCTCTCGACGTCGGGTCACTTAGCCAATAAAAGCATTCCCGTGACCTTTCAATCGTCTAGTTGATTCCCAAGTACCCACCCGATACTTCACCGTGCATGTCCCGTAGAATTCCCTGCACTTTGCACCATGAAACCAACAAGCCACATCTAGAAAGACCTAGAGAACGATCTTGTTCTGTCTGGGCCAATTTTCAAAAATTTTATGATGGTCGATTTCATCAACCAACTTCTGCATCGTGAAGCTGGTTCTCAAGCCTATCCCGAATGGCTATCCCTAGACATTTTCCTGCCAGGTTGAGTGGATGTTATCCCTGCTAGACTGTGACATCGTTAAGCCTTCGGTAATCCACGCAGAATCGAGTGCTACCATCCTTCTTTTTCACCAGTACAATAGGTGATGCCCAAGGAGTTTTCGAGCTTTCGATCAAACCTTCTTTTTCCATGGTCGATATCATCTCGGCAGCCTTCTCTTGCTTCGCTAACGGAAGTGGTCTAGCAGGTTGGCGGATTGGTCTAGCATCCGCGGTAGGTATGCCGTGCTGTACTAAGTTTGTTCAACAAGAGTCTCCAAAATATGTCAGCAAACTTGACAATTAGATTTTCCTGTATGGTTTGCTGCTCCTAATTTAGCTCACAGTCTCCGAGTACAGTCTTACATACCTCGGTCAATTCTAATGGAGAGATAGGACTCGCGGACTATGTCGAAATGGCTGCAATGGGTACGCACCTTGCTATCACCTCTTCTTGTCTGAGCTTAACGGAGCGCTTATTTGGACTCATTATTTCCGGCACGATGTTGCTTTTGGGTTCTGCAAGAATTTTTCCCAAGACGTAACTTTTAAATTCACTTTTGAAGCAGAACTTCATCGGTTCCCATTATTGCTCGAAGATTCACAGCGTTGTCGTTTCCATATACGTGTACTTAGCACCTGCATTCGAAGGCCTAGAATTACCTCGTGTGCCTTCATGAAGTCCACTCCAATGATGCATTCTTCGCATTATTTCGGCTACCAAGAATGCATGTGAGAAGGTCAATCCTTCTTGTTGTATCTGTAGCAGCACCTTCCCTTTTTCCTTTCCCGCTTCTCCTGTAGCTGTCTTCGGACTGTAGCAGCTGGTGTTATGAAGCCAGGATGTCTGTGAAGAAGGTGGTGTATTATTAGGTGTTTTCCAACTGCTGTTGCTCCGAAGCTTGTCCAGCAGAGTGAATGTTGTCCCTGTCAGATGCTTCTTCGTTTTGCCTTCTCCTAGCGCAATGTGAACAGCTCGCTTCCAGCTTGCTACAATTCCAGCATCTCATTTGTCCCCGAATGGTGTTCGTGTTTTGCCTTTCGATGTTGATGCGCTGACATAAGCACTTTAGCGTAGCCATTTCCCTAATGCGATGGCTACCTTGCGAAGCTGCTTGCTACTGCTTCCATTGTCAAGGCAAATGCTAGTGCTTCAGCTAGTGTTTTCTAGCTAAAAAGAAAAAACAAATTCCCCTTTCTTGCTTTTGAGAGCATTCTTTTGCTCTTCCTGGCCACTCTCCAGCTTCTCGAATTTATCGTCCAGATTTCCGAACTTCTCTAAAAGCAAATCCATGAACGCGGGCATTTCATCGGCAGTACTTCCTGTGCTTTGTTGCTGTTCTTCTTGAACTTGTTGTTCTTCTTTTTGAACTCGAACAGCATCGTATCGGGGTCTTCACCTTCCTCAATACTAGCATCCTGGAGCCGGAGCAACAATATCCTTTTAAGCCGTGAAGTCTTTTACCTGATTCTGCTTTCAACTCAGCTGTTGTCAATTGTTCAATTTTTCAACCCATTTTGAATTTTCACACAATTTTTAGAACACAATCAGTTTCTTTTCAATATTTGTTCCAAAAATTATAGCCAATAAATAAAATAGCCAATAAATAAAATAGCCAATAATTCACTGTTTTCATAACTTCGCTAATGAGACTTTATCGCACAATCAGTGTTTATATATCCGAAAAACTCCACAATAAGTTCTGTATAAATGCACACTGTTTACACACACTATCTCTGGAGAATTCCACCGCAAAAATAAAACGTTTTAGTTGACGACGCTATTTACGCGCAATATTTCGAAAAATCCACTAAAAAAAATCTGTTTGATACACTGTTCCGGAAAAATCTGTTCCGGAAAATTCCACTGCAGAATTTGCCCGCAAAATGCTAGGTTTTATCCCCAATGACTGAAACCAATGTAATATTTTTGGCTTGGAGTTCGTCGAATAAAACGCGATTTCACTTTTAAAAACTAAATAGTTCGTTAAAACTGACTGGAACCGCACGGAAAATTATTCTTCCTGTACTCGCACGTTTTTCAATCGCCGTGTGTTTCAGACCTAAGATGTCAAAATAGAAATGGATAGGATGCCACATCACAATATAATGTACTGATCAAAGTGGTGGCGGGGAACAATTTTTGCAATCACTAACTCTCCTCCATATACTTAACAGCCATGTAAGGAGACGATTTAAAAACTAATTCCAGGCAACGTGTGTCGGCTATTTATACAAATATATGACTTGTCTTGAAACTTCTAAATCACACTAGATTGAGGGCGGAGTTTGACAACTGGAGTTCATTCATTGTATTCACTATTCTCCACTGCTGGGGAAATTTGGATACGGCGGGGTGTCGCTTAAGAAATTGAATTAAAAACATTTTTTGCCGCCATATCACATTACTTTCCACCAAATGATTGTTTTTGACTTGTTCTAAATTACCAAAAAAAAATTGTTTTTTGAATGAATTTGAAAATTGCTGGTCCTAACGACAATTTACAGAATTTAACCACCAACTACCAACCAGTTCACACAAGGCTTTGTTAATAATGTTTTTCACCAAACTTTTTAGTACCAATCTACTACATAGCATTAAAGATCTCACAGCGCCATCTGTTGGTTCACCATCAAGTCACGGTCATCCATGTTTATTGTCAAAATAATTTCTTCAAAACAAACAACTTCGTTTTCTCCCTCTCTCTACCAACCGCTTACGCGATCAATCGCATGCGCTCTCATTCTGGCCACCCGCCGCCGGGGTTTGCTTGCTGCCAACTTACCACAGCCGAAAACTCCATTTAGTAGTTTCTCGTCCGCCGTGTTGTGTTGTGTTTTCTCGCGTCTCACTGCCGATTAAATTATTTCTTGGTGTTAAAAAAAAACAGTTCTGCTGCCCTCAGTGCGTAAACAAATCAAACAATCGCCGAAATCTTTATCACATTTCACAAATCAAAAAACAATTCGTTGAGAAAATATAGTTTTGCGGTTGATTTTCGTTATCAAAATTTTGTGTGCGTGCGCGAGTGAATGTATGTGTTGATATAAAATGTTAAAATGTGCTCCTTTGTGACACCAATACCAATGCGTTCAGCAGCGCCGTCGTCGTCGTCGAAGTCGATATCGTTTTCGTGCGTCGCCTCCTCCTCGTTTGTTCGTTCTTGTTCCTGCCGTGCTTGAGTGTTGGTCCGTCGAATAGAGCGAGAGAACGAGCCGAGCAGCAGCAGAGAAACACACAAATTCGGTATCCTCCGCGTATAGGAAAAAGGGGATGAAAAATTTCTGTCCCGTGTTATTTTCATTTTTTTGCATCGCAAGTTTGTCGTCGTCGTCGTCGTAGTCGTCCTTTTTCCCAGCTTCTTCGATATATCCCCCCAATCGGTTTGAAATTACACTGATTTAGCTGGAATTAAATTGTGTGTCCTTTGTCCTGGTGCAGCAAGCCAAGGGTTGTGCAATAGAAGAGGTACCTGCAAATGCAATCGGGGGTGTGAAAGTGCGATAAAATGCGAAAAACCATCCATCCATCTACCCCGAGTGTGAAGTGAAAGTGAGTGTTATATAAAAATATAACAAGGACGAAGTGTGGTGCAAGCGGAAAGCGAAACGAAATAAAAAACGGAGCACCCCACCCCCGCCGTCGTGTGTCCGGGAAAATCGCTTTGAATCTGGTGTCATTTTTTTTTCTGTTTCGGTTTGCAGCGGATTCGTACCGCCCGTGTCGAGCAATAGTGTAGCTGTACCGCGGTTAGGTTAAGCTTCCAGCCACCCATTCCAGCAGTGGGTGAAACGGAGCGAGAACACCACCAGCTATACTAACACACCATCAGAAAGAAAAAACCTTCGACGACACACGCCAGCAGCCATCCAGCTAGCTACACGATAAAGGATAAACTTACACTTTTGTGACGTCAGCAGGAGAAGCAGCAGCAAACAGAATCAGCATGGACCATCCCAGTATCCTTGTACGAATTCTACACGCGATTCCGCATGTGAATTACACATTTCGCCGGGTTAATGACACTTTCAATCCGGACAGCGATATTTATCTCGAGGTGGGTACCTACAACTTAAACGTTTTTTTTTTGTTCCTCTTTTCCGTTATTTTTTTGCGTTAACTTCATTTGGTGAAGGGGTGGAAAGTGGAATAGGTGTATTCACATTCGCAGCATCTTCAAGTTTCCATCGCTTCTTTCTTTTCGGTTTGTGTCCTTATCCCTGGCTCTAAGAGGATTCACTCTTTGGAGCTGTTTCCCTTGCATCCACCACAAACACGATGTGTGTGTATATACAAATGGTGAAAATCTCTCGAAAAGGACCCCAACTCCGGGCCAGATCCTTCGCACCCACCGCGGTGGAGTACGAAGCCGTCTCATCTCTACCAGACCACGTCGTCGCTCTGCATCTCTACTCGGGGCTACTGTTTCTACTGCTGCTCACGCAATTACTCTGAGAGTGTGTTGGTTTTTTGAGAGGACTTTCAATTGCCAGTGTGTGTGTGGCAGTAGATTTGAGGTTGGGTATCCTTATTTAATCCCCACTGGGAGGATTTGCTTTTGTTTCTTCTTTGTAACGTGTTCCAACGAGGGTGGTTGACGATGGCGACTCAAGAGCAAAACTCACCATGTGGTAGAAACAATGAAGGATGCGGCGATTGTCAAATGTCATAAAAAAATCAGGAGATTTTAAATGTAGGACACAAAAAGGCTGTGTAAAAAATTAAACGAGGACCCAAAAAAACTGCCCGATCGTCCTTCATATGCAATAACCTATTGGAAATTCAGGATAATTTCTGGAAAAAAATATAGAAATTTGCGTCCTTATCAAATTTTAACTCAGGGCCAGCTCTTCAGTGCGAGATCGTAACAGTTTCGTATAGTTTAACTGAGGGAAACACCAAATATATCAGGTTTCCAGTCACTTTTGATATGGGTTAACCTTAATTATGTGGTTTTACCCCCGAATAGACTTTGGAAAACAGTTCCAACCTTCTTTTTCCGTTTTTCTATGTGATATGACAGTTGCTTTGCGCGTTTCTGCCAAAAAAAAAACGGAAGAACAAAAAAACAGGACGAAAAAAACGTTCTTACAATTTAACAGATGTAGCCCTGCACTAAAAACTGGTCCTTGATTTAACTCCAAATTTGTCCTATTCCTGGACTGAGAGATCTTGCTTCAACTCAAGGTTAAGTCTGCACGGAAAAACTTGCCCCGTAATTCTACGGGTTGTACGGCGACATAAGTCAAGAAAGCATTGGGCAAAGGCCGGTTTTTCAGTGCACAGTTAAGCCCAAGTTAAACCAATAACTGTAGAGTGGACTCCGGAACAAAACAAATCTGGAGGTTATCCAGCGAGCAGTTTTTCAGTTCCAGGTTAGGCTACGCGCACCCATGCGACTTTAGTCGTTGTCGATTGCTTTTTTTATAGAACATTTTTTGTTTCTATGGACACCTGGAAAATTTTCTAAATCAAAATTTTTTAAATTTTTCGAAATCTTCGACTTTCGAAATTATCACTCTCTCACCTGTCACTTTACTTGGCGTCTCGATACGTCAGATTAATGCCTTGATGATTTCCACGATTGGGAATCGACCGGAAAACACCTAGTGGGGACATCAATTGTCAAGAAAAGCCTATTCTGTCATTTTCCAGTAATCTTCCAATCGTGAAAATCGGCCAGGCATTTATCTGACGAATGAAGACGCCAAGTTACATAGAAAAACAGCCAAAGAAGTTCGAGTTGCTCTTTAATGTCATTTTTCACAGGAACACGCAAAGCAACTGGCATTTTACACAGAAAAAACAGGCAAAAAAGTTCATACTGCTCTCCAGAGTTTGATTCAGGATTAATTCACCCAATTTGACGAGTTAAACCGAGATTAAGACCGGATCGAAATAGACCGAAAAACTCATTTCTAGAGCTAAGCTCAATTTAACTCCGAAACTTGAATAAAACTCGGATCTCTGACGGAAAAATAGAGGCAAGACGGTTAGGAATAGGACATGTAGGGCGAATCTCTGCAAGCAGTTTAATAAGAAGCGGACTAACTGGAAAAAAAGGTTGCCTTAAAGCCACCATCGACCAGCGACAAAACAGTTTTTGAGTTCATTGCGTCTTATCAGAGGCGCCAGGTGTCGTCTTCCGTCGCTCCCATAACATCCAATATTTTTCGACGGTGACTGCCGCTCTTGGATATAGACATTCGACCCGAACTGTTGCGCTAGATTAAAAAGACGTAGGAATCAGACTTTTGTTGCTTTAAACACCTCTTCATCGTTTGTCCAACTTGTTGCCTAACCACGAGAATGTACGTTCGCGGCGTTGTTTTAAGGTCACCAAACTAACATCCCGACTTTCTATAAAGCAGCTCGATTTCTTCGACAACCAGAGAAGGTGCCGCATATGCGCGATCGATTATGATCAGTCAGCGAAATTATGATGTGACTCGTTTTGTTCTTCAAATATCGTCATCGTTGCCATTCACTAAGCCCAAAAACGCACGTTTAAATGCAGCCGTGTTAAAGATCAGCCTTGTCACTTATCGGGCTCCAGTGAGCCCTTACATCCACTGCCGTAGTTGTGCCGTTGGTAAGCTAGGCTATATTTTGTGACAAGGCCCGAATTGACATCGGAGAACTTATGAAAAATTTCCCCGTCCTCAGACTCTATTGGTCTACCAGAAGAACCTGCACCATGCTAGGAGACATTCTTACAGATCTTTCTTCTTCCCACCCACGCCAAAGTGTACCTTATGATTCCAGGATGAAAGTTTGTAAAGTTCCTTTGTCAAATCGTTTGTTAAATCTTTCCGATTACCTTTAAGATCTTCTTTTATATATTTAAGGCTTTAGACTCCCAGGTGAGACGGATAATCGAGGCAGAGGCTCGTTATACGTTAGGAACACTGCGCGAAGCCCAAATGACATCCGATAGATAGATAGAAGAGCTTTATTTAGCCATTGGCTATTCAATCACAATTTCTTTAACAATTTTGAAAATAAACAGTAAGCTTATTTCATACTAAATATTGAGATTACTAATTATTAAGATTATAAGTCTTTATGTTTTCATTTGTGTACAATATTAAAAATAGATAATTTATATAGATAAACAAATCAATATGTCGCTTTTACATGAGTAATTAGATTTTTTTTAAAAGTTCTTATGCAAGTTTCATTTCTTAACAAATTAGGTAGGCTGTTAAATAATTTCAGGCCTTTGTAAAACAAAACATTTTGACCAGAAGAAGTTGAATAGTAATGTAATCTGAAATCGTTTCTATTTCTTAAGTTATAAGGTTGAACCTCTGATACATATACTAAAAGATTCGACAAATATTCGATATGCCCGAGTAGGTAGTAGGTACAGCCTCATAGCCAGGAGGTTCATAGCGATTCTACGACCCGAATCATTTAGGCGTTTAACTAGGCCCGTTTGGAGTTTATGATCAAGCCAAAGCCGCCAGTCGCCGTCAAAGCAAAAAACTTCGGTTAACTGATAACAAGGCAAAATCTAGAGCTTCTCCAAAGACGACCCAACAGTAGTTTATTCATCTGCATACACCAGGTGGGTTACCCTTATATCATCCCATTTAAAGCCAGTTTGCTTAGACTATGCTTCTGTTTTTACAAGGTGGCGCAGAAGTTATCATCCGATGTCCTTTGGATGTAATTTTTTCTATGAACAAAAACGCAGATCCTTCTTTCGGGTTATGTTAAATAGTTAGGCGTTCAATTTTTTCCATTAAGTCAAGAAAATTATATCGGCTGATTGTGACGACCATTTAGGCCCGGTTTATGGCAAAAATTTTAGCATCTAACGAAAGGGTGATGCCTTTTGCGCCATCTTGTGCATATAATGGGTAGGTAGATGGTGATGGCCATTCAAGAATGAACCCAAGTTTCACTTGATACGCCTTTCTTATACCACGACTCGTGTAACCTGGCTTGTGATGGTTGTGGAGATTGTTATGAGGTCGTTGCATTTATCCAACCAGTGGAGTCAATCAATTAGATAAGCGCTCGTATCCCTTTACTCGAAATGTCACTAAGGTCAACCAAGAAAGGTTAAGGGATACCTATTGTCAAAAGCACTGTACCACTTTTGGCAAAAGGTATTCCTTACGCAGGCGAAAACCAGCAGTGTAAGGTATAATAAAGCGTTTTCACCCATCTACAGTGTCTTAAAAAAGTGTCCAAAAGCTAAACGAGGCCCAAGAAGGCCACATATCCCAAAAACCACAAGGCAGTCTGAGAGTTTGTATCGAAGCACCTGCGAAACAAGTGTGGGTCTCGGGTTTGGCACAGTTTCTAGCCGTTTCAAGTATATACACTACCTTCAACCAAAAAGCTGGTCAGTTGGTCCATCTAACATGGACCTATCTAGTGACATGCAAGTTATAGGTTGACCAAAAAAAGAAAACTTTTTATTTTCAAATGGAAACAATGGACCTGGGGATTGCGCTTGAGAGCTGTAAATAAACAAACCTGAATGTTTTCAGGCCTCAACATTTGAGCCGCTAGGCAAAGTCCCTGCTCTTATACGAGAGCCCCGTTTACATTTTCTCCGACAGCCAATCAGCTGTTGAGGCACTTGACTTATCCCAGCCCATAGCGGCTTTGAGGCCGATGAAACAGCGGACTCTATGATGACAGACGTTGCGGGGTCGGTAAAAGACTTCGACCCTAAAGACGTTTTACCGTAATACTCACCAAAGATCGAATGCACTTCAGTTTACCCTCAGCTGGTAAGGCACTCGACTTATGGACTGGTGACAGACGATGCAAGAACACCACTCATAGGAACTAATTCCTTCTTTCGGGGTCGGCAAAATACTTCGCCCCTAAAGACGTCCGCCCGTAATACTCGCCAAAGATCGGATACATTTCAGTTTACCCTCAGCTGGTAAGGCACTTGACTTATGCGAGCCCATAATGGATTTGACGCCGATAAAACAGCGCACTTTATGGTGACAGATGATGCAAAAACACCACTCATAGGACCTGAACTCACCTGGTGGGGTCGGCAAAAGATTTCGCCCTTACAGACGGTCCCCCGTTATACTCGCCAAAGATTGAATGCACGTCAGTTTACCCTCGAGCCCACTTTCGGATGTACAGTAAAGTTTAGAGCCGTACAGCGCGAATGTGGAATGTCCTCCCACGCATGATCAGATACAGTACAACGTGCAACTGTTCAAAATAAGAGTGCACCGGTGCCACTCCTCCTTTGTCTCTTCTAACATGAAAAAGGTGGCTTTTCCCTTATTCGCGAGTGTTTTAAATAGTTACAAACAAAAAAATTCTATGCTAGGAATTTGGCTAGGATCGAATCCAATGACATCTGAAACTTGAAGAACCTGCACACAAACAGCAAAGCTTACCCCCTAATGGCCAGTTTTTCAGTGCTGAGGTAAGCCCGGCTTATACCAAGATCTGAATCCCGTAACAAAACGAATCTGTTCCAATCCAGCGAAAAATTTTTCAGTGCAGAGTTTACTCCGTCTGTTACCTCTCACTTCACATAGAAAGACACAGGAAAAGAAGTTCGAATTGTTTACAGATGTCATTTTTCACAATAACACGCAAGGCAACTGTCACATTCAAAGAATTTTATACTCTTCTCCCGACATTGAACCGAGATTAACTACCAAAATTTGGTGAGTTAAGTCGAGATAAACCCCAGATCCAAATACACTGAAGAACTAATTTCTGGGTTAATCTCAGTTTAACACTGAAGCTCGGATGATCTTGAGCGTATCCTAGGAAATCCTTCTAGGGATATCCTCGTAGGCGTATCCTAGGATATATTCCATGCCGGTACCCACCAAATCTGGTGAGCGTTCCCCTATCCGGCACCTGAGCTTTAATTCGCCACCACCTTCAAAAGGGTTCGTCTTTCTTGAGAGGAGGTTTGAGCGCCGTTTTTTGAGTCAGACCGTGGGTAACGAGCAGGGGCTACGCAAACGTAGCTGCAGCTGCCACCAGTCACAGAAATGTGATGAAATGATTGATGAAAAATGCAAGAGTGTACCTTATTTTTCCAACAATGCAGTGAAACTCGGAAGTGCTTCCAGTGAGATTGTTTTGCTTTTTTGAATATTGAATTGAACTGAATCCCCGAGGATGCGACGCACCCATTTTGGAATCACACAGAGTCGTATGGAACATATAACTACACCCCACTCCTGTATTAAACTTACCTGAGAATGCTTCCACTTTTTCATGTGGCTTTTGTAAAATGTAATGCTGATCGGGCTGACAGCGCTGAAAGTTCTGACCCCAGGCCAAGGAATGACTAGTTAATCCTTCTTAGAAGGAAGCACATAGATAGCTTCTTTCTGTGGTACCTTTTCTGGGGTGGACAGAGGGAACCTCATTCATTTCCTCTCAACTCGTAATTTTTAAGCAAGAAGTTGTAGGTCGCCCCTGTTTGAGTGAAAAAAAATAACGAACAGAAGTTTTGGCAGTTGAGTCCTTGCCTATTTGCAAGTGCTTCATAAATATGTTATAACGAAAGCGAATGACAGAAGCCAAATCTGTGAAAGAAGTGCATCACTCAAACACATTTTATGGTCTTATGAGGGTAAATTTCCTGCTTTACATTTTCTCGCCTTGTACATGCCTTCAAAGAGAATTCGGGAAGCAAACCTATCTACAAAGTCACCCATAACTAGTTACTCTCTATACATACATAGAAAAATATATACATTTTTATTATAAATTTATATATTTTATATATTCCCAACCAAGTATGCATTATTAACCGTTCTGTTTGAGTGAAAGAGAATCACACTGAGGTGCTTACAAACCGATGGTACTTCATACAACCACAAAGCTGTCTAAGTTCTCCTTTTTTATTTCTTTTTTTTACCTCCTGCACTTTTCTTGCAACATCTATAACTATGTTTGAAAAAAAGGAACCGGAAATAGAAGAAATTTCTATCATCATGAAATTTAAAACCAACGCTTCCTTCCATCACCTGAAGCAGCGTCGACGAGTCAGGATGTAATGTGTCTGCTGTGTTGCTGGTGCGCTTTGTGCAAAATTACATTTTCATCCAGTCCCTGCTCGATGAGGATGATGATGATGATGAATAATCTTGCTTCCATTTTCTCGCACCACTTCCCAAGTCCTTCTTGGTCTCTATATTACCCGAGTGTTAAGAATATGAATTCCCCAGCATCCGTTTTGCTCTTCCACCGCGCGGTAAATATATAAACACGGCGAAAAATACAAAAAAAAGAACCAAAAGATTACCTTCTTTCAGTGTAAGGTAAAACGTACCTAAACGCCTTCGTGAACTACTTTTTAGCGAACAACTTGCCGCGCTTCGTCGGTCTACCTGGATTTTATTTTATTTTTCCCGTTTGGAAATTAATTTTTCCTGTTCCTGGTGGTATTTTTTTTTGTTTCTTTGCTTGCTTTTCGGTTTGACAAGGGAATGCACTTTAAAGTGCATGACGCAGCTTACTCACTCATTGTACCTGCTGCGACAAGGCAAAGATTAACTTGAGATAAGTGACCGATTCGAATCAGTACGCCTTCATGTTGATATATTTTACTACGGTCTTTTGTTTTGTATGTTCGTTAAGGTCTTGTAATGAATGAAGATGGTGTCATTTGACGTAATTAATTTAAAGCGTGCAGCTTGTCAAAATTTATATTAAATGTGTCATGGAAAGGGAATGGAATGAGTGGGTGTTAGAATCTGACCTACCTGGGCCCTTTGTCAAATATTTTACGTTTTTTTTACAACTGATCCAGTTTAAAGGTGAAATTAGAAAGTTGTGCCTTACAGTTCGTTGAAAAAAGAGAAAATTTGTTGCGGTGCATAGGTATTTTACTACAATATGCACTTGTAACCTTTTTGCGATTTACCGAGTCTGCTTGGACCATAAAGCAACTTACCTCTTCTTCAGGCTGGGAACATTGAATCTCTTGCAAGCTTTGTATCGGGAACAATTGTCGCCACTAAAAAACCAAAATGATTTTGATTCTGTTCGAACAAGGACTCAAGTTTAAAATTACGAAGTACCTACTCCTTTTTGGTGTGGATTTTGCATTTTAACTCTTTGAGAACCATTTTTAACAGTTAATTTACAGCCTATTAAAAGCCATGTTTGATTTCTCTACGAGCTTTGGTTCAGGAGGTGCATTTTGAAGTAAACAGTAAAAAAATATTTGCACCCGACCCAGGGAATATGCACCCAGGGAAAAATTATATGGCAAAAGTTGTAGATATTAGCATTTTCTAACTTTCATGTATAAGTACTATGTGCCTCCGCTCACTTTTGTAGGCGTGGCGTTAAAAAAAGTGATTTTTTTAAGTTGAAAAGGCGGAGTTTCAGACCGAAATGTGTGTAACCAACTAGTATAAAGCATTCATCAGTTATATTTTTGTATCCCGCCCACTTTTTGGGGGCGTGACAGTTTTTTTGGTATGCTCGGGTATTTTGCAATCCGTCATAGATGGACTGAAACTTTTGCATACGCACTGTTGCACTTTCCCACTTGTTTTTTTTTTGTTAATTTTGCGGCAAATTATTTTTTAGTGGGATCGTCTACGGCTAATTATTGGAAGTATGTATCTACGAGCTTTGGATAATTATGTTATGTCAATGATTTAAAAAAAAATGTCGGGAAAAATTTTTGGATTTCACGGCTAATTTACGGCAAATTATCCACTTGTAAATCAACGATACGTAAAAATGGTCCTGCCAACTTTAGAGAGATGGTCTGACTAACATTTATAACAAACTATCAATATGAGCATAGGTAGGTATTTCAAAGTAAGTCTTAAATACACGCGAAAATCAATTTTTTTATGTAAATTCATTTATATTTTTAGTAGAAATATATCCCTAAAAAGAGGCGTGACAAAAAACTTGAGGTCGAAGAGCAGGTGGGGGGTTAGTGGGGAATAGTTCCCATATGAGAGAAAGCCCGGAGGGGGCAACCGATTTCGGTATAAGTCCGAACCTGTTGCTTCTTTGATGAGGATTATCCTCGGGGATGGGAAGGTGCAGGGGTAACCGATTCGGTGTGAACCCTTGCAGGGGGGAATTCTCACGCAAGAAGCTGATGTAGGGTAACCGTCTTCGGTGTAAGCCCGTACTACAGGCAACTCGCGTTAGAATTTGGGGGATTGTAGGGGTAACCGAAGCAGTGTAAACCCGTACCAGTGAGAATTATGTGTTGGTGATCCCGTGGGGGTGGAGAGGTGAAGGCAATTGAAGTGGTATAAGCCCGCACCGATCCAGCTCTGTAAGGGTAAACACTGGGATATGGTGGAGAGTGGAGAGATGAGGAGAATGGCAATTACTGTAGGAGTACTACTAATTATGTCCCGTGTGATATGGGGGACATATAGGGTATCTTTTCCTTGCGTCGAGTTTAATTAAATTTAGATCTTTAGTTTGCTATTGCCCCTAAGTGAGAGTAAGCCTTAAGGATTGGAGAGCGCAGGTGGGGGGAACAATTCCGGAGGATGTTCCTTCGTTGAGGACGCTGAGGTAGGGTAACCGTTTCGGTGTAAGCCCGTACCTCAGGTGACTCAAGAATTAACTTTGGGGGGGGGGGGGGGGGGGGGGGGGGGGAATAGGGGAGGTAGGGGTAACCGAAGCGGTAAGAACCCATATTAGGGAGATTGTGTACCAGTGTTCCCACAAGAGCGGAGAGGTGAGGTCAACTGAATCACTATGAGCCCTTACCAGGCCGGTCCTGTTGGGAAAAACTTGGGAAAGGTGTTAATGGGGTATATTTGGCGCTCCACTGTAAGGTGCTTGCTCGCCAAGTTATAGAGTTTCCATATGGAGGCGGGATAGGCTTTGTGATGCACAATTATGCATTTAGCCAGTTTGACCCGGAGATAAAGTTCATTATCCTCTGTAGATCAAGTCGCGCTAGATCATTGTTAGATCATCGAAGAAGTATTCACCTAAAGTTTTCCTTCTCAGTGCCCATAGGGCGGGACAGTTGCACAGAAGATGAACCATGGTCTCTTCATCCTCCTCATCCCTGCAACTTCTGCAGAAATCGTTGAAGGGAGCACCAAGTCTTCTGGCATGTCGCATTACTAGACAGTGGCCTGTGAGGGCCCCAATTATCTTTCTAAGATTCAGCCTATTGAAGGAGATGAGTCTCTTTGTTTTCTTACGATCGAGCTCTGGCCAGATTTGTTTGGAGGAGAGACATGCGCTGATGTTATTCCACCTGTTTTTTGCCATTGTGATGGCTTCGACGTCCAGGTGGAACTTTATCGAGTTTATGAGTGCTGCCGGTTCCGTTGTATGAGTCGGGCTAGCATTAGCACCTTCTCTAGCTAGTTCGTCGGCTCTGTAGTTGCCTGTAACGGCTGTAATTTCTGCTTGAAGCACACTGCAGTGATCTGACAGGCGCTTGGAGATACATAGGCCAGTATTTAGGAAGATTTGTAGACATTCTGAGCTTGTTGATAGTCCTTGTCAGACGGCTTTTTGCTATGTCATTTGGGATATATTTAGAACATATTAAATTTTTTTTTACATCAATGAATGAATGGAATGAATAAAATCTAAACATAATCTAAAAAAAAAATCTAATCTAATCAATCAGACCCAAATCTGGAGAACAGGATGAATGAAGCAGCATTTCATGTGGCAATTCAGCTAATTTTGCTCCTGCTAATTGAATGCGTTTTTCGTCCACAATTAAGAATGCATCAGCCACCTTGCCGCTAATTTTTATACCCTACCCAGGGTATATTAAGTTTGATGTATAGGTTGTAACGTAGTGAAATAATCACCGTAGACTTCTAAGACCTTTAAGAGACATAAATGGGACCGACAGGAGAATCGATTAAGCCATGTCCGTCCGTCCGTCTGTATGTAAACAACCTTAAGGCCTTAAATTTTAAGCTAGAGAGCTGAAAATTGCTGAGTTGGCTGGAAGTCCAGTCCTCCAGATCAAGTTTGAAAATTAACTGAATCCGCCCACAAACACACCCACACAGGCATCTATGTGCGACCATCTCTAATTTTTTTGGTATGTAACATTGCTTTGTAATTGTGTTTTAGGTAGCAGAAAAAGTTTGGCCTTTTCATTGACCACGCCTACTTTTTGAAGGGATTTTAACTTAAAATGACTTTTTTAATAAATATATATGAAATTTGACTAAAATTTACATGACAAAAGTTGTAGATATTAGCATTTTATAACTTTTTTGTGTATATAATGTATGCGTCCGCCCACTTTTGTGGGCGTGGCGTTAAAAAAAGTAATTTTTTGAGTTAAAAAGGTGGAGTTTTAGGCCGAAATGTATGCAACCACCTAGTATAAAGCATTCAACAGTTATCAACAGTTATGTTTTTATACCTCGCCCACTTTTTTGAGGCGTGGCGGTTTCCTGTTTTGGTAGGGTAGGGTACTTCGCAATCCGTCACAGACGGACTGAAGTTTTTACATACGCACTGTTGCACTTTCCCACTTGTTTTATGCCGAAATATTTATGCGGAACTAAAATAACGTTATTTATTGAAATTTATTTAATCTTAGCTAATTAACTCACAAATTTTGATTCAGGGTCCGAAACAATATCGTGGATTTTGGTGACGAATTCTTAAATAATTGTGGTGTCATTTGAAAGTCCTTGAAGCTCAGCTTCTTTTGTGCTCGTAGGACATCAATGATCGACTTGCACATTATGTCACGCGAGAGAACAGAACAGCTGTTATGGCTTTTCAGTCTTTCTCTGATCCATGTAATGGTTTTACGGTGCAAAAAGTCGATAAAGGCTTCTTTTTCACAAATCTTTCACCAAATCTTACTAACCAAAATTTTCTTTGTAGTTAACAGTAGAAAGCCAAGTGTTAAATCGATCTACCTGATTTTAAGCGGTCCGTCCAAAAATGGAAATTCTACGCTAAGCCTTCAAAAAAAGCCGATGCACCGCTCCGTGTATGACTACATACTTGACGGTCTTTTTTTGTCTATGGCCGAAAAATAAACAACAACAGGGATATCAGGAAAAAAAGTCCTTTGTGCAGTTCCAGTGCCATCTAGCATCAAAGTCACTGACTTATCGAACAACCCTCATAAGTGTGAGTTTCTAGTGAGTCATTTGTCTAGGCTCACTTCTATATGACTTGACTTCGGTGGTGTTATCAATGATTGCGTCGTTTATTTGAACTATTCTGAAACTAATGTTAACTTCCTTTATTGAAAGGAACTATGACAGACTAGACTAGGCTAGGCACACGGGTTTATGGAAAGGCCTAGCTCAAATACGTCTTTTATACGTGTGGTGACTTCTTTATCCTGTTCACCCCTAATGATGATGACTATACGTTTGCGCCCATTGCTAAGAGAGATGCATGTTGCAGCTGGACTGAGAACTTTAGGGTAAGTTTTAATTTAGCTCATGCTTCCTCGTGCGTTTTTACAGCCCTTGAATGGGAGTGTTTTAGTACCCAATAACACCATGAATTCAACGTGTCACCAACCATGGGCTCTTTTCAATTCAGTCGACACAAATTTTATGACAGTTTCGCTGAGAAGATGTCACTTGAGACAACTCATTTTTTGGACAGATTAAGAAACCTCTTTCAATTGAAATCAATTGAAACTGTTTTGTATATAAATAAGAGCCATAAATAATACAGTGGCTTTCTTAATGAAGCCATTGTGTCGCAACTTTAAATTAAAATTTCCAACATTCTTTTTAAGCACTAATTTTCTCAAGGCGAATGCCTAAAATTATCTTCCGCAGAGTAGTGTCCCAATTCTTATTGAAATTCACTTCTTACCGAAACAAAGCGGTGCGTTTATAGCCGGCTGACAATTAAACGAATCGTTCGGCGAAACCACTGCTTACATCTGAATATCATTAAAATTACTATCGTCTTACTTTGCGGACTGTTGCTTGCTGTATTTTTTGTTTTCTGTCAAAAGACAATAAAAGCGTTTAATTAAATTCCCGCCTTATTCAATGGAGGTCATGGTAGACGCTTGAGACTTATTCGTGATTTCTTTTACGTCACTTCAAATGCATTTCCAGCGAGCAAGTCGTAAAAAATAAACACACAACGAATGTGACAGGACAGAACAGACACATATTATCCTCTGATTTTGAACAACACACATGGTTGTGACTTGTGAGTCCTTGAAGTGATACAGTGTCGTAGCCTGCTGCACCCTGTGTCACCAAGGAGAAACCCGAAGAATAATTTGCAACAAATGTTTACGGATCAAGAAAACGCGGCGCGGCGGCGTTCCAAATGCCAAGTTGTAAAATAAGAAAAATTTATTCCGGAAAAAACAGTGGGTTAGCAGTCGTGTTCGCTACCCACTCACTTATGAGCCTCGAAGATGGTAGTTTCACCAAAACAATTTCTCCCTCATCCGAAGATGATTATTACTGTAAACATCGACATCCCACAAGACACAAACGATTCATAAATAAACCAGAGAAGAACAAATAAAAGGGCTCCGTCCATCCCAATTTCGACCTCCTATTCTTTCTTTTTTCAAAAATTCATGTATGTTTGTGTGATTGAAAAACTTTTCCCTTTTTCACATTGTCCCATCAGGGCCCGTGCGTCGTCGGCCGCGCGCATCATTATGTCAGTCAATGACCATAAGCCAAACTCGAACTCTGAATGCACTTTTGTGAACGATGCTTGTCGGCCTGCTGGCACACACATGGTGCAACTTGTGCTTCTTCTTCTTTCGTTTGCTTTCAAATATAGATTTTGTTGATTTTCTTGAACGAAAACTACTTAGTTCAACAACAAACAATAAATAGAAAAACTTTTCGTCTCGTGTTGTTGTCGGAAGGCATTTCTCGTTCCTATACAGATAGACTGAGTCAGGAATATCAATTGATTGCGTCACTTGGGGGTCTGTTCACATCGTCCGGTTGATGGTCCCGTCCATGTGTTGTTGGTTGCCCGTGGATGAGTATTGCGGATGACTAAAACGTATTTTGAATTGCAAAACGTGACTAGGAGTGAGCTCTTTGGTAAACTTCCTTTTTTACTTATTTTTTGAATTCTTCCGAATTGAAAAATCTGCTTAAAAGCAAACTCCTCTGAGAGATAAAAAGTTTTTTTTTTGTGTTGTTCGATTCGCTTGCATGGTGGATGCAAGAATTTCGTCCCGTACCGAACCGCAAATGCAATGCGCTATTAAAACTGAGGGAAAAAAAATTCTTCTCGAATTGCTGAAAGCAAATTCCACTTCAGGTCATAACTGCGGAATGCCTTAGGTTTTAGAATATTTTTTTCTTTTTTCAAGATTTGTTCTTTGGATTCCACGGGGAAGCAACAATTGGAAAACAAATAACGTGGAGTAGGTACATATTTTTGCGAAATTAAAACGAAGTTCTCATGTGAAAACGCTGCATGTTCAACGAGGAAAATAAATGGGTTTTGGGTGGCTCAGCAAGGCATTTGATTATAGTGAAGATGCACGGATTGCGCGCGGTTTGTGAATACAGAAGAGACTTTTAGGAATTTGGTAAAATTGCCTTGTTTTGTTTGTCTTGTTAGTGAATTTGAGGAAGCTTAGAATTAGGTTAAAAGAACAGGAAAAGTATTTTAGGAAAGAGCTCTCTTGCATTTTCTTTTGATTTAATAAATGAAAGTGGCTTAGAAACGGGAACCTCTTTTTGGAACAAAGACAAATGTGAAAAGTTTGAAAATTTAACTTTCTAACTTTTACTACATGGAACTATAATCTTAAAAATTGCCCTAACTAACACTCAGGCTTTGGGCACACGACGACAGAAAAACGCGCAACAAAAAACAGCGTGATTTTCTGCAGCAAGCATACTCAACACGCGAACAATAATTTTCCTTGCGGTTCCTGTCAGTTTTGATAAATGATTTTTCATCGATGAAAAATAAAGATTTTGCAAAGTCTTTGTGGTAAACTCAGGACACAAAAATTCGTTTGCTGTGCGATTCCAGTGAATTATGGTGAAAACGTTAATTTTTATCGTTTAATAAAAAAAAAGTAAATTTTTTGTCGTGCGGCTTGAAAGAGCCGCAATTCGGAAATTTGACGCAAATCGAGCCTCGCGACTAATTGTCGTAGCCGTAATCGTGTGTTGTCCTGATATTTAAACGCTTGTGCTTCTAGTCGGACTGCAATCTGTAATCAGTCGCGCGTTTTTCACAAAAACCATTCGATACAACATAAAAACAATTCGTGTCAGCAAAAAAAAAACAAACTTTAAAATCAAAAATCTTCATACATAAGTACTCGGTGCTTATAAGCGGTTCAACACAAATTTTCAAAATCTCACGGAGTGTGAAGTGTTAAGTTTTCAATTTGGTAAACTAGAAAATATTTGCCGTAAATATCTGCTTTGCTATCTGCTATCTTATTTGCTTAAAATATGTATTTTGTAGTTACTTCCTCAAAAGCTAATCATTACCAGTAAAGAAAATATGTGAGAAAAAAAAGCTTTGCTAAAAATGTTTTCAGCAAACACTAATTTGTTTTTTCCAAGCAAAATTTTCGTGAAAAAAGAGAACTGATTAAGCACTTGAGTTATTTTCAACTATCGCCTTCCTACCTTGCCCAACAATACATATTGTTGCTGTAAACACCGACTTGTTTGTACAAAAATAGACCGCCAAGTATAAAGACAGCGGTTCTTCGGCTTTTGCTGAAGGCTCTATATTGCGCAGTTTGTGTTAAATTCTATGTAATTATAAAAAGTATTGCTGGATCTATTGTATACTTTTTTCGTAGTCCTGTCGGCTGTTCTCATAATGGGTGATTCTTTGTTTTTGTTAATCTTTAAAAAAAAAGGCGAGTGAGAAACTTCTTTTTACATACATTTTTTCCTTAAATAAAACTGTAAGAAGTTTGTTTTTTCAAATCTATTGGGTCATATTAATAAAATGAGGAAAGTCGAGTGGAGTATAGTGTACTGAGGGCGAGAGCGAGTGTGCGATGTTTCCGGAGTGGGGTGCGAAAAGTCGTATGAAATAATCTTCACTCCCCTCATGAGTGATCACTTACGTAGAATGAGGGCACTCAATTGTCATATAATTTTTTACCTTCACATATGAGCAATCAAAAAAAATTCGAAGGTCTATTTGAAAACTTAAAAATTTGAATTTTTCCAACAAAGATGTTGACTTGCGTTCTAAATTTAGGGTTTTTGAGACGAGGTTGAACCTATCCAACGTTTCTTCTTAAAAAGGATTTTCAGGCTCACTCGATCATCGTCAAACTACGCAATAGACATTGAAACAGGTTTATCTCAAGTTTTTGTAAGATGCCAAATCAAGTGCCGACTATTTGTCCAAGGAAATTATAAGATCTGTAAATAACTTGAAACGTAGAGTTCTTTTGGTTGCACTTCAAGGGGGTTTTTCATCATTTAAGGAATGGCGTGAGCTTGCTGGTAACCATAATTGTCAATTAAATCTCGACGAAATTGCCACGAATGGCGAAACAAATTCTATGACTGCCTGTCAGTCATTGACGAAAAGCTTTATCAGCAGTCCTTGTGCAGAGCGAGAACATCACTTACAAGAGAACTTTATAAAAGCCTCACTCACGATATAAACACCGCCAACTGTTTTTGTGATAAAGGGAATGCGTCCGAAATAAGTTTAGATTTTTAGGCACGCACTGAAATGCTTGATCTTAACTTCAGACCATACCGAAATGACTTAAACCCGCTTTGTTACCTCTACAACCTCAATCAGAACGAAGACACCTTCCATTTTATAGCTTTATGTCCCATCCTTCAAGAGATTCGAAGATCATTTTTGCCAAGAGCTTTCTCTCGATCCGGGAATGTCGCTCCTTACTAAACGGCGGATTTGGTTTGAAGATACTTGCATGCTATCTAAAAGAAGCAATTGCTTTTCGTAATTTGTATCAGTCTCCGTGAGCAAAATCAGCAAAGCGAAATCAGATCTATGTACGAAGAAATCCCTTTTGTTCCGTTTTAGCTGAACTAAAGGCCCATAACTACAGATAAATCAGAAGTCACAATCTTTAGCTTAAGCAAGTTTAATAGCTTTCTCATTTTTGTCAATGCTCTAGTACCCCCGCTATAAAAAAAAAAAAAAATTAAAAAAAAACTAATATAAGCACTAATTATTAATTGCTTGAACTTTCTCTGTTCCTTTTATTCAACGGCAGACGGCTCTAAGCCATGTTGTATGTTACTTTCTTGTAAACTTCTTTTTTGTAAAACTTATCGAAATGAAAAAAGGTTTTTTTCAATTGAATTGAATTGAAAATACTTTTGTGTTTTTGAGTTAAGTCTCAAAAGGTTTTGAAGCTAAAAATTCGCTATAATTTTCCTTAAAATTTTGGACAATTTCTGATACGTGTGATTATTTCCATTCGATTTCTCTTAACAACACCAAGATAAAAGGGAGGGACACACGTATTTTCATGTCATGCATGTTTGTTATTTTTTTTTTATCGAAAATGAGTCAAAACCACAATATTAAAACTTCAACTTTTCATTTCTTAAAAACCTTTCAATATTTTCAAAAAATTTGATTTTTTCGATAAATTCAGTAATTACTTAAGTTTCGTTTTTCTAGTTTTTGCCCCCCAAACTTCTTAAAAAAGTATTTAAAAACATATAGAGCCGTTTTCGAATACCTGCTCATCATAATTAGCAATGTTCTACTTATAGACTTAATTCCACATAAAAAACTGTCAAAATTATAAAAAAAAGAAAAGCTGCTAAGCACAACTCACTTAAGGGCCAGAAATAGTAGGTCGTAAATATTAGGAGCTAGTATTAGGTCGTATAAAAACCCTTTAGTGCTGGTGCAACCGAAAATTATCATGTTCCGCATAGACGGTAAGTAATGTATTACTTAGGTCTTAAGACGAACTTATATTTAATATCAGCGAACGGGCCTTAATCAACTTTCCCATGAAACTCCAAACTGTAATTAAATAAATTAAGTAAATTAATAGTAATTATTCGTGCTTAAAAAATTCATGCTCATTGGGTTCTCTGACTATTTCCGCAGTTTAAAAGCTCACTGAAATTTGTCTTTCTATGACTTACCATTCAGAAGTTATAACGCGATTGGACGGACAATGTAGTGATGCCATAAGAGGCCCTTTTTCCATTTTTAGACGGACCGCTTAAAAATAAATTAACAAATTTTATTTCGTTTCCCACAAACATTTCTTATTTTTGTAAAATTTAAAACGATCGCCATAAACACTTTCGTGCTTGAGAGGGACTTAAGGGCTTTAAGGAAATAATTGCGCATCTTTAATCATGCAAGCGCCTATAACGCTTAATTGTTTGCAGCATAAAAACGTTTCTCGTGTGTAGTCTTTCCTACCGAAAAAACGTATTCCTAAGTTGTAATCGAGCCAGCTTTTGGTGGACAAACTGTGTGGCTCTCGGCTTGACGGCAGAATGAATGTGCACTCGCATTGTTTTATTTGTGATGGCCTCGGAATTGTATAAGTTGGTGTACATGTGTCTTGTAGAGGGGGCAAATCAGCCAAATCCGCCTTGAATTTGTCCGCTCTTGCCATCTAGGTATACGTTCAAGGAAAATTTTGTATATATTTTGTCCACGTAGGGCTTGTAACTAAGTATTCTATTCGTCAGGATAATAAAATACTCTTGTTTTCTTCTTAATCTTAACAAATCGAAAATTCTAAAAATATTGTTTTAAATTCACCATGTTTCTTATACGACAAAACCTTTTTTTTCATTTCAGGTAAGCTTAACATTTCATGGAATTTAAGACAAAGTCACATTACACAAATGGATGCTAGTGTGCGTAAGGGTTCTATTATATTTTTTATATAATATTCTCGCGATCAAGGGGTTATGACTGCCTTTATGATGCGTAACACATTGCGAAGAATTTGAGGATAGAAAAGATAGAAGAGAAAAGTGAGAAAAGTGATTCTCAATCCAACACAAACGCTGATGAGCCACTACGGAACATAAAAACTCTGCCCAGAATCACCAAAGCTCACCCCCGCATGTGTTATGCCTTAACGGGGAAAAGTAATAATGTAACCAGGGAGAATTTTTCATAAAAATACATTACATGCATTTAATATTGTTGTCCATTATGTTTGCATATTGGAAGAGAAAAAGAACATACCTGGTCAACCCTAACCTGGATAACAGACGCCGACCAGAAAGCCGCTCGATTTGAGACAAACGCTCCGGGATTTTTCGTTTGTTGCTGATTTTCGTCCGCTCCGGATATTTTCCATACCGGCACCCGTAATATTTGGTGAGCATTCCTCTATCCGCCACCTGGGGAGGCGTCCAATTGGGGACCAGCAACCCCAGAAGGGTATTTAGTAACCTCCCAGATATTTGATTTCCAAGTGGAGTTTTAATTCTGAACACAGTTTTCACTGAAGCAGAAATGTGTCTGAATGGATGTTGATGATTCAACTGTGCTCAAAACTCTGTGTAAGCTCTCCAAGAGGTTTGTGAAAGATCGGAAAAAAATAAGATGTGCAAAATGTCACATCGCCCTTCTGATTGACTTTTGCATGAGGACTGTTCAATTCCAGAAAAATATGTTAATAAACTTAAAAGCTAACTGGAGCGCATCGTTATATTAGAGAGCTGCCCATTTTTAACTTCTTAAAAAGATGTCAAGCTCTTAAGAAGGGTAAAGACATTGTAGCATCAAATAAGGTTCGAACATCAAATGAGATCCAAGATCGAGTAGTTCCAGCTGTTTATCAACCTTAGCAACCGGGTTAGGTTGGTATTGGGAAATCCACTGATGGCAACACTGCTTGGTGGTCTTTTCGAGATACCTATTTTGCACGTTCTGAACATAAATCCCCACACTAACTTACTTAAAGTGGCTTACTTACTACAGTCCGGGTTGAACCTGGGCCTCAGCCAACAAGCTTCACCAGACAGCTCTGTTCCAGCTAGCCGTCTCCAGTTTCGCATGCGATTTTGGCTGAGGTCCCCTTCCATTTGCGTGCACCACCTGAGTCTCGGACGTCCCCATGCTGTGGGACAATTCTCCCACATTAAATTCGAGGCTGTATTTCCTACGAGAGTGGGACACAAGTACTAAATCTCGCTTTCAGGAACTCATATACCTATCTGTGCCATGAACCCGCTTTTAAAAGGGATGAGAAAAGCTGGTATGAGAAAGTTAGACATTCTTATGACGTATTTTATGACCTCTTAGCTCCATGATAGTGTTATCACTTTCATAAAGTTCTATGCAAATTATGTCGCTTACACAGCACCTTTTACGGGTACGTTAACACGTAATAGGCTTAAGTGGTCAATAATGAGAACAGCCCTCCATGAGATCATCTTTCCCCCATTCTTCTGATTTAACTACAATTTCCAAAAGATGCAACACCGGCAATCATAGTGCTTTTGCTTAACTCTTCTGATTTCGAGCATTCCATTTAGTGCCAATACGAGTCCTTAATCGCCCCCAAAGTGTGTTAATCACAATTTAATTGTTCTTAATGCATACTTCAAGTCGATGGAGGAGTGGAGTTCATGTGGCATCGCATATCCCTCTGTTTATGCCGCTCTTCACTTTCGCCCCATTCACACACACACACGTGATTAAAGTCACTTTCAGTGAAATGGTCACCGCACTATGGGTACCTATACTCTATTATATATGCTTTCGAGGGAATCGCCTTGGAGCACGCAACGTGTCTCCAGTTGCTTTCCGACAAACTGACGCTTGTCAGGCCCCCAGCCGTACGAGAAACGTTTTCATTTTTTTTTTGTGTCAACTGCAAGAGCAAGCATAAATATCGCCTAAGCACGCTCCAGGTCCCTTAGTCCTTAAGGCTTATCTGTATGTGTATGTGTGTGTGCTGTGTCCCTCTTTACATGACATTTCCAGGAATTCTACTCCCGGGAAAAGGTAGTTATTCCATGCATTCTAATTTGCATTAATTTTCCCGGGGAAATGTTGTGGGGTTTATTCCGAATTCCGTGATATGGGTGTTTCATTATGAGTAACGCCAAGTTTGCTACTGAACCCTTTGTTCTTTCAGCTTGTTACCTTGTAGCCGGTTTAATTGAAATCGAGTTGAATTTGGAACGGCAATACTGTTTTTTACACCGCAGAAGAAAAATCCTTGCACTAAAGTCAATAATAATACTCACTTCAGAATCTCATATCGCTGCGGATCCTACTTAACCTCCACTATAACATGAGAGCCGAGTAATGAGGAGCACCCCTCGTGTCATATTCCAGGGTCTAATCTTCCGGCACACGAGAGCACTATCAGTTGCATGAAGGCACATACCACGAGTACGTCAAAGAAGGCTATCCTTCACCCCATCGAATCGGGGTCGAGGAATAAATTTTTAATTTCCAATACACCGCATGTACCTACCGTTATATCGGGGCAAGTCGAGGCCGGAAAAATCGTTTCAAAACTTCTGCGTATCTCATATTAAAAAAAAAGAAAGAAAAAAGCAGAAAAAAAAACACGACCAAAGCGAGGAAAATAATATGTATTCAGGTCAACCATATAAAAACGAGGATACTCTCATGATGATGACGATGATGATGGGTGTGGTGATTCCATCCTAACCTATCTAATCTCTCTAAGGACCCTTAGCAGCGTCCTCTCTGTGTGTCCCCAGCCCGCTCTGTAACTCATTAACAATAATCGCAACGTTAAACAAAGCTGGGATTCTTTACACGGGATTTTTATTCTTCTCCTTTTTTTTTATTATTTCGCCCAGCAAAAAACGCCGCAAAAGCTGCTTCTCTCGCGTGCAAATGGGTTGGGTAACTAGGACAATGGCAAGGATAATGATGACGATGATGATGGTACTGATATTCCGATGGTGGCTATGCTATAACAATCAGAGTTGCTGCACTTACGTCACATAAACTCTTGTAGCCCGGTGTTTAACTTTTTCATTTTTCGTGTCCTTCTTCTGTTTTTTTTTTTTTTTTTTTTTTGTCGACTGACATTTTGGGATGGCTACACAGAGAGAACGAGAGAGAGACAACAGTATATCGTGGAATGGGTGGATTCGATTGTATTGCCTCGACGGAGTTGCAGGTCATGCTCTCTGGGGGCTTAAAATCTGTTGGGGTAGATTTTTGGAATCGATGACGCGTATGTGCAGCACATGAATGTACCTCGTACTTTACCTGGCATCAATCACTCAAGAATCAACCCTTACAAATTGTACGAGGAAAGATCAATACAAACTTAACAATATCGAAATTTGTCATCGATACACGTGTAGACATTCAAGTGACAAATTCCTATAAAATTTCGACTTGCAACACATCAAGGGCCTCAAGTGTCATTTGTAAGCGTCGTGTTTCTGCATTAAAACTGTCGATAACCGGAATGCCTACAAGTATAGTAAGGTACTCCCCACAAGAACCTATTCTTGATTGAAATTCCCCAAACGTGACTTTCAACTCTATTGAGTTAGTGTGTACCCGAACAAGCATGTTCAAGAGCTATATTACACCTGCAGACACATAGATAAAGAGCGAGGCGCTCTTGAAGTTTAAGCTCAAGTATTGTAAATGTATCTGGAACAAAAGTAAATAATTAAACGATAACAAATCGCGGCACCCCCTACTTCGACCATTCGAATGACTCAACGCACCGCCGCCGCCACCACACAAACTTTTCGAACACAACGTCGTGCGTCGGTCGGAGGAGACTTTTGCTTTTTTGACTGCTCAAACATTATTCTGGTTCAAAGATAACAAAACTGTCTTGTGTAGCAGCCGATAAAGTGTCGCTTTTTATGTCTGTGTTTAGATATTGAAATGTATGGGCGACGACATGACCAACGACGACATAACAGAATTGAGATTGGGCTTGTGCTAGGGCGTTGACTGTTCGTTCGTAGGGCGAAATGTACAAAACCATCGGAAAAGAACTAAAATAATTGCAGCTGGTTTTTGTCCGTAGGTACACATAAAATTTTGTATGAAATATACCAAGACTCACTATTTATTGTGGGAAGAGAGGAAAGTACTGTGGGTTTTCTGTTTTCGAAAAAAAAATTCACTCGATTCTGTTTTGTACTGAGGAACTTCCACTTTAAGTGGAAAAAAGGTCTTTGTCGTTGAATTGAGTCATTTTACACGATTTCTTGGAAGAAGATGTGGCTTTAAAGTAAAAGGTTCCGGTGCTAAAAATTTTAAATCAGAGAAAACAGAAATTGACTCATAATTTTTACTGAAGTTGGGTGGTGTAACGGCGGATAAACACGGATCTCTGTTTTCCCTCGACTTCGTTGAAAAAAGAACGAATGAATGAAGGACTGAAAAGATCGGGTCATTTTTTTAAATCAATCCGGGAAAATGAACGATTGACACAGCTCTAGCTTACTGTCCTTATTTCTAAACCTTCATGTAAAGAGTCTCCAGCCCATCTGGAGAATCTGTAGGCTCTTGCAGCGAGAGGCTCAATAGACTTCGGGTTCATAAGAAGTGAAGCAAATCGCCCGGCATTGTTTGACTCCTCAACTTTAATAAGTTTCCGATTTTTTTTTCATATAAAAAGCTCGTGACTAAAACGGTTGTAAATACCTTTAAAATGCATAACATATCGCGAGCGGAAAGATTTTTAGGGTATAGAAGAAAGTAGAGCAAATGAGTTCTTTACCTAACAAAACCGCGGATGTTTCGTACTGTTTTCATTGGAAAGTCGGGATTCTGTACTCATGAGCTCGTCTATTATCCAGGTTAAGGTCGGCCGAATATTGAAAACTTCTTTCTCTTCCAGTATGCAAATAAAATACACAACAATTAGATGCATGTCAGATGTTTTTACTCATATTCTGGTAATATCATTGCTTTTCTTCGTAAAGGCATAACACTTGCGGGGGTATGCTTTGGTGTTTCTGTGCAGAGATTTGAAGTCCCATACTGGCTCATCAACGTTTGCGTTGGATCTATATCACATATCGATATGGATATGTATATTTGTTTAAAAAAAAAATGAGCCGAAGAATGTCTTGAATTGTGGGTTTCTAACTTAAACTCCGGCTTTCTGTACGGCTTTGAGCTTCGCATCGGGCCATACAGTGCTAACTGCTGAAACTGCCGACTTAATTTAGTCAGCTGCTGCAACCTCGTTGCTGCAGATTTAAAACTAGGAACCCCCAGTCAGTCCCCAAAGAACTTGGTGCTTGCGTGGAGTTGTCAAGGCAGTGCTGCAGGATGCCTGAGGATAACTGGGCATTAAGAGGCCGAACTTATCCGATCTTATCCGATCTTCCTCGTCTTCCTTATTACTTGGATCGCTTGGATGTCGTGGATGTCGTGGATGTCGTACGAGGTTACAGGCTTGGTTGAGGGTTCTGCCGAAGGAGTTGAGGCAGGGCTCTCGTATTATATGAAAGCCCGCTCGAATCGAGATGACTTTTCTTAGAAGAAGGGGGATGCCTCCCCTTAGCAAATGGCTTACCTCTAGAATTTACCAGGCTTAAAACTGAGTGCTGAGGTTCAGCTTTTTCAGGGCTTTGTTCCCTGCCGCAGGACAACACGCTAGAGCCGGTCGTTTAGTGACAGTGGCGTCTACCGAAGCAGCTGACGCCATCTAGTCTCAGTTCGCGTCCTTTTTTCCTGGCTTCTCCTTGACGCCAACCCTGAGCCATTAGAAAGTGATCACAGCAGCGCCAGCTTTTTGTTATTGTTTTTTTTCTTCAGCTTCCGTCATGAGTACCTGATCGCCTAATTGCACTATCGATCGCCTGTTCACTATCTTGGTCGGCAGGTGTGGCTTAGGTTCAGTTTCTTAGGAGAACTCGGCACCGTCACTGAATTTAATTCGGCACTTATATATAAATAAATAAATAGAGTGGCGCAGTGTGTGTGTTAATTTCGTCACATACAAGGAGACCTACAATTTTTTGCCGAATCCGAACGGCACTTTAAGAAGTTTTTCAAGAAAAGTGATATATACTCTCGGAGGGCTTGTCAGACCCTCGTGGAGGAGGGGACGACCGTGAAAAAAACAGTCTTTTTTGGTACGATGGTAGCATCGAATTCGGCACTTACTGGACGTAAGGAACTGCAACCCCGAGAGTGCTTATAGCACTATCTCTCAAACATGTATAGCATTCTTTTTTTTTAAATCGTTTCTCCTTTTTTTGATTCCCTCTTCGAATATCTACAAGTTTCGACAATTTTTTGTTCCATCATTACGCATCATTTCACCCATGTTCTTGCTCAAAGAACATGGGTATCAAAAGCGCATCTGATGATGTAAATAGTTAAAGCTTATCTCACGGCAATATGCTCCAGATTGTTTTTTTCGTTGAAAGCGAGCATGGATTTTTATACCCGAGCCCGGGTATATGAACCCCTAAGACCATGATTTAGCCATGTCCGTCCGTCTGTCCGTATGTATGCAGTTTTGAGGGTTTTAAAATTGAGCTATGAAACATGCAGTCTTGTTTTCTTGGTTCTGATTTTGTACAGACAAAGTATAAAAATTGAGAAGATCCGTCCACAGCCACGCCCACAATTGACTTGACTGAATGTCAGACAACCTCAAATTTACATTTTATTTTAAAATGCCTTTTGATGAAGATAGACAAGGCATATAAACTCAAATTTTGATGCAGAATAATAGCGGCCAGAAGCCTGTAATTAGATAAAAATTGGACCTCCACACCATTGACCACGCCCACTCAATTGACCACCAGCATGTTAAATCTTTAAAAACCTGATTTCTCAGGAAATTCATTCTAAATCGAACAAAAAAAAATTATATGACAAATTATAAAGATGGTCATTACCATTTTCTAAGCTTGTTTCACAAAAAAACATTCAGAGTTCCGCCCACTTTTAGGGGCGGTTGGAAAAAAAACGTTTGTTTTCACGTATAAATATTCACTTTTTCACTTTTAACGCATTTTCTCATGATCCCATCGAAATAAGAATTAATTAATTTTAATTAATTTTAATTAATTTTAATTAATTTTAATTAATTAATTTAATTAATAATTGACATACAGTATATGGAACCACACCAAAAAACTTTTAAATTTGGTGTTACAGAGTAAAGACGGTCGGGTATTTCGAAGTTCGTTACGAGCTCATTACCGAACTCTTGAACTTACCTGACCACTGACCACTAGGCTTCGAATTAAGCGGATCAATACTCTTTCCCTGGTGCGTGCCCTCTTAGTATAGAGGGAAGTTAAATGCTGAAGATGGAGGTGAAGAGGGAGGTTTTTGAGCACTTCATGTCTTAGGTATTTCTCTTAGTCCACAGATATATCCATTTTTGTCAGAATAAAAGATGTCAACGTAAACGGTTTTGGACTCTGGCGGCGTTGGACTTTTTTCCTCACTTTTGGACTAAAAACAACCTTCTCCACTGGCTCGGTATATAGTTATATACCTTCTTATCCAAGAGCAAGAATACTTTTTGCTATTTTTACCAAGTGCGGGAGTAGCATTTCTTATACGTTCTATTATAGGTATAATGAGCTTAGGCCGATTATTTGCTCCCATTGCAATCGGCCTCTAGAGCAAATGGCTTTCCCAATTTGTCGGTTTTCCAGCCTGAGGTCTCTATGTGTTGCGGTCCTGCTCCACACGTTAGTGTCAGGTGAGCTTCCAGGTAAGAGTGTGTAAAAGCACAACTGCTTTTACAAACTCATTTAGTAAGGTTCTAAAAGCAGCTGTGCTATTTAGGATATATGTAAAAGATATTTTGTAATATTGAAAAAGTATTATTTTTGTTAAAAAAAAAACATTTTTGTTGGTTTTTGATTAAATAAAAATTTTTTAAGCTGCAACTGCTATTTTTTTTATTATTTTAATAGCTGGGAAATATTCACAGACCATTTTTTAATTATAACATTCAGTCGTTTGGTATTTTAAGTTCGATTCCAGACGGGAAAATTCGACTAAGGATTTACAAAACGGCTTCAACGCCCTAAACAAGACTGAAGCCTTAAATTGATTTTTTCCTTTTAACCGACTTGCTGCGATAAGGAAATCGACTACTTTACAAGAGCTTCTTGGCAATCACAACCCTTGAATTAAAAAAAATTCCCATAATCATTTTTGTGCTGAGACCTCGCACAGAGTTTTAAAGTTGAGTTTGGAGTTACTACTAAAGGAAATTCTGGTACAGTACGATTATGAAGCAATTTTTTAAAAGTTTCAAGTCTACCAGTTTATGTAACAATATATGGATCAAAAACATTTTGTTATAACTTAATTGCGTTCTCACATCCAATTAAATTGTTTAAACTAATTCATATCGGTCTGCGAAAACTTGATTACGACTTGTTCACATTACCCTGTGTTCCACAATAGCCTCCGGACAAAGACTTACTATAAGTCTTCTTTCTGCCGAGCCTGTAGAGCTGAGTTTGGAATCTCATTCTATAACTATGATATCATTAATAGGCCCCTGCTGGCGAAGAGGTGTGAGGTAATACCTGATCGTAAATACCTGATTTTAATCGGTTTCTTAATCGATTCCAACAAATTTCTGTAGTATTTTAATCTAGTACGGAAATATTCGTGACATCTTTCGAGAAGTATACAATATTTATGTTTCTGGAAATGAAAACTTAAAATTATGTACTAAAATGTTAATCTGATCAAATATCTTGGGGGACTCAATATTTCTTTGGAAAAATGTGTCTGACTAATTTTATTCAAACGTCAACATAACCAAACTGAAAGAAGGGATAATGCAATCGTTTTTAGTATCGATTTCACTTACCCTGTGTGTCAATCGTCGAATGTCATTATGATAATATCCGCCGGTTATATTGACACTCGGATTAAGGTTTCTGGATTATTCCTGCCATCTGGTTGCAACAACTTAAATCGCTTAGAATATTTAAGCATTGAACTATAAATCCGCAGCACATAGAAATCAAAGTAATAAAGCGGCTAACCAGGAGCCAAGACGAGTATCATGTCCTCCTCTCTGCGTGTGTGTGTGTAGTGCGCTGTGTGCTCCTTTATTTGCGCTTGGGTGTTCCCTTATAGAAATTTCCAAAAACAAATGCCAAACATCTGCCAAGCAGCAATAAATTTCCTCGGCAAGGAAGAGCTGAGGAGGAATTTCCGGCGACGCATTTGTAGTTGTAGTAGCAGAGACTTGAAGACGAATTAGGAAACATGCATTTGGAACGAAAAGACCAAGGATTCTATTCTGCTAACCGATGACAATTTATTTCCAGTCCTTTTTTTTGCGGCGTGCTTTGTTCAAGACAAAACGGCTGGCGTTAGCAAGGTTTCGTCGGTTCCTCTTACGCGGCGCTCCCTTGCTGGCGAGGATCCTTGCCGCTGACAGCCTGCTATTATTCAAACTGGCGAGATGATGGGATGCTAGTTGTTCGGCTGATTCATATGCCAGAAACTACTGCTGCAAGTTGTTTTGCCTGTTTTTTTTTGTATTCGCTTGGCTCCTCTCTCTCGGTGAGCCCATGACAATGTTTTATTAGATTTACAAGAGATTATAAATATGGCGCGCGGAAAACACTACATTTTGTTGATGTATAATTTGTGTTTCTGTGTGGGGATGTGACTTTGTAATTTTGAGATTGTCTTTTGTTTTTACTTCAATCTCTGTAAAAGTATAATTTAATCTTTGAATTGCGAAACAAACGAGAGGAATAATTTTGAATAAAAAGCTGATGTCACGTAGATATGTATATAGTCGGGCATGGGGGCAATTTATAAGTAAAAACGGTGCCAAGACGAAAGTCCTTAAGGTGGCTCCTTAACTTCAGATAACGAAAAAAAAAAATTAATAAATTAGGACGATTGAATGTTCTTCTAGGAAATGATACTCTCGTTTTAGTTGCGAAATGTTGGCATGGTTTTATGATTTATGAGAGTGTAAAAACTTCTTTTGGAACGGGCAACGATGCTCTTCCTACTAAGAGTACCTTTTTCCATTTTTTGACGTACCGGGAAAAAGTACTGCGGCACCTCGGTTAAAAATCCTTACGAGCTTTTCCCAACCGTTCATGCTGTGTGTAAAAAGTCTTTTTTTAATGGGGGTAACCGGCCTCTGATGTCAAACCTCAGGTCGGATTGAGAAGAGGGCTGTCGTGACAAGTGACCGCACGACAAACCCTCAGTGCAAGTGGGGCTGTGGTTGGAACCCTGGACGTCCTGCTAGCAAACTAAAACCTGCACTAAAACCATTGCACAACTGCAAGCAAGTTAAATGTTGTTCACTCTAAGAATTTACTTTTCTTGTCGTACTTTCGAGAGATTACAATGGCTGCTTTCCTCAAATGCTCGTAAAGAGCGATGTAGGAATATTAAAGTTTGCAATTGTCATTTAGGCTTCAAAGAGTCGTAAAAAACCCAGGAATTCGTCAAAGGAGAAATTCTGAACTATTGAACAGACGTTAGGGGAGTACGTACTAAGCCTTTTTCTTACTTTTTTCTTACTTGCCAATTGGTTTCGTAGCCCACAACCAATACGTTCGGATACTCGTTCCAAAGTCTTGATTACGAGAAACATGACAAATACAATCAGTGTTTCCGATAGTCTGATAGTCCACCAACAGTCCTCGAAACTACCCCGCACGGAAGGTGCGCTAGAGAAGCACCGAAGGTTCCGTCGATATAGATTTTACTATAAAATAAATAATTTGTGTCTGATATTTCATCACATTATAACTCCCAAATTTTTTTTAATAAGTTCATAACGCAACTGTTTTGTTTAAACAGTCGGCAAATTCCTAAAAGATCGGCGTTTCAGTGAAATTCACCAGCACTTCCCTTCCACCCAAGGCTAGGACTATCGCTACGCCTCTGACCGAGAATCAAGTAGCGCACGCATGTGGAGGAGATCTGAGCCAATTTCGGATGCAAAACTGGAGACGCCAAGCTAGAGCCGGAGCTGTTTTTTTTTTGCGTAGCCTTTCAAAGACCAAACTGAGTCCGTACTCACTAACACACAAACCCCAATTCCCATTCTAACTCTGATCAGAGGTAGGAGTTCATTGCGAGGGGGCTTTAGCGTTACATATTCGGCACATTCACGTTGGCTGTATTTCGTAAACCTGCGCTGCATTTCGTTGTCGTTCCCGTCTTCGTTGTTCTTTCATGATGCTGGACACGGTTATGCTTCCCAAGCTTCCTCTAGGGGTAAAGTTTTCACTCAGCCTGGTCGTCAGTTGGGTGCACTCTGCATATGATATCGTGTACTGTGAAAAATTGTGTCTTCCGCGTTTTCAACTGCTTCTGTGTCGTTGGACAGTAAAGCTTGTCTTCATGCTCAAATTTGTGGAGGTAGCCTCTGAAACATCGATGAGCAGTAAGCGCATCTGCGTCAGGTGAACGTTCAGCTCCCCATGCTCTCTATTGACAAGATTGGCGACCACACTCTGCGTCCAACTCCGTTTTTCGGAAAAGTCCCACCTATCTTGGCAGTTTTCTAGGATAGTTCTTAAAGGGACTTTAATATTGCTCCAGCTTATTGCGGTATGCACCTTATCTTTCGAGCACGATGTTTTATTTCGGCTCCTTAAATGAGAAGGTCTATTGGCATCATTCCAGCTATTACGCATGAGATTGTTCGGAAAGCGCTGCATAGATATAGGTTCTGTAGACCGCCTCTGTTTTTCGACTGACTGCGATTTCACTTATGCCGCAGCCAATATTTGGAAGCCATAGAAGAGTACCGTTGACGTTGTAACTTTTGCCAACAGCAGCCTCTTATTCTGCTTAGGTCGTCCTATATTTGACTTGATTCATACATGCCAGGGCTGTTGTTGTTCTTGTCGCAGATGTAACTCAAAATGTTCTTGTCGCAGATGTAACTCAACCTCGTATAGGAATAATGACGCCGAGCTACTCAACTCTGCTTTGGAAATTTACTATTTAATTTATATAATTAAATTCCATTACTCGATTACACGTAGATCAATGCTTACTAGCCAGTCTTGTAACATTCCGATGGCTTTATCAAAGTCATTTTCTCGCTCTTCAAAAAATTTCGACGTAACGACGTCTTCAGCGAAGCCAATCATATTCGTGGAGCTCTTATGCAGAGTTTGAGTACGTTCTCTCACTTAAGAATTCACAGTTGTGGCCCTAGTACGGAACCTTGGGGGACATACTACAGTGTTCTGTTTCGTAAGTACTCCGTCATTTTATTCTGCAGGTAGTCCGGCACTCTCTTGGCGGCGAGAACTTTTGCACCAGTTTGTGCTGTTGTTGAAAGTGTTCCTTACATTCAGCGTGATCATTGCACAGTACTGACCCATTCCCTTCCTTCCATTGTTTTCTTTCTATGGCCTTTATTTCGATCTTTTGGCCAGAGCACAAGTCTTTGTTTCTTCCTATGTTTTGGGAAAACTCCGTCATTGAGGAAGATATCTGCAAAAAAGAGTGGGTACCTTGCCTATATTGATTCCTGATTTAAATGCAATGTTGGGGACTCCCTTGGCACCCGATGCTTTTTTGTACCCGACCCAGGCTGTATTAATTTTAATCCATAGTTCGTAACACAGCGAAATAATCACCATCACCTTTCGACCCAAGCAGAATATTGACCCAAACCCATCGATGGAATAGATTTTTCTTGTCATGGCAACATCATCGAAAACTGTAAATTCGGTGACTGGCAATGCGTTCCCATTGAATTTACTACCCCACCCTCACCTAAATACGTGGAATCTGAAATACATTGAAGCTTTTGTAACAGTCTCTGACGTTGTTATGAAGTTACGACATCCAGGCAATGACAGTTTTCAATGACCATCGTGTCAAATCTTTGAGTTCGTGACTCTGCCACAAAAATACATAAATGTCATTGCAAAGCGTAAAAGCGATGACTGGCAACTTGTTCGTATTGAATTTACTACCCCACCATCACCTAATTACGCGGAATCTGACTGGTGACGCACTTTTGTGGCAGTCTCTGGCGTTGTCATGAAGTCACTATGTCAATGCAACGACATTTTTCGACGAACATCTTGTCTCATTTTAAAATTCGTGGATCTCTGTCTCAGATTCTTTAAAATGTCATCGCAAAGCGTAAATGCAATGACTAGCAAATCGGTCCGAATGACTTTACTTGCTTACCTTTAGCATTGCGCAATGGCTACGGCATACTTTGTGACAGTCCCTGATGTTGGTATAAAATTGCGTTGTCAATGCATTGACACTTTGAATGACACACTAGGTGACAATAAGGAAATTACTCGCTTTTCATTCCAAGAGTTTTTTTTTATCGCCAAAAACAGTAAGTGTCTTCAAACGCTGTTTAAGTTTGACACTTCAATTTCTTTCTTTCTCTAAACATCGGATACGAAAATTATTTCGTTTTCTTTTATTAATAATGACGAAATCGAGAAAATTCTTTTGCATAGGAAAAAGTATGGCAGTCCCAAGAAAACAAAACAAATGACTTTGACATCGTCCCACTATTCCCGAAATTTCAATTTAAGTTTAAAAAATTATTTCAAATCACCAGCAATTACATAAATTTCTTCCTTTATCTCCTAATTTACAATATTTCAAGAATTTTAAATTTCATCCAATTAATTCACGCTTCCCCAAAGCCATCATTTAACCGAACCCATCAATCCTCTCACCCAACCAATAGGAACGAAAAAAAAACACTCACACAACGAATCTTTCGAAATTCAAAACTTTTCCCAAATTCCGATCGATAATGTAATAAAACTCAGAAACGACACGTAAAACGATGAAGCCCGAAAAAACCACCGCACCGCGCCCTAATCTGCGCATTCGGGAATTGTCTGAACAATTTGAGCCGCCCGCCCCGCCATCACCGCGTTTCTGGTGAATTGGTAATTTCTTTTCCAGCATTCATTGCATCCTCATATGAGCATAAGACTATACTGCGAATGTGAAATCTTGATTTGAACTCAAGGATGAGAGAGAGTGCCCCCAACCCCTCTGAAATTCTGGCTGACGGGATACTTTTTTTTAACAACTCCCAACACTTAAAGAAATCATCCTAAAAAAAAAGTGGCAGCAGCAACGTAACTTCAAGATGGGTACGCATCATAAATGCTCCTTTCCTCATACATGGAAAATGTAAGAAAATCTCCATGTTGTGTCATAGGTGAGGGCGTGTGTGATGCGGAGAAATATAATTTCAGGACGGGTGTCATTATGTGAGGGACTTGTCGCTTTTACTTCAGAGAAAAATGAATGTTGAACGCTCACCTGGAAAAGTGCAAAAATGTGTTTACTGCGTGTAAAAGCCTGTCCGGGACAGGGATGTGTGTTCCTTGTTTTGTCGTCGACAAAATGACATGTGTAATTGTTAAATAATTAATCACTTGGGGACATGGTGAATAGGCGCACACATACACACACGAAGACACATTTTTGTGTGACACAAAGTTTGACATTCAATTAGTGCAGGGAACATTTCGGCCTCCGGCACTGACAAAGGACAACACAACAATAAACTTATGCAAAACTGTTGTCGGACTTCGCGCAGAGTGACAGCCAACACTTAATGTCATCAACATTTTCTCATATTGACAGCGTCAATCGAGCCAAGTAATTATGAACGAAAAGTAGTCAAAAACTTGTGGAGAAAAAATGCTGCAGCACGCGAAGCGCTGCAATAAATCGATTGCGGTTGCACGACTCTGCTGACAGATTGCCTCGTCATGCTTTATCGCAACGAATGGTCGCTTTCATCCAAATATGGAATTGAAGTACCATGGAGGTAATTTATCCTCTACCTGTGCGACATCGGGGATACTCGTGTGATTGACGTCAGTGAAAGTTTTCCCTTCTTGCTAGAGTGTAGAACACAGATTGACTAATCGAAACGTAAATAACGCCCCATTTGTCATTACGTAAACTCATTTCGTTTGACATTTAGTAACCATTTGTCAATTTTGTGTAGCACAGTAGCCAGAGGAGTTAACATCTCGCGCAAACAGACAAAGTGTTCCCATTGTTCACAGTACAATGGACAATTGGAAATTTGCATAACTGGCATCGAGAGGCATTTAATTTATGCACGATAACTGACAGTGCATGATGACGTGGTAAATTGGTCAAATTTAATATTATTTAAGCGAGTTAAATGCTTCACGGTCCATTAAACCAGGTCATAGACCGCTGAAATCGTTTTTGCTATGTTTTACCTACAAAACTCGAAGCTGAAAAACTGGTTCGCACTGGTCATATTGATAAATAGGTCTAAATTTTCTGCTTTAAAGTGTCAACGCGGAAAGGTGATTGACATTTTTACCATGCGAACGTAATAAGGTTTAGGCTTTACGCAAAAATGGTATGAATTTTCCACCAGCTGTGACATTAACCTTCAAGCTTGAGGTTTCGTAGCTATAATTTCTATTAAAAGAAAAACTCGTCCTAATTATTTTGACAAATCCAAACAAGCCAATGACCCGCTCTTTATCTGCATTGAACTGATCTACTTCCTTTTTCTGCCAACTCAAATAGGGCTGTCAAGCTACGACATAATTAACCCAAAACTCTTTCAGTACCTACCGACACACTGGGCTTTTTTTAACTTTAAAACCGCCTATGGCTCATTGTCTTTGGTTGAAGTGTAGTACAGGTCAAAAGGACAATCGTCATCACTGTCGTGTTGCAGAATGATCCCAAAAAGTTGGTTGTAAAGTAAAGAGATTTAAAAGCAAAAACAATAAAGAGGAGGTAATGAAAAGATAGAGTTCTAGAGAAATTAGGTTGACTAACCCAATGGGGCACACAGGTTGCCTTCCTCTTTTTGGGTAAACAACAATTTTCGCAATCGTTGCATGTGATGTGAACTTTGTTTGCTATAAATTGACCGTATTTGCGCAAATTAAGAACGAAAGAGATTTTCTGGGATCAGGAAAGATGAACTTTGATGAGAAGCTGCACCATGTTCTGTGAACAGCAAATAAATTGAGTGTAAAAACTGCATACAAATGAACTTATGGATAAAATTAGAGGAAAATTATACGTAGAAAAGCTAAGATGACATCAAAAATTGTCAATGCATTGCAATGGCAGCGTGATAAGAAAATATGCTGTCAATTGATCTCCATTCTTCCTCATTTCTGTTCCGGCATCCTTCGATATACAAGCCCCTTAAAACCTTATTCGTGAGTAAGTAAGACTAGTGGGAGGGTTACAATCCGCTTAGGCGAAGCGTTGGATACCCCATCTCAACTGACCACTTTCAAGCTCCGAATTGTGTCATAAATCGTGGTTGTTAAATTTCAGTTTCTATTAACTTCAACTGTATTTAGAATTTCTCAAATAAAGAATCTTCTCCCTTAAAAAGGGGCGTGGCATCCTTACTTACTTACTTAAGGTGGCGCTACAGTCCGGGGTGAACCTGGGCCTCAGCCAACAAGCTTCGCCAGCCAGCTCTGTCTCGAGCTAGCCGTCTCCAGTTTCACACGCGAAGTTGGCTGAGGTCCCTTTCCACTTGCGTGCGCCACCTGAGTCTCGGTGCTCCTCTACCGCGCCGTTCCTGCGGTGTGGATTCGAAGATTTTCCGGGCCGGGGCGTTGGTGTCCATCCGCTCTAGATGACCCAGCCATCGTAGACGTTGTGTTTTGACTCTTTTGGCTAGGTCGGTATCGCTGTACAGCCCGTACAGTTCGATGTTATATTTCCTCCTCCACTCTCCGTCTATGCAGACGGGACCGTAAATCGTCCGAAGAATTTTTTTCTCGAAGCAGCCTAAAGTGTTTTCATCCGCCTTTGACAGGGTCCATGCTTCTGCACCGCAAAGCAGGACTGGGATGATGAGGGTCTTATACATGGACACTTTAGTTGCTCGAGAGAGGGCTTTGCTACTCAATTACCCCCTTAGCCCAAAGAAACAGCGATTGGCAAGAGTTATCCTTCGTTTGATTTCAGCGCTGGTGTCATTGTCTGAATTTATAGCGGAACCCAGGTAGACAAAGTCCCTAACTACCTCAAAATTATAGCTGTCGATGGTAATGTTTTGTCCAAGACGTCGATGTTGGGTGTCTTTTCTTGATGACAGCATATACTTGGTTTTGCCCTCATTGACTGCTAAACCCATATTCGCCGCTTCCGTCCCAATACTCACGAAGGCTTCACTGACATCACGCTTTGTTCTACCGATTATGTCAATGTCGTCTGCGTATGCGAGTAGTTGAACGGACTTTTGAAAGATTGTACCTCTGGTGTTGGCGCGAGAGTTCTGCACAATTCTCTCAAGTATGATGTTAAAGAAGTCGCATGACAGCGCGTCGCCTTGTCTAAATCCTTTTTTGACATCAAAGGGGTCGGTGAGGTCTTTGCCGACCTTGACGGAACAGCATGAGTTTTCCATCGTCATCCAGCACAGACTGACGAGTTTGGCAGGGATGCCAAAACTAGACATAGCGCTATAAAGCTCGTCTCTATAGATTCTGTCATACGCGGCCTTGAAATCGATGAAGAGGTGGTGTGTATCGATTTGGAATTCCTGGGTTTTCTCCAAGATCTGCCGCAGTGTGAATATTTGATCGATGGTGGACTTTCCTGGCCTAAAGCCACACTGATATGTGCCTATCAGATTGTTGACAAACGGCTTCAGGCGTTCACACAGTACAGCAGAAAAGAAAGGGCGTGGCATCCACCCCTTTTCAATTACATCGTTTTTTTGTTTATATTTTTTATCAGAAGTGATATACACGTGTTGATTGCATTTTCGCGTTAAAAATTTGGTTTATGCTTAAAAACGCCCCCTAAAGTGGGCCGTTTACCTCTTTTTGAAATGCCAATCACAAAACACTTAAGCAACTATAACGCGTACCAAATTTCAGCCTTCTACGACAACTTTGAATTTTCATGCTAATAAATAAAGTGGGCGTGTCAGTGGGAGGATTTTGAAAATTTTTACACTTGTACTGCTTCGGGACCTAGAAAGAACAGATATTAAGTTTTAAGTTCTTAGCTTAAAATTTAAGGCCTAAAAACTACCGACACATGGACGGACGGACATGGCTCATTCGACTTACAATTCAGTCTCGATCATATGCCCTTTAGGTCTTTCGGGTCTACGGTGATTATTTCTCTATGTTACAAACTATGAATCAAACTTAATATACCTCCTATCCTATGGGATGGGGTGTAAAAAAAATTTCAACGTTTCGATTGGTGTAGCGTGGACGATTACACGGCGATGACAATTTTTGTTGTTTGAATTTTAGTATTTAACCCTTGTGTGAGTGGCAAGCAAGCATATACGTATTAACTAGTGAACTACTCGGGCAGTTGGAGCTAAATGTTGCCAAATTTTTGGAATGTATTGTCTTCTTGCAACACTCACATTCCTTGCATGTTTTGCGCGTACAGTTTAAAACGCTAAGACAGCAAGACCTTTCAATACATGCGTTTATATGCTCAAGGTTCTGATGAAGCCTAAGCAGCAGTTTGTAAACGATATTACCTATTTACTGGCGAAGTTTATTGAAAACGAAATTGTGAACCATTTGGTGCAAGATGATGAAGTCACAAGATGTATACTCAGCTTGTGATGCCGCTAACCTTTTAGAGGTTTTTGAAGAAAAAAAAAACTCACTTGTACCTCAACTGTTTCAAAAATATCTCATAGGTCCTTGATGTAAGTTCCAAGTCCGCTTCTTGGGCGCGATCCTCGATGCTTTATGTTTAGGCTAGGTCTTGGAATCGGTAGTGTCCGTGGTCGGTCGCAAATACCGTTTTTCTCGGGCAAACATCAATGATGAAAGTGGATGCTAGGCTCAGCAGAAATCACCAATGTGTATAGTTTTCGTTGGTCGCAACCAACCCTTCTCGTTCTTTTCATAGTCCCCACCTCCGCGAGGGTCTAAAAACCCTTTTGAGAGTAACATTTGCCTCGAAAAACTCTCTTAAGAGCCGTTTGGATTCGGCAAAAATTGTAGGTCCCCTTGATAATGAAAGTGGATGATAGGTTTGGCAGCAATTACTAATGTGGGCTGTTATCGTCGGTCGCAGCCACCTCTTCTTGGGAGCAAACATCGTTAAGGCCCGACAGCTAGGGCCAACGGACCTTGTATTCGTCGGTCACAATTATCGCTTCTCGGGAGCGATAACCCCTGGCAAAAGTGAGCGTTATGCGCGACAGTAACGGCCAATGAGGGTTGTTTTTGTCGGTCGCAACTACCGCTACCCAGGTTTGACAGGAAATTGCTTTTGTGTGTTGTTTTCGTCGACTTTCTAAGATGGCTGGGTCATAAAGAGCGGATGGACACCAATGCCGCGGCCCGGAAAATCTTCGAATCCTACCCGCAGGGACGGCGCAGCAAGGAGCACCGAGACTCAGGTGGCGCTCGCAAGTGGAAGGGGACATCAGCCAACTTCGCGTGCGAAACTGGAGACGGCTAGCTAGAGACCGAGCTGGCTGGCGAAGCTTGTTGCCTAAGGCCCAGGTCCACTCCGGACTGTAGCGCCACCTTAAGTAAAGTAAGTAAAGTAGGTTGTTTTTGTCTGTTGCGACCACTTCTTTTCGAGAGCGACCTTCCGTTGATGAAACTGGGTGCTGGGCCCGACAGCTAGGGCCAATGGATCTTGTGTTCGTCGGTCGCAAGTATCGTTTTTCAAGAGCGATAACCCATGGTTAAAGTCGACGCTATGGGCAATAGCAAGTGGCCAATGAGTGTTGTTTTCGAGGGCCAATGAGTGTTGTCTCGATAGTGACCATCACTGGGGTCGACAGCATGTGCAACCACTACTTAGAACCGAACGTGGATGAAGATGACTCTTGGTGTTGGAGACCGATTAAGTGAAGAAGATTTCGGTCGCAACCAATTCAATCTAGGAGCGAGCGATAATGATTTCGTAGTGCATGGTAGTGTGGGGGGCTTAATTAAACGTGGAGTAGAACATGTAGAACATAAATTCTCTGCGAGTAGCAACAGCTAATCGGTTCCAAATTTACATTCAAATGGAGCTGTACGTGTGAGTGAGAGCTAGATCAAAATCATAGTATGAAAAATGAAATTATTGGAAGATTTTTAGGTTAAGAATAAGTTGGTATATGATGGTTTTTACTCTAAGAAAGTTCTGTTGGCACGTGAATGCGTTTCAGTTCGAAATATACCCAACTTTCACGCTCTTGAGAATTATACTATATAAATGTTTTATTATTTTTTACAAAACTCTTATAACACTCTTGTTATAAGACCTAAAATTGATCTTTTAGTACTCTTCTTACAGGAGTATAAGTCTTAAAGCGCTTAACTCTTACGAGACTTTTACTCTACTCTTGGCTTATACAAGAGTCTGATTAAAACTTAAATCTTTTAATAAGAGTAAAACTCTTGTAAATGGATATTTACACTGATAATAAGATCCTTGGTGCAACTTTATTTGTTCGTCCATTGCCTTTAAAAAGAAGTTAACCTTTTTAAAGATTTATTTTATAAGACTTGAATAGCTCCCATAAGTAAGCTATTTAACGCTCATGAGGCTCCCATAATTTATCAATGGCATTGACTCTATTGATTTCAGCTTTCAGGTCAGTGGTGGTGTGTGGGCTTACGGGCATACCCAAACGACTTAAGAAGAAAAAAAAGTCGAACGGGTTCAAATCGCACGATTGGTTACCATCGACAAGAAGATAACCACGCTCAAAACACACTCGTGCAAACCTTCAAGTAACCGCCCCGTCAAAAGTGTGACAAGCTGTGTGGCACGTATCGCGCCTAGTTAAAAAAAGAAAGTGGTTATCAGCAAACAAAAGCGCTCGCCGTTGATAGTGATGGTAGTCAGGTATAAGCCGAAGAATGGTGGATTGCGTGGGGATTGTGATCGTCCCAAATTCGACAGGTTTGTTTGTTAACGACGTCGCTCATCGAAAAAATTTGTCGCCTAATATGATATTTTGAAACCGAACCCAGTCGATACGTGCGCCCCGGGAGCGCAGAATTTTGTTCGCTGCCTTAAAACAAAATTAGAGCGTGAAAAAACTTTTCGTCTCGGTCGGGATTTGAATCCAAGGCCACATGCAGAGTTGTCTGGCACAGTTGTGACACACTAACCACTGCACCATTTGCACTCACATATTTTGGGAAAGCATTTAGGTAACTATAAAACTTATAACTAGCATCGTGGAATCATCCTTTCTGCATACATCGACACGTTCACCATTGTGGAAAAGTTTGATAAACTAATACTGAATAGGGGCTAAAACCAGCGCATAGTGTCAATCCAATGATAGTTTTAACCGGCAATTTTAACTTTTCTACTTGTTTGCTTTATTTGGCGCTACATCGTGTGGACCCAATCTATTCTTGGGTTCCTATGCTCCAGATATGAATGCGAAATAGGTTGAGGTACCCTTCCACCTACACGCGCCACATCAATCTCGTTCTTCATTTAATGTGCCGTCCCTCCTCCGTGGTGAAGATTTTCCGGGCTGCGTTCAAACTCTGCTGCGTTTTCTACGTTTTTAAAGCATTTCTGGGGTCGTTGAATAGTCCGCATATTTATAGTTCGCCGGTATACCGCCCATAGACACGACCACAATCGGTGCAATTGTGCATCTACCTCCAGTGCTTTCAAAGCTCTAAGACGTCTTAAAAACCTGAAATTTGATAATAAAAACGATATTTCTTTGAGATTTGGTTTGTAAACTTGTGATAAAAAAGCAGTTGTGAGTTTTTTCCCTCATATAAGATTTACAAACATTCGAAAAACTTGTGGAAGGGGCTTAACTGCCACATCTTATTGCGAGGTCCTTAATCAATTTTATTCACTATTGTTTTTCCACTTTCAAACTTTTGTTAAAAAAAAAAATCAGTCAAAAAGATCAGCTGCGTCATTCAATAAAAAAAAACATTTCTCCTGATCCATTTGTTTTTGAGGGTAGTTCATAGTTCTTAAACCTAAGCATCCTGCGAGTGATATGAATCACTGAAATGACGTCTCGAATAGCATTTTCACAATCTACTGAAGTGGAAGCCAAGCATAATTTCCCTCTTGAGAATAGACTTGATCTATTAAACGTTGGTTCACTAACAACTGACTGACTGTGAGCAAGTAACCATGTAGTCTAACCGGATGTATTTCAAATCGGAACCAACAGGAGGAACATGCAATTAACAAAAATGTTTCCCCTCGTATGTTCTTGGACCTGAACACTGCGCACTTGTGAACCAGTTCTTGTGCGTTTCAAATTACGCGTCGCGTGCTCTTGGTACACAGTCGAGTCGACACAAAGCAGAGTACCTACATCTGTCAAGGGCGTATTGTGCAACTTAAGTAATTGTCGAAATTTAACCAAAATGTCGACAAGCATCGACCCTTCTAGCGTTGCAGTGCAAAAGGAATAACGATGGAGGAATAACGATACTTGTGGACTCACTCCAACACAACAAAAAAAAAAAAAACAAACTTCCATCCTCCCTATTTCAATAAATTGAACGAATTTTTGTTCAAAGTCGATTGATTCCAATAAATCCGAACAGAGACGTTGACTCAAAGGATATGAAAGGGAGAAAAGAGCCAAATGAAAACATCCTTTCATCCGTTTGAGATGTAGGTACTATTCAATATGAATCCGAGCTTATAGTTTTACAGGTCTATTGTCCTCTCCCTCAAAGGATATTTCTGTTTCTGGTAATTTAATTAACTCCTCCCCCCTTCAAGGAATTATATGCCTATCTGCTTTTGTAATTACCCTTCTGGCTTCTGAATTAATTTCCCAAGTCCAACCTGTCAACTTTCGATCTGTTAAATGCTGACGTTTCATGTATCACTTCATAAATGAGAAACGGCTCCGCATGTTTTTACATCCCACCCTACCCTAGGCAAGGGGGATTATTATAATGACGAAACGAGATTTTCGCTGTCAAGCAACAAGACACACACACAAAAAAAAAACAAAAAGAATAAACAGAGAACACAGAAATTATATTTTCAAGTTCAAGTTGTGTGCTCACTTGGATGGTTTGGTTATTTTTGTCTATCGATTGTCTAGAAGAAAACCCCCAAAAGGGGAGGCTGGGGGTGTGGGGCTCTTAAAAATAAATTAACACAGATTTTTTTCCTTTGCCTTATTTTTATCTTTTTGAAGATCTTTCACACGCACTGTAGCGTTATACGATGCTGTCGGACTAATTGAACCGAATTCATTAAAATGACTCCAAAACTTGTTCTATTTGTGGAGAGATTTATCTATGTGGGAGAATTCGGTTTTCATTTTTTTCTGATTTTGATTCTTTTCATTATTTTTTTTTGTAAGGCGTTTATTTTGAAAAAAAAAGTTTGTGGAGAATGCCATGCTCTGGAAATAATGATCAATTAATTAAATGGCACATTTGTCATCCGAAGAAAGATTTATAGGGAGAGGGAAGAACTACCTTACGTTGTTGTATTTTGAGTTTCGTATTGACGTTATGGCGTTGCTTCATGTCATGTTCTATAATTATGGCTTGATATGCAAAGCTAAGTGGGCTCGCGTGATAAAAGAAAAACAAATATAAAATCACCAAAATGCACTAATTGAAAACGTTTTGCGTAAGCTTAGATTACGCATATTATGAAATTCATGAAATGTCTTGCTTCAAATTACTAAATGTTTGGCCACCCTCTGTGAAGACTAAGACTTAAACTAGCAGTTTCCATGACGCGATTAAACCGCCCGTTCCTCGAAATTCAACCCCATTCAAATAAGTACTCGGAAAAATTTCTTCTACCTGTCACTGCTATCATCGATAAAATCTCAAAATCTTGACTTATTGAGTTGATGTTAGAAGCTGTTTTTTTTTTTTAAACGCTTATAATTTTTCGATAAACGGAAATACGACTAGTCACCCTGTATAAATATATATATAAATATAAATATAAATATAAATATAAATATAAATATAAATATAAATATAAATATAAATATAAATATAAATATAAATATAAATATAAATATAAATATAAATATAAATATAAATATAAATATAAATATAAATATAAATATAAATATAAATATAAATATAAATATAAATATAAATATAAATATAAATATAAATATAAATATAAATATAAATATAAATATAAATATAAATATAAATATAAATATAAATATAAATATAAATATAAATATAAATATAAATATAAATATAAATATAAATATAAATATAAATATAAATATAAATATAAATATAAATATAAATATAAATATAAATATAAATATAAATATAAATATAAATATAAATATAAATATAAATATAAATATAAATATAAATATAAATATAAATATAAATATAAATATAAATATAAATATAAATATAAATATAAATATAAATATAAATATAAATATATATATAAATATAAATATAAATATAAATATAAATATAAATATAAATATAAATATAAATATAAATATAAATATAAATATAAATATAAATATAAATATAAATATAAATATAAATATAAATATAAATATAAATATAAATATAAATATAAATATAAATATAAATATAAATATAAATATAAATATAAATATAAATATAAATATAAATATAAATATAAATATAAACATAAATATAAATATAAATATAAATATAAATATAAATATAAATATAAATATAAATATAAATATAAATATAAATATAAATATAAATATAAATATAAATATAAATATAAATATAAATATAAATATAAATATAAATATAAATATAAATATAAATATAAATATAAATATAAATATAAATATAAATATAAATATAAATATAAATATAAATATAAATATAAAAATAAATACAACATTTTGGGGGTTTATCGAACAAAAGCGCGATTGATTCTTGTAATGAAAGTCATCTTACGTCACTGCTACTCCGTAATAATAATGGGCGGATTGGCCTCTGCTTACATGTCAGGGCTTGGACTTTTCTGTAAATCAGAAGGTTTCGTAAACATCTCTAAACTCGTAATAAAATAGTTCCTAAGTTGACGTAATTTTATTCCAGGAATCCTGAATAATAGCAACATCGACTTAATGCTGGTGAAGGTAAGCAAGTAAGTTGGCACCAACTGAGCTGCTTCGGAATAGCTTTTAACGGTTTTTTTCGGTTTTGACTGTCGAGGTATGTACACAAAACTGTAATCTGGCTCTCAGTATTCTTGACAAATGCTTAATTTATAAGCACCAAAGGTCAGTGTTTCGGGAAGGAGTTTCTTTAAAATGCATCACCTTTGCATGTACTTCTGGCTTACCAGGAATCAAGCGCTGAGACTCACCAGTTGATCGAAAAACTCAACACAATAAAACTTTTACATATCGAACAATAACAAACATTTGCCTCTGCCTGGAATTGCCTGATCGCACTTCTGTAAATGACCGTAATAAACGGAAAATATCCACACCTTCTTGTTTGTTTTCCTCTTTACGACGAGTGCGAATATTGGGCTTTCTGTGTGGGGTATTGTGAACAAGCTCGCTTTATTTGTCTTTCTGAATAATCTCGGAGGTTGAATTATTTTATATACTGTTTCTGGGATGCTAGCAAGCCACATGGGGGCATGTTTGGTCATACTGACGGTCTTAGGGTTGTTTAAAAAAATTATTAGGCCATTTATTGACAAAGCAGCAAACCCAATTTTACTATCCGCTGCACCAAATTTGAAGCGAAGCAAACATTTCAAACAGCTTTGCCTCGCAAATGCCAAACAAATTCTTGAATGTTTTATATCAGCCTGCCTTACAGGCATTTGCTGACCAATCGTTCTCAGACCTTGTTGCCTGTGACAGTCTTTCTCGATTAGCGAAAAAAAGCTGTTTTATCGTCTGGTCGACACATTGTTTATTTTTTTAGCACTTGTATGACTGAAAACTGTCGGAGACTGTAAAGCCTGCAAGAGTCTCTCCAAGAGGTTACATTCCAACGTCAATAAATATGCTCAAATAATATTTTTTCCTAAATGATATCAACAGACAACCCCGCCCATTTGTTCTTCTGCTTTAATTTTACTATTATTTCTCAAACCTTTTTCCTTAGTTGCTTGTTATATTTTTTGTGTATATTTATTTGTTTAATTTATTTATTAAGTTGTTTTTACCTTTTTAAGTTAATTAATGATCTATTAATTATTCTTATATTAAATTTTATATTGTTTGTTGTTAATTTATTAAATTTTTTTAAGTTAAGTTATTTATATATTTGTTTATATATGCATATGTATCTATATATAAAGTAACTTATACATAAGTAAATTAGTTTGTTGCATTATTATCAGTTATTAGTTAATTTTGTTATATTTATTTGCACGCATAAGTGTATATTTATGAAAATTGATAAATTTTATATTTTATTTGCTTCTTGAATTCAAGATTTTTGGTCTTCTTACCCTTCGAAGCTAGTCAGCTACCTTGGTATAATTTTTATAACCACAGTAGTAACCGTAAAAAGCGACCCCGGTGAAAGGTACCAACGAACCATTTCATACAGTCCCAATCAATGCCCTATAAGAATTGTCCCATATTGCGAACTCTCCCAAAGCGAACTTTCGCATATAGCGAACCCTTTTTGGGCATTAAAGAAAACGTCCGGCTATAATAAAGTCTTTTCTTCACATTTTCATTCAAATTTTAAAACTTTTCGGGACTTCCCCAAGAACTGTACGGCTTTGTTGTACCAAATTTCTCAAGTGCCAAAGTTGTGTCCACAAGTACGAATTTTTCGTGACTAAGTTATTCGTTTATTCCAGGTATTTCCAACTTTGCGGGACTTTCGCGAGAACTGAATAGTTGCTTTGTATTAAAAATATTCAAGTTTTGCGTTTCGATAATTCTTTTTCGGTAATTTCCCGAAAGGCAGCACAAATTAGTTAACTTCCTTACTGGACGTAGAGGACACTATGCCCTTAAAAAGATGTTTTTTTCCTCGTGAAATAGGACGTAAATTACTCGGCCGGACGACTGAACAGTTTCGTAGCTTTATAAGGAAGCCCTATGCCACATTATCCAAGTGTTTCCTTCAATCAAAATAATTAAAATAATTATCGCCTTTACTTATTTCCAAGAAAGAATGTTTCTTATACCATAAAACATAATTTTTTTTTTCTTTTTCATTTCAGGTAAGATTATAAAATTAAACCACAATTCACTAATAAATGTGACTCCAGGTAATAACACAAGATTTTGTTTTAATTCAAATGCAAATAAGGAAGAAAGAGAAATTCATTGGAAAATCATGCAAATGAGCACCCTCAGAAAATTTTATAAAATAATAGAAGAAAGACAAAAAGTCATAATCAACATGTGATTGTGATGAGATTCAATTTTATCTCATTAATTTACTGTCTTCTTCTTGTGATGAGTTTTTTTTTTCGTATAGAAAGAGCAAACAACTATAATCGCAAATAACACAAGTCATTCACTCACTTTATTTAACTAAGCGGATTACAGCAATTGACGAATCGCAGGGATGGCATAAAAAGTTAAAAAAAAAAAATAAAATAAACAAAAACATGGAAAAATAATAATAATACCTGTCACAGACAAGACATAGATAACCACTTACCGGCCGCCGGGCGCAAGCACTTACAAGTACTTGTGCAATTATGCTTCGCACAAGAAAAACAACATATCGGGAAAGAACTGGTTGGGGTTGATTGTAAACTTAACTATAAGCGGATTTTTTTTTCACCATTTAAGCCCGAGTCATAAGGTATGACGTGTCAAGCACTTAAAACCACATAAATAATAAGCTTCAACTTATACTTGTGCCAGATTAAGGCATGCGGTGGATAGATACTGTGATAATAGTTGGTTTTGCATTTCAGTGCAACCGACACATGTAGGAAACGGACTTTTTTTGTGAAATTCTTTTGTAGCTACTGCAAGCTAACAAAGGTCGTTGGAGCGATAGTGCGATTTAACAGCCTTTGTTATACTTAAGGCGAATAAATAATGGGAATTGCTTGAATTTAAAACCTGCGCATGACAAAACCAAACATAAATCATTCTCCGCAATCTAGGAAAAAACGTATTAAGAGGCTATTACAAATCACCCTCCCGTATTCACCTTGATAAAAATTTATGTAGCGAAAATGCTTTAAAGTTGTGTCCGGCTAAAAATATTGATTTCAAGGACCCAAAAAAAGCGAGCATTATTCCAAGTTAATTTTATTCCAAGTTAAGTAAAAATTCCAAGTTATCCTTCTGGGGTTGCTGGTCCCCAATTCGGCCCCTTCCAAAATAGAAATAGAATGGACAACAATTAGATTCATATGCCAGATATTTTTATGAAATATTCTGCTGGTTATACTATTGCTTTTCTCCGTAAAGGCATAAGACTTGCTTTGGTGTAAGCTTTAAAGTAAGCTTTGGTGTTTTGCGCAGAGGTTTCATGTTTGGCTCATTAGCGTTTGTGTTGGATCGAGAATTACTTTCTTCTTCTACCTTTTCTATCCCCAAATTCTTTCCGCTCGCGATGTGCTACGCATATTAAGGGTAGTCATTAGGAAAATGGATTAAATATTTTTCATTAACTACTTTTTTTAAGAAGTTTGGCGGGCAAGAACTAAGTTTAATAAAAAAAACAATTTTTTCAAAATATTGAAAAGTTTTCGTAAAATGAAGAGTTAAAAATGGATAACGTTTTTCAAAGTGGTTAGTGCACGAAGCCGATACGATATTGAAAAAACGTATAAATCAACTCAAAGTAAAACAAGTGCTTGGTTTCGTTCTTCTGAAAACGTTTTAATACTGCCGTTAACACATTTTCAAAAAAAAAAAATCTAAATATGCATGCAAAAACGTATGTCCCCCTTATCCCCGGTGTTAGTTGGAGAAGTCATATAAAAAAATCACACGTATCAAAAATTGTCCAAAATTTTAAGGAATTATAGCGAATCTTAAAGTTTGAAAACCTTTTGAGTTTCAACTCAACAACAAAAGCATTTTAAAAACATATTTTTTAAATCTTCTAGTATCTTAACGGTAAAACCAATCTTCTTCTGATTTGGTTAAACTACAAAGCGTATACGAAAAAAGGCAAGTTTAAATTGCCATTTGAAACCTAATTTTTTTGAAGCCTTTTTAAAAAACGAAACATTTACGCAATAACCGGTGGCCATAGAATTAAAAAAAAAATATTTAATGCTAGCGCAGATGATATTACTATTGGACAAAAGTCAAACGGGAACTGAAAAAAACCCAAATTATTTTTTCATAAATTTGAAATTTAAAAAAATTGAAAAAAGGTACAAAAAACCTATGTCTCCCCCTCTATCTACCAAACGGCATAAAGCATAATTTTAAAGTAAATATCGGGCATCTTCTTCAATTTTTTTTTTTAACTAGAGCTTTTTTGAATATTCAAAAACTTCCGAAAATTTGACTCAAAAACGTAAAAACATTTTCTCAAATGCCCTTAATACCATGTCTCCACCGGGAACTAATCCGCGATTAATATAAATCTTCATTAAATCCTCTACAAATCACGCGATTAACCATACAAAATTAAATCCTCTGTGCAAACGATTAAAAATAAATCCTCTCATAGATCCCATTCACCCTATTCACAAACCTATTTTATGCACCTTTTTAACAGTTTGAGAATCAAAAAAGGATACTGAAACTGTCCCTGTGCGACAAATCTGTCACAAATACGTTTTCTATTAAAATTTCCACAACGGAAATCTTTATTCGCTCCTAGGAAATGACATCGCCACTCTCTTTTGACAGCCACAATGGCGGAAAAAGAGTGCTCGTGTCAAATTAATCCCATATTTGGCCCGTAGGGCCACTTTGCGATTTATTTTAAATCGCCTCCTGTTAATCCTCTTTTTTATCGCCGGTGGAGACATACTGTAACGGCTATGTGGATCTTGATCAAATTTGAATGAACTATGTAGATTTAAAAGGCAAGCTAACAACATTTAAGCGTTTCAAAAAAGCCGTTTCCAAAATCCAGTTTTTAAGTCGATTTAAACAAACGAAACGTCGTCTAGCCCATCCCAACGAACACCATTGGATCAGATTTGCCCAGGCTAAGATACTGGCTCGGGAGTCGCATTACATCCCACGGCTTGTTCGTGAAGCGATTGAGATAAAACCCCACAAAAATTTTAATCGCGACGACAGTTTCAAATTGTCGCGAACATGGGATCCAATAATCGGCTCATCACCGTCGATTGCGAATTGGCTAACCAGCCCCAGCGACACAGTGAGCACTGTTTGCTCTCAGCCACCTGACGCACAACAACGAGAGAACGAGACAGCACTACCGCCTACGCACCGCTACAACTTGCATGTGCTAATCGCCAAAAGCATTTTTAGACAGTTTCCCGGTGACCACGCATAATGTAACTTAAGCGAAACGTTCGGGGTGAGTACGGTTTGCACTCATAATTTATTTATAACGCGGTATATCCCAAAACCTTTAAAATTAAGTCAATAATAAGCTTAACTCAATAAAACTAACTAGTTCACAGTTGGAACCAAGTCTTAGAATGAGCGGGCTGGCGGTATTTTGAAAAAAAGAATAGGTGGAAGTGTATGTAAAAAAACTTCAGACCGTCTACGACGGATTGCAAAATTCCCTACGCTACCTAAAAAGGAAACTGCCAGGCCTCCGAAAAATCATTTTTTAAAACCTTTTTTTTTTAAATTAGAAAATTCTAATATCTAATTTTTTTTATAAATTTGTTTGTCAAATTTAATATACAGGGTGTTTCAGTTAAAGTGTGACAAAAAGCTTAGGCGTATGGTTTGTAGGTTGGGTCGAGACAAGAAAAAAATTGTATGGGGGGGTCTGTTCCCCCGTTTAGCATGGAGGGACGATTTTCTAAAAATATTACTTAAAATAGAAAAAAATATTAAAAAACAATGGTGACACTGACATTTTCAAGATACCTTTCTGTAAAGCCAGAAATCTCTTCTTTTTTTTAAATTGAAATAAAGCTGTTTTAGTGTACAGTTTATGCAAAATTAATTTTTAAACTCAAAATTTTGGAAAAAAAATGAAAAAAAATTTTAAGTAAATTTTTTTGGTTATTAAGTTAATTTTTTTTTTCTCAAAATTTGATGCTCTTTTAAAAAAGTTATTAAAAACAGAAAACCGCATGCCCATATGTCTTTTTTTATTTTTGAAAAAAAAAAATAACGGCAATTATTCTGATCTGATGGAGTGCTCATTATCATTGGTAAAGTCGTAGCATGGGGTAAAAATAATATGCTTAAAGTCGATAAGGTTTAGTAGTTGTGCGTTTGATGTGTTACTTTGTATGGGGGCAATTAAGGACCACTGTTGAGCACCTAAAACCCTGTGTAATTACACATCTGTTCTCAAAATAAGGTCCTAATCCAATGGCTTTTGCATATGAACAAGGCCTCGTTATCAGTCATTATCTAGACCTTGACAGTACTTTGTTCGTATCTACCTACACAAATTTTGAAATGCGATGCATGCACTGCCCATTTATTTGTTCGTACAGATAACATTTTTCTGTGCACCCTGTGTCACACCGAAGGAACCCAAAAAGCCTCAGTAAGCACTAGGAATTCACTAATTTCCCTCTGCTTTCAAATACGAATAATACCCATCCCCTAGCATAGACTTCTCATTTCAATGGTCCCTGTTACTCATTCTATGACAACTTCCAAAACATCCCAGTGCTATCTCCAGTTACGGTCATTTAAATTTATTGACTATTAAATTTGGTCTTAAAACCAAACCAACTCTCACATACCTAAGAATAAGGGGGAAAGATGTTGGTTTGTATGACTTTGAGCACCAAATGTTTATTATTCCGTATTGACACATTTTGTGGCTATCTCTGAAGGTTTATCTTTTAAACTATTAAGTCTCCTGATACGAAAATAAATATAAATTGCGCTTTAAACAAACACGTGCTCGGAATGAAAGTGTCTCACGCACACATGGCAGCATAACAGCGATGTGTAAAGAATGTCTAAATACTCACTGCATCATTTAGTTGATATGGAATCGGTACGAAAGTCGAAATTTATTATTGATACAAAAAGTACAGGCAGGTAATCAGGTCATTCGAGACAATAGAACTGTGCCAGGGACGACGGGGCATTAGGTTCAAAAATGGGTCAAACTTTCTGCTTTTCGGAAATTGCGCAGTGTGGTCCACCATCGCGTCTACCGGAAAAGAGCTAAAAAGGTCAAGGGAACTAAAAAACCAGCTCTCGCTCCGCAAGTTCCTCCTTTTGAATCAACTCAATCTCTTTAAATCATTTCTATTGCCTCGAAAAGTCAAATCATAAAACAAGACACAAAAAACAAAACATGATTTAATGGGCAATTTCCGATTCAATGCTCTCATGTTAAGCAGCTCCAACACTGTGGCAGCATCGAGCAACCGACTAGCAATTTAGAGCTGAATTCACCCGTTTATTCGCCGACTAATGTTGATACCGGTTCCGTCGTGAATTACAATCTCGCGCACTCTCTCTCGCTCTCTTAACCACTTACATTAACAATATCACTATATTATAGTGAAGGCGTTCTTTGCACCCCCCTCGCGCAATATAATAGCATTAAAGTGGATTTAAAAGTCGTGCTAAATCCGCGCGCGCTCGTTCCCTCCGGTCCTAGGCCGGGTTTCATTCTTCGCCATAACAGATGCATGTGGGCGGGTGGAGTGCCGAGGCAGGCGATTGAAGAAGATTACTCCGAAATTACACTTCATGTTTCCGTGGATTAGTTGTTGCACAATAGCGTCCTGAAGTAGACACCGAAGTGATGGTAGATACTCATCCACTCTTTATTTTTTTTTTGTGGGGAAACTGGACCAAGTGTGCGCTTACAACCACGTCACCATCATCGCCGAGAGATTAGGGACAGAGTGTGTCTTCAGGGATGAAATGCAACAGCAACGGGGAAAAATGTATTTTGTTTGAAATACCAGCACACAGCAAAGGTGAATGGGGGGTTATTAGGGTTAAGATTATTTAATTAACGCAATTTTTTGAATTTAGAGCAGTTAATCTAGTTCAGGCAAAAAAGAAGTCAGTTGGAGCGATTCAGCGTTTAAACATTGAATGTTGAGACTGCGGCGCACGAGTCTGAAAATGTATCGTGTAAATGACCGGAAAGTGTGTAGTTTCATGTGGATAGATTCGTGGAAGAAGTGGCTTAGTAAATCGAGCAAATGTGGCACTTTACCACTCGTGTGTGCTTCCACTTCTGCTACCTGGGAATGGTCTTTTTCCATCTTAAGATTTTTTGATTAAGAGCAGAAGTAGACTGCAAGACAAGTAAGTTTAGTTAAACGCCTCACCGATCTGCAAACGATGGGTTCAAACCCCATTGCCCATTAGTTTTCATAATACTGTAACGAATGGTAACAATTTTATTTATTTATCACACACCACTTCGTCAAGAGCAAATAACAAAAGTTCAATTTCAACACAATTCAAAGGTTCAGAATTCAAAGGTTCAAACAAATCTCACGTTTCCGGGCACCTATTTAACTTTTATAGGAAAATCCACCATAGGATGGTTACCAGCCTTACTAGAACTTTCAGAATATCCCTAAATTGAGGTGTTCTATTATTAGATGTCAATTTTGAGGTGTGTCTGGTGAATGGTGACTTTTGGTGGATGCTCATTAGATTAGACTAAAATTATCACATTTTTGTCGCGACATCACTTTCTCCCCTCTTAGTTTTGTTTGTCGCAAAGAAGCACATCTTCGTTGCTTCCGTGGTAACGATGTTGGTGAGCCACATGGACAACTTTAATTTTTAGTTAAAAAATTATTTTTGGGTGGTCTTAACCCCAGCATAGTTGCTGCACAGAACATGAAAGCATGCGAAAAATGTTACGCGAAAAAGAGATCATTTATTCACGTTACTACTTGGTAGGGACTTTCCCAGAGCAGCTTCGACGAATTTCCTTTTCTACGACGCGAGAAGCAAAGCCTTGGATCTTACAAGTTGAATTCCGATGCTGTTGCTCTCGCCTTATGTTGCTTACCGTTAAGTAAATATTACGGTCAGGTGATGGTTCTCCTGGGGGTTTGCTTTCTTTTGGTAGTAGTACCAAATGCTGTGTTTTCCATTTTTCAGGGAACGTTCGCTATTCCAAGCATTTCTGAAACGTTGATATGAAGATGCCTGGTCGTTTTTCTACAGCCGCCTTTCGCCAGTTGCCAATTTTCCTCCACGCGTTGAGTAGTTCTGCTTGGAAAATCGGCTGGATATCCTCAGAAATTATTTCTCGTATGATGATCTAGATAGTAGCCGGGCTTTTGAGGGACGAGGTACTCCTTTATAGAACTCAGCATTATTGCACATGTTATTGACAGGGTCTTACGGAGAACCTCTCAGTTTTGTCGTTACCATTCTTTATGCCGCGCCGTTAATGTCGACTTCACCGCATAGAGACGTATAAAGCATGCGGCCTTGTTCTCCTTTATGGCTTTACTTAGATTACGCCTGGACAGTCTGAAAGCGTCCAGAATTTGTTGAAAGTCAGGTCTTAATCTTAAGCGCTGACATAGAAGCATTTTTTCCTGAGCTCGATGTGATTCGTGTCTTTTGTAACCCAAATGATGCGCATGCTTTCTGGAATATCTTCGACTCTAAATTTCATCCGAAATCGGAGTGACCCAGTGGTCCACTATCTGGCCATCACTCGTCTTAGCTCTTAGTTACGCAAATATCTTGGGCCACTTTCTAAAGGAGTTGGCAATTTTACCTCTTGTTTTGACTTTAGGTACCTTAATAGAAGCGCTCGTGGTAAACTTTCGACATCCTTTCTTGCACTTAGAAAGTAAAAGTTTTCCTTTTGGGATATTCTTTGGTCTCTTCTTCCTCTCCATCCACGCAGCTCCTGCAACAGTCATTTGAATAAACGCCGCCTGTTGTTGCTTACTTGCCTGATCAGATATCCACAACTGAAATTTTGTACAATTCGGGCCACCAACAAAAATTTGGTCCACTGAAAATAAACTTTTTTTTGGAGTAAAACACACTTCTATGGTCAACGCTCCCGTTAGGTTTTTGAGTTTTCGAAATCATCCTAAATTTTTACTGAAACTCTTGCTTTTCGTATTCAAAAATACTTTTGTTTAAGTCCCCATATAGAAACTGGAGCATGACTGCTGGTTGTGGTCTGCACTCATGAAAAATCTTTGGCGGTGAATTGTTTTCAGTGAATTGTTTTGAGCATTATTTAGTTTAAGGGCTTAAATTGAAATTTGATGACTGATTCAAAAGGTAAAAGTTGCTTTGACGAGTCGGAGGGTATGGCGAACCTTATGTGTTTTCTGAATATTCCTACAGTTAAAAAACGTTTTTCAACAACACAAAAACCGGTTTATTCTTTATTCTTATTGTATAAGAGTATTCTTATTATAAAGAATATATTTTTTTTATAATTTAAGGTCCAAACCAATAAAAATAAAGACTATTGCAGAAAAAAAACCTTATCTTGTGATATGGTGATATGGTACACCCTATAGGAGGATTTGGTGCATAAGAGTTTTTTATATTATTGTTGGCTTTATTAGTGTTCGCAGGCAGTACTTACGTTGTGAAATGTGACCAATTTTGGTAGAGAACACCTAGCAAACAGTCAGCTGTTTTTCGTTATATTGTAGTCCCTTCCATATTTAGCACTATAGCTTTCACCCTCTGTACTATCAGATTTCGTCATAAAATCGTCAAAAAATTTCATGTGTTTATTTCAATTTTTGCTTAATTCATGCAGCTCTACCTAGAAGTTGATGTCCTAAATTGCCCAAAATTTTACTGCCAAAAATGGTTAAACAATTTTCGAGGACTGGGTGTATTTGATTACAATTTTTCCTGTCGGAACAAACAATCAAAAGCAAAAAAAAACACTTTTTCTTTAACTTTTTCGATGTGACTACTTTCGGCGCGCGGTTGGAAAAAAACTAAGAATTAAAGCTACTTAAAAGTCATGCAAAACTACGTAGAGGGTAAAGTGGCAACCCAGCTATATCCTCATCCCCTCACAAACTTGCGCTATTTTCCTCTTTTGTGCATAACATGCGAATGATCTAGATTTCATACAACACGTTTCGTTGCCACTTATATGCAAATAAAGTACGACAGCCAGTTGCCACAAACTGAGTAAAACTAAGCAGACAACTGACGAACGATTTCGTTCAGATTCGCGGATTTTTCTTCTTTTTTTAACATAAACAAAATTTTATTCAGGAGTACCACATGTTTATCATTTGAATCTCTAGCGAGAATCGAAGAGAAGATTGCTGTATGTGTATGCAAACTGATATTTGTTGAATAGAAATTGGAAGTGCGTGATTTCCCATCCTGCGCCATATTACCCGGCTTTACCCCAGCTAATTTAATTGTGCCCCAGCTATCACCTTGGAAAGGCGCACGCCTTCATTTAAGTCTCTTCCCTCGCATTAAGATTCGCATGCTGCATGCATAGTATTTTGAGTGCGGCCGTTCCATACTGCGCCATTTCACCCGGCGATACCCTATTTACCTCCAACAGTACCTTAGAGAGATACTGTCTGCACGTCCTACTAAAAGTTTCGCTCGCATTGAGATTCGCTGCAGAATTATTTGAGGGCTACGTAGTCCTGCTTCGAAAAAAAAGACTACTTTGCCTTAGCGGAAGGAAACTGTCTAAGTGCACTCTCTCTTTAATCGAGTTGTTGTTAAAGAATGTACAGAAGAGAGTGATAGCATTTCCCACTGATATTATCCTACTGAAATGGCACTTGTCCTAGTATTTAAGTCTCTTATGAATTATTGCGTCACAAGACCCGGCGAATCTTCAGACAAGACCCTTTCCCATATGGCCGGTTTCCTTAGACGCTTTTTGAGCTTATAGTACCCCGTAAAGATACGAAGGTTGTTCTTGCTTCTGCCTATTTTGATTGCCCTAGAAGTGTCGTATCTTGCCTCTTTACACCATAAGGGTTGTCACAATTTCTTGCCCTTTTGTCTTCAAGTGTGTGCCCTATTTCACAGAACGATTTGGACATGTGAAGGTGTCCGAGCAAAGGCACGGTGGTGACCTTGGTGCACCTGAAAATTATACTCCTGTATAAAAGAATTGTTGTGTCCCAGACCAGAAAGTATGAAGTATACCGAAAAATAAGAAGTCTGAAGTGCTCTGAAGAAAAATTCTTAAACGGTGACATATTACTACGTTAGTTTTTTTGTCCTGCTGATAAAGTCTCCTTTCGAGCAGATGAAAGGCAGTAACTATTTGTAGACTCATCCCAAGTAATAAAATACTTAATCCATAGACTGACTTAATCAATAATGACTTATTTATTAAGGCAATGGAATATAATTTGATTTCTTTAGATAAAGTACATTATCCATGTCCGGGTAGATGCAAGACAGTAGCTCCTTATTTTTGTTTCTTTATCTGCAGGGCTTTCTGTCACATGTTTTTAGCCGATATAAAAAAGCTAATTGAAAACGAAAACGCAGACCACTTGACGAGAGAAACTCTTTTGTTTTATTTATTTAGTAACTATTCTTTCAAATGAAAAAAAAAGTAAACTTATTTTACTCACTGTAGGTGGCAAGCGAAAATGTGCTTTTTAATTCGAGGTCACTATACCAGCGACAAACACATGTGCAACCCACATGACATGTAAATTAATTGCAGCTCTGTTAGTTTTTGACATCAAGACCGCATGTACATGCAACAATTTACATGTTGTTTATCACAGGATTTGCATGTTGAACTTCACAAAAAAACAGGTCGGAAACATATTCGGTGTGACACATCGATATCATCACACTAATAAATGTAGGTACTTTTAAATTTAATTTGCGTCAAGCGAACCATATTCCCCTCTTTTTTAGCTCTTTCCGCTTCCTTGAGCCTAACAACCTTTAAAGTTTAGAGAGGAAAATATAGTTCATTGGGCATAGGTCGCAAGGGGTTGACAGGTGATAGTCTCACCGAAGGGACACAACAAAAAACCTCAACCACCCTTAATACATTTACCAACAAGCCATGTGTAAATGGGAAAATGTTTTAACCAAAAAAAGGTGTCAAGCCCCAGAAGGAGCGGCGTTTTCATTTAGTTCACAAAAACGTTGGAAAAGTATAAAAAAACAACAGTTTCACAAGCCACCGCTTCGGGGTGTTGAGTGATTTGACAGCTAATGCTGCACACATACAGAGAGGGCGTATTTCAGTTGGCCGTTTGGTGATGGCTTTAAAGAGTAGCTGCGCGCCTCGATTGCAATTTATTGAGTGAGAGGTTTTTTGTGCGGCATCCGTTCATAGAACAACTGTTGTGGACACTGAATGCCACCATAAAGGGCAATGATTGAAGGGTTCAGAGAAGACCACACCAGTACGAAGGTATATATGGTAGTATACCCTTTATTATTTGTCACTCTTTTCCCTGTGTGTGCCACTTGTGTCATGGGCTCGCCTCCCGACCCCAAACCAATTAAAAAGGACATCATTGGCAAATTGCACTTTGACTTTGGTCAAGTAGCACTTTTGTGGCATAGCAGAGGTTCTATGGGATTTTTTTTACCCCATTTTGTATGTTTTCTTTTTTTTAAGGACACTTGAATGACACTTTTATTGAGTCTAGTTTGTACAACAGTGAGAAGTGCGGGAGTGATGGAGTGCGAGTGAGTAAAAGAGGACATCAGATGGTGTTGGTTCTTTGAAAATTGATTAGTTTTGAAAAGGGTTGTGGGAGGATGTTTTATTTTCATAATAAATTTAGGTCGCTCATGATGAAGTTAACATGTTTTGGGTTTGCTGTGTTCAATTAACAAAAACTGCGTTTGAAGGCAAACGGAAGAAATGGTTTTTTTTTTTTGCTAATTTAAATAATTCTATAAAATAAAGTTGAAAGCTGCGAATCAATAAATGCAGTTAGCATAAATGAGTGAAACGCCGCCGACGCCTCTCATGGGAAGTGTTTTAGTTTGGCATTTGGCGAGATGGCATAACACCTCGCAACGCCCCGTCAGCCGAATTCTTTGATTCCAGATTTTAGGTCTCGTGATCCTTTGGATTTTTGAAATACGGTTGCTGACGAAAGCCGTCCATTTGACTGGAGGTCATCGCGTCTACGCTAGGATGATGGTGGAGTCAGTCACGCATGACATTGTTCCGCTGGAATTTTGAAAAGTTTTGCTGCGTTGGCAAGCTAAGCTGAAAAGTTCACAACAGAGACCAAGACCGCTGCGCATTACTCCAACCGAAGAAAGCTTATCGTTTTAAAGCTGTGCAAATTTCGTCTTCCATAAAGAAAGTGTCATTTGAATTCGATTTTCTGCAACTAAGATAATTATGTAAGCGGCTGCTGCTCCTTTTTTGATTTTGTGTGAAACTAGTTTATCCCATACTGACCCACATAGCATGGTCTCCACAGCTGTTGAACAAGAACTTTTGCCACTGAGCAAGGAGATTTCCAGCCAAGTGGATCTAAGAGTCTGGCTATGTCAGAGAGCATTCCCCCTTCGCACTTTCTTCCAAGTTGGGTTAGTGTGTTAGAAGCTGAAACAATCGTATCGAGAGAAACCTAGCTAGCGTCTTCAAATGATCCAAAGTGAAAGAATGATATAAACAAAAGCAGGTTGGAATTTGGGACCAACAAGTTAATGATCGCTTAGTTAGGTGCCGTATGAGGTCTTGAATGCGGCATCAAATACGACTCTGAGTTTTGTCGTCGAGCGCTCTTCTTTAAAAACTGCGTGGAATGGAAGGGGGTAGTAGTCTGGCGAATTTATGACGGCGTCGAGTTTCAAATCCACTTTTCCTGAGAACCTGATATTCCCTAATGCGGTGGCCGTAACTTACCTTTAAGTCCGGGTCCCTTCGGAATCGCTGTTATACATGCTTAAACCGCCTCCTTTCTAGAGCCAAGAGCAGGCTGATTTCCTCCTTTAAAGGGCAAGACTGCGGGACCTTATATCGCTCGTCTGAACTTCTGGCCGTATATGTCATTTAGTGTTTCTCGCAGGCAAGATCTCCTCACGTTCTTTGCACTTGAAATGACAGTTACTCGATCTCCAAGAATTTCCGCAGCTGAGTATTCAGAGCAACACACTGGTGTTCTGTTGGTGAAGCTGTTTACCGTGTGTCGTGGTGCATCACTGGTGAGTTTTTCCAAAATGATCCTTCCTAGTTCCGTATATCTGGCGATCGGCTTTCCTGATTCGGATGGCCGTAATACTTCTGCTAGAACGGGACGTCGCTTCCAAGGAGGATGTCGATCGGCGCTTGAGAGTAAAACTTCGTGTCTGCCAGGTTCAAGTTTTTTTTATGTTGGGCAGTTGTTAGGTACCAACTTGTGAGGCCGAAGATGCCTTGTCAGGACTCTAAAGCAAAGGCCCTGGGGTAAAGCCTATAAACGCTGAAATTCGAGACTTAAAAGTCAGCTAGAGAAAATGGGTGCTGTTGACCTTCCCTAACCCTGATACGCGATAAACAAAGATGCGTTGTCGCCTTAGCCGGACCCTTAGTAGTTAGACAGCTGACTCCGCTGTCCGTGAAGGACACCTTGCTCTCATGTAGCTCCCTGGATCTAGCTTGTGTCTTCGCGACAGTGGGTTTCAAAACGACTTCGTCTTGGTGTCGGTTGTCAAACCGCTGGTCTATAACTTCGGCAATAGCGCTGTTTTATTGTTGTTGACAGATCTCTGTTCCTGCCAAGCGTTATTTTCACGTCAAGGACTTGATTGTGGCTTACTCGCATAGACCTACGACTTCAGAATATGCTGCAAGACCCTCCCTTACTTCAGAAAGAATATCCTATGCGAAGAAATTATTCTATTCGTAAACCTAGCCCTTATCCCCCAGAGAAGATCCTTGTCCTAGATGGCTCTAGCATATCTGGTTGCTCTGAGACTCAGTCGGTCACAAAAATGGATCCCAAGCTCATTTCAATTCCTTGCACAAATTCTACATAGCCTGGTAAAAAATAGCAAATCCTCTCACTACTTGTCAAAGGCCATTTCCTTTGGAACATATTGGAAAATCGATAAGATTGTCCGAATTTCGGAGTGTCTTCCAAGCCGACAGTCAACCTCCTGTCCATAAGGGCAACACATCAAATGAACCTCTAGCATGTCTTTCTAGATCATGAAGAAGGCTAAAGAACTTTACACGGCCGACCGGCGGCGTAAGAAGGACATGGACTCATCCAAACAACAGCATGGATTTTCTCCCATCGGACATCATAATGTATCTAAAAAAATCGAAGCGTTTTTATATTAATATTAAATCAAATCATTATCGGTGACTACTTATCCTTAGAAGGGTCGCGGTGGGAGGACGACTAAGTGGTCCTTCCATCATTGCCGATCCTCCGCCACCAATTCAAGGGACACAGGCGCGATCCCCAGACGGGTCTGGGAGATGTTCTTAACTTGATCCCACCACCTGATCTCTTGGCCTTCCAGGAGGAAGACGCGCTCGCATCTCGGCTAACATGATGCGAACAACGTGTCCAAACCATTGGAAGAATTGATCGTTTCACTCGGACAAGTAGCTGCTCAACATTAAGATTCCTACGAATACTGACGTTTCTCCATCTATCCCTAAGAGTAACACTAGCAACGCACCCCAGAAATCTCATTTCGGCAGCTTGTACCCGCGATCTAATTTTTTCGGTCATTACCCAAATTTCATGACAATAGCTGAGGGTTGAAGCGAACACTGAATTAAAAACTGAGATGTTTGCTTTCACTTTAAGCTCAGCTTTCTTTATGACCGGCTGGCGCAATTCCTTCAATATTGCTCCAGCTTGGCCAATCATACAGGATAACTAAGTATCACTCCTTCCATCTTTCGCGAAAAAGACCCCGAGATACTGAGACTTCTCTACTTGTTTCAATGGGGGCTCCACTTGTGTGCAGGGAACTCTGCACAGGAGTTCGGAAAACAACCTTCACTTCGGATTTGCTCACGTTTACCTTAATCCCAGCCTTACCACAGATTTGGTCCGTTCCTCCTCGGACGATGGCAGGATAGCTTAATCACCTGTGAAAAGCAGATGACTTATCCTGCCGCCAGCAATTTCGAAAGATTCCTCACCATAAGACTTTGTTTCACCATCCATATTTGCTATGAAAAGGAGAGGCGATAGTACACAGCCCTGGCGGTGGGATTTGACGCCATTTATGCGAACACAGCTTCTGCTGTTCCCATACAAGGACTGAATGGCTCTCAGAAGAGGCCCACTCAGTGCATAGTCCTGCAAAACTCTCCAGAGAGTTTCTACAAAATACACGCAGACCGGTTTGGCATATTTCCCGGATTTCTCAAGAATTACCTTCATAGTAAAAAACTGGTCTGTTGTGTCTCTGCCAGGCCGAAAGCCGCAATGCTCTTCCCGCAACAAAGGCTCGATTACAGCTCTGGAACGCGTTTCCAACATCTTCGCGAATATACGATGCACCCTTATAGTTAAAGCAATCTCTCTTGTACCCTCTTTTGTAAATGGGCCTCTCGCCGAAATTTTTACAGGCCTGTTCTTTGGCTGTTCTCACCGCTATATTGGAACTTCTTCGTGCCTCAATGTAACGGGCTCGAGAAATAGAGTTCCCACATTGATTCCACACAATGTAGGCTCTCTTCTTCTCTTGAACTCCAAGAGTTTTAAACCTCGCAGTTCTTTTCTCGCCACCAGCCGCCACACCAAGCCTTGGAGAGGCAATAACTGCCGATGAAAACAGCTGCCATTCTCCCTTCAATTTGGCAGCTGTTTCTTTAAACTTCTGTACGCACCCTGTAATCTTATTCAGCATCCTGTATGCAGGTCACCGTATGCAGGTCACCCGTCTTGGTTTCCGCCTGGGTGGCAAAGGAATACTGTCGCTAAAGCGCAATTTGCACAACACTAGGTGGTGATCAGTTGACAGCTCACAAAACGCGAACGCATCACAAATCATTTTTTGAACGCACGATGGTACCACAAAGAAATCAATCAAAGATCCCTGATTTAAAGTGTGCCGGTACCGAATGTATTTGTGAATGTCTTTGCGTGGGAAAAATGTGTTCATGATGGACCAGCCATAAGCACAGCTAAAGTCCAACAAGTTCCCTCCGCTCCTGTTTTGATCCGGGTCACCGTGCCTCCCATGAGCATTGAAGTCAAGCATCAGAAGCGCAGCATCAACTTGGTTCAACAAGGCCGCATATTCGGACTCTCGCATTTAATTCCTGTAGCTGCCAGGTTTCTATTCGGCCGATCCTAACAGGGACAACAGACGCCGACCAAGAAGCCGCTCATCCCGCGACAGGCGATCTTGGAGGTTTAGAGTTCAGCTGCCGCTCTGGGATCAGACGCTGACCATGGTAAACTGTTTACTATGCATCAGACGCTACTGGGCTTTATTTAGACCATCAGGGTTGCCGCACCAGGAGTATACACTCCTGACATCATCACTTATAACATGCTGAAGACTACTACTTCCAGTGGATTTTAGTCGGCTCTTACGACAGGCATACCTTACCTCAAGGCTATTCTGACCCCGACATTTCAGGGGATTTTAATGAAAAATGTTCTACTGACAGATGAGTATACTATCACACATAACGACGCGGCGCTTTTACCTGCTTCAAACAGGCAGAAGCTATTGACACAGCGCAACATCTGTCACTCAATGAGCTCGAGTTTCCATGTAGAGTCGACTCGAACCCGGTTGAAGCTTGTCCCTACTCTGTATGAAAACGTGGTAACTTTTGTTATGACATTCCAAGTGTCTTAATTTAGGCAGAAAAAAAATAGCCTATGTCATAGGCGTTTAGGTCTTTCTTAAGTTAGTACAATTTTTTTTTTCTTGTATCAGTAGAGTTTTCTGACCCTATCCCGGACAAAGAAGCGCACAAAAAAAAATCGTAGAATTTATTTACTCTTTCACTATTTTTCCCGAAAGTTTAAAAGACATCCTAATGAACTAAGTTCCAGAGTGCAGGCCTTAATAATCTCTCATGAATCACGATCATTAGTTTTTTAAAATTTGCCGTTTGGCGAAAAGCAGATTTTTGCTTAACAGCTAGTCCTCTCTTCTTGCTAGTTGATTTCTCTGTTGGTCTACATTTCACTGTCAACTTGCGTAGTTTTTGATTCCCTGTGGTATACTGAAAGAACTTTAAGTCTCGCCGGAAAATAAGAGCTCATCGCCTAAACGCTGTATACTGACTATTTTTTTGAACAAAGTGTAGCTCAGGCCCCCGAATTTTACCACGCGGAATTGAGAGTAGGAGTTAACTCACCCCATCTGTCACACACTGGAAAAATGAATCCTTAATAGACTCATTGCAACACATTCCTACAACTTCAGTTTATCAAAGTTGGTAGTCGTAATAGCGACCTTTAGTGCAGTTAGCTCGCACACAGCCCCCTATTTCCATTTGAACTAATTTTAAATTCAAATGAAAATCTGACTTAAGCACATCCACAAAGCCAAATCGAGAGCACAGCAAACGCTTCGCCGTCATCATGCATTTTAACTCATTAGTTCCACCAATTCAAAGGACGACGTCGTCTTTTCAGTTTTCACGTTTCGTCTCAAGGAAAATCCTCAATTTATAGCAAAAGCGACGACACAGTTGGCGTTTTCCTTTGCATACCAAATTTCAAAATGTAATTGCATGTAGTTGCCAAAAGAGAATAAGGCTAAAACATAAGAGCGAGAGAGAGAGTGGTTTCCTTATTTTTCTTATTTGAATTTGAACTTCTTCCGGAAGGATATCATTATATTGTATGAAAGGGAATACCACATCGGTCCAGGCTGAAAGGAAAAAAAAAATATTAAATTTCGTCATTGTCATTCTTTACTTGTCTCCTTTTCTCTGTGGTTGTGTGTGTATGGGAAAGTAAGCCGATCTATCGAACGTAATTTATTAGACAAATGAAATTGATGGGAAGAAGAAGCGTTAGAAATACACTACTCTACTACAGGATTGGGGACAGGAGGAAATGATAATGATGCTTCTGGTATTTTATCGTAAATCGATTTCTTACACTTTACTATAGCGGTACACAAGCACATTCAGTCCATTTGTGACGTTCCCTTATGACATCCCAACGAAAACTAATTGAATCGATTGGATTGTGGGAATTTCCTTATCACAATAGTTCCAAAAGGGTCTTTGTCTAACTCAAGTCTTCTACGAGCTACCAGCATTCTTTTGTCTTTGGGTCCAGGTACATGTGGGGTCTTAAGAGGGGGAGTGTGAGTGGCCTCCCAAGTGTGAGTGGTCTCATCAGACCAAAGCACTGCCCTGTGCCGAACATAAAATAGTTTCATTGCTCGTCTAAGAGTCTATCAAGGATTCGGATGCCCGCTCTGGGACTCCTGGTGAGTGTATGAATAATAGTGAAATTAATAAAGATATATATAGCGAGTTGAGGAGGGGGTGTGCGTATAGCTACTACACCTGTGATTCATGTTTCGCCTCAAGTGGTGAGGTGGTTTCGAAAAGTTTTCAAATTAAGGAGAGTGCACATTATATTCCATGCAGATCACGTTTCACTGAATGCGAGCAATCCAAAGGGAAATGGCTTTTTATCCGCCGTCCGTGCGCGCCTGCCATAGAAGGTAATGGATGACGCTGTGGAACCAGACCAAATGCATCGCTTATTTTGACGGATAGTGCCCGCGGTGTCACGTGGCTTAAAATGATAATTTCAAACTAAGACAGTACAGTGGAGTGTAGGGAAATCCATTAGCAAAAAGGAGGATTGAATTACGCCAGCAAAATACACAATGTTCAAAGTCTTTACCGGCGAAAACATGACGCATCAGAACACCATCGTGTCGTCGTCGTCGTCATCATCGATCACCTTGGTGGTGTATCGGAGTTAAATTTCCATATAAGGTTGAAGGAATGTGGTCAGGTTATGCTCATTGTTGACTCTTACTTTTGTTTGTTTTCCTCACCTCATTTATTAAGTGTGTGCGGTGGTTTCGCTTTGGCCTTATTCGTAAACTCACCGTTACCAAAATGTATATCGGGCTTGTTATGCAAATTTTTTTTTCGAATATTTTTATCGAATCCGATATTTTGTGGATTATGTCGATATGGGGTTTTTTTTTGCCGCTGCATTTAACACATCGTTAATATTTTTACAAAAGTAGGCCTGTCCATAATGGAACAGGTTTTTACTAACTCAAAATCGATAGCTTAAGCCGCCTACAGATTTTCTTTTCGATTTTGTTTTTATTGTCGATATTTTGATATGCTTTGAATGGCTAAGGGGGAAACGTGTCTAATTTTTATGTCACGGCCGCCTTTGAAGATGCAGCAGACTATAAACAAGATAGGTTTTACTGGGAGGGCATATTGATACTTGATCGATGTCGGAGAATTTATATGATTTCAATTTAAAATATGTTGTAGACTATATTGAGTGAAAAAACTTGTCTGTATCTTATAGAACCAAACCAATACATGACTTATAAGACCCAACATTGTTCGTAACAACAGTCATGAAGTCAAGATTGATTCCGAAAAACCAAAGAAAACAAGCCTAGAAAACAAGGCATATAATGCGCTTCTTATTTGTAAGAGAACGGTAGAGAAAACTTAGGGCTTAAAACCTACCATGGCCCACTGGTTGTATACTGTGGTGGTAAGACCCATACTTACTTACGGTGCCTTGGTCTGGTGAAAGCAACAAACAGAAAAACAGTTTATGGAAAATTATCAGCGGTTCAAAGAACAGCTTGTATAGCCATCACAGGTGCGCTCCGTACTACACCTACGGAAGCTCTGAACACTCTGCTACACCTAACACCGCTTGATCTACAGATAAAAAAACTTTCTGGCAATTGTGCGATACGCCTCACAAACTTAAACTATTTCAAGGGCAGCAGCTACGGACACGGCTCGATCCTGTCGGAGCTAATGCAAGGCAATCCAACTCTAACGGATGAATTTCCCTCCCTGGTCGACTTCGACACACAATATGAAGTCATTTATCCAGCGAGGGAGGAATGGGAAAATAGTGCAATTGTCAGACCTAATGAAATTGCAATTTATACAGTTGGTATGAAAACAGGGGAAGGAACAGGTTCCGGTATCTTCTCAAAAGACCCGGAACTAAAAGTATCCTTAAAACTACCGGATACATGCAGTGTCTTCCAATCAGAGGTTCTGGCTGTACTTACAGCTCGGGCGGCCGAGCTTATGCAGATGAGATCGATATCCGGCAGAGATATCGCCATTTACATCGATAGCCAGGCTACGCTCAAGGCAATGGAATCGATCAACATCAAATCTGATATAGTCAGGGGCTGTCGCACAATGCTCAAAGCATTGTACAGTCAGAACCGGGTGAGACTGTGCTGGGTGCCAGGACACTGCGGTATAGAGGAAAACGAACAGGCTGATGAGCTTGCAAGAAGAGGAGGGATCCTCAGAAATAGTGAGGTTTCTAACATCAAACCACCCCTCTGCGTAGTAAGAGGCACTATTGAGGAGAAAATCAAAACGATGGCCAACCAAAGGTGGTCTCGTCTGACTGGACACGGGGTATCTAGGGTTCTCTGGCCACGACTAGACGAAAAAGGATCGAAGGGACTATTAAAACTGAGCAGGGACAAGCTAAGGGCTTTAGTAGGAATTCTGACAGGACACTGCCTCCTGCGTAAACACGCAAAAAAGCTCAGGCTTTCTGACACGTATGTTTGTCGCTTCTGCAGTGATCTACAGGCGGTTGAGGATATAGCACACATTCTTTGCGAATGTGAGGCAATTTCGCGTATGCGCAGGAAATTTTTAGGGGAATATTTCTTCGAAAGCTTAAAAGAAGTAGACGGCACAAACTTTAAAGGCCAGGGAAATTGGCTGTTTCACGAGCTATAATGTTTAGGTTGTTTTTGCCTTTTGAATGTTAAGTTCAACTGGTTCCCCAGGGATCGCGATGGGCCCGTTTTGGCGCCTAGTGTTTGTGTGGTCCTTTTCACCACACCCCTGTTTAACCTAACCTAGCATGCGTTACCTTTGAATTTTCTTAAGGGGACGTATAAAAAATCGTCCGTAAAAAATACTATAAAAATTCATCCGGCAAGTTGGGCTCGGCAGCAGGAGTATTAATAACGAATTTCAGACCCGGATGTTAAAAAAAAAAATTTTTTGGAAACGGGCGATGTATCCAATAGTTTTGACTTCGAATCCAGATAAACTAAAATCAGGCTGCCAACACATATACTCAGTTTCGTCAATTTCGTTAGCAAAGTAATTTATAATATTTGCGCCTTTTAAGTAAAATTTTGCTGGTAAGGCTCGTTTATCTCTCCGCTTCATTCAGCTCTTGTTGCCGGAAACAATAAGGCCCGTCATGCATGCCATTAAATTTTGCATCACAACGTCAACTTTTCTTGGCTGAAAGCATTCCAAAGTTATCCCAATTGCAAAGGTGGTAAATGCTTCTACTGATGCTTATGACCTTAGGCCTGACGATGGTTTGTGTTGTTGTACCACGAAAGTTTGTGGTTCAATACCTCAAGCAAATCGTGAACTCAACAGCCTTAAAGGACAATGGACAAATGTGGTCCAAATTTTCACCACGAACGAGTCCAATGTGAGTGAAAAGGTTATCAAATATGAAGCAATTTTTACTATTACACCAAAGAAAAAAGCAATGTCTTAATGTACCGCTTCAACGGTATACGGTCTTCACCTGGTACCTACTATATAAAATTTGAAATTGACGATGACCGTTTGATTCTACTTAGTTTGAGGCTTCTGAGCAGTCTCAGAAACCCAAACTAAATGTTCTAGCTCGCATAGAAACTCGCATTGTCAAACCATATATGTTTTCCAATTCTGACGTAGTTAATGGCTTACACATTTTAAGGAGCGGAGCGTTTTTAATTTAAAATCACCGATCGTATGCCACGTCCCATATTTATTTATTTTTTAAAGTATATTTATTACATATTTATTTTTTAAAGTGCGCCAAAAGAGAGAATCAAGAATTGTACGCTGACCTCAAAAGTTAACAAAAGTTAAAGGACATTTTAGATCGGAAAAAGTGACATAATTTTCAAATTTGATTTTAAATCATCTTTATTAATAATTATTGAAATCAAAAAAATTTTATTTTAAATTTTCTCAAGGCAATGTGGTACTGGAGACGTTCACAGTGCCATCTTATAAGATCTTTAAATCGTTTGCTTTAGTCTATTTCGGGCAACACAATCTTTTGGCTAAACTTGAGCGGGGTTTTCATTGTATTACATGAGATTAATCCCGCTTGAACCTATTATGGCTGGCCTTAAGGTTTAGAGTCAAGTGCTGTGTAAACTTCGAGCTTTTCGTTAAGTTTACGCTGATACATCAACAAAAAAAGCCTTGAAACAGTACTTGCTCCTTGCATTAAGATCGGCTATGATATTAACACTTTTTCAAAGTAAACTGACTTTGTTTAAAAAAAAAAAAGGAAAAAGTATACCTTTTTGTTGCCCTGCGAAATAAAACTAAAGTAAAAACACAACAGAATCAAACCACTATTTGTTACGTAATTTTATGTGGCCTTAATAAAACATAGTATTGCTAAAAAAAAACATTTAATCTCGAATAACTGAAAACCCTGGAGATTTCGCAAAAAAACGCACATAGAAAAATTTTTTGCAACCACCATTTTTTGATGCTTATTACCAATTCAACAAGTCTATGTTAAATTTCCTTTAAGGCGCTCGCAATAAATTAAAATTTGTATTAAATCTGTTTATATTGTTAAAATGCTTTAAAAATATTCTGTATTTTAAAAGACATCATCATTTAATTTTTGTTTTCTTTTTCCTTTCAGGTAAGCTAAACATTACTTGAAATCTAAGACTAAGTCCGATTTCACGAATGGATGTTGACGTGCGACAACTTGGTGTCTTTAATATTGAAAAACGCAGTAAAAGGCTGAGATATTAAGAGGCATGGAAGACATGCTTTGAAAAAATCTCTATGAAACCTCTCCTGATGGTGACATCGATTCAACTACCAATTTTTATATTATATATTACTCGATTTTTTTTTCTGTCGTACCGATTTTTTTCTACTTTTTTAAAACAGTCTTTGGGATGTGTTCGGTTTTTTCCAAAAACCAACTAATTTTTGCACAAAACTTGCCAAAAACATAAAGATTTTCTTTCTGCTTACCAAATCGACCGATCTGGTAAGCAGAAGACAGGCACGATCTGGAAGGGAGATAAAATCACCGCCTCTTACCTCTTGAGTGAGCACGTTAAAATTGACAGCTTCAGCATCATCCCCCATGATTGGCACTAAGCGATTTTCCTAACGCCTTAATAATCGCTTTGACAGATAAACTTTTATGTAAACTCGCTTTTACTATTTCACTGACAGAAATCGATTTCAAGAAACAGCTGATTTTGATTTGTGTTTTTGCGACGAAATCGTTCCACTGAAAAGCATTCCATTCTCTTTCTATTCTCATCTGTCAGCTTTCCTTTCACTGATCAACTCCAACCTCAAACGCCTGTAGTTGTTTGTTGGCACTGACAGAAATGTTCAATGATTACTATGAATGACTTGTCAGAAAATCGAAGACATTGTTCCACTGATTTATTCCAATGATGCTATCCGATGATAGCTATGATTAGACCCTTAAAACCGGACGAAGCTTTGTATGAAACAAGCTTCGAGAATGTAAATGTCTTCAATATTTGTTACATTTGATCGAATTTTCAGAAATCAAGTGGTCGAGGGTGTGTGCCATCCGATTTTTGTCGTGTAACTACTCACCAAAATTTTAGTAACGCCTGTTTAACTTGGTTAAAATATCTTTTTAAATAAAATGTAAATTTGATATTTTCATACATTCGAGATACCTTGAGCCAAATGGTAATAACAAAGGTGGCCAGAGAGAGACAGAGAGACCACCTTTGTTGGCCGTCGTTTTAATTTTCTCCTCAATAGTGCCTCTTACTACGCAGAGGGGTGGTTTGATGTTAGAAACCTCACTATTTCCAAGGATCCCTCGTCTTCTTGCAAGCTCATCTGCTTGTTAGTTTCTCTCTGTACCTTTATACCGTTCATATCACTTAAAGGTCATAATTTTACTATCTTATAAACCATGCATTAAATTTTCTATACCCTCGAAAGGGAAAAAAAATTGATCATCGCAAATATGTGCTTCAAAGACGTTTTAAATAACGCCATCACCTTGCCAGACGCCTTCAAGGGGTACCCAAAAATTGATCCCGTGAAATTTCAAGAATTGATCTTTTTAATCCACTTTCTCTAGCCCTGGAGACAAAAGAAACTTGCCAGACTATTGAATTTGATATTACCACACTAGTTTCTTCACGAAGAAGTATATTAATAATTGTAGTTAATCTTTCACTCCCAAAAATTGATCTCGACTCTTGGTCTATAAATGGGTTCATCGAACATTGTTAATCGTAAAACATTTATTGTTTTCAATTTTCGTTTTCCGAAATCTTTAGGTATACCTAGAAATTAAATTTCTCGCAAAAAAAAATGCATAGTTATCTCACTTCTAGGTTATGGGAACTGGTCACTGATCCCATAACCTTGTGTAATCGCCCATAAGGAACTTTAGGCAGTTTCCTGGTGACCACGCTCAATGAAACTTGAGCGAAACGTTCGGGGTGAGTACGCTTAAGATCTTACTTTTAATTTAACGCGGTATATCCTAAAAACTTTAAAAATATCGATGGCCACTGATCATACGATTTGATCCCGTTGATGTTTTTCGTGCGGTTTTCTGTAGTCGCAGGTCAATACGAATAAGCAAAAATTCAGGCTGATTTATGCGCTGGAGCCATGGAAAAATTAACATTTCGGATGCGCGCCGCCCAGAGAATTTTTGGCGGATATTTGATCGATCTTTTATTGCATAGACCTAATGGCATCGACAATCCTTCGAAACGATTTACAAGTGTTGATGATATCTCAAACTTGCTGCGTTTCATTTAAATTCAAATATAGAAGTGCGAAATGAAAAACCCTGAGAAGTGGATAGATATGGCTGTAACGAAGACCGAAAAACGTTTTTGGCTCACTGACTGCACGATTCTGCTAACTTCACCTGTAGCGGGTACTGCTTTAACCAATTAAGCTATGGGAGGCCAACTAATGCTCTGTCAATATCCGACATCTCACAAGTTATTGCTCAACGTATTCTCAATGTCCGCCAGTATTTTAAAAACTATTACTTGTGTCAGTCATGTAGTAAAAAGCTTGTTAGCTGAAACCCTCAGTGTCATGTCCTCTCATCCTTATGAGAGATTTTCATTGGACTTTCAGACTGCATTTACGAAAATGGTCAACATCGTGTTACCATCCACGTGATAATTATAGACGTTCTTCATACCGAGAGCCACGTTAATCTATTCTATGGATTCGCCTTGCATGAGCTCTATTACTTCTTGTGTCAAGTGCCAAGATTTAGTACTCCATTATGATGTCGGTACAGCTCTTTAGTTCTATTTTTGGAGACATAAATTCTTAGAGCTAAAAACCCAGCACCTGGTTAGAGAATTAAGAAAATTCCTCAGTTTAAAAGTCCTTATTCCTGGCAATAACTCGAAATGTTTATCGGCTTGAATTTAAGCACACACATGTCGTTTATGTTCCTTTTCTTAAGTTCGACGACAGCACGGTTCATTGCACAGAAACGATACCACTATTCTATATATTATTACCCATACCATCTCTAGAATGAAGCAAAAACCGGGGGAAAAAAACTTTCTTTCAACCTCAAACAATGGTAGCATAGCACAGTTACACTAGGTGTAGGTATATGCAACTCTAAATGGAACTCCGTGCGATGAACCGTAGTGATGCATGCAACTTAGCCGCACTCCTGATGGAGCCGCCATAAATGCAACAATTTTTTTTTTTTAGTTTTTCGCACGTGAAACGTGACTTACGCTTTCTTTCTGGCTTTGTCGTCATATTTCTTTCTTTTTTTTATTTCTTTATAGGAAGAACACAATGCGAAGAAAGGAGGAACTGTGCGGTGCCTTATGTTCTTTTTGATTTATACAAAAAAAAAATAAATTCCCAATGGACGAATCGGGTTGAACGTTTGAACTACAAAAGTTCAACCTTATTGCCGAGGGGCCAAGAAAACGCATAGATTGCATTTTAATTTGTGATTTACGTAGTTATAATGTGTGCGAGCTTATCGTGTTCCTTTTATGTTAGCGCATAAATAAAGGTTTCATATATGTCCAACCCATATGGTGAAGTCTCACGATGGGAATGTCAAGCCAATGACCTCCTCGTGGGGCGGTAATTGATTGTCAACATACAGTCGGATAGTATGCTAAGGGCGGTTTTCTGTCTGTTAAAAAGCCCCAGACACTGTCTGCAAATATGTGCAATTATTTCAATTAGGTCGTAAATATGTATTAACTACTGATACTCATATAGGCGTGTTGCCGTCAAAGGATGACAAGGGTATTAAAGCGGATAACTGGGCTTTGGTTGTATGACCAGAGGTTGACCAGATTTTTCGGACCTTGTTTCGGAAAATCTTTTAACTTGTTTATACAGAAAGGGTCAATATATTCTGCGGGAAACTGAATGATTTCCAAAATAGTCTAAATATTAGGTAGTTATGTATTTTCTTTATTTTTAAGTAAAGAAATTACGCTTAGTAATATTATTAATAGCACTAACTATACCAGGGCTGTGGGATACGACAGTGTATGAAATATTTAAGGAAGTAAAGCAATAAGAAAACCTAGTACAACAGACTTTTTTGCAAGACTAAAATTTAAGGACTAAAATAAACGTGATGAAGACAGTTGATCACGAAAAAACCAAATTTAATCACAAACTTTAAAGAACATTATTACGGCACGCTACAATTCATAAGAAACAATTTCAAATACAACAACCTGTACCCATGTGGGCGCGCACAAAAAATAAGTCTTCTCAACCAGTTGAATTGCAATTCCACCCAAAAGAAAAGCAAACACTCCAAATCCCGCCACGAATTGACGTTTATCCCTGGAAGCTGCATTCAACATTTCAGTTTGTCCCTTCAGCTATGGCAGCATTTCCGCAGACATTTCATAGCGAAATCCTCTTACCCTGACTGAAGAAGGACTTAAAGTCTATCGTAATCCATTTATTTTCATAATATTCGCCGAAAAATGTGATTCACCACACCCCATTCCAGGGTGACGTTTGTCAGGTCAATGCCTGTGTGTGTGTGTAAGTGTGTGTGCATCAAATAAAATTCTAAAGTCTGCTTGATTTTAACCACACAACGACAAAACCAGAGTTTTAGTTAATATTTAATTCCCTCAGAGCTTCAGTGCAATTTCGCCCAAGGATTAGGGTGGGGGGTTTCAACTCATTTTTTTTTGTGAATGTGGGTCACATCGCTAGTTTTTGTGTGTTATGCTACTGCTACCTGCCCTGTCTAATGCCCTGGATTTTTCTTTTGCTTTTTAGGTGGATTTTTAGGCTCTCTTTGTCGTTTACGTCAATCCAATTAAGCCGGTCCCATCTTTCAGTAAGAACGGTTAGCTGTGTGACAAGGCACCCAACGTTGATAGAGAAATCAGTAAACCGGCTAATTTTTGTTTGGTGGTGGATATCCCCTGAAGTGGGCTAAAAATGTGTTTTAAAGCAATCACTGAACCGTTGTTATTGACATTTTTGGTTGTATGCGACCGGTCTATGGCTTGCGGTTAGGCTGTTTACATTGGCAGATTGAATTTTTTTGGGCAGTTTTTCCTTTTTCGGAGGTTAAGGCGGATGGGACATTGATAGAGGTAGATGCACATTGTAGTTTTTTGGTTTTAAAGAGGTTAATTACTTTAAGCTTTTAAATTTCATGTAGATTTCCATGTAATCCAACATATTTGAGTGTTATAAGGTTCTATAACGATTGCGCATATGGTTTGATGCTATATAGCTGATTGAACCTCTTCTAGCTTGCATTGGGGAAACGTCTGATTATTGAGCTGAGGATGAGATAGCGTTAATCTAATTGGCCAAAGGAATGGCTTTCTACGAGCAATTTTTGCGTACATTGAGTCTTATCAGAGGCCTTTGACAAGCGACGGCTGCCGTCGCATCGTCTGTCGCTCCCATAGGACCCTATGTATTTTTTGGGCCTCATTACTTACGTTGTGTCACGCAAGAAACTCTTTGCAAGGCTCTCGGGTTCCTGTTGGTTGGGTTGGAAACACGTTGGCATAATCCGGGAAGCGTGAAGATATTATTCAGTTTAGCACCCAGATTCTTTGGGTGAATGATGATGGTCAAGTCGCTTCAGATACAAGAACTGAAAGCAACCTTAGTGCCTGTACTGGACTGGCTCTTTTAAGAGCCTTTTAAATTTCCTGAGCAGGCTGTCTTTTATCAGCCAGCGTTATCCGAGAAACTAGTGTCCAGCAGCCAAGAATGAGGCGTACTGCGTTAGGAACAGCTCCGTTTGTCTACAAGAAAATAAGCTGTAAAACCTCTGGGAAATGTCCGCATAATTCATATAAAGGGCCAGTTTTTTTTGATCTTCTTGTAATATGAAGTTGTAGTATTACAAGAAGATTCCCAGTTATCAAAAAGATGATTGTAATACGAGTTTGAGATCATCCGAGATTTATAGTTAAACTGATGTTATCTCAATAAAACTTAGTTTTTAAGTCAATTTTGATCTCGACTTAAATCGCTGTGGATAAAACTTTCAAGAGTTTTCTTTGCAATTCAACAATTCTCAGTCTTCTTTTTAGCGGTCCGTCCAAAAATGAAAAAAGGACTTCTTATGATATCACTACGTTGGTCATCCGTCCGCCCATCCGTCCAATCGTGTTATAACTGAACGGTAAGACGTAGAAAGACGAAATTAGATGTGCTTTTAACTTCCGAAAATGGTCAGAGAGAATCCTATGAGGGGTCCAATTATTTTAAAACAAGAATAACGGTTTAGTTACGTTTTGAAAATTTATTAAATGTTTTTCAATACTTTTTTTAAGAAGATAAGCAGCCAGCAACAAGAAAAGCTAAACTTAAATGAAGTAGATACCAAACTTTATTGAATAAATTCAATTTTTTCAAATACACTGAAAAGTTTCTGAGAAATGAGAAGTTGAAAATGGCTGACGTTTATAAAAGAGTTTGAGGCCAAACTTTTGGTCCGCTTGGTGCACAAAGACAAAATTGAACACACGTATAAAGCAAAGTAAACGAATTGCTTAGGTCATATTTTTCTGAAAAAGTTTTAATACTGCCGTTTTGACGCATTTTCGAAAAAAAAAATCCCAAAAATTCATAAAAAAACGTGTGCTCGATTTTATTCGAAATCCATGTTTTATGGATCCATACTTGAGGGTTTTTTTTATACCCCATCCCATAGCATAGGAGGTATGTATATTAAGTTTGATTCATAGTTTGTAACATAGAGAAGTAATCACCGTAGATCCCCAAGACCTTAGGGGCATATGATCGAGACCGAATTGTTAGTCGAATGAGCCATGTCCGTCCGTCCGTGTGTCGGTAGTTTTTAGGCCTTAAATTTTGAGCTAGGAACTTATAACTTAATATCTGTTCTTTATAGGTCCCGAAGCAGTACAAGTGTAAACATTTTTAAAAACCGCCCACTGACACGCCCACTTTACTTAATAGCATGAAAATTCAAAATTGTCCTAGGAAGCTGAAATTCGGTACGCGTTATCGTCGCTTAAATGTATTGCGATTGACATTTCAAAAAAAGGCAAAAACCGCCCCCTTTTGGGCGTGGTCATATTTCATTTGCATTTTATTAAGCATTTTTTATTCGATACATTTTCTTTGAATCCAAATAAAAACTTGCGCTATAAAATGTTCAGATATGTGTGAAAGCTGTCAACTGAAATGAATAAATTTTTGCCACGCCCACTTTTGGGGGCGTTTTTAAGTATAAACCAAATTTTTTAATGTGAAAATGCAATAAACACGTGTATATCACTTCTGATAAAAAATATAAACAAAAAACCATGTAATTGAAAAGCGGTGGATGACACGCCCCTTTTTAAGGGAGAAGATTCTTTAACTGAGAAATTCTAAACTCAGTTGAAGTTGATAGAAACTGAAATTTAATAACCACGATTTATGACACAATTCGGAGCTTGAAAGTATCCAACGATTCGCCTAAGCGGATTGTAACCCTCCCACTAGTTTCTTGCAAAATTTTGTCCTTACGCTCATGTGGTTGAGGGGTTATTTTTATACCCTACCGAGGGTATATTTAGTTTGATGTATAGTTTTTACCGCAGTGAAATAACCACCGTAGACCCCTAAGACCTTTTAGAGATATGAATGGGACTGACAGGAGAATCGATAATCCATGTCCGTCCGTCCGTCCGTATGTAAACAACTTTTAGGTCTTAAATTTTAGACTAGCGGTCTAAAATTTAAGCGGTCCACCCAAACAATGTGGCCTCTAAAGGCAAATTTTTTTTTTAGAGATTTTATTTAATTTTTGATGTTTTGATTTGATTAAATTAAAATATCTTAAACAGAGTGAATGTGCGCAAGTTGCATTGGAAATTTTCTAGGAACTTTATTTATGGGCCAAAGTCCTCCCTTAGGCCAATGCGAATCGATCAATCCCAAAATCTTGAAAAATGAACAATCCATAAAGCGTTTTCCATTCATTTGATGCAACTATTACGGCGAGTATGCAAACATGTATAGTTTTCTATACGTTTTACCGTATGGATGGATAGAGAGGGGGGTGGCATACGTTCTTTTAATTTTTTTAGCATTTTTTAGTTTCAAATCTATAAAATAAATATTTGTATGTTTTTTCCTTTGCCGCTACACTTTTGTCTTATAGTACAACCACTTATTCTAGCACTGGATTTTTTTCTTAAATTCTGAGGATATCTATGTATATCCGTAGACGGAAGAACATGCTTCTTTTACTTTTTTTTGTAAATAGGCTTAGGAAAAACTTAGGTTGGAAACAACAACTTCAAATTGTATAAATTCAACTAGTTTTGTCTTTCTGGGCCTTGTAATTTAGCCAAATCCTAGATCGAAATAAATTTTCGATAATTTCTTATACATATGATTTTTCATGAATTTTTGCAATTTTTTCGAAAATGTGTCAAAAGGCAGTCGTTCAGAAAAATAAGACTCAAGCACTTGTTTTAATTTGAGTTTTTTTTTATGCTTGTGTTCACTATCGGCTTTCTGCGCAAAAGTGGTGCAAAAGTTATGGCCTTAAACACTGAGAAAACAGCATCTATTTTTAACGCTTCATTTTTCAAAAACTTATTACATTTTCAAAAGACTTATTTAATAGACCCAAGTTAGGTTTTTCTTATCTGCAACTTCTGAAAATAAGTACTGAAGTCGATGGCTAAAGTTTACAAAATGTAAAAAATTTTCCAAATACTCCATAAAAGGTCACATCGGCATCATATTCCCTTGATGACTTTTATAAACAATCTTCTAAGTCATCCGCACATGTTTCATTGCACATATTTTGATCGTACTCATGGAATGAAAAACCTTAAGTAAACACCAAGTGAACTCAGCCATCATCTGCAGATGCAGTGAATCTAAATAAATATCTAAATTTATCTCTTCAATTCTGTCGGTAAGTCTTTTCAACAACCAGATGGTGTCTAAAGAGAAACATAAAATTCTTATGAACCCGTTCAAAGGTGTATAAGCAACTCAAATTGCCACTTCAAGGAATTATTACTCTCTTCAGTGAACTATAAATGCGAACCTATTTGATTGACTTGGAAGAGAACCATGGATGATGGATGTATACAAATATTTAAGCAAAGCTTATATGATAGGTTTGAAAAAACGGACGTTTTTGAAACGTGCCTTATGACCTCATAAAAACTACCATGACTCCATTTCGTATTCGTGGTCAACTGATAAAAATGTAAAATTCTTTCGCTGTGCTTACAAAGTTTTCACAGAACCGTGTTTTTATGGATTTTAAAGCGCAAATTCGGTTTGGTTTCTTTATCTTAAATGTCTGCACTTTTCTATCAGCGGAAACAGCCACAACAAGTTCCATGTTCACTTATCAAATCAAGCAATTGCGAGCCCGCATCTTTGTTTATTTCATGGCAGAAAATCTAAAACATACACACATACACGCCAACGCCATGCATTCACATATCCCGTGAAAAAAACCGTTAGAGTGATTTAATTAAATCAGAAAATAGCGGTACAGTTGGTCCGTCGAAAATATGCGAGATTTGAAAATTTCAAAATTGACCGTCGAAATTGCCTGCCCGCAGAGAAGTGGCCGATGGGGTTAGTAAAATTGGTCGCGACCTACTATATTTCTACGCGCGGCGCTGACGTGTATCTTTCTATCTTGTGAGTGTTTTTTTTTTGTCATGAAACAATAACAATCCAGAATGAAAATTAAATTAAGGCTGGCAATTTAGATATCAGCGTTGCGGGTTGCTCCGACCATGCCCGGAGGAGAGAATTCATTGAAACAAAATTGACGTTGAGGCTCGTATGTGGGTGGAGAAATGTTGATGTGTTATAATGTGGGCAAACTGTGGATTTCCTATCTAAATAATTTTAAAAAGTTTATCAAATTATAATGTTTGCTCATTACTGAAAATTTTTCTGTGGGCAGATTGATAAGAATTGTTCAAAATAGTGTTTTTATTTTCTTGGTTTCGTATCTGAAATATTTTACGAGCTAAGAGTAAAGGGCTGAGTCAATGTCAAAAACAACAAACCCACTTTTTCAAGTCAGTTCTGAGCTTTTGCTTGAAATTGACCTTGGGATGACTTATCTATCATTAGGACAGCTTTTTCTTTTATACAATCTGTGGATATCAGGAGTTTTAGGACTAAGTCCGAGTAAGATTGAACTCAAAAGCATCATCATCATTATTTTCGGTGACCCCATATCCTTAGAAGGGTCGCGGAGCAAGGGCGGCTAAATCGAATAATGAACAATGAACTCAAAGGTAAATAAATAAAACAAAGATTTAGTTGTGTTCAACGCAGCCAAAAATCCTTGATTTCACATCTTATTCTTATTGCCAAAGATTGGTTTGGATAAAAGTCTTTACACCAAGGATCAGTCTAGAAATGAAGTAGTTTACTCCGTTTTTTTTACTTTTTACAAATAAATAATTAATTAATTTTTATTTTTATTTTATTATCAGCTAACCTGATCTGTTCGATAAATTCGGGCGACATAGTAAACTATTTATACTTTTTTCATTTATGCATTTATCTATAAGTTAACAAAATTTTTAAACAAAAAAAAAAACAACCAATTACTCTTAAAAAAACATATATTTGAACTCTTTGTTCAAACTTTAATGCACAAAAAAAAACAACATTCCTTAAATTGCGGGTAATATGGTATAGGCTATTGGGTGATTAGACACATAAGAGTTTTCCCATGTGATTGCCTTAATTATTGTACTTATTTGGAGTCAGTGTGATGAGACCACTTTTGGTAGATAACAAGCTTAAAGATATCATTCTTCATTCTCGTCATATTATAGTATAAATGAAGTGGCGTAATAGCTCGAAGGAACCAGGGCCAACTTCTCAACAATGTATGATGTGTCTGTTAATTTCGCCTCATATAAGGGGACCTACATTTTTTTGCCGAATTTGAACGGCACTTTGAGAAGTTTTTCAAGACAAATAATCCTTTCGAAGGGCTTGTCGCGGAGGTGGGGACCGTGAAAAAGAACGAGTCTTTTTTTTCAGGTGACGATGGCAGGATTCGAACCCAGACCTCCGGCGTAGTAAGCACACACACTAACCACTACGCCACGGCTCCCCACATTCTTGAAATTAATGCCTTGGAATTTGAGCTTGTGCTCCCATTCCAGAGCCATTTCTGCTGCAATAGTATTCTACTATTCAGCAAAGCTTCTTCCAGCCGTCACAGTGTTGGCTTTCAGGGGTTTCGCCTTGGATTTCTCCCTCCCTCATCTCTTCGCAGAGTGATGCTGGACTTGCAGCAAACGTGCGTCGTGGAGCTTCTGCTCCTCTTTTCCGCCGGTGAGGTGTTGAGTCCCGGCTGAGTTTCATGTTCTCCTGCTCTCTCTCTCTCTCGCTACCTCAGGTGCAAGGCCCTTTTCCAGGTAGCGGAGATACCCTTTTATGCCGCCGACCCCGCTGAGTCCCCTCCTAAGAGGGTCATGACTCCAGCCCGGTTGTCCAGGTGGCGGCATTTTCAGGAGCCGTCTTTTTCCTGACCATAAAGCTGTGGATTGAGAAAATCGGGATGTGTCCGACTTTTCCACCCTCTGCTCATCAGTCACCTTCCCGACGGCTTCGGCTAGGGTTTGGCTCCCGCCTACCGCCGCCGGTTTCTTGCCTTGTAGGGCACTCTGACCTAATTTCAGGGTATCTGTTTTGGCTAGTGCTTGGTTGCACCTGCCTAGGACCACGCCCCTGACTGGTCGAGGGCTTTTGTGCTTCAAGATCCATTCGATCGAGAAGCTCTTGTGCGGTACAGTCCCGCATATTTTTTGTTTTATTGAATTTCTGACTTGTTTTTGTTCATTAATTCCCATGAGTAGCGCAGGAAAGATAGTCCGCCACCAAAGATACCAAAGACCAAAGATACTCTCCAAGGTGGCCCGGTATCAGAGAGGCTCCGTTAAAATACAGCCGCTATACCCCCTGGCTGCAAACCATCCAATGGGCACCGTTCGCATTACACCCTGGATTAGGGGGGGATTTTAGTCGACTTTTACGACAGACATACCTTACCTCAAGGCTATTCTTTCCCCGTCCTTGCAGGGGGCTAGAACTAAAGTCGGTGGTGAACCTAACTTCAGCAGCGCCGTAAACCAGGCTGGGGCCCCTTAAACGGTACCATCACCCGGGGAAGGCGAACCAAGGCTCACCTTCCCCTCATTCTTATCTCAACCGGGCTTGGGACTGGCTTAGGCGGATTTATTAAGGCTAGATAGTCGTGCATAGAACCGAAAGTTTCTAAAGTCACCCGCAGAAAACGTAAAGTGTTATAATAGTGCTATAATAGAGCCGAAAGCCTTAGTTGCTTGTGCTCGTTTCTTACCTGTTAGCACTGTAATTTTCAATTATATGTTAGTAAATTATAATAATAATAATAGTCTCTTTCCTTTTGATAAAAGGGCTTTGTAGATCGTTCCTTTCAGATGCAAATAAAACAATTTATTTCATCTTTAACCCGACGTTTCGTTGATTTGTTTGAAACTTTTTTAAGGGTGCTTTTTATTTAATAAACTGTCACATGTGTCTTCAGTTTTGTGTTTTGTGGCTTAAACTAATAATTTAATAAATTAACATCAAAAGACCAAGGGAAAACACCAACTTTAAATGAGAACATACTGAAAAACTTAAAAAACAAACACTTATACGACAGCTTGGTAACCCTATTCTATTATTGCACACTTTTATCAACAGAACGAGTTATATAAAAAATTAGATCAACTAAAACAACAATAATAATAGTGCTATAATGTTTCTACATAGAACTTTGCATTTTTTTTTTTATATTTATTTTTTTAAAGAAGCGCGTCACTCCCTTTCGTTCTACTTTTATAAAACATACTCGTCCTTCTTAGGGGCTTGCAAAGGTCCACATTACTTGTATAACACCAAATTTTAGAACTTAAGGTTTCATTAAACGATGTTGTTAATGTGGTCATTTTAATAAATAACAGTTACCATTACATTGGGTTCACTTGTGTCGTCGTTTTCAGCGCGCTGAGCACTTCTTTCTGCTGGTTTGTTGAGCAGCAACATTTAGCCTTTTGGACAAAAAATAATACCTTAAATCATTTAGGTTCGTTTCGGTATGCTGTTTTCTTCTTATTCATAATTAAATACAAAAAAAACCTCCTAGAACTCATAATTTCTAAGAAGTGTATTTTCATTAGCAGAATTTTAAATTATGATGTGCTCCCAACAATTCATTGAGAAAAGGAGTTGATGCCACGCCTATCTCACGGAGCTAAATAGCTTTAAAACTGTATACTTTAGGAATATGTATATGCTACCTTATTTAGGGCTATTTATTATGATTTACTTTCCAAAAAAAGCAATAGGGCATACAAAGATTGCAATTCGTTATAATCTAAAAGTATAGAATCATTATCCTGATGGGATTGCCTCACAAACTAAATTTATATCCATCTGTTCACCTATTGCGTTTTTTAATACATACAACAGTTATATTACCCTTTGAAATACAAGCGTTTTGAAATCGACTCTTTGCCTTTGGTCGGTTGTAAAAAAACAAGTTTAATTAGTAAATTAGAAATGCGTGTATAGTAACAAAATATTGAAAATCACTCACCTGCAGCAGCAAACCATAACGATTATCCAATGGCTTCCGGCAAGTCGTGGTCGTTGTTTAACAAATTATTCCCTAACTAACCATGCATTTCTCTGACCTTTGAAGCTTGTGAACTCTGACTGAATCAATATTTTTCTACACATTACTATAATTTGTGTGCATATCCGCAGCCATTGCAGAATTTGGTTGGTTTTTTTCGGGTTTATTTTTGGGTCAGCATACGTACCTACCTATTCTCCTGCCCGCGGAATATTTCCATACGTATCTAATGTTTAAAAATTTAAGCGAAAAATCCGTTTGACGAAAAGTCCTCCACAGAACAGGAAGAGGTTTCGTACTTTTTTTCCTTTTTTTTAAAATTATTATTTCCACCATTATGAGCTATTGTAATAATTTACAATAGCCACGGCACACGAACAGTGTGTAGGTGTGTTCACAGCTCTTTGTGAGTGTGTATTTGTGCCTGAGTGGCTCTTATGAATATTCTACCACCCTACTCCCGGGGGGAGACTTGATTTATAATGCATGTGAATGAGTACTTACTGCACACTCCTTGTCCGTTTTTACTCACTCAAAAAATATTACACAAGGAACGAATGACTCTTGTGAGATGATATTTCGATGGGATGCTGAATTTTTTTTCCTATTTTTGTTCCTCCTTGCACAAGGTTACACAATATAGAAGGCGAGTATAGACACACAGCCAGGAGTTTACTTATTCCTTCAGATGTTGTGTACGGCATTGAGATCTGGATAAACGTTTGCATCCGTTCATTTTCTCTGGCTGTACTGTCGCTGGCTTTTGTGTATGTGAATTATTTGCTATGATTAAAGGAAATTCAACTTTTCCGAGTTCAATGAACTCTCTTATGCTGGCTTTAAGATATTAGTTAATGTGCTAATTGCATGATTGGAGCATTTCCTGCCTCGGCTAAAACGCTTTTTTTGATCGCAGAGGCGATCTCTTATAACAGGTTTCATTAGAAATCTATAAATTAATTTACATATCTATTTCGCCCCCGAACCATCATCATAATCTCGATCCGGAAATCTCATTTGCAAGTCTAAACGCATACTACACGCACACTACACACCATTTGGTATTGTTTTCGTCTTTGCCCAGTGTCGTTGTGGTCGCTCTTTAGATGGATTGGTCGAATAGTTCCCATGGGGACTGTTCCGGCACCCTCTCGGTGGTCGGCCGGTCGGTCGGTACACTTAAGACGCTTTAAAGTGAACACAAGTACGTATAAGCAAATGAGTGAACACTAACGTGAAGAGGTTTCTTGGATCGGATGTAGAGTCTCATTTGTTCCTCTATTCTTTCCCGGCTAAAGTGTAGGACATGCAAGTCACGTAAGTGTGGTTACATGGTCTCGTATGATAAAATCGTAGGCACAGTCGGTAATACAATGAGTTCGCAAGGAGACGGAAAGCAGTGACTTCTGTTGACACTTTGACAAAGGCTAGACTTTACTTAAGTCACCCTCTCTTAGAGCGACCGTAAGCAAGTGTAATGTAAATCGTCCACAAGACTTGAAGTGTGTAATGATAAGTTCCTTTGTATGCAGTTGTAACTATAGGGTCACTTTTTGGTCTATACAGGCTGTTCACTTATATTTACAATACTGAAATGGCCTGAATTACAAAACACAGCTGCCCTAACAGGTTTTTTCTTATATTTCAAGGGGCATCGAAGACAAGAATATCTGCTTTAATATCGATGGAACCTATTGTGGCTGTTCTTTAAATCCGGAATCAGAAAAAAGAATGTTCACCAGTTATGTTGGATCAAAATTACCAGAAAATAAGCCCAAAAATTCTGGGAGCGGCTTGCAAGTCGGCCTCGGCGTCAGTGATTCAAGTTGGGTAGAAAAGTTGGGTAGTTTGTGTTATAAATTAGAAATGAGTTTCTTTCGCTACCTGATCTTTCCCATTAACCAGAAGGTCTTCGAATATATACTACTAAACTAACTTGGCTTCTACTCAGAGCGAGCCATTTGCCTGACTTCTCACGGCAAAGCGTGCTGTGTAGTTTCAGGTGTTCTTACAAATATGGAAAAAAAAACCTAAACATGTTGGCCCATTCTGAACCCCGAATTGAGAAGACGTTCATTACTAATGGTAATCTCGGAGGGTTTGTCAGACTTCCGCCGGGCTCGGGCCATGAAAAAAAATGTATTGCTCTGCTCAGGATTCGAACCCGGGACCTAGTGCACAGTAGCCCTACATGCTTAACTCTACAGCATCACCTACAGTCTCCGAAGGTATGGTGGCGAAACTTTTGCTTGATAAAGAGGGCTTTTCAATAAGAACAGATCTATGTTGTCGTGAATAAAGCTTCGCGAAGTTTTACGATTTTTTTTTTAATCTAAACACGGCCTTATACGAGCGACAGGTTTTTGGGTTCAGCGAGTCTTATCACAGCCCTTACTCGAGCAACAACTTCTGTTGTAGTGGGTCGTTTATAAGATCCAATGTTATTCGAGCTTATCTCAACTGTCGACGGCGACTGTTCTGTCGCTCGTTTAAAAGGACCTTATACGGCTTGTGGAGTTTTCTAAACTTGTCTTTACGAGAAAAATGCAGTAGAAGGAACATAGTCTCGTGTAGTATCGTCGTAATCATGTCGTTTTTGGTCACCAAGAGCCTATATATTGACAGCCATGTATCGTCCGGTTGATGTCAAAGGTCCGGAAGGCTGCCAACGGCTTATATTTGCCGCTCTATACAGAATGACATCTCTTTGAAATCACCTCAGTGGTTACGCATGATGATTGCATAAATTTGCGAGTTTGAGATTTTGTCATATAAAACCGACTTGATTTAAGCGATTGGTTTTTGAGATTTGATTCACTACCGGTGCTTGTTTACAGATGATTTTCAAAAGCCCTACATGATAAAGTCTAACGGCGAGAAATCGTTTGGTTTTGGTGGCCGATTCACTTCACCTTTGCGAGAGACAACCCTGTCCTCAAAACGTGGACGAAGAATGTTCTGGAGCTCACTATGTGCCACATAACACCGTTGAGCTGGATGAACATGTCATCCACACCTATATCGTTAAATTGGGCTGCAAATATGTAGATTGGTAATCAGTGATCTGTAGCGCTAGCTGTTGACATGGATGGATTCACCAGCATCGTTTTCGAAGTAGTAGGCACCAAAGACTCGGCTGTCCTTAAAGCCACAGCTGACAGTCTGTTTTTATGACTTCAGGAAACTTCTTTCCTCTTTAAGAAACAGTCAGACGCGGTAAATTGCACGATCTTGGTGGCCGATTAAAAACGTATGCGTACATTGTCTATTGTGGGTTTTGCTGTGTAAAACGTAGCGCCGTTCATCCACGCCCATATATCGTAAACTTCTGTTGAAAAGGAATCAGTTATCATTGATCTATTGCGCTCGCTGGTGACAGGGATGGGTTCTCAAACATCCCTCTCAAAGACAAAAACTCCGCGGGCCCAAAAGCAGACAGACAATATCAATTTCTCCTATCTTACTTAATTACTTACGGGGGCGCTACTGTCCGTGGTGGACCTGGGCATCAACCAACATCATCGCCAGTCAGCTCTGTCTCCAGCTAGTCGTCTCCATATTTCGCACGCGAAGTTGGTGCCATTCGACTTGTCCGCGCCATCTTAGTCTCGGTGCTCCTCTAATGCGCCGTCCCGGGGTGGATTCGGAGTTTTCCGGGCCGGGGCGTCATACGCTCCAGTTAACCACGGCATCGTAGCAGTGTATTAGGCCACCAAACGTTCGAGAGTCATAATGTTGTCAACATCGAACCCGAACTATACGGAAATCTCTTACTGTATCCCGGAAAGACATAACAACTCCGGACAAAGACTTGGTGTCTCTACATGGTTATACATATTATGTTCCGGCATTAGGTTAGGTAACGTAAGGTTGGGTCCGCACCACTTAGCAGGGACATAGCTATTTGTGATGCCACTTTTTGGTAAAAATCGGGATTTGAGAAGAGAAGGTCGGGGCAACAAGTCTCGGTGTTGCCTCTTGCAGACCTTTTAGAACAGTGGTCTGCAATGATACACCGCAACAATTCTATATAATTTTAGAATATTAACTCTGTTTTTCCTACAACTTTAACTCGTATGTCCCTCGCAAAAGATGTATCCCCATCGCATTGATTGCAAACACTTAGTGCCTTGCATTCATGCGATCATATAAACTCAAGAACTGTGCGGTGTTTGACTATTTTTACACCGCCACCGCTTTTGAATTATATCAACACCTCAAACACCGCAACCACACTCATTCGTTCAAATGACCCCAAAAACAATGTTGTTCTAATGTGATCGGAAGTCGAAACTTCTTTCCTCTCCCAACCATGCGCAAATTTGTAGAGTGTTTGCAATTCATTTGCGGTGCTTGCGGTGTTTTTCATAGTTATAATGCGGTGGCGGTGTTTACTCCTACTGCTTTACTTTATAAAAATGCGGTAGTGCAAAAAGCAAAGATTCAAACGCTTAACACCCGAGATTCGAGGTACATGGGACGCATATTTATTTGACTATATAATAGGGAGTTTGGTAAATACACTAATCGCTCTGTGTGCGGTGAGCCTACATACTTGCAACTTGCACTGCATTTTTTATGAGTAGATTTCAAGCCGCGAAATTGTGATGATCGCATGCCAGTGTCTGGTGTAGGGTCTGGTGTAGTCTTACCCGATATTTGTTATTATGCTGGCGATAACCGTTTCAATGCAAACCACAGCTAGCATAATCCGGATAACAGAAACAGCAACAAACCGCTCCTGGAGTTTTCGTTTGTTGCTGTTTTGGTCCGCCCCGGATATTTTCCATACCTATACCCAACATATCTATACATACCTATCCGCCACCTGGGAAGGCACTCCATAAGTTGTTGTATAACTTTAACAAAGGGAATAAATTAAGAGCTGTATAAACCCATGCAACAATATAATGGGGGCTAGTCAAAAGCTGTCTTAAATGAAAATCAAGAGCTCAAGATCAAGATCCGGTCTCATGCTCGAGGTAAAAACGGAATTAACCTAGAGCATAGAATAGACAGGGGCAATAGCTGAGAAATAGCTCACTTTGTGGTCCAGCCTTCTGGCATTTTTGCCCTCTCTACAAGACATTTATCAATGTCTGGTAGAATATTCCAACTATCCTCTTAGATTCAGCCTACTGAAGAAATCGAGTCGTGTTGCTTTCCTACATTCGAGCTCTGGTCAGCACAGGGATTGCATGTGACATCAGAGGTATGGGACGACGTAGCTGGGATTCCTAGGGATAGTGACGTATCTATTTACGCTTCTTGAATGGCGTTATACTGTCACGAGCCAGGAACTATCTTAGTTTTAGTGCTATCGTCCTTTAGTATCGTCGTTTTAGTGCCTCGCATCAGCTTTCTAAAGGTGTCAATAAGAATGAGAAGTATTGTATCTAGAGTAGATGTATAGGAGGGCACCTGTACCGCAATTACAAGGTAATCTTTGAACTTTCTCTAGTATTGCAGTATTGCGACGCTTTTTCAATGTATTCCACCAGACTAGTAAAGGGTCCGCCAAATAACTTTTTTTTGAAAATGCTAAAAAAAAAACTACTGAATATTTTCTCAAATTTCTTTTTTTATTTGAAAGTACAATCCTTCCGGTTAAAAATGGAAAATAATTTCATTCAAATGGCTGCCTCGGCAAGCCATGCAACAGCGTCTACACGATCGGTCCAATTTTTAAGCACATTATCGATTGTTCGGCTTCACGAATATTGTCCTTTAAAGCGTCAATTTTCTCTGGCTTGTCGGCGTAACACTTATCTTTTACGGCACCCCACAAATAATATTCCAACGGTGTCAAATCGCTGACCAGAGGTGGCCAAACGACATCAACTCTGTGGCTGATAATGCGATCTTCAAAAAAAGGGCGCAAATCATCGAGTGTAGCTTCGGCTGTGTGGTACGTAGCGCCGTCCTTTTGAAACCAAATGTTGCCAATGTCCTCCTCTTTAATTTTTGTGAACAAAAATTCGTTCAACATGGCCCGATAACGATTGCCATTGACTGCAACGGCCACTCCTTGCTCATTTTCGAAGAAAAATGGCCCAGTTATGCCTCTGGACCGAAATCCGCACCAATCGGTGACTCGTTTTGGGTGTATCGGTTTTTCAATGTATGCGTGCGGGTTTTCTGTGCCCCGAATGCGATTGATTGAAATAATGATTTTTGGCAAATTCGGCATCTTCTCTAAGTCGATCGCAGACCCACTTAGCAAAGCGAAAATGCATTGGATGGTCAGTTCCATCCTGAAACAACTCCTGAAACAATTGGACTTTGTATGGCGTCATACCAAGGTCTTTAGGCAAAATGCGTCTCAATGATGTCTCCGAAATGTTCAATTGTTGAGAACGACGGTGAATTGATGTTGATGGCGCTTCACGCACACTTTCTGCCACAGCAGCAATATCCTCGGGTGTACGCACTGTTTTTGGCTTTTCACGCTTTGGTTTATCGATGAGAATGCCAGTTTTTTTTTAACTTTTTGCACAAGATAACGAACATACGGAGCTGACGGTGTTTTTCTTCTTCCAAAATCCGTACGCAATTTTCGCACACATTCTGCAACATTACCATAATTTCAGGATAAAACTATAATAATCTGTCAAATCAGACATGAGCTAAGTGTTACCGTTCACGAAAAAAGCACTAGTTGAAAAAAGAAATCGTTAGGTGGCGGAACCTTTACTTCATTCGTGAGTACGGGATCATTCCAGTTGAGGCCTAAGGCCTCCCCGCAGGCATATACGGCAATCGATGGCCTTCTGATATGGGCTTGTATTCAGTTTTCAACTGTATTTCTTGCCTAAAATAGCCCCCTGACATATAGCCAGGTCTAAAAATGTCAGCTTAACGCTTTTGAGTTTTAGTAGAGTATAGATGGCATTTTATGCTTTTTTATAAAAGTACTATTTGAGGCTTTAACGTATTGACTCTCATACGGATACTATCCATCCACTTTGCGAGCTTCACAAAATAAAATTTCATCAAATCCCTAATGTTAGGGAGGAACTTGTCCGATACTATGCTATCGCAAGTTCATAAGCGTAAGCTATGATTTTAAATCTATCTTTTTTCAGGACCTAGAGTAATTCGTTTACTAATTCATACTGGGGGTGTCTTTGTTCACCGACGTGCTTTAAAGTATTTGCTTGCCGCAATTGCAAAGCTAATTATTAATCTGCAGCTCGTGCTTTCGTTCTGACATTGCTGGAATTGCCTCTTCAATATCAAGATATTGTAATCCTTATTGTCAGAGGACTGCTTAATGTTACTCATCAACGAGTGCAGAACCGTCTCTACCTTTTTTGCATGTGTGTTCCGGCCTTGCTCAACAGCGCTTTCTGCTACTGCTACATCTATCATAACCGATTCAATAACGGTATAAGCGATATTATTACGAATTGTCAGGGCAAGGTATAAAAAGAAATATAACTACCCAAAACGAAACTCACCTCTCTGACGTAAAGACCGGTTTCAAAAGTCGCATGCCTCTTACATGCCGCGTCCCTCCTGTATTTGTGGCAGTTGCTTGTGTAATAACTTGTCACTTGTCTCATTATCAGGCAAATAAAATAACAAATGTACGCACATGGTTCCAACGTAAAAAAGTCACAAGTTTTCATGCAAACAAAATGCCCCATGTAGACTCGTCGCATGTATGCATACTATGCCACATGCAAGGTTCAACCGTTACGAGTTATGCCCAAACCCAATCGTCATGAGACACACATTAAGAAACACACTCCCTTTTCTGCTTTGGCTCTTTGTCTTGGCAATCTGCCTTGTTAGTGTTCACCATTTTATTTGCTGCCTTGGTATCAGCTATTGCCAAGTTCTGTTAAGTTCTGTTCTGTTAATCAAGATTCTGTTAAAATTACACAAATGAAAATAAGAACGCATATACATGTATGCATGCAGCAACAAGTTTTTTTTTTAATTTACTCGGGCTTTCGGACATTTCACTTTTAGTATCTATTAATTTTTCGCTATCTTAATTCCCTTTTTTATTTCTTGTCATCCTTTTCAATCAATGGATTAATGGATGACATTCCATCATTACTTGACATAAACATGGAAATCGGTATGCAATACACTCACCACTTAATTCCACAATTGCGGTAAGCCATCAAAATTCACATTTATAGTTGGGATCAAAATATCCCCTTAGTAGGTACCTTCGATTTCTATTCACATGCCAATCCAATTGCATTTGATTTTGGTATGCAAAGTTGCAATTTGCTCTCAAGCTCTACATGGATTCTTATATTATCGCCCCTCATAGATTTTGACCACAAAACGTATTCAATGCATTTAAATTCCATAGCGGTATACACATTCCAAAGACCCTAATTACCCAGAACAGTGCCACCAGACCACTCATTAACTGGACCATTGGTTTCCACCCAAACGTTTCCTTCCCACTGGACAATGTTGGGTATAGTGACTCTTCCCACCCGACCGAATTCCCTAAAAATAACCACCACCGATGCATGTCAGTGTATGGATATTTGCGTGTAATTGATAGAAATTAAATTCAATTTGAATTTTATTCCACTTAACAAACGTCGAACTTTGGCCCGGTTACGGAAAGGGAAACATTGAACACGGATTATTGGTCGAGGTACTACTTCTTCAAGCGTCATTCAAAGTTTTGCTTATAATTTGCTCTCAAATCGAAGAGTAATTAACAGTTTTCTAATTTTGATTGCCAATCAAGTGCTCCACGAAATTGGATTGCATCAATTAGGACGAGAGTGTAGAGTTTGCAAAAAGAACGCGCGCGATCTAGCAATCGAATGAGTGCCACTGCCATTGACACTTGACAGCGCCATGCGACCCAGTTAATTAATTGTTGTCACAGATCGTTTGAAAGTCGCCATCATACGGCGGCGCTTAGTGCAAGTGTAATAGAGCGTAACACCAAGAGTGACAGATCAAATGCGTTCAATTATTGTCCGGGCTACTCTTGGACACACATGATATATTAGAAGAGCTGTTGTGTCAGACACAATGAGTGGCAAAGATGACTTTCATTAAATTTTACCTTTCACTTGTAGCCCTTGAGACGATGTTGATGGGCTTGCGTACGGGAGTGACCATACCACTTGATGGAGAAAGTACACCTGTGTGCCATTGAGATTAATGGCTGACGGGGGCTAAATCGAGAAAAGGCCACGGGATTGTATCAAATTTCTTCAACTGGGAAAAATTGAGTGCTATTAGCTCTTGGACTTTGAATGATGCCACTCAAAGTAGGCTGAAATGTGAGCAATCGAAAGGCCTAAAGATGATCCACACACATGATAGGTAATCAAGAGACGACTTTTATGTTCGGTAGGGTGAGGCTATGGTCACAGCTGAAGAGCGATGGCTCTCCTACCTGGGCTTTTGTGATTTTACCATGGAGACCAAATATTTGGTGCTTTCCTCATTTTTGTACGATCTAAAAGTGTAAAGAACTTTCTTTCTTTCGCGATTTTTATGGGATGGATTGAGAATTCTGAAAAATTCAAAACATCCTCTCCCTTGAAAATATCTGTGCACGAATCGAGCCGGTAGTGCTGCATTTACCTGGGGATTTTTAAATTCTGTTCAATTCTTTTTAAATACATACTTCAGTTGTCTTCCATGCGAAACATCTCTCTTTTTATAATCTTCGCGAACTTTGAGAGAATCCGAAATGCTATGCGATTTCTAGCAGTGCATTAAGATGCCCTTTATAAAAAGTTCTTCAGCCCCTCAGAGCCCGCAGAGGGTAGGTAAAACTGACTGGTCCCGCAGAGGAGGCTAAATTCAACGTTAGAAAATGGTCAGGCCATCCGAAGTTCTTCATCGTATTTATGAAAGCTGTGCACTTTTCCTTCTTTGGTTTTCTCAATTACTTAACGTTGCTTTCATTTTTTTTTGTCTCCATGAGAACAGAGAAAAAAAATTTTTTTTGTCTCGCATGAAACAGAAAAACGTGTTTTTTGCCCGAATAGGGGTTTTGTAGACCTTACACTTTGTCCTTCATTAGAAAAGTTCTGAGCACATTTGTTTTGCCAAACCCAAATAGCAACGGTGTCACATGGCTTTACTTCGACGAATCTCCAGAAATGTACCATTTGTGAAGTTCGATGCTAACTCGAAAGCAGATTGAATAATATCCGGGGCTTGTTGTTGGACTCTCATAACATTTCTTTTGCTACGTGGTCGGGTAGTTACTTCGACTGTGAAACCTTCGAACCTTTGGGGGCCACTTCGAGGATGTGAGAGCTATCGTTGAGCCACTCAAGGGCTTACCCGCTATCATCTCTGTTCCAGTACTCCGATTAACTTGACGGAAATTATTAAGTCAGTATGAGAGTATGAAAGTATGAAGCCCCAATAAGCTGGGGTACCTTACTTACTTACTTAAGGTGGCGCTACAGTCCGGGGTGGACCTGGGCCTCAGCCAACAAGCTTCGCCAGCCAGCTCTGTCTCTAGCTAGCCGTCTCCAGTTTCGCACGCGAAGTTGGCTGAGGTCCCCTTCCACTTGCGTGCGCCACCTGAGTCTCGGTGCTCCTCTACCACATCGTCCCTGCGGTGTGGATTCGAAGATTTTCCGGGCCGGGGCGTTGGTGTCCATCCGCTCTAGATGACCCAGCCATCGTAGACGTTGTGTTTTGACTCTTTTGGCTAGGTCGGTATCGCTGTACAGCCCGTACAGTTCGATGTTATATCTCCTCCTCCGCTCTCCGTCTATGCAAAAGGGACCGTAAATCGTCCGAAGAATTTTCCTATCGAAGCAGCCTAAAGTGTTTTCATCCGCCTTTGACAGGTTCCATGCTTCTGCACCGTAAAGCAGGACTGGGATGATGAGGGTCTTATACATGGACACTTTAGTTGCTCGAGAGAGGGCTTTGCTACTCAATTGCCTTCTTAGCCCAAAGAAACAGCGATTGGCAAGAGTTATCCTTCGTTTGATTTCAGCGCTGGTGTCATTGTCTGAATTGATAGCGGAACCCAGGTAGACAAAGTCCCTAACTACCTCAAAGTTATAGCTGTCGATGGTGATGTTTTGTCCAAGACGTCGGTGTTGGGTGTCTTTTCTTGATGACAGCATATACTTGGTTTTGCCCTCATTGACTGCTAAACCCATATTCGCCGCTTCCGTCCCAATACTCACGAAGGCTTCACTGACATCACGCTTTGTTCTACCGATTATGTCAATGTCGTCTGCGTATGCAAGTAGTTGAACGGACTTTTGAAAGATTGTACCTCTGGTGTTGGCGCGAGAGTTCTGCACAATTCTTTCAAGTATGATGTTAAAGAAGTCGCATGACAGCGCGTCGCCTTGTCTAAATCCTTTTTTGACATCAAAGGGGTCGGTGAGGTCTTTGCCGACCTTGACGGAACAGCGTGAGTTTTCCATCGTCATCCTGCACAGACTGACGAGTTTGACAGGGATGCCAAAACTAGACATTGCGCTATATAGCTCGTCTCTATAGATGCTGTCATACGCGGCCTTGAAATCGATGAAGAGGTGGTGTGTATCGATTTGGAATTTTTGGGTTTTCTCCAAGATCTGCCGCAGTGTGAATATTTGATCGATGGTGGACTTTCCTGGCCTAAAGCCACACTGTAATGTACCTATCAGATTGTTGACAAACGGCTTCAGGCGTTCACACAGTACAGCAGAAAAGATCTTGTATGCGATGTTAAGAAGACTTATGCCTCTGTAGTTGGCACAACTCAGAGGGTCTCCTTTCTACAGGATCGGGCAAACAATGCTGAGGTTCCTTTGATGAGGAAGCTGGGGTACCGTTGATCTTAATTTAAGAATTGATCCGCTGCATATGATCCTTTTAAGGCCTTCAATTTTAGGGTCTCTGAAGCTTGAGAGCAGACTTCAACGGCTGAATAGGGGACTCGGCGGGTTAATTGTAGCTTTTTTGTTACTCCAATCGTGAACTGGTAGCTTGACCCGTTTTTACGGTAACCGTGCAACGACCCAGTGTCGCTACCAGTGGGTTAATTCTAGATTTTTTGGTATGCCTATTGGAAATTTGTTGCTTGGCCCGGTTCTAGCCACCACACTACACCGGTGGCGGAACAGGGGACCAGTAGACTAGTCCGAAGCTTGCCGAGGAACGTGGCTATGCCCTGACACCCAGCACAGGTGAATATTGAACTACTCGGCCATCTCTTCTATAAAGATTGATTCCTGGCACCTGATGGCCGCCTGATTGCGTGAAAATTTTCGAACATCCTTTGCGTTACAATCACGTATCAGGTGGAGCCATTGCATCCGCATCCAGCGCATTTCTTTCTTCTGAAATCCATGACCAATCAATCAATTCAATTTATTTTATTTAATTCCAAGCAATTTAAAAACTAATTAACAATTGCTTTATATTAAAAATAGAGCGGAAGCAAATAATAATGTTAATTCCGTAACTCTGGGACCATTCCCGAAGAAGCACGGACTTTAAAGTAAATGTCTTAACCTCCAAAATTGACTATTTCGGGAAGTCCATTGGGTTGAAGACTGGCGAGTCAATGCCTCGATCGGATAGTTAAGAATGAATTTCACAGCCGAACATTCGTGCAACGTTCGATATCCTTATTAAAAGGATTGAAGCCACGCCTGCGAGCGCTGTCGTGATTAGACATGTCCCTGAAACGACAGTAGCAACCTCATCCGGTGAATACAGTGAAGGCGACTACAGTTGTTGTCTCATCTTGTGGTATATGAAATGTCGTCATCATCATCATCATTTTCGAATGCCGCCTATCCTTTAAAAGGGTCGCGGAGCGAGGGTGGCTAAATGGTCCTTCCATTTTTCTCGATCCTCCGCCACCAACTCAAGAGACTCCGGCGCAATCCCCAGGCGGGACTCAGAGAGGTTCTTTACCTGATCCCACCACCTGTTTCTTGGCCTACCAGGGAGGCGACGCGCTCGCATCTCGGCTAGCATGACCTGTCTAGGAAGTCTGTCAGGGGGCATGCGAACAACGTGTCCAAACCATTGAAGAATCGATCGCTCCACTCGGAGAAGTAGCTGCTCAACATTAAGACTCCTACGAATACTGACGTTTCTCACTCTGTCCCTTAGAGTAACACCAGCAACGCACCTCAGGAATCTCATTTCGGCAGCTTGTACCCGCGATCTAATTCTTGGTCATTACCCAAATTTCATGACCATAGATGGGGGTCGGAACGAACACTGAATTAAAAACTGAGATCTTTGCTTTCACTCCAAGCTCAGCTTTCCTGATGACCGGCCGGCGCAGTTCCTTTACTATTGCTCCAGCTTGGCCAATTCTACAGGACAACTCAGTATCACTCCTCCCATCTTTCGTGAAAAAGACCCCGAGATACTTAAACTTCTCCACCTGTTTTAATGGAACTCCATTTATGTGCAGGGTACACTGCACAGGAGTTCGGGAAACAACCATCACTTCCGATTTGTTCACGTTTACTTTCATCCCAGCATCACCACAGATGGCTGCAAACCTATCCAGTGCTCGTTGAAGTTTCTCTTTGGATGATGCAAGGATGGCCAAATCATCTGCGAAAAGCAGAAATGTAGTGTATGAAATTGAGCTTTCTTAATTTTATTAGTGCTTCGATAGACAATGCCAATCGTTGAGTGTTTGACCCTAAAACCGAGTAGGTGTTCGGTAATCAATCATCTTTCTTCCATTATTGGTTACAGCCGTAAAATGCAAGAAATGCTTCTGGTCATATTAAGTGTTGAGGCTGTTTCTTCACTGAAGACATCTTGAACGCCACATTTGCAAGCCAGTATAAAAAACCAATTGTTATATATTATTAAGATGCGTAGCACATCGCGAGCGGAGAAAATTTGTGGATAGAAAAGATAGAAAAGAGAAAAGTAATTCTCCATCCAACACGCAAATGCCAGTACAGAGCATGAACACTTTGCACAGTAACACCAAGGCTTACCCCCGCAAGTGTTATGCCTTTACGGAGAAAAGCAATAGTATAACTCGCAGAATATTTCATAAATGAATCTTGCATGCATCTAATTGTTGTCCATTCTATTTGCATATTGGAAGAGAAAGAAGTGTTTAATCTCCGGCCGACCCTAACCTGGATAACAGACGCCGACCAGGAAGCCGCTCATTTTTGAACAGACGCTCTTGGATTATTCGTTTGTTGGTGGTTTTGGTCTGCCCCGTATATTTGCCATACCAGTACCCACCATATTTGGTGAGCATTCCCCTATCCGCCACCTGGGTAGGCGCCAGATTGAGGACCAGCAACACCAGAAGGAAAAGTCAGTGTTGAATCAGTGTTGAGCTAAATGTTGAACAAAGTGTTTCGTAGTTCAGCTTCCTTAAGGGCACTCTCCAAGGTGACTCCAGGGGGATTGTCCACCTTTTCTTGGGCGGGTATAGGCAGAATGCCCGCCAGTAGGTGCCTTTGGCCGTCTCTAGTCTCGGCACGGTAATGTCTCGTTCGCTGAAGTTAGGGAGTAAAAATACATTAAGCCTACTTTTCACTAGTGTGCAAGATCTGACCTTTACCTGTCACATGGTTCTTGGATCAACACAATGTCTTCTCGACCTTGAGCAAGACGGAGAAAAAGAAAGGCTGAGGCCTTCCTGGAGTGCTGAAGCTTGATCGGAACTAACTGCAGCATTGTTGCTATGGTCAGGCAGAGAAACATCCACTACAGTCTTCTGAAAACGAATCCCGAAGTTCGTCGTCGCTCAGTAAGACTGTATTAAGACAGTCTTCTGTGTCCATGTCCGACGGAATGTCAGAAACAGAAGCGGAAGACAGGCTAGGGGCCACTAGTTCCACAGCGGCGCGGCGACGTCGTCCAAATGGAAAAAGGTGACTGCAGTGCCAGGCTGCGATATTGCAGATGCCGATTCTAAGGGGTAAGGAGGCAACTTGCCAGTATCTAACTCGTCCTTTTCATATACTTACTCGTAGACTGATCTGATTTCAACCAAATCTTATCACGCCTTTGGCCTCGGCTAAATGAACTGAGAATCCTGGTTGATTACTATAATGGCAGATCTATAGGAACCTCTTTGCTGCTCTAGCTTCACGACCTTCTTATCATAAGTCGGAAGTGTGCGATTGCAAAGTCTTATGACTCTAAGGATCTCGTGGGCGGAGGGGGACTCGATAGTGCGCGTTCTCGGCCTGCTAGAAATGTTCTCCTTAGTGACGACCTCGAGCTTTGCACCAGGCCATACTTCCCCTAAACTGCAAGATCTTATGTCCTCGCACGCGATAAGCTAACATGGCCTTGATGCCAATCGCCATCGAAGGTTATAAGAGATGGTCCGGGGTGTTTTCGCATAAAGGTAAAAAAGTTGCTGGAAAGCTTCAGTTTGACCATGTTCCACCTTTCAGGAGTGATTAATCCGTCTAGGTCGCTGCGATCAATCACAGAAAACACAATGCGGTTCTTGAGGACCTCGCTCAAGGACTTGCGACGTGTGAAGGATGACTTCTTAGGGGGGTGCTGGTGTTCTTCACCTTAGTCACTGGTGTTCTTCACGTTTAGATACCGAATTGGTTTCTTCCTCTGACCTCTGTCGCTTAGAAGCGTCTCTTTGCAAAAAGTTCTCTGTCCATATAAGCTTAGCGATCTATGTTGGTGTTCTGTCCGTCTCTAGAATATTTCCAAAGACTTTGAGAGTGCGGAAAGCTTCCCGTTTATTCTTATAGTTATAGGTACTCTCTTGCTGGAGCGGGAAGCCACAATCAATCAGTGTTTTGATTATTCGGTAGCGAAGAGCTCGTACTAGAGCTATTAGCAGTGGAGGGGCCGTACTATTTTCCCACTCGAGGCTGGCTTTGGTAAAAATTACATGACCTAGCGTGCTCCACGTTCTTGATTAAACCAAAACCGAATTCTTACGTCAGGCATCTACAAACAAAAAGTAGAGCAACCTCTGTTGGCTTTTAATCCAACACAATCCCACCCTGCATTATTCGCATTCGCAAAGCACGTCCATTCACAAAATGGCGTCATCGAAGTGTTTTTCTGTTTCTCGGCGCCTGAATGCCTCTAGTTTTTGTTTGAGTAAATAACTTCGAGATCGACGATCACCCACATGTATTTACAGATTTTTTGCTGACCTCACTAATCTGTTGCAATTTTTATTAGGTCCCTTAGACGCTTCGTATTCCTTAATAAATTCCGGACTGTAGGAATACCATAGACTTTTACCAGTCCCAACTTTAGCTAGTCGACACCAAAGACTTCATCAAAAATTTATAAAAAAGAAGTCTTTTATACCAAATCCTTTTTAGGTATTCAAATTATCCTACCTACAAAATTTCATTCAACATTCAAACTGTTTGACTGCATTCAACTACCAGTGCATAAATCCAAATTGTGTACAGTTGATAAATTCCATCTGAAGTTTCTCCCATCAGGCTCTTTGCATCTATACGTAAATTCCAAAAATTTCCAAAACCCTTTTACTATACCCTTTTGAATAGATTTATTCCAAAAAAGTATACACATCTCCTTTACGGTATATTTCTATAAATCATGACGCCCAGCCTGGCCCGCATCGTTGCCTTGCTGACCTCGACTAGTACCGTGCAACTCCTCTCTAGACACCATTACAACTTCCATCATATTCTCCTTCATTATCATATGACATCATGACGTTGATTTAGTTTTGCATTTAGAGCCCCAACATCATCTACCACAGCTGGAGATGACTTGTTCCGGAAGCAAAAGAAGATGCATCAGCAGCAGCAGCAGCAACAAAACGTGGCTTTGCCTGCCCACTTTCAAATGCAAATGACTTGGGCTTACGTGCGTTTTTCTTCTCTATCCCTCTCTCATTTTGGGATTCCTATATAATATTATATGGATGTGGCTTAGCGGTTGGACGAGTCCAAGGAAATGCAAACTATAAAAGTGCGTTCCTTGGCAATCTGTAAACTGACCCTAGTATAATTTTTTATGATGATGAAAGGATTGCCAGGGTATAGGAGGTGATGCAGATTGTACTGTACCATAACACTGACGTTCAACACTGGAGTCATTGGAGCGTGTAAACTTTGGAGCTGTCTGGCCGGTCTACCTGTTTGTCTCTCTTTACATTCTATGCAGTGTTTGGCGAATACATCATGATGCAGTGTTTATGACCCCTTTTCTGGATGCATTTATGATGAATGACAATCAGCAATTTTTATTGCCTCTTTCGACTTTTATATAGGGTATACCTTTTTGGTTATAAATTTTAAGCGCTAACATGAGACTAAGCTTTCACAGGACAAGTCGCAAGGGTGAGCAAAGAAACTTTGTAGGAGATAGAGAGGCAACACCAGTACCAATGTTTTCCAAATTATGACTTCGTCAAGAAGAAAAAAATTTGACTTTAGTGTGAAATGGTTCTTTTTGAACCAACGACACCTTTTATAAAAGTGTAACATAAGTAGCGGGGCACATGACTCGGGTGATGCATGCACATGGAAGGGTGTCTCAGCAAACTATGCCTGTAGAATTGGAGACAGCTTGCTAAGAGCAGTAATCGAACCAGGACTTTAGCGCCATCTTAAGAAGGAAGGAGGAGGCTTGTTATTCACTTATTTAAAACGCACTCTTCCAGCGTTCCGAAGCGCTGCTTCCGAACCAGATCACTGGGATCCGAACAGTCTCAGAAGGAGCCAGCGCAGTTAACCGATTTTTGCCTTCCGAACTACATTCATATCATTTTTAAGCCTGTATAGGTTGCTGATATCCCTTATTCTCCAAATCCATTCGGCGCGCCGTCCATCATGCAGGATCAAAATTAAAACGAAGCACTTTTGTTTCTTGTTTATCGTTCATCTTTCAGCTATAAAAAGCGGGACTGGCATGATAACTTGATTTTTGGATTTCTTGTTAGGAGTATTTGCCCTAATTGTTGCGATAAATGGAGGTAGCCGCGGTTCCCAAGAATAATTCTTCGTCTGTTCTCTACTTGAGTGTCAGTAGACCAAATTTGTCGCACGTGTTTACCTCAATTTTTTTTTTTTTTCTTGGTCGACTCTTCTATAATTTGAAACTTCTTTTCGTCATGTTTGACGTTTTCTGCATATTTATAATTCGCAGAATAATTGTCAAATCTGCAACGTTTTCACAACTGAACCAACGAATAGTGGTTAATATTCTATGGATGTCAAATTATTGATTAAAATGAACCTTAATATCTTTCGAATTGATTTTTCTAAATTACTTTTCCAAATGCAGGCCCTAATAGCGAAGTCTAGAATTCAATATCCATAAACTTCATAGGGTATGTCGAAAACACATCAATTGCCTTTTATGTTTTATTTTTTCCACAATGTCGACAATTATTGCAGTTGGGATGGGATGGATGGAAGCCTACGCTGTAACACAGACCCTATACGAGTTTTCGTAGTGCATGTGGGCATCAACATATTATGTTAACCGCGTCGTGTATAAAGAATAGAAGATTCTCATGGTTAAATTCAATTATTGAAATGTTTTTGTAATCTCGGCCATTGATCCCCATGATTTATGAAAAGGGACAATGCGAAGCAAAAGAGGTCAGGTTCGATTAAACGCATCAGGGTAAATGGCAAATGTGCACTGAATAACTTTGCAACATGTCGTGGGAAAAAGTTATGAATCTGACAGTTGTCTTGGTAGTACGTGATTATATTTTTTAACTATCGGGGAAAGCAGTCGTTTCTATGTCTTTTTGGAGATTACTTATACGGTGGGTGGTCGTTGCGGTCCAACATTTGACGCTGCATATGGGTTGGCCACATTCCTTGATTTTGGTTCAAAGTATTTGATTCAAACACAAGCTCAGGAGAGTATTTCGCAGACGTTATAATGGCTTAAAGTAACAGTTTAGTAATAATAACTAAACTAATACAAGGAAACAGAAATCGTGGTTGTCGTTGCGCTAACATTTTTTGTATGTCAAAAAGTAAGTGTGAATCTTAAAAAAATTAGGGACTTCAAACATCCCAATGTCACATTTAAGGCATTGGTTCAACAGCGTAAGGGAATTTTGAACATTATATTCTTACTTACTTACTTACTTAAGGTGGCGCTACAGTCCGGGGTGGACCTGGGCCTCGGCCAACAAGCTTCGCCAGCCAGCTCTGTCTCTAGCTAGCCGTCTCCAGTTTCGCACGCGAAGTTGGCTGAGGTCCCCTTCCACTTGCGTGCGCCACCTGAGTCTCGGTGCTCCTCTACCGCGTCGTCCCTGCGGTGTGGATTCGAAGATTTTCCGGGCCGGGGCGTTGGTGTCCATCCGCTCTAAATGACCCAGCCATCGTAGACGTTGTGTTTTGACTCTTTTGGCTAGGTCGGTATCGCTGTACAGCCCGTACAGTTCGATGTTATATCTCCTCCTCCACTCTCCGTCTATGCAGACGGGACCGTAAATCGTCCGAAGAATTTTCCTCTCGAAGCAGCCTAAAGTGTTTTCATCCGCCTTTGACAGAGTCCATGCTTCTGCACCGTAAAGCAGGACTGGGATGATGAGGGTCTTATACATGGACACTTTAGTTGCTCGAGAGAGGGCTTTGCTACTCAATTGCCTTCTTAGCCCAAAGAAACAGCGATTGGCAAGAGTTATCCTTCGTTTGATTTCAGCGCTGGTGTCATTGTCTGAATTGATAGCGGAACCAAGGTAGACAAAGTCCCTAACTACCTCAAAGTTATAGCTGTCGATGGTGATGTTTTGTCCAAGACGTCGGTGTTGGGTGTCTTTTCTTGATGACAGCATATACTTGGTTTTGCCCTCATTGACTGCTAAACCCATATTCGCCGCTTCCGTCCCAATACTCACGAAGGCTTCACTGACATCACGCTTTGTTCTACCGATTATGTCAATGTCGTCTGCGTATGCAAGTAGTTGAACGGACTTTTGAAAGATTGTACCTCTGGTGTTGGCGCGAGAGTTCTGCACAATTCTCTCAAGTATGATGTTAAAGAAGTCGCATGACAGCGCGTCGCCTTGTCTAAATCCTTTTTTGACATCAAAGGGGTCGGTGAGGTCTTTGCCGACCTTGACGGAACAGCGTGAGTTTTCCATCGTCATCCTGCACAGACTGACGAGTTTGGCAGGGATGCCAAAACTAGACATTGCGCTATATAGCTCGTCTCTATAGATGCTGTCATACGCGGCCTTGAAATCGATGAAGAGGTGGTGTGTATCGATTTGGAATTCCTGGGTTTTCTCCAAGATCTGCCGCAGTGTGAATATTTGATCGATGGTGGACTTTCCTGGCCTAAAGCCACACTGATATGTGCCTATCAGATTGTTGACAAACGGCTTCAGGCGTTCACACAGTACAGCAGAAAAGATCTTGTATGCGATGTTAAGAAGACTTATGCCTCTGTAGTTGGCACAACTCAGAGGGTCTCCTTTCTTCAGGATCGGGCAAACAATGCTGAGGTTCCATTCGTCGGGCATGCTTTCTTCCGACCATATCTTGCAGATGAGCTGGTGCATGCTCCTAACCAGCTCATCGCCAGCGGATTTAAAAAGTTCGGCAGCTAGGCCGTCTGCTCCGGCTGCTTTGTTGCACTTGAGCTTAGACACAGCTACTTTCACCTCCTCCAGGTCGGGTGGGCGGTATCGTTCGTATGCTTCGTCGGTAACGTCTTCGCCCGGGTTGAATGGTTCGTTCTGCCTGACAGCGGTATTTGGTTCTTCCTCGCCGTTATACAGTCTGCAGAAGTGGTCTTTCCAAATCCTCAGCACCGACTGCGATTCTACAACGATGTTCCCTTGATGGTCCTTACAGGCTTCAGTTCGAAGTTTATACCCTTGGCAGGACCTTTTGATCCTTTGGTAAAACTTTCTAACCTCATTCCTGTTGTAACATCTCTCTATCTCTTCAACCGCGCGCTTCTCGTGCTCTCTCTTTTTCCTTCGGAGAAGCCGGTGCTCCTCTCTCCTCCTCTGCTCGTAGAGCTCGCGAGCAGCTCTAGTCCTTCTGTGCAGCGCCGCTTTGTATGCTTCCTGTTTAGCTGCATGTGCTTGCCGGCATTCATCGTCAAACCAGGGGTTTCGTTGTGGTCGCCGTGTGAAACCCAGCACTTCAGAGGCGGCGTCTCTGATGGCATTTTGGCAATGTTGCCACTGGCTATCAATACTTGATGCTGGTTGCATAGGACTTCGTAGAAGGTTTTGAGAGACTCGGTTGGAGAAGGATCTGGCGATCTCTTGCGATTGTAGTCGGCCGACGTCAAACTTCCTCACAGTATTTCCATTACTTGGCGCTGGTCGGGATATCCGCAGCCGTACCTTGGCTACAACAAGGTAGTGATCCGAGTCAATGTTGGCCCCTCGGAAAGTTCGGACATCCATGATACTGGAGGAGTGCCTTGCGTCGATCGCAATGTGGTCAATCTGGTTGACGGTTGATTGATCGGGAGATCTCCATGTCCCTTTGTGGATATTGAGATGCGGGAACTGTGTACTAGCTACCACAACGTGTCGCCCCGCAGCAAAGTCGATCAGCCTGAATCCGTTATCGGAGGTCGTGTCGTGCAGGCTATACTTTCCGACAGTACGACCAAAGATGCCCTCCCTTCCTAGCTTGGCATTAAAATCGCCTAGGACAATTTTAATGTCGTAGCTAGGGCACTGCTCATAAGTTTTGTCCAGGAGCTCGTAGAACATATCTTTGGTCTCGTCATCTTTCTCCTCTGTGGGGGCATGTGCGCATATCAGGCTAATGTTGGCGAATTTAGCCTTGATGCGGATCGTCGCGAGGCGCTCGCTTACAGGGTTGAAGCTCAAGACTTTTTGCCTAAGTCTGCCTCCAACAACGAAACCACATCCAAATAGGCGCTGTCTTTGATGCCGATAGCAGTCGCCGTAGTAGATGTCGCAGTTTTTCATCCTTCTTTTGCCCGGCCCGTCCCACCGCATTTCTTGGATGGCAGTAATGTCTGCCTTGCAGTCGTTAAGGGCCTCCGCTAGTTGCTCGGCTGCACGTGGTCTGTTAAGGGACCTAACATTCCACGTGCAGATCCGGAGCTCGTTGTCCTTTTCTCGTTTGCATTGGTCGTCAACAGTAAATCCGTCCGAATCCGAGGCTTGTTTCCGCTTCGTGACTGGTGTTTCTTTACGTGGCCGGGAAGTCACCCCGACGGCACGACCCCCAACCTGGAGGACCAGATCCTTTGCTTAGCTCTAAGGACGGAGAGCCGGATAGCCCGCTCCTTATAGGCCTGAGCTCCGAATACGTCGTAGTAGCCCATATAAGGTGTTCACTAAGTAGTTCGGCCTGACTGGAACTATGGACGCCACCGTTGATTCCATCTGGGGAATTCCTCCGCTGCCGTCCGGATGCAAGGAGAAGTGCCTTAGTGGGAACACTCCTCCCCCCCTCTCTCGTCTGCTACCCCCAACAACCTTCCAAAGGGGTTGGAACCCAATCTCCAGTTGAGGTACTAGGCACCCGGTGTTCACCACGGGGAGGTGAGAGTAGGAGTTGATAGACAGAGGTGGGTTTAGAAAACCTGTGGATGCTTGTATCCTCTTGAGTGCACATGTCTATCCTTTGACCACCGAACATTATATTCGGGATTCCAAATTATGCAAAATGAGCGCGATCATACACCGAAAACACACTAATGGCGTATTCTTTTCAACACCGAATCGTGAAACTGGTGTGGAATACAGAAAAGAATTGTTCTTTTCCCGTAGACCTGAACGGAATCGTGTTCATGTAAATGTTCTTTTGAACTCCGAATAAGTTCGGTGTCAATACCAAACTCAAAATTACACCACCGTCATTTTTGACGGTGGGGGCTGGATGTAGCTTTGATTGCGCATGTGAAGTGACTCAATTTCATTCGTGATTATTTACAACACGACTGAAGTTGTATGAAATCGTTAAAAACTAGAATTTAGAGCTTTCAAAATTCACTTTAAGTAAAAAGTGCAAAAATCTGACGCCCAACAAAATCACGCTACGAAAAAAAAAAAACAAAATGAATTCAAAACAATTCGTCACTTTGTCGTTCTGTACACAATGATACCGAGTGTACACCACGCTGGAATTGTCACGAACACCGAGTATTATATGACAACTCGGTGTGGCAGTTTGGTGTTCAAAAGAATACGACATAAGACATAGTGTCTCCACCGGCAATAAAACTGCGATTACCAGGGGATGATTAAGAATAAATCCTGAAGTGTCTACACCGGAGAACTCTTATTTTAGGAACTCTTGCGTTGCCTCTCAATAGATAGTGGCGAAGACGTTTCCAGGATCGAGAAAAAAATATCGTTGTAAAAATCCCAATAGAAAACGTATTTGCGACAGATCTGTCATACATGGACGGTTTCAGTTTTACTTTTTTATACCCCATCCCATAGGATAGGAGGAACATTAAGTTTAACTCATAGTTTATAACATAAAAAAAAATTCACCGTAGACCCCCAAGACCTAAAGGGCATATGATCGAGACCGAATTGTAAGTCTAATGAGCCCTGTCCGTCTCCGTCCATCCGTCCGTCGATAGTTTTTAGGCCTTAAATTTTGAGCTAGGAACTTGAAACTTGATATCTGCTCTTCCCAGGTCCTGAAGCAGTACAAGTGTAAAATTTTTTGAAATCCGCCCACTGACACGCTCATTTTACTTATAAGCATAAAAAATCAAAGTTGTCATAGATAGCTGAAATTCGTGTATTGTGATTGGCATCTAAAAAAAAAGCGAAAACCGCCCCCTTGTAGGCGTGGTCATATTTAATATGCATTCTAATAAACGGTTTTTATTTGATATATTTGCTTTAAATCCAAAAAACTTGCACCATAAAATGTTCAGATATGCGCGCAAGCTATCAACTCAAATGAATTAATTTTTGTCAGACAGGCCCCAAAGGTGGGGGCCGTTTTTATGTAAAAAATCAAAAAAAAATATGATAAAAAAAATTATATTATTGAAAAAAAAAATTTATGCCACGCCCCTTTTTTAAGAAAGCAGATTCTTAACTGACAAATGTTCATAGAAACTGAAATTTTACAACCAAGATTTTTGACGCATTTGGAGCTTGACGGTGGTCAATTGGGAGGGGGTATCCAACGATTCGCCTAGGCGGATTGTAACCCTCTCACTAATTAATTGAGCACTTTAAAGGTGAAAAGGGTTGAAAGAGGCATAAAAGAGGTATGGGACAAGTTTGAATGAGATTTACGAGGATATTCATTTTTAATTAATTGACGCGACGAGAGGATTTTAATTTGTATGGTAAACCTCGAGATTTTCTGGAGATTTGTTTTCAATTGTGGATACCGGCTGTGGTCTCCACTCATTGAAAATCGTCGGACATGATTTTATAAACTGTTTTGAGCATTCTTCATATTACGGACAACGTAGAAGAAGGATGTTGAAGGAATTTGAAATAACTAAACGATAAACATTTGAAAACTCTTTTCGAAAGATACAGGTGTTTGTCTACCCATTAAAAAAAGTGTTCAAAGTCTACCCTAATTTAGTTCTTAGCTCTACTTTTGCGTAGCCATTCCAATTAATCTTATTTCCCTCAATGTCAGTTTTAACTGTTTCTTGCATGATAACGTTGGATAAAAATATATATTTTTTAAAATAAGAAAAATGAATTTGTCTAAAAAATTAAGTAAGAAAAAATCCAACCCTAATGCGAAAATATAAATATGATGAGAACTTAAAATGATTATAAAAATATGATGAGAACTTAAAATGATTACGAGGCTGTGAAAAATTTTGTGAAAAAAAGCTTCGGCAGCTTCAAATGTTCAAATGTCGTTCAAATGTCGTTAAAAAGTCGATGAAGACGGCAACTAAACTTCAAAACTTGACTGATTAAAGATTAACTGTTAAGGAGAACGCTTTATTATCGAGTGAAAGAACCACCCGAAAATATATCGCCTATTTTCGATTAAACAAAAACGATTTAAAAAGCGATGTCGATTAACTAAAAAAAAAATAACTGAAAATTTAAAATTTCCATATCTGCAACACAAATGTGGTATTATGAGCCAAAAATGGATTCAAGTTTTTGGAATACAAATAGCACATATTTTTTTCTATTGAAAAAACTGTAGAAGAGTGTAAACTTACAATACTGGTATCTAATAAAAAGAAAAGGACCTGGAAGGCTTTTGTAAGACGCAAGTCGAATTTCATCAAGGTACAGTGCACGGGTGCCTTGGCACCAATATGTGGCTCTATATATGCCTGTTGCAGAATTTTGTTTTAAATCTCAGATGGCACACTGGATGTTCAAACCGGTTTCAAGACCTATCCTATCATATGGTGCGGTTGCTGTTGGAAGGCTACAGAAAGTAAGCATTATCTTTCCAACCCCAATAAAACCTTAAATGTTGGCTTTAAAGATTATCAAGGCTTAGTGTCAGTGCTTACTACCCAAAGAGTTTGAGTTCAATGCCCACACCTAGAATCTAACGAAATGGATTTTTTCATGGTCTCAAATCTGCGAGGTCGACAAAATAGTGTAGTTCATCATGATCAAATATGACGAATACAACGCAAACATATACTCATGGCTATAGGACATTGCCCCGACAATGCTCATCGATCCGAGGTTATCGCCAGATCAATAATGACTGCTCCGAAACTATAAGGCTCTTTCGGCTAATCTCACCAAAACCTCGAAAACAGCTCTCTGTTTTTTCTTGCTCAAAACAAGTGTATTGCACTTGACTTTAAAGGGCATTTAACAGGATCTGTCATAAAGCTCGTTTGCGGACGGTTAGATGTTAGATCTTTAAAAACCCGATTTCTCGGAAAGTTGACTCCAAATCGAAAAAAATTATATGACAAATATTAAAGATATTACTATGTGCTAAGTTTTTTCCATACAAAGTTTTTAGCTCCGCCCACTTTTAAGGGGTGTTTTTAGAAAAAAACTGTTTTTTTTTCTGAAATAATTTTCGCTTGTACCGTATTTTCTCATGATTCTAACGAAATTACAGTTAATTGATTTTAATTTGAAGCCCATGCCCACTTTTGGGGGCGTGGCCTATACAAATAATATGTATATAAATTCGGGCCAAAAAACTTTAGGGTTTGGTATTACATGGTAGGGTCGGCGGGTTACATATATAGGGTAGGGTAGATAGAAGTTTGTCACAGGCAAACTCTTCCACTTATTCACCTGTTTTTAACAAATCTGTCATGTAAATTCATGTGGTCGTGCTTGCGTCAAATTTGACTGATTTAAAATAAGTGGCCTAGAGGTTACGATATACATATTTGCCAGACGCATCATTTAAGTCGGTCAACTTAAGTGTGGGGTGCCGTGGCGTAGTGGGTAGTGTGTTTGCTTACTACGCCGGAGGTCTGGGTTCGAATCCTGCCATCGTCACCTGAAAAAAAGGCTTGTTCTTTTTCACGAACCCCACATCCGCGAGGGTCTGACAAGCCCTCCGAGAGTATCATTTGTCTTGAAAAACTTCTCAAAGTGCCGTTCGGATTCGGCAAAAAATGTAGGTCCCCTTGTATGTAAAGAAATTAACACACCAGCATACATTGTTGAGAAGTTGGCCCGGGTTCACCTCGAGCTGTTGCGCCACTCTATCTATTTATTTTTTTAGCTTAAGTGTTTTCAAGCACATCTAGGAAACTATTTTAAAAGCGCTATAGTTTTTGCTTTTTTTTCAAAAGGTGGGCATGTCCATTATTTATTTCAAGTTTTTGCCTATTACCGTTTCGAAAATATAGGAAACAATTTACGTTTTCTTGGCCTCTTTTTCCATTTTCAAAAAATTTTAGTTTTTAAAACTAAGTTTTTAAAACTAAACCATAAAACATCGATTTCGAATTTTTTCAATTACCGATGGACTTTTTTCAATTTTACAACCATCTGCGCTAGCTTTTGCCACTTTTCTTAAATTCTGCGGGCATGGATTTCTGAGAAAACGGAAGTTTTTGAGTCAAATCCTCGTAGTTTTTGAATATTAGAAGTTTGCTTCTTCTTTTCCATTTAGGCGCGAGGTTATGATCTGAAGTGATGGTTCATAACCCTTCCACCCTACTGCATTCCTAATGGTTCGCTTGGGGGGTACGCCGATTTGACCTTAGAATATGCTGGCAGGCCACCCAGTTTTGGATCTCTTCGTCACTGAGGCCAAATAAATGCTGTTGTCGTTGCATTTGTGTGATCCATGAATGTTTAGGCCTTCCTCTGCTTCGCGATTGCGCTGGAATGTTGATTGACATCGTCACCTGAAAAAAAGGCTTGTTCTTTTTCACGGTCCCCACCTCCGCGAGGGTCTGACAAGCCCTCCGAGAGTATCATTTGTCTTGAAAAACTTCTCAAAGTGCCGTTCGGATTCGGCAAAAAATTGTAGGTCCCCTTGTATGTAAAGAAACTAACACACCAGCATACATTGTTGAGAAGTTGGCCCTGGTTCACCTCGAGCTGTTGCGCCACCCTATTTAAAAAAAAATTTTTTTTCGTAGGATCTCTCCTTTGAACGTGGCAATACCAACTGAGCCGGTCGTGCACCATTTTTCTGGAGATGGTTTCTTTTACATGGAGGCTTCCTCGGATCTTCTTATTCTATCTCGCTTTGTTACTCCATGCGATGTATCTTCATCTCACAATCATCATCCGCACAACTGCGGTGTAGAGCCTTCCTTTAAGTTTAGGGGGCATTTTTCGGCCACAGAAGATGGCGAAGTTTTCTCGCCACTTCATCCACCCTACGCTTACGCGGTTATTCGATTGATGTCGTTGATGTCTATTGATCATAGACCCCAGGTTCTTGAACTTTTCACACTTGGGAAGCACATTTCCATTCAATTTAATGTCTGGAATCGGCTCGGGTGGATCAGAGAATGGGCAGCACAGGTATTCTGTCTTCGTTTGGCTTATACGATACCCATTCCCCTCTAAAACATCCACCCATATATCAAGCGCTCGCTGCAGGTCGCATCGTCAGCGAAGAATAGCTGATGTACTTTTGGGCCCGTTAGTTTTACTTCAAGCAGATAATCAAGGACTACAATAAAAAGCAAAAGACTTAGGACGCTTCCCTGGTGTACATTGACTTTAATTGAGAACTTTTAAGTGACTCCGGAAGGACTTACTCTTACTCTTACTCTTTTCTTTGCTCCATCATACATGTCTATGATCATCCGCACGTAGGCTTCTGGAACTCCTCGTTTTCCTTAGTGTCACCCATATCAGATCTCGTGGAAGTCTATCGAAAGCTTTTTTATAATCGACCAGCACCATATGCAGATCTTTAAGGGCATCTCGATGTTTTTCCATTATGATCCTTATACTTTGGATTGCATCAGTGGTTGATTTGCCTGCGACAAACCCACACTGGTCCTCAGATAGCCTTATTATTTTCGGCAGTCTACTATCAAGTACCCGCTCGACGTACGATGTCTTCATTGTGTAAGACATCAGCTTGATAAAACGGTAATTGTCAGAGCTTCTTGTATAACCTTTTCCTTTAAAAAAAGGAAGGAGATAATTTTCCCTCCACTGATTATTCATTGGATCCCCTCTTATTAGTTTGGATATGAAGGTCGTGAGCCATCTGGACCCGCTGTCTCCTATTTTCTTCCAGAACTCTGAGGGTATTTGATCCGGCCCAACCACTTTTCGCTTTTTGGAATAGTTAACCGGCTTCCCAACTTCCTCGACCTCGTCCCAACCTCTTTTTTTCTGGAAAGTGGTGCCTGGGAAACTGTTCATTCATAAGTCCCTCACAATAATGCTGCCACATGTGAAGAATTTTGTCGTCATCCACAAGAAGCTGTCCCACAGCATTATTGATGAACCTTGGCGAACGAATCTCCTGGGCGTTTCTCCTCCTCTGAGCGGCAATTTTGAAGATTTTAGCCCCCTTATTCAATGTGCTTTTAGAAGTTTGCTAAAGCTTTTTATAAAATTTCAGAGGAGGAACTATGTCCGTTTTTTCTTTAAAACGGACATAGTTCCGGACATAAAACGGACATAGTTTTTCTCTGAAAAAAAGAAATTTCAAACGTTTTTCATTAATTTTTGAGATTTTTCGAAAATACGTAATGTCGTGTTGATGTAAATGAATATTTTCAATTCTTAATTTTCCAAAAACTTTCAATATTTTGAAGAACATGGATTTTTTCGTTAAAGTTCAGTATTTACTTAAGCCAAGTTTCTGTGTTCTAGTAATTGCCTGCGAAACTTTTCAAAGAAGTGTTGAAAAACATTAAATCCTTTTTCCCATAAAACTTGAAACTGTAATTAAACCGTTATTTATACTTAGAAAACATTTCCCTCGTTAGGTTCTCTGACTATTTCCACAGTTTAAAAAGCATACTCATTTTTTTCCTTCTACTACGACTTACCGTTTTGGACGGACCGCTAAAAAAAGGATTGAGACCAATATTACTGATGCCTTTGAGGTTGAAAACTTCGCTGTAACTCAATGCAAAAACATTTCTCTGGTACAACACCAGTGGCACAGTTTTTTAGAAGTTTGTCAGTTCATCATACACGGAACTCTGGTTGATGTATGTAGCGTGTTAGATAAGGCACTTAATCGAAACAACGTGGGTAGTTTTACCGAAAAACAACACCTAGCATCGATGCTTTGATCAAATGCGACGAAAGACTGCTCAAGTCTGACAGTTTTATAGTATTTCTATTAAAATGTAAAATCGCTATGTAGCTTGAACCATAGAATATTCTACACAACATCAGCGTCAGTAAACCAGTTGATACACGATTTTTCTCAAACAATATCGATTTCAAATTTCTCAAAACATTTATCATTCCGTCTTATTGAGAAATAAAATTACCGAAATTAGTGTCATCAATGTCTCTGCAATGCCCACTCACTTCGCTTAGCACTTTTCATAAAACATTATTCAAATTTAATGTAACTTCCGCCTTATGTCTACGCATATCCTCTTCAAATGTCAAATAGTTTAAGAACCTTACGACAGTCGTGCCATTAGCATCTTGCATTAAATTAATTCATCGATTTCACCTCACGTCAGGCACGCGTTTGTGCATCCCCCAAAACACTTCTATTTTTTTTCCTGCCCCCCGGTGCGAGTGCTCCAAAACTCAAGGGACCAGGAGAGGTGAATTATTCATTCGACCCGCATTGTTTCAAAGCAATAAAAATAAAAATTCAAATTGAAATGAATATTTGCATGCATCATGCTGCTTCCTCCCACAGTAGTTTGGTTGTCACTGTCGTCATCGTCGTCGGCTGTTTCTACATCTTCTTTCTAGAATTCCCATCCTGCATCTGTGTATAGCTCTGTGTGAGCCCCAGAAATCAGACCAACTCCCGAGGTACCACAACAAAACTCTACACACAACTTGTCAGAGTGGGCCGAAACCGATCTTAAAGATGTTGTGCCCCCCTGTGTGTGTCTTTGATGTATCCATGTTGGCAGGCATCGCTGGCGCAGTATAGGCTCTCCCTTCCATTCCAAGTGGCCCAGTATTGTATAACTATTTTTATTTTGCTCCCTGGGATGTGGAAATTATTGGGTCAGAGAAGCAGATGGTTTGCTGGAAGAATCGTTGCAACAACGTGTGCCATTTAATAGGACCATTCGGTACGAGGAATGCGGGTGTTAATGGTGATTCTACATACGGGAACATGGTAATACTCATACATGATGTATTGAAGTACGCGTAAGTGCCGCGATTGAGATCTGAGACTTTGCTGAAAGAGTTGTGTTTCCTGAAGCAATAAATAGGATTTTTTATTGTTTTTGAGAAAAGTATTGATGGCTTTAAGAGGATTTGTGTGTCTGCACTTTCAGAGTTAGTAAAAATGTCAAGGAGGCAATATTGCTTTAAAATTTCAATTTATAGCCAAGCCAGTAGCCACCAATAATTTAAACATGTCCGACTTATGACGCTTTCCAGATGTCGCAGCTCCTTTTTCAGTGGCACTATGACTCACTCCCATGTTAAATGTGGCTTAACTGAATTCGTCGACTTCCTCAGCGGTGTTGTTTATTAGTTGAAAAATTACATTTTTTGAGTATTTTCTAATATATATTTTTTAAATATGAAAAAAATGTCATTTTAGTACAATTAATAAACAACACCACTGAGGAAGTTGACAAATAATCGACGAAATGTCGGGGAAAAAATAGAATAAAAGTGCCTTCTTTTTCAATTCCTAGTATCCTTCCATTTCAAATTCAATTCCTAGTATCCTTCCATTTCAAATACCATAAAGTTCTTATACTGGTCTAAGAAAACTTAGCCTACCTCAAGGACTACAGCCCTTTTTCTCAAGCTCAATTAATAGTTCTTTTTTTGCCTATTTTTTGCCATTGGCAAACAACTTCTAGCAGAGCTCTAAGGCCGAAAGCTGAATATCTCCATTTTATTGAATTCGTTTTTGTCATTTCCTGACAGAGTGTGACAGATTAAAAATATTTTTTCTGTGCCATAAAACCCAGCTCCCCGACCTACCCTACATACTTTGACAATGCCGCACCAACTCAGCTTCAACTTTCTCAAGGTGGAACCTTCAAAGTAAAGCTGTAAAACAGACACTCAGACGGCAACGGCAACACAAATGGATATAATGCAATGTCTACAACTGAAAATGAGTCCATGTCCGTGTCCTTTTAACCTACATACAACTCATATTACTCGGCAACTATACACGTAATAATGTTCTGCCCACAATGGGATATAGGATGTAAGTTGTTAGTTTCATTGTAGGCTAAAAATGTTTATGTAGTTTGGAAATGCAACGAGCTAAATCAATCAAAAAACACCAATCCCCCTCTTTCTGTCAATCTATTATTCAATTGCATCAATGAACCGATGACAGTTATGAAATATCCAAAGGACTTTATTGTCGATACATGTATGCACATTTCATATCTCTGGAATATGAGTATTTACCATGCATACTTGTGTATTTCAAATTTTATTCCTGCTTTGTTGAAAAAAAAAACACAAAATTAACATCAAATTGATTGCACAAATGTTCACCATGGTTCGTGGCCAAAGGGCAGATTGCATATTGTGTGCGGGTGATTGGATCATTCGTCCTCCTCCCTTAATGATTAACCCTTAAAACTACATCCAACACAGAGACCATAGTATAACTAGTTGTGGCAAAAAAATAAATTTAAATAAACTGATTTTCCAATTCAGAAGTTTGTGAAGTCAGAATTAATTTTTCTGTTTATTGATGCGCACACAATTGCTTCAGGCTAAGTTGCATAATAAAAGAACGAGAATGTGAAAAAGTTTGGTAGCTAATTTTTTTAGTAACGTTGTGAACTCACTGGAAAATAAACTAATTTAAAGGAATAACAAATTAAGCTTTTTTAAAATTAACAAAAATATTATCAGTTGAGTAGGGGAGTAAGTTGTGGTGAACCCTGTAGGTGAACAGGATAAAGCAAAGTGAAGAAGCCTTCCCTGGACTGTTTTAACTGTCACAAAAAGGATGAAGCTTTTCCAGAGATGAGAGGTCTGATAAGAGTTTAATGCTCTGTAACGTAAAAGCCCGAACATTTTTCGTACTAGGCCTTGGTACGGTAGGTCCCCATAAATCTAATGTGGAGTAAGATCTACCAATGCTGTTGTTGTTGTGGGAGCAAAGGGTGTTATTTGAGCTCTATAACACCCAGTGATTTTAAATATAAGATTCGGCTCTAAAAAATTTTGCTGACACCAAATGAAAGATCTGTTCAATTCTTCATCCATATGAGAGTTTTTTTTTATCCGTGGGTAGGAAAAACCTTCATAGGCACTACGAGGACCGGCCGCGCGTGCTCATAGTAGTGTGAGATTCTTACTTACTAAAAAACCTCCCATTTTCCGTCAGACTACGACTTAGTTTCCTTAACAAGTAGTTCAAGCTTCTGTTGTAATCGCGTGTGGCAGGCTGCCTTCCAACGAAGGCACCTACAATACCGTTAGTTTATGCGGTTTCATTTTATGCTGCTAGATCTAACGGTCTCATTCGTTTTAGTCGGCGCGTAAGATTTGTCTGATCCAAAGTTCGGATAATTTCATTGTTGCAGTGTCCGCGAAGACGAGTACTAAGTTTGCGAGCCAAGTTTGTTACCTCGTTAGACACGGTTGCGATTCCTAGATCTCGGTGTAGATCGCTATTTCTTATGTACCATGGAGCATTAACGATTGCTCTGAGTGTCTTATTTTGAAAAGTTTCTAAAATAGATATATAGCTTGGTTTAGTACAACCCCAGAGTTGTATACCGTACGTCCAAGATGGTTTTAGCACTTGCTTATACAAAATCAGTTTGTTATATACGCTAAGTTTCGAAAATCTTCCGATAAGCCAATTCATTTCTCTTAACCTGATTTCGAGCTCGTCGCGTTTCTTTTTTACGTGCGGCTTCCATTTAAGTTTTGCGTCTGGAGTCATTCCTAGATATTTCGCTTCATTTGAGTACGGGATTTGTACCGAGTTAATGAATAAAGGTTTGTTGTTTATCTTTTTATAAGTAAAGTTAACATGCGTTAACTTAGTCTCGTTAAGGACGACTCGCCAGCTCTTCGTCGAGTCGCATATTTTGTCTAAAGCGCGCTGAAGTTTCCCTGTTGATAATTCAATTGTCGTATCAATAGCGAGAATAGCAGTGTCGTCAGCAAACGTAGCTAAAATTGTTCCCTGATCGTGGGGTATGTCTGTTGTATAAAGCAAAAATAATATTGGGCCGAGAATGCTTCCTTGCGGGACACCGACATTTATCTCTTTGAATTCCGAGTACTCATTTTCGTACCTTACGCAAAACATTCTGTCTTCAAGGTAAGACTCTAAGATTCTACAGAGTTTTTCTGGTAAGCTTAGCCTCAACTTGTACTTCAGGCCTTCTTGCCACACCTTGTCGGAGGCTTGCGATACGTCGAGAAAAGCGATAGTACATATCTTTTTCGCTTCCAGAGCTTTTTCGATTTCGTTTGTTATTCCATAGACCTGGTCGATTGTTGAATGCTTTTTTCTTAATCCAAATTGGCAACCTTTTAAGCAACAGTTTCTCGAATACCTTAGATATTAGCGAAATAGGTCTGTATGACTTTTTGTCGTTCGGGCATTTTCCTGGTTTCGGAACCATTATCACCTCGGCCACTTTCCATTGTCTTCGAACGTATAAAATTCTCATAGAAGTGTTAATGATATAAAGTAGCTTGACCAAAGCTTTTTTCGGTAGCTCTTTTAGAATTTCGCTAGTAATTAAGTCGTAGCCAGGGGCTTTGTTGTTTTTCAGATTATTTATCGTTTATCGACGAAGTTCAGCCAATGACACGGTTCTTATTCTATAATTATCTTGTACCGCATAGGAATTGAGCTCCTCGACCAACGGTTCCCCGTCAAACGGTTTGAAAGTTTCTTCTAGGTAATCTGCAAATAAATCCGCTTTTACTTTGTCTTCTCTTGCCAATTAGCCGTTGGCTTTTCTTAATGGCGCAGAGTGTGCTTTAGGCTTCTTAACGGTCTTGACTGCTTTCCAAAGAGAGTAGTTCGAACCTTTATGGGCAGTCAAACTTTCGAGGTAAGCAGTAGTCTCGCGACTTTTAAAGTCTTGAAGTTTGTACTTCAGTTTGTTAGAAAGGTGGTTCAAGATGGTCTTATCCGGGGGTGCTCGCGAACGTTGCCATTTCTTGCGCGCTCTCCTCTTTTCGCATATTAGCTCTTCTATTTCTCGCGGATATATTGTTCCGCTGTTCGATAATTCGGACCTCCGAAAAGAAGTGTTATTCCACACAGCGCTCTGAATAACTCTCACGAGTTATTGAGCGGTACATCTAGGCGCTCTTTTTTTTTTGCTAGGCTTCCACCGATTTACAAAAGAACTGCCGAGTGATCTGAACAGAGATCAAAGCATTCTTTTACGTTCGTAAGGTAACGAGGTCCCCCCTTGGCGATAAAGAAGTCGAGATCAGGTATTTTATTTCTGTCGGTTGGCCAATGTGTTGGCTTTCCCGTCGATAAGAAGACCACGCCGCGTTTTTGCTTGCTTTAAAGAGGACTCTGCCTCTTGTTGAATTGCACCGTGAGCCCCAAAAAGTATTTTTCGCATTTAAGTCTCCGCCGATAATATAGTTTGACCCAAGTGAATCAAAGAGCAGTGCAAGATCTTTATTTGCCAGCCGATACTGCGGAGGAAAATAGCTCGTCGCGATGTTGTAATTTATGTGACTTTATTTTACTGAGACTGAGGTTATTTACATAGAGTCAAGTTCTATTTCTTCGTTTTTGGAGTGCTTAATGCAGTCTTTAATGAAGAGAGAGGATCCACCTCTCGAATTTTCTGAAGGATAATGCGCGTGATAGTCAATATAACTTTTCATTTTGCGTGCCGAACACTTTTTAAAGTGGGTTTCCGAAATCAGGCATATGTCTACATTATTCTTCCGTAGGAATACTTCTAGTTCGTCAATTTTTTGCAAGAGGCCGTTTGCATTCCACGTAATTATTTTGATTGACTTTCCCATATTCATGATTTTTTATCAAATGCTTTTCGAGGTTTAAACTCGAGCTCGCTCAATTTGTTGAATATTACTTGATTAAGTTTCGCCTGTTGCTCAAGCTTTTCTAAAATCATGCCTAGAATTTGAGAGACCGAATCTGATGCGGCCGATTGTGGCCTACTTTCACGTGACGCGACTTGAGCGTACGATCTTGGACCAACAAGTGTGGATTCGCCCTTTTGACTTCGGTGGGAACTAGGACCAGCGACGTTGTCTTGTGCGTTTTGAATTTTGCCTTTAATCAAACCCTTATCCCTTGTCGACTTAGGGGTTTTTGGCTTATCTACTTTATGAGGTTTTAGGCTTGGGCCCTTATTTTCAGTATTTTTCTTCGGAGCTTCATGTCGTTTTTGCAACTCAATGGCAATTTCGCAACCTCGGTATCTCGCTGGGTGACTTCCCCTGCAATTGGCGCAAACCGCGGGGGCTTGACTGCTGACATTGCAATCCGTCGAGAGATGTTCGCCGGCGCATTTTACGCATCGCGGTTTTTTCTGGCAGTACGCTTGCGTGTGTCGGAAACCTTGGCATCGCTTACATTGGGGAACTAGCCTATTGCCCTTCCGCTTGGGCTCGATTTTTACCTTGATGTTAAGGATTGATTTAATTTTGTAAATTTCGTTAATATTTTCAGTTCTATCAAAAGAAAGCATAAAAATTTGCAGGCCGCGCCGGATAACAGCGGAATCCTTGCCTTCGTCCATACGTTGCTTCTCTTTCTTTATTATGTTCACGGCGTCAAGAATTTTAAAGCCTTGAGCTTAAACGTCTTGTATTATTTCGTCCTTTGTACAGGATGGGTGTAGTCCCCTCGCGATAACCCGCAGCGGCTTTTCGAGGTGATTTTCATAAGTAAACCATTGGATTTTCTCTGTGTTCAACTTTTGTGACAGTGACCGATAGGCATCAGAGTCATCGACGTTAACGTATGTTGTTCCGAAGTGATGTTAAGTTATATTTCGTCCCAAGAGTATTTTTAAGAATGTTTCGCAGCTTTCCGTAGTCCGCGACCCCGACGACATTTATTGCAGGTGGTCGGCGGTTTTTTTCTTGGGGTATTCCTGTCGCCTTGTTTGATACGACTGGGGTTTCTTCTTTTTGCTGCACGGTTTCTACTTCGGGTGAAGAACCGGCCTTTCGTTTCTTGGTTAGCCTTTTCCTAAAGACCGGATTCGTTTCGCGTGCAAGCTCTTCCTCGTCCGTCTGGTATTCTCTGAGATCAGTCTGTTATAGTCTGAGAGCTGTTAGAGAGTTTTGAGGCCACATTCTCGTAGCGTCTTAACAGCTTGATGCTAAAAAAAACTGGCGTTTTGTTAGGGACTAGATGGAGTCTAAGAAATTACCCCTGCAATGAGCGAAGGATCATCAGCGGCGTTAGCGCCGACTCCAGATCCAAGAAGTTCACCCCTAACAATGACTTAATTTTTTCGTAGGAGCTTTCTTCTGGAAACAGTAGCTACTGTATTATATATTACTGATTTCCCTTAAGGGGCATAGGGCCTCCACCACGCCTGCACGACATCGTGTGCTATTTCTAGCGTTGTCCTTTTGTTCCCTCCAAGTCTACCACAGTTGCCTGCATTCGTCCTTTTCAGTTCTTCAACCATATGTGGGTTGTGGGTGAGTGGCTTTTCTGCCTGGGTAAATGGATTCCATTCCGTTTTATATCTTGCTTACTTAAGGTGGCGCTACAATCTGGGTGGACCTGAGCCTCAGCCAACAAGCTCCGCCAGCCAGCTCTGTCTCTAGCTTGCCGTCTCCAGTTTCGCACGCGAAGTTGGCTGGGGTACTTCCCTGGGTACTTTCCTGGGGTACAGACGGGTCCGTAAATCGTCCGAAGAATTTTCCTCTCTAAGCAGCCTAAAGTGTTTTCATCCGCCTTTGACAGGGCCCATGCTTCTGCACCGTAAAGCAGGACTGGGATGATGATGGTCTTATAAATGGACACTTTAGCTGCTCGAGAGAGGGCTTTGCTACTCAATTGCCTTCTTAGCCCAAAGAAACAGCGATTGGTAAGAGTTATCGCTGGTGGTCCATGCAGATCATGTAAGTAGCTGTCGCTTTGTGCAGCACCCAGCATTACAGACCCGACATTCAAACAGAAAAATCACAGCTTCGTATTAAAGCTGGCTATGTTCTTGCTCCATGCCTTGAACAAAACTTGACACTTAGACGCATTGAAAGTGGGCTTAATGATAGCTATAAGCTTTCCTGGAATACCTCTCCTGCGAAGATCCTGACGAATAAACTATCTGTTGACGTCGTCAGTAACCTTCTCGCAGAATAAGCTGGTAATTTGTTAATCCGAATCCGATCAATACAGGAAGATAATGATGCTTGTTTTATGTCCAGCGTGTCTTCATGATTCTCATTAAGGCGGTCCAACATAGCTTCAGATAGCACACAGATGGCAGATCTCGTTTTTCAGCAGGAGACTTCTGCCACCCTTGCTCGCTCGATGAGGGGAGCAAAAGCTCCGCCAAAAGCATTTTGTGCTGTCAAAAGTCTTGCAGTCTTTTTTAGCGAGCTTACCACAGAGACTCAGGAGAAGCAGTTCCTCCCTACTGGATGGTTTGATAATATTATATCAATATAATACTTTTTTAATAAATCAGCTAGCCCTAGATGAATCAGCTAGCTAGATGAATGAACGTGCTGTAACTGATCTTAAAGCTGTTACATTGCTAAAGGCATAACACGGGCGGGCGCAATTGTTGTTTTTCACTAAGCTTTAATGTTTCTGCGCCTGAGTTGCATCGGTTTCTCCTTATGTTTACTAATTTTAAGGGCACTAATGCAAATAGTACTCGGCTTATCTCTTTGTACGTGTATACGGTATGTCTCCTTCGCTCAGAGTTCCCACACTTTAGATCGATTAAAGTTCATATTGTTATCCGCTTGAACGAGCTTCAGTTTTTGTTCTTTGAAAGTTTGAAACCTACCATTGTGTCCAGAATGTCTCTATACCTCTATACGGTCCAGCATTAATAAACCATTCGTTTATTTTTGCATGCACGAAACTACTGGTTGCTTTTCCAAAACCTTGAAGACTTGTTCATTGATTGGTTAGCCTGAGCAAGCAGGCCAGGACTTTGAAAGAAAAAGAAGGTAATGAGAGAAGGGATGGACAGCACACCTCACACAAGCTACAAATCATGCTGCGGACCTAAATTTCCTAATTGCATGTACAGTACATGTAGCAATTTATATGATGAACAGGTACCTACTATGGGTTCTTAAATTCAAAATAAATGCTTGAAATCATTCGTTAAAAGTTACAACTCCAGTGTAAAACTTTGGGTCTCCAACAATATGTTAGGACTTGGACCATTTTATGTTTAAGTTTGAGTTCCGCAGATCGAACACAGTCCCTGTTCCGTAAAATTTTTTTTTATCATCAGCTCATCCGCAAAAAAAGAAAAACAGATGAAGCCACTGAAAGGGATGTTCTAGTCGTTATCTAGGTTCATCTGCATTTTGTACCTTGTGTTTGGAATAAATGCATAAAGTCCGTCGAACTTCATCCTTGTCCATTGAGTTAAACAAACTTCAGATAGACTGAAACTGAATATTCCTTATCTATGCGATTGGCAAGCCGGAACGGGCGAGCAGTCGGGAACCGGGAACAAATGTGCAATTTAAGCGAACCCTTGTGTAAATGCAAACTGGTGATGGTGTGCATTTTAAAATTCCCTGTAAAGGATGTGTTTTTGTTGCCTTTTCTTCTCTCAGGCATCGTACAGTTCTGTCAAGTTAAACAGGACAGTCCTTCTCGTAATTGTATGCAGGGAAGAAAAGCATTCTTCCACTTCTAAAAGGGAAACTCACTTATATGTATTCGGAGCTCGTTTTAGTTTAGTCTTTTAACTCGTAGTGAGTTTAAGTGCAAAAATGTTCGACTCATTGCTGTATGCTTTGTTAAATTCTTTTAACTAATTCAATATGTATTTTTTTATATGGAAAAGCTTATTGAATTCTGCTTTTACCTTCCATTTCCCTTCTGGGGTTGTTAGTCCTCACTTATATGTATTCGGAGCTCGTTTTAGTTTAGTCTTTTAACTCGTAGTGAGTTTAAGTGCAAAAATGTTCGACTCATTGCTGTATGCTTTGTTAAATTCTTTTAACTAATTCAATATGTATTTTTTTATATGGAAAAGCTTATTGAATTCTGCTTTTACCTTCCATTTCCCTTCTGGGGTTGTTAGTCCCTCATTGCGAGTCTCCCGGTAGGTAGATAGGGGAATGCTCACCAAATATGGTGGATACCAGTATGGCATATTCAGCGCGGAATAAAACGAGAAACAAACGAAAAACCCAGGAGCATCTGACTCAAAATGAGCTGCTTCCTGTTCGGCGTCTATTATCCAGGTTACGGTCGGTCAAATATTAAACAATTTTTTCTTTTCCAATATGCAAATAGAATGGACAACAATTAGATGCATGCCAGATGTTTTTATGAAATACTCTGCTGGTTTTATTATTGCTTTCCTCCGTAAAGGCATAACACTTGCGGGGGAAAGCTTTGGCGTTTCTGGGTAGAGTTGTTATCTTCAAATTCCGCTAGTGAAAATACCAAGGGTTTTTGGGTTGGTATTCTAAAAATTGTTTTTTTTTTTTTTTTTTTGTGTCGCCGCGCTACATATTTTGTCTTATCGTTTTCATTTAAATAAATAATTTTTGAAAGAATTTTTTAAAGCAATATTTAACAAAACTCCTTTTACATCTCTTTTTTTTTTACAGAGTTTGGGCATTTTAGCTTCAATCCCCGCCGCATTACTTATACTGTCGTTATTCGGTTTACTGTTATATTTATTAACACGATGCTGTGATCGAAAGCCGCGAAAACCGAGCGCTCAGAGATGTCAAAATTGCACACTTGTTATCATCACATTGATGTGTTGTGCAGCAATTGGTTTAGGTGAGTAAATTTACAAAATTTTTACCATTTGTGTAGTTTAAACACTTTTTCTATATTTTTTCAGGTTTATATGGAAATGATGATTTTCATAATGGCTTATTGCAAGCCTTTAGTTCCGGAAAACAAGTTGAAGGACTTGTTGGTAATTTAAAGAAACAGGTGAGTGATTATATCGACTTATGTTTAATAAGCATACGGGCCTGAAATTTGTCAATAATTCGTCTCATGAAAACAGACAGCAAACTAACCCCTTTCAAGTTTGGCCCCGGAAATTGTAATTATACAACTTATACTATGGGTCCACCGGACACTAATACGCGATTAACATAAATTTTTAACTGATCGCGAGACTTAACATACAAATTATAACTCTCCCGTCAAGTAATCAAAAATAAATCTTGTCTTATATATCATTAACCCCTTTTACGTATCTCTTTTATGATACTTTTAATCCTTTTGACACACCTTTATAACAGTTTGAGACCCGAAAAAGAAAACCTAAACTGTCCATATTTGACAGATATGTCACAAATATGTTTTCTATTGGGATTTAAGCAACGAAATTTGTTTTTTCGCTCCTGGGAACTCGCTTGATGCCATAATAAAAAAGCAGAAGGATTTTCCTGTCAAATTAGGCTTATGTTTGCCCGGGAAAACACATCAGGATTTGTTTTGATTGTCTCCAACTTACAGCAGCTTCATGGAGTGTGCGGACGGGTATTGGGCTTAAAGATGCACTTAGGCCGAAGTAGGCCCACTGTTTTGCCACATGGGCATATGTAAAACCAAGGGAGTGGGTAAGCGTGATTTCTAAGACAGCCATCCAGTCTTGTCCGTGAATTTTAATATGTTTTTGAACGGTGTCTCACTAAGGTCACTTGACCGTTGTAGAAGTGGGATAATGCATTTCCTTGGACGACGCCGGGCTGCTACAGAGACGGGGTTTTACCCTTTCCTATTCTCTTTGACGATGTAGTAAGATGGTATATATATATATATTAACCGAACATCTATAATACAGCATGGCGACATGATAAGCGTTTTCGGATCTTCTTTGACATTCTGAAAAAATACTCCGACTTGTGTATCGAAAAAAGAAAGAAATTGATCCAATGACAAAATGGTTGCAGTGTCATAATATTTCATAAAATGCTGTCATCATTGTTTTCTTTGGTTCTTAAGTTTGCACTCGGTGACTGACAGTATTTTTGTGTAATTTGATGCTGTTGAGTTGTCTCTATTTTATTTTCAAGTAATCTCTCAATTCTGGAAAACTGTTCCCCTAGCTGTCCCTTGATTTTGGGATCATTCAAAAAAAAGGAATCTGACGATGAATATCTGTCATTGACATTCATTTTTCACTCAACTCAATGCTTCGTTTATTTGGCATCACTTTTCCTAGGACTTGTTCCTAGGTTATTACAGATGGTTTTGGGTTTAGATCCCGGTCGAGGCAACCAAACTATTTTTTATGTAATAAAGAAAATTAAAGGGCATCGTCTATCTAAGCTTTGTGTGCGGCGCTAAGTCGAGCTTTGACGCACTGTCAACTCTGAAAGCTGTATTTCGTAGTGTTGTGTTTTCGTAGGATAACGTTTCTTCTCCAACTTTAACATAAACATCGCCCAAAGTGCACAGTTTACCTGAAGCCAGCCGAATATATAACCGGGCATGTTTAATAAGCTGCCTTAATCTTATAGACCTTTTTTCCGGACATATAGAAAATAATGTCTGCACTTGTGCACTCAATCCAATTTGGATGCAGAAAAAAAAGTATCAGATGGTGTTGTGCTTTATCTTGATCGACAAGATAAACAACCTATAGACAAAGGCGATCCTCGCAACTTGGTCATCTTGTCAATAAAGGCCTGCTCATTCAAGTGCCACAATATAGCAATTTTAGACATCATACAAGGTGCTTTTCTAAATGTATTGAAATAGTACAACTGAGAAGGAATATCCATCTAACATTCTTAGACTATTTTAGTACCCTGGACTTTTTATCACATAAGCGGTATCCCTTTGGTGGCCGTTTGTTTTTCAAACCGCCGTTTAAAAGAATTGACTGTTTCAGTATCGCAAGCCGGGCTAGAGCTTGATACCTCGAAGCGTCTCTATCAAAAAGACGTCTGCTGAAAGCGCTTTTTAAACTGCAACTGTAAAAAAAAAGTTACATCACCCTAACATTTTGAACATTACACCCTAAAGTGGAGCACTACCTCGTCTTTCAGATGCTTTAATCACGTAGTAGATTAAATTTCGGTGTAGGTATTTCAAGGTATAAATTTCTGACCACGGAAAATGGTCAAATGTAGTTAAGGCTAAAGGGCAAAGTTCTCGATACCAATGGCCATTGATAAGGTGTCCCACGGTATTCCAAGCAGGAGTCCATGACATTTAAAGTAGGAGAATATACAAGTATTATCTTCTCTGGCTGAATTACCTACTCGTGCTAAGTGGGAGTCGGCAGATGAAGTAGATGTTGGTTGCTAATTAGTTTCATTTAATGAATTAAATTTGGTTAATCTTATTGACAGATGTCAAGTTCAATCTATCGCAATTTTAGTCATGGATACATTTATCACGCAACTACGTATTTCTGATCTTTTATTACGAAAATGCAATTTGAACGTTACATCCATAACGTGCGTGTCAAAACATCAGCACTTGCAGTCAAAGTGTTGAAAGCTAAGCAGTCACCTTGATTTGTCAGCGAAATCTACAGCTAAATATGTTATTTTTCCAAAATTTAATAGATTGAATGGGACGACCGCTGTCTTCAACAGAAAATTTATGTCGCCTACACAATCTATAGCACTATATTTCGGTCAAAGGATATTGTGATCGGCCTCTTAGGTCATATGCTTTAGACTTCATCCTGCCTGGGAGGTTGTTTGCAACAATGCAGAACCTCAAACATAGTATCACAACTGAAATCTCCGCAACCGACGCTCGAATTCTCAAAAGTAGGATCGATCATTTTGACCTTCGGATGGGTCTTCGCAATAGCAGCCGGAACGGTCTTGAGTTCTATTCATTATTGCCATAGATCGAACTTCATTGATCAATAAAGTTCTGCGTTGATTTTCCAATGAATTTATTTTGACTCGACTGAAACATTCTTACTTGCTGTTGGCTCACCCTACATATGCACCCGCAACGAAAGTATGAAGCTACGATGCCTTAAAAATTAGCTAAAAAACAAAAAAGGTAAAACTTGACCTGTTCAAGATGCGCCTGGCATCTTGAACAGGTCAAGTTTAAAAATACTAATAATTTAGCTTGAACCGATTTAGAATGCTTATTCATAGGTCCAGAACCCTATTTGAGAGAATTGGAGGGCTGCCGTTAAACTACTTTACTAACAGGTACAACTAAGGGGTTAATAAAGCCCTACTCCTACAAGGAAATCTTTAACCAAGGCAAAGACAGTATTAGTAAGCTAGAAAGCTTTCTAACCGACTGGCATTTGGTGCCCTTGGCCTTTTATTTTGAGAAAGACGAGACTTCTCAGCACGTTCTCTTTATATCATATCTTCAGGCTTGATCTCAATCCTCTTTTATCGTGGGCTTTCAGGTTTTTCTTTTGGTTTTGTTTCTAGAAGGTCCTGTTTTCGGTACCTTTTCTAGGTACCTGCCAATAAGTCTTCCATAGGATAAACTGATGTTTTTTCAAGCAACTATTGTCAAAACAATTTAAAAGCCGCATAAAAAAAACGAATAGGCGCGGGCTGATTTGCTTTGTGACTTTTTGTTACCGGTCGATGTCTTTACTTTCGTGGTTTCCTTTAACGACACATGTAAGGCAGTTGCAACCATTTTTGCATTATTGCATTAAGGTGGCGCTACAGTCCGGGGTGGATCTGGGCCTCAGTCAACAAGCTCCGCCAGCCAGCTCTGTCTCTAGCTAGCCGTCTCCAGTTTCGCACGCGAAGTTGGCTGAGGTCCCCTTCCACTTGCTTACGCCACCTGAATCTCGGTGCCCCTCTACTGCGCCGTCCCTGTGGTGTGGATTCGAAGGCAGTTGCAACCATTTGGTGCTAATTTAGCCTTTCCTCTAGAGCGACGAAATTGTCGTGTCATCGGATGCGGAACGATTGCCTTTACATCCGTCGCTTCCTCAAGACCCAATCCCAGTTTTGACCTACCTAACTCGTACGGCGCGTTGGTGGTGTCAGTATGCAGTCCTTGGGTCTTACTGCCGTTTAAGAACTCATGAATCACACCGATTTATCATGCAAGATAAATCGGTGATCTTATCCCTAAGAAAGCAGCTGTTCGCAAGATTTAACCCGCACTGCGTTTTGCCCTCTTTGACTGCTGCGAGTCTGATGAAATTTTCACTGACATCATATTGTGCTATTCCGTTTATGTCAATGTCGTCTGCGTATATGTAATAGTACGGACTTTTAAAAAATTGTGTTCCTAGTGTTAGCGCGGGAGTTCTGCACAGTTCTCTAAAGTATGCTTTTGACAGCGCGCCGCCTGTCTAAATCGTTCTTAGCATCTAATAGGTCGTTAAAGTTTTTACCGATCTTTACGGTGCAGCGTGAGTGATACATCGTCTTTCTGCACAAACTCACAAATTTGCCAGGTATGCCAAAGTTTACAATCCTATAAGGGTCCAACCCAATATGCGGGAAAAAATTGGGCCCTTGCCCTAAAATACCAAACTGGTTCTACACAGCTATGGTACGAACTATCTTACGTATGGATCTTCTAGCTTCTTCTTCTTCTATGGAAGTGGCCAGCTATAACCAAACAGAAAAATCTCAAAGCCGTAACTAAGGTCATTAAAGAAAGCGCTGCAAAAATCGCCGATCAGACTTCAAGGGCAGGCAAGTGGAGTACAACATCCACAGGGACAGGACACAGTTCAATCATACACACTGGGTTGCTGAGTATAAGTACAACAGACCATATTACACCTTATCTTGACCATTCACATTCCTAGCAGAGAAGACTGGATGCTCGAAGGGAATGTGAATGGCTTAGAAACTTGGTATCCTAACAAGCAGAAGCCTGCTTAATTCCTGCAGTATCCTCCAAGCCGAAATTTTAGCAATACTTATAGCCGCCGAAAAGGCCAGAGTATAGGAACAGGAGGATATTTCCATTTACGTAGACAGCCAAGCAGCCATTAAGGCCCTGGTAAAACCAACAGTTAAATCTCGTGTAGTAGGACACTGTCGCTCAGAACTTAGGGCTCTAAACAGACAGCATGATTTTCGCATTGTTTGGGCCCTCAAAACTTAGGGCTCTAAACAGACAGCATTATTTTCGCATTGTTTGGGTACCAGGCCATAGTGACTTTATCGGAAATGAAAAGGCTGACGAGCTAGCGAAATATAGCTCATATCTATGTACCACTACAACTCATCCTCCACTCTCTTTTGAGACTGGCGAAATGTCTACAACTATTCAAAATATAACCTTAAAGAGCTAAAACCATTATAAAATAAATAAATAGAGTGGCGCAACAGCTCGAGGTGAACCAGGGCCAACTTCTCAACAATGTATGCTGGTGTGTTAATTTCTTTACATACAAGAGGACCTAAAATTTTTTGCCGAATCCGAACGGCACTTTGAGAAGTTTTTCAAGACAAATGATACTCTCGGAGGGCTTGTCAGACCTTCGCGGAGGTGGGGGCCGTGAAAAAGAACAAGTCTTTTTTTTTCAGGTGACGATGGCAGGATTCGAACCCAGACCTCTGGCGTAGTAAGCACACACACTAACCACTACGCCACGGCACCCCAGCTAAAACCATTAGTTTCGTAAATTTGGTGCTATAAACGTTCCTAGCACTGAAGTTATAAGTCTATAAGTGCTGAGGGTAAAAGAAAACGTTTCAATTAACGCCTGCCATGTCAATAATTACAAATAGGCAAACCACCTACACTAGGCAACACAAACCAAACCGTATAGCTTAAAAGAAAAGAGAGTGATGGTAACCCTAAATGAATTAGCGCCATGTTTGACAAAATAGCACAAAACCCTTAAATAGTTCTTCATGAATATAAACAGTGCTGCATACAACCCAAAGTTTCTAAAACGTAACGCAGAACACCCCAAGTGTTATAATGGTGCTATGTGAGCTCTACATAAAAGCTTGCATTCTTTATTTAATGTTACATTTAATATTTCAATAAGCGCATTGTTTATTTTCGTCTTATTTTAATAAATCATTCGAAGAAATCAAATTTGCACCTTGTTTTCTGTTAAAAAAAATGCACTTTTTTACTCATTAATTTCATCATCTTATTTAACATCAACGAAGTTATTTGTGCAAAAACATCAACATTTACAAATAACCAGAATAGAATGTTTGTATACACTCAAGTGAAAGAAAAACCGCACCATGAAAGTTTGTGTACCTACATATTCTTTTAAAAATTTATTAGCTGTCAAAAAAGTTCTATAAGAGTTCCAAGTAGAACCGTTTTTTCACCCATAATTAGGTTCTATAAAGTGTCAAATCGTCCTTATAGAGGTTTTGTAAGGGGCCCCGTTACTTGGTTAGAACCTACTGCAAGAACCTAAGGTTTTATTATGTGGCCATAACAAGAGCTTCTGTGTTATTTGGGAGGCCAATTCTTCTTTGAGGAGCTGGACGAGCTTGCAAGAATACCGGTTGCGAATATCGTGAAGTTCAGCAGGGACTCCGGCTGGGCTAAGTTTCTCTTCGAAGCTCAGGATACTTCAACTAACTTAGAATCATATATATACAAACTTTTCTATCCCTTACTTTTTTCTATCCCTCCTATGCGAGCTAGTGGGTTTGGCTGCCAGCAACTCTACCTAACCTAACATAGCCTAACAAGGTTCGCAACTGTCATATCTTTCCTGTACCGACAATTTTTGTCGAACAGTTAATCCAGTTTTTTGGTCCTGGGTACTCCAGCAGTAATCTTCCTCCTCGAAAAATGTGATTCTATACAATCTCCTTTTCATGTCTAGAACTGGAAATCCGTTTTTACTTCATGGTCTTTGACAACGCCATTCGTCTAGTTTTGAAAATTTATTCGCTGTGTAAACACTTGACGGAGAGGTAAAAATGGGCTGATTCAAAACATTTTTAATGATTTTCTAGTAAAATTCAAAGGATTATGATTTATGACTTCTTGTCACAGTAAAAAGAAACCGAGGATCCTGTAGAATTTCTCACTTTGTTTCCCCATTCCAGACCGGCTCCAATTGTAAAGTTGCATTTTACAAATTCCCCCAAACTTAACTCAACTCACCCCTCTGCCGGTTGACAGGAAAATTAATTGTTACATTGCGCTGTATTCGACTTCTTCCCAACTGTTCATCACTTAAACATGTATTTGCAATGTAATTCCCATTTGCATGGTTTCCAAAAGTATGCAACGAGAGTCGTACAAATTGACCAATTAGTTTTCCCATGTTTCCTCGGCTGGCTCTGTTGGTCGTGTTCGATTTGAAAAGAGTACAAATTGTCTAAAAAGGACGAAAACCCCGTTACAACATCCGATAAATAAATTCTCCAGCTGTGAAAAAAGCAACTACAAAAAAGTCACACTTAACATTTTAGGCTGAACCCCCCAAATGTATGCCAAATTCGAGGGCTCACTCTCTGCCCTTTCGTTCGGTCTACCTTTCTCTTTCATTATCTTAGATATGATGGTCATTTGAAATGCCCCACATTTCACTGTTGCTACAGTGACCCACATGAGTGCTGTTCCCCGGCGCACTATTGATCCGTTCCGAATTGGGCACATGAAGGGTGCCCATTGGGATGAGGTCACACATAATAAATTCATGTCCTGTTACAGAATTTTTGGACACACTAAACTATGCTTGTCCAAGGATATGACGATGCTGCATAGATGGCCAACAACAAAAACGGTACAGATTGAACGAGCAAATCGTGCCATGCGGCAGGTCCTTGTGTACCTATACCTACATTTTGGCTGCAGGCCGACTCCTCTTTCCATCCTTTTTCCAAATGACCCAAGGGCCAGACTCTGGTGTAGAAGTGGCAATACGTGATATGATCCTTGCTTTCTTAATAATTCATAAAATTTTACACTTTGAAATATTCACGAAAATGGTGCATTCAAAAGGATCAAGAATAGAGTGAGAATATTCAATCTTATGCCGGGCCAAAAAGATTTGTGTCCATTTAGGGGAGATAAATTTTGAATGGTATCTACCCATGTGTCAGTTAGTTGAAATGTCTATTACTCGCACCTTAAGTGTCATTAACGCGTCCGGACCAATTTTCGTCTAGCATTTTATCCCCTCTATCAAATTGGGAGCTTGGCTGTGTGTGATGTTATGTGTATTGGCCCCATTCTTGGTGAAAAATTGTATTACACTTTGTCTCTTCAGATGTCGCCGTGGACAAACGATAAAGTCACGTCAGTTTAAACTTTTTCGCTACCCTGGATTGACACGATATCAGATTATGTTGATAAAATTTCATTTTTAATGGCAGGCTTCTCGTTCTTCCTTGTTCAGACTTGTGCATACTTTAAAAAGTTTAAAATTTTCTTATCGATTTCTTTCACCGTAGTTGACACTGGAAGGTATGAGACTGAGTCGACCGGAAGTCGTTTTACTCTGTGCTTGATGCCGACAGAATCCTAATGGGGGATTAGGACTTGTGTCACCTTCTTCGACCCTTGTCGGTGCATAGAACATGCAAGGTTTTTATTGGTCATATTGGTTTTCATATATTGGCAGACCGAAATGGATTTGAAGGGTTTTAAGTTTTGTTTTTGCGGAATTTTTCTGTCTTTGTTTTCAACTTTGTCCGCAACAGAACGGAACTTTAACCGGAAGTTTTCGAAAACTTTGTGCTGGCAAAAGTTTCTGCAGTTTGATATTTTTTTAAGAGTTAGAATAGTCAACTATTTGCGAAATTCTTTTCTTATTTACTGTGAGCTTGGTTGGACACATATTAAATGCAAGTTTGAAGAGAAAAGGCTTTTGCTTTTAAATGCTTAAAGCTCAGCAATGAAGGGAATTTAATGACAAATCTTCGAACTTTTGTTGCATGACGTTGTTTGTCTGATTTTGCAACCACTTTCGTTGATTAAAAATTTTCACCCACCTGCTTTTTCGACTTTAAAGCTCCTTGAACCTGAACGCCTCAGCGCCAAGTTTACTTAGGTTATAGATTAGGCGTCGGATTAAGAGGCTGCCGGATGCTAAAAAACCGGCAAACTTAGCACTAAAAAATTCTATTGTACAACGTCGATCAATACAAAAATGCGCTTACTCGTTTAAGAATTTTGAGATACTAATGAAGCGTGAGACACGGATTTGTCCAAGATCTAGGCTAACCTTCTCTGTAACATACAATGGGTAGTAAGCATGAGTCTTGGATCCGCAGACCTCGTCATCGACAACGCATTGCTCTTTGATTGAGCCAACATCTTCTCGCGAAGAGGTTCGAGGCCTTTGTGGAGTGCATAAGGCTAATCTGATTGAGAAACCTCCTCCACGGTACTTTTTTCAGGTTCTCCAATTCCAAAAACGAAGCAGCAAGCTCCTCTTTACTCAGAAGAACATTGTTCAAGAAGTCTTTAAGAAACAGAGACAAAAGAAGACGGGGCGGAGCCACTTAATCCGTAGAAGCATCGTCGATGTGTAGAACTGGAAAACATTCTGATGCACGAGAGTTCGAATTACTAGATTGGAGTCTAAAAGGGTGTATGAGGCAGCTTGTCGGTCTCTTAGGTACTCTTTCTTTATATAGACCCTGTGAGTGGTATGATCCCAGCGTTATAGTGTCTCGCCTTTGGTCTAAGCCAGTGATTGCTGACTGATCATCACAATTCCAGATTTGAAGGAACCTCTCTCTTCTTGCAGCTTAGCGAGCTTCGATTCGTAAGTTGGAACTACGCGGCTGCAAAGCCTTATGACTTTATGGAATTCTTGTGGGGATGTTTGGTTCGATTGGTGTGCAGGAACGTGTTCTTGGTCTGCTATGGGGTATCTTCCTCAGCGATGATGTCGATTCTTGAATCAGGCCAATCCATCGCTAGCTGGCAGAGATCGCAAAATTTTTAACCATCTCCCCACACGCGGTAAGCTTAACATAAGCTTGATGCCATCCTCCATCGAAGTTCAGCGGAGGTGGTCCACCGTAAGGTTCAAAGAGCTGCTGTGAGGGGTTAACTCGAGCAGTTACCACCTTTCATGGGGTTCATGGTGTTCTGCACCTTAAAGCGCTTTGAAACTGAAACGATTTCTTCCTCCGAGCTCAGACGGTTTGACATGAATTCTCGGCTGTATATCCGAGAGTGTATCCCTCCGTACTATATATCCAAAGGCTTTCAAAGTCCAGGGAGCTTCACCCTGTTGTTTGTAGTACGACCTTGATGCAGTGCGTAGTCGTGAACTTCCAACATAAGACGTACCCGGGGCGGTGGTCTTTACCGTGGAGAGCGATGATCTCTGTTTGAAGTTGGTGGCAGAGTAGGGGGCATTAGGTACCACAAATCTCCCTACTGTTAGGAAATAAAAGGTCTTTCTTCGAGTCTGAGCTTCTGGTAGTGTCAGTACAGGGTGAGGCAAGCTTACGAGTAGCGATAGCCACTACTGCTCGGCGTATCACTAGCTGGGACGGTAGACAATTTGATTACTGTGCAACCATCTGACCTTAGAGGGATGCAGGTCTTGGTTTCATTTGGTTCCACGAATAGCGAAGAAAAAGAGGTCACTCTATAGATGATCCACGATGCACACATGTATATAGCCTGTTAATCTAGCGGGCGCCAGGTATCCGGGTACTCCTTGACGAATGGCTATTTGTAAGACGAGACCACAGGCAAGCTGACGCTCAGCGAGGTAGCGATCGTCCGGCCCATAGGAAACAAGAAAGAAGGGAGGGTAAAATGATCGATAGCACGGGTGGGTAAGGGTTGAATGAAAAAAATGGGTTAAAGGGGATGGCTTCGAGGTTTGAGATTTCATCCCGATAATAAACTGAAGCGCGGTGTGGACACTCCCGTCTCACCTATGTGAAGCGCCTTTTCTATAGAAGCCTTGCTTAGAGCTAAGCTGATCTGAAGACATTTCTCTAATCCCCTTTTTAGATGTCTTTTCCTGAAAGTGTTCAGTCCTTGCTGTGTCCTCCTTAAACGTTGCTAGATTTTTTTCTACAGATATTATTTCTTGATGCCCTTGGCCTTAAAGGCTCTTGCCTTGTTATCCCTCTCTATTTTCCTGAACTCTTTGAGAATTTAGTGTAGGATCTATGAAGGCCTCAGTTGTCCCTTTTCGCCAGAGTCGCCCATTTCATTGCCCTCTATCCCAACATATTCAGGTATCAAGCAGAGGGAAATATTGTTTTTGTCACCTATTTAATGAAGTTTATGAAGCTCGTGCCGTAATGGCAGCCATGGCTGTCGTCGGACAATACAGTTACTAGGGTTTTGATTGATGGAAATTGATTAAGTCACGAATATCTGTGACTAAGATCTCGGCCGGAAAGACGCTGGTTAATTTCTTTAAGAGCGCCAAAATTGGCTCTGGCAAAGTATTTGGTTCTGGGTCCAAGCACTTCTGTTCATGTTTCTTTATTAATTTTTGATCCATTAGGTTGTAGATTGTGAATTAATTGCTCCAGATCTTTTCATCGCTGAGTTCCAGAACACAGTTCTTTTGAATTCGAACCCTCTAAAAATGTAATCTCTATGAAAGGCCACGAGTGGAGTTAAGTGCGTTGTGCATCGGTTTTAACCCGGGATCTCTTGCACAGATGCTCGACTGGTACTTACCTGACTAGGTTTAGATATGTCTAGTCATAGATATCTAAACTGCTTAAACGGGAGTCAGTATTTTGCCCAACGGTAGCTTAGGTTAGGCTGAAGTGGCTGTCGGGTTCAAAGAACCCAACTCACTTAGACCTATGTAGGTCCATTGTGATACTACGTCAATCTTGAAAAATTGCCTACTCGTTGAACTATTTTGAGCTACTAATGAAGCGTAAGAGACGTGTTGGGTCAGTCGTGCTAAGACCACTAAGATCATTATAGAAGAAAGCTCCAAGGTGAAGATTTCGATTCTTGAAGAGAGCAGGGCATGTGCAGAGAAGGTGGAGAGTGGTCTCTTCTTCCTCCTCATCCATGCAGCTCCTGCAAAAATCGTTGGAAAAGACACCAAGCCTTGTCGCGTGCTTGCCTATCAGGCAGTGTTCTGTAATAACACCGATTGTAGCACTCATATGCGATCTATTAAGAGCTATCAAACTCCTAGAGCGTTTAAGATCCAGCTTAGGCCAAATCTGTTTCGAACCTAGACAGGTACTACCAATTGTCCATCTGTGATTTGTTCTTTCTATTGCATCTAGTTTTATAATGAGTTTGCGTGTCGAAATTGGAATGCCTAAGGAGCCTTTATCAGGCGAAATTGAGAGAGTAGTTTTTCCAAGTTTGGCGAGTTCGCCAGCCTTGCAGTTGCCTGGAATGTCAGACCATCGATAGCTTATCGCTGAAGCATTATTTTAGTTGCCGGTTTAAGGCTTAGACCGCCATTTATTGTGAGTAGTGGTGTGACGTTTGCGATAGCAGCTTCCGATCACAGCGTTCTTAATGATAGCAGTGAGAAACTGTCATTGCTCTTCAACTTAACTGCTCAGTGCTCAATGCTCATTTGTTATTGGCCCTTAAGTAAGAACACACATTGTGTAACCTTTTATGTGAAGCCTTATTTTCCGCCTAATTCCCTTTATATTTTGGGCAGTGAGAAGCATAAGCAAACAAGAGCACACAGAAGGAATCAGCGGTAACTCACTCTTACTTTAATTTGTTTTAGAATAATACACACACATGAAGTGAACACACTTTTGCACAATCCTAACCTATTCTGCTAAGAGTTATAATAACCCTGCTAGTCTTAACAGCTCTTTGGCTTAACTGGTCAGTGCGATCGCTGCTAGTGGAAAGGATATGTTGAGCACATCTGGTAAAATATAAAATTGAATATCTTCGAATGTACCTCTCGCATCGTGATTATGTCGTATGCCTGACAGTGACAGAACTCAGAAAGTTAGAATACAAGATAGTCTTTTAAATTTCTCTAAAATAGCAGTGTTGCTACTCTTGTCTAGTGCCTTCCACCAGTAGAGTCCCAAATATTTCAGCGAAAAAGGCTCATAGTCATTTGTCACCAATCGAGCTATGGGGTGGTGTATATGATCAGGACCTACGGCTGCTGGATGACGGCAATATCTTCACTACCTTCTTGCAGGTTTAACAAAAGGTTACAATAGGTATGTTACCAGAGGCTGCTTTTGAATAGTGTTAATTAATCTGCACCAACCGAAGCATTATGTTTAGGCGACAACTGAGTTATATGTCGCCATCCATCGAATCAAATGATTGTTCACTCCCCACCTGCTTCTCACAAACTTGTTCTAGGGCGTTCTTTTCGTAAATCTTCACGTGGTGGCGGTGAGTGGGTCCAGAGAAAAGTTAAATTCTCTTGCAGCGAGAGGCGAAATAGACTCCAGACTTAAGAGCAGTGAGTCTAATCGCCCGGCATCGTTTGCCTCCTGGGCCTTAAACCCCTTACAGATTTTACTTCGAAGGTCGGGATTCTGATCCCCTATATGTCGAAGAACAAAGGGGATCCAAACTCTGGCTCTCAGCTTTCTGTACGCCCTCTAGCTGCAGTGGAAATGCATAGATTAATATGTATCAACCAAAGCAACGTTGCTAGTTAGAACAGACGCGTCTACAACCATGGTGCCGCAATTCCCCGAATTAGATGATTGCTTACTACCTACCTGCTTATCGGGAAACTTTGCTTAGAACGAGCCAGCCGATTCCGCTAAACCGGAAATCGGATTACCATCCTTTTCGTTAACCTCGTTAACTTTAAGCCAGCTTTAAAAACCTTCTATAAGTTTCTGTACTTCGATAAGCTAAAAAATTTCTTTCGGTTCGTAGAAATTCGGGGAAAACCAGACTCTGGCTTTTGACTTCCTGTACGATCTTTGGCTTCGTACCAGGCCATGCAGTACCCGAACCATGAGATTGCCGAATTGATATAGTCAGCTGAGGTCTCGTTGCTGCCTGAAGATCAAAATCTTCAGCGGGCTCCTAGCGTGGTTTCCAATAATTTCACAAACATATTGGAACCTCCTCGTTACCCTTGTCCATGTTACTGAGGGTCAGATGGTCCTTCGCATCCTCGCTAAGAGGCGTAGACATCGTTGAGGTTGTGCGTAGACATCGTTCGAGGTTTTCGAGGGGCCGTCTTGTGACCTGGATCTATAAAATGTCGGGTTCGATGTTGCAGGCTTGATTGAGGGCCTCTTTTGAAACAAGATGAATCCTCTGCCTCGTGCTATTTGAAAGGCTTCCCGAATCAAGTAAGCTTTTCTTTGCAGGAGGTGGATGCTCAGTAATAAGCCTGGCATTTACCTTTCCAGGCTTATTTACTAAGCTATCGTCAGCATGGTCTCCCGAAGCAGGTTGACAACTCTCGATGAATGCTCTCGCAAGATTGGCAGACTTCCGGTCACTCTCACTCGCGTCTTCCTTTTTAGGAGACGTTTCAGCATGGTTCGTGGATGTCCGGTTTTTGTAAAACTGAGATCTGGGGCTCAGCTTTTACAGGACTTTGTTCCCTACCTTGGAAAACCAAACCTCAAATCAAAGCTTACAACTTTGGAGACCACAACCAGAAGTCCTCCCACAGTTTCTTGATATGAATGGTCAGAAAATAGGGATTTTTTTTTGTGTTTTTAACATGTTGTGTTGTGAGAAAAGTCGGGTTGACAGGAAATTGTGAGCACTTTGACGTTTTCCTGTTAAACTTTGTTTATTGTTGACCACAAAAGCCTCTGGAACGCGATTTTTTTCCATAATAAAACAAGATAAAGAAAATTTAAAAAGGTCAATTTAACGAAAGACCATCACGTCCCTAGCTAGTGGGTGAGTTTGAGAGCTGAAGCGTCAACCATATAGTTAACCCCCGACAGTTCTAAATTTGTATTAAAGTTAACTAAAAATTCTTCTCACATTCACCCAATTTAATAAAAAAAGTTAAACTTTTCGTTTCTAACCGAAAATACCCCCAAGCTGCAGACACTCAGTGAATAAAATACATCATAGGTTTGACTGCATTCAGTTCTCGTTCGGATCCACTCGGACAATTAGTTTTCCTCCCTGGGGACGAAAACTTTATCATTCTACAAAGTTTATTTTCATTCTACAGCGACCATTTTGCACAAAGCGAAATTGTGCACAAGAAAAAACTCGCTCAAAAAAATATATGTAAAATAGTAATTCGACTCCTGTATTTTATTTTTGTGCCAAACGTTTCCTTGCTTACTTAATTCCTTTTTTTCTGTCTAGGAAATTCACGACTTCTCAGCGATGCCTGTGCATGAAAAATGAAAAGAAGATTAAATCGAAAGTAATTATTTGCTTTGGCACAAGTGATGGGAGACTCTTCCAAAAAGAATAAAATTCATTTAAGTTCAATAGTCTGGGCGGATTAGTAGGTACAGCCCCTTAATCCATGCAGGACATTCGCTTAGTGAATTCATTACGGGAGCACACTTTGGGCGATGGCTTCGTCCCGAAGGCTTTTAATCGAAATCGATAGCACACGATGTTGGTATACCTGTCTCATTGGCAATAAATATTGACCAAAAAAGCACATTGAACTTTGGCCGGTTCTTCCTTCCTACCTCTCGAACACAGATCAATAATTTCCAACAACCCCCCAACGGATTATACAAGCTTTCGAAACAATTTCTTGCCCGAATGAACTGCAAGGACATTGACTTTTCCGAAAGAGTTAATTGAGTATTGGGGGCGAACCTTTTCAACGCTGCCACCATTGAAAAGGAGCAGGGAAACGAACAAAAAAAAGTGATTGTAGGAAAACTCCATATCGGGAGTTAATGAGCCGGCTTCTTGCTTCCGTTAAATGGAATCAATAAAAGTTACAATGAGAACGTGGTAATCTCTCTCACCTCTATGCTCTCTTCTGCTTCGACACGAATCTATGTTCCGTAGCAAAGTTTTGCCGAGGATGCCTCTGGGCGGTACTTGTGTGTAATGTGCTCCAGTCTGGGGCATCAGGGACGCAAATGCAGGAAAAAGAAAAAACAAACACTTTTCAACATTATCCGTTCGGATACTATCAGGAGTGGATGGAGTGGGCTTGAATCGCACTCCGAGAAATGCTTTTGAAGTCCTGCAAACATATGGTTAATGGTCTGCATGAAAAGCAGACGTGTTCGCAAAGGATCCATGATTTTGTTTTTAATTAAACGAAGCAAAGTGGAATGGTCGATGGGTGCTTGTATACGTCAATTTATATCCGATGACTGCGCGAGCTTTTGAATTAAACTACACGAGTGTTTGGCAATAGTTTCTTTGACTGTTAATTAAAAATCCCAATGCATATTATGTTTCGAAAACAATGAGAGTTGATTTTCAATAATACACAAACATTTCAGACATTTCAGGATCACTGGAATCTTGTTATATGTTGGCAATGACGTTAACAGAGTAGCTGAATGATTTAACTTACACTCTTAGCTGTCACCTTTTAAGTTTGTTAAAAAAGTTGCATACTTATATATTTTCAAATTTAGATTAAATCCGACTTAAAGCGACTTTGTCAACTCATTGCATTCACGGTGGAATCAGGTCCTTTCACTTTCAACTGCCTTAACGCTTCACTTCATGCGAATGCGCCAGATAAGCTGCCCTAAAAACAAAATGCCACAGCCCCCAAATCCAATCCACTGCGCTGATTTAGTGTTTTGAGCTGACTCGAAAATAAATCGAAACTCGTAGTCTTCGTCAAGGATTTCTTGAAACGACTGCGCTCAATACAAGTTTTGACTAGAGCGCTATGATTATTCTAAACGGCTGAAATGAGACGCAAGTTACTCTACAACAACTGCCATTGCTCCCGGCTTAAATCGACTGCGCCAACAAAGTACTTTGTGCCCAGATGTTGATGAGTTAATCTCCTTGCACTAAACAGCAATCACACATTACCGAATTAAAACCGACTGCGCCAACTGAGTGTTTAGAGCCGAGGTTGTGACTTAAATCTGCTCGAAATCGACAAAAACCGTTCACCAACTAACTTAAACAGATTAGTCATATTCGGTCTCTAAATTCACTAAGGATTGTGATGTTGACAAATTGAGATTTAAATCACAATGCTGACACTTATAAAGCACTGTCACATCACTCATACATAAGTTAGGTAAAAGGAGTGGTTTACAACCGAGTTTTTTTTTACTTTAATGTGCTGCCAAAACACCCAAGTTTACCGACTGCGCCACTTATATTTATTTTTAGTTAAAACAACAGAGTTTTGTTAACATGCTTTTGTCTTCCAAAAACTGTCAGAACAAGTATTGGTTTAGAACATTCGCAGTACAACCAACTACTTCCACAGCACTGAGTTTAAACCGACTGCGCCAACTGATTCTTTCCTGGGGAAAACAAAGATTTTGCTGGCAGGGCAGTGACCTTTGTCCTTATACAAAGTTCGAAAGCTTAAGTCTTCTTTCATCCATATAATTTAAAAAACCAAACCTAAAACCGATTGCGCCAACTGAGTTCAAAACTGAGTGCAAATCCTGTAAATATTCTGCGATTTTCCTCTAATTTTTCAATCATAAGGACCATTGTGGATACCGTGGGGCAGTGGTTAGTGTGTCCAACTACTGTTCGCGAAGTCCCGGGTTCCAATCCCAACCAGTCAATAAAAGTTTTTCAGGGTTCCACCTTCACGAGGGTCTGACAGTCCCTCCGAATGTGTCATTTTTCATGAGAAACCTCTAAATTCGCCGTTTGGAGTCGACCAGAAATTGTAGATCCTCTCCATGAGCGCAAAAACACCTTAAAACGCACGCGGCATTCATGGTGTTGTCGGAGGTCAGGCGATAGCTTCTCTGAGCTGCAACCTGCAAGTGCCTGTCAAGTTTTTTCTTAAGGGCAATAGTACTGTTTTATTTGTTTATTTAAATTTGAGCCTTTATTCAATTTGATATGTTTGCAGAGTTTTAAAATGTTTTAATATTTCAATATTAAGTAGAATAGTGTGTGGCTTTGCTACAGGAGACGGCTCCCCCACGATACGTTCGGTTAGCGGATTTTATATTGTAAAAAAAATTGTTTGCCAAATTTTTCTGAATTACTCAATCCACTTAGTTTTTCAACTGCCAAAGCAATCAGCTTAAAAATATGCTGCCGACTAAGTATTTTGAGAAGTATTTCATTCCGGAATGTGGTTCCCCTTTTTAGAAACTGTTAAGGCGTCCAATTGGAGCCAACCGTTCCTTTAAAGTGCTAGAATTTGGGCCCACAATTTTAGCGTGGATCAAATAACAGTTAGACACCAAACTTGAACCGACTGGGCCAACTGACCGTTTGACACAAACTGCTGACAAGTATCAATTGACAAAAGCGCTGCACAGTACAAAACTTTAGCAAGTATTTCTTGTTAATTCTTCTTGGATTGAGGCTTTTATCCACCGCACGCCTAAGCCCCTCTTTGACAGACGGCGCCATATGAGTTTTTGAGACGAAATGCTAATTTATGTTGGATGAACCTGCGTTTCACTTTACAACAACTGCTCTAACATCCAGCTTAAAACTACTGCACTTCATGCGTATTACAAGTCCAGGCTGTGTTATAAGCCCTCACAGGCACTTGCAATGAACTAGAAAACACCCTTATTAAACACACTACAATCTGAAGTTCAAATTTATTGTAGATTGTACTTTAAATCCGTTACAATTAATTCCCACAATATCACACTTAAAGAGACTACGCCAACTAAGATATTCAGTTCAGTTTGTGGTTTCAAACTGCCCACAACAACCAACTTGAACTGGCAGTTCTCACCCGTCTATAACATATAACATATATAACATATACATATATATATAATAGGCTATAACAGCACTGTTGCCGCAGCATCTTACTTAAACCGACTGCGCAAGGTAAGGCTTATCACTATGAAAATGGAAATTTTTCGCAGCTGTCATCGGTAGTCCTTATTTCAAGTTATTTAGCTAAAATCTCCTTTTATCGAACATCATCTTCATTTTCGTAGACTGCTTATCATTTGAAGGGTCGCGGAGCTAGGGCGGCTAAAAAAATTTCCCTTTATCTAACATCTTCAACGAAATCCACCTTGCAATGGACCTAAACGACTGCGCCGAAATAGTTTTTGAAGTTCAAATTTTGGTGTTAGACGGACAATCAACTTAAACCGGCAGTTCTTACTCGAGATCCAAGTTGATCCCATATTGTGATTTTACTTTGCTGCCACAGCATCTTACTTAAACCGACTGCGCCAGTCCAGACTTATATTTAAAAAATTAAAGTTTTTTGAAGTCAGTGGCGTTGGTCCTTATTCCATGTTAGGTAGCTTTCATCTAACATCATCAACAAGACTCAGCTTGATACCGACTGCGCCATTATCCCAAACTTGTCCCAAATTTACTCCAACGCAAGTTAATCCCAAAATAAAATTATCGTAATTCATAATGCCAAGCTGATCCCAAATGGTGGGGTAAATCTGATCCCATCAAAATAGGTCATACAGTAGGCTCAATAAGAAACCGACTGCGCCAACTGACTATTTTCTATGGAAGTCCGAGTCAACTAAATTGTGGCAATTTTTTTTTATTATTTCCTCCGGATTTTTCGATTCTCAGTATAAGCTCGGTATGTAATAATAAAACAATGATAGCATCATTGTTTCAAACTACAGTTCAAAGGACTTTTTCGATAAAGTTTGTGAATTGCTTAATATACCAAAACCTAAAAAAAATTAATAAGTAACGACGTTAAAATGTTTCTTCCCATATGGCAGGTAAGCACAAAGAAACAAGGACCCAGGTTGTTGCAACTCAAACCAAAACCTGAAGTAAGGAGCCCTTCGTCAATGTGTTTGCCTTTAACTCGCCCAAAGGTGGATCCTTTCTTGCTGAATATGTGCCACAATTTCTTTTGTCCCAAACGCTCTATGTGTTCCTGTGTGTTTTTTATTTTTTTTTTACTCTCCCATTTTATCATCATCGTCATCCTTGTTCACCGCACTCGCTTCAGGACACCTTCCTTCCTTCGTCACACAAACTATCCTAACACTCCGGTTCTTAACTTAAACCTCGAAAGGCTAAAGGGGAAAATTATACACCTACGTCGAACCAGAAAATCCAGTGCAAAAGAAGAGAAAAATCAATTCCTTGCATTTGCAGGATGGGAGAGGTCAAAAGGAATCCCTTTTTGTGGTTTTTGCTTGCTTTTTATCCCTCCTCACTCTTTAGGCATTCATGTTTGCCAAAGCCATCACATTGATAATGTCTTGCACCCGTAACCCATATAAAAGCCCAGCAAAATGAGAAAATCCCTTCCTCAATCCGGGAAGGAATCTCCCGAAGGCGTGGCTGCTGGAATATGGGATAACTACTGGGAATTTATAAGAAAATAATGAAACTCGTTTGTGAAATCGCCATCGTGTGTGATTATTGCTTATTGGTTCGAGACTTCCTCAATAAGGACGAAGATGATGATGATGACGCAAAGGCTGTTATCCATTCTAGATGCAATCAGCGACGATCAGAAACAGCAGCTACCAGAAGTGCTATGATAGGAGCATAATGGGATTTCAATTAAATGCAATAAAAAGCCAACAAAGCTTACGGGTAAAAGGAGAACATTAGGTGCAATAAGAAATTTTCTGTTTTGAGTTTCGGTTGATTTAAAACAAGAGATCGACGTTTCAAACGGTTTGAATCCTGTACTGACCACAGCACCACACCACCCACAAGTACACATTTGCAAATTTCTAATGCCTGCATTTGTTTAAGATGACGCATGGACTCACATGTAGCATTCGACTGTAGCAAGTATATCTGACAGATGTTGACTCTAAAACCGCATCATTTGAGGGCTTTGCCACAATGACTGTCACAATAATTGAATGCCATAACACACCTTGGCATTGGAGTAGGACTCTTTCTCATATTCTTTGGGCTAGAAACATATTTTTTAGGCTCATAAAAAGTCAATCTTAAGAATTGTTCCTTGCTTGCTCTCTTCTGTCAAATTTTAATCTTCCACCACAATTCTGCATTATTCCATTTTAAGGTTTCATAATCCTTTATCTATCACGAATGCGCCGTCTTCTACCCATAATGTCAGACCTTCTGAGTTCGTTGAAAATTTTTGATTATAATAAAGTGTTGGCTACAATGTGTAACAATGTTAATGGCAGGACCACCTACAACAGGAGCGCCACGACTCGTAAGTCACGTTATACCCATGCTCTGATTTAGTCATTTATCGTTCAAGTTTAAGGATTGCCCTTTTATTTTGTGAGAAATAACTTGCTCACGTATAGGTAAATAGCTTATACTATACCCGCCATAAATATATAGTATAACTTCTTGTGGCAATAAAACCACTTTATGACAATCCCACAGGAGTAGAATATCAATCTTTTACACAACTTACTTCCATGCGGTGGGTGTATTGTTGGTGTATTGTGCAGACATTGTGTGAGTGTTGTTGTCCAGAATAAAACATTCCAATTATTATCTTTTTATTAATTAATTACGCAAGCTAAAATTTTATGCTCGAGGACACTCCCCTCGTAATGATCTCATAATTCATCATTTACACGAACAAACATATTTCCATTCATGGCCTGGAGCAATGGCCAGAAGAATCCCGAAGTTACCCTTAACGCCATTTGTGTACAACAACTAGGGGAGAGCTTTTTAATGGTCTAGGGTTCCTAACTGACCGAACAATAGTGTGCCGGCTGAATAGAACAGAGGAACCTCTTATGCACTGAGAAAAATGTTCACGAGAAAATTTGTCCGAAGGTGAAACAGAAACATCTGTGATATGGGATTTTTTCACCCACACTACCGTATGCGCCAGTTATGACAGTACCAATTTAAAACAAAAAATCAAATATTGACACTCACCACTTTTTGGCTGCATTTCCATTGCAAGTAAAGTTAAGTTCATTCGATGAAGGCCCTTGTGCGCTATATAGCTCTACCGAGCGCAAACTTATCGCTCTTCTACGTGGGATAAACCAAAGACAAGTGTACTTTCCACTTTATTCCATGACAGCTCAGGGTTAGTTTCATAATTCTGCCGGCGTCAAAATTCTGGAAATGCAACTTCGACAAAACAGAGTGGAATATGTAAGAAGCTTGCCTGGTTCTTTTTTACCTTTGTTTTACTTTTAAAAAGTCAAAATTTTGCTTAAAATAGCAGAATAAGCCAATTTTTATTGCTTAGCTCCAAATTTTGAATGCAGAATTTAAAAAAGCAGAATTTTTTTTCGGCAAAGCTGAATTTATGACCCGTTCCCGACATCATTGTGGTGCACTATTTCAGCACTAAGTACCCTGAGGATTTTGTCGGGTCAGTATTTTTTAGTGCTCTAAAAAATTTGACGCTTCAGTTCATTTATAAGCTGTGCACTATCACGGTGTTTTATAATTTCACGGTGCGGTGTGCACTCTTGCGTTTGATGAAGTTTGATGGAGTTTTTTTTTAACAATCAGCTGTTTTAACCTTAAGGGAGTTGGGAGAGAATTCGAAGAGCACACTTGGGCAAGTTGCATCGAATGTTTATAGTCTAAATCTTTATTTTGTTGACGTTTCAGTAGCTTTGGACACCAGCCGGCAAATTGTCACGGATGGCACAAGTAAAATGCCTTAAAAGTGTAAAAAAAAAACAATAATTGCAAATATCAAAGCCAGCGCTGAAAAATACTTGTCCTATGATCAAAGAATATCAAGAGACCAAAAAATATTTTCCGCTTTTCATTTTGTAAACAAACCCCATCAGCTGTCATCATCTTGGTGAACACAATCACCAATGAATTCAAATTGTGATTAGAAAACCGAATTTAAAAAAAAAAAAACAGAATTTAAAAAAAAAGAATTTTGATAAACAGAATTTCAAAAAAACAGAATTTGGGAAAAACACAATTCAGAGGAACAGAATTTTGAAATACAAAATTTATCATACAGAATTTTGATCCATTCAAAATTATGACCCCAAGCCAACATTTTTTGACCAATTGCGAGGAATTGACTGATGATGACATAAACTGAATTAAGGTCCAATAAGTTAGGTAGTAAGTCGATTTCTAGTAAAATTTTAGTTAAGATTTCGTGAAGTCTAAACTCTGCAATTTTATTTCAAAATTATTTCTTGCTGCTTATTTGCAGGGTCGCTATAAAATCAACTAAAGATGGCTTTTAATCTATGTTATCAAAGCTGCATTTACAACCAGCTCGCTATAGTTATGAGCCAGTTATTCGATTAACCTCAGAAACCACTTTAAAACCTATTTCTATTTTCAAAAGTCGTTATTCGAGCAAATTCCTTATCCACGCAAACGCCATTTAAGTTGGGTTTTTTGCGGGAAATGCAAAAATGTTGAAACCTTTTGAGCCAGCAAACTCTATTTAAGATGCACTTTTTGCGGGAAATGCAGTAATGTTGAAAGCGAAGTAAGTGTTGAAACCCTGTAAGCCTTTGTTTAACAAACATCGTGGGTTATAATGCAACAGTTACATGGCGTGAAACTTCGCGTTTTAATAATCAAAGACTGCTTCACAGTTTACGAAAGCTGCATCTATTCTTTTGTGAATGATCTAGTACAAGATTCTAGACCTAAGTCTTACCTCGGTGCAAGTTTTAGGTAAGACTTTATAAATTTCAATAAATTTTTCTATAAATTTCAAGAAAAACATGGATTTTGACTGCTATTAAGCTTTACTAAGAATAGAATAAGAAACAAAATTTAGCACATAAAGTACACCGGATACTATTTTAAACTTTGCGTATACAAAGTTTTTGGCCACGCCCATCTTTAGAGGTCAATTTCACAAAACTATTGAATTTGAACCAAAAGATTACATTTTTGCGTAAAGTTTAGCCGCAACTTGTATATTTCTAATATACAAGTTGTATTTTTGTATATTTGTATATTTCTATTTCTAATATTAATTTTCGGTTAAAGGAGTTGGACATGCCACGCCCCTTTTAAAAAAAAGGAAACAAAACTTATAGAGAATACATTTTTTACATCTCTTCTTTCTTCTTCTTTCTATTTAAAATAATGCATGAATGGTAACAGGATGGGGATGGAAAATAAAAAAATAAACGAATGATAGGGAGATAGGAATTTAGAATAGGAATAGAAAGGAGAATAGAAATGAAAAGGAGAATAAGAATAGGGTATACCGCGGTCCGTTAGAGACGGACCGAAGCTAATACGCACTGTTGCACTTACTCACTGGTTTTAACTATGTTTGCTTTCAACTTCTAATCGCGTCCATCAATTAACGAAAATCCAATCCCAGATCCAAATTTAAGGATAAAAAATATCCAACAAATTTAGCTCCACCCTGCGGTAAAGTTATGCCAAATTTCTTTCCGCCTCTAAATGAATTCAGCAGCAATACGCGTAAAAGAATGCTAATGAATTAACCCTTGAGCCTAATCTTGAGCGTACAGCATTATACTGGAATTCTTTTTTTGAATGAGCTCCTACGCGCAGTGTTTGCCGCGTAATTTAAATCCTCAAAATCTCAAAAGCAAAGAGCACCAGTACCTACGATCTATCCTTGACGCCTTCCTACTATCCTACTTCTATAATGTGGATACTGTCCACAAGGTCTCGAGTTCTCGTATCCCTGTCGAGGCAATGAACGTTTTTTCACGGTATCACTTCCACGTAACAAACACTTCGAGAATATTATTTGTCATGACCATGAGAAACCTCTCAATTCGCAAATCGTTCAGAACCGGGAAAAGAAAAATTTCAGGTGCCCTCAATGTGCTTAAGAACACCTGTAACGCACACATCATGCAGGGTTGTGAAAGGGCTGGCCATGGCTCCTTTAAGCTGTAAGTACCAGCCCGCTTAGTATAGACAATGAAAGGCGAAACAACTTAAGGTGATCCTGAGCCAGGTTTGAGAACAAAGTATGCTTGAGTTTTGAGAACAGGTTTTCGATCGAGTTTTTATTGCGAATCTAACCCAAATCTCCCGCGTGGTAAGTGTATGTGAAGTCAACTTTGGGAAAGATTCAATCATTGTTTAGGCTGAAATCCTTGTCTTTAACATTTGCGCTAAAACGTTGCTGCGCTAATACAAAAGGCAAAACCATATTAATCTCTTTGGACAGACAAGCAGTTCTTAAGGCGCTTTGCTTATCTGTCGTAAAATCAATGCTTGTCCCGGAAACATGCGTGAAGCGTGACCATCTTCGAAATGCCCAACCTAGTCTTTCTTGACTTGATCCCAGCCCATAGATTTTCTAGCAAAAAATGTCTCGCAACAACACCAGTCATATGACCTGAATCCTTCTGTGGGTCAGCAAAAGACTTTTTTAAATCTGACTCGCATTCAATCCAATTAAATGAGTTTTGTCTTAAATCACCTGGATTAAAGTGTCCAACTTTTCTTGGATTTTAAACTTTGCATTAGCTTAATTTTGATATAAAATTTGCTAATGTTTAGGTCGCAAAAAGATAGATTTTTTTAAAAAAAATGTCAGTATATTTTAATGGTGCCGATGATTGGTGCGCAAAAAGCAAAAAAAAATTCTCCTGTTTTCTAGTCTAATATTTTTTACCGTGTATGGATCTAATTATGTTACGCATTTAGAAAAAGGCATTACGGTCAACTCCTGATGACCTTCTTGCTTGCCATTACCTCAAGGTGTTTCATTGCTCATTCCTTGCTATCATTATTGTGCCGGAGCATAACATTCAGGACATGCCAGAATTTTAATCGCCCGCAATCGCACACAAATGGCGAAAAGTATACTGAGACACTAAATAAACAAACATTTCCACGAATGTGTGGTGTGTGTTTGGATGTGTCTATTCAAGCAAAGACATTGTATTAAATTAATTCAGAACCTTTGTCCAGGAATGAGTTTAGTTCTTTTTGCGGTGGCGATTAGGGTGTGAACTGTGGGTTATTTTAGAATTCCGCCGGTTTCGCATTATTTGATTATTCAGAAAACGAATGCAATTGCGCTTCGTTATCATCGTTTCCCTTTTGGTCTGCGGCGCCAGTACAACTGAAATGCACATCCGACTAGGTGCCCTATATCAAGGTGGTAAATGTTTTTATCACTCTTCTATTCTCCTCCTTACTGTAAAGGACCACTAGCTGCAGCGAGGAATGTTTTTAGTTTCTAGCAAAACCTTCAACTTTCACCAGTTGATTCACAGCGTGGATTCTACGACCGGGAGTGAATTTATATTCGTTTTGATAAGAGTGTTGACATAACGTTTAGCATCCACATCAAGGAGGCTAACCGATGTTTTTCATTTGGACAGCTTTTCAAGCAGGACATAAGAATTCACAATTTATTTGAAAGCCAATGGCACCCTGATAAGCTCTGTACAGACTTTTTGGATTTTAAAAAAAAAAGCGTTCGAGTAAATGTAGCCGATGCTGAGAGTTACGTTAGAAATGTCCTAGTCGGGTTCCGATTTGGCGTTGATCAATTTGGGCATGTACAAAAAAATCGAAATGTATAACGATCGACTGGCTTATATGTAGGAACACTTAGGTTATATGTATATCAATTCTCCTAGTCCGACAGAAAAATTGATAAAGCCGTCCGTCCGTTGGTCCGTATGTAAAAAACTTTTGGGCCTTCAATTTTAAGCTAAAAAGTTGAACTTTGGGCTGGAACTCCATTGGATCAGATCAATTTTGAAAATTATTTGAAAACGCCCACAACAGACCTGTATGTGTGATAATCTCCATAAAAAACAAGTGGGAAAGTGCAACAGTCCGACTGTGACGGATTCAGTTCGGCTGTGACGGATTGCAAAATACCCTACCCTACCATAAAAGAAAACTGCCCCGCCTCCAAAAAGTGGGCGGAATATAAAAGTATAGCTGTTGAATGCTTTATACTAGGTGGCTAAAACTCCACCTTTTCAACCAAAAAAATAATTTTTTTAACGCGACGCCCACAAAAGTGCGCGAAGGCATATACTATATATACAAGAAAATATATTAGAAAATGCTCATAATACAACTTTTGTCGTATAATTTTTAGTAAAATTTCATATATATTTATTGAAAAACAGTCATTTTAAGTTAAAATCCCTTAAAACAGTAGGCGTGGTCAATGAAAAGGCCAAACTTTTTCCGCTACCTCAAAGACAATTATAAGGCAATGTTACATACCAAAAATTTGTACCATTGTAACATAGCTAACATTTGGAAAAAAGTATTTTTTTTTAATTAGAGATACAGGCCTTTGGGCGTGTCTGTGGACGGATTCCAGCCGACTCACCAACTTTCAGTTCTCTAGCTTAAAATTTAAGGCCTAAAAGTTGTTTACATACGGACGGAAGGACATGGCTATCTCTAAAAGGTCTTAGGGGTTTGCGGTGACTATTTCCCTGCGTTACAAACTATAAAACAAAATTTATAAACCCTGGGTAGGGTATAAGAACACTTAAATCAAGTTTTAGCTATGTAGCAATAACGTTGGAATATCAATTTTAAGTATGAGGCGTTAGGTCTTATTGCCCAAAAACACAACGCCCAAATTTTAAAATGTCATACCGCCCAAAAAGGAGATATTGTTTGAATCTCAAGGTGTAAAGCGTCAGAACACCCTAATGAAATATCATATCGCCCAAATCTACTATTAGTTAGTTAGTTAGATAGACTTTATTTACTTCATACAATTTGGTATTGTTTACAATCTTGCAGTTTAAGCTCAGTCATTTATGGTTTGGCTTAAGGTCGTCTACCAGATTGACAATCAAGTTTTGTAGATAATATAATAATCTATATTATATTATATTTTTTATCAATAAAATAAAAAAAAAATATAAAAAATAAAAAACAAAAAGAACCAAAAGTAATCAAAAATCGCCTTCCAAAATGCGGGTTCTATAGCTGGTTGCAGTAACCTCCCATCCAAGGCTGCCATTCAGTATGCTGAGTACCTCGTCTAAGTCCAGTGAAGTTGCGCGAAGTATGTCACGCGGAATTCTCTTGAAATGGGGTATCTTCCTATAAAATGGTGTACGTCCTCTCTTTCTTTAAGGTTGCACAGATCACATAGAATAGGTAGATCAGGTCGGTGCGGGATAAAGTGGAGACTTATTAGCTCGCCTCCAAGTTTAAAAATTGTACTGATGAAATGCATAGAGTAGTGATTATGAAAGTAAGTTGAGCCGTTTTCAATGAGGTTGAAATTCAGCCTGCTGTAAATCAATCGGTGCTGCGATGCGCGCGCTTCATCCAAAAAACGATCATATAAGACATTGCCTGCTTTTATCAAAACGCGTTTTAACATAGGCTCTATCGATGCAAGATGTGTGTTTGCCGAAATATTTAAGTTTTCTCCAAAGCTCGCAGCCAGCTCCTCCCACTTTTGTACCAAGGTACCTCTTGTCGAGATTATGTGCTCCAGCACAATCCTCGGCAGCCTTCCTTCTTCCATCCTCGAGATCCTTGCAATGTAGTCAGCATGCAGCTTAAGTGTGTCCAAAAAAGCGGTGGGACGGATGTTTCTAAGTGAAGCATGTAGATTGGGGTACATGTTGGAAGCCTAAAGATTCGCCTCAAAAATATCATAAAAATTTTTCAACTTCCTCAAAAAAAAAACAATAACCCCAAATTTGGGCACCGTATAGCAGTACAGAAGCGGCGGTTGCCCGAGATAGTTTGATTTTCGCCGAGTGCTCGATATACTTGTTGTCGATGCAGCGACCCCAAACAGATGAAATACCTCTTTTAGCTGCCGCTAGCTGGGAATCGAAATGCTTTTTCATGTTAAGACTCGAAGTTGTAAGTAATTTTACTATTACTTTTCTAAAAAGTTTTTCTATAAACTTTTTAACTATTACTTTTACTATAAATTTACTATTTATTATTTACAACAACAAATTTTAAATGTGAGCGTTGTGGTTTTGGATGATAAGGCCTGACCCTCGGGCGCGTATGGTCTTATTGCCCATAGCCATCAGCCAAATTAAAATATGTTATAATGCCCAAAAAAGTGACATATCACTGAAATCTCAAATGTAAAGCGTCACAAAGCCCAAATGAAATGTCATATCGCCCAAATTTACGAATTTTTCACAGCAACAAAGTTTTTAGAAAATTTTTTTTTTGGCGTTGTGACATTTTTAAGTTTGGGCGTAATGGTTTTGAGCGACATGATCAAAAGCGTGAGGTCTTATCGATCAAAACCAGAACGCCCAAATTTGGAAATGTCATTATGCCCAAAAAATTTAAAATAGTAAACTAAAAAAGCGCGTAAAATTAACATTGGACATGCGCCGCGTAGCAGCGTCCTAAGCACCTGCATGGGAGGCCTTAGGTCGGCCGGTGTATACACTGTTTGCTTTCCGGGATATTGAGTTCGAAAATTAAAATCCCGGAAAAGTAAACACGGGAACACGAAATCCCGGAAATTAAACAGTGTTTGGGTCTTAAAAAAAAGACTCCGGGTGTCTCTTCGACTTATGCGCCGCGCCGGCTGGCCTTAAGGTCCCGTATAAGTCGCACCTGCATGTACTTCGCATGCAGGTGCTTAGGGTGATTTTTTTGAAAATCAGGCGATTTTCTAGTTTTCTTTTCTAATTTTTTTTTTTTTTTTTGACATTTTGACATTTTTAAATTTCGGCGTTCTGGTTTTGGTCAATAGAACCTCACGCTTTTGTCATGTCGCCCAAATCTAAAAATGTCATAATGCCCAAAAAGGCGACAAATCGCCCAAATGAAATGTCATATCGCCCAAATAGACGATTTTTTACCAAAACAAATTGTTAAAACATTTTTTAGGAGCTATTGCCTTTTTACATTCGAGCGTTATAGCTGTGACCTTAAAGACCATATGCCAGTTCACGTTGGGTTTTATCGCCCAACACCATGACGCCCAAATTTAAAAATTTCATAACACCCAAAAAAGCGACATATCGCCCAAATCTTAAGTTTTAAAGTGTCACCAAATGAAATGTCGTATAGCCCAAATTGAAATTTTTTAACAACAACAAATTGTTGAGAATTTTTTTGGGCGTTGTGATATTTGAAAATTCGGCCGTTGCGGTTTTTGGCGATAAGATCATACGCCTTGAAGCAAAGCCTTGGGAACTCCTTAAAGGCGCAAAAAAAATTGTTACCCCAGCATTAACCAAATCCAGGCTTAAATGAGAATTAAACTTTTTTTAAAGAATCTTTTTCAGTTCGTATTGGTAGCTGTCGGTCTTTTACATAAATCTGCGTAAAAAGGGTGCTCATGACCTCAAAGAAGACAACAAAAAAAAAATACAATGGGTTTTATTTAGTTTGAGGAAAGGGCGTTTTTTCGTGAGGGTAATATAGCTATCGTAGCATTTTACCCTCTACATCATTTAAAAATCTATTTGAAAAACTCGCGTTTTTTTTATTTGTTTTTTATAACGCGAACAAAATATTACTCAGTACTACCAGGCATTGATGAATAATGCTGTTTCCAAAAATATGTTGGTTGAATAAAAAAAAAATATGTTAGCCATTTTCCCCACTAAGATTTAGTGGGGAAAATGGCTAACATGCTAAGTCTTACAATTTTTCTTACGTTACCCCATAGCTTTTCCAATTACGAATATTTTAGCATCCTTTACCATCTGGGATTGTTTTTTGGGGGCAAGTTTAATTTCTGAATCGCCCGAAATATGCTCCTTGAACGCGTAGCGTAACGTAGTTTTACTTTGTCAGCAACAAAATAGGGCGGGTTTTAGTTCTTGGAACGGTCGAAATTTGTATGTTTCTTTAAAGCTCCTAATTTTACATTGTCAGCAACAATGAAACTAACATTTCTTGATCAGCTCATCCTGACGTCATGCTCTATGCGCCGCTTAAAAATTAATTCTCATATTCTCTTTTTGGACCTTAGGCTTCTTCCATACTTGCGCGCCTTATAGAATACGTTTTAATTTTTTGGACAGAAAAAATGAAAACGTACGATTGATTCGGTCAGAAAATCTTCACGATATGACTTTTTTTTGCAACTACTTGCAGCTTTCTCCAAAAATTGTGATCACGTGATCACTTTCCAGGTGCTGCATTCAAATTATATGTTGTTTGTTAATTAGTAAATCAGCTCTTTGTCGATCTCTACTTTTCACTTTGCATTTACTAAAGACATCAATCAATCAATTTATTGCAGCATACAAAACTTAAAGATTGCATTGTTTCGGTTAGAGAACAAAAATGATAAGATTGTGATTGTGAAAGATTATTTATTGTGTTGTGCAAGACAATTTTACAATTAGAATCTGGAAAAGAATTATTTCGAGCAATGCTATCCAGGCGTGTTAAGAGTTCTTAAGAGCCTTTAACTGGTTCCGCAGAATGGTTCAGGTCCTATGAGTGGTAAAGTTGCCCCACCTTTAGCGAACGAGTCTGTTAATTCCTTGCTCTCAAAGCCATTGTGGGCTGGAATCCAGTGAAGGTTGTTTTTGGAAAGTTCTTGGATGGCCATGACTGTTTTAAATAAAGCTTCGATTTGATAATGTGGGAGTCAAGCGTCTTGAGAGCTGCTTGGCTTTCCGAGAAGATGAATATTGTTCTTCCTCTTGTGCTGGAACCTACCGCCTGGAAAATGGATAAGCTTTTGCCGAGGCTAACTGAATAGTCCGCCTGAGGCAGTTCTCCATTAATACCAGCCGGGTCCCTGTCTCCATTTAAGAGCCGTCTGTATACCAGACAAGGTCAAACCGCGAAGGAATTGGTTTGAATTTTTCCCATCACTCCCTTAGGGGGATCACTACAAAGAACTTTTTCTGGAAGCTACATTCTGTATATGCTTGCAAAATATAGCTTCCAGAAAGTTCTTCGAGAGGCATGCTGAATGTGCTTTCAGATTCTAAGTAATTAAGCAAAGCTAAGTGGCAGCCTTGTAAGTGTGGTAATCTATGTTATTCGAATGGAGCAAACGATAAATGGTCAGAATTGCTTCCATTCGGATATGTGTTTGAATAGGTGTTAATGGCCATAGTCGGAGTGGAGCGAAGACATCCCGCCATGCAGACTCCAGCTAGTCATGTATTCAGTCTAGCTTTTTCACCGTTGTGACTTCGTTGCTCTCTGTCCACCACACACCAATATCTCCAGCAGATTCGACGGCAGATCCATAAGGATCTGGTGCCTCTATTTACGGGCCGTTCTAGTTTGCTATCCATACTGATGTTGATCTGCATAATTGCCATAGACCGACCTTCATAATTTAAAGAACTTCTACTTTGATTAAGTAATATTATATGTGTTTTGTTTAATGAAAACCTTTAAACTGGCTTTTGGCTCAAACTTTGAAATCGTAGTTCGGTTGCGGATATATCGATTTTGTTTTGGAGAAGCCGATGCTCTTCCCTTCTTAAGCCTGAAAGCTAGGTAGTAGATACATCTCGAATCATGGCCGCTGTTAGGCTTCTACCACAAGATGTAGGTACCTTCTTGTGGTAGAAGCTTTATAGCGACAAACTTGTATAGATCACCTTGTAAGCGCTGCAAGCGACCACCGCGCCTGGCAATCTTAAACTCATAAAAACTCATCGGTTTACGAAATCTATGCTAATTGTAAGAGTGTGTGTTTATGGTAAAAATACCTAGACAACACTTCTAGTCTAGTCCTCACTGTCTTCATTAAGTTTGCACCAGCATTTGAAAACAAAACAGACAAAATATTCTACAAAAAAAACCGTCATTTCGCCAAACAGCGTATTGCGTTGGTTCATTAAGCCCTGTGGAATCTCCACTCCTGGTCCTGACTAAAACGAAATAACCATCTTGTAAAATTTTTAAGATATAAAACTTTCATAAGAAAATAGACTTAATTGCGATTTCCATTGAAATCCCATTAAGACTGTAGCATACCGACTACAACGATTCGCACAACGTCCGCCCTGCAGATGGTTATTTCCCTTTGCATAGTCGGATTTGGATATCACCTCTAAATTTGCATTTGCCTATTCCTCTGTCGCGGAAAACTCCTTGAGCTATGTTGAGATTATTTGAAGAAACTTGATGGAAATCACATTGCACAATTGGAAACTTTTCTGTCCCCTTTTGCCATATTTTATGGAGTTTTCTTTTCAATCTTTTTATACAATTTTTTTTCTTATATAGCGAAGAGGAAAAGAAAATATGCCATATTCCTTTTCATCCTTAACTTTATCCAAATGCAGCTCGGTTAGTTGACATAGCCAATAAGGACGAAGGTACAAGTATACATATTCAACTGAAACATCAGGAGCGGCCATAGTTGGCCTGGTATAAATGGAGAAGAGGATTATGATAACCTCACTTGTGAAAGATAAGTAGAGTAGCACTGGCTGGGGTAGAAGGAAAACAACCATTGGCACTCGAAAAAGTTTGTTTCTTCAGCTTTTGAAAGATTGTATTTGAAGAGCGCGTTGGGTATGAGAATAAATCATCTATGTTTAGACTGACTGAACTTGGGTGTACTTTCTTAATTGAGCGATGGAAAACTGCTGTGCCCAGGGTTGTTGAATGTTTTACATGCAGCCATATAGATACTTCAGTCAGTTCCTTTCGAAAGGAGTCTTACACACACACATAATCACTCCATTCAGAGGTTAATGTTATTTCAAACGTACCCTCGTTACTTTATACACTTTTCGATGTTAAGTCGCACGAAGAGAAACGTTTAAAATACCAAATGACTTGCGATAGTCTTCCTACAAATAAGCTTCATAAATATTACAGCCAGATGCCTGAGACACGTCTATCTGAATGGGAACTTTACGTGACTCCTGACGGCCACTTCCTCGACCAGAAAGTGCAACCAAACACACAACAATGTCACTTGTACAGTTTAAGTCACTCAGACGTGTATAAACGCTGTTATTCCCTAATGAAATATAGCAAATTGCAGTCATCATTTTCTAAAGCCACCCTTTCTTCCCATCCACCCAAAGTGCATGCGAAGTGCCCCCTGTCTGTGCGCTCCATGTGTTGCCTGTGTCCTGCAGTTACTCAAATAATAATGCCAAGAAGCAAACACAAAAGCTATCTGACATATCATGTAGCAAGAGTTGAAGAGAACTATTAGACTCTTATAATAAGCTCGTGAATATCCGCTTACAACGAGAGAGAGAATGTGTAGGTAAAACGGCGTGGGACGACAGGACGCATCCAACAAAAAATCGCCCTTTTAATGGGCACTGACGTATGCACAAGGACAAGGATAAAGGACGGTTACTGTGTATAGTTAGTCAACCCGCCTGGGCGACGATGCTCTCGGTCTCTGCAGCAATTATGTCATGTCTTTTATATTTCAATTTTGTGCGAGTTTTACAGCTCTGACACAAGGGTTTTCAGAAACAGAAAGCGTCTCCCAATGAATTAGTGTTGTTTTCTACAAAACAGAAAAATATTTCTTTTAATTTTGAACAATGGCTGCATTTGAAATATGGCGTTTGTTTTAATTTAGCACATAAAAACTGGAAGGAAGCCTTGACCCATCATCATTCAAAGGAAAGTTTCATTTAGTTTTGCTTTCATTCACTAAGAAGGATTTTGTGCAGAACAAGGAACTTTATGGCTGTTATGTCCAGTAAAAACGATTGTTGTATTTTGAAATTATTTCAAAAATGAAGTTCTTCTTTTCCGTATAGCTCGGGGGCTAAAAACTATAACGTAAATATTGTGTTGACACAACATTTGTTCAATTGTTGTGTTAATTGTTTTATAGATGCGAACAAGTTATAATTTTCGAAAGTAAGGTCATCACATTTCAAAATACAGACAAATTGAGTCATACCTGCTCGTACAAGTCTGTGTTCAAGTGCTGTTGAAGTTGCATTCCGCCCTCACATGCCCATGTTTCCAGGGGTCGACCGACTCTTCTTGAGTTAAAGGGTTTAATTTCCATTACAATTCAAGCAACTGTCACCATTCCTAAAAATATGCGGTCGATCCGCTCCGATTGTGTCGGGACATGTACAGGCACCCTACCTTTTCTCTTTTCTATACTATTTAGAATTGTGGCTTAAAAAAACCCACATAAAGACGTCGAACGAAGTCAAATTGCGCGATCTTAGCTATCTACGCTCCCGATAAGGCTTTCAGAGAAGTATCTGCTCTTTCTCAGAAAACACACTTTTCCTTCAACACCCAATGCAAAGCCCAACTAAAGACCCACAAGCCACAAAATTTGTCAATTTGTAGTCTGCAAAAATTCAAGTTCTTGTAAGCGGAGCGGATTTGACTCAGATTCTCCCCCACACTCTAAAGCACCGCGCGGGGTGATATTTTTAGCAGATTTTGTGGTTTTGTTGCAGTACGGGTGTTAGCCGATTGCTTACTGATCCAGCCAACGAATGCGAATGTTCCTGTCGGTAGGACGATATGGGGAACGTTAAATGAGCCAAGTGTGCGAAATGTTGCTGGAACAGAAGATTCGCTATCGTAAAACAATTTAATCATTCATGCAGCTGAACTGAACCTCTGTTCAAATGAACTTGTGATTCTTTTGCCATGACAGACTTAATAAATGACAGCTAATTTGACGGATATAGCTTCAATATGCCCTATTGGAAAACCCTTTATTCGCATGCTCCGAAAAAAGGACATAATAAGGGAAGATATTCCGGAGGGCTAAACCAAGTGTATATGCTCTAATTACTGGCACTGAACATTGACATCGTGTCAAAAATGAAAGGCATTATAAAAATTGAGGCAGCTAAGGGGTAAAGCTGTTACTCCTAATAACGACATCTCTCCCGAAATCTAGCCAAAAAAAAACCCTTGCCAAACGCTGGTGTCATTTGTATTAAGAAGGAACCTGTGTAGGAAGGTCCTACACAGACGAACTTTACGGCCTGTATTGCGACAACCGCCTTCCCCAAAAACTATGCATTGGGCGTTATAAATTTCTGGGACAAGTTAAGCGCATCCATTCTCCATGCCGCAGGCCTGTGAATCTGTCCCGGCGCAACAGTAAACGACGCGCGAATTAATGAATGAGGATGTCACCGTGCCAGATAGAGATAGGGGCTGGGGCTGGGTAAGATGATAAATGCAGAAAAGGAATCAATCAGGAATGTCCCTGATGTAGTGCCATATCCCTTTTGTGGAGCTATCCAAAGAGCTAACCACGTTGATCTTAAAGTTAATCTTTACTTACTTACTTACTTAAGGTGGCGCTACAGTCCGGGGTGGACCTGGGCCTCAGCCAACAAGCTTTGCCAGCCAGCTCTGTCTCTAGCTAGCCGAAGACAGACTCCGGCGCAAGCCCCAGGCGGGACTCAGAGAGGTTCTTTACCTGATCCTACCACCTGTTTCTTGGCCAACCAGGGAGGGCCTGTCTGGCTGTCTGCATGATTATATAACCCATGTGGTATTGCTGGATATTGCGGGTTGCCTCCTTGACTGCGAGGACCTCCGCTTGAAAGACCTTGAAAGAATCGGGCAATCTTATTGTTCGCTGATAGTGGTTAGGAATTATCCTTTGGTCATCGGCGTTGACCACCCCCTAAACTCTCCCACGCCCATTCTAATTAGTATCTCATTGACTAACAGTACCCATAGAAGTGGTGAGATGACTCCTCCTTGTGGGGTGCATCTAGAGGCAGTCACCTTAACAACACTATCGCTTATGGATGCAATAATCACTCTATTGTTAAGCAGATTTATTATAATCAGATTAATTAGAGCTTGGTCAACGTTAAGATTTTCTAAATCTTATTTAATTGCGCAGGCTTGGGCTGCTGATATCAATTAAGGGTAAATTTGATTGCGAATGTGCATATCCATTAGTTTTTCTAGAGTTTTAAGCATAAAGGACGATAGGCTGATGGGCCTTAAATCCTTGACAGTCGTGTGGCTCGATTTCCCTGCTTTTGGAATTAAGATAACTTCAACCTTCCTCAATATTTTGGGGATATGACCAAGTTGTCGACAGCGGGGTTGTGTGTTTCTGTTAGTTTGTGTGTGTTTTATTTTCAAGAATTTTTTCCATTATTTACAATTTGCAATTAAGCATTGGCTTAAACCGTCAGCCTTTAGAAAGTTTAATAGACTTTTGACTTAATGGACTTTGAAGTTTCCTAGTTTTCAAAACAATTTTTGCTTTTAGATTTTCGCTTTTAAGTTTGTTAATTTTTTAACTGTCAAAAGTTTCCATTAATAACTCTTTGGCGGTAGAGACCTGCAACTTTTATGTAGGGGGATAGCACAACCTAGTTCTGTCCATTTAAGATCGCTTGCATTTCACAGACCGTTAAATTTTTTTTTTTTTCAAAATGATTTCGGCGTGACTCCTTCAAAATAGGACAAATACCTAGGAAATGAGAAACATCCTCTTTTTCCCGTAAGTTACTGATTATCAAGCTCCGCTCTGTATGGCATATAACCCAGATGTAGCAGTTCTCCTCTTGCCTTGAAAACAGCAGAAATAACTTCTATGCTATACTGGTCGTGAAAAAAGTTTCTTTCACCGAGGTTATGTTGCAGTGTTCTGTACATTAGTCTGGTTTCACTTCCTCGTGCCTTTTCAATGTGTTTCCTGATGAAGTATTCCTGAACGTTGTTCATCAGGTCCTTGTGTGCGCTCTCCCATGTCGAAGAATCCTCCACTTCGATCGAAACATTGTGTTGATCACCCAGCTCCAACCAGTCCTTAAAGAAATGCAGCCTACAAGGGGTAGGCAATTGACAGACAAGGTAGAGCTGAAATGTCATAGTAATTATTGTTTGTATAGAAATGCTCTACACATGCTCCAACTTGGTCGCGTTAGTGTGCCATCAAAAAAGCACCATTTTTGGGCATGGCCGTTTAGCATGCATAATCCTTGCTAAAGTTTATTCTGAACTGCATTTAAAAAAAGCATGAAACGCTCCCATGTGGGTGAGGCAGCATTATGTCTCAATTACACTCTTTAAATTACACATGGAAAAACATTTTATCAAACCTGATTTACTCAAGTTCAAATCACAATCGATTCAACTTTAGCACTAAAAATTCAACACTTAATTTCAATTCAATCGCTTTTTACGTCAGCTATCGATTTTCACAATACAACGCTTTAAATACAACTGTGTTGTCCAAGCCTGTCATCCGTGTTCAAAATAATCACGTCCCAGAAGCTTTCCCCTTGGTAATTTTCCATTGGTATTTTTCCACTATTACTTTTTTATTGGAGGGGAAATTCGATATAGAAATTCGAACTTCGAATGTCTGTTTGCTGTCAGCTGAAGTGAATCGATGATCACAATCAGTCTGTTTTGTGCACTAGTATTTTGGTAATGCTCCGCGCATTACGCAGAATTTCTGAATGAGTAAACTACATTTCAAGGGATTGCGCAAATTATTATTATTCATTAGTTGGACAGGAATGTTCCACATAATTATGTATACAGAACCAGCTACCAGGACTTTAAGCTGTGGGTGCGTATTTTTGTATTCATCGTGGCATACACAGAGAACGTAGTGACTGCACAAATGAAAGCTCTCCCTCCCATTGAGCGCAAAGCTGGTTCAAAGTATCGCAACGGGGCAAAGCCGACAAAGGCTGCTTTGCGAACTCCGCTTTAATTTGCCTTATTACTTGGTAGGACCCAGTCTTGCTGCAGCTTAGGCGATTTTTCATATTTACAATGTGGGTTGTAGAGCCATGCCAGGTATCCCTCGTTGAGTTCAGGTGCTGTTTCTCTCGTATCGTACCTAGTCCTTATGCGGTCACTCGCAATTTTTATATTACTTTCGGATCTCTGGTGAATATCGTTAATGCTTTCTCTAAGATCCACTACATAGTCCTCTTCGCATTTTGGATCTTAAGGGGAATTTCGAATCTTAACTCACTGGGTAGTCCGGCAGAACGCCTCGGATGGATGTTGCTTATACGAGTTAACTAAAAAATAGGCAAATAAATAAATCAAAATCAATCTCAAATTTTGTGTTCGAAGCCATTTATCCCTCACTTAACTTAAATGGCATTTAGACATTTCCTAGATACAACCACTACATAGTTTCTATATCATTTCTACTCTTCTTTTTCAGACTGAATCCATTAAAATTAATCTGGAGAGCAAAATCCCATTCTACCATCTAGAAGAGCAAATCGATAAATCTCAATATAATCAATCAGCTGTCACAATAATGCTGGATACATGCCGATTGGTGCGCGAAAACACCTCACGTGCCATCACTAGCCTGGACAACATGGTTTTGTATTTTATGAAGACAAAAGGAAGCGAGAATGACACCTCTCTTAAGGGTGTCCTGCACGTAAGTAACTAATGTTATGCCAGCCCGCAATACCTTTGTATAAACTCTATCTTCTTTTTTTCTCAGCTCGGAGAATTCTATGAATCAATACGTTGGCCAGCGACGCTTGGATTTTTAACCCTTCTACTACTTTTATGCACCATCCTTGTGATAGGTGTAGCGAGACGTTCACGATGTGCTTTAATATTCTTCAGTGTTTCGGGTTTATTTTGTATTATTGTATGTTGGCTGCTGTCTGGTATTTACTTGGCATCATCGGTGGCAGCTGGTGACTTCTGCATGCGACCCCACGAGTTCATGTGCCGCCAAGTTGGAATGGTAAGTTTAGATCCCGAGTTGTTTCCAAAAATAACCACAGTTCCATTAAAAATGTATATGTATCCTTGTTATGAACCACCAGGGATAATGCGAGTGCCTGGCTTCAAACAGCTCGACCATGGTTTTGACAGTTAATATAAGGATCCTTTTCCTTCTCTGTTCTCTAGGATCGTTGGTATTTATAGGAATATCTCGTTTCCGGTTCCATACAAACCGACTCGGGGCTGTCAACAATCAGTTTTGATTGGCGCGTCATTCCTTTCCAACGAGGCCCCGTTTTGGAAAATTTATCACATTGGTTTGGGGTTATCGGTTTGCAAAAATGTCTGCATCCGGCAGCGAATGCCGCAGAGGCGGAAGATTCAGTTTTTTTTTTTACTTTTCGCCATATTTTATCCTCCCTTAGTGCAAATATCAATTGCATAGCATATGTGTGCATGTGCACATGTATGTATGGGAACAACGAGTGAATGTGAGCTCAGAGAATTAAAATCCCTTCCGAATGGATTACTCGTTTATTCAATTCCATGGATCCCGTAGCAGGGAGTCAACATTCAGCAATGTGCTGGACTAGAAAATGAAGTAAGATATAGAGAAGATACCTTTCCCTGGAAATGTGTCACGGAAGCGGAGCCAAGCCCATCCTATCGATTTATAAAATTAATTTCCATTTAAAGGATAATAATGTTTCCCATTTGAACTAGACGCAACCAAGATGACACTAGGCGATGGGGACACATAAATCTGTAAAAACTGTACTATTCCCAAAAGTAGAGTGTCGCTGGTGATTGCAAAAGTTTCTTATTTAATGTTGTGCTTTTTTTATGGACCCAGTTTTATCTGCGATTTTGAGCTCTAAAGTTGTAAGTTGTACTATAGAAATGTTTTTTCCCAACGCAACTTGTGAGGGACTTCCAATCTTTCGCCTGAGAAATTTCATAGCAGCTAATGCTTTAATGGCAGATTTGAAAAATAATATTTATGTCGTTTTAAAGGTCCCTGGGACTTGTTTATTATTTTATAACCAAACTTCTGGTGGTGATATTTTTAAGGAACTATAAACTGATTCCATGATTTACTTAGCGGTTAGCAACGAACTTTATTGTACGTAAACTTTGGGTATGATAAGTTTAATTAATAAACAACCACCATTTCGTAAGATTCATAAAACCTAGATTTAAACTATTATTGTAAGAGATTTAAGCTATATCAAAATTAAGCATTTACAGCGTTTTCATTGCATTTTTTTAAATATGGAGTAGAAAACCATGCTTCGAAGGTCGCAGGGGTGAGGAAGGTCATGGTCTGACTCAACCTGTGCATTGTCAAATTTTTGGCAGTGTAGAGGCGATTTTGGCAAGACGGCTTATCGAAAAGAGTCCTCTGGATCAACACGGCCATGGTGCAAACATTCCTCTCATACGTATCAGTTGTATGGTAGAACAGACTTTCGGGGAAATATGCTCCGGCTTCTTTTACCAAACTTCAAAGGACTCCTGTCTTGGCCGCACAGGGCAGGAGCCTTCCCTACCCCGGCGTAAAAATGAAAGTCACTGACCCCTTTCAGATGTTTGGTTGTTGTGGTTTAGTATATCGGCATACATCGCAGTCATCCCAACATTTCCCTGTGCTTACGAGAAACTCAAGTATCAATGGCAGACTTGACAACAGATACAGGAAGATTCAGCGCAGGTTTAAATCCTGAAAAAGCCTCTTCTCAACCTTTGCAAGCTTAACCTTGCGAGCAGCCCCTCCCATTATGACGCTGAATTTTTCGCGCTGATAAGCGTGTTGCTTCTCACAGAGAGGGGGCGATCGAAGAGCAGCTCAAAAAGTCTCTCCAAGCCTTTCAGCTGGAATGAAGTCAGGCTTGATAGTCAGACTTACAAGCTTATGGTATGAACACGACTTTAAACATATGCCATAAGGTGGCTATGTAAGCCAAGGCAAGGCTAGCACTAAATGTTATTTTTTGCGTAGGCAACAGCTGACTTTAACCCCGTTGCAGCATAGCTGGGTAGATTCTATTTGGACCTAGTGGCTTGAAGCTGTCAAAAGATGCTATTGCATATTTGAAAGTGTCATCCGTCACCACTCTAGATGCAACATACGAGTTCAGCCGCATTGGGTACGTTAGTGATTCGATTTCCCAGAAAATGAGTCTCTAGGAAAAAACTGAAGATCTCCGCCTTGGGTAGGTACCATAAAGTTTACCAACTGAAGCAAGTTTGCTTGGTCTGCTCCTGTGAAGGTCTTTCACAAGCCTACTAGTTTCACTAAGGCTAATCGCACACATGACACTTTTAGTCACGCAACGGTTTGATTGCCTTTTTGAGTCCCATGGGCTTGTATAGGAATGCGCGAACACGAGCAAATGACATAAAACCAATTTTGGGCAACTTTTAGATCTGTCTTTGGTAAGAGATTTTTTAGTTGCTTACTGTTAGAAATGATTTCTAAGCGCAAGCAACTCTATATTCAAGCGTGGACGTTAAAACCTTTTATTTTTTCAAAGTCGCCTCGCTCAATTTTAAAGACATAAAAACTGCATACATACGGACCGAGGGACATGGCTTAATCAATTCGCCTGTCGGTCTCGATCATATCTCTGAAAGGTCGTAGGGCTCTAGGGTGATTATTTCACTGCGTTAAAAACTATGCTTTTAAGAATTAATATAGCCAGGGTCGGGTATAAAACTAACTGGTACTTGCGGATCAGAAGCACCGGCCTCACCTCTCACAATCATGCATGTTGTGTGCGTTACAAGTGTTCTTACACTCATGGAGGCGGAGGGGATTAAATTTTTTTTTACCGATTTCGAACGGTACATTGAGAGGTCTCTCATGACCGACGATAGTCTCGGAATGTTTCTAAGACCCTTACGAAGGCAGGACCGTGAAAAATAGTTTATTGCCCTGGCCGGGATTCGAACCCGGGACCTTGTGCAGTCCGATACACTCATCTACGGTACCCATAATCTCGTTTTAATTCACCAAATTTTGTGCGTTAATCCCGGTTCAAACTCTCCGAAACAGTCAGAACTTGCCGGTTTTTTTTTTCTATGTAAAATTATAGTTGCCGAATTGCTTTGCGAGTTTCTTTGAAAAATTACATTTGAGCATCTGAAACACAACTCACACTTCTTTCCTTGTTTTTTCTATGTGAAGAGACAGTTGGAAAAGCCAATAATTTCAAGAGTCGGAGATTTTAATAATTTTATCGACAGAGTAATTTTTGCACTAAAATGCTGCTTGTTGGGTTAACTCCAGACTCCTTTTGTTCCGGGACTTACTTACTTACTTAAGGTGGCGCTACAGTCCGGGGTGGACCTGGGCCTCAGCCAACAAGCTTTGCCAGTCAGCTCTGTCTCTAGCTAGCCGTCTCCAGTTTCGCACGCGAAGTTGGCTGAGGTCCCCTTCCACTTGCGTGCGCCACCTGAGTCTCGGTGCTCCTCTACCGCGCCGTCCCTGCCGTGTGGATTCGAAGATTTTCCGGGCCGGGGCGTTAGTGTCCATCCGCTCTAGATGACCCAGCCATCGTAGACGTTGAGTTTTGACTCTTTTGGCTAGGTCGGTATCGCTGTACAGCCCGTACAGTTCGATGTTATATCTCCTCCTCCACTCTCCGTCTATGCAGACGGGACCGTAAATCGTCCGAAGAATTTTCCTCTCGAAGCAGCCTAAAGTGTTTTCATCCGCCTTTGACAGGGTCCATGCTTCTGCACCGTAAAGCAGGACTGGGATGATGAGGGTCTTATATATGGACACTTTAGTTGCTCGAGAGAGGGCTTTGCTACTCAATTGCCTTCTTAGCCCAAAGAAACAGCGATTGGCAAGAGTTATCCTTCGTTTGATTTCAGCGCTGGTGTCATTGTCTGAATTGATAGCGGAACCCAGGTAGACAAATTCCCTAACTACCTCAAAGTTATAGCTGTCGATGGTGATGTTTTGTCCAAGACGTCGGTGTTGGGTGTCTTTTCTTGATGACAGCATATACTTGGTTTTGCCCTCAATCACTGCTAAACCCATATTCGCCGCTTCCGTCCCAATACTCACGAAGGCTTCACTGACATCACGCTTTGTTCTACCGATTATGTCAATGTCGTCTGCGTATGCGAGTAGTTGAACGGACTTTTGAAAGATTGTACCTCTGGTGTTGGCGCGAGAGTTCTGCACAATTCTCTCAAGTATGATGTTAAAGAAGTCGCATGACAGCGCGTCGCCTTGTCTAAATCCTTTTTTGACATCAAAGGGGTCGGTGAGGTCTTTGCCGACCTTGACGGAACAGCGTGAGTTTTCCATCGTCATCCAGCACAGACTGACGAGTTTGGCATGGATGCCAAAACTAGACATTGCGCTATATAGCTCGTCTCTATAGATGCTGTCATACGCGGCCTTGAAATCGATGAAGAGGTGGTGTGTATCGATTTGGAATTCCTGGGTTTTCTCCAAGATCTGCCGCAGTGTGAATATTTGACCAATGGTGGACTTTCCTCGCCTAAAGCCACACTGATATGTGCCTATCAGATTGTTGACAGTAAATCCGTCCGAATCCGAGGCTTGTTTCTGCTTCGTGACTGGTGTTTCTTTACGTGGATGGGAAGTCACCCCGACGACACGACCCCCAACCTGGAGGACCAGATCCTTTGTTTAGCTCTAAGGACGGAGAGTCGGATAGACCGCTCCTTATAGGCCTGAGCTCCGAATACGTCACCCATATAAGGTGTTCACTAAGTAGTTCGGCCTGACTGGAACTATGGATGCCACCGTTGATTCCATCTGGGGAATTCCTCCGCTGCCAATCTCCAGTTGAGGTTCTAGGCGAAAGATTTATTCGACATTGAAGAGAAGCCAGCTACTATAAATGTGAGCTACTATAAATGATACACAAAAAAATATTAAAAACACTACGATGTTTAATTTTAAAGCTATGTAGTTAGCTAGGCATAAGCACTCTAAAGTCGGCTACAATTTATTTTAAGTACAAACATTTATTTGTATCGAATTTTGATTAATTAAAGTCTCCTTTTGCGAATGCAAATGCAAATGCAATGCTGAGGTTCTAGGCACCCGGTGTTCACCACGGGGAGGTGAGAGTAGTAGTTGATAGACAGGCATATCTTTATTTTACTCATGTTTAATTCTGCAAGGAAAACTTGCCCTTAGCGGTTCGAATCTATTTTTTATATGGCAATGCCCCGCAGCTATCAGTAGTGCTAAAGTTTTGACTCAAATGTAACTGCTCCTAAGGAAGGCGAAAAATACCGACAAAACGCAGGGTAAAAGGTGTTTTTCTACTTTTTTCTATTCTCTAACCGAACAACCCGAATAAACCCAAAACAGGCTTAAGGGCTCATGTTAATGGTTCATCTAATATAATATTACATGAGCCATTACAATAGCTGATATACTTTAAGAGGTGAGCAGGACAGTTTAAGAATACGTAAATTCCCTAAAAAATTCTTAGCTTGACTCAGGCATTGAAGGAGGTTTTTCCCAGCCCTTAGGTAAAACTCAAGTTATAAAATGCAATTTTGCAAGCTAAGTCAAACTCAAACCAATAATTGGTATATGTCTAAGAGCTCTTCAAAACTATCCTCACTCTAAGACGTTGTTTTAGACGACCAAGGAATACCTGTGTAATCAAGAGGGCGGGTACTATTATTCACGTTCTCTGCATCTTTCTCATTAGAAAATTAAACTGCACATGGCGGGTTCCTCCTTCGATGATATGGATATTCATTAAAATTGAAAGCAGAAGCTTACTACGCTTCAGCAGAAGTTCAGGTTGGTATTTTTATTAATGTGAAACATCTTTAGTCTTTATCGCCTGGACCTATCCCTGATTAGCCTTGCCTTACTGAATTTAATTTGCAGGACTAGGACTTCTGTTTAAGAACCAAAAAAGCTTTGGGCTTTATTTAATTGTATTTTTCACACAAAAAACCTCCGCTCTATTGCTTGGCTTCGAAGTAGGCATTTAAAAGCAGTATACTAAAAATCAATTCCACTTATGCGTCTTTTTTTAAGTTTTCCAAATTCATATTGAATATGCTGCTGATTAGCAACTGTACTTTTAAGCATTTTCACTTCTCCATAAAAAAAAACTAATTGACATAAGCTCCACAACAAAAACAAGTAGTCTCCAATGTCAATATTGACATAATCTAACCCATATCCCAGAGCAATGCCCCGTGTAGGATATTAAAACTTGCACACCATCCTTGAACAAAACACCTATACATCAACACTTTGTTTTTTTTTTTAAGTCATAAAAAGTCATGCATTCATAAAATAAAACCCGTTGAGTGTGTGTTAGGAGGAGGACTAAAGTAGGGAACATGGGATGACGATAGTAGGTACCTTCTCTCCTGTATGATATGTAAATGAATGAAGTCGAAAATGTTTTTGTGTGCGCTTAAAAAAAAAACTATGTAATTCAACATTAATCAGGGAGTATAAATGACGTCCAAAGTATACAGAGTGTAAAAAAAGGAGAACAAAAAATTGTAAAACATCCCTGAATGAGAAGCACAGTTAAAGTAAAAACGTAGATAAAACATTACCTACTGGGCGTAAAGAGGTAGGATTTAAAAACGAAAATCTAGGTAACCAAGTTCCGGGATTACCCCTATGTATGCGCATATTTTTTTTCTTTTTGAGATAAAATACTCTATACACGTTTTCCAATATTTGTGATTTAAATTAAAAATAATATATATCCATAATTGGTATACCTACCTTGATACAAAGGTAGGAATGTATTAATGAAACAAGTATTTTTTTTAATAAAGTGGGCTTTTTCGTCGATGATAAAGCATCGAAATTTCAGCTTCATTTCAAGCATTTTGGTGCCATGAGGACAATAATTTTATTTTATTATATAATTTTTTTTTGATGAGGGCAAAAAACACAGGGGGGAGTCTTTTAAGAGTGCAAGGTGCGGCTGTTTCTTTTAAATCCTGAGAGTTTTAATCTGCGTGCGACACAGCGTATTATGACGAAATTGAGGCAAGACATTCCTTTTCTTCGTATCAAAGCTCTCGATGTCGAAACCTTCAAAAGACACACGTAGACTCTTACGAGGAACAAAAAAGCGTAAGCTATTTGTTAAGGTAATTAAATTGTCAATCCAGGGTATTTTCCCTTTATTATTTGGACATTACTTATTTGGCTGGCGCTAACGGATTGACATAAGACATTACGGACTGACTGGCGCTACAGTCCGGAAAGGACCTGAGCCTCAGCCATCAAACTTGGCCAGCCAGCTCTGTCTCCAGCTAGCCGTCTCCAGTTTTGCACACGAAGTTGGCTAAGGTTCCCTTTTACTTACGTACAGGGAACAGCCCGTATAGTTCGATGTTATATCTTCTCCTCCACTCTCCGTCTATGCAGACGGGATTATAGATCATACGGAGGATTTTCCTCTCGAAGCAGCCTTAAGTGTTTTCATCTGACTTTGACAGCGGATGCTTCTGTATTGTAAAGCAGGACTGGAATGATGAGGGTCTTATAAATGGACACTTTAGTTGCTCGGGACATGGCTTTGCTGCTAAACTGCTTCCTGGTCCAAGGAAACAGCGATTGGCAAGAGCGCTGGTGTCATCATCTGAATTTATAGCGGAACCCAGGTAAACAAAGTTATAGCTGCTAAGGTTATATTTTGTCCAAGACGTGTCGCTGTCGGTGTCGGGTGTCTTTTCTTGACGGAAGCATATACTTAGTTTTGCCCTCGTTGACTGCTAAGCCCATATTCAGTACCAATACTTATGAAGGCTTCACTGACATCACGCTGTGTTCTTCCAGCTATGTCAACATCTGAGTATGCGAGTAATTGTACGGACTTTTGAAAGATTGTGCATCTTGTGCTGGCGCGGGATTTGCACAATTTTCTCAAGTATGATGTTAAAGAAGTGTCAAGACAGTGCGGCGCTTTTTCTAAATCCTTGTTTGATGAGTCGTTCTGCACAAACTAACGAGTTTGGCAGGGATGCCAAAAGTAAACATTGTGCTTTATAGCTCGTTTTTATAGATATGCTGTCATACGCGGCCTTAAAATCGATGTAAGTATGGTGCGTATCGATTTGGTAATCCTGCGTTTTCTAAAAGATCTGCCGCAGTGTGAAAACTTGCTGAATTTCCTGGCCTAACGGAAAGCCAGGAAACTATTAGATTGTTGACAAACGGCTTTAGGCGCTCACACAATACAGCAGAACAGATTTTGTATGCGAGGTTAGGGGGTCTCCTTTCTTGAGGTTCCGTTCCTCGAGCAAGATGTATGTTCTACAAGCACATCTTGCAAATGAGCTGGTGCATGCTCCTAACCAGATCATCGCCAGCAGATTTGAAAAAATCAGCAGCCAGGCCGTCATCTTCAGCTACTTTTCTGCACTCAGGCCTGTTTGCTGATACTACACATAAATATAAGGTCCTCACGAGATTTAAGTTGAACTCGCCACCTATTTGGAATATAGACCGACAGATCGTTTGCTGAAAAACAACTTAAGACAGCAAACCAGCTGTCGACATAGCAAACCAGCTGTCGTTTATATTGGGAGATAAAATAGATTTGGACTTGTTTTTGAATTAAATTAATGGGCAAACTAGCACCTAGGGGTTTTTTATTTCTAAAGCAGGCGTGAAATGTATAATCAATAAGTTTTCGGCATTAAAAACAAGTGAGGAATTTTTTTTCGCGATGTAGAATGAATCTCCCGGGAAATTAGGTTTTTAACGATTTAACATTTAAAAAGTGGGCATGGTGAATGGTGTCGGCGCGGCGGTCCAATTTTAATCTAGTTAAAGTTTTCTGGCCGCTTTAACTCTGCACCAAAACTTAAGTTCATATATGACTCGTCTAACTTGACCAAAAGGTATTTTGAAATAATATGTAAATTTGGGGTTTTCTGACATTCAAGTCAATTGTGGGCGTGGCTGTGGGCAGATCTTCTCAATTTTCATACTTTGTCTGTGAAAAACCAAGCAACACTGCACGTTTAAGTTTCCAAGCTCAATTTTAAAGACCTGCATACATACGGACAGACGTACGGATGGACATTGCTTAATTAATTCACCAGTCGGTCTCGATCATATCTCTAAAAGGTCTTGGGGGTCGACGGTGATTATTTCACTGTTTTCCAAATTATGCATTAAAATTTATATAACCTGGGGCGGGTATAAAAAGTTCCTATATGTTCTGGCCCTTAACTAAGTTGTGCTTACCTGCCATTTTTTATTATTCTGACAGTTTTTTATGTGGAACTTAGTCCCTTAGTAGAAATAAGCTACTTACATATAATGTGTATCAGCAAAAGGGCCATTACTTTGACACAGCTACTCTCTCTTCATCCAGGTCGGGTGGGCGCTATCGCTCGTATGCTTCGTCGGTAACTTCTTCGCTCGGGTTGAATGGTTCATTCTGCCTGACAGTGGAATTCGGTTCGTCTTCATTGAAACATCGTTCTATCTCTTCAACCGCGGGCTTCTCGTGCTTTGAAACCGGCGTTCCTTTTTCTCCTTTTCTCGTGGAGCTCGCGAGCAGCTGAAGTCCTTTTGTGCAGGGCCGCTTTGTATGCTTCCTGTTGAGCTACATGTTGCCGGCATTCATCGTCAAACCAGGCGTTTGGTTGTGGTGGCCTTGTGAAACCCAGCACATCAGAGGCGGCATCTCTGATGGCTTTTTGGCAATGTTGCCACTGGCTATCAACACTTGATGCTGACCGCATAGGACTTCGTAGAAGGTTTTAAGAGATTCGGTTGCAGAAGGACGATTGTAGCCTGTTAGTTTAACAGGCTACAATCGCCAGAACTGTTAGTTCTTCATACTATTTCCGTTTCTTGGCCTTGGTCTTACTTCTTTATTCTTAAAAAAAGCTTAACCTTAAGAAAACTTAAACTAATTGCACTCGCTATCGGGTACTACGTGGATGCTTGAAGTTCGGATACTTTTGAGTACGGATCTTTGCTCTCAGTGTTTGTTGCTTGATACAATCTCAAAGTCGTATACCGTATGTTCAGGACGGCTTGAACACCTGCCTGTACAAGAAAAGTTTGTTATATAAGCTTAATTTCGAAAATTTTTCTGCAAGCCAATACATTTCTCTGAGTCTGATTTCAAGCTCGACACGCTTCTTATTAACGTACGGCTTCCACCTTAGTTTAACTTCTAGGGTCATTCCTAGATATTTCGCCTCGTTTTCATAAGGTATCAGTACAGAGTTTATGAACAGTGGTAAACTGTTAACCCTTCTGTACATAAAATTGATATTATTTGATTTGTTCTCGTTAAAAACGATTCACCAAGTCTTCGTTCAGACACGAATTCTGTCCAGTGCTTGTTGAGGGCTTCTGGTTGATGACTTGACTGATTCAACTAATGCCAGCACGGTCGTGTCGCCCGCGAACGTGGCTATAACCATCTGATAATCTTGAGGAATGTCTCTTGTGTAGTACAGAAACAGGGTCGGGCCGAGGACACTACCCTGGGGTACACCAGCTCGAATTTCCTTGATATTCTGATTTGGTGTACTCATTTAATTTTCAGCCAGCTTCAAGCAAGCAAATTCGTTCGTAGTTCTTTCAGAACTTCGCCAGTGATCAGATTGTAACCAGGGGCCCTATTATTTTAAGTTTGATTTTTTTTTCATTCTAAAGCTATCCGGTTCCGCGTTGTTGTTTTGAACGTCAGCCAAAGGCGGCGAACCGTCGAACGTCGAATGTATCTTCTAAATGTTTGGTAAACTTATTCGCTTTTGCTTTGTTTTCTTTTGCCCATTCGCCTTGAACTTTGTTTATTGGTGCCGAGTGGAGGCGAGTTTACCGTAGGTCCAAGTTGAATGTATTGGATTTTTTTATCTTAATATATGGATTTGGGTGTCCTGATTCCGAAAAAATTGACAATTTTTAATAGCATATTCGTATTCAGGACACTGAAATACATATATAAGCATAAAAATAACAACTAAATTCCACTTGGACCTACGGTAAACTTGTTCCCGAGTGGATTCTAGGTTTCTTGATGGACTTAGCTACTTTCCACAGCGAGTAGTTTGAGCTCGTATTCACCGACAAGCCTTCAAGGTTTTCAGTGGACTCACGATTTTTCTAATCTTCAAGCATTTCTTTGAGGTGGTTCAACAGGGTTTTGTTGCTCCTTTAACTTTCACCGATAAATAGGTAATTTTTCTCAAAAAAAAAGTCTTGTCCATATTCTTAGCACCGACATATGGGTTCTACTTTGATGACGCGGACAGTTTTTGACGGTTTTGATGGTTTGTGCAATCCCGAACACATTGTTTTATATTTTTTTATATAAGAGTTGAGCGTTACCTAAGTAGTCTCTGTAGAATAAAGCTATTGAAACCTAAAGCTATTTTAGGCGAAAAAAAGCGAACAATTACTAAGATAAAGTTGCTTTCCAGGAGCAAGTATAAATGCTTGCATTTTTTTTTCATTGCACTCATCCGTCCCTAGCATTAAAGATTTCTTACCTACTATCACGCTGTAAGAGTCGCTCGATGCCTCGTCAGACAGTTGTACAAAGTACATAAACTCAATCTTGATGAAGTCACCATCCAAGTCGTCCTCCTCCTGTTGTCAATTTTCAACATATACACAATTTGAATCTCTTTATCAACTTTTATTTTTAATAATGTGCTCATTTTTTTCTATCTTGCAGCGGAGCCCGTATGTCTACTTCCTAAACTGTGGCACCCTAAGAAATCGTTTCATTCTGCGTTTGAATGAGTCCAGAGATTTAGTGGAACGTGCTAGAGAATCTGTTTACCTATTATCGAGGTGAGTTTGTGTTTGCACATTTTTTCTACTATACCCTCGGCAAACATCTGAGTTTGAGTGTGTGTACATTAATAAATGTGTCGGGGTATGTTTTTTTTTATTCACAGGATGAGCCAAGATGTGTATCCACGCATCGACATAAGTGAAACACTCGACCGGATGGACAACGACCTGGAGGATACGAAACGAAATCTAAGTGTTTTGTCGGCGACGCTGGAACGTCGCTCCATAGATAATCACTATGGCGACGCCCTAAGGGGCTTATGTGGTGGTGGACTACTCGGTCTTAGCCTGATGATGGTTGCTGGCTTGTTGACATCGTTTTTGCTTACAATTCTCGTATATGCGGACTCACACGCATGGATCTACCTCACAAAAAGGTTAGTTGAAACGTCGTTCATCTCTTGAATGTGTCTGGAAAATAAAAATGTTTGTCTTCTTTTTTTCCAGACCACCGGCAGAAGCAGATAAGTCCGAAACAACACCCCTCTTCCCGATATCTTCGGCACCGAATGCAACGATATCACCCACCTTACCGGCTAACACTGGGACCATTAATCGTACCTTGCTGCACCACCAGCAGGCGCACAGCGGTACCCTAGGCACTGGTGGTATTGGCGGCACGGGCGGCCATCATCACCGCAACGGAACCGCTGGACTAAGATCAGGGTTGGCATACACAACTACTCCCCCTACCACTGGTGGTGGTGGTGATGGGAATTCATCACCACCTCCCGGTTATGATGTTGTGGTGCATGGCACAAGGCATGGCTTGTATTCATTTTTAATTTTGTTCATTTCGTTTATGTTTATTTTTCTTTAGATTGGCACTGTTCGTATTTTATTTTTATTCTTTTAATATTTGTATAGTCGGTTTGTGTTTTTGGTTGTTTAAAAAATGCAGACTTCAATCGAGCACTTTTGGTGTTATTTTGAATTTTAAATTTATTGGTTTTGCACTGTAAATTGAAACTTTGATTTTGTTTTTTCGTTTGAATACTGTTCAAATACTTTATTTTCGTTTATTTCCGCAAAAGTTACGTATACGCCATGTATGCCGCGTACTATTCAAAACTTTGCTGAATATTTTTTTATCAAGAGTGATTGAGTGCATTTGTATGATTGATGTAAACTTTGTATATATAACCATGAGCATACGTACATAATTTTGCATATTTAATCATATTCTAGTTGTGAATACATAAACGGAAAAATTTCCAGGGTGTAGGAGAGTAGGCCATCATTTTGCACTCCTTCTGAGAAAAATTTTCCATCGTTACCTAACACACATGACTAAATATTCATCTAAAAGCAGTAGTTCAGGGTACTTTTTTTGTAGAAATTCCGGAAGCACCGTACCTGCCTCAACTCCTGAAAAGAGGTCTTTAATTATTGCCGACATGTTCTTATCATAATTACCCTCTGACGACGGGAAATTAAATTTTAATTGCATAAAACTTTGGCCCAACTATCGTTACAATGTTGTAACTTTACTGCACATCTGACGGCGCCCCTATGCCTCTTTTAACGTTCGGGCGCATAAAGAGATCCTAGTAAAAATTTCAAAACAATGATACTGAATGTTGTAACATGCCATGAACCACACTCAGTTCGAGGAGCAGCATCATCTGGGAAGCTCTGTCTCTCTAGAGTGGGTTCATTTATGAATAACGCATTAATGTTTGCCCTTTGCTGCATCCCTACTCTTGTTTATAAATATTTCCTTAAAAAGGGAAACTTGTGTGCTTTGCTCTTATTTATTTACCAGCAGCATTCACGTCTGTCTAATAGCTTCTCTTCAATTTTAATAACAATAACCAATTGCGAATGATTTTCATCGTTAGTTTCCTCTTGCACAGGAAAGTTTTATCAATGGAATCAGAGTTTTTGTTTGCTTAGTTTGCGAGTTAATTAAGACTTGAAAGGCGGAAAGGATTTGAAGTGAAGAAAGTTCTCCTTTTGCAACAAGGTCATCTAAATAAAGAAAAATATTCCCTTACCTCTTTGCGATTAGTTTACACAACAAACTTATGTTTTTGTCCATTTTTCAGAAGCGGTCACCACACCCTGGGCCGACTACCATCGCAGCAATCGGCATATCTAGCCGGCCCGAATAATGGAAAATATGCCACCCTCAGCAAACAGTGTAAGACGCTCGAATCGAATGACTTCTACTGAGAATCGCTTGCCTGCAATTTAAATGCAGGCAGCAGCTCGTCAATGAAGAACATCTTCGCATCAGCAACATTACCTCGTTCATCAGCATCATCGATCAAATCAACCACATCAACAGCTCATACAATCTGCAAGACAACCGACGGCATAGGTGGAAGCACCGACAAATTGGGAGAGAATGGCGAACTCAAAGATCCCCGGGATGTCACCAACAACAGTTTCAATAGATTCGATCCAAAGTACATTAGTATTGGCCCAAAGGCAGTGCGGGGCAGCAATAATCTTAATGTCATGTCAGCGGTAAATGCCAATAAGTGTGCTACTCTGCGACATGTTGGTCGGTATGGTGGTTCACTGAAAGGTGGAACGAGCCCTAGCCCAAACCTGCGAAGTGCCAAAACACCTAGCATTGCGACTGTTTCCAAGGACTATTGTAACCAACCGGATTGTATACCGCCGTACAAGAAAACGCCAACAACAAACACATTCACTGACATTCCAGGAACCACAGGTGTGGGTAGCTCAATAGCTGCTGCGAAAAAGGAGAGTGAGCGACAACAACAGCTGCAACAATATCATCAACAGCAACAACAACAACAACAACAACAGCAGCAACAACAGCAGCTGCAGCAGCAACAATCTCTCCCTTCGGTGTATAGCATTGAGACAGCCCCATATCGACCACCACCGCCAAGTCAGCCACCAATTCAAAACGCTATAACAACCAGCCAGCAGCAGCATCAGTCTCATCATCAGCCACACCAACAATTGCAGCAGCAGCAGCAGCAACAACAACTACAACAACAACAGCAGCAACAGACACATTCAAGGCAACAGATGAAACAATTGAGCTCGATAGTTAATCAACCTCTGCCCGATATTCCGCAGCACCAACAGCAACATTCAACGAAAATCTCTCAGCAACCGCTTTGCGCAGCGAATCTAAACTCATATCGCTCCTTGCAGCGACCCTCATCACAGAAACTGCAGATCTCAAGCGCCCGCAGTTCCGATCTAGTAAACAATCCTCCACCCTCGTACACAGCTCAAAGTCAGCAGCAACAGCAGCTCCTACAGCAAAGTAATAAAATCACTCCACCGTCCCTTCCACCCAAGAATCGTCACAAAGAGGATCCCACCGCTGGAGGTCGCTCTTCATCCCGCCATTCGGCAGCGAATATGCAAACTCTGCCACCGAAATCGTCAAGTCTTCGCCAGCAGCAACAACAGCAACCATCGACGCATAGTACTTTTGGCTATGATCGTGGCGGCCAAAACATGGCACAATCAGAGCGATCCCGTCGCAGCGAAAGCCTCGACAATCCCAATAAATCCTCCTCTGGCATGTCATATATGGAGCAGTATAAATCTAACTCCAAACACCAGCAAGATCCACACTACCCGCAATACCACCAGCAACAATCGTCGTCATCATCATCCTCACATCGTCAGCCCTCGAATGTGGTGTCCACAGCCTCTGCGCATCACAACAATCTAAATTCGTCGTCCTCCTCAGGCTACCATCACCAGAGTAGCAAAAATCACTATGACCCACAGCAACAAAACGCCTACTATCGTTCGCTCAAACGCGGTGGTTCGCATGCCAACAACGACCTTTATTCGGTTACCGAATTGTAGGAGTGTGCCTGCTGCGGTGGTGGCGTTGATGTTATACGACGATGTCCAGCTGGCAAATCGTCTTCAACGACTGCCCCACCAGCCGCAGCGCAGTCCCAGTCGTCATCGTCTTCTAATCATCATCCGCATCGGCAACATCAAAAGTCCAGCAAACGTTCCTTATCGTATCATGCCCCGCCAAGCAACCATCCCAGTTGTGAGGATCACGAATACGATTACTATCCCAAGACTCAACGTTCGGCGACATTCGACGTTGCCGATGCGCGAGACTACGAGGTACGTCTGTTAAAGCAACAGCAACAACATCATCGTTCCAATGTTGCGGCCACCACCAAGCAGAGTCAGCAAATCCTACAGCAGCAGCAACAGCACGCCAGCAACGGCAATTTGGCCTCCAATGGGGGCGTGTCGTCGCGTCAGCATCGCCGTGAGAAAACATTCAAGGTATGATTTTTAGAGACGTCATAAAAATTTCCCCCTACTACACACAGTAGGCGGCAGAGGTAATAATAAAAAATAAGACAAAACCACTACACACACGAACACCAAACACCACACTCAGTAGATAAGGACATTATAACTGAAATAGCGCATAGTACGAACGACAACATGTTGCTAGGGATTTTTTATTATTAATTCGAAGCGAAATAAATTTTTGTGACGTCAATAAACCGAAAAAAGAAAAGAAAAAAGAAACAATAACCATAGAACAGTTAAAAATAGTTAAACGAACAGATAAAAGAGACAGAATATAGCCTTCTACACTTGAGGGTTTTTTTTAAAACATTTTTTTAAAATTATTTTTTGTATTTTTTTATTGTAAATTCAAAAAAGAAACGCTTTCGAAGGTTGTCTTGCGTTTTCATTCCAAGTTTTATTAGCAAACATTCAGGGACAAGGAGTTGCGGTAGAAGTTTTCACAAAGCACCAAGTGGCTCTTAAATAACATGATAAATTGTTGTCCTTAAAAAGATCTTCTTATCGATCCTTTCTTGACAAGATCTCCACAATATGCTACATTACGGAAGGTTTTACCAATTACGTATTAAGCTCGCTCGAAAAATCGCAAAGTTTGCTTTAAAAAGCGCCATAAAAAAATTGTCCAAATTCTTGCCGAAAATTTATTATCTGCACCTAACACGTTTACCAACTTCTGTATTGTCTGACATCTGTATTGTCTGCTATAGGTTTTCACATGTTCCAAATTTGGCCACCAGATATCACATTCTTACTTTTCCAATCGTCAATTTTCCTCGAAAGTCGCAACCAAGTCCAAAAATATTTGGCTGCTTTATAAATTTCAATCTGTTACATTATACGTTCATTCGATGAAACTATCCCCTAGAGAACTATCAGCTGATTGCCAAAAACTCAACGAAACCCTAAAAATTTATATTTTCATCCAACGTTAATGCGTGCACTGGACTGCAAAATTGTCCAGCAAAATTGTTAAATTGCACTGTACAGCTGATAAAAAATAACTCAAACGTTTAATTTGCACTGCACCAAGCTTTCTGCTCCGAAAGAAGAACAGCGAAAAAAGTGCGTTCCGTGGTGACATATGGCGCACTCTGGCTTCCGTCGAATGAACCTGATGATTGGATTGCGAAAGAGGCATCCACATACCTCTGTAAAATCTAAGGATTTAAACACAGCTATATGGATTCCATAACTAAAAATTATATCTATTTTCATTAATTTAGACGACTTAAAAGACAATGTTAATTTTAATTTAAAATAGTTAATTTAAAATAAAGATTAGGACTTTGAATTCACTGATAAAACCGATTCCAATGAACAGCTGATAATCGTTTGAGTTTTTTGGAACAAAATCGTTCCACTGTTTGTTTAGTCCCTAAATAAGACAAACCAACACCTTTCGTGGAATGTTAGAGCATGTCCAGTTTTCAGGCAAGAATCTAGCTATAATAATTCAAAGGCTCCTGTCAAACGATGTTTTGAGGTGTGCCTTATCGCAGCAACTTCGCACTTGTTTTAAGGTCTACTGAGTCTGGCTTCCTTTGCGTTTGTCGTCATATCAGAAAGATTCATTATTTCTGCGTAGTAATGATGTTCAAAAGAGTAGAAGCTGAATAGTAAATTTCTTTGTTTTCCGTTCACAACGCTGCAATAAGAACGTAACTAACCAACAGCAATACCAAGCGGGGATACTACCTTGGCTGACTATAGGTTGGTGATAGTGGAACTCCTCTGACAATTCAAATTGTGTTAAACCAAGCAAATGGATGCCTTATACGTTATTTTGACAGCTATAAGCTTTTTGGCTATGTCTGTCATATCTAGCGCGAGCCAAACAAGGTCTCTAGTGACGCTAACAAAGACCTAAAGTCTATGCAAGAAGTACCTCTACAATAACTAACTGGAGTTTCGTCAAATGCTTCATAAAAATGTCTTTTCAGGAAGTTAGACCTCATAAAATTATGGACAGATGGCACTTCAGTTTTTAAAATCTCTAAGTTTATCTTTTCTGAGTATAGCTTTACTGGGAAACAAATTATTTATTCGGGTCTCCCGTTTTCTCTTAGCTTGGGGCTGCTTAAAACCATTCCAAAGTGCTGTTAAACGGGTCGTCATCCGCAAAAATTGCACGATCCTACCAGCCTTTAAGTTATTTAAGGGCTGGTATGTTCTGCTGTCGATTCCGTCGGCCCATGCCTCGAAAAAAAAAATAAAATGAAATTTATTCATGCGATAAAGTGCCCTTTTGGCAGATATTTAAGAGCAAAAACTCCTACCTCCTCACGACTATATTTCTGTTCCGAAATGTTTGCATAAATAATTTCTAAAGCTTTTTTGATCAGCAATAGATAGATAGATTTGTATAGGAAGCCTTAGAAGAAAGAACCGCATTCCAAAGTAATTTGCAACTAATTAAATGAACGCAATTTTTTTCTATTTGTTGCTCTGTAAATAGAATCTCTCTTGACTCTCTTGAATCTCTCTCTTTCTCTCTTTCTTCAATATATTTCACTTTACACAAAATCAAAAATATAGAACAAATAAACAAATCAAATTGATAAATAAAACACAAATTAATACATAAATAAAATTTACTCACTGTACAGAAATAAACTAGTAAAAACAAATATACATATACAATTCAATATAATGACATTGAAAACAAAGTACATTCTAATAGACATACATACTTAAATAAATGTTTTAAATATTAATTCAAATATTTACAACAAACAGAAAAAGAGAATACATTCCAATGCATTTAAATAGTTGCCCTTTCTTTAAAATACTATCGAACAAAACTTTACTGCCAAATAACCTGTACAAACTAATAGAAAAACAATTTCTTCTTTTCTTCTTTATTTTGAAAATCTTATAAATGAAATAAGATTTTCAGAGAAAAAATACGAAACCACTCACACTAATCAAAATACACCTTGACTCACACACACTGATTTGATTAGAACACAAGTTTTTATTTTTTTATTTTAAAACAAATAAAATTTTACAAAACTTGTGTAATATTTATGCTTTAAACCAAAAACTTTGGAGGGCAATTTAATCAAACGCAAAAACATCAATTATTTAAATTTTCTCGTCGATTTCTTTATGTTTTCTGTAACTACTTTCTTATGCTAACTAAATTAAAGATTTTGTTTTTTTAATTTTTGTTAATGTAAATCAAAACGACAGAAAGAAAATTAATTGCAAATTGTCCTCCAATTGTGGTCACAAATTTCGGTCGCAAAAATTTATGAATTAAAATTAATAATTAAAAATCGTCAACAACTCCCCTAAAAAACAAATCTCGAAAATACCACAAAATAATATAAATCAAAGCAATCGCTATAGTTATTGAACTTTGCACTAAAAATATAAAATTCACTGCAAAAAAAACTTGTATAATACAAAAAACAAAGAAAAATAGGTTTAAATAAATTTATTTATAGTATGAGACATTTTAAACTGTTAAGCAAATGAGTTGCATAATTAAAATTGTAGTTTACACAGAATATACCAAATAACCTAAGAAATACAAAACAAAAACGAAGAAAAACCCTAAAACATACACACCATAATATATGTATAAATATTAATTAAAACAATTCTGAAACATAAAAAGCAAAAAAAAAAATGATAACATAAACTGTTGTTAGTGATGTTGAATTTTGTAGTATCTAAGCGTTTTAGTCGATTTATATATAAAATTAAATTATATACAAAGAAATTAGAGAAGAAAAAATTAAAAAAAAAATTGCAGTTTAGAATAAGAAAGGAATACAATTTTAGCCTTTAAGTGTATATTTGTTAAACAATCCAATAACAACAAAACAAAAGAAAGTCTTTTCTTTCACAGAACTCTTTTTGATAACAAAATAAAAAGATTACACATTATAAGGATTAGTACGAACGAGAAAAAAACGCTTATTTGAACATTAAGTAACGAAATTTAAGAATTAATAAAAAAAACTCATGACAATTTTTAAATAAAAAAATATATATATATATTAAAACCAAACTAAAATATTAGCCATGTAAACAAAGTTAAATAAATTTTAATTAAAACGAAATAAAATCTTTGGGTCAATTTTGATAGAACAGAACAAAAATTAGGAGAAAAAAAAAAGAAATAATCAATGAATTAAAATAGGAAATATTTAAAGTCGAACATTATTTTAAAACAAAAATCAAAGAAATAGTTAAAAAAAGTTAAAAAATATACGGCGATTAGTGTAAGAATTATGAAATTTATACACGATTTAATTTTTTTTTCAGAATTTCTTGTTTGCCTCTTAAGTTTTTTTTTAGAAATTTTTTATACAATTTCAATTTTTTAACATGATTTTTTTTCTTTTTATTATGAAAGGCTTTCTTAAATCACTGAGCAACCGAAGTGGCTTTTTGTTTTGAGTCAAAATGACAAGTGTCATGTGCCCGTGTGCTTCTGCGCTCATGGGCTAATTTAATCAATTTAAATCGACAATATAATGGGCGTTTCGTTTCAAGTGAAAATTCAAACGAAAGAGCAGTTTAAGTGTGAAAACTGACACTTTTGACTGTAAACACGTGCGTTTGGTGGAAAAATTTAGCGGTAAATAACATTTCTGACATCTGAAATTTTTAGTGGGTTATGGTTGTAGGTTATGGTTTACCGTTTCCTTTGTTACAATTCATGGACACCGACATAGGGGAGTAGTGATAGGACTGCGATCTGGCTCGTTTTGCGATGCCTTAACAGCAAGTATTTTTCCCCAAAATTTTTCTCTGATAATTTTTCTTTTCTAAATTTGAGTTTTTCAGCGTGAGTTATCAACCTGACTTGTGAACAAAGTAGTTTCTTCTTTCACAAAAAGCAAATAAGAAGGAAAATATCGTTCCGTACAAATAATTTTCATACTCGTTTGAACAACAACAGCCAGCCGTTGGCGAATATAGGTCTTCACATATTCCAAAATTTACCGCCAAAGATTGTTTTTGCATACTCAGTAGCAAAGATTTCACCGCAAAATCTTGCTCTTATAAGAAACATAAAATACATAACTTTCCCCTTTTCGTAAAGTCCAGCAATCAGAATCAAATGGCGACCATAACTTCCAGATTGGTTTGGCAGAACTTACCCTTTTTTCTTTGTAGCAAAAGTTTTACACATCTTCATTTGGACGAATCCAAATAGATAGCAAATTTTAAGGTAGTTCTTGGATTTTTATTTAGGATGTCATTTGTGTGGGTCATGCGACCATGGTTGGGGGAGTTATCCAGATCTGTAAGCTACCTTAAAGCTGTTTCATTCAAAAATGAAGCTTCTTTATATGCTAAAAGCTTTTAGTCTTGTCGTCTTTTATTTAAAGGCCAAAAAAGTGCTTCCTATTATTTTCAATCCACGTTAAGTGCCTATCGTAGCACGGATGGAACAATAGGTATAGTCCGCGTAGCCCATAATCTTGCAAAAATTTGTTAAAGATGTTGCCTGTGTAAGATTACGCCTTGTTGGGCAGGATTAAATAATCCACTTTGGAATTGAATCTTACTGAAAAAGTCTTGTGTTTCGTTGGAACAGATACGAGGATCTCCTTCGATTGATCCTCGTGTGTTCTAATATTACCCGACACAGTCGAAAGAGTTTCGGTCACAACGTCTTGTTGACCTGTCGTATACGGCTTCAAAATCGATCAAAAGATCTCGGATTGAAATTTCTGGGCGTTCAGTAACTATTTAGTGTTGAAATAATAAGCCAAAGTCTTCGTCAATACTTTGTGATAAAATTGTTCTTAACTAACTTAACGTCAGTTCTCTTCAAAAACAAATCTTTTGTTACGTTGCGCTTCAAATCGGATCCTTTTGATCACATAGACGCTATTACTGGTCCATTGAAAAAGAAGAGTTTGTGTTCTTAAACCTGCAGCCAGATGCTGTGCCATTTTGTAAAACTTTCTGATGTTGGTTAGATTATCAATGTTAGCATGTTATTATCATTAAAAACGTGCCTCCAACAAACACCGATCCTTGATTTCCACAAATCTTCAACTAATCTACAAAGATACAAATTTAAATCCTCTTTGCAAGTTATTGAAAAATTAATCTCCTCATAAGTCTCATTTACCATTTTTACAAATCCTTTTCATGCCACTTTTAACCCTTTTCGCACATCTATATTTATAACAGTTGGAGACTGGAGAAAAACCGAAACTGTCCCCATATGACAGATTTGTCACAAATTTTTTAATTGGGATTTTTTCAACGAAATTCTTTTCTCTCTCCTGATAAAACTCATTGTCACTCTCTTTGGAGAGACAAAATGACAGCAAAAGGATGCTCGTGCCAACTTAATCTGATATTTATGAAACAGTTCGGAATTTAATGGCTGGTGGAGACATGGCACAATCTGATTATCTATTTAAAATCATATTCGTGAAATTTATTTATAGTGAGGATTTGTTTAAGTGATACCAATTGAGTGTCACAAAACTTAGACACAATCAAGAGAAGTATAGTAAGTGGCAAAGTAAGGCAAAGTCATCCATTTATAGTCCACTAACACACTAACTAATGCAAATTGCAATGATGTTTCAAAATTCTTGTATCGTAATTTGATTTCGTTAAACACTAAGACGACTTTTAATATCAAACATGCCTAAATCAAACAATTTAAAAACGACGCCTTGTTAAAAAGATGCATTGAAACATGCTGAAAGCACAGCCCTCATTTCAACAAACTCACATAGAGCGCTTACATAATTTTTATTGACTCGACATGGCCCACATGCTTCGTCCAGCCACAAAATCTTCAACACAATCATCGGAAATTATATGCAAATAATGTCTGTTCGCCAAATACATCCCTAATTTAATTTAAAACTCATCGAATGCGTAATCATCCTTGCCCCCATCTACACGTTATAAGAAGGTAAAATTGTTTTCCTCATTTCATATATGTATTTAAATATTTTTATACAAAAAAGATTACATTTTCATTTTAATTCTAAGAGACTGCAAAATACGTTCGTAACAAATTTACATATTTTCTAATTATCAAAGAAAAACTTTATTTGTAATAATTATTATAGTAATATTAGAAAAGAAAAACCCTTCATCGCCATATGAAAAATGAAGTTTGTTATGAAATATAATATTCAAATGAAAAAAAATATATATAAGAAAACCATTAGATAATAGAGATGAAAGAAAAAACTTACGTAAAAAAAGATTTAAATTTAAAACAAAAAAATATGATATGTAAAATAAAACAAAAAAACAAATGAAACAGATTCATTTATGTAAATATTATGAAAAATTAAAAGAAATATGAATTAATTGAATAAATTCAGTAAATATAAGAAATAAAACATATTTTACTCTATTTCTAAACGACAAATTTATGCATGGGTAGGAGCACAAGGTACCATTGATTTCCATAAATTAAGCCTTGATCCAAATTCGAAAATCTTTCGCAATCAACTAAGTTACAGAGCCACCACGTTTCAAACAAAATGAGTACAACGTGGTGGGTTCAAAACAAGGCGCAATAGTGCTACTGAGATCGTGTCGTAACACAGAAAGGTTGGTATAGGAGGTTGGTATATCCATAGGTTGGTATATCCATAATAAAGGGATGGCACTTAATTTTATCTTGATTTTGAAAACCACCAACAAAAATTCAGCACAAGAGTTACCAAAATGATTGTGTTGTGTACGTCACAAAAATGAGAACAGTCACAAAAATTGAAGAAAGTATGTGAAGAAAAATTCAAACACAGTCAATTAAATGGAAACTACAAGAACGTTGCTTCGACCATTCCTCTTTACGTTTTTGTACGTAAGGAAGTTTTGACAAAAGTTTTGCGTGTGCTTCGACGTTTCTTTAATTGTTAGCATTCGCGATGGTTTGTGGTTTTGTTGATTTGTTGGCATTTTCTATTGTTTTTTGAATGGTATATTCTAGAGTGGTTGTAAAGCAAAAGGAACGTTACGGGACAAAGCAACGACAACTCAGCTTTGTGGCACAGCCTTTATAATTTTATTTGTTTTTCAATTGAACTTGTTTTAAAAAACAGAAAAATTCTTCTTTAAAAATTGTCTACTTTTTTCTTACCTTACGTTTATTTGTTCAATTTTCCTTACGTCTACGAAGTTTTTCCATTTTTCGTTACAATTGTAAATTTGTCGTGCTCTTAAATGCATTAAAAATTAGAAAAAAAAAGGTATAGACCTTATAACTGTTTGTCGTCTACAGGTATTTTTAGTGATGCCAGACAAAGTTCCATTTTACATGGAAAACATACAAAAGTTACAAATAAACATATATAAAATTTTCTTTATAAAATCCAACCGCGTGTTTTTATGAATAAGAAAGTTGTAGACTCAATTAGCTAAGGCTAAAAATAGATGACGGTCGTTTTTTAAAGTGTTGAGGCCATAACTTTTGAACCTCTTAGTTCAAATTAAAGCAACTCAAAGTTAACCAACTTTTTCAGAAAAAGTTCCACTACTGCAGTTTAAACGCAATTTCTCAAAAAAATCGCAAAAATGCTTGAAAAAACCTGTGTTTGATTTTTTACAACAACGACGTCCCTTATCTCCGGTGTTGTTGTGACAAATCGTATAAATAAAATAACACTTTTTAGAAAGTATGTATCCAAAATTTTAAGAAAAACTAAAGCGAATCAGCGAACTCAAAAGCAGAAAAGCATTTTAAAAAACTATTTTTTAAATTTTTTTTAGTATCTTAACGGTAAGAAAAATCTTGTTCAGATTTCGTTAAAGTACAAAGCATACAAAAATAAATTAAGCTGCGTTAAAAAAATTTTAAATTGCCGTTTCCAACCTTAGTTTTTCGAAGCCTATTTAAAAAACGAAATATAAAAAGGAATTTGTCTTACCGCTTACGTTAAACCGGTGGCCATAGAATTTAGGAATTAGCGCAGGAAGTTGGCCTATTGGAAAAAAGTCTGAAGGGAATTGAAAAAAAGATTAAAATATTTGTTTTATTGATTTGAAATTTAAAAAAAACTATAAAAGAGGTCAAAAGAAGGTATTTCTTCCCCTTTATCTCCTAAACGGTTAAAGGCATAACTTTGAATAAAAACGGGCATAGTCCATCCTCTGAGATTTTATGCAAAACTATAGCGAACTTCGAATATTCAAAAACTTCGAAGATTTTACGTGAAAACGTAACACATAAAACATATGTAACACGTAACACGTAAAACATTTTAGACAACCATTTTTCTAAGGTTGCTAGTCAGTTGATTGGAACGACGATTTTATTTAAGTTTGGCTTAGGTATAAAGCGATTACCACGCAAGCAGTTATGCAGTTAGCATTTAAAAAGTTTCAAAATTTACGTTTCGAACCTCAAGTTTTAAACCTATTTAAACAAATGATATAGAAAACAACATATTTTACCGTTCATTTGTCAATTTAAGAAAAGTGAGCAATGCAGCTGGTTGTAAAATTGAAAAAAAAAACTTGCCTTATGGTAATTAAAAAAAACTAATTTGCTGTTTTATGGATTTTAAATTTTAAAAATGGTAAAAAAGGCCAAGAAAATATATGTCCTTCCCTCTATTTTCGAAACGGTTAGAGGCGAAAATTTGAAATAAATAACGAACGTAGTCCATCTTTTGAAATAAAAAAAAATGAAGCAGCATTGAAATAGTAAATGATTTCCTAGATGTGCTTGAAAACACTTCAGTTGACTGTCTTAGGGCCCTGTTATAGCTCGAAAGTGGGTCCGTAAAAATTTTAAAAAGGAAAAATACTTTTTTCTCGATAAAAATTAACTTCGATTCACGTAATATTTTTTTAGTTGAGAAGGTTAATTAAAAGCAGCATTTTAAATACTATTTTGGGACTATAGTGCTAGTGAAAGTTTTGCAAAAAAGAAAAGAAAATTTTTACGGAGCCATTTTCTGTGTAGGCTTTAACAGAGCCCTTAAATGATGTTTGTGCCTACTACGCTGGAGGTCTGGGTTCAAATCCTACCATCGTCACCTGAAAAAAAGACTCGTTCTTTTTTACGGCCCCACCTCCGCAAGGGCCTGACAAACCCTCCGAGAGTAACAATTGTCTTGAAAAAAGTGCCGTTCGGCTTACATTCAACTTACATTGTTGTGAAGTTGGTCCTGGTTCACCTCGAGCTGTTGCGCCACTCTATTTATTTATTACATTTAAATGATGCTGCTAGCAAATATGTACGTATATTATAACTTCTGGGCCATTTATTTTACATCAACCAAATTTGACGCACGCACAACCACATGAACGTTAAGCAACACAAGAGCTTTGCAAAAAAAAAATAAGCTTATAGCAGTTCATTTAAAAAAAAAATTTATATATAAAAAAAATTAAAGGAAAAGTTTTATGCCACCCTTTTTTAAGTGACAAAACTAAAACTTGTCACTTAAACAGAAACAAAACTTACGGAAAAAGTACAGAAAAGAACAGAATAAAAAATATATAAAAAAAAAAATAATACTAAACAAATAGAATCTTAACAAACTGCGCAATAAAGGTAAGCTTAACCTACAACAAAAGCCGATGGACCGCTCCGTGTATATCTTCATGTTTGCCTTCTTTTTACATGTAAAAACGCGATTTGCTTGGCATTCCTGGGTCGAAAAATGTTAAAGACGTCAGATTTTGGCAGCCGTGCTAAAAAGCCTATGCCAGCATAAGTTTCGAAGAATCAACAAACACTGCCAGGACTCCTTGAAAAAGGGCATCTAAATTAAATTAGAGGTATGCTTAAAAAAATACAACAACTAAAATTCAAAGTCAAAAAGATTCCCTCCTAATTAGAATCGACCGTATTGACACCCAATAGCTAGCATGTAGCCAAAATGATACGGTAAGTATGAGCATATCCCGCAAGGGCACTTCACTTATGTGAGGTGACGGGTGTGACGACCCCGCGGACCCTAGTTTGCTTTTCGGAGTGCAACTCCAAATCCCAAAATCAGCCACTTCCACCCATCCCTTTTATCCCTTTCATCCTCCCCTATCCATCAAGCTGTTAGTGTACTCTAACCTACAGGAGCAGTAGTAAAAACTCATCAACGAATTAACAGCCCGAAATGTTTTAAATTTATTTCTTCGCAAATAATTTTGTGTTTTTTTAAGAAGAAAGAATCTTTTTTTCAACTCACTTCGATTGATTTTATTATAGCCCGAAGTTTCGAAATAATTAAATATTTCGTGGTCACACGGGTAGACTGAAGAGGTTCTATGCTCGAATTTTCTTGAGTGGTCTTTCTTTCGGAGATTATACCAGTTGGTTGCTTGTGCAGTTTAGATGACATGAGTAGCTCTTGTTTTTTTTTGATGCTAGGTTGAAGTAAGTTTGGGTACATATTGCTAAGTACATCAGCTGGTGCAACTTTTTTTAGTGTGCTTGATACTGGATCCCACGTATGGGACACCCTAAAACTTGGCTCTCGATTAAAATTCTTGTGAATTTTTACTATCCGTAGAATTTGATTTGGCTTGGTCTACACGAATGAAATAGTCTGCAAATGCTCACAAGCTAACCGATTTGATGACCGCCTTAAGTTACAGCCCTTTGGTGTGCTTCCTTAAATGTTTGGTTATTGCTCGTTAAGTTTCACCAATGCAGGTAGATCCGCAGCTTCATGGAACCTGGAGCTACATACCCGGATTTTTCAGTGGAAGTTTATTTCTGGAGGAGCGCGAAATTTGTCATAGTTTTGCTGGTGGCTTAAAAATGGATTTCATTCCACATTAATTAATAAATTCTGCTACTCCTTGTTTGCATCTTTTGTTTGCTTCAGGTTGCTTAGTTTCTTTAGGTTCGGGTTTCCAAGGCCGTTGTTTAAGATTGTAGCCATTTCGTTTTTAAATTGCATTAGAATACTCTTATTAATCTTGTAAATTATCTTGGTCGCATAAAAGTTCAAAGCTGTGCTCTTTCTATGAGAGGTTATATACCACCGAGCAGAAATTTGACGGATGGTGATTATAGACAGGCTTAAGATGTCTGTCTGTATTGTTATTTTTCTGTTTCCAGTGCGTCCAATAGTGCCATCGGTCTTTTGATGAGTGAACCATCCAAAAAGGCTAAAGAATTTTTCTATTTCAGAGCTAAGTGTGTTAAAAACGAGTCCACTTCTTTTGAATTTGGGATGCAAGATTTATCATTAACGCAACTTCTTTAAATAAGTAGTTTAACTTAGGATGTATTTAGGGCTTTTTCTTCGAAATACTGCATCCAAATGTCAGCTATCATTGACGGAACTGACCATATAATATTCCATTACCTGTATTAAAAGGAGCCAAAAGTTAGACGTAAATCCAACAATTTAGAGTCTACTTTAGAAGCTTGTTTTTACCACCTCAAAACTTTCTTTTATCGGAATATTGGTAAACAGCTAAGTTTCGTACATCGAAGCTCAACTTTACCTCTTCCTCGCTTAACTTTATCTCCCTTATCATTGATAAAAAATGCGAAAAATGTTCGACCGATGAAGCACAATCAGTTGTAAGGGACTTAAGTCGCAGCCTTAATTCTTTAGCTTCCAGGAAAGTTGGTAGTCCGATCTGGCTTTAAGGAACATTTTAAACCTTTGGGAAGCCATGAAGCCTGGAATTGCGGGCAAGGACAAGGACGAGTGACTATAATATTTTCGAGCCCTGCCTCTGCCTAGATTGCTTAGGACTCTTGAAGTAGAATCATAGTTTACCTTTTTGTCAGTCAGATTTTCACTAAGCAAAAGCTAATTATTTTCGCTTTATAGTCTCCAGTGTTGGGGCGGCAGTATAATTTCCCTCATATGCATGAAGGACAATCAATGCTTTGTTCTTTTATAGTTTAACCAGAGATTTTCTCTGATTTTCGGTTTACTTTGAGCAAAACTTCTAAAGTCTGAGTTTCATTTACCCTTGGTTTTTCTCGAATTTAACAGAGCATTAGAGAAAGTCTCTGATTTTTAAGGAACAGAGCATTGATTGTTCTTCCTGCGGATGAGAGGAATTTGACTTTCGGATTTAACACTGGAGAGGGGCTTAAAGCGAAAATACTTGTCCGGCTCAGGGACAATCTGACTGAAAGGGGTTAACTATATTTTTACTTAGAGAGTCCTTAGTAAAGTAAGCACAGAGATGTGCTCAAAAAAATTAGTCACTCCTCCCTGCCCTCAACCTTCAAGACGAGGCTTTATGGCATACCAAAGGTACGCAAAGAAATAGTTCCAGACCAAGACTAGAGATCAGACCAGATCGACTCATCTACTTTGCTGGTAGCTAAAGAATTAACACTGCGATTAAAGACCTTTAAAACTGACTGTGCTTCAAAGGCCAAATATCCTCAGCATTTTACATCAGTGATAAGGAATATAACGATAAGCGAGGAAGTTTAATGTACTATGTACATAACTTCGCTGTTTACCAATAGTCGGATTTTAGAAAGTCCTGAGGTGGTAAAAACAAAGTGCCCTGCTTATGAAAAAGGCTCTTAATTTTATGATCTACTTGATTGGTGTCCTTAATCTAGCTACTTTCTATATTTGTATTGGAACTTTTTGTCTGCAAACTGATGTAGTAGCTGTAAACAGAAAGGACACAATACAGGTAGATATATTCATGCCGACTTTCTTCACTTTCCGTTAAATTTTTCCTCAGTGGTAGAATGTCTCATAAACAGAGTCAATCCTTAATGTGACCAAGATAATTTGCAAGATGAGAAAGGGTATCCCGATGCATTTAAAAAAAATGGCTAAAATTTTAAACAAAGTCTTGGAAACCAGGTCCTAAAGAAGCTGCACAACCTGAAGCGAACGAAAACGCATTTCCTGCCATACCGACAAGGAGGCGGCAGAATTCTTACTTAATGTGGAACCAAATCCATGTTTAAGCTACCACTAAAAATTTAACAAATTTTGCACTCTCCGAAAGATAAACTTCCACTGGGAAATTCAGGTGTTGACTTCTAGTCAAAGCTCCCATAGCACTGAAAAACAATTCGAGGAGTATCTTATTTTCAATAGTTGCAAAAGGTAGCGAGATGTGGATGGAAAAAAATCACGATGGCAGGCAAATACATTTTTGTTCGTTTATGAATTTTTGAAAACACAAAGAAAAACGAGCTTATGTCATAAAAAATCCCCAGTTAAATTTTCAACATTGAAACCAAATTATACCAAGTTTTCCAAAAAACTGGTGTGCCCCATAAAAATGTTCTTTATTATGGTAACCTTTACTGTTATTGACAAAAAAATTTTGATGAAACTACCTGATAGAACATCTCTTTTTAGGAGTCTTTCTATCAAAAAATGGTTTTCCATCGAAAAACCGTTATGAACTTTGTCAGACTTCACTTTGAAGGTTCAACTCGCAGAAAGTGTTTAGAAAATTTTGAACAGTAGTCGACTCAAAACACTTGTATTTCTCTTTTTTCTTAACATAGCTTAAACTCCTCCTATTTAGGAGAAATAATTTTAAGCAGAATATTGTTTTCTTTTGACGTTAGGTAGACTTAGCTTAATAGCGTCATCACTACATTTTTCATCCTTAAAATTATTATTGGCCGCGACCGCGCCAAAATATCTTTTTTTTTTCTTTTAAATAGAGAAATATAAGATAAACAAATATCATATAAGGAAATATAAACACATATTATAAAGAAATATAAAAATATATATATAAAGAAATATACAAGCATCATATAAAGAAATATAAAAATATACCATAAAGAAATATATAAACATCATATAAAGAAATATAAAAATATATTATAAAGAAACATAAAAACATTATATAAAGAAATATAAAAATATATATATAAAGAAATATACAAGCATCATATAAAGAAATATAAAAATATACCATAAAGAAATATATAAACATCATATAAAGAAATATAAAAAAATATTATACAGAAATATAAAAATATATTATAAAGAAATATTTAAACATCATATAAAGAAATATAAAAATATACCATAAAGAAATATAAAAGTATATTATAAAGAAATATAAAAGTATATTATAAAGAAATATAAAAGTATATTATAAAGAAATATAAAAATATATAAATATAACAAAAAAGTAAAGTTCGACACATTTTCCATACTTTGTGATTGTTTTGCCTTCATTTGCACAATTTAGTATGGCAAATCTCATTTTCATGCATAAATGAAATTAGAAAAAACAGTGAATTATGACACATGAAAATGTTGTCTGTCATACTAAACGGTGCAAAATTCAAAGACAACTCGATCACAAAAGATGGATAAGTTTCGAACCAGTCTGTTAAAAGAAAAAAAAAAGTGTTTTATCGCGGTCGCAGCCGCAGATAATTTGAAGGATGAAGAATGTAGTGGTGACGATATTTTATAATGTCTAACGTCAAAGACAAAACTTTTTTCTTGCGTCAATTTGTTTCTTGAAGATAGGGAGGGGCTTAAGCTGTAGTAGCAAAAAAAAGAGAAAAAACACGCTGTTTTTAGTCGCCTGCTGTACATAAATTTTTAAACATTTTCCGCGATGAAAAAATGTAATAACTCAACTTACTAAATAACACAAAGTAAGTTACGGTTTCTCGATGACAGACCATTTTTGATAGATCGAGGTAGCAAACTTCATTTGGGACAGAAGCCTTAAAAAGTGTTCTGTCAGGTAGTTTCATTAAAATTTTAAGGGTTTTGTCATAGTACAAAAAAACATTCTTATATGGCCGACCACCGATTTCGAAAAGAAACTGGTATAATTTGCTTTCAATACCTTTGACGGAGGCGTTCTTATGACAGAAGTTCGTTGTTGTTTTGGTGTTTTTGAAAATTCTTGAAACTATAAATGCAAAAAAAAAATCATTTGTCTGCCATCTTCTTGTTGCTCCTACCATGTTTACTACCTTTTGCACCTATTTATAAATGGGTTTCCTGTGACGTATTTTTCAGAACTATGAGAGCCCAGACTAGGCGTTTTATGTGTCTGCGGCTCTTCCTACATTAGTGAAAATAGACTACCAATAAGACCACGTTTAAAGGCACTCATCAAAACGATACGATTTAAGACAGTCACCAAATCGGCCATATGTGAGCATTTTAGCCTACAATGAAGACCCTCTCATTCGTTTTGACCAAGCCAAGTTAATTGTTTCGGAGAAATTCTATATTCTCAGGATAGTGCGAGAGGCAATTAAAATAAAAATCTACAAGAATTTTAATCGAGAACGAAGTTTTAGATTAAACATTACGAGGTTCTAGAATGAGGCCCGCTAAAAAAAATTGTGTCTTTAAAGAATGTTCCAGTTAATGTCATGTTGTGTACGCAAACTTACATAAGTCAGCATCATTAGCACCCAAAACAACCCGTGCCAACTAAACTGAAGACGCTAGCAACGAATCGGTAAAAGCTCCGAAAGAGTGACCACTTGAGGGAGCTCCTGCATTCAACCTCTTCAGTCTACCCTTGGCCATGAAATGTGTAATTTTTACAAATCGTCGGTATATAAAAAAATCGGTCGCAGTAAGAATGAAAAAGGTTCTTTCTCCTTTAAAAAAAAACCCGAAGAATGTGAATTCTGGTGGCCCAATACTAATTTTTGGAGAGCCAAGCAACTCTTACAGGTTCATATCGGACGCATTTGCCCTTATCTAACCATGACTAAGGGTGCTGTCCATACAAATTATCCTGTCCAGTTTTGGTAGTTTGGATAGGGTCCTTCCCTAGCACGCCAGGCTCTGCTCTAGATGTTCTGATGTGCTTCCATATTCCCCCGCCGATATACAGACTTATATATAAAATTATGTATTTATTATATTACATGCTGAAAAAAATCTAGCGCTTAAAGAGAGGTGGCTTTTAGTATCACCCGCATTGGAATTTTTTCTTCGAAAGACGAAAAAACTAACTACATCAAAGGTAACTTGTCTGCATGGTAGCACAATGGACCAGAAGTTGCGTCTAAGTGCTCCATCGGGTAGTAGCGACCTAGAAAAACTTAACTTAACTTAATATTAAACTTAACTTTACTTAATTTTTTGTTATTATGGCAATTCAGCTCGACCTCATATGGATATAATTGACTCTGAAATAATATTTTTCCCCCATTTTTTTTAAAAATATATTAACCGTACCTATTTTGCAGCCTAAGTTTGGACCCAAATAAATAAATTATTTAAACTAAACATAGAATTAATAGAAGTATCCAAAATCGTTTGAAGCAGCAAGAAACCTTATATTATTGATACTCGGATTTGGAACAACATAGCCAACACATATGCATTCCAGCAAACCGTAATGAAGGCCAGTGCTAAATGTCCAAAGGATCAAACTTATCGAATTATCTAAATCGAATATAGATCAACAGATCTGCATTACTTCAAACCGTAAAGAAGCGCAGTGCTAAAAGTCCAACGGGACAAACTGATCGAATTATCTAATCGAATATATACCTAAAACATTGATAAAAATAATTCCCCTGTGTAGCATTAAAAAAAAAAAACTTAACATTTAACTCTTAAATAGTTTTAAGCACAAAATCGATATTTATCAATTTTACATGTAAGCAACGTTGCTTAGAGCTTGCTTTACCTAAACGCCAGCAAATTCATTGACGAAAAAGTCAGAACGCTATACCTGGTGGCCAGATTAGGAAAATTAAAAGCCTTTAGCTGCAAGCACAAATGGCAAAAGTAGACAAACTATCTAATAATTAAATAACATATCTAATTAATAAATTCGCTTTTTTGAGTAGAAGTTATTGAAAATTCGTACATATTATAAAGTTGCTTGTCTTTGCTTGCATTTATTGAAATGAAAATATCTTTTGTAAATAAATAATTTTCGAACTCGTTGTGTTGACAACGACCAACAGATGGCACAATATTAAAGTCATCGTTTATTTAAATTTGACAACCAGGTGTAATCCTTCAATCTGAAGCTTGGATTGAGGGCAACCCTTGGCGGTCAAGTTTGAAATATGTGACGACTGAATACCTATACTTATTGACCTGCTATTTATGGGCTGCTAGTATCGAACTTCACGCGGGTTCCATCGACAGTCATGCTGTTTTGTGCCCGTTGCGAGATTTAGAAACAAATTTAAAGAAAAAGGGGAAAGCCAATTTTGCTTCTAGAACTCACACCTGGCACCTATCAGCAGCACTAGTTATGGTATCATTTTTGGATGAATGTGGCAGTTCATATATACTATGTCAACTACCTAAACAATTTGACATGTGGTCGTGGTGGTCGTCTCCACTCCAAAAAATGAGTGCGAAAATTATTTCTTCCAAAAGATTTTTCGCTTTTATTTTGCTATTTGATAGAAGAAATAACTATTTTATTCACAAATCAGTTTAATATTTTGCAGAAAAAAAACGCGCATTTATTTATCGAACGTAGGTCAATCCTTTGTACGTTTGATAGATTTTCGACATTGTGTTAAGAGCTATAAGTTTTCAGATATTCCAAATTCGACTGCTTGATATTTCATTTTGATTTTTCCAATTGACGATTGGAAAAGGCAGGAGGCGATACCTGGCGGCTAAATTTGGAATCTCTGGAGACCTATAGCGTTCAATTCAGATGTCAAATTTGACTAAAGTACAAACCTTCGATGAACAATTTCGGTGTTTTACGTGTAAGTTGTCAAACTGATTTGTGAACAAAATAATTCGTTCTTTTATTTTATTATAAGTGAAATTAACGAAAAATATCTTTTGTAAACAAAAACTTTGCATACTCATTCGACGAATGTGATGACAACCATGGCCAGCTATTGACGTTTATACGTCTTAATATATGCGAAGATCTATGTGCGTAGCTTTTAGCACAAGTCAAAAGTTGACAAACTATCAAACCTAGCATTTTCGCCTGTAAGGTATTAAACCAATTCACTAATAAAGTAGCTTGCCCTTTTATTAAAAAAAAAATATGTATCTGTTGTAAGCAAATAATTCGCGTACTTTCTTGAAAAAAAACTTTGATGACAGCCACGATCAGCTGTCAAAATATATAGGATATTTGTCAAAGCTAAACAAAAGCCGATAAATCATGCATATACATTTATTTACCCAGTTATAGTTTGTGTTATATAAATATAAATCTGTTTTTAATTCGTTTAGATGTCAACGGTTGTCAATTATGTGTAAGAAATAAAATATACTTAAAGATTATAACTAAACGATGCAGCTGATATGCACAAAATGTAATATTTTGAAGTAGAATTTGTACTAGATTTGCTTATTGTATTACGCTATTTGAAATTTCTATGGATTAGCTACGTAGCAATAAAAAGTCGATTATAAACATGTATTGGGTTAAAGCAACGTTGCAGGCAACTTAAATATTTTAGTAATCTTAACTTAACAACCTTTAAAACACATATAATATAAATCTAATAAATACAGCTGTTAATGATTGAGAATTTTTGGTTTAATATAAAGCAGGATTATACGATATGCTTATGGTGTTAATGTTTTTTCGCTGAGCTTTCCAATAAGCAAGCAATGGATTTTTATCATTGGTTCAATGGATGTTCATCTAGGTACCCAAAAAATAAGTACAAAAAAAACTTAATTATCGCAACTCTGGAAAAAAAAACTGGCGTCAATTACCGATGCCCAAAAAAAGACGTTAAAACAAAGAAAATTTACTCAACGCCATCCCTGGACCTGCTTTCTTCGGAATTCACCACTTAGGAAGAGCGCATGCTCACCTCGAATCTCAGACACATGTTGCGTACAATTTTTCTCAGCCGGTATACCTGCTACCAGTTCTGCTGCCCGGGTGTTTTCTGAGAATTTTAGCTGGTAACCGGCGCAGTTTGGATTTTCACAATTTTTTCGCGAGCCGCTGGCAACATGCTGCTAATGTTTGTGCATTTTCTGTAAACATTGCAGAAAGATCGTCAACATGGGTCAGGTATGCCACCCACAGGATGAGGTTTCTGAAGCAAAAAAATTAACAGAAAATAAAATCCAAAAAAAATAAATTAAAGCCTTTTTTTACTGATTTATTTTCGTCAAAATTTATTCATACAAGTGGGAGACTCATAAAAGTAGTCATGTGCACGAAAGCAAGCTTTCGCGTTCGGGGATTTCATTTAAAACTTTGAGCTTTTGGGAATTCAGAGCGCACTGACATGTGTCCTTGCATGGAGCGCCTTCCCTCGGCGATTCGGTGAATGATGGGTTGATGAATTCGATGAGCACACGATTCCTATGGTTCTCTCTTCCAGGATATTACGCGGCGTTTGGTCTCCTTCGACGACAACGACGCAAGCAGCATTAAATCTCTTTGGATCGCAGATTGCAAAGAAAACTCAAATTGTAGGGCTATTGGGGGAACTTTTCAGGCTCTCCGTTGCTGCCGTTTTGGTAGTGGTTTATCCGCGCTTCTTTGTAGGTGCGAAAGAAGAAGTGGTTCCACTCGTTGGCTGTTCGCGTAAGTAATTCAAACCAAATGGCTTCTGTCAGCTCGCCAGGAGCGTTGTAAATCTGATTTCGTGGTGTCATGAACACACGGCGCCTCAGATCTGCCACAATTGACAAAAGATCTGGATGATAGGTTGTGGCCTCCTCACCTGTAAAGAAAACAACATCATCAAAAACACAACATCAAACACGTTAAAGTTTGGATTTACCTTTCACTTCTGGGATGCGCATACAGTTTACCACCTTCTCGTTGTCCGCCACACTTAATGATCTCTTCTGTTCGTCCGTCTCGCCGAGGAATATCTTAAGTCTGCTCTCCCGGAAACAGAACCGCAACATCTTGTCGAGTTTCTCCTTTTCGGCGTCCAAGTAATCCAGCCGTTTTGCTCGGTTCTTCAAAAACAATACGTTCGGGTAGTAGTCCTCGACAAAGGGCTTGGTGTCCTGATTGGGCTTGGTCATGGCTGCCATTTGAAAGAGTCGAATGAGGTTCATGTCGAAGGAATCATTCTGAACCAGAATGACCAAGTGACAGACCGACATGAATATGATGAGGTTGTGCAGGTCGTCCATTTCGTTGGTGACTTCGTCTTTTTTATACGAGTTGCACAAGACTGGTGGACTATCCAGAAGAATCATTCGGTCCTTTGTAATGTACATGTGAATGGACTCAGTTCTCGGCCATGCGGCGCCTTTGTTGGGCTTGATTTTGATTGGAAATACACTTTCCTGCTCCTTGAATACGGAAGTGTAAGTATCGTCGTTCACCTCGTCTACGGCAAGTAGGTTCATTATCGTCGACTTGCCTATACCCTGTCGACCGACGACTCCGACCACCAGGAAGTCTTTGTTGTTTTTCATCAAAAACTTGGAAGCATTAAAGTTGATCTGGGACGTGGACGAGATCACAGTTGCAGGACGAGTCATAATCGGAGTTGTTTCGGCTGTTTGACCATCGGACGGCGCTTCTTTTGCTTGTGACGGCTGATGGTTGGGACTTTGTGAATTTACTTGAGTGGGCAAAGTCGAAGTTGTCGCTGCGTTGGCACCAACATCAACTGTTATGGAATCTCGTGTAACAATGATGGTCTTTTGTGGAACTGCCACTGAAGTTGAGGTGGACTGTACAGAATCATTGGGATCTCTTACTTTTAGCAGAATTTTTGGTTGAATTGGGTGCTCCTCGTGAGGCTTTGGTGGTGGCCGATCAGGCTCACGCTTGGCGAGAATGACAGGACGTTTTTCTTCTTGCTGTAAGAGAAAGAATTCAAAGCAATTGCGAAATATTAGAGAGCTGAAGCTTACTTTTGGTTTTCGATAACGTTTTTTTCTACTTTCCGACATAATCTTGATGAATTTGCAGATTTTAAATTCGTGGAATGTTTGCTCCCAAGTACACAATTTTTTGGCAACTCAGAGTAGCGAAGCTATGGTGGAAATGCGTTGAAATGCAACATGTTGATGAAAAATGACAGCTAGGCTGACTTGAAAATTGAAAGAGGTTGTTCAATAGTCGTGAAGTTGCTAGTTTTCTAATCATTCACAATAGTTAATTTTGTTGGGATCTACGGGAAATATAATATAAAAACAATTTATTGTCGTAATATAAACAAAAAGATATATTGATGGACGATTTTGCGATGTTCCCACTGGTTTTAAAACCGAGATAAGTAAAGAAGAATAAAAAAAATATCAAAATGATTCCACCCAATAAAACAAGTTAACATTGACACAATCAATCTCTTGTCATCACTTTACAAAAACAGCGATTTCCCTAGCTTTAAAATTGTGTCTGGTCTGATTTATTTACTGACTAGTATTCGTATTAGTTACATCATGAGCTGGCTGATGCAAAAGGGATGACTGATATTTATGAGGAGATCTATTTGTCATCTCTTGGGATAAGTTTTAATTTTTAATTTCAAAATTTAAGATTTAAGATTTATGTTAATTGCGCATTAGGGTTCAGTAAAAACATGTAGGAATCAATAGATACTGTCACGAAGAAAATAGTGTAAGCTATATTGCTCGTTGCTCTACTCTACTTGACTCTATCTCTGTTCGTCGAACTACGTTAACGACTCGAATTAAATAAGATTCATCTCCACAATTTCGCGTGCAAGGGGCGAGTAATTACCTTTGAATTTCATACCTCATGGAGTTAACCTTCCCCTTTTATGCTCACTGTGTGGGATCTTCAAATATTTTCCTAGGAACTGCGCTATTTTCGCGATATTCGAAGTTGACTTCCTGGTGAAAATCAATTCCCTGACAGAAATCAAGGATTTACTTAACGGAGCCAATTGGATAGCGCTAGTAAGGTACTATGAGATAACATTATCTTACCGAAAAAAGATCACGGAGGAAGATTTTAGATTGTAGTCCCCGACAAGACTGTGGGGTGCCGTGGCGTAGTGGTTGGTGTGTTTGCTTACTATAGCCAGAGGTCTGGGTTCGAATCCTGCCATCGTCACCTGAAAAAAAGACTTGTTCTTTTTCACGGTCCCCACCTCCGCGAGGGTTTCACAAGCCCTCCAAGAGTATCAAATGCCTTGAAAAACTTCTTAAAAGTGCCATTCGGATTCGGCAAAAAATTGTAGGTCCCCTTGTATGTAAGAAATCAACACACACAGCATACATTGTTGAGAAGTTGGCCCTGGTTCATCTCGAGCTGTTGCGCCACTCTATTTATTTATTTTTTTTAAAAATGCATGCATTCTTCTCACAAACCGCCTTCAACCCCTTTCAAACACCTTTGTAACAATTTATGAATCAAAAATGAAAACTGAAACTGGCCCTGTTTGACAGATCTGTCAGACTTACGTTTTCTAGAAGGATGTTTACAACGGACATTTTTTTCGCCAATATCTTTTGAGAGCCAAAATTACAGAAAAAGAGTGCCTATTTCAAGTTAATCCTATATTTGTCCGGACGAACTATTATGGGATTTATTATTAGTCGTCTCCCCCTAATCCTCGTATTATTTCCGGTGGAAACATAGCATAAAAGTAAGGTTTCAGTTATTAATAGAAAAAAATACGAATAAAAAAATCAGCGGGGCTCAACCATACGAACATGTTCCAAATACTGAAACGATCTGTCATCACACTTCAGTTTCTATTCAAAGCTTTTCAACCTCCACCTTTGCGTCCGTTGCAAACTGCCAAACAATTTTTCGGCCCTGTCAAAAATTTGTATTCGTCGAAATTTTTATGCATTTCTTGAGGGCAAACAAAGTTTTTAGCTTTTTACCGCACAATGTCGGCCAGCATTTCCCAAGACATAATTAAAATCCTCAACGACACTGACAGCACAGACACAAAACGCCAAATATCCAAACTAACTGCGGAAATCAAAAGATACCAAGAGAAAATCAAATCCTACATCGAAGCAAATCACATTGAGTTTTTAGTTGATCTGTCCAACAATGAATTATACTTGGAGGAAGGAAAGGCACTTATCAAAGAGGTATAGGCTCGATTATTCAAAAGATAAATAGATTGTTCTTAACTTACCACCACTTACAGGTTGAATATCTCCTTCAAAACATCGACGAAGACACCCAGAAAGCCATTCGCGAAGCCAACGAGGACCTCCAACTCTACATCGATGAACTCAGGGAAATCTCCATTGGGCTGAGAGTCTCTTGTAAAATTCTGCGTATTGATGATCTCTTTCAGAGCTTAGAGGAGGCAAAAAGCAATAAGGAATACCTCATCGTAATGGACATTCTGGGAAAGCTGAAAAATCTCATTGATGACCAGTCAGATAAGATCTTCCGCCGCCTGGAATGTTATCACATCATTAAGGTAAAATGTCGCATTGAAGCAGATATGTTGCTGCAGAATATGAAGCAGTGCTTTGACCGCCTGGTTCAGTTTGCCGAGAAGCCTTTCCAGAACACAAAGTCTGTCACGCTAAAAATATCAAAGGATGAGAACCAGCTGCAGGACACCGTGTTGGCTTTGTTCAACGCCCGTTACAATCCCAAGAAAATGTGTGATTTTCTGCTGGACAACTGCATTGAGCCAATAGTTATGAAACCAGTGTCCATGGAGTTTCGCGATGATGTAAGTCCCGAATTTGTGCAGCTTTCTCTGTCGTACAGTTTGAAAGACCTGGGGGAGGGACTAAGGCCCAATTACAAGGTTGTCTTTAAAAATATCGAAATGCTTATACTTTGCCTAAGTCACATGAATATTCAACTGTCTGACACGCTGCAAGTATTCAATATTTTTGGCGACCAGATGAAGGAGCGTTTGGTGTTCTTAATCGTGAATGAATGCTTGATGAATGCCATACCCGAGACAATGGATGAAATTCATGACTCTACTCTTGCGGAAGACGTCCTTAATTTCAATAAATTCCTCGTTGATTCTCAACTTATCAATGAGGAGGACAATGCATTGGTTGAGTTCACGCAAAAAATCAATGTTCTGTTTAAAAATCGTTTTTGTGGCAGCATTATGGATGGCGCAGTCGACATAATGCGAAAGGACCTCCACGAAACGACCTTGATTGCTGAACAAAACAGCTCTGAAGATGTAGCTAACAATCCCCTGCTTTTTCCACGATGCATGGTTTCAAAAAGCATTTTGGTGAGACAAGACGTGACAAAAAATGTTTCATTATGATAAGTTTATTCTTTCAAGGAACTTATCCATCTCATGGAGCGAATCATCAGGCAAGCCGGTTCTGTTGATGGCGACTTTAGTGAGATGTTAATGTCAATAATTCCGAGCATTGTCCATCGGTACATAGCCGAAGTTCCGTCACATCACGAAAAACTCTTGCAGAACATTCCCCAACAGTCGGCGTTATTTTACAACAACACCATGTTCTTGGCTCACTGGGTAACCAAGAACTCGGACAAGGGTATATCCGCGTTCGCAGTGCTGGTCATGTCTTTGCACGGCCTTGCAACAGAGCACTTTAGCTATCAAATAAGAAACCAAAGGGGCTTGCTTACGGGGATACTTCAAGATTTTGGTGTGTAAAAATGTCTGATTAAAAAATTTAACTTACCCAATTGTTGCAGATTTAACTGATGCAATAACCGAGCTCGGAGTTGCGCCACAAAAACTCGTACGTCAGTGCCTAAGGCAATTGGATTTGCTGAAGAACGTTTGGCAGAGCATTCTCCCCGACGAGGTGTATAATAAAACAACTTGCGGCTTGATAAACGACTTTTGCTCGGAAATCATTCGGAAAATTCTGGTCATGGAAGATATATCGGCTAAGGTTGGTGATCAGTTGGCCGAGCTTATTGGTGTTATTCTAGAAAAGGCCCCAACATTGTTCAAGGTAAATTCACAATTAGTTTCGCGTTCATGTACTAGTTGAAATTTTGTTTTCCATTTTTTAGGACAAACATCAAATTATTCACGTTAAGTCTTGGATGAAACTTGAACAGCTTAAAATGATACTTGGAGCGTCATTAATTCAAATTACGGAACAGTGGTGCGAAGGACATGGCATTTTGACGGCCAATTACAAGGCCGAGGAGATAAAGCACCTCATCCGAGCTCTGTTCCAGAATACTGATCGCAGGGCGAATGCCTTGGCTTCGATTGTTTGATTTTGATTTTTCTTAACACTTGTTTTTTATGAAAAATATATAATTATGTATATCACTAAAGGCTTTACACTTAATAACGCGTTACTTTGAAGAGAGCTCCTGCTGGAGATCCGTCATGAGAGGAATAATTTGGTCTTTGTACAGGCTGTGGGCACGACCGTGTGTTACTTCGATAATCTTAAGACCTTCTTTCATGTTGTGATTCGCCTCCTTAAGATAACCTTCGTACATTTGGAGCTTAGCCACTTTCACATAGAGCAGTCCAAGCAAAGGATTCCAGTCGCCGTAGTACTTCCTGAAACACTCGAGTGCAATCAAACGAAAACTAAATTTGGTCAGAGTTTACCTGAAACCCGGTATTAGTTGAATGCCGAACTCTAAGGCATCAGTCCACTTTTTGACTGAAAACGCGCTTTCGGTGGCGGCATCGAGCGTTTTTACGTGCCACAAGTTTAATGGGTGCAGAATATCCTTTTGCTTTGCAAGGCATATTCTGCATATGTCCAAATCTAGCAGAGAAAATATTGAACTTGGCAATTTATCAGAAATTCTTTTCCTCACATGTTGTTTCCTTCATATTATCCAAGTGCAACTTGGTAAGACTCATGGCTTCATCGAAGGCGTTTCTATGCGTCTGACTTACAGCCGTGCCACACCTTTTACAGTTACTAAGCGTTATGTTCAACATTTCGCTGCAATTTTTATTTGGACAAGCAGCTGCATTCATTTCAATCGGTTCCATCGGATCAATGCACTTGGAACAAATGCACAAAAAAAAGTAATTCTCCCTCAAGTCTTGTCGTCTCTTTTCCGGAGTATCAAGCAGATCAACATAACTAATAAAAATCTGCAAAGGAAATCAAACATTTGAGGACTCTCTGAGGAGGTGCTTCGAATGTGTGTCACCTTTGACCAATCCAGAAACTCCATATCCTCTGTTACTTGAATGTGTAGTGTGGTGCCCTCAAATGTAGCCACAGCATTTGGCTTGCAGCTATGATCTGTCACAGATACGCCCAAGTAAATACCTGTCGCAATAGCATTCATTTCGGGATCAAGTATGTTGAAGCCGTTTGTCACCAACTAAAAAAAAGAAAGATATGCACCGGTAAATCAAATCTATTTGGCAACGGTGCCAACAAATTTCAATTTGGATCTAAGAATAGCACCGACTTTTAAAATGCGTTTCATGCAATAATGGCGAGATTCTTTGCCTCAACTCATGACCCAGTCGTTAAAAAATGCGTTGGGTGTACGAATTTCAAAACAAGTCGAAATGTCTGAACCCTGACAAAGGGGTGTTGGCATATTGCCACTATTTGTAAAAGCCAATTTGTTCGTCGGTTTCTTGGTACATCTTTTTAATGCACTTGACATCGAAACATAGACTGGCAGTTGGAATTTATTTAAATAGAAAAATCGATTATCAGCTAAACGTTCGAAAATAACATCGAGTGTATTATTGGAAACCGAAGAGTCCGTTCATCTGCATCCTTGTTTTTTCTGTAGGGGTCATTGCAGATTCCGGAGACCCACCTTAATAAGGGCTCTGGACGCAAAACAAAAGGTTACAAGATTATCACCGACATCCGCCTTTACAAATTTGAATAGAGGATCTTCGCTCAACATCAAGAAATGATCTGCATTAAAAAACTGATTCGTAAAAAAAGAAGAGTGCTTCGAAGTTGTTTTAGAGCGGCCCTTAGGTGCTAAGAAGATTCCCAAATGGACCCAACTGCACGTCTAAGAACCAGTTTTTAGATTATCCTAGTTTCGGAGTTCAACTGAGAAACCCAAGAAATTAGTTTTTCAGTGAATGGAGATCCGGGGTTACTCTCGGTTTAACTCGACAAATTTGATGAGTAAATTCCGGATCAAGCTCTGGAGGAACAGTATATGAACTTCTTTGAGTGTTTTTTTTGTGTAAAATGGCCGCTGCTTTGCGTGTTTCTGTGAACAATGATATCTGTGAACAAATAGAACTTATTTTTCTGTGTTTCTATACACGACATTTCTATGTAAAGTAAGAGTTGGAAATACCAATCATTTCTAAAGTCGAAGAATTTGAAAACTTTACTGACGGAGGTAAATCTACACCAGAAAACAGCTCGCTGAATTTACTCCAGATTTTTTTTCGGGATGAACAGATCTTGGTTCAAGCTGGGCTCAACTAAGCACTGAAAAACCGGGCCTAAGTGATCCGTTTACACTGTCAGTTGCATCCACCAATCTCACCTAGAGAGCGGCCCAAATAAAAGCTCTAGAACGACTTCTCTATCAACTTCTCAAACAACTTTGATCGCTAATTCAACTAAAATTATGCATTTTTAGCGGTGCGTCTGAAAATGTCAAGGGGACCTCCATGTTATCGCTCGATTGTCAGTCCGTCCGCACCTGTTGTAATTTTTAAACGGTGAGTAGTAGAAATATAAAATTTGGTACACTTATAAAATCCGTAAAATGAATGCATACAGACATATCAGTTGAATTACTGAAGTTTTGATAGTAAAAGAGACGAAGTGTTTTTAAGCTCTTACCGCTAAAAGCTTTACAAGCTTTGCCCATAGAAGATGCGTGACGTAAGTCGCTTTCCATAGGAACGTGTGTATTTTACTGAGTTGTCAGTTGTGTACTTCGACGTGACGGACACAATGGATTCATTGGGCTTAAGCCTTAAAAAGGGCTTATTGCACACATGACACTTTTAGTTACGCAACGGTTTGAGCCCTGAGCTTGTATGAGAATGCGCGCACATGACACGAAATCAGTTTTGGGTAATCTCTATCGCACAAATGACACTTTTAGTCGCACAACGATGTGATTGCCTTTTTGTGGAAATGCGCACACATGCGCAACCGGCACGAAACCAGTTTGCGGCCACAGATTTTTTTAGTTGCTTGTTGTCATAAATGACTTTTTTAACAAATGCAGCTGAATGCTGCCTTGAAACTATTTAATTCCTTTCACTTCGGCGAGATTTTAGAGAGCAAACAATTGAATTTTGCGTCAGGGTTTATGTGTAGGTACCTTTGCGAATTGAAAGGGTTGCTCATGTGAGCGCTGCTTTCGTGGATTGTAACACAGATTGTCCACAGATTTAAAAGTTGTTTGTTGTCAGAGATTCCTTTTTTGACACAGACAGCTCGATGTTTGAACGCCGACGTGAAACTCTTTAATTTTTTCAAAGACAGCGATATTTTAGAGAGCAAGAGTATAATAGTTTATCTGTCCAAACATACAGCCCCAAAGACCAAACATACTGAAAAAAATTTTACACAAATCAAGCAGCATCAATTGATCGGCTCCGTTTATTCCTTCACACTAAGGGCAATGATTTTAGTTTGATTGATAGAAGCTGATTTTATTCCTTGTGGATTTAATGCATTGATTGGACCCGCGGCGGCTTTGTTTTCATGTTTACGGAAACAAAGTGATTGAATTGGTCACAAATGCGTCCTCGAATGCTGTCTTCTAACTTTAAAACGTGAAATATTTACAAGGAAGACAATAACGCATACACCTTCTTCTTCTTTTTTTTAGGCGCGAGGTTATGATCTGAAGTAATGGATCATAACCCTCCCACCCTACTGCATTCACCCCCACCCTACTGGTTCACTTGTGGGGTACGCATACACCTTATAAAAAAGTATATCATTGCTGCAGTTTTCCGGCCTTTGATTTAATTCTTTCTCTCGGACAGCCAAGACAATAAGCAAAGGAGAAAATCGGAAAAATCTACATAGCACGGATTGATGACCCCTACGTTAACACAAAAGATGAATCTAATTAAACTCTGTCGAAAGTTTTACTATGGGCATCGCATGGTCCTATGTGCAGTGTGGACGGAATCATAAAAATTGTGAGGCCTTTTTAAGTACTTTTGTGCAACTTAATAATTTCTGCAAGTCAGGGGACCCGAAATATCAACTTGGGACTGTTGCCAAAATTAGTTTTATGCCCATGCTATTTATCGAACAGGGGTCCGGTTGATCATGCCAGATAAATGCGTGACACCAAAATAGGTGGTACTTAAAAAGCGATTATTATTTTGTCGGAAAGGATATAACTCACCCGGCCGTATATCCCCATCAATTCCGATTCATTTGGCACGAGACTTCCCTCCATTAATTCACACAAAACCGAGTGCAACGACTCTAAGTGTTCCACTCTTTTTGCATCGTTCTTCAATTCAGCGTAGTCTAAAATAATTAATAAGGACAATTGAAATAAATGGGCAATAATTAAAATTTATGATTCACACTTACGCGACATCAGATCTTTGAATCGACGGTAACAGGTCTCGGTGTAGTAGCCCTTTATCAGATCGCCACCTCGTTCGAGTTTTGCGATAATTTTAGACAGCAACCTGGCTGCATCTGGCACAGTGCGAGGAGCAATTTTTTTCAAGAAGCCACATTCAATCTTATGCATGTCCCAAGCTTTCATCTGGCATTGCCGATTGCAATAGAAGACATAGTGGCAATTGGAGCACTTAAGGACCTTCCCACTGGAATTGCAAAAGGACGTACATGACACTGTACGATACAAGTATAGTGCTGTATGTATGCTTTGAGCTTACCTAGCCAAACAGTAGTCACATCTTTCCTTGCGATACTTTGATTGAAGGGCGTAAGCGAAGGGCTCCTCGGTTAATATGCGATCGCCACGTTTGATTAATTTTTTCCCCTTTATAGAATTCATTGCTTTTGGTCAAGATTTTTTCCTTCTAGAATAACGGCCGACCACGAAATGATTCCGATTTTGTATGAGGCCACTTGGGCGGTTCTCTGGGGGTAAGTCCGTTTTGTGATGACGTCCGAGGAAAATTTATTTTTGAAACCATCCACCTTTGTGTGTCGGGTCGACTTGGCTATTTTGTTGTTGATTTAACTTTTTACGTGGTAGATCATAACAAGAGATGAATGTGTATTTTTAGAAACGCATTTTGTTGATGTTCCTATTTTCGGCAAAGGTGATGTTATCATCATGTGAACGTGAGGTAAACAAAACCACGGCTGATTTCTTTGACAGGTAATTGAATTGAAGTAGATTGAATTGGTTATGTTTGAAAGAAAATTTAAGCTGAATATTGAAACAGTAGACAAGGCAGGTAGCATACCAATATCAGATGATTAAAAACTGTTTTTGTCTGGATTCAGAAGACAAACTTAATGGCTGCATTTTTCATCAATCAATATTTCTGGCCGAAATTTTATCTTAAAATAAAATACTATAATACCATGTCTACACCGAGCACTAATCGTCGATTAATATAAATCTTTATTAAATCCTCTACAAATGACGCGATTTACCATACAAATTTAAATCCTCTCGGCAAGCGATTAAAAATAAATCCTCTCATAAATCCTCTCCACCCTATTCACAAACCTATTTTCTGCACCTTTGTAACAGTTTGAGAATCAAAAAAGGAAACTGTAACTGTCCCTGTACGAAAAGTCTGTCGCAAGTACGTTTTATATTGTGACTTTTACTGAGGAAATCGTTTTCGCTCCTTGGAAATGACATCGCCCCTTTTTTTGAGAGCCAAAAAGAGTTTTCGTGTCAAATTAATCCTTTATTTTTTCCGATGGAGCCACTATTTTAATCGTCTCCCGCTAATCTTCTTTTAATTATCGGTGGAGACATAGTATAAATAAAATACTTTTAACTAATTTTTTCTTTATAAGCCTTAGAAAAAGACCTTAATACCATGTATCCACCGGGCACTTATCGGTAATTGATTAAATCCTTATTAAATCCTCTACAATACAAACGATTTACCATAAAAATTTAAATCTTATGACTTTTGCTGTAAAAACACAGCACGAATTATAAGTGTACCAAACACGGATGATCACTTCGAACATATTAATCCGCGAATCGATTTTTATGCCGTGACCAGCATGTAATTAAACCAAAAGTTATTAAAAAAATGCATTTGCAGCTGCAACGCGTTCTTTTTGTATGCTGTACTTTTGTACAAATAATGAACAACATTGCTTTTCCCCTTAAGATACTAGAAGATTTACAAATAGTTTTTGAAAATGCACTTTTTTTAGTGAAATCTCAGAAGGTTTTGAAACTTAAAAATTCGCTATAATTTCCCTTAAAATTTTGGATAATTTCTGATACGTATGATTTTTTTATTATATTATTTGTCCAAACAACACCGAAGTATGGGGCGGGAGGGGCACACATGTTTTTTCAGGCATATTTTCGATTTTTTTTCGAAAATGCATTAAAACGGCAGTATTGAGACTCTTTCTGAAAAATATGACTTATGCACCTTGTTTACTTTTCGCTGCTTTATACGTACTAAAGGTTAGAATGTTAAAATTTTACAAGTCAGCTGCCACTTTGCAAAACCGGCAGCTAAATTTTGTCCTCCCTCCTCGTACACATTTTTATATGGGAGTAAGATTTTTTCGCGATCACCATACTAGGCTTAAAGTAATCATTGTCCTTGACTGTTGATTTCGTTTATCCTAATTTGGGAATTTATCCTCTACGTGCCCTCCTTTTGAGGTTGCCAAGGTTAAGTTCTTTACCTCGTTTCTGTTCTCTTCTTGCTGAGCACTTGCACTTATGTTATGACCTCAGTAAGTTAAATCCAAACCCGAAGACAGCCAGGACCAGCACCCGACGGTTACCACGCGGAGGCGTAAAAAGAACTTGACGCATGATTTAGAACTTGAGAGCATATTTAATAAGAACTCCTTAATAGCCCCTTCTGAACCCCTTTGAGAAAAACTTCTCAAAGTGCCGATCGGATTCGGCAAAAAATTGTAGGTCCCCTTGTATGTAAAGAAATTAACACACCAGCATACATTGTTGAGAAGTTGGCCCTGGTTCACATCGAGCTGTTGCGCCACTCTATTTATATTTATAATAGCCCCGGTAATTTAAAAATGTGTGTGATTTAGAGTTTTGATTCAGCGTTTACATGACTTTAGAAATAAGGGTTTTTCGTGTATTTGGTAAGAGAATGGCATTTTTTCGGGATATACTGAGCAGATTCTGAGTTGTTCGCTTCTCCTTTGGGGAAAAATTAGAAGCGAGAGATAAACTAAGCAGTAATTAAGCAACATTGAGTGTTTTTCTTTAAACAATGGCAGGTATGTTTTCACGACCAGCCCAATTTCGTATGGTTAGATTGAGAACTGAATTCCTACCACGATACGAGTGCGGAAGATTTGTCCCTTACAAGTCGATGGGCTTCAGTACAAATAAAGACATCATCGGTTAAAGTAACGCAGCTGACAGCCCCTAAGGTTCCAAGTTCCACCAAACGTACAAGTGCTGAAGTTGAAATTCTTATAAATTTCTCTGACAAAAAAGAAACCAAAACACGTTTGCTCCTTTTTCTAATTAACGAGGGCTCACGATACCGTCGCACAATAATTGTATTTATTTGGCCAAATCTGGAGCAGATGATCTTATCATAAAAAGAAATCACTAAAAATAAATCTATTAAATCGCAAAATTATGTTATTTATTTTCTGATTCCACTGTTATTTGTCCGTAAGTGCTGATGTTGCACACGCTGCTCTTAAAACGGAGTTGTTATAATTTAAACCATTTAAAACGGCTGCAGCATTTTCAGCATGTTTCCTTGACTTGAAGTGAATGTAGGCCATACCTTGGAATTTCTGGGTAACTTTGTCCCTCGACATGTAGATTTCTGTTATGCCAGAACATTTTCTCGCCAAGGTTCTTAAATCTTCTTGTGTGGAGTTGAGTGGCATGTTAGAAATTCGAACAGCTTTTGAGTTATCTCGTACACTAAAGTTTCCACTCATTCTGTTTATTTTTTTTAGTTTTAATTTTCAACCTAAAATAATTTATCAATATGACCAGTAAATTAAATTATAATCATTTTTCTGCGTTGATTTAATTTTTGTGTTTTGTGCCGATTAGAGAAGAATTTAGAATTTAGAATAATTTCGATACCTAATGTAAATTAAAACGTATTTTCTATTATTTTGGAGTTCATTTTAAAAGCTTGTTGGCAATTTTAAAAACTGAGTAGGCATAAAGGAAAACTCGTTTGTACATACCTCAAAGTATAACGAAGATAAGTGAATTGCTCGATAACAAACGTTAAAAGGGCGGTTATTTGAGTGTCATACTTTTTGGTGAGTAATAAAATAATATATTCGTGGCAGATGATCATATTCATGGAATTCTATTTCATTTTTGGATCCGCTCCAAGAGCAGCAATAATTTCTTGTTGTTATTATCAAGAACCAACTGCTATAAATTAAGGGACTTTTCTGGTCGGGGTCTGTAAATCAAGCTAGAATTAAAGCGACGGTTAACAATATGGCAGCATTTCTCAGAAGACTTGTAACACTAGCACTTACCTACGGTAATTTAGTTTTAGTGTTTCTAAGTTGAGTTTTTATTTTCGCGCTCATGGTTAGCAGCCTTTGGGTTCTTTATTTTGCGTGTTTCTCCCTTAAGCTATTTCTTCGCGATATATTTAAGAGCCTCCATAACTACATGAATTCGGCCATATTATCAAAAAAAGTGGCGCCCAATGAAAGCTAATTGCACTTCTTGTCGTCCTCAACCGACTAAAGAAGACTTTCAGATTCAAGTCTTATTCCGGCTGGTATACGAATTGTGTAAAATGGAATATTTATGACTTAAGCATCTAAGTCTATTATGGTGAGGCCTTTAACGAATTCACGGTAGGTTAGGCTAGGTAAGGTAGGGTTGCTAGCAGCCAAAGCCACCAGCTTGCTTAGGCCTACGAAGGCCTTTAGCATCACCCTATGGGGACAGCACGTAAGGGATAGAAATGTTAGTATGTATATGATTTTTAGTTAGTTGAAGGTCCAGCCGGAGTCCCTGCTGAATTTCACGATATTCGCCACCGGTATTCTTGCAAGCACGTCCAGCTCCTTAAAGAAGATTAGGCCCAGAAGTTTAAAACGTTGCCTGCTGCCACTTGGAGCAGGCAACGGTTGCGATTGGCAGAGGAGGTGTTTCATATATTCTTCCGCTTCGGGATCATGACAGTCCCTGCAAATGTAATTGGTGTTATTGATTCTTAATTTTGCTGAGTGTTTTTCCAACAGTTTGTCGCCTGTTATAACTATTGCTGCTGTTTGACTTGCTGCTGTCTACGGATGGCTACAACGCCTTTGTGTGGCCGCTCTGCAGATTTTTCCACCTATTCTGAGTTATATTTTGAATAGTTGTAGACATTTTGCCTGTTTCATAAGAGAGCGGAGGATGAGCCCTTTTATTCGCTGTAGTGATACATACAGCCGTTGACAGTTAATTAGAAACGATTTTATTTTTGCACTATTGGCGATGCGATGATGAATAATACTTGTTCAGCCAAATCAGAGCTTTAAGTATAAAAAAATGTTAAAAACCATAATTTGTCTATTAAAATTGAATAAAAAGCTCTGATGTTTTCAAAAAAAAACTCAATTTTTTGAGCTTTTCTGCTTGTTAGGATACCAAATTTCTAAGAGTATACACCTGGTGTAGTCTTGATTGAAGTAAAGATAAGGTCTGTTGTACCTACACAGCAACCCAGTGTGTGTATTATTGAACTGTATGCTGTGGATGTTGTACTCCAATTGCCTGTTTCTTGAAGTCTTATTGCGCTTTTCGCAGCGCTTTCTTTAATGAACAGATCTACATACGTTAGGTTCTTAGGATTGTCTCTAACCCTATGGTAGGAGTGAGTCTCAGAGCATCTCTTTGGTCCTTAGTTAAGGCTTTTAGATTTTTCTGTTTGGTTATAGTTGGCCACCAGACGCAGCACCAATACGTGAGAATGGTTCTTACTATAGCTGCGTAGAGCCAGTTTGCTATACTAGGGGAAGGATTCCATTTTTTCCCGCGAATTCCCGGTTGCACGTACATTGGGCTGTATATGCTTTTTAAACTCTACTATGTTTAGATTCCAGCTGATCTTATTTAGTCTAGGATTAAACCCAGATATTAAGCCCTTTTAAAGATATTTAAAGAGCCGAGCCTCCGAGTGTGGGTGGCCCTGCATCCGATATTGACCTCTTGTTTGTAAAGAGGACTAGCTCCTTTTTTGACGGGTTGCCGCTAACCCGCGTGATCCGATCCATCAGCTGAGTCCATTTAGTGCACCTTGCATTAAATCAACAAGTGTTGGCAAGCATTTGCCACCTACTAAGAGTACAAGATCGTCAGCATAAGCGATGGATTTCACCGGCAAGTGGTTGAGCTTCATTAGATGTTTTCATTACAAGAAGCCATGTGAGAGGTGAAAACACTTCACCTTGCGGGGTTCCTCTGGTGGTAGACATCCTTTTTATACTTTCACCCAGTTTAGATGATAATAGCCGGTCTTTTACCATTGCGACTATAAAGTCACAAACCACTTTGATGGCTCCAAAGTGGTTAAATTTTTAAAGGCACCTCCTATATCAAGAAACGCTGCGAGGGTCTACATATTCTTTTACTTGCAGTGATGCTGCTATATTGAGACTACAAATTACATAATCTAATGTGTGAGAGACTACGTGTAATATTCCAAAACTAGAAGTCAAAAAAGCAGCTCTACCGACCTGTCTTTCAGGTAGGCGTGCTGGTTGGAGTACATATTGATTGGATTAAGTTTATGCGGCGTATGTGAATGTCGAGAAGCCTCTCAGGAGATTTTAGCAGAAAAATTGGCAGACTTATATAGTAGGTCTATAGTCTTTTGCCTAATGATGGCGGCTATTACAAGTACCCATGTATGAGGCATCCACGAAAATGTGTGTTATCCTCGGGTTTATTAATAATTTTGTCATCTGCAGCATAATTGCAAGTATGCCGTCAGGTTCAGCTGACTTATATGGTTCAAATGAGTCAATAGCCCATTCGACTTTTTTCACACAGATAACGTTCTTTATTGTTTCAACATCTGTAGCCTTTTTCCCTCAAATTTTTCTCCTTAGCCACTTCAAAACAATTGAGAAATGCGTACACAGAAGTATTCCCAGTGTTTCCAAGGTAGATTCTGTCCGCATTTCATTCATGTTTTAAATAAAGCTTGGAACGGTTGGCTCTTTGAACATGATCCTCCTCAACCTTGCTGCACAGTTTATATTTTCTTTATTACTACAGAATTTTTTGCAAGATGTTCTTCCGAACCCGTTGGAATTTCTTTCTTAAAATTTATTAGACTGGCCTTATTAGCTTCCATCCCAATCAATCTCTGCATTGGATCTTTTGGCTCTACTGAATTTTTGTTTGGCTTTTTTTCTTAGCTCGCTAGGTCTAGAAGACCATCAATTCAATGGTTCTTAAAACCAGGTTTACTACGAATAAAGGGGCACATTTTTCAAATGCTTTTGTAAAAGAAGAAGTTATATCTTCGAAGCCTTTATCGATGTCGGTGCACTATGCGAAAGGCTTTTAAAATTGTGATTTCTAACCTTGTTGTAAAACTCATCCCAGTTGGTATTCCCTGGGTTGCCAAGCTCTTCAGCCTTTCTTGCAGCGGTTACGACCTCGAATTCCAGTTTACGGTAGTGGCGATCATGTAAGTGTCTTCAGTTTCCATGAAGTTGATGTTTTTTTCAGTATTCAGCGACTTAAGTTCAAGCTCCAGCAGTTTTGTGCTTAGTTTTTAGTACCATATTCTCCCTGCCTTCCGCAACCCACACCGTAAGGTGCCGTCGCGTAGTGGTTAGTGTGTGGTTACTACGCCGGCTGGGTTCAAATCCTACTATCGTCAACTGAAAAAAAAGACTCGTTCTTTTTCACGGTATCCACCTCCGCAAGGGTCTGACAAGCCCTCTGACAGTATCAGTTGTCTTTAAAAACTTCTTAAAGTGCCGTTCGGATTCGGCAAAAAATTGAAGGTCCCTTTTTATGTGAAGGAATCAACCCACACAGCATACATTGTTGAGAAATTGGCTCTGGTTCACCCCGAGCTGTTGCGCCCCTCTATTTATTCTCAACCCACACAAGTATTCCTTCAACAAGTATACTTGGTCATCCTAATCCTCGATTAACTCATCAACCTGCTCCATGAAGATATCATCCGGATCACCTTTAATATATGCAATTCAATATAATGCAAATAAAGTTAGCTAAATTCAGCCTCAAGAGCCGCTAGGACACCTATCGAGCCTTGAAAATCGACACCTGCTCGCTGGGTACATCCCCTCGTTACCAAACGAGCCTTGTGTTTTTAAACACTGCCACCAGCGGTTTGTTTTGTTTTTTTGTCCCTTGATTATTTTCCATGCCTCACAGTTCACATGTGTTCAACCCAGATATCATCGTTTCTATTTGCATACGGTTAAGCCACTGCTTCTTCCACTGCTGGATTTTGTATGCCAACTGGTAAGATTGTCTCCTCATCACATTTCTGTTTTCTTTTTTTTCGAACACAACAACGGTCTTTCCTTCTTTAAAGTTAAAAAAAAATCAAATTCCTTGGCCCCATCTTAAGAAGAGTTTCTTCGCTTCTGGGTACCCCTGTTGAGAATAAAATATGACGGTTAGATGTAAGGTCTCCATTCAGACGCGTCGGTATTTATTCTAGTTGGAAACTTCGACAAATTCGTATAAGTCAGCCAATCGTTAGTTGTCGCTTCGTCGTATTTAATACTGCGAAAATGCAACTAAGCAAGGTGTTCACTGACATTGTGTATGAGTATAACACACCAGAAGAGATTTTGTATGCGAAGTTAAGAAGACTAATGCCTCAGTAGTTGGCACAATTCAGAGATCGCCTTTCTTGAGTATCAGGCAAATAATTCTGGGTTTCCATTCTTCGTGCATGTTTTCCTACGTTCATATCTTGCAGATAAGCTGGTGCATGCTCCTAACCAGCTAATAAATCACCAGCGGAATTAAAAAGCAGCTAGGCAGTCAGCTCCGGCTGCTTTGTTGCACTTAAGCTTAGAAACAGATCTTTTCACTTCATCTAGGTCGGGTGGGTGGTATGGTTCGTATGTTTCGTCGTTGTGTTTTTCGTCCGGCCTGAATGGTTCGTTTTCGAGGCTCGGATCATTTTCGCCGTTATACAGTATGCAGAAATGGTTTTTCCGAATGTTCCGAAGCCCCCTGATAACAGCTCATAACAAAACAAAACACCAAAACCTAGTAGACTCTTAAGAAGATAAATCTCGAAAGCAAGTAACAATTCCCCTAGGTGTACAGGCAGTTCCTTTAATTTGCATATAAATCAAGCCCAGAGAAGGGCTCTATGTGTAGCATAAGGGATTGGTCATGCCAGCAGAAAGTTCCATAAAAATGCTAAAAAAAAATGGAAGTCTTGTTGAGAATATTAGAATGTTTCTAGTTTTGTTGGCACCCCATATACATAAGCATAACTTTTCTGCCCGGGGAACTTTAAAGCCTTTTTCTTAAAAGCAAGTAAGTTTTGCAAAAATGTTTAACTAATATTCGATGTATTGCAAAATTTCATTGCATTTTTAAGTAGTCGAATTAGTGGACCTAAGAAGTTACATACCTTTTTACTGTTGCTTTATCCATTTCAATGGTACATCGCGAACTTGAATCAATACGGTTTATTTACTTGTTTTTAGTGACCAATAAAATACACTGTATAGATTTACTTAATTCGTCTGTGGCTTTGACCATTCAACGTTTAAGATCAAGTGATCGTACCCGTGACCATTCAAAATCTCAATAGCGGCAGCCGCATCCTTTCGCTGCTTGAAGTGTACGTAGGCGAAACCTTTGCAGAGTCCAGTGTTCTTGTCCCTAGCTAAATACATTTTGCTGTGCGGGCCAATCTTCTTTACCAACTCCTCCAAATCGGCTTCGGTCATCGATTCGGACAAATTCGAAATACGAATAGCTGCAGTATCATCGCGCCCTCGCATGCCTGGGCCACCTTTCTGACTGTCTTTCATGAATGGTGGAACGTATTTGCCGGTTTTCGGTGCATCTGATGCCGCTGGCGCAGCTTTATTTTCCATAAGTTGGGTATCCATTGCGGTGCCCTTGTAGGGACAGTTGACAGACCAATGTTCGCCGTTGCAAATACGACACTTGGCAATATTCTTAGACGGATCCAAAAGATTCTCGTTTGTTTTCTCCTCCTCCTTTGAATTGAGGAACTGCATGAAGATCTCTTCGGACACCATTGTTGTTTGTGAATTCGGACCGGGTTTGTCATCTTTGGAATCGCCAAACTTTAACCATGTTCGACGCTTGGCTACTGTTTTCGGTACAACTTGCTTGGTGATCTTATACGTGCGTACAACTTTGATTTTTTTATCATCCTTGTTATATTTGTATTCGGTGACATATTTGAGACCATTCTCGGTTGTCTCAGTTGATGGTGGCAGGCCTCCAAAATCGAGTTCCACCTCATCGGCCCACGATGATTTGATTGTATCCACACCCGGCATCTGTTTGAAGTCAAGATAAGCGCTATTAAGTAAGGTTTACATTCTAGTGAAATGTTTTTTGGGTAATATTTACGGTTTATTTCGATTATTTTAGTATGAAAACTGGAAAATATTTCGCCACGAGTTTGGCCAAATGGAATAAGTTTTAGAAGAGAATGTTTTCACCACAGAGACGTCAAAAGACAGGTTAAAAAAATGGCCGATCTCGGGATGCGTTCCAAACATAGGCGTGTTTGTAAACTGGCCTCATTTTTATAGCCCGCAGGCGAGGCTTTTCCCTCTGCGTCTGCACCAGTTTGTGTAGATTTTAATATTCAAGGAGTGGGTGTTAAAATATATAAGAGCGGTTAAACTGCTAAAATGTTAGGGAACAATTGATAAAAAAGGAATTTATAAAATTTAGAAGTATTTGAACTGTCTGCAGTAAAATATTCACAGATTTTGGGTTTTTGTAGAAGTTAGTTAAAACATTTTATTAACACTCGCAATTTCAGCCAAGAAGCTTTCAAATAATGATAAGAAACGAAAGCTATGCAAAATTAAGTATATTTCATGAGACGCCTGAATTGCTTTTGCGGCTTCACAATTTTTTATCTGCTTCGCAGTTTTATAAGTTCTGCTTGATGAAATGACTCGTGCCAAATTACGTAAGGAGAGGAAATTTCAAACGGTTTTTTTTAAAGCAACAAGCAATACTTATAAGAGCCGGTTTTCCGGTGCCGAGTTAAGCCCAGCTTAAACTAAGATCTGTTAATCCCGTAACAAAATGATTCTGGAGCTAACACAGCGAGCAGTTTTTCAGTGCAGAGTTAACTCCGTAAACGAAATCCGTTGTCAAAATCTTCGACACTCGAAATTATTACCTCTCCCAACATAGAAAAATACAGCAAAAAAAGTTCGACTTATTCCCAGATGTAATTTTTCACAGAAACACGCAAATAAACTATCATTTCACACAGAAAAAACATTCAAAGAAGTTCATACTGTTCTCCAAAGTTGATCCGAGATTAACTCACCAAATTTGGCGAGTTAAGCCGAGATTAACCCTAGACCCAAGTTCACTGAAAAACTAATTTCTGGGGTTGATCTCAGTTTAACTCGGAAACTCGGATGATCTCGCACTGAAAAACCAGCCCTAAGTGGTCTTGTATGTTTATACTCTTAATTGTTAATTATGCTTAGTCCTGCGCAATAACAAAAAGCATCGTTAAAATGGTTTGTTTATTATAAATTTATAAATAAACTAAATCGAGGTTTTAACGAATTATAACGTGGTCTTATAACCTTTTCTCTATAAATTCTCGATAGAGAAAAGGTTAAAAGACCTTTTTAAGAAAAAGTGCTTCGTTAAAGATTACACGAGCTTGGATATACAAAATGCAATGAGCACAAATGATTGGCGGAACAATGGTGGAAAGTTATTTTTACAATTTATACTTATACAATTTATATTTATAGATACAATTTTTTTATTTGACACAATTTTTTCCGAAAAAATAACCTTCCACCATTCTTCCACCCAGCTCGTATGATCTTTTACGAAACACAAGCCTCTCTTCTTCCATGCGTCATTAAGAGGTGGTTTTTCTTTCCAGGTGTTTTAGTTATTTAGCACGGCAAATTTACAAAGAACAAGGGATAAGCTGGTCTTTAAGTTCGCGGAATTTTTCTTCATCTTAGCTGTAGATAAAGCTGAATTTGAAGCTTTTCTAATGTTAATTCGGGCTTCGCGAAGTGTTAAGGCAGAAAAAGCTTATTTTTATAATGTTTTGCATAAGTCGAAGGGTTTTTAAAATATCTGCTGAAAGAACGATCAGTTTGCTTTATTTTTCAGGCCATAGCACGGTATGAAAGATCTTTAGAGGAATTAACATCTGTTAATTTATGGCCTGTACAGCATATTTCAAATGGACAAAGTAAAGTTATAAAGTAATTTATACATGCGTAGCAATGTTGGGTCATAAATAACTGAATAACTAGATATTCAGCTTCGTACATGTCAAAGTTATGTCCACAAGCTGAAATTGAGGAATTTAATCTAGAATCGCAGTGCTGCGTTGCTGCGTGCGTACGTTAATGTGCGTTGCCATCCTTTTCCAAAACTTAACGATACTTTACGTCAAAGTACGCACCTAACAACTTTGCAAAACGATGTGCCGCTTTTCGTTTTGGGGTTGGAAATTGGGAAGTTACAGCTCAAACACATTCAATTTCTGTTGAAAGATATTTGCAAAAGAATTATTACCCATCTGCCGTCATTTGTTTACAAATGCAAGTAAATCCAACAATTCGTCATTTCCATGAAATTTCGTTTGGAGCTTTTACATCAGCTCATCGCGTAAGGCAAATTGTTGTTGTATATTCTTACACGCATTCACCGATACGAAATTTAACGCTAATAAAAGCTTTGAAGGCCTTATAAAAAACGAAAACAAATGGGTTTTGGAAGGCAAGAGGGACGCAAGTTGAATATCTAGTTATTCAGTAAATTTTCGTAGGGTTCAGTTAAGTGGTTGAAATGAGAACTATCATATAAACTAGGTAATGGATAGCTTGAACTGTCAAAAACCATAATAAAAACCGCCGTCATCACGTCAAAACACGGCCACACGCATCAGGTCTTGGTATTTATTTAAATAAAAGGTATCCACCCGGCTTTGGCAAATAAGCCAGTTAACGATTGTAAACAAGTTTTTAGCCCAACGTAAACACTCGCTAAATTCTCAATATTGAGTCCTTGTTGGTTTACACTAAACTACAATGCGACAATCTAGTTTCCTACTTGCTTCCCTATTTGTCGGGCTAACATACGCCTTCGAGCCTTTAACGTTAACAATTGGAGCAGGAGTAGCCGCTGGGTTGGGATATAATTTCAATTTCTTCAAGGACAACACATATTGTAGGTTTACAGAGTGCTGCAACTCTGACTATATACCCGGACACATAGATCGTAAGGAATTGGTTTCTAGTCGTAATCACGAAAAACCTCTGACAAGTACTTTTCGTAGCAATACGAAGCAATTTAGAAAAAAATTTATTTGGCCAGCACATTGTAATTCAGCAGCTAATTCCTGCTCTAAGGGCACACTTCAGTAAGCATACAAACTCGAAGAAAGCACTAGTATTGAGCTTCCATGGGACACCTGGCACGGGGAAGAATTACGTCGCTGATTTTATAGCCAAATCACTGTACAAAAATGGCCTGCAGAGCAAATTTGTGCACATTTACAAGGGACGAGCCGATTTCCCAATCGAGTCCTATAGTGCTGTGTACCAGGTGAGTGCAGTTACTTACAAAAATGCGTGTGTTCCTGATACAACTAACCGTTAACAGGAAAAGCTTGGCAGTGAGGTTCGATCCGCAATCTCAGAATGCGACCGCTCGTTGTTTATCTTTGATGAAGTGGACAAAATGCCCCAAGGGGTTTTCGAGTCAATTACGTCATTAGTAGACTATAACTCTCACATCAGGGGAACTGACTACAGTCGGGCGATATTTGTATTCCTCTCTAACACGGCTGGAGTAGATATTTCACTTCGCCTTGGCGAGCTAATGCGCTCCGGAACATTGCGAGAAAACACAAAACTAAGCGATTTCGAGAAAATCATTCAGCTGGCGGCATATAACTTAGATGGCGGCTTAAAAAAGGCTAGTTTGATAGAGACACACGTGGTGGACCATTATATTCCATTTTTGCCATTGGAGAAAGGCCACGTTTTCCAGTGCTTGAAAGCGGAGTTCCAGCGATGGGAGTTAACTCCGAAACCTGAAGTTATCGAGTAAGTATTTAATGTCATGTCCGTTGATTATCTCTGGAATAACTCTCTTGCACAGGGACATAATTAAGGAGTATGTTTCGTTCGAGAAGAAAACTGGCTTATTTGCCCAGTCAGGATGCAAAACGTTGGAGAAGAAAGTAGCTGTGATAGCTAGGACCAAAAGCTGAGTTTAGAGTTCATAATTTTTGGTTTTTTTTTAAAGAAATAAATTGTTTTTATTTTTTATTATGATTTATTGTCTTGAATGAAGTCTTACCAATTGTTTAACCACTTGAGACGCGAGTCCTTCTTTAAAAGGTCGGTGTCTATTCTTTTAGGGTCGGCCTCAAATTGTTCGATAGCTTCCAAGCGCTCCTCTATTTTGCCAATCTCTTTGGTGACTAGGCATTCTCCATTCTCCTTGAGGATTGTATGCTTCACATCATTTTCGGTTGGCTCACCGTAGGGAAATGTTATCGGCGTTACTTTAATGAGGTGCTTTATTTTCCACAATCTAGCGTTGTTCTCTGGAATATTTTTCACAACGGTAAACTGACCCGCTTGCCCATCGAGTCCCAAGTCCTTTAAAATTCTCTTTTCCCAATAGGGATTTCCTTTGAAGGGTTTTATGCGTTGGACGCGGAACATTTTAGCGGGTGTTACAGGCGGGTCTACTTGGTCTGGTCGACTGCAATTTTGCTTAATCAATCAACACAAGAACAAGAGCTATATAGTGTTTGTACATACCGCGGGTAGTAATAGATTCCCTCGTACTTTTTCCCGTCTTTATAGAGGTACTTTTTGTTGTGCTTGCCATAACTACGGACAGGCTGAGCGCATAATTTTAAACATTGAAGTAGTTTTGGTAGGTCCATTTAGATTGAAATTATAAAACTTGACTGCACAAAAATAATTCAGAGCAAATACGAAAGATGGTAGGGTTATGAAACATCGAGTTTAACAGCTGTCTTTGAAGTTTCGGTGGTGAAATTTATTTCGCTAGGCTGCGTATAAATCAGCATAACATGATGTCCAATATTTTACCACAATTTCATAGGGTGCTTTGACTACTTTTGTCAACGTCGAAAGAAAAATAAAATCGTACCAAAAAACATTTTTGGTTCATGCCCTAAACCCTTATCTGTCATTTTGAAAAACTTCTGACATAGTGCGTATACAGAATAAAATTTCGCCGTCCGAGTTCTGAAGTGCCCCATAAACCACTTTTTCGGGAAATTGAGTTAAAAATACAGTTATACTAATTAAAAAATTCCCTTTCTTTTGGTCCTACTCCCGTTGCTCCATCTCCATTTTTAACAAAGTTACCAAAACCAATATTGCTCTATAGACCACATATTTTTGGGTTCTTTTGGTGCTTATTTGCCGTATATCCAAAATTTGTACGAGGTGGGGCAGTTTTTGTAGCAAAGTTTTGATAACAAATACCTAATGCTTAAATGCCCCATATCCAATGGATAATTAAACTCATGAAATATTTAATAAAAAACCAAAAATAGCTGGCAGCCTACAGAACTCAATTGAATAATTTTTTCTAAAGTTTTTTTCTCGTTATCTTAAGTCAAAGTTTTTTTTTGGCTAAAATCGAGAAAAACAAAAAAGATTAAAAATTTAGATTTAAAAAAAAAAAACTTTAAAATTATACTAAAACTTACTCCTTAGAATGTTATAGAATTTTTATGACCGACTCCGGATGAAATAACTTAAAATTAAATTTTCGATTTGGTTTTCATTGATTTCGTATTCGTACGGGAAAGGGATATATATCCACTTTGGACTTTTTTCACACTTTGATTTTTTTTTAATAATCGTAAAAGCTTTTGACATCGGGCTTTTGAATTAAGAAAAAGAAATTACCAATTATTATGTAAAAAAAAATCAAAAGCCGTATTTGTAAAGTAGAAAGTAACGAATTTTTTTTCAAACTTTAAAATTCGTTTCCTGAGGAATAATTTTTTTGGATATGAGGCACTTCAGAATTCAGGTGGCGATTTGTCTATGCAAGAGAGAGAGTGTATTTCAATATGTGAGCGGTTTCTTTCGTTTCTGCACAAGCGATCAGCGAGTGTGTGTTTGGGAAGGTGTGAGTGTCTATTGATTATAAACAAGAAAGAAGAAAAGAAAAATTCCGAAGCGAAAAAATTAGATGTAAGCATTTTACAACAATACGTATTTTTTTTCTATTTGCAACATTGTGTAATATTACGTTTTCATTAGGGCCGAAATGAGCTCATTTTGAAATTCGAGAAAAAAGTGTTTTCATTTATAAGTTCTAATTAGCTTTGGCAGTTGCTCCAGGGACGGAGCTGGGGATCCAATGCAAAAAAAAAAATCAATGGGGTCAGAAGAATAATATTAAAGAATTAAAAAAAAAGATCTAATGGAGAAGCCTGCATTAAATGTATGTGTCGCTTGTTCTTAATAATCTACACACATTTATACATTTTATTATGTCTAATGTCACTATAATCTATGTGATGAGCGGGCCCTTTAAATTCGAGACTCCTCACGCCGTGGGCCCTGCGAAGGATCAGCTGCGGCACTGACTTTTTCCATTTGTCAAAAATAAAAACGTCGCTCAAAGCGATGAATTTACTTTCGTTAGTTTTGAATTTTCCTCATTAGCAACCGAATTAAATGCTTATGTGAAATGAGGTAATTTCGTAATGAGAATCAGTATGGCAAATGAGGTCGTATTTCGAAATATTTTGCAAAATGATCTCATTAGCTCTAGTAAAAACATAGTAGCTGTGTTCTTTTTATAGTCCTTTTTGTAGTAAAAGAGCAAATTGAAAATTAATTGCAGAGTAGCGGAAAATTCTCTCTTAAAGTGTATTAAAGAGATGAAAATTGCTCTAAGATACGGGAACGGTTTTTACTCTCTCGTTTCCGTTTTATTTTACAATTCTGTGTACGTAAAATATTGTAATATTTTCGGCCTGGGGTTCGTCGAATAAAACTCAATTTCACTTTTATAATCACACAATGAAACACTTTATTTATCAAACAAACTTATTTAAACTCAGATCACACTGTTATTCAACTTTACTATTTAGAATTCAACACTTTATTTCAACTCAATCACTTTTTACTTTATTACCGATTTTCACAAGTCCACGTTTAAAATAAAACTGTCCCGTACGAGCCTGTCACCCGTGTATTTATACAAAATTAAGCACCTTCTAGTACGTTCCATACCCCCTTTGGTAATTTTCCATTGGTACTCCTCCGCTGAATTCCAAGGAGGGGAAATCGAAATTCGAACTTCGGATATGACAGCTGCTGTCAGATGACTGGAATGACAGTTGGGTATGTTCATTTAGTGAATCGAGCGGGTGCGTTTGTAGAGTGAATCGATGGGTGCATTGAGGGACTCCTGCGAGTTGTTTTATTTCTTGTCGCCACATAACATTGCCCCCCTCTTAGTTTTGTTCGTCCCGAACAAGTACGTCATCATTGCTTCCGTGGTAGCGATGTAGGCGATCAACATGGACAACTTTCATCTTCGCTCTTCGTCCTTTTTGGATTCGGAATACGACATCATTGATTCGCGTTAAAACTTGGTAGGGACCTTCCCAGTCCTTCTGAAGCTTTGGCGATCTTCCCTTTTTACGATGTGGGTTGTAGAGCCATACCAGATCTCCCTCGTTGAACTCGGGTGCCGTTGCTCGCGCATCGTATCTCGTCTTCATGCGGTCGCTTGTAACTTTTATATTGCTTCTGGTTCTCTGGTGGATGTCATTAATCCTTTCTCTAAGGTCAACCACGTAGTCCTCCTCGCATGTGGGTTCTTCAGTGGGAAATCCGAATTTAAGCTCACTGGGCAGCCTGGCAGTTCGGCCAAATAAAACTTCAGATGGAGTATATCCAGTTGTACTGTGAATAGCATTCCGGTAGGCCATAAGGAATAAAGGTATTCGCCGATCCCAATCCCGTTGATTCTCGTCCACGACCTTAGAGAGATGTTCCTTCGGCGTCTTGTTGAAGCGTTCCACCATTCCATCTGATTGTGGGTGAAGAGGTGTGGTCCGTGTCTTCTGTAGTCCGATTGCTGCGCATACTTCCTGGAATATCTTCGACTCGAAGTTTCTTCCCTGGTCGGAATGTAATTCCATTGGCACTCCGAACCTGCACACCCAGTGGTCCACTATCTGATCGACAACGGTTTTCGCTTCTTGATTTGGGATCGCAAATGCCTCGGACCACTTGCTGAAGTAATCGGCAATAACCAGGATGTAACGATTACCGCTTTCAGTTTCCGGAAACGGTCCTGCGATGTCGACGGCGATCCTTTCAAAGGGAGCACCCACATTGTACTGGTTCATTTTACCCCTGGTTTTGACTTTGGGTCCCTTACTAGCAGCACAAGTAGAACACTTCCGACACCAACTCTCAACGTCGCTTCTTGCACTCAGCCAATAAAAACGTTCCCGTACTTTTTCCAGGGTTTTGTTGATGCCCAAGTGCCCACCAGACACTCCATCGTGCATTTCCCGCAAAATCTCCTGGACTTTCGACCGTGGAACCACAAGCTGCATCTTAAAGGATTTTCCATCCGGCATTTCCCATTTTCTTCGCAGAACGCCATCTTGTACATGGAGAGAGTCCCACTGCGCCCAATATGCCTTTAATGTGGGACTTCTGTCGGATATATCCCTTGCGCTCGGTTTCTCCATAGATTCCTTCCATGCAAGGATTGGCTCAATGTCAGGGTCTTCTTGTTGTGCGTTGCGAAGTTCCTCAGTACTCCAGCCTTCTGCAGGTTCGGCTCTTACTCGCTGGACAGTACATTCGTCCTTTTCCTCCTGTCGCACGCAATGCTTACAATTGGGCTCACATGGTCTCCGGGATAATGCGTCCGCGTTGCAGTGCAGTCTTCCTTTGCGATGTTGTATCTCGAAGTCATAAGCCTGCAATCGCTCGATCCATCTTGCGACTTGGCCCTCAGGATTTTTAAACTGCAGTAACCATTTGAGCGCGGCGTGGTCGGTACGCAAGATGAACTTCTGGCCGCTCAGGTACTTCTGGAAATGTTTCGTCGCCAGTATTAAAGCAAGGAGTTCTCGCCTGGTAACACAATAATTTCTCTCTGGTCGGGTAAGCACTTTGCTGAAGTATGCTACGACTTTCTCCTGCCCATCGTGTAACTGCGACAATACTGCGCCAACACCCACATTGCTAGCGTCTGCGTCCACAATAAATGTCTTGCCGGGGATGGGGTAAGCTAGTACCGGTGCTTCGCAAAGTCGCTGCTTCAGATGCTGAAAGCTTCTTTCGCACTCACCTGACCATTTAAATTGTCTTCCTTTCTCAGTGAGCTGGTGCAGACACTTTGCAATCCCGGCGAAATCTTTGACGAACCTCCTGTAGTACGTAGCAAGACCGAGAAAGCTCCTTAGCTGGTGTTTGTCCTTGGGAACTGGCCAACTTCTCACAGCTTCGATTTTCTCTGGATCCGTCTTCACGCCATCCGTCGATATCACATGCCCCAGATACTTTGCTTCTGCTCTGAAGAGCGCACACTTCTTTGGATTGAGCTTTAAGTGTGCTGCTCGAAGTCGTGAGAAGACCTCCCTCAAGTTGTCGCGATGTTCTGCAAACGTCTTTCCCAAAACGATGACGTCATCCAAATATACCAGGCAGGTTTTCCACGTCAGACCATGTAAGACACGTTCCAAAAGACGCTCAAAGGTGGCCGGAGCGTTACACAGACCAAATGGCATTACTGTAAACTGCCAAAGCCCATTGCCAGTTGTGAAAGCGGTCTTCTCTTTGTCTTCTGGATGGATCTGTACCTGCCAGTAGCCACTTTTCAGGTCGAGAGTGGAAAACCATTTTGCTCCAGAGAGTGTGTCCAATGTGTCATCTATTCGAGGTAAAGGGTAGCTGTCCTTCTTTGTGACATCATTAAGCCTCCGGTAATCCACGCAGAATCGAGTACTGCCGTCCTTCTTTTTCACCAGTACAACAGGCGACGCCCACAGACTTTTCGAGCTTTCGATCAAACCTTCTCTTTCCATGGTCGATATCATCTCGGCGGCCTCGTCCTGTTTAGCCAACGGAAGTCGTCTGGCAGGTTGGCGGATTGGTCTAGCATCTCCGGTGTCTATGCGGTGTTGTACTAAGTGTGTTCGACCATAGTCTCCATCCTGTGAGGCAAATATATCAGCAAACTCGCCAATTAGATTTTCCGCTATGGTTTGCTGCTCCTGATTTAGCTCACAGTCTCCGAGTATAGTCTTACATACCTCGGCCAATTTTGATGGAGAGACAGGACTTGCAGGCTCACTCTCAGCTATTGTCGAAATGGCTGCAACGGGCACACATCTTCCGATCACCTCTCCTTTTCTGAGCTTAACGGTGCGCTTATTTGGGTTCATCAGTCTTACCGGGACCATATTATCCCTGGGCTCTGCAAGAATTTTTCCCACGACGTAACTTTTAAATTCACTTTTGTTATCTGGCTCGATGAGATAGAATCGGTGGTTCCCAGGATCACCCTCCAAACGTGTCCAAAGAACTGTCTCTGAAGAGGGCCGCAGAACTTCATCGCCTTCCAGTATTGCTCGAAGATTCACAGCGTTGTCGTTTCCGTATACCATAGGGATCTCGACGGTTCGATACCTTAGCACCTGCATTCGAAGGTCAAGAATTACCTCGTGTGCCTTCATGAAGTCCACTCCAATGATGCATTCGTCGCATATGTCGGCTACCAAGAATGCATGTGAGAAGGTCAATCCCTCTAGTTGTATCTGTAGCTGCACCTCCCCGTATACTTTCGCCGCTTCTCCTGTAGCTGTCTTCAGACTGTAGCAGCTGGTGTTATGTAGCCATGACGTCTGAACAAGGTCTCTTCGGATGATGGAGGCCGTGACACCTGTGTCGATAGTGGCCACACATTTTCTGTTTGCCAATAATTGCCTTCACTGTAAGACTCCTGTTGCAGCGTTTTGTTTGCGAGACTTGGATGATGGTCCTGCGGGCGTCGATTCCATCAACCAACTTCTGCCCCGCGAAGTTGGTTCTTAGGCGTTTCCCGACTGCTGTTGCTCCGAAACTTGTCCAGCAGGTTGAACGTTGTCCCTGCCAGATGCTTCTTCATTTTGCCTTCTTCTAGCGCAATGTGGGCAGCTTGTTTGTCTAGGTGGAGCTCTGCACTGTCGCTGTAGGTGTCCCAACTTGTTGCAATTCCAGCACCTTATTTGTCCTCGACCGCTGTTCGTGTTTTGTCTCTCCATTTCCACGCGCTGACATGAGCATTCTAGCGTAGCCATTTCCCTTATGCGATGGCTACCTTGCGAAGCTTGGTCTGCAGCTTCCATTGTCAGGGCGAATGCTAGTGCTTCAGCGAGAGTCTTCTTACCTGCCATTCTTACAGCCATTTGTAGCTTTCCATCCGCAATGGCATTGGTAAACGTATCGGTTGCCAACTCGTTTATTATCTCCCTGCTGGTGTTGGGATAAGACAAATTCGCTAATCGCTCGATGTCGGATTGCAACTGTTGAAGCGTCTCACCCCTTGTCTGAACTCTTCGGCGCAACTGGACCCGGTAAACTTGTTGCATGTGGTCGTCGCCAAACCTCATCTCGATGGCCTTCACCATGGCATCATAATCTTTTTGTTTTTCTTCAGGGATGGTCTGCAGCAGTTCGGCAGCTGTTCCTCTGAGCACAAGCGTGAGAGCAATTGATTTATCTTCGTTGTCCCAGTTGTTTGTCAACGCTGCAGCTTCGAATTGTCTCCTATAAATCGGCCACGATGTTTGGCCATCGAAGACAGGCGGCTGCATTTCTTTGCGTCGTGGACCGTCGGGCAAATACTCTCGCACTTTGTGTTTCTTAACTAGCTCCAGCTCCTTAGCCAGTTGTTCAACTTCCGATTTGACTTCAGTGAATTTTTCCTCCACGCTTTCAATTCTTTGATCTACTGCCTGGAACTTTTCCTCAAAAAACGCATTCTGGGAATCAAGTTTGCTTTCTAGAGCTTTCTTCTGCTCATCGAACTTAGTATCTAGCTTTTCATCGAGAGCGTTCTTTTGTTCTTTTTGGCCGCTCTCCAGCTTCTCGAATTTGTCTTCGAGAGCGTTCTTTTGTTCTTTTTGGCCGCTCTCCAGCTTCTCGAATTTGTCTTCGAGAGCGTTCTTTTGTTCTTCGAGAGCGTTCTTTTGTTCTTCGAGAGCATTCTTTTGGCTACTCTCCATCTTTTCGAATTTCTCCAGAAGCAACTTCATGAAAGCGGGCATTTCATCGGCAGTACTTACTGTGCTTTGTTGCTGTTCTTCTTGAACTTCGAACAGCATCGTGTCTGGATGTCCACCTTCCTCGGTAATAGCGTCCTGGAGTCGGAGCAACAATTTCCTTTTGAGCCCCGAAGTCTGGAGGTTTCTTTTACCCAATTCCGCTTTTAACTCAGCTGTTGTCAATTGTTCAATTTTTCGACCCATTTTGAATTGTCTTCACACAATTTTCACAACACAATCAGTTAATGTCTTATATCTGTTCCAGAAAATTCACTCGCGAATAAACAAATCACTGAAACAGTGGAGGCAATCATCGCCAACAGAAAATGTATGGCCACTATCGATACAAGTGCCACGGCCTCCATCATCCGTAGAGACCTTGTTCAGACGTCCTGGCTACATAACACCAGCTGCTACAGTCTGAATACAGCTACAGGAGAAGCGGCCAAAGTATACGGGGAGGTGCAGCTACAGATACAACTAGAGGGATTGATCTTCTCACATGCATTCTTGGTAGCCGACATATGCGACGAATGCATCATTGGAGTGGACTTTATGAAGGCACACGAGGTAATTCTTGACCTTTGAATGCAGGTGCTAAGGTATCGAACCGTCGAGATCCCTATGGTATACGGAAACGACAACGCGGTGAATCTCCGAGCAATACTGGGAAGCGATGAAGTTCTGCGGCCCTCTTCAGAGACAGTTCTTTGGACACGTTTGGAGGGTGATCCTGGGAACCACCGATTCTATCTCATCGAGCCAGATAACAAAAGTGAATTTAAAAGTTACGTCGTGGGAAAAATTCTTGCAGAGCCCAAGAACAACATGGTGCCGGTAAGACTGATGAGCCCAAATAAGCGCACCGTTAAGCTCAGACAAGGAGAGGTGATCGGAAGATGTGTGCCCGTTGCAGCCATTTCGACAATAGCTGAGAGTGAGCCTGCAAGTCCTGTCTCTCCATCAAAATTGGCCGAGGTATGTAAGACTATCCGCGGAGACTGTGAGCTAAATCAGGAGCAGCAAACCATAGCGGAAAATCTCTTTGGCGAGTTTGCTGATATATTTGCCTCACAGGAAGGAGACTATGGTCGAACAAACTTAGTACAACACCACATAGACACCGGAGATGCTAGACCAATTCGCCAACCTGCCAGACGACTTCCGTTGGCTAAACAGGATGAGGCCGCCGAGATGATATCGACCATGGAAAAAGAAGGTTTGATCGAAAGCTCGAAATGTCCGTGGGCGTCGCCTGTTGTACTGGTGAAAAAGAAGGACGGCAGCACTCGATTATGCGTGGATTACCGGAGGCTTAACGATGTCACAAAGAAGGACAGCTACCCTTTACCTCGAATAGATGACACATTGGACACACTCTCTGGAGCAAAATGGTTTTCCACTCTCGACCTGAAAAGTGGCTACTGGCAGGTACAGATGCATCCAGAAGACAAAAAGAAGACCGCTTTCACAACTGGCAATGGGCTTTGGCAGTTTACAGTAATGCCATTTGGTCTGTGTAACGCTCCGGCCACCTTTGAGCGTCTTATAGAACGTGTCTTACATGGTCTGACGTGGAAAACCTGCCTGGTATATTTGGATGACGTCATCGTTTTGGGAAAGACGTTTGCAGAACATCGCGACAACTTGAGGGAGGTCCTCTCACGACTTCGAGCAGCACACTTAGAGCTCAATCCAAAGAAGTGTGCGCTCCTCAGAGCAGAAGTAAAGTATCTGGGGCATGTGATATCGACGGATGGCGTGAAGACGGATCCAGAGAAAATCGAAGCTGTGAGAAGTTGGCCTGTTCCCAAAGACAAACACCAACTAGGGAGCTTTCTCCTTAGGAGAGGTTCGTCAAGGATTTCGCCGGCATCGCAAAGTGTCTGCACCAGCTCACTGAGAAAGGAAGACAATTTAAATGGTCAGGTGAGTGCGAAAGAAGCTTTCAGCATCTGAAGCAGCGACTTTGCAAAGCACCGGTACTAGCTTACCCCATCCCCGGCAAGACATTTATTGTGGACGCAGACGCTAGCAATGTGGGTGTTGGCGCAGTATTGTCGCAGTTACACGATGGGCAGGAGAAAGTCGTAGCATACTTCAGCAAAGTGCTTACCCGACCAGAGAGAAATTATTGTGTTACCAGGCGAGAACTCCTTGCTTTAATACTGGCGACGAAACATTTCCAGAAGTACCTGAGCGGCCAGAAGTTCATCTTGCGTACCGACCACGCCGCGCTCAAATGGTTACTGCAGTTTAAAAATCCTGAGGGCCAAGTCGCAAGATTGATCGAGCGATTGCATGCTTATGACTTCGAGATACAACATCGCAAAGGAAGACTGCACTGCAACGCGGACGCATTATCCCGGAGACCATGTGAGCCCAATTGTAAGCATTGCGTGCGACAGGAGGAAAAGGACGAATGTACTGTCCAGCGAGTAAGAGCCGAACCTGCAGAAGGCTGGAGTACTGAGGAACTTCGCAACGCACAACAAGAAGACCCTGACATTGAGCCAATCCTTGCATGGAAGGAATCTATGGAGAAACCGAGCGCAAGGTATATATCCGACAGAAGTCCCACGTTAAAGGCATATTGGGCGCAGTGGGACTCTTTCCATGTACAAGATGGCGTTCTGCGAAGAAAATGGGAAATGCCGGATGGAAAATCCTTTAAAATGCAGCTTGTGGTTCCACGGTCCAAAGTGCAGGAAATTTTGCGGGAAATGCACGATGGAGTATCTGGTGGGCACTTGGGCATCAACAAAACCCTGGAGAAAGTAGGGGAACGTTTTTTTTTGGCTGAGTGCAAGAAGCGACGTTGAGAGCTGGTGTAGGAAGTGTACTACTTGTGCTGCTAGTAAGGGACCCAAAGTCAAAACCAGGGGTAAAATGCACCAGTACAATGTGGGTGCTCCCTTTGAAAGGATCGCCGTCGACATCGCAGGACCGTTTCCGGAAACTGAAAGCGGTAATCGTTATATCCTGGCTATTGCCGATTACTTTAGCAAGTGGCCCGAGGCATTTGCGATCCCAAATCAAGAAGCGAAAACCGTTGTCGACCAGATAGTGGACCACTGGGTGTGCAGGTTCGGAGTGCCAATGGAATTATATTCCGACCAAGGAAGAAAGAAGTATGCGCGGCAATCGGACTACAGAAGACACGGACCACACCCCTTCATCCACAATCAGATGGAATGGTGGAACGCTTCAACAAAAGGAACATCTGTCCAAACACTAAAGGAACATCTGTCCAAAGTAGTGGACGAGAGTCAACGGGATTGGGATCGGCGAATACCTTTATTCCTCATGGCCTACCGAAACGCTATTCACAGTACAACTGGGTACACTCCATCTGAAGTTTTATTTGGACGAACTGCCAGGCTACCCAGTGAGCTTAAATTCGGATTTCCCACTGAAGAACAAACATGCGAGGAGGACTACGTGGTTGACCTTAGACAAAGGATTAATGACATCCACCAGAGAACCAGAAGCAATATAAAAGTTGCAAGCGACCGCATGAAGACGAGATACGATGCGCGAGCAACGGCACCCGAGTTCAACGAGGGAGATCTGGTATGGCTCTACAACCCACATCGTAAAAAGGGAAGATCGCCAAAGCTTCAGAAGGACTGGGAAGGTCCCTACCAAGTTGTAACGCGAATCAATGATGTCGTATTCCGAATCCAAAAAGGACGAAGAGCGAAGATGGAAGTTGTCCATGTTGATCGCCTTCATCGCTACCACGGGAGCAATGATGACGTACTTGTTCGGGGCGAACAAAACTAAGAGGGGGCAATGTTATGTGGCGACAAGAAATAAAACAACACGCAGGAGGTGCTGAATGCACCCATCGATTCACTCTACAAACGCACCCGCTCGATTCACTAAACGATCATATTCAACTGTCATTCCAGTCATCTGACAGCAGGTGTCATATTCGAAGTTCGAATTTCGATTTCCCCTCCTTGGAATTCAGCGGAGGAGTACCAATGGAAAATTACCAAAGGGGGTATGGAACGTACTAGAAGGTGCTTAATTTTGTATAAATACACGGGTGGCAGGCTTGTACCGGACAGTTATATTTTAAACGTTGACTTGTAAAAATCGGTTAAAAAGTGAAAAGTGATTGAATTGAAATAAAGTGTTGAATTCTAAGTAGTAAAGTTGAATAACAGTGTGATTTGAATTTAAATAAGTTTAGTTTGATAAATAAAGTATTTCATTGTGAAATCATAAATGTGAAATTGAGTTTTATTCGACGAACCCCAGGCCGAAAATAAAACAGTATTATGTTCTTCACACGTGATAGTTACTTAAATTCTCATTATTAATGGTTCCTTAATAAAAATATTTAAATCTGCTTTCTGTGAGGTGGGTTGGGGCACAATATCAATGTGCCCCTCCCTCATATGATTTCGAAGAGTTCCGTAATCTGAACATGACCCTTCTGATTCATTTATCTTTAGAAAGTATTATAATGAAATAAGGTTAGAGTTAAGCTTGCAAGCCAACAAGCTGCATTACAAGCATTTTTTTTTTGTTCTCAGCTAGCTCAAATAGCTAAAACAGCTAGCTCAAATAGCTGTTTTATATTATGTAAGCTTAAAATATATAAAAAAAATGTTCGAAAAACTGAGTGTTTAAAAAGGAGTACTTACATATTGGCTATGAATCAAAGTGCCCCTGACCTGTACCAATGTACCAATAATTTTTAAACATGACCTTATATTTTCTATGAGTGAACCTGAGAAAAAATTTGTCCTATTAAAGCTCGTCATAAAGATACTGAACGCACTGAATAGTTTGCTTTCACCTTACTGCCAATATCTTCCGCTTTTTTTGATGACGAAAATCGCAAGGTGCCCCAACTCCCCCTACTTATTTAATTTTTGAAATTAAGCGTCTGAACCGGAATGTAAATTTAAAGTTTGCTTCCAACCAAATAACTCTCTGGCAGTTACTAAAGGAGATGCAGTATTTCAAATTTTCTTATCTGTTTAAGCTTTATGGGGTCAAACTTATTTTGTAGGAAATCGAAAATTACACGTTTTAGGCTGTACGCATATACTTAGTTGTATTATTATACAAACTTTGCATGTACCTATCTACATGTATCCTCATAAAAACAAGAACACAACATTGGTTCGTCAAAGAGGGAAGGAAATCCAAAACTAAAATCCAATTCTTTCCTAGTTCAATCCCCCAGGAAGGGATGGTTGCTCGGACTTGGGCGGTACATCAATCCTTAATTATGTTTCGCACTACCTACAGCTCTTTCGTGCTTATGCGTTTGCTGCTAATCAGTACTACATTGTCAGATAGGGGATGAAAAGCATCCCTCTTTTGCAAGCAAAGGGGCGGTTCTTGTGAAAAATCATTGGGATAGGATTCATTTGCTCATCTCAGTTGGACCATCCTATAAATGGATGCGGCAAGATGCTTTTCACAGCAGTTGTAAACGGAAAGTCGGTGCTTCCTGTCCGTCGTAGACTTTATTTCTGTTTATGGATATTCTTCCTTAAATATTAAAATCTTAAAGGTAAACAATAGTTGATAATTCATTAAATCTATAAAAATAAAGTGAAGTGAAAAGTGTGTATAGGTACCTACCTACTCATAGGTACCTACCTACTCAATAATCGGAATAGGGAAAGAAATAGGCATTGAAGTGCTAATGTAGTTGTCATTTACCCTTTTTAATGAAAACAAGAATACATTTTAACTAGGTATACTCAACACTAATTAGAGATGTCCTTGCCTCTTGTCCTTTTCCATCCGTAAAAGACTTATACTGTGTCGTGGGGACATCTGTGGTTTGCAAAGAAAAGCAAAAAAATTTTTTTTGTGAAAAGGTGGTTCGAAATTAATATTTACTTGTGAGCGCTTTCAAAACCTTGCAGTGCCAAAAACTGGATTTTTTAACAGTAAGAAAACCAAGTACTCTTAACTCTGTGATGTAGTAACCCACGAGCTTTTTAATCATGTTACTATTAAATTTTTTGGGAAAAATAAAATTCCTCAAAAAGATTTTAGAAAAAGGTGGCATACCTATACTTAATATGCCCAGTAAATTCCGTTTGTGTAGTTTGTTAAAAACATGCAAACCTTTGGTGATGAAAACGTTAAAATTTCCTGTCAAAGCACGCATCATCATCATCATCATTTTCGTTGACCGCTTATTAGTCCAGGCAACGAAGCAAAAATAGGAGAAATAATTCGTGCAGAAGCGAATTTTACCACAGTTGTAGAGAAAGGTGTCCTGAATGACATACCGAAAGAACTGGTGGGTGGGGGCGGAGCTAACGGGTGGGTGGAGCTTTAAAGGTCTCTTTTTTCAGTTTTTGGCAAATATCTCAAAAACTACAGCTCACAGCGAAAAAATGTTGCCTACTAAATTAATCTACACAAAATTCTCTACAAAAAAACTATACGCATTTTTTTGGTGGGATCAATACTTTAGGTGAGATATAGACATTTTTAATTAAAGTGACTCTTACCATGAAAAAAAAATAAAGATTGAGACGGATACGTACATACTTTCATTGTATCGCTTTGTCTTCCAAATTTGAAGAATCTTGAGGTTTAGAGTTTGGTTCCCGTAAATTACCAGCCTGCTCATTTTCCTCAGATGATGATGATTGATTTATAAAAATATGTAAGATTTACTTGCTCAAGGCAGGTTTGGCTGTAAGAAACTAAGCGATTCCTACTTTGACCAAAGAAGTGCCGTCTTATCCGAAAAAGTTTTGAAGAAGGAGGGTCTTTTGTGCAAATGAAAGAGTTAGGCATATACTAAAATCAAACTAAAATATGATAAAACTAACACTTTGTGGTCTTCACAAATAAAACTAAAAACTTTGGTCTCCACCTTCCCACCGCCTGGATGCTGGATTCATAAAGAATATGTTTGTAGATGGTGACGCCAATCCTAAGAAGGGCTACAAAGTCTATTTACTCGCCAATTACTGAAATATTTGGATATACATATAGCAGCTTGATCCAACCAACACTTCCCATGTTGTGCTTTTGTTAAAATTGATGCCAACAGAAAAAAGCTACCCTCTTCAAAGCAGGACTCCGGCGATCTTCTCCAATGAAGCACGTATGGCAGTGCTACCCAGTGATTCGCAAGCTCATTGCGAGAGCAAAACAGTAATTCCTCTTCCTTGCATCAAGCCACCTGAACCTTTCATCCGGTGATCTTTGTGTTTTCGATGATGTTATACTACTATACTAACTACTTCTCCTATTAAATAAGTAAAAAAAAAGTGGCGCAACAGCTCGAGGTAAACTTCTCAACATTATATGCTGTGTGTGTTGTCACATACAAGGCACCTACAATTTTGTGCCGGATCCGAACGGCACTTTGAGAAGTTCGTCAGACTCTCGCGGAGGTGGGAACCGTGATAAAAGACGAGTCTTTTTTTCAGGTGACGACGGTAGGATTACCATATACGTCTGGGTAGTAAGCGCACATACTAACCACTACGCCACGGCAACCCATTTCTACTACTAGTTTGTCTGAAAAAAGTTTTTCCATTTTTGGCATCACACATAGATAACCCTCAAAATAACCCTATTTTATTCCTCTCAGACATTTGATCCTTCCATAAATAGGAACCTAACCTTGCCATCTAATTATGCGGCAAACACTAGGAATAGAACATCTTTCATTCCAGTCCAGATCCACCCATTCTGTGACCAATACATGCCTTTAAGGAGCACTGGGCTGTTGCACCCATCACGTATTACAATTTTCCCAACCCCAATTGTGGCCCCGATCTTCTGAGTTTTTCTGTAAGCATTCTCTAACGTGTATAGTGCTGTATTTTCATGGTGGTGAGTTAATAAATAGAAGAAAGGTTACCAACGGTATACCATTCCCATATCCACAGAATTTCTTGAACAAAAAATGCACCGGCACGGGAGGATATCCACAGGATAATTTGTCGGTGCACGGCTGGTTGTGGGTATGCCTTATCTTTGGCAACAATGCACCACAAGTTGAAGAACGCTGAACCTTGAATACTCTTTAAATTTCAAAGACAATGCGTTGTTAATAAAAGTTTATAAAAATATCCGTCTCAATCTTTATTTTTTTTTTTTTCACGATAAAAGTCACTTTAAATAAAAGTGTCTATTTCCCACCTCTGTATCTCCTTCAGAATTTTGTGTAGATTATTTTAGTAGTCAACATTTTTTCGCTGGGAGCTATATAGCTTTCGAGATATTTGCAAAAACAAAAAACTGAGAAAAGGCACCATTAAGGCCCCGCCCACACGTTAGCTCCGCCCTCACCCACCAGCACTTTCGGTATGTCATTCAGGACATCTTTCTCTACAACTGTGCAAAAATTCGCTTCTACACGAAATATTTCCCCTATTCGATCTTTTTTGGTCTTCGTTGCCGGGACTATATTAGAAGGGTCGCGAAGCGATGGCGGCTAAATGGTCCTTTCCATCGTTCCCGATCTTCCGCCGGGATCGCAAGTTTCAATCAAGTGCTTTGAGTGAACTTTCCTATCAAAGCACTCGTCAGAAAATTCATTTATCTTGGAAACAATAACTTTAAAAACGCGAACAAACAGGCGTGGATTTTAGATTCACCAGTTTATGTTATGTGCACCACATTGAACAATAAAAATGGTTACTATTTTTATTTAGAAAAGTCTGTGAAAGATCCATTTCTTAGACACTGCGCCTAGCGTTCTGGATTTCCGACGGCTTACCGTCAAAACAGAGGTTCAGTATTCTTTTGCCGGTCGTCTCAAACTACCTATAGCTGAAACTCGAAGATCATTTTGGTTAAATCGTCATCGTTGGGTTATCGTCGAGGATTTGGGGCCTTAAACAAGATGAGGGAGAATAAGAGTTTAGTAGACATTACAATTTATTTGTCTTTCGTGACAAGGGTTTTAAACTGATATTCTTGGTAAATTCGAAACGTGATTCATGGATTTGAATCTTAGCCCTTGATGAAGCCTTTAGAAAAGGTAAGCTAATAATATAACTAATATGCCAAAAAAATAATTATTTGTCCTGAGTCAGCTAATTTTGTGTGCGTGCTAGAAACTTGTTTTTGACTTAATTAGTCAGCGTTCCATTTTATAGAACTTTCTGGTATTATTCCGCCTCGGCACTATGATGTGGTTTAACTGGATCTGTTTTAAAAGATCTTGACTTAGTAGACGACAAGTTCATTGACTTGAGCCTAAGAAAATCTTAACTATGCAGATGACGTATATTCTGTGCCACTTACATAGAATAATGAACCCGGGTTAAAAATCAATACCACAAAAGTAAAATAATAATCAGTAGAATAACATCGACACAAAAATGGATTTAATTGATTTCCCCTAGTTTTCCAACTATTTTAACCTAGGCCAATTTGGATAGTCTTTCGAGCTTAACCATGAAAAGCAGAACAAGAATAAATTTATAAGAAGCCACACAGAAAGGCCCATAAGAAAGGCCATATAGGCACCTGCTTTGTGACACTTTCTTTGTTCTTAAATTCAAAACTATTGTGATGGCCTTACAAAGAAAATCGTTGAGCAAATTATCTGTCAATCTGGCCTTCCACAAAATGCAAACAACCCTTCCAACCTAGCCTAATCTACCTGTCAACGTTTAAGGAATCGTCCTTAAGATTGTATTAAAAAAAAACAGATCCTGACAGAACAAAACTTCGATAGTTTAGGTCGTCAGGTTGCAGCTTGCAGTCAAAAATATTCTGATTCCAGAAACTAATATGTCAGAAACTGAAATGTCAGAAAAAATACATCAAAGACACAGGTCCTTGCCCTTTAGACTTATCAGCTAACACTATGGAATCTCAAAAAAAGAAAAAGACTTCTCTCATCTCAAAAAAGAAAGAAGGCAGAAGAAACCGCTAGATTCTATTAAAACAAAAATTAAAAAAAATTGTTTGTCACTTTGCGTTTCGTTTAAAATTTGAGTACAGTATTTTTTATTTATTTATTTTTTTTACGTATAATTTTTTTTTTAATAATATTAAATAAAAAAAAAATAATTTATTTACGATATAATTTACGTACAGTATATGAAATCAGGCCAAACAATTTTTCAATTTGTTGGTATAGGATTAAGAGGGTCCGGTAATTAAGAAGTTCGTTACAGGCGAATCCTTACATTTACTTGCTTGTTTCTTTTCGACAATATCTCATTGCGAAAAAAAAACATTATCATTAGGTCATTTTGCACTTCATGGCTTATCGCCCACATGACACGAATGTGTGCACATGAGCGAAGCAACACGAAACCAGCTTGGGGTAACTATCAAATCTGAGCTTTGTCACAGACTTTTTAGTTGCTCGTTGTCAGAAACTACTTTTAGCGCTGGTAGCTCTATTATCTTTGAGCACCGACGTGAAATTCTTTAATTTCTTTAAAGTCGCCACTGTTTTAGAGTCAAAATGTTTTTGTTGTATGTAGGTATATAGATAGATATATATATATATATATATATATATATATATATATATATATATATATATAAGGGCGCTTAGAAGAGTTGCTCATTGTGAGCGCTGCCTACGTGGATCGTTACTCGTGAGTAAACTATTGATGCGATGCTGGCTGTTTCAGATCAAGAGCGAGAGTTTGAGTTTGAAATTCATTTGAGTTTGTCAAATGAATTTCAATCAATGGCGATGCATAAATGAAAGAATATAAAGATTACGACACTCGTTTGTTATTACATTTGTTTGACAGATCTAACTGTAAATCTAACGTCATGGGATGGAATTGTCATTTTGTACGCGTGGAAAAAAGCCCGTTTGCTTACACAACAATCTGTATTGGAGAATCATAGATCAGCAATATATTTTTAGCTTCGAATCCAATCACGAGCCTGATTTGTGAATGAGCCATATTTTTTCCGAAGTGTCGTAATCTTATGTTCTGTGATTTGTGATGGCGATGTATGGGATGGTTAACAAAATACCGGCGGTATCGCTGTCTCGCCGAGATCAACGATTATACTGTTTCCCAAGAGCGAGCGAAGGTCTAGAAGGTTCAGATGCTCTCGCACTGAATGTGAAACGGCCATCATTCGCTGTTTTGAGGTGTGAGATGCAGTTGACCTCTAGCTTTGCTAATCCTATAGTTTCTTTGTTCGAAGCAAGTATTTGTTTTGAAGAATAACCCATACGTGTGTAATAAAGTCGATAAATTTTGCGAATATGTTCTGTTTTGTCACTTTGCAGTCAAAATAGTCGTCGCGGCTTCTCGCTTTCAATTTAATTAACACACGAACACACGCATTTTCTAGCCTCGCGTTGACGCTACACTGACGCGTTTGACACTGAAACAACCAAGCTTCAACAAATTGCTAGTTTGCGATTAGCTAACTTACATCCATGCTCAACTTATTTTTTGTTTATTTTCACTCTACTATAATAAAAGCAAATGTTGTACCTTGTTTCTCGCATGCGTCACGCATGAATGTAGAATTTCTTGTATCTTGGCATGAATATTTTGTGCTGAATCCGTCATAGGAAATTGGTTTTCTTCATTGATGCACGAAATGCGGATATATGGGTTTAAGAATATATTCGCTGGGCTCTGCATTTATTTGTTTAAAATTATCATGTTTTAACATTGAGCAAGGTAAAAATCCACGCTATATATTTTCATGCGGTATCGCACAAGAAGATGCTCTTAATATATACAAGAGTCGCATGTCGTGCACAACTAAAGCAATCATTTTTGTATGCTATGCAACGACATGCAACCAATGTATAACTCGAAGAGCAGCTGATATTTAACCCAAATGTGATTTATTTGTGAATGTGAATGTGAATTTCAGTAAAATTCTCAAACATTTTAAGACATTTTCTATACGCATACGAGTCTACTTCCCCTATGTGCATGTGCATGTTTAATATTTTCGATAAATATTAAATTTTATTGCTTATTGGATTTGCAACTTCGCAAAAGTAGATCAATAAGTCGAGATTTCTCCCACTGCCGCCCACACTCTTTGGCTCACCCTCAAGCATCTCAACCCTTTAGTTCCCAATTGTTATTGTAGGTGTGAAAATATGTCAAAGATCTAACAAAAAGAACAAACAAGTGGCATCTAGAACACAAATCTGCTACCCCCGCTACCCAGCAACCCCTCAATAAAGACTTCAATTCCCTCTAAATTATAGTATTTAAGCTGTTGGAAAAACGTGTGTGGTTTGCTTTCCTTATTAAGCAGCCAAGGGGTTGATTATTTAATTCAATGCCTATTTTCATTGTTTATTTTGTTTTCTTTTGACAGGGCAACAATGGTATACGATATGACACACTTGGTACCGGCCCAGAGTATTTCACTGGGACGGTACTATGTACCCGAACAACATGCCGTAATGCCATGTGAGAATGTGCCCCAGACAGCACCGCATACACCTCGAAGACGAACTACACCAATTACAAATTTGGACCCATCGGAGCTGGTGGGTTTATCGCGAGAGGAACGTCGGCGACGCCGTCGGGCTACCCTGAAGTATAGAACAGCTCATGCTACCCGAGAAAGAATTCGAGTTGAAGCGTTTAATGTATCATTTGCGGAACTGCGTAAGCTGCTGCCCACGCTACCACCCGACAAGAAGCTTTCTAAGATTGAGATCCTCAAACTGGCTATATGCTATATAGCATACTTAAATCATGTATTAGAAACGTAAATAAGGTTGGATGCTTGCATAAGTTTTAAGTTTTAGAAGCAACCGTGATATTGTAATTTAATTTTTATTGCTTGATACAATAATTACCTACACAACTGTAAATACATATATACAATACAATACAAAAGTTTAACTGTTTGCATTCAAGCATACTTCGTATATTCCCTCCAGGTATCAGCCCCAACTGCCTTGTCGCCTAAGTACGCGTAAGTAGACCCCATACCCCACTTTACCAGTGAGTTAGCATCAGTTGGTTCTTCTGTTTTCTAACATTTTGAATACAATTTCTCACTATGCGCCATCTGCGACCATGAAAGGTTCTCCTTTCGGATTGGTGTATTAAGTTCCGAAAACAGATACTGGTGTTTCTATACGAATGGCTGCTGAGTGCTGAGGATTCTGCGTGGAAATTATTGAATGAAATGTATCCTTATTCCTGTTTCCATTTAATTTTGCATGGTACAATTTAAGAGAGGCTGTGCATTGAAAACTTGGGCGGAATACCAACAAAATATGTATTTACATTTTCTTTAGGCAATGTCGGGATTGTAACTCTTCCTCTTGTTCGAATTTAACATGGTTAAGGAGATCAATAAAAATATGAGTAGAAGGGCCCCCAAAAGTTTGACTGCAAAAGTAATTCTACAAGTTTAAGCTAACTGAAGATTAAAGGAGCAACACCATCATTTACACCATCCAAGTCGACAAAGTTCTGTCCACATTACCAGCCTTCATCACCAGTCAGTCAGCATTAAAAGTTGGTGTGTATCCTTGGCTCATGCCTGTAGGCATGAGTCAATGCCTGTCATGTCTGTGCATGAGTCAATGCCTGTCATGCCTGTAGCCCCCTACATCCTTCGATAGGAGTAGCACCTTGCGGAGACCGTGCGCGGACAGACACATTGGCCTGCTGGGGTATTTCTCAAAACGAACTTCTTCTTCGTGATTTTTGGTTTAGTGAGGAGGCCATCTTGGATGTAGGAGACTGATTTATTTCAATTGGCGAGAGGTCCACCGACCTATCCCGCGCTTTATGTAAACCGCCAAAGATCCGACGGGGATGCCAGCGCCTTCAGTCCGTGAAACTCTTTTCACGACGATTTCATCTGTTGCTTTTTTTTCTCTTCCGCCTCCCCTTAGTCAGGCGAACTTTTCCAGAGCCCGTTCAATCACAGGCGCTATAATGCGTAGCAGCCTCACTTATGCTCAGATCTCCCACCAAGGTGGATCCCAAACGACAAGAGTCACTGGGAGGATCAAAGTGAACGTTCGTTGGAGCTCCAGTACTAACTACTCCAACCCCGATTTCCAGTACTTGAGGCCCGTTTTTCAGTGTTAAATAAAGCCCAGCTTAAACCAAGATCTTTAACAATCCCGTAACAAAACTAATCTAGAGTTAACCCAGCGAGCAGTTTTTCAGTGCAGAGTTAACTCCGTCAGTAAGGTTGTCACAATATTTGACTCTCCCAGCACTCACTTCACATAGAAAAAAAAGGGAAAAGAAGTTCGAGTCATTTTCAGGTGGAATTTTTAACGTAAACAAGCAAAGCCACTGCCATTTCACATAGAAAAAACATTCATAGAAGATCATACTGTTCACCAGACTTGACGCGGGATTAACTTCCCAAATTTAGTGATTTAAGCCGAGATTAATCTTGAATCAACTGAAAAAAATTCATTTCTGCGGTTAATGTCAATTTCACTCGGAAACTCGGATGAACTCGCACTGAAAAAATGGGCCTTAGTGGAGTAAAAATATCCTTAAGGTTTTCCATTCATCCATGATGTTGTAAGTTTCTACTACTTCACCTGTAGCTTAGAGTACACGGTACAAGTTGGGTGAAAGCGTTGCACCCCGAAAACAAACTAGGGTTCGCAGGGCCGTCACACCCGTGTCCTGGCGGGAAAAACTATTGTTAGTATAGGTTTCTTCCATTTCTTTTTCTTAATTCTATAAAGGTAAAATGGAATTTACTTGTGCCTTTAGTTTAAAAAGTAGTTAAGACTAGTAGGTTCAACGAGATCTGTGCAGAATTTTCAAATGTTCGCAACGGGTAGGCAACAATAGAGTGTAGGTCAATTATTTTAGCAATACTTACTTGTTGAATCGTCACGGATTCATGTAATGTGTTCGAATTTTGGAATGATCGAGTACCATGGGCAAGGTGAGACGCCAAGAAGCATCATGGACTCCCACCATGTTATTTATCCGGTTTCGATCGGACGACAAAACAGCTTGAGACGGAAAAAATCGTTTGCAAACTGTATAGTGTGAAATTTGCAATTTCGATTTTTGGCCTTCGTACAATATTGCATAGCTGAACTTTATGTGGGAACCACAAAGCAGCCTGGGCTTGGCCTCGGCTTGACGTTTACAAGTTCAGCCATACGATTTCAGCGTTTCCTTACACAATGAAGCTCGGCTTCAAAATGTTGTTTGCAAAGAGAAAACGTAATGCTACGTAATGAGCATAAATTACTGAATAACTAGATATTCAACTTCGGACATGTAAAAGCTCTGTCCACAAGCTGAAATTGATGAATTTACCCATGCTCTGACATTTGTTTGCTCAGAAGCCCAGCACGAGTTCAGAAGTGTTGAACTTTTGCTTCGTGTGAAGAAAATTGGGGTTGATTTCGATCGCACACATGAAGTCAATCAGTCTGCCTTTGGCTACGTTTGTATAAGTGTGTTCGTCATACACGGATATGATGCAGAATATCTGAGTGTGTCTACTTTTTGAGCCAAATAGCGTATTATTTATTTATTAGTTGGACATGAATGTTCCACATAATTATGTACACAGCACTAGCTACCAGGGCTTTCGGCTGTGTGTGCGTATTTTTTAATTTATCGTGGCATGCTTGGAGAACGTAGTGACTGCATAATAAAAGCTCTCTCTCCATAATCGAAATGTCATTGCAAAGCCGGTTCAAAGCCGACGTATCGTAACGGGGCGAAGCCGAAGCCTGAGGCTGCTTTGTGGTCCCCGCTTTAAGGTAAAATGTTCTCTACTATCTAACTCAGAGTTACTGAACAAGTTGACATCATCATGCTGTATTCCGTCCGCCAGAGAACAGTAGGGGCTTCATCGCATGCACAGTGCTTTGACATGCACTGTACACGGTTGACAAAGAGTATGCTTCAGCCGCATACACTGTTCAAGCACTCGGTTATCCTCTCCTTGATGGTTCTATCCTTTATCTCCTTCATTCCTCCAAAGCACGGTTTCGCCTTGTTGATGTTCGCTCTTTTCTGGCATTTATGCATCAAGCATCACACGCTCTGGGAAAGGTATCTGTAAGGTGTTGGGCAAAACTTTCTGCGGTTTTAACTGGAATATGGGGGTTACTCATATTCGCCTCCTATTCTACGATGCGCCTGGAAGTTTCTTACAAAGGAAACAGGAGAGCTTGCTGTCGGAATTTCTCGCTCAGTTGCTTTCTTTCCCACATTATCTATAAAGCTTGGATCGGTGTTCGTTCCTTCAGTTTTTGGCTTTTTGTTTTTTTTTTTTATTCATAATACACTCGCTAAGGGATAAGGCTACTCTTTAAATGTTATAAATCTCACGATCAGATTAGAAGAGGACGAAAAGGAGGAGAGGTTGCAGTTGCAGTGCACTATTGTTTTGAATAGGTGCATATTGTAATGAAATGGAAAGACTAATTGTTGCAGGAAATTCCACATTCGCAGTCTACGGCTTATAAAAGAACCTCTAAACTTAACTGCACGTCCAAAAGTAGGCTAGGGTGAACTTATTAGATGGCTATTTCCCTGGAACACTGTTAGTGGAAAAAGCGATAAAACAGTGACAAGCAAGACCAATTGCGTCGGTGTTCTAGCGAGTCAATTGACTTTTCAATGGCTCTGCCACCAATAAGTTTTAACGCCCGTTGTCAAATCCTGTCAAGCAGGTACCGTGCCAGTTTTCGGGGCACCTGCCAAGACATGAGAGTTATATTTTTCAGCTTAAGCGAATGTATACCTTCCATAAAATAGCCAGATCAGAATAGGTAAAGTATTGCTTACACCTTTTGAGGACACCTACCGAGAATGGAAAGCCTTTCGGTTTCACCGATGCCACCGGTGCCATTCATGGATAACGGCTGGGTGGTGCGTTTTTGCTTCAACGACAGAAGACAGCTTTGTTAAAGCCTTCAGCCCAATGAATCCGTTGTATCCGTCACGTTGAAGTACACAACTGACAACTGAGTTAAATATGAACACACGTTCGCTATTGATATTGATAATTCGCTGTTGATAAACGTCCTCCAGTGGGCATGGCATTGAATTAAGGGGCAAAACGCATTTTATTCAATATTTTTGTTCGAAATTGAATAAATTTTTCTTAATGTACTATCTAGCATACACTTTGTTCTACATTTCATTCACAGATTGTTTCTGGCCACGCCCACATTTAAAGGCAGAATTGAAGAAAAACCTCGAATTTTCCAGATAAACGTAATTTCGACTGGCTTCCTAAAGCCTAATTTAGGAAGGAATAAGAAATAAAAATTAGCACGTAAGGTAAACGAGAAGCCATTATAGATTTCGTTCTTACAAAGTTTTCAGCCACGCCTCCTTTTAGCGGTCGAATTTAGAAAAATTTGGAATTTGAACAAAAAAATGAATTTTTGTGTACAGTCTTACACACTAGTTTTGAGCGCAATAAAGGATAGTAAGTATTTTACTAAGATAGTAAGCGTTTAAAGAGATAACCACTAAATAGATTCTGTAACCTTACCTTAAGTAAAATGTCTGCACGGAAGTGTATAATTAATCGAAATAATGAATTTCTTAAGTCTGAACGAAAGCCGGTAACAAACTTTCGTTTTGTCTAGAGCAGTTACACCGTTCTTTTTGCTATTCGAATTTCATAAACACTGTTGCTAAGCTGGAATCTTGGAACGGGATTCGGCCCTTTGGAAAACCAAAATTTACCAAGTTCCTGCAAACATTTGGCAATGTTTCACGTGTTCTGGAATTATATGAAATTCCTGAGTGTACCATGAAATGCAGTCATAATAAATTAGTTGTTAGGGAAATTCCAGCATGGGAATAGCAGTGAGAAAAATTCCTGTGCCTGGATAAAGCTAAAGGTTTACAGCATATTACCTCCTACAGAACTAAGCAGTTGCTTTTAAAAGGTGCTTGAGGACTCAGGTGATTCGGAGATTCATATCCACTTTGATTAAGTTATTGTTTAGTTATCGTTAAGTTTCTTGGTGATGTTTTGAAGTTTGTTTTAAAATCAAAAATCGGATAAAATAAAATTACATCAACATTGAAAAGGAATCGTGAAAATTTATTTATAATACTTTAAGACTTCTGCATTTGTCTATACATGAAGGATGTCTCTTAATTTTAGTGCAAATCAGGTATGTATTAATGTGCGTACCATGTTATATTGGTTTTGGTATAGGAACTTTAAAAATCGTTAGCCAACCCGGTGTTTATTTTGGTATAGTATCTACATTTGGTGGTTTCCATGGAATGTATAGGCATAGCTTAATATTTATACTCATATTCATGTGCATAAGAATGGGTACGTATCTTAGGATGGTTCGTTGGCAAATATTTACTTTTCATTTATTTAAAGAGGTTTGAGTAGGTGTACCTATGTGTACAAATAATATGAACAACTATGTGTGTATGCGCATATCTATACAAACACATGCATTTGTGTTACTGTATCGAGTATTGATGACCCAATAATCACTATTGTTGCTATGTGCGGACAATGTGCGTAGGTATATATTTGTAGGAATACGAACTTTTAAGCTCATCTAAACACGGTGAAAGAGCAAGTGGGACAACCTCTATTTTGCATTCTCTTCCAAAATGCTTTTTGGTCAAGTTAGACAAGGCGCGGGAACTTAAATTTTGGTACTGAGCAATATTGGCCTAAGACCTTTAATAAGGCAAACATTGGACCGCTCACAATATCGACCATGACCACTTTCAACATGTTAAATCTTTAAAAACCCGATTTCTCGGAAAGTTCACTCCAAAATGAAATAAAAACTATGACAAATATTAAAGATAGTATTATTTGCTAAGTTTGCTCAATGCAAAGTTTTGAGCTCCGCCCACATTTAAGGGGCGTTTTTAGGAAAAAACAGTTTTTTTTCTGAAATAATTTTGGCTTTTACCGTATATTCCTGAGTCTAATGAAATTACAATTAATTGATTTTAATTTTAAGCTCATGTACACTTTTGGGGACGTGGCCTATTCAAACTATATATGAATTCGGGCCAAGAAACTTTAAGATTTGGTGTTACATGGTATAGAGGGTCGGGTATACAGAAGTTTGTCACAGACAAACTCTTGCACTTACTTACTTACTTTTTATATTTTTTGGTTATATAGGCAAAAAAAAATATTGATAAATAAACACATACGAAGAGCATTTATTGCTTAGCGAACAACAACTGCATTCGCCTAGGATCTTTTCCAAATCGTCAATTATATCTTCAAAAAATTATGTCTTCTCTTTTATACGATTTCGATGGATGTACACATGGATGGATCATACACATTGAATCAAGTCTTTCATCAGTCATGGTAGATTGCTCAGCGAGACATTGTTGTTGCTGGAATCGAGAACCCTATGCAAAGAGCTGAAAAAATCGATGGGTAGAACTCATCGACTTCGTTCAATACATCGCAGATGTTTGGGAACTCATTTTCTTTAGGGTGCACAGTGCCTAGACTACAATTTTCTGTGGTTATAAAACATTATTTTAATACTTATTATTTTATTAAAAGACCGCACTGAAACCTAACTTAAACCTTAATTTTACATCCCAAGAACTATTGACAGCTTGAACGTCATTGATTTTGACAAACCAACAAACATATCTCATAGGGATTTTAGTCTCTCGAAGTTTAATCTCTCATAGAGATTTTTTATTTAACAGTTGAATTCGTCAAAATATCCTAGTATTATCGATCAGAGCCAGGGGGGGGGGGCAAGTGTCCCCCTTGCCCCCCCCTCCCGGCGCCTATGAAAAAGTGCAACAGTGCGTCTATAAAAACTTTAATTTGTCTGTGACTGAGAGAGAGTCTTTGCCAGAACTCTCTAAACACTAATCACCAAAATGTATTTCCGAATTTTCAGATACAGATTTCTAAAAAAATAGTTTTCAAAAGCCAGGAAAGCGTTAATTTTTTTAAATTTCTTAAGGGAAAATTTCTTCGTAGCAATAGTCAGTTTTCTAGGTGAATTGCAGCACAGCTAAAATGTAATTTAAGTGTTCAATTCCGTATATAAAAATGAGGGTTTCCAACGAGTCTAGCAAAGAGCTCTGATCTCTGATCTGACCTAAACTAAAGATTGATTAAAGTCGCGTAAGTGACGACGATTCAACTCAATATTTTTCCATTCAACACCGGTGTTCCATAGAGTTTTTTGTCCCACTAATAATTTGTTGTATAAATATGCGGCTTAAAAGAATTTGGTCAACTATCTTCACTTCACCGACAAGCAAGCATCTTCTAACTTTTCGAACCGGTCTCTGAACATATGTTTCACTTCCTTCTCCATAAGCTCTTAGCTTGTTTATAAGAATCCGCGGCAGTCCATATGATTGACGCAAGCAACTTCCAATATTGTTCAGTAGATATAATTTTAGGCAAGTAAAGTCCTTATTCATTCAGTACAGGGTCGACCTAAGCCTCAGCCAAGAAGCTTCGCCAGCCAGCTTTGTCTCTGACTAGCACGCGAAGTTGGCTCAAGTCCCCCTTTAAGTGAAAGTCCCGGTGCCTGTCTCCTACTCTTCCCCTGCGGAGTAGATTCGAAGATTTAACGAGGCGGGGCGTTGGTGTCGATCCGCTCTATAGATAACCTAGCCATCGCTCTAACTCTTCTGACTAGGTTGAGGTGAGTGTTTAGTGTACTCTTCAGTTGCTCGAGACAATGCTTTACTACTCAATTGGCTTCTTTGCCCAAAGAAGCAGCGATTGACAAGAATTACTGTTTTATACCCTACACAAGCAGCTAGACTGTCATCTTCGACTGCTTTGTTGCACTTAAGCTAAGGCACAGCTACTTTTACTTCATTCAGAGGTCGGGTCGTGAACGGTATCGTTGCTATGCTTCGTAGGTGACTTCTTTGCCCGGCCTGAAAGGTTCATTCTGGCTCGGTTTATCGTTGACATAATACAGTATGCAGAAATGGTTTTTCCGAGTCCTCAGCAACGACCCTGATTCCACTACTATGTTACCTTGATAGTCTTTACAGGCTTTAGTTCGATCTTTATACCCGTGGCAGGTATATTTGGTTGAACTTTTAAGCCTCAATGCTGCTGTTACATCTCTTTATCTTTTCAACTGCGCATTTCTTGGGCTCTCTCTTTTCCTTCTGAGAAGACGGTTTTGCTCACGTCTGCTCGTAGTGCTGGCAAGCAGCAATAGTCCATCTGTGCAGAGCCCCTTTATATGCTTCTTTTTTAGCAGCATGTGCTTGCCGTCATTCATCGTCAAACCCGGGGTTTCGTTGGGTTGTGGTGGCCAAGTAAGGCCCAGCACGTCAGAGGCGGCATCTCGGATGGCGTTTTGGCCACTGGTTATCTACACTGACGATCTCTTTCAACCGCAGCCTTTCACCGTTAAACTTCCTCCGGTGGTTGGGATGGGATATCTTGGCAACAAGGTAGTGATCCGAGCTGATGTTGGTCCTTCGGAAAGTTCGAATGTCCGAACTTCCCGGAGATCCGAAGATGACATGGAAGATGGATCGCGATTTGATCCATCTGGTTGACGGCTTGATCGGGAGATTTCCATCTACCTTTGTGTAGGATGCTGAGATGCGGGAACTGCTTACTTACTACTACAACTTGTCGTGTCGCACCAGGCTGTGCTTCCCATTAAAATTGGCATTAAAATCGCCTAGGACTGTAGGACAATCTTTATATCGTACCTAATGCATCGTTCATATATATTTTATGAAATAGCACCTGAAACATGTCTTTGTCGTTATGACATCTTTCTCCTCTGTGGGGCATGCGCTCATTATGGTCAATGTTGGCGAATCAACACTTGACTTGAGACTTTCCTTACAAACTAGAAGCTCAATACTTTTTGCTTAAATCTGCCTCCAATGTCATTGAAATAAGCAGTCGTTATATATTTTTTTTTTCAACCTCAATTTATGCGGTTTCATCTTATGCTGCTAGATCCAATGGTCTAATTCGTTGTAGTCAACGCGTAAGATTTGTCTGATCCAAAGTTCGAATAATTTCATTGCTGCAATGTCCGCGAAGTGGAGTACTAAGTTTGCGAGCAAAGTTTGTTACCTCGTCAGTCACGGTTGCGATTCCAAGATCTCGTTGTAGATCGCTATTTCTTATGTACCATGGAGCATTAACGATTACTCTGAGTGTCTTATTGCGAAAAGTTTCTAAAATAGATATATTACTTGGTTTAGTGCAAGCAGTTTATACAGAAGCAGTTTGTTATATATGCTTAGTTTCAAATCTTCCGATAAGACAATTTATTTCTCGTAACCAGATTTCGAGCTCGTCGCGTTTCTTTCAAACGTGCGGCTTCCATTTAAGTTTTGCGTCTAGAGTCATTCCTAGATATTTCGCTTCATATGAGTAGGGGATTTGTACCGAGTTAATGAATAGAGGCTTGTTGTTTATCTTTTTATAAGTAAAGTTAACATGCGTTGACTTAGTCTCGTTTAGGACGACCAGCTCTTCGTCCAGTCGAATATTATGTTTAAAGCGCGCTGAAGTTTCCTTGTTGATAATTCAACTGTCGTTTCAATAGCGGGAATAGCAGTGTCGTCAGCGAACGTAACTAAAATTGTTTCCTCATCGTGGGGTATGTCTAGTATAAAGCAAAAGAAATATTGGGCCGAGAACGCTTCCTTGCGGGACACCAGCATTTATCTCTTTGAATTCTCTTTGTCGTACCTTACGCAAAAGATTCTGTAATCAAGTCGTTATATTTAATGTCGCAGTTTTCTTTCCTTCTTTTGGCCATTCTATCCCACCAAGTTTCTTAAATTGCATTGATATTTGCCTTGCAGTCATTCAGGGAGAGACTTCATCCCTTGCAGACTTCATCCCATTTCATGAGCAGATACGAATCTTGTTGTCCTTATTTAATTTGCCTTGGTCGTCCACAGTAAATCTTTTCGAATCTGAGGCTTGTTTTCACTTCGAAACAACAGCTTTCTGGACGTTAACGGGTTACCTCGAAGCCCGGAATGATACTCTTAGTAACTCTAACAACGGTAGAGCCAGATTAACCACTCCTTAAAGATCCGGGCTAGTGGCCTAAGCGATATTTTTGCTAAAAAGGAAGATGATTTCAGAGTTTCTGTTTCGGGGCCTAGAAAGTGTCGATATAAAAGATGAAGCTCAGGAGCTGATACCACTCATCGATGGATCTTTTGTTTTGCGTTTCACGTCATTAATCAAACATCGGCATGCTCCTAATGGGCATGGTATATAAATCCAACAGATGACAGAAACGATGCTTCGGGATTTGAGAGAACTCCCTTTTATCTAACTATCCAATGGGAACACTAAGACTCAAGTACTGGTCTTTTGTACTACCATGCAAGCATCTTGCTTTTTAATGAATAGTTCAGATGTTCGGCACACCCCACGTCATCAGCCCCAGAAACTAACGTGCTCTTGCATTTTTGCTGAGCAAAAGATGCGGCGTTGCCCGATGTCAGGGAAGGGACTGCTTTGTTTCAGTTGGTGAGACCTCCACCGACCTGCCCCATTTCATAGACACTGCCGAAGAACCGGAGTGCATGCGCCTTTCTTCATCCAGTAAAGCTTCTTTGCGTCGTCAATCGGTCAGCTGCTTCCTTTTCCTTTTTCTCTGTCCCTTAGTCATGCTCAACGAGATATCCCGAGTCATACCGCCAGCAGCAGTAAATTGAGTAGCAGCCTGACTCATGCTTAGTTTGCCGACGGAGTCGAACAAAGGTCCACAACAGTAGCTTGTTTCTTTTTTTCGTAAATTAATGTTGAGGCTTGCAGACGCCATGCTCGGCCGAAGTCAAAGACACAGCGGGTGAATTTTGGCAAGTACCTATGCCACCTGGAGTAGAAAAATGTAGGTTCTCCATTCAGTAAAGATTTTGGATAGGATGCAGAATAGTTGGAAGGGGTTGATTTCGGGGTTTGGGGTTGGACCCCAAAAATTAACTAGGGTCCGCGGGTTCATCACTTCCGTTACCTCATCTAAGTGAAGCGCTCTTTCCGGCAGAGAACGCCCTTATTTGTTTAAAATGCATTAACCATCATAGAAACCGTTTTTTAATTGGGTTTGACTCCCACGCGTCACACCTTTCTTTCTTTCTTATCTCAGCCCACCTAACAAGTTTCCAATATTAACGAATGTAAAAAAATTTTCCAAGTCGCTATAAAAAAAACCAACTTATAGTAAAATGTGCCCCAGCAAAAGGCACTTCTTCTTTGTTGATCTAAAAATATTTTTTATGCATTTTTCCATAGTAAAATAACATTCAAATCCTAACTCCGTTTGGGTTCTATTTTTACTTACTAGTCACTTGAATTTGCCGTAAACGACTTTATTTGGTTTGGGTGCTTACATCAAACGGCAGCCACATCGTGTAAATCAATAAACCGCTTTGCTGTCCTTGTAGTAATCATGCGAAAATATTGCCAATTAATAGGAGATAAAATCAAATTATACTCCATACAAAATGGAGCTGCCAAAACTTTCTGGAGCCCTAAATATAGACTTCTTAACATGCAACGAAAACTCCAATCCGATGACATCTCCAGGTAACGAATAATTTGTTTGTCTACATGCCACCAGAAACTAGATACCACCCATTAAGACCATAAGCCTTCACACTAAAATCAGTTCATTTGTAAGCTTTCGCGAACAGGGATCCATACGAAAATTTCGCAACTTAACTGGCAGGATTCTAATTCAATTAGGACAATCGAAGTGCCATCTGCTTGAGCTATAAATGACTATTGATAGCAATCGAGTAATGTCCGAAAATATTTCGCCCATCAAAGTGTACAGAATACCGTGAAATTACTTTAATCGACAAGCACCAAGGAGACAAGTGCTCTATAACACTCTTCCCGAAGTAACGTCCGCTTAAAGGATATACCAATATTGGATTAAGCATGTTTAGTCCAACGCCCTTAAAAAACAACATTCTACACGTGTTCCACGCCAAATAGCGCAGGGGGTGAACGCAACAAACTTTTTGACTGAATAATCCGTGAACGTGATAAATTACTCCCCGGAGGGTTGACTGATGCATGTAAAGAAAGCGGGTCCAGAGAAATAGATACTATTTGTCGGCGCATCGCATTGTTACAGGGGAAGATAACTAATTTTGAGAATTGCACTAGAAGATACAAGTGTGAAATGTGTAATTGAGTTTAAAATCACTTTGTGTGAAGAGCTTTTGTGATATAGTCTTGTCGGGTAGGTAACCAGCGTGTAATTGCCGTGCAAATTTAATTACAGATGGATGTGATAATGTGATTGGTACATGGTGTTGAGTGGGCCTAGCGACGTGTGCCAGGGGTGTGGTTCTAAATAAAAAGAAAACGTGTACCATGGTCCATTGTGGGTGAGTCGGAATATGACTGATGAGTTCATCAAATTGCGGGTGTTGAGTGCGATAGTGATTTGCATTTGAATATTATCTTGAACGCAACCACAACAAATAGTGTACCCATCTACAAGTCCTCACGCAGCGTGGGAAATAGAAAGTGTATGTCTGCTTTTGTTCGAAGCACTTTTTTTTATGCACTTCTAGATGAAGGTTCAGGTTTTAATATGTATCAAAGCAAGCGCGTTAAATTCAATGGCAGGAATGCACTCTCAGCATAATTCAACAGCTCTGCCCGTGGGTAGGACCGACGACGCTTAGTTATGTAATGTAATTTCACGGGACTAATCGTAGCCACTCCGTTCACTTCAAAGAGGATAAGGCTTAAATTAAGATATTTTTTTGAATTCCTTCAGAAGGCGTGCTCAATAATGCGTGCTCAATACGCAATGAAATGCGTATTCCTCATCAGCTATAAACAGAATGTAATTTCCAGCATAGGTTAGGCGAAACCAATGAGGTGGTCAGATTTGGACAGACATTAAAGCGGTCATCGATAGCTTATAATTTTTTAAGGCAGTACCCGCGAAATTCGAAGTTTGTAGGTCGTCAGATTGTGCCCTGCCGAGACCCAAAAACGGTTTTCTTTCGACAATTCGTCTGCTAGTATTTAAAGTATACTCTAAGACTTATAAGGCTTGGTAATAAGGAATAAATGCCCAAGCCTTTCTAAGACTTGTGAAAAGATTTGACAAAGGAAAGCATTTTTAGCGATCCGTCCGAAAATGGAAAAATGACCTCTAATGGTATCACTCTCACTATCACGTCCGTCCGTGTCGTCCATCCGTCCGACCGTCCGTCCGCACTTGTAAAGCCTGCAACCCAATGAACCCATTGCATCCGTCACGTTGGAATACACAACTGACAACTAAGTTCAATACACACGTTCTTATGGGAAGCGGCACAAAGACGAATTTCGTGACTCGCTTCTCATAAGAACGTGTGTATTTCACTGAGTTGTCAGTTGTGTACTTCAACGTGACGGATGGTTATTGGGTTGCAGGCTTTACAGGTGCGGAGCGATGATTAAAAAGACAAAAAGTGTTTTGGCCTTAACTCAAAAAGTTTTACAGCCAGAAAGAAGAAAATATTACAAGAAATAAAAAAAAAATTACTTGGCACCCTGCGCTTAGTTAAGATTAGGCTAAAATAAGTACCTACAGAAGACTCGTAAAAAAATATTAACAGTACCCACCTAGAGTAAAATTAATAAAAAAAATCTATTTAAAACCCGAATACGCGGGTAAACAGTCAAAAATCTCCCCTTTATTCACTACACAACAATGCCAGCATTTAATAACTAGTATACACAGATATTACGCATAGCTATACCTTCTTAAAGTTGCACTCGAAATATTCTATAAATATTATATAAGCGAAACAAATGAGTTATTGAGATGCGCTTGAAAAAATGCCATAAAGTCCGAAATCGTCTTTTTAAAAAAATAAAAACAAAGTCGCTAATATACTAAACAACATTTTATATGCAAATTAAGCAATAGTGTAGAATAAGGATTAGTGTAGAATAAGCCTTCAAAAAATGCCGACGGACCGCTCCGTGTGTGACTTCATACTGGAAGGACTTCTTTTTTTACAGGCCTTGGCGAAGAAATTAAGTTGTTTTTCAAGGCTAAAGATTTTATTGTCAGAGAAAATGTCTCTTTCCAAGAGCTGCACTCCTATTGCTGGACTCTTGAAAGAGTTTTTTTTTTAAAAGAGGCTTCTACTCTTGTAGAGGTAAATTCTTAGTAATAGTCAAAATGCTCTTTTTATAAGAGTTATATATGCGGTGTAAGAGTGATACTCCTTGAATAACAGTTCTACAAGATCATTTTTAGATCTTTTAACAAGAGCTTTTGCTCGAGTTTTCACGTTTTTATAGTATTATCTCAAGAGTATGTTTTTAGGTGGTTATTGTGTCGTCTTACTACTCCGCGTGAGGTCCCGGGTTCAAACCCCGACCGGGTCAGGTTTTTCTTAATAACAGGTTAATAACAGGTTTTTCTTTTGAGCAGAAAAAACAAACTTTTTTCAAATAGTTTGGCCTTAATTTTCGGAAGCCTTACTTACTTATTATACGCTCGTTTTAAGATATCTATTGCCAAATTTTAGGTGTTGGTCGGATATAACTCAAATTAACTTTTCTAATTACATAACGAAACACTTTATTGGTATCTTACACAATTTATTTTAGTTCAAATTTCAATAACTCACTATCTTGTTGTTTACACTTCGAACATTCAAAAACATTGCAATTGTTGCAACCAGTAATACGCCTTTTCGTACAAATGGCCGCCTTTTTGTTGTTTGCTGGTAGCATAATGGATCTGCATCACATTTTGTAGCTGCATATCATTTTTTTATACCATAATTTCTATGTGGTTTCTCTACATGTTTTACAGTCCGTATTTGTGCTTTGCTTGTACCGCCTCTTGCAAAGCGTGGGAATACCTCTGTTAAGGGTAGGATTTGTTCGAGCGTTGCTGAGTCTGCTACATTCATCCAGATTGAATACTTCTTTGTTTTTTTTTTTCAAGTTTTTAGTATTTGCAAAAGCAAGCATAAACTTTCCTAGTTACCTGCATTCAAACTCTAGAGTTTTTCGCCATTTATTTTGGAACAGGGTGTTGAAGCAGCCCATCAGTGTGATTGGAAAGTCAATTTAAGATTAAAATTATAGGATTAAGATAATGTTGATAACATTCTTACTAATTTGATTGTTAAACTGCTTAGAAATAGACTAATAAATGCTTCCATTGACGACAATGTCGTCAAGGTGGCTGCCTCCTGGTTGATAGTCAATGAGATACAGTATATTATAGGATAAGGCGAGGCGCGAGGGAGGGATTTTTTTTTTTTTATAATGCACTCGCGAATATAAGGGATTGGATACCCTTTTTAATGTTACACATCTCACGAGCGGAAAGGATTAGAAAAAGAGGAAAAGGAGGAAAGGTACCGATGCACTCTTGTTTTGAACAGTTGCAAGTTGTATTGCGCAGGAAAGATTGACCGTGGGAGAACATTCCACATTCGCGTTGTACGGCTTATGAAAGAACCTCTAAACTTTACTGTGCGTCCGAAGGTGGGCTCAAGGGTAAACTGATGTGCATTCGATCTTTGGCGAGTATTACGGTGGAACGTCTTTAGGGGCGGAATGCAATTGGCTATTTCGATGGAACATTGTTTGTGAAAAAAGCGATAAAACAGTGAAAGACAAGATGCATTACGTCGATGTTCTAATGAGTCAAAAGACTTCGCAATGTTTTTGTCTCAAAACAAGTTTGCTACGCAAATATTGTATAAAACATTAACTTATAGGAGTCTGCTTTTCATTGACCTTCGCATGTAAGTAAACGATTACAGCCACCTAAAAGGACCAAATAGTGGACATGCGCATAAGTTCTGCATACCCACATAGGAACACTAGTACCTCCTTACTACTTAGCCCCTTCTCCTACTCTTGACTTTAAAACGTCTTCAACTGCGTTTACAAAGCCACACAAGCAGATTCAATCAATAAGTTTGCTGTTAATCCCGGAACAACTATATCATTAAATTGTCAAAATCTTCGACTTTCGGAATTTTTTACTCTCCCAACCAGGATTTGAACATATGTACTGCTAGTTGGTATCTCCGCTCATACAAAACCTGTGCAAAATCTGTGCTGCTGTTTGGTATCTACTGGTGGTTTGTTGCAGAAGTATTTCCCATTGAATTTCCCATTGTCAGTTTTTCCAAATTCGACCATGGGTACCAATAAAGACTTCAACAAATAATGACAAAGTCCTTCTATCGCGAGTTTCAACTCTCACTTTATATAAAAAAAAAAACACAGGAAAAGAAGTTCGAGTTGCTCTCTAATGTCTTTATACACAGAAACACGCAAAGCATTTCCCTTTCACGCAGATCATACTGTTCTCCAGAGTTTGATCCGGGATTAACCCATAAAATTTAGTGAGTTAAGCCAAGATTAACCCCGGATATAAATTCACTTAAAAACTTATTTCTGGGGCTAATATTAGTTAAACTCCGAAACCCGGATTGTCTCGCACTGAAAAACGGGACCTGAGAGTGATAGAAGGACTTTGTCATTATTTGTAGAAGTCTTTATAATAGTAGTCAAGATTTTCTAAGGAATCACGGAATGCAATGAAGTTTGACCTCAACAATATAGGCAGAGGATGTGACGATACGAAACGCTGTGAGTACATGCCCTTATTTCTGGGCCACAGTCCCAGCCATACTTCTTCCAAGACTTCACAGAACATTACATGGTTTAAAAGGGAATGGCACTCATCCAAACAACAGCATGGAATCTTTCCCGTTGGGTCTCACAAGGGGTCCACACAGTCACAGTCAAGCGGACCATTTGATCCCCATCACAAGATCATCCTACGATTAAACAATCTTTGCAAGATTAATGATCAAAAATTTTTCTTGCTTACTTACTTACTTTACGTGAACTTTCCTCTCGAAGTTTTTTTTTCCCCAATATCTGTCTGTGTTTTAATATAATTTACTCGATGGTGGACTTTCTTAGTCTTAAACTACACTGATATGCACCCCTTCAGATTGTTGATAATTGGATTCAGGCGTTCACACAGTACAGCAGAAAATTGTCTTATATGGGATGGTAAGGACGCAGTGTTGGGACTTATACCAGTTAAGTGGTATTTTTACCACCTTTTAGAATTTTCAGCAACCTACCAACCACCCTCTACTTGAAATTTACTACCTTTTTCGTAATTCAAATTACCGCACAAGTAACACTGGAAGCTAAGGAAAAAACTCGAGTTTTTACTGTGAACCTACAATTTCTTATTTTACCAAACAACTTAATTTACCTCTTCCATTTTGACAGCAAATTTAGCTGCTGGAAATTATAATGCATTCCCGCTAGCTAGCCTTTTTTCGCTGTCAGCTAGCTTTTCGGTTTAAGTTGCACATAAAAATTGATTATTTGTCGCAAGTATCGTGTATCAACGAGCTTTTTTTTAAAGCAATGAAGACAATTCTTTTCTTCAAGCCAGAAAAATGTATTAAAACGACATATTCAGTCAATTTTAGTTGTGCTAAAATTTAAGGAACTTGATACCTTTGTAGTTGACACAGTTCAGAGCGTCTCCTTTCTTTAGGATCCGGCAAACTCTGCTGAGGTTCCATTCATTGGGCATGCTCTCCATTGATCATATCTTACAGATGAGCTGGTGCATGTTCATCACCAGACTTTGCTGAATATGCTTGCCGGCATTCATCGTCAAACCAGGTGTAGCATTGTCGTGGCCGTGTGAAATTCAGCACATTAGAGGCGGCTTCTCCGATGGGTTTTTAGCAATGTTAGCCACTATCTGTCAATACTTGATGCAGGCTACATAGAACTACGTAGAAGCGTTTTGAGAGACTCAATTGGAGAAGGACCAAGCAATGTCTTACGATTGTAGCCTCCCGATTTCGACGTCAAATTTTCCAACGGCATTTTAATTTCTTGAAGTTGGTCGAGATATCCGCAGCGAGATATCCGCAGGTCGAGATTTTTAGGTACAAAAAAAGTTCTGTGGTGTCTTCGCCGATGGCAATGTTTAATCTGGTTGATAGTTGATTGAGCTCCATGTCCCCTTTTGGATGTTAAGATGCGGGAACTATGTACTGGTTACCATACAACGTGTCGCACCGCAGCAAAGTCGATCAGCCTGAATCCGTTTTTGGAGGTCGCTTCGTGCAAGCTGTGCTTTCAGGTCGTGCGAAAAAAGATATCCCAAGACCAAAGATCCCTCCTCGCTTTGCACTAAAATTTTTTTTTTTTTTTTTTTTTTTTCCGTGGGTAGGTAAAAACCTTCATAGGCACTATGAGAATCGAACGCGCGTGCTCATAGTAGTGTGAGATTCTTACTCACTAAAAAACCTCCCAATCTTTGTAAGACTACGACTAAGTTTCCTTAACAAGTAGTTCATGCTTCTGTATAGTAATCGCGTTTGGCAGGCTACCTTCCAACGAAAGCACCTGCAATACCGTCATTATGTGCGGTTTCCTCTTACGACGCTAGATCCAACGGTCTTGTTCGTTGTAGTCGGCGTGCAAGATTTGTCTGATCCAGAGTTCGGATTATTTCGTGGTTGCAATGGCCGTGAAGGCGAGTGTGAAGTTTGCGAGCAAAGTTTCTTACTTCGTCGGTCACGGTTGCGATGCCTAGATCTCGATGTAAATCGCTATTTCTTATATACCATGGAGCATTTACGATTGCTCTTAGTGTCTTGTTCTGAAAAGTTTCTAAAATAGATATGTTGCTTGGTTTGGTACAACCCCAAAGTTGTATACCGTACGTCCAAGATGGTTTTAGCACTTGCTTATACAATAGCAGTTTGTTATATACGCTTAGTTTCGAATAACGTCCGATAAGCCAATTCAGTTCTCGTAGCTTGATTTCAAGTTCATCGCGTTTCTTTTTAACGTGTGGCTTCCACTTAAGTTTTGCGTCTAGGGTCATGCCTAAATATTTCGCCTCGTTTGCGTACGGAATTTGTACCGAGTTTATAAATAGAGGTAAGTTGATTACCCTCTTGTAAGTAAAATTTACATGCGTTGATTTTGTCTCATTTAGGAGGATTCGCCAGGCCTTTGTCCATTCGCATATTTTATTCAAAGCGCGTTGGAGTTTTCCCGTTGATAGTTCGACTGTCTTATCCGTAGCGAGGAGAGCCGTGTCGTCAGCGAACGTGGCTATAGTCGTTGTCTCTACTTGAGGTACATCTCTTGTAAAAAGTAAAAACAGTGTTGGACCGAGGACGCTACCTTGTGGAACGCCGGCTTGTATTTCTTTGAATTCTGAGTATTCGCTCCCGTATCTCACTCGAAATAGTCTGTTGTCAAGATAAGACTCTAAGAGTTCATACATTTTTTCCGGCAAAACTTTCCGTAGCTTATATTTTAGGCCTTCGTGCCAAACTTTATCAAAGGCTTGGGATACGTCAAGAAAAGCGGTAGAACATATCATTTTCGCTTCTAAGGCTTTCTCAATTTCATTAGTTATTCGATAGACCTGGTCAAGTGTTGAATGTTTGACCCTAAAGCCGAATTGGTGATCCGGAATCAATCGTCTTTCTTCAATTATTGGTTGCAGTCGTTTGAGCACAAGTTTCTCGAAGACTTTAGATATAATCGGCAGATTATATGGGCTGTTAGATAGCCCATTCAGAATGGTTTTATCAGGAGGAGCTCGAGACAAATGCCACCTCTTTCGAGCCTTTCTCTTTTCGCGTATGAGCTCTTCAATTTCGCGCGGGTAAATTGATCCGCTTTTCCTTACTCCAGTCTTCCGGAAAGAAGTATTGTTCCAAGCAGCGTCTTGGATAGTTCTAACGAGTTTATCGACTTCGTCTTCTATTTCTAAAGGGGTTGTAAGTGGTAGAGATACATTTTCTTTACAGTATTTCCTAAAGCCATCCCAGTCGGTGTTGTTATTCGTTAGCCTAGGCGCTCTCTCATTTTTTGCTAGACTTCCGCCGATTTTCAAAACGACTGCCGAGTGATCCGAACAGAGATCATAGCCTTCTTCTACATTTGTGAGGTGGCGGGGAACCCCTTTTGCGATAAAGAAGTCGACAAGGTCAGGTACTTTGTTTCTGTCAGTTGGCCAATACGTTGGCTTTCCCGTCGAAAGGAAAACCACGCCACGTTTCATGCTAGCTTTGAAGAGTACTCTACCTCTTGTTGAATTGCACCGTGATCCCCAAAAGGTGTTTTTCGCATTAAAGTCCCCGCCGATGATAAAATTCGACCCAAGTAAGTCAAAGAGGGGAGTAAGATCGTCGTCCGCTAGCCTATACTGTGGAGGAAAATAACTCGAGGCAATATTATAATCTAGGTGACCTATTTTTACCGATACTGAAGTTATTTGCATAGAGTCAAGCTCAATTTCTTCGTTTTTGTAATGCTTAATGCAGTCTTTGATGTAAAGAGAGGATCCGCCTCTCGAATTTTCTGATGGATGATGCGCGTGGTAGTCGATGTAACCTCTAATTTTGGGTCCGGATCCCTTCTTAAAGTGTGTTTCCGAAATCAGGCATAGGTCAATATTTTTTTCCCGTAGAAATACTTCTAGTTCGTCGATTTTCTTTAAAAGACCATTTGCATTCCATGTAAGTATGTTAATGAGCTTCATATTCATGATTTGTTATTGGTTTTGCGAGGTTTAAACTCTAGCTCGCTCAGTTTGTCAAATATTACTTGATTAACTTTAGTTTGTTGCTCAAGCTTTTCCAATATCATAAATAATATTTGAGATACCGAATCTGTTGTGGTAGGTTCTGGAGGTTTGCTTTTGTGTGACGCGACTTCAGCGTACGATCTTGGGCCGATGAGTGATGATTTTCCCTTTGTACTTGGACCGGCGACGTTTTCTTGCGGAGTTTGTATATTTTTTCTCGTCAATCTCGTATTTCTGACCGATTTGGGAGTTTTCGGCTTGTCAGCTCTAGAACGTTTTGGGGTTGTGGCCCTATCTACAATATGTTGCTTAACAGTTTCGTGACGTTTTTGTAGCTCTATTGCGATTTCGCAACCTCGGTAGCTCGCCGGGTGACTTTCATTACAATTGGCGCAAGTCGCTGGGGCCTGACTGCTTACGTTGCAATCTTTTGAAAGATGTCCACCGGCGCATTTGACACATCGCGGTTCTTTTTGGCAGTACGCTTGAGTATGTCGGAAGCCTTGGCATCGCTTACATTGAGGTACTAGTCTATTGCCCTTTCGCTTGGGCTCAATTTTTACCCTGATATTTAGGATTGTTTTTATTTTATATATTTCGTTTATGTTTTCAATCCTATCGAACGTCAGCATGAAAATAGGAAGACCGCGCTTGACCACGGTGTCTTTTTCTCCTTCCGTACGTTGTTTTTCTTTCTTAAGTATGTTCACGGCATCAAGAATTTTAAAGCCTTGGGCTTGAACATCTTCAACAATTTCTTCCTTCGTGCAGGTTGGGTGAAGTCCCCTAGCGAAAACCCGAAGCGGCTTCTCGAATTTGTTTTCGTAAGTATACCATTGTACATTCTCGGTATTTAATTTTTGCGAAAGTGCGCGATAGGCATCAGAGTCATCGACATTGACTTTCCATACATTATTTCGAAGAGAAATTAAATTATACTTCGTCCCCAGAGTATTTTTTAAGATATTTCGCAGCTTTCCGTAGTCTGCGACCCCAACGACATTTATTGCAGGCGGTCGGCGAATTTTTTCTTCAATTTTCGCTGTCGCTTTTTTTGACACGGTTGGTGTTTCATCGTGTTTATATACGGCCTCAACTACTGGCGAAGACCCAATTTTTCGTTTTTTGGTAATCTTTTCTTGAGAGCCGGATTAGTTTCACGTGCAAGCTCTTCTTCGTCTGTCACGTATTCGCTTTGACGCTTCGGCGTGTCCTCACGTTTTGTAGTATCACGGGGATTCCTAAGAGCCTCGTTTTCTTTTCGTAACGAATCTACTTCATTTTTGAGCTCATGGTAGAGACGTTCCATATCTTTAAGCTTAGCGCGGAGTTCGTTGTTTTCCGCTTCAAAGCATTTAGTTTTCGCTGAGTCCCGATTAACCGGCGGACTTCCTTTCCCGGAGATGATCGATCTAGGTGGTGGTGATCGAGGTACCCTTGGTTTCTTCATAAAGGGATTTGAAAGCAATAAATGGCTCTCCCCAGAATCCGTAGAGCCTACCTCCGAAGAGGGTGGATTTGCCAGTGATGCTGGTTTACCACCTGGGGTATTACTTCCGTTCGTTTTGTCCATTGCATGGTTTGTATGCGCTACGCGCTCGGCATACGGAGGGTGGATTTTAGTCGCCTCTTACGACAGGCATGCCTTACCTCGGGTAAATTCTAACCCCTACCCGAAGGGGGCTAAAATCACCTGGACAATATTGGACTTGGCATTGTAGCTAGGGTTTTGCTCATTATTCATTTGTCCAACAGCTCGTTAGTTATTTTTCCACTCATCAGGAAATCACTCTACCATATTTGCCGATAAAATGGAAGATGCTGAAACGATCTCGGCAGAAATAACGTCGAGTTCTTCAGAGTTGTCCTTCATTAGCGACTCCATACCAGATGTCATATTTTCTTCTTCCGTACTCGTTGCTATGCTGGTCGCATTAAAAACATTTTTTGACCGATGTTTAATTATTCTTCCACCGCAGGAGCTGGTCCCCATCCGAAACAAGCAAAGATCAGTCTAAAGCCTTCAGCTTAATGAGTCCGTTGCATACGTTATGTCGAAGTACACAACCGACAAGTAAAAACACAACCTCAGTAAAATACACACGTCCTATGGGAACGTGTGTTTCCGCTTCCCATAAGAACGTGCATATTTAAAGTCTGCAACCCAATGAATCCGTTGCATCCGTCACGTTGAAGTACACAACTGACAACTAAGTTCAATACACACGTTCTTTTGGGAAGCGGCCCATAGACGAACTTCGTGACATACGTCGCTTCCCATTAGAATGTGTGTATTTCACTGAGTTGTCAGTTAGGTACTTCAACGTGACGGATGCAACGGATTCATTGGACTGAAGGCTTTAGCTTTTTGCTGAAAATAGATCCATATCGTAGCCCTAGCTCTGTTAATATTCTGTTAATGATTCTTTTAACAGTGTATGAAGTTGGGATTGTCAGGTCACACTGTGTTTTCGTAATGAAATGTATCTTACAAATTCAGTTCGCTTCGCAACGTGATTTTATGTTAATTATTAACTTAAGGAACATGAGACTTTTGAAACAGCTTTTCGATATTTCTAGATTTTCGCCGCTCTAGCAAATTCCTTACCACAGTTCTATTAGATTACTTTAAAGCAGGTACCTAGGCACATAAATGCAGCATGTGGAATTTATACACACAAAACAACGTGTACCCAGATGTCAAATCCTGTCCAACGCACTTGCCCCAGCAGAATGGTAACATTTCATTGATGATAAATGATATCTGGATTAAGTGTGATTTACTTGTTTATAAATACTCCATAGTTTCAATTGTTCGTTCTTTCATAGAAACCAGCCGATTTCTAAAAAAGTAAACAACATCTTTGAGGGATTAGCTTAAATAGATTTTTACACATGTCACAATGGCAAATTGTATCCAGGCGATGATGAAAATTGCACTGTAATTGGCTGGTTGCACTTGGTGCCCTTGCATAGTCGCAAGGGGTGTTCTTGTTTTTAGTGGAGGGTTAGTTCAATTAGGGTTGTTCGGGCGATTTTAAGGGGATTATAAGGATAAAAATTGCCTATCGAGCGCAATAAAACCTTTTTTTATTTATTTGTTTCTTATAGAAGTAAAAATGCAAATTGATGTCAAGCATGCCCTAGCCCACATTTTAATGTAAGGTCTTTTATCGTTTTTAGTTTGAAAATACATTCACAGCAAGGCGTCTATGCAACTGGGGAGTGCCCAAATGGTATCCACCACGCCCGCGACAAAGGAAGTGCCATACAAAGGTTATCGCTAATGATCGTGGCCACCTATTGCCCAACGCCAAAAGGTTGAAACTAGTATTTTTGTTGACCATTTTAATGTTATTCATTTTCCCTAACATAGGCCCAATGATTCTCCCTGGGGATTTTACAAAGGAACTTATCAGATGCCAAGAAAAATTACCCGGGAAAAAGCTGACGAACTCAATAGAAATCTGGTTGGGAAAGAGAGATATAAGAAATTTGAAAAAAACACCGAGGAATGTATGGCCAAGATCAAAAAAGCAGATATAGACATATGTGAACAGAAAAAAAACGAAGTAAGTCCGATACCAAGAAATCTTGAGCACTCTGTATCGAAGTAAATCCAAACTTAAGTAACGATTTTAACATTTCGCACCTTACGTTGTTTTTTTTAAGGATTGTTTTTTTTTTTTCTTTTTAAAAAAATCATTAAAACCGTTTGAATAAGATATTTTTTTTAATAGGTAAATATATTGAAGAAATAATAATTTTGAATAAATCAATACCTAAATTTGTTTTTATATTTTAACATTTTAGGTTGTTTAACCTTAGGATGTTTTTCTTAAGTATTGTTTTTTTATTTCTATTAATAAATATAAATCTCTAAAACCGTTACAATTACATGTTTTTTATAATATTTTTGAATCAATAAAAGTTTTGAATAAATCAATCAAAATAAAACTCTCTTCAGTCTTTGGATTTAGAATACGTGCCAGGAGACTTTACACCTCACGATCAACAACACCCCTCAAGAGATCTGCTCTTGCAACAAAAGTACGAGCGAGATAACAATATTGAACGCGAGCTTGAATTAAATAGCTTGTACGTCGAGAAATCGGCCGACAAGGTACCGTTTTTGGACAAGAAAGACTCGACGGCATCGGCTTTCCCAATAATCAGCAACACATCGAAGACAGAAGTTGAGGATAGTTTTGAAAAAATGCATTTGTCGGTTAACCGCTCGATAACGGAGAAGCCCCATGAAAGCTGCCCTTCTCCGGTTATTCCAGCATATGCGAATTTTGAGTTGGCTCGAAAAATGCACCAGGAAAACCTAGATCACCAGCCACTGCCTGACTGCATAGCCGACCAGGCATTTCGAAAGCTTCAAGCTGAAGGCCATGCACATCCGGGTTTGGCTTTGAATTTAAATCCCATTGCAACAGGCGTGGGTGTCAAAACGTATAACGCCGGCCCCACTCATTGCACCAAGATGAAGGTGTTTCGTCCCAAAACTTGCGGAGTTGTGCCAAAGGCTTACATCAATGCGGCATCGAATCATCGTCCTTTCTCATCGGTGGAGTCGAAAAAAATGGGTTCAATGGATTTGGCAATTTGTTGGGACTTTCGTCCGAGTAACCCAGGGGACGAACCAAAACTCGCTCGTCATATAGATGGGTCGAATGATTCCGCTGGTCCAGCTGTGTTTACATTTGTAAAGACCCCTCGAACGCCTGAAAATACCCAAACAGGGCGATCAGCAGGTCTTTTTACGAATACCTTTGGGGAATTGGGATTTTTCGATAAAGATATCATGCGTCGAAAAACCGACTTTGCGCAAGCGAGCCGAAATGAGCCAATAAAATGTACCTGTGGTACGTCTCCAATAGGTTCTGCAAATGAGAAGACCTCGAGAGCGAAGAGCGTATCAAGAGGGGGAAGCACAACACAAAGCGACCCCAACCGTAAGCGGTACCAAAGCTCACCGAATCTATCGCAATTTCAAGTCAGCGACTATCCGAAGGAAAACGACAAGCCTGGCAGGGAGCACTCCTGCCGGAAGTACGGGCCGCCCAAAAAAAGCAGTGAGCCGCAACCGGGATTTTTTCGCAGAACAGCGAGGATGTGTCACAAGGTCGCCCCACAACCGTATCCCGAGGAAAAAGAAAAGGACGAATATAAAGCCGCTTTCCGAGCAGGTGTGCCAAAATACAATGCGGCAGGTACTGTGGTTAGCTCTGATAGTGGATGCAGTTCTATGTCTAGCGGATGTTCGACTTCGAATAAAGTTCTGGTGATTCCGAGACCTCGAAACCCGTACAGTAAGAAAAGCTACGACATTGACACATTAGTGCCGCCCTTTACCAGCTTAAAAGGAGGTGCTGGACAAGGAGGATACCCTGAGCAATGGAGATTAGCTAGTGTATATCAACACGCGTATAAGCCGATAGAGCAGCGCAAGAGACCATTGTTACAGACTGTGTATAAATAGAATTAAGCTTATTTATTACGGATTTCCTTAAGCTGTGTTTCTAGGAAAGTAAGAAAATAATAATAATTAAAGCTGTTCTAGTACTTTCCCATATTCAAATCATGATTTTTCATTTCACAGGAATGCCCCTCAAAAAGTAATCAAAGCTTTATAATATGAAGGGAGGCTAATAAGTCGGGTATCTTCATTGTTCTTTCTAGGTTATTTAACTATTGATTGATGTGCAAAGGGCCAGTGAGGGATTAAAATATTAAAAAATTATTATGCTAATTCCATGAACAAAAGGGAGTAGAAGTCTCATTTACTCTCTTAAGTCGGTTCGGTACCTTTCAGAAGCTTGACGGAAATGTTTCAGCGAGGCTTCGGCTGAGGCAGTGCAGGAAGTGCACCGCTAATGTATAACCAAGCTGATTTTTGGACCTTACTTCCCTTGTCACCATTTACAGCTTTATCCAAGGCCAACCGTTCCATACGTCAGTATCGGCCAAGATATATAGCCAGTGGGTGATTCTGAGTTGAAGTCCCCACTAGTTTCCAATGGCTTTTTTTGCGAATGCTACCGTAGTTTTCGAACCCTTTGCTGTTTTCAGATTAGACATCTCAAGACCTAGATATTTAGCTTCATCAGAGAAGACAAAGCTAGTACCTCTGATTAACGGGGTGTATATATGAGATTTTGCATTATTTGGTAAAGAGAAATACACATGTTCTTATGGGAAGTGAAGTTCGGCACGAAGTTCTTCTATGGGCCGCTTTCCATAAGAACATGTGTATCAAATTAAGTTGTCAGTTGTGTACTTCAGCACAACTGACAACTAAACCGTTCATGAAACGGATTCATCCGTTGCATCCGTTACGCTGAAGTACACAACTGACAACTCAGTGAAATACACACGCTCTTATGGGAAGCGACGTACGTCACGAAGTTCTTCTATGGGCCGCTTCCCATAAGAACTTGTATATTAAAGTCAGTTGTCAGTTGTGTTCTTCAACGTGACGGACGCAACGGATTCATTGGGCTCAAGGCATAACTCCAAGATCTTTGCCAGAAACTCCAAGAGTGAAAAAAGATTTCCGTTGTGAAAATCCCAATAGCAAGCATATTTGTGACAGATCTGTTATAGAGCTTTCAACAGTTTGACGTCTACTATTATTATCGAGTGCGGGATACCAAACAAAATACCTTTTTATATGGAAAACGAACAAAAAATTACACATAAACGTAAATAACAATTAAAATAATGCAACCCTGTGTTTCGATGAACGGGAAAGTTGTAGACTTGACCAGCCTTCCTGGGTTATGCTAAAAATATTTTCATTATATAACACGGAAAAGATATGTAAAAATTTTGTGTTGTAGAAACAGTGTATACGACCACAAAAGGGTACACGGATTCAAGGAGATCATATCTTCGGAACATTTTTCCGATAATTTCCGCATATTTTATTAAAATAATTTTTGGACCCGCATAAAGGTTTGCAAAAAGTTGAATGTGTTCATAAAAAAAAGGTTCGTGAATTGGATGAATGAGATTTATAGATTTATTTTTAATCGCTTGCTGATTTTTATATCCCATCCCATAGGATAGGAGGTATATTAAGTTTGTCACATAGTTTGTAACACGTTGAAATAATAATGGTAGACCTCGAAGATCTTAAGGGCATATGATCGAGACCGAATTCTGAATCAAATAGGCTATGTCCGTCCGTCCGTCCGTCTTTCCGTCTGTATTGCACATGTTTTTAGGCTTTAAGTTTTGAGCTACGGTGCTGAAATTTCGTACGTACGGTCCACGTCATGCGAAGCAGTACAAGTGTAAAACAATTTTAAATCCGCCCACAGACACGCCCACAATCGGTGTAAATGTGCAACTACCTCCAAAGATTTCAAAACTTTAAGACGTGCTAAAAGGCTGAAATTTGACATTTAGCATCTCCTAATGAATGTAAAACACAAAATAGAATTTTTTTTGGTAAACCTCCTTTAGTAGGTGTGGCATCTATTTTAAGGGTAACTTTTCAAATGCAGTTTACTCAATATTATTGTTCCAAATTGAAAAAAATGCTTAGTTCTACATTTTCTTTATACAAGACTTTGGACCAAGCCCACATTTGGAGGCAGAATTGAAGAAAAACATGAAATTTTCCAGAAAAACGTATTTTCGACTGGCCTTGGGCCTAATTTAGGAAAAAATGACAAAAAATAGCACGTTAGGTAAACGAGACTTCATTCCAGATTAGTTTATATAAAGTTTTTAGCCACGCCCTCTTTTAGGGGTCGATTTTTCAAAAATATTGAATTTGAATAAAAAAATTGCATTTTTACGTACATTCAAGCGTAACTTGGAAATATCTTACAATATAATTGATAGTTTGTAATTAGGGGCGGTTGGACCACGCTCCTTTTCGAAGTTTGCACTACTTATAAAATGTCAAAAAATAAGAATGCTATCCGCACTTTACAATGTGGGATAGGATGGGGTCTGTTTTACGGACTGTAACTTCTGTGTACACACTGTATCACTTACTCAGGGGTTGTGTCCAGTGGAGACGCAGTATTACGTCTTTCACTGCATTTCTTATTATAAAAATCATTTTCAATTTAATTTTCGCTAATGCCGAGAGTTTAAACACTTTTCAAAACTGTTATGTTGCGCCCTAAAATCTTTGTTTGAATGAATTTGTAATAGAATTTAATCCTTGTTTTTATTAAAAAAAAAATAGTTGGAACTATTGTGATCTAAGCGTATTTCTGAGATATTTAAATCTATAAATTTTTCTTTTACCAAATTTTTTTTCTTCGACTATGAAGTACGTACCTTTTATTCCAGCAATGTGTTCCACATGTCCTTTAAAGTATTAAAAAAATTAAGCCTGTTTCGATGCATATTAAATCAAACACTTTACACCAAACACAACACTTTACTCTTCGTCTTCACTCACTTGCACAAGTTCAAACACTGGACTGGACGGAAAAATGGCAGACTGAAAACGCCAAGCGCGGTTAGTGTTAACAATAACATTATTAGCTATTAGGTATGTTTTATTATGGATGTGATCAACTTTTATCATAAAAATAATAAAAAAAAAATAATATTTTGAAACTAATTATGCCTCTATACCCCGTGATAAAATAAAAAAAGAGGATTTTCGGTGATGAATAAGGACATGCGTGCGTAGCATACACGAGCGATAAAACATGTCATCGACAGTTGAACCAAGCTCAAATAACGTCATATTTTTTGAGCTCTCACGAGACTCAATTTACCCAGACCCAACGAATCGAACTGTTTTGTCTCATGTGTATGATGGAGGCTTGCCCTTAAGGATATATCATAGCCTTATGGCATAAATTACTGAATAACTAGATATTCAACTACGGGTTCGGACATGTAAAAGCTTTGCCCACAAGCTGAAATTGATGAATTTACCCATTCTTCGACATTTTTTTTTACAAATTTGAGTAAATTCATGAATTCGTCATTTGCATGCAATTTTGTTTTGCAGCTTTTACATCAGCTGATCGCGTAAGGTAAATTGTTGTTGTATATTCTTACATGTATTCACCGACGCGGAAATTTAAAGCTTTAAAGGCTTTATAAAAAACGTAAACAAATGGGTGTTGGAGGCTAAGAAGGACGCAAGTTGAATATCTATTTATTCAGTAATTTGTGCTTATGGCTAGCCTCCTAGATAAAATTTCGAAAACAAAAACGGGCTTGGCACACCGGCACGTATGAATTCATCGTGTTGAACTTTTTTTGCGTTCTTAAAACTTTAGGAAAAAAAACATTACGATGGATGTTCCGAACAACCTTGTGGGTGGTAGCTTCCATGGAATTTAAGCGTTAAAAATAACCATTCGAAAAACGATTAAAACTCATAGAAAATGACATCCAATCAACGAAAACACGAACCACCGCGAGAGCCAACAATTTCAGGTTAACAGGGACGTAAAAGTGCACGTAAAAATTCATCGTGTTGCAATTTTTTACTTTGGAAAAACTTTCTTACGCAAAAAAACGTAACGACGACGGATAGTCAAAGCAACGTTGTGGTAGCTCTCATTGAATTTAATGTGTTTGAATTTAATGGCGTTTTCTTTTTAACATCGAATCGTATAACTGGTGTGGAGCACAGTAAAAAATTGTTCTTTTCTCGTACACCTGAACCGTGCTCATGTAAATGTTCTTTTGAACTCGGAATTCGTTCGGTGTCGACACTGAACCCAAAATTTCGCCACCGACGTATTTGACGGTGGAGGCTGCGTGTAATGCTAAGTTCCCACTTGTCGATTTGTAATTGACAAACGACGTATTTTTAGGTTATATTGAGAAATTGGCAAGTAGAAATACAGTGCCTTTGAATTGACATATGAATTGGCTTCACGCTTTGCTAATTGTGTCTTTGATTGAAAAAGGGAAGAACTGTCAAAGTTTGTCAATAAATCGACAAGTGGAAACTTATAGCGTTTTTCATTGAAACTTGAAAGAATTGCTCTCAAAATCGAGAACTGCTCGTTTCAATAAAACATGCTTCCTCGTTTGGTGGCAAAAAAAGTCACACACACGGGCTGCCAATCAACAAACACGTCCGCACATTAATTCGAAACAAATAAAATTGCTTCGATTTGGCGTTTGACAGTAGAAATATTTCCATATGTAGTTGAGTTCAGATCAAATCTCCCAAGATCGGTAGATCGCATCTTTCGTGTTGAGAAGTGATCTAAAATTGCTCTTTTAGTTTCAATGAAACATGCAAAATCGAAAAAGATCAAATCTTTTGACAAAAAGAGCAAATCTTTTCTTCAATGAAAAACGCTATTAGCATAACTTTGACTGACAATGTGAAGTGACGTTTCTACTCAATTTTCATTGTCACAATGCGACTAAAATTGTATGAAATCGATAAAACCATACCAAATATCTCACTGATAGCTATCGAAATTAATTTTAAGTAATATGTACAAACAACCGATGCCAACAAAATCACGCTACGAAATGAAAAACACAGTTAAATGAAATAAAGACAAAGTGATTTGACACTTAACGAGATCACGATGATGGCACCGGTGCAGTGTTTGTCGTTCTGTACACAATGAAAGTGGGTGTAAGCCACGCTGGAATACTCGCGAACACCGAGTATTATTTGACAGCTCGGTGTGGCAAGTTGTCAAATGAACGATGGCGCAACGCAGGTTTGTGACATAGCCAGTCTACAACTGACTTTGGTGTAGCATTTTCTGTGTTAAATAGTCCGTGTACGCCCGACGAATTGGATGGTGAGAGGGCCCCCCTTTCCAAAATTTTTGTTGCTGGGTTATTTCTTGAAATAATTTCTATCGACTTTTTATTGTGACCTGCAGTTTTTTTTTCTTGTTGGAGTTGGACAAATCTGGCTGCAAGCTGCGCTTCAGATGGCTTCAGATCAAAAATCAAATTACTTGTGTGAATGGTCATAGATACCGCAGGATTTGCTTCGCATGTTACATTTGGCGTTATATCGTTAGTGCTATCAAAATAAAGAACACTAAGAGCAGGTAGCTGGGTGCCTTGGCGTAGTGGTTAGTATTTGTTTATTACGCCGCAGGTCTGGGTTCGAATCCTACCATCGTCACCTGAAAAACAAGACACATTCTATTTCACGGTTCCCACCTCCGCGAGGGTCTGACAAAGCCCTCCGAGGGTATCATATAATTTGCCTTGAAAAACTTCTCAAAGTGCCGTTCGGTTTCGGCAAAAAAATTTAGGTCTCCTTGTATGCGAAGAAATTAACACACAGGGTGCATTGTTGAGAAATTGGCCCGAGTTCTCCTCGAGCTGTTGCGCCACTCTATTTATATTTATTTATTTAAACAAGACACTCGAAGCAAGAAACAGAGCAAAGAAGAAAAGAGCCTTAAATTTGCGAATTCACTGTAAAGCTAGAAAAACTTTGTTAGCTCTCGTGGCAAGACCACCCAAGACCCAGTCTTGCTTAGTTGGCAGAAAAAAGAACCGTTATTGTAAAGCCGATATTCTTTCTTTAAATTGAAAGCCTGTTCCGATAAAGGTTGAGACTGAAGCAGTCTTGACCAATAAATCTCTTCTATCTGCATAAAACATTTTTATTTAATAATTATTTCATAGTGACATGAATAAAAAAACAAAACCTTGAACATTTTTATAAAAAAAAGAAAACAAAATATAAAGTAAAAAATAAATATAATACTGGTGCATAATATGAGTAAAATTCAAAACTGTATTTGCTAATAAATACTTAAAACTTAGTGCCCGAAACAAAACTTAAACAATGCTTACTATCCTCCACAAACATACGGTCGAACGCCTAAGTGAACGCATACTCTTCGTTATTCTTATGAAACACCGATTTCATTATGTGATTCTTGACATCCCGTGTCGACTTCCTAATGCTGCTCCTCAGCGAAGGTTTTTTCTCAACGTCAAGGTCTTCGATTTTTATGTAATCCGTTTGGATTAGATTTGATTTCAATTTCAGTTTTCTTTCGCTGGTATCAATGATAGATACTTCACGAACGTTAACTTCCTCCATATCATTGGTTTGCTTCTGCGGGCGTCGACGCAAACTGTGTCGAATACTTTCCATGATAAGATGGCCAGTTGAATGATGTTCGGAAGAGGCGGCAAGTGGTTTTTTCTCCATCTTCTTCTCATCGTTGGCAGATTTATTGGGATGCATTAGCTTTCGTATGCTGTTGCGTATGATGCTCTTGACTTTGGACTTGTTTTCCGTGTCGCACTTTGGTAGCACTTCATCCCCGCTTTTTATGGACTCTGTGCTAGCGTGGGCAACTGGTGTTGGATCGGCCTTGCGATATGCACGGACAAATGGCGCAGGCACTTTAAAATCGACCACGTCCTCTTCATCGTCATCGTCGTCATAGTCAATACCTTCGTCATCGGTGTACGACTCATTGCCTTGTTGTTCCTTGACAATTGTTTTATTAACCACTAGAACTGCTTCGATTGATGTGGTTTGTAGCGTAGTAATTGTCTGCACTGGCGGGGTATCAACCTCTTCCAGATTCAGCACGCCACTCTTTTTTTCCAACACCGATTTTGAAGTAGTTGTTTCGGGCGTCTTTGGTTCTTGTTCTTCTTCCTCCTCTTGAGGGCTCTCTGCAATGTCCTCTAGCTTTTCATTAAATGTTCGCCCATCGATGTTTGTCTTCCGTTGCTTGGCTTCGTTTATGCTATTCTCCAATTCCAATTGGTACAGATCCAGCTCTCGTCCTATATCCATTGTAGCGTCCTCCGCTTCGCTTATATCGGACAATTTTTGAGGTGTCTTGGCATTCGCTGGAGAGAATATCAACTTTTCAGCAAACATCTTTGAGGGCGTGAGATTATTGAAATCTATACGACATCCCACTGTGGGCTTGAACGAAATACCAATTCTTCTTGGGCCATTTGTTAGATCTAAGCCTGGGTTTTCAATACCATTCGATGGGGTATCGGTGATTTGGTTGATGCGCTGAATCTCAAATGGATTACGAGCGGCAGTTGTTTCCTCCGAGCGAATATTGAGTGCTGGATTTATGAAGCACTGTGGTTCGTCGGCCTTGCACGATTTTGTCGGGGATTCTCGCTTTACCTGCAACGATAGAAGGATAAAATTTTCACTTAGCAGCTTTGTTGGCAGCTGGTTCATTGGTAAAGCAGAACGGAATGGAGAACACTGGTTGATTTAGTTAAAGCTTACCCCGAGCTGTAACTCTAATGATAATGAGCCAATTCCAGCAAGAAAATGTTTAGAGTAGAGCAGTATGTGACAACCTCAAAGGTACTATTCTCAACAGACCCCTGGAAATACATATTCCAATACACGAGTAATATCGAAAGCATTGTCCGCTCCCTCTGAACCATAGTAGAGGTTTTCATAGCAGCTTAAGAGCAGGCAAGCTAATTTGGGTTTGAATTCAACAGGTACAAGAGCACCAAAGAACGAAACACCAGTCGTCCACGGCTTAGGATAAGCCAAAAACTGCGAGTAATTATGGAGTGAGAGATCACCTACGTTGGAGGTAACACTAAATCTACAATTGTACCCTCGTTGAGATTAGTAAACGATTTCTGGGGAGTGGCTGTTACTTTAGATGGACAAAAAAGATAAGTTTAAGATCCTATCGTGAAGGTCAAGGTGTACTAATTTATTTAGAGAGCTCCAGAATCGTGGAGAGTATGATGAAAACAAATGGAAGAAGTTAAAGCCGCAAACTTACCCACTATTAAGATCGCACAGAAAAAAACTAAGAGAGGACAACTTATAGACTGGTCTACATCGAGCGTATTAACACCAACATCCTAGTCAAAAGGGTCTTTGAATCCAAAGTTCGAGACGTCTAGGACGACTGAATCTCCACTAAAAGAGCAAATCATATTGCTTGACTTTTGCCTAAATTTGAACGCAATTTGCCCAGAATCGTAGAGTATGGAATGCTTATACCACAAACAGAATCCTTCTCTGGTAACTTACCTCAAATGGATTGAACTGCCTCTCAGGTATTTCCAAATTAAGTCCTGGATTAACAAAGCAAGCTTCCGCAATATCCGCTTTCTTCTTCTTCTTTGGTGGTTTACGAATCACTTCGAATGGATTTTCTGGTTCAGCATCGACCTTTTGGTGCACCAAATCGAAAATGGACTTGACTTCCATGCAAGGATCGCTTGGGAATTTGTTTACATTTTCTTTTCCCAGTGGATTCCCCTTGTTTGGAGGAAACCTATTGAATTTCTGAACTAAGCCTTTAATTTCCTTCTTCGGAGTAGAAGAAAAGGCTGCATTTGTAAATGCAGAGGGTTTCTTGCTGGACGTAGAACTGGGACTATACGGTGGATCTCCTAGTCCTGAATTACGTTTTCGTTTGCGGGATGGTGTGATAACCATTTCAAAGGCATTATTATCCACTGCACACGACATTTTTTTAGTATTCTTAACGTAGTTTTATTTAATAAATCAACAAAGAAAACTAATTACAGGAGCAAGCAATCAAGCAAACAAAACACTGTACACAAACTGCCATTTTTAAAAAGGACAAGTTTTTGTAACACCTGCCGCGAAACAAATTCACCACACATTCACCTCGAATAATTATACCTACTGCCCTCCAATGGTTTTAAAAACTTAAAAATAACTCTATTTCGCAATCTAGACAATTTGATTTTACTTTTTTGCTTAAAATAAATCAATTGCAATCAAACTTTAAATAAATAACCCTCGTTTAATAAGCAAGAAGTCATCTACTACAAATAAAATGACAATTCACCACTACTTCACAGACGTGAAGGGAACTTATTTTTGACATTTTGCTTTGTGACTTTCTTCTGTCTTCTCGAGGAATACAAATCGAAGAGGGTCGCTCGTTGCTTTGGATTGGTCCCCTTATTGTATCTTTCATTTTGCTCCTTGTGTTTATTTTTACTATTTGCTATGCCATTGGTCATAATTTCCGGCTTTCCATCAAGTGGAAAAACAACTCGAGCGAAACAACTGCAGGAATTCCTTGAATCCAAAGGGAAACAGGTGAAATTGATTTCGGAAAATGCAGCCATTCCCAAGGCTGGATTTAAGAAAAATGTTTACTATGCCGACTCACAGAAAGAGAAGATAGTGCGAAGTGATTTGAAATCGGAAGCTGTACGATTGTTGAACAAGGACGATGTTGTTATTCTGGATGCTGGAAACTACATAAAAGGTAAACGCTTGCTTCATTGTATTGCAGCTTAACGTGACTCAGATGGGATACAGTCGCTCAACCCTACAAACGCTTCCTTCATGATTTATTCATGTGCTGTCTTGTGAAGGTTCGTTATTTTTAGTCACGGAAGCTGGGACTCGAACACAATCTGGGCCCAAGTATTATTATTACCAAAGCGCTCAAAGTAGCCGAACTTATGCAGCCAACTTGGAGCAGGGTATCTATCAAAATCTCCTTGTAGCTACTACGCTTATTGTATCCAATTAGATTCAATTGTAGAATGTAGATCGAACTGTGAGGTAGGAACTAGTCACCATATCACTGCAGCCACAGTTGGGTCTATTGTGATTTTCTCGAAAACTTAATTAAATGAATTTCACTTACGAAATCCGAGTTGGAAATCAACTCGACAAAGTTACTACTTCGGCGTCTTACCCTTACCTTCTTCGTACCCTTACCACGTACCTAATGTTGACGACGTGTTCTGGTAAGACAATGACAGTACAATGCTCTGCTGATTCTTCGTGTTCCTTGCAGATTCTGCATATTATGTTATAATGTTGTGGACTATTCCCATCGTACAAGGTGTTTTTTTTTTCACTACAACTGCCAGTTAGAAATCTGACTGTGGCTAATCTAATCTGACGCTTTGTGAGCTGAAGAAATTGTTTTGTTCATTTATAGAGGACAGCTGGCGGAAAGATTTTGGCTTTTCTGCTGCCGTCTGTTTCCTTCCAAACAATAATTGAATAATTTTTGTTTGGCCATATTTTTATACAGCCCTTTGCCATCCTGATAGAAAGTCACAAAATGTTTTCGGCATTATGAAGTTTGATGCTCCTCCTGTTCTGGCTAGGAGGTCGGCCCTTTCATTACCCTCATGTCCGCTATGTTCTGCGACCCAAATGACGTTAAAGTTTTTGTTGGCTAGCTTCAAGAGTATTTAAATGAAGGCAGTCACATACTAGTTTTGAAGTTATCTTAAGTGCCTTAATTGCTAAAAGGACGCCTAAGTTAAACTGTTCTTTCAGACTCTTGTTGTATACTTGCAGAATATATTCGTTATCGCAAGAGTACGTCACTCAGATTTAGTAAAAATTTACCTCTTGTTCAACTGGGCTTCTTTGTTCTTATATCGCTTTCTTTGATGCTTTGTATCCGGAATAGGTTTTCTTGCCCCTAGTTTCTTTTTCTAGATCTTTTTTTTATAATTCACTCGCCAATTAAGGGATTGGCGGCCCTTTTAATGTTGTTTCAGATCTTACGAGACGAAAGTACTAGAAGAAAAGGGAACGTACCGGTGCACTCTTGTTTTATACAGTTGCAAATTGAATTGCGTAGGAAAGACTGATGGACACTCCTAAAGATCTTTGAATCTACATTCACACTTGTTGCTTTATTATATCCCAAAGACTTCATCAATTCATTGCAACCATTGTTTCAGGCTATCGTTATGAACTTTTCTGCGCTACAAAGTCAGCTCGCGGAACACAGTGCACATTATTTTGTGGAATCCAAAAGGACAAAGCTTGGGACTTTAATTGCAAACGAAGTAGAGAAGAGCTCGATACCCCATCAGATGATGCAGCTCTAGACAATTCCGACGTGCCTTATTCAAGAGAAATCTTTGACGCACTGTGCATGCGTTTCGAGGAGCCACATGGAAACTGCCGTTGGGACAAGCCACTTTTCGTTGTATTCCCAGAAGACCAACTGGACTGCGATGGGATTTTCAGCGCACTCTTCGAAACAGCTCCCTTGCCGCCAAACATGAGTACACAAAATGTAAGTTCTAGTCGCAATTTTTTTTTATTTACAAACAAAATTTCACGTATGCATGTAATAATGTTAAGGATAAGCTCAAAACAATATATTGTCAAGTTAAATAATTTACAAATTTCACTATTCATTCCAATTTCTGTATTTGATATTTTTTCTATTTAAGGCTCCGCTTAGTGCGACCAACTACCTCTTCGAGATGGATCGCATCACGCAAGATATAGTAACAAGTGTCATGTCTTCGCGCAAAATAGGAATTCTCGGTCCTGTGCCTGTGCAAGGCAGCACCACAAAAGTCAACATACCGAGCAATGTTAACGCAATCCAGCTTAACCGAGTACGAAGGCAATTTATTAATTATAGCAAAATGCATTCAACTAGCAGCACCCTGGACAAGGTGCCACAGTTGTTTGTTCAATTTTTAAACTCAAATTGTAACGCTTAAATTGGAATTGAATAGAAAAAAAATAGGAAGAATATGTGTGGGTATGTGTGTTGTGTGCATGGGTAAAAACAAAAGCTAATTCATTTTGGGGTTAAAGTCAAGTTTCCTTTATAACTGCATATCTTCGTCAGCGTATCCGTTTTGGCGACCATTCTGATTCGGGTTCAACAGCGAATCGGGGGGACTCGCTCTTGACTTTCGGCACACCCAGAAGAGGCTTTCATACTCACTCTTGAGCATGGATCGGGGATTTTGCGCATACTTTGTGCGTACGCCAGTCTCACTTTTTAGCACTTCGAAGCCCACCGCCTCTATGATGGTCATGAGATCTTCGTGAGTTGGTTCGATGCTGTTCTCCGACTGCATGTCGCTGAAGTGGTAAAGCAGTGGACCCAGATTTACCCATATCCCACCGGGAACCAAAATTCTGCAAGGACAAATTGTTAAGATCGGCCAAGAGGAAGCGCGTATTGCAATACTCACTTGTAAATAGTTTCGATGAACTCTACAACGTTGTTGGCGCAGTCTATAAAGAAACACGTAGCGACGCAGTCGTACGAATGCGGAATTTCATACACCTACGACGTGCAAAATTCATTATTAAGGAAGAGAACATTATGACAGATAGAATCACCTGCAAAAAATCGCCAGCAGTCATCGTAATCTCTCCCTTTGGTGGCGATTTCAAGGGACAAACATCGGGGAATTTGATGGGCGCCACCTGATCACTTTTTTTTAAATTGTTCACGTACTGATGCACCCAGGGGTACAGTGTGAATTGATTCTCTATATTGCACCTAAAAGAATTTCATATAACATCCAATTGCAGATCAAACACTCAGCCAACTCACTGGTTCAGCACAAAGTTGGAAGCAATCAGCATAAAGTAGGAGAACTCGTTGCCTTCACAGAAATACCCTCGACATGCCAGTTCGTATGCCAGTCGGCCGAGTCCAGCGCCAGGTACTAATATTTTAACCTCATTCAGTTCCCTTCATAAAAAATGTAATGTTAGTTTGTTTGGGTATTATTTCTGACAATTTTAACTCTTACATCTCTTTCGGATCGAAGAAATCCTCAATTGTGTCGATGATCGGCTTGTAGCATTGCGAGCGTTCGCTCTCGCCCTCTGCACTCCAATCGCGTGCGATTTGTTTCAATGTTGAATAGACCTTTAATAATTTAAAAGGTTCATCGACAGGCTGATGTTTTCGAATATTGTATGATTATGTAAACGAAAGAAAAGCGTTCGTGTCGCGAACGTTCCCCAGAAGATTAATCGAGAAAGCAGGCACGAGTTAACAGAAGCAACTTGTTCCGGGGCTACTTACATTTTCCCTGTCCTGGTGGCACACCCTGAGAGCATGTCCGTCTTCCTGTTTGACCACTGTGCCTGTGGCATGACTTGGGTATTGGCAGAAAAGCTTCTCCACTTCGTCCGAATCCCTGAGCATTTTCTGAATCACTTTGTCGTTTTCGTCGATGCAATAACGGACGGATCCGAGATGACTGCGGTACATGGCCAGCATCCTCTGGTGACGCTCGTTTAGGGTGTTGAGGTAGTACTCGGTTTTGTCAACCCGGACATATGAATATGGTCTAGGAAAAAAAAGATAAATTTCTCACTATTTGCAAAAAATTAAAAAGGACATAGTACATAGATTAAGACCACAAGTGTCTGGTAAATAAAAATAAAACGCGGCATCTTTCGCGATTAGTGGTGTGGTACAAACAATGTCAAACGGAGTCGTACAATCTTTTGCTATTTTTAGAAAAACACGCGAAAAAAGCAGTCTACTTTTTTTATGTGTTTTTAGGCAAACTTCAGCTTGTTTGTGTATTTCATCATCTACCAAAAGAGGTTAACGACCACAAAACGCATGCTTTTATTTACTCGAAAACTTGAATTGGCAAACAGATAGGCCAACCTTTTTTTTTTTGCACAACAGAAATAATTTCGCGAACCTTATCAACGAGACTGCGATGACACTTTGCCTGCAGCTGGTCAAATTCTCAGCTATTTTACTTCTCGCTCATAATCGAAGCAATAATCTTTATCTTCAATCTCGGGAAAACTGTTTTTTAAAGCATAGTTGACACGAGGTGAAGAGCGAATAGTTGATTGTAAGAAAAAAATTACCTGTAGCACTTGAGGGCGGTAATTATATTCAAGAAATGCCTGCGCTCCGCTTCTTGGTCCTCGGGCCGCAGGGGCGGGCTGTAGATTTGTGGCCTATCGTTCATTTTATCCTTGTGATATGGGTTGATGTGCGATTAACACTTGGTTCGTGAAGATCTGCAGAAAGTAATCACTTTAGTTGAATTTTCTGCATTTAGAACAAAAGGGAACCTTTCCGCACCGATCGAATCACAAAAAAATGCTTGTCAAAACATGACAAAGCTGAGTGTGACTCATTCACGGTGGTTAAATAATCTGAAGGCTATGTAGCACTGGTACTCAAACTGTTGTGATTTGTCTAGTTTCTGTCGAGGCCATCCCACCAAGAACAAATGACGGAAAAGTGCGCCTTTTCTCTAACTACATTCACCGGCTTACTCGGATTATTAGACTACTTGTCACGGAAAGGCTGCACTGGCGTAAATAGAGAATGCAACTCTGTCTTGAGTTTGAGTATGTCCCTCTAAGCAAGGCGAACCAAATGCGAAACGATAATTACTCATCTGCCCATACAACTCTTCGCTTGCGTATCGCCTTGGCGAATTAGAATCTCAACGATTTCCTTTCTTTCGCCATATGAAAATTAGAATCACCAGCGTAACACAAATGTGAGCCGAAATGAATTCTTAACGCTCAAGCGAAACGAATTCTTTACGCCAAAGCAGAGTGCTTTTTTAACGTGAAAGCGTAAGGAATGCGTAAAGTTTGAACGAAATGTTTTCGAAGTACAAAGAGAAATACATTCTTAACGCCAGTGCGGAATCTTTTTGCAACACCCATCGGTTTTTGTAAATCAACTTACAAGAAAACAAAAAATTACCTACCTTATCGAAGAACACCTGTGCTTTAACCGAAAAAATAGCACGTTTCAGACCAGCCAACAGAGTTATGCGTTTACACTTGAGATTGTATTTGTTTACTGAAACCACCCCATTATCTTTGTGTTCTAATACAATCAGCACAACGCTGATATTTGAGCGCAACAAAAGCGAAAAGTTTGCGTAAAGAATAAAGCGATTCGCTTTTTTGCTTGGAGGGGTGAGTCATAAATTACTGAATAACTAGATATTCAACTTCGGACATGTAAAAGCTTTGCCCACAAGCTGAAATTGATCAATTTACTCATTCTCCGACATTTGCTTACAAATGTGAGTAAATTCATGAATTCGACATTTCCATGCAATTTCGTTTTGCAGCTTTTACATCACCTGATCGCGTAAGGTTATTGTTGTTGTATATTCTTAAACATATTCACCGATACGGAAAATTAAAGCTTTAAAAAAGCTTTAAAGGCTTTATAAAAAACGTAAACAAATGGGTGTTGCAGGGTAAGAGGGACGCAAGTTGAATATCTAGTTATTCAGTAATCTGTGATGTGAGTGTATACGATTTGTTTGCTTTTCGTTTGCGTGCCCTGCTCATTGCGCCATTGCTTATTAAATCCACTCAGTCACAATAGTACCATAAATTACTGACAACTTAGATATTCAACTTCGAACATGTAAAATCTCTGCCAACAAACTGAAATTGATGAATTTATAAATCCTGTGACCAATGTTTAAAAATGTGTGTAAATTTGTCCAATAGGTGAGCTCTATGGACTTCCGTTTTGAAGCTTTTACATCCGCTGATCGCGGATCGAGAAATGGGTATCGGAGGGCAAGATGGACAGGGCACAAGTCAAATATCTAGTTATTCAGTAATTTGTGGTAGTAGCTTCGTTTTCAAAGTGACTGTAATGCCTTTTTGGGTCCCATTTACCAGTTTTTCCCCTGGTAAAATTAATAAAAGCTGTCTTCGGAAGAATCGAACTTAAAAATAAGAACACTCACCAAAGACGTAGCTAAATGGTATTTTAATGATATATATAAATGTGCAAGAATGTGGCTATTCTTTCTGTACCACAAAATTGCTAAGCGAATAACTGGACTTTATTGTTACTATTGGTGACACCTGTATACTAATATGGAATCGTTACTACCTGTACTAAATACACTTGTCATGTATTGATCATAGGATCATTGTATCTGTTTATTTATAATTACAAAAATAAAATTTTTCATTTTTCCTTTAGCCTCGTATAAGTAAGCACGCGTTTTAATACTTCTGCTATAGGTTATGGGCCCAGCTCACTAAGATAAATATACAAGACCGTTGGTTTATAATAATAAAAAAAAAAGATTTAAATCAATTAAAAGTTTTTCAACATAATGTCTAAGCCGGAAAGCAGTGGAAGTGGTTTATCCATCGATAGACTGCTTGGTAGGGAAAACTACCCGACATGGAAGGTGGCTGCACAAGCGTTCCTGGATTTGGATAATTTATGGACTACCACGGTTGAATACGAGGAGGATGAGTCTGGAAATCCGAAGACGCCAGTCGATGCCGACAAAGATAGGAGAACAAGAAGCAAAATAACGTTGCTCATTGACCCTTTATGTTACGTGCATATACAAGGTGCAAATACTGCGAAGCAAGCAAATGTGGCAAAAGCTAGCAAGCGCATATGAGGACAGCGGTCTCACGCGTCGTGTAGCGCTCTTGCGTAAGCTAATCACCACATCGCTTGGAAATTGCGGTTCGATGGAGATTTATGTGAAGGAAATAGTTACTACAGCACAAGCGTTAAATGGAATTGGTTTTCCAATAAACGAAGAGTGGGTTGGTTCGCTGCTGCTAGCAGGACTTCCTGACGAATACCGCCCAATGATCATGGCGTTGGAAAACTCAGGCACGCGCATAACCGGCGACCACATAAAAACAAAACTGTTGCAAGAAGTGCCAACCGGAGATGAAGGTTCTGCATTTACCGCAGGTGCACGTCAAGCATCGTTTAAACCAGGTAAAAAAGGTCCTAAATGCAGAAAGTGTCATAACTTCGGGCATATAGCAAAAAATTGTAGAACGAAAATGCATTCTAAAAATTTCGACCATAGTGAAAAAAAATCGGATGCACTATTTGTTGCACTTTCTTCGACAGGCATCACGAATAAAAATGATTGGTATTTTGATTCTGGTGCCACGTCCCACATGACGCTAAATTATGATATTTTACATAACGTGCAGATGGATACAGGTGTTGTTACAGCTGCAAACAAGGGAACTATGAAAGTTAAAGCATCCGGAAAAGCTGCACTTAAGCTAGCATGCAACGATAATCATGTTGAGATAAACAATATTCAATATATTCCCGAGCTGTCAACAAATCTACTTTCGATAAGCCAAATTGTAAGAAAAGGTCATACTGTTGTGTTTAAGAACAGTGGGGTAAAGGTTATAAGCCCCGATAAAAAGGTAATTTCTACCGAATCTCATATAAATGGCTTGTTCAAATTAGACCTGGCACCATCAGATAAAGTTCTCGCATGTGGTATGACGGCTACTCAGAACTTATGGCACAGAAGGATGGGACATCTAAGTTACAAAAATTTAGAAAAGCTTAATAAAGGCCTAGCTATTGGTATTCATTTCAGTGACAAGAATAATAATGACTGTAAAATATGTCCAATTGGAAAGCAAATAAGATTGCCTTTTAATAAATGTGGAAACAGAGCATCGCAAATTTTGGAAATAGTGCACTCGGATATTTGTGGTCCAAGTGAAGTTACATCTGTTGGTGGAAGTCGCTATTTTTTGACGTTCATTGATGATAAGACGCGTAAAATATTTGTCTATTTTTTGAAAACGAAAAGCGAATGGGAAGTTTCTGAAGCTTTTACTGATTTTCATCGTTTTGCTGAAAAACAAAGCGGATATAAGATTAAAACTATTCGCACAGATAATGGTAAAGAATATTTAAATAAAACGTTTAAAAAAAATAACAAAGATGAACGGCTTAAATCACCAGACGACAAATGTTTACACCCCGGAACAGAATGGTGTTTCTGAAAGAAATAATCGAACCATATGTGAGAGAGCAAGGTGCATGCTTGCCGATACCAATATGTCTAAAAAATTTTGGGCTGAAGCTGTAGCATATTCAGTGTACCTACTGAATCGATCTCCATCGAAGGGTATAGAAACAACACCCGAGGAGGCTTGGAGCGGAAGAATACCAGACCTATCACAGATAAGAGTTTTTGGCACAATGGCTATGGTACATATACCAAAACAAAATCGCCGAAAATGGGATCTTAAAGCGCACGAATGTTTCTTGGTGGGTTTCGATGAGCACACAAAGGGCTACCGGGTCTTTGATCCGAAGAAAAATGTTGTATTTAAAAGCCGAAATGTATCCTTTATCAACGAAAACAACAGTGCTGCTGAATCCCCGCTGGAGCAAACAGTTAAAGTGATAACCCCAAAATGTAGCCAGTGTAACATAGATTTTATTTTACTAACGGATGAAGACAACTCCGATGTGACTAACAACTCAGATATGACCAACAACTCAGATGTGACCAACAACTCGGACGAGACAAATAACATTGACAGTACACAATCTCAGGTTACAAGACGCAGTGAAAGACGTCGTCAACTGCCATCAAAATTAAAAGATTACGTAATCGATACAGAAAGTATTTCGTCAGTTAATGAATACCAATCGGCCGAACTGGAAAACGAGCCCTATTTGAGCGCCGATGACTCTATGTTTGATTCTTTTGCATTCTCAGGACTTGCAGCGCCTCCATCGCGATTAAATAGACCAGATTTGACCAAAAGTCAACAAGTGTTCAAGCCAAGTGATGAGAGGCGCATACCCCAAGGCAAGTATTCTGTCAAATTGAAGAAACAAGAACCAAATACTGCTCTAGATTTTCTACAGGAACCCATGGACGATCCAACCACTCCAGAAGAAGCGTTATCACGTCCAGATGCAAATCAGTGGAAGCTGGCCATGGAAGAAGAATACCAGTCGCTAATCGATAAAGAAACATGGACCTTGACTGATTTACCCAAAAATCGCAAGGCTATCAAATGCAAATGGGTTTTCCGAACAAAACGTGATGCTACTGGTTGTATATCTCGTTACAAAGCGCGATTAGTTATCAAAGGATATTCACAGCGAAAGGGGGTAGACTATGAGGAGACATACTCACCTGTCGTACGTCATAGTTCTCTGCGATACCTTCTCGCAATCGCCGCTAAGCTAAATTTGAAGATAGAACATATGGATGCCGTCACAGCATTTCTTCAAGGCCGATTAAACGAGGAAATATATATGAACAGCCACAGTTTTTCGAAGACCAAAACAACCCAGCCAAGTCATGTCGTCTAAACAAAGCATTGTATGGACTCAAACAATCGAGCAGAGTTTGGAATCAGGAGTTAAGCAAAGCTCTTAAAGAATTCGGATTAGAACAGTCACAATACGATTCTTGCCTGTACTACAAACTTGAAGACACCAACATTTTGATGATGGCTATTTACGTTGACGATTTACTCTTGTTCTGCAATGATGACAATTGGCTTAAAAACATTAAAGACCACCTCAATAGAAAATTTCACATGAAGGAGCTTGGTGAAGCAGCGCAAATTCTTGGAATGCGGATAACACGTGGTAAGGATTCAATTGCGTTAGATCAAGAATTTTACATTGAGAACATTTTAAAGAAATTTGGTATGAAAGATGCAAAAGCAGTCAGAACACCTATGAATTCCAATGAACAATTATCAGAAAATGATTGCGCGACTACACAGGAAGATATAAAGCAAATGCAGGACATTCCGTACCAGGAAGCAATAGGATGTTTGATGTACTTATGCCAGTGTACGAGACCCGATATTTGTTTTGCCGTGAACAAACTTAGTCGTTTTAACTCGAACCCAGGACCCCGTCATTGGTCAGCTGTTAAACATCTTCTTCGCTACTTAAGGGGAACCTCTACATTCAAACTTCGTTTTGAGAGAAATGGCGCTGACAGTATCTTAGGATACGCTGATGCAGATTGGGCAACAAACATCGATGATCGCAAGTCAACCACCGGTTATGTCTTTATATCTCAAGGAGGAGCCATATCCTGGTGTTCCAAGAAGCAACAAACCGTTGCACTTTCTTCTTGTGAAGCTGAATATATTGCGTTATCAGCAGCTGTACAAGAAGCCCTTTGGTGGAATGGAGTAAAGTTCCAACTTTCCAGAAAGCATGAGCCCTTGCAAATTCTTTGCGACAATCAAAGTGCTATATTCATTGCTTCTCAAAGTGGATTTCATCCTAGAACGAAACATATTGATATACGACACCATTTCGTTCAAGATACCTTAGCTCGGAAGGAAATCACCGTAGACTACGTCAGCACTGATCAACAAGTTGCTGATATACTTACAAAACCTCTTGACAAAATAAAACTGGAACATTTCCGGAAGGCAATGGGTGTTCAGTAACAGCTTCCAGATTAAGAAGGAGTATTGGTGACACCTGTATACTAATATGGAATCGTTACTACCTGTACTAAATACACTTGTCATGTATTGATCATAGGATCATTGTATCTGTTTATTTATAATTACAAAAATAAAATTTTTCATTTTTCCTTTAGCCTCGTATAAGTAAGCACGCGTTTTAATACTTCTGCTATAGTTACCGCTCTTCCGGTTTAAATATTCAAAGTAAAATAACCGACTTGAAACAACTTTACTGGCTATTCAGTCTAGCTATTCAAACTCAATTTATTTTTTAGGTTCAGATAGAGTCTGTGAAGTGTTAATTTTTGGCTATTTATTTTCAAATGTTTTAAGTTAGAGAGAACAGAAATAGCCTATAACTTTTCAATATTTAATTTAATTTTGTATGTCTTTGATATAGGGGCCGCTCCCCAATATAAGCAACAAAACGTTCGGTTAGCTTTTTAATTCAAATAGCCTATGTCTTATACCACGTCTCCATGGAGCACTAATCCGCGATTAATACAAATTTTTATTAAATTCCCTACAAATCACGCGATTCAACATACAAATTTTAATCCTCTCGGCAAGTGATTAAAAATAAACCCCTATTCACCCTATTCACAAACCTTTTTTCTGCACCTTTGTAACAGTTTGAGAATCAAAAGAGGAAACTGAAACTGCCCCTGTGCAACAGACCTGTCACAAGTACGTTTTCTATTGTGATTTTTACAGAGGAAATCGTTTCTCGCTCCTGGGAAATGATATCGCCGCTCGCTGTTGAGAGCCAAAATGACAGAAAGAGAGTTTTTGTGCCAAATTAAGCCTATATTTGTCCGATGGAGCCACTTTGGGATTTGTTTTTAATCGTCTCCCGCTAATCTTCTTTTAATTGTCGGTGGAGACATAGTATTAGGCGTTTAATGTCTTTCTTATAGACGGAGAGCCTTTTACAACCTTGAGGCCCTGTCATCCCTTAAGTGTTCGGCCCAGGTCTGCCAGAACTCCACATCTGTTATAAATCCGAACCCGAGCATCCAAAAATAAGCGAAATTTTGTTAACAAATTAATCATGGAAAAAATTTCGCCAGCTCTTAATACCATGTCTACACAGGGAACTAATCCGCAATTAATATAAATCTCCACTGAATCCTCTACAAATCACACAATTTACCATACAAATTTAAATCCTCTGGGCAAACGATTAAAAATAAATCCTTTCCTAAATCCCATTTCCCCCTATTCACAAACCTATTTTATGCACCTTTTTAACAGTTTGAGAATCAAAAAAGGAAACTCAAACTGCCCCTGTACGACAAATCTGTCACAAATACGTTTTCTATTGAAATTTTCACAACGGACATCTATTTTCGCTCCTAGGAAATGACATTGTTAGTCTCTTTTGAGAGTCAAAATGGCGGAAAAAGAGTGTTCATGTCAAATTCTATATCAAATCCTATATTTGGCCGGTGGGGCCACTTTGCGATTTATTTTAAATCGTCTCCTGTTAATCCTCTTTTTTTGCCGGTGGAGACATAGTATTAGTCTATTAAGTTAGTGTTTTTTTTTTCTTGTATTATTTGTTTTCTGAACCTTTTCCGGACAAAACACACAAAAAAAAAACGTGGAATTTAGTTACTCATTCACTAGTTCTTTCCGAAAGTTTAAACCTCATAATTAATGAAGTTCCAGATTGTAGGCCTTAATAGCTTTGTTTATGTGCAGAGTTCAAGCGACTTTCAAGCCAGGCTCGACCTCATATAAACGCGGATCGAGTTGGAGTTGAGTCGAGTAGACTCGATCGCTCTGCAGGGTTGAGTAAAATTTTTGCTGATATACCTCGGTTGAAATGTAGCTATAAATATACACAATTTACCATTTGTTCGGTGTTTGTATGCTTTATCATGCTGATTTGGCATGTTTGTAGCTTCAACGTGCAAAAAAAGGAGCAAGATTGTTTTCAGTTTCAATTTTTCATTTCTGTTATTTCAACTGCTTGACTCAACACAACCCTCTTTTTCATTATGCCGTAAATTACTGAATAACTAGATATTCAACTTCGGACATGTAAAAGCTTTGCCCACAAGCTGAAATTGATGAATTTACCCATTCTCCGACATTTGTTTACAAATGTGAGTAAATTCATGAATTCGTCATTTCCGTGCAACTTCGTTTTGCAGCTTTTACATCAGCTGATCGCGTAAGGTAAATTGTTGTTGCATCTTCTTACACGCATTCACCGACACGGAAATTTAAAGCTTTAAAAAAGCTTTAAAGGCTTCATAAAAAACGTAAACAAATGGGTGTTGGAGGGTAAGAGGGACGCAAGTTGAATATCTAGTTATTCAGTAATTTGTGACCGCACATAACCGTACCATAAATTACTGAAGAACTAGATATTCAACTTCGGACATGTAGAAGCTTTGCCCACAAGCTGAAATTGATGAATTAACCCATGCTCTGACATTTGTTTACAAATGTGAGTAAATTCGTGAATTCGTCACTTCCATGCAATTTCGTTTTGGAGCTTTTACATCACATACTAAGCTGATCGCTTAGGTAAATTGTTGTTGTATCTTCTTACACGTATTCACCGACACGGAAATTTAAAGCTTTAAAGGCTTTATACCACAAATTACTTAATAACTAGATATTCAACTAAAGCGTCCCTTTCCCCCCAAAACCCATTTGTTTATTTGTTGTTGTTGTTTTGAGTTCCGTGTCGGTGAATACGTGTGAGAAAAGTAAACAAAAATTTGAGAGCCCGCCAAAATAGCGAGGTGAATTTCACACTGACATTTGAAAAATTTAAATACATATCTTTAAAAAGTCATAAAAGATAACACACAAGTCATTAAAGTCAAAATGACAATTCTGTTTTAATTTTGCCCACACTTGGGGTGAGCCTACATTGAGACTACAAAATCGTAAAATTTAGTTAATTTGAATGTGGCTGGAAATACTGGAATGTTTATGACGTAATTGGATATTTTTACGAATTTGGTCTTTTTTTCAATATAGTTCGGGTCACAAATTACTTAATAACTAAATATTCAACTTGTGCGTCCCCTTTCCCCCAAAACCTATTTGTTTATTTGTTGTTTATGCTTTTCGGTTTTGCGACGGTGAATGCGTGTGAGACGCTTATTATTATTATTACGCAGTTGGGCTTTTCTTTTCTCCAGAATCGTTCATGTGTTATTGATGTTCAGTTTTTAATTATGTAGAAATGCAGAAAATATTAGTTATTCAGCAAAACAAGAGCAACAGTTAGGAAACAATCGAGAAAACTTCCATCTTAGGAAAAGGCTTTCGATTTTTATTTATTTATTTAAGTTATTTTGTCCGAAAACGGTTCTCATCTTTTTCTTGTATCAATGTGTTTGTAAGAATTTTCTTAAGAAAGTGCTTAAACAACAATTGGCCATATGATTTTTTTTGTTTTTATACCCCATCCCATAGGATAGGAGGTATATTAAGTTTGATTCATAGTTTGTAACATAGAAAAATAATCACCGTAGACCCCCAAGACCTTAAGGGCATATGATCGAGACCGAATTGTAAGTCGAATGAGCCATGTCCGTCCGTCCGTCCGTCCGTCTGTCGGTAGTTTTAGGCCTTAAATTTTGAGCTAAGAACGTGAGACTTGATATCTGTTCTTTTTAGGTCCCGAAGCAGTACAAGTGTAAAATTTTTTGACTTCCGCCCACTTTACTTAATAGCATGAAAAATCAAAATTGTTGTAGCAAGCTGAAATTTGGTATGCAATATCCTCACTTAAGTGTATTGTGATTGGCATTTAATAAAAAAGCGAAAACCGCCCTCTTGTAAGCGTGGTCATATTTAATAATAAACAGCTTTTATTTGATATATTTGCTTTAAATCCAAAAAACTTGCACTATAAAATATTCAGGTATGTGCGTAAGCTATCAACTCAAATAAATAAATTTTTGCCCCGCCCACTTTTTGGGGCGTTTTTAAGTAAAAAATCAAATTTTGAATATAAAACTGCAATCAATACGTGTATACTGCATCTGATAAAAAAATATGATAAGAAAGTTTATGTTATTGAAAAGGGGTTGATTCCACGTCCCTTTTTAAAAAAAGAAGATTCTTCACTGACAAATTAGTAACACAATTAAAGTTGATAGAAACTGAAATTTAACAACCAAGATTTTTGACGCATTTTGGAGCTTGACAGTGGTCAATTGGGATGGGGTATCCAATGATTCGCCTAGGCGGATTGTAATCCTCCCTCTAGTTTTTTTTTTTTTTTTTTTTAAACTGGAGAGAAATGGAGAGAAAGACCAAAAAACTGCAGCAGTATTTTAATTTTTCATAAAATTCTTTTATCATTGTCTTTCTTGTTTCTTAAGTTTGCAGTCGGTAGCTTGCAGTATTGGTAATCACACGCTTGTGTATTTTGATACAGGTTTTTTGCGTTTATTTATTTCTGGAAGATTTTTTTTGCCTTCAAAGTTGTGATAACTTAAAACTTAAACTTGTCGTAAGAATAAACCCTAAAGGGAATTAAGTATTGCTGATACTAAATTTTATATTGATTGATTGATTGATTGATTTTACATATATTTCATTAAAATTTTTCACAAAAGAATCAACTTAATTTAAGAATAAATTTATAATGAAATAATATTATAGTGACATTCTGTATTAACCAGTACGTAACAGTATTGAATGCCACTTAATGAGTAAACAATAAAGAAAATGGGTGGGGTGACCCTTAGAATATTAAAAAACTTAAGAAATACTTAAAACATTTTCTATTTACATAATATAATTCAAATTATGAGTGACTTTATTTGGAAAAGTTTAAAGCTTATTGGCAAAAGAAAAAGATAAAGTTTCAAAACAAATAATTCAACCAGAATTTTAGAAGAAAGCTATGAGTTAAAAAAGAGTTCGATCGCTCTAGAGTCTTTAGTCAAAAGCCAGCATTTCAAGTTTTTTGTAAAAATAAAAGAGGAGGTAAGTTTCCTTAACGATAAGGGCAGTTTGTTAAAAAGACGACATGATGATACTGCGAAATAGTTTTTATAGGCCGTAGTTCGAAAAAAAGGAATCGGAACTAAATGCATCAGATTACCACGTAAGTGATAATTTTCGAGTATTCTACAATTTAAGTTACCAGACCTATAAAAGAACGACTTCAGTACCTTGAAACAGTATAAGTGACGGACAGAAAGAATTTTTAAATCGCAGTATAATGGAAAGCTAGGATACAGGCGACTTTTTCGGCTAATTTTTCGAATCATATATTTTTGAAGCGTTAACAGCGGTTGGAGTCTGGCAAAATAGACTCCGCCCCAACAAGTTATTCCATATTGCAGTTTTGAGTGAAAAACACCATAATAAATAGTTTTTAGTAAGGCTTTTGAGCACACATTACTTAAAAAGAAGAAACTTCTTAACGTAGCACAAAAGTATTGCCTTAGATTGTGAATGTGGTTAGAGAAACTCATAGTGCAGTCAAAAGTAAGACCCAAGTACTTAAATTCATCAACCCTTTCTATTTCGAAACAGCTAGTGCAACAAATTTCATTGTCACAAAAAGTAAGAGCAGATGAACCGTGGTTACATGAACACGACATTAACTTGAACTTTTGGCACTCGGGAGCGTGGAAAAAAACAGGAAAGTCGAAAGAGCGAGACGAAAGACTGAAAAGCATTAACTTCGTTTTAGAGCCTATCGTTAGCTTGTGCTCTGCAAACCATAACCTCAGAAGCGCTAAGTCTGAGTTGATGGAAGCTATCAAATCTAGAAGGCTTTCCGAGCCATAGGATAAACCTATATCATCAGCAAAGGCTGTGGGACTACCCTTGAAATCGAGCTTGAGTAAGGAATTGATATAGACCAGAAAGAGAATGGGTCCGATATGAACTCTTTATGTTTCGTTTGTATTAATTAGAGGTTTAAAGTACATAAAACTCAAATCCGATTACGGTAAAAATTATTTTAAGTTCTCACGGAAAGCAACATTCATGTAACACGACCCCGAACTGCGACTTTCAGATATTGGAATTCGTTACAATTTTTCTCCGGTAGACGGAGCTAAAAGCTGATTCCGCCATGATTTCGTGGTGAATCACTTGAACTTCGTGGTGAATCTCTTCAAGTATGGAATACATTGACAAAATGTGAGAGTATGCATGGATTTCCAGGCATTACCAAGGCAACAGCTTGTAGGCCCCCCGGCTTTCCAGTCTAGTTGAATATCTAATTCATTAAGTAATTTGTGCTTTATACAAAACGTAAACAAATGGGTGTTGGAGGGTAAGAGGGACGCAAGTTGAATATCTAGTTATTCAGTAATTTGTGACCGTACATAGCCGTACTATGAGACTTTAAAAATTAACTCCAGTAAAACAAAGTTATAACTGCATTAAAGGGAAAGCATACGTCTTGTGCCACAGACGCCATTTTCTGCTATAGAATAGAACTCCAATAAAACGCGGTAGCTCCGAAGTTGTGCAGTTAACTAATGAACAATCATTCAAGTTATTTCATTTCGAATTTATGTGTAAAGTAACTAGAAGTCATTACAAAATGACTTTTGTGTGTGTGTAAGGTTGCATTTCTTGTTACTTTTTACTTTCGAGAAGGTGCAAAATACACCTACCCACACTTCAGAGTTAAACTCCAGTTGAGGGCAAGACGCTTTGTTACTAACCCCTTATGCTCGTGTTTATATTTCGAAAACACATGCCAGCGATAAAAAGGAAAACTTAAAAAACTACACCATCATACATTTTTTATTTGTTTATGCTAGTATAGTACTCCTCTTCTAAATCATACAAATCCATTGCCATTTCATCTCTCAGTTTCATTAGTTTCTTATCGCATTCCTTTTGCGTAGCTCGGAACAGTTGCGAATTCGAGGTGATAGCATCATTGACTGAATGAAAATCATTTAGAATCAAATACTGCTTAATATCCGACACCAGTTTCATCAAAGATTCACCAGCCCGCACTGTAATTGAGAAATACGTTAGTTAAATGCCATATAAAATCTGTTTTTAAAAATACAAACCAATATTTGCTGCTCTGACTTGCATCTCGTATGTATCTTGTTCGCATTGAGTCGTCTTGGACATCTGTGAGTCGCCCTCGCCTCTGGCTAGTTTTACTATCTCTGCAATAGATAAGATTTAATTAACTCCTTCAAAGAAATTTGAATCGAGAAAGCTTTTGAAAAAAATTAAGCCCCCCAAACTGTAATCAGTAGTTTGAATAAATTTCCCCACCAGCCATTTTCATTCCACGTATCCTGAAATGAAGTTGCAAATAACAATTTATGAAATCTCTCCCAATCTGCCTCTGATAAACACGTCAGTTCAGTGAATCACCCCCGACTATTTAATCATCCACAAAGCAACCGCTGACCAAAGTCAATTCCCATCGAGCGACGAGCAACAAACAAAACTAACAAAATGGGGCTCAGCATTTCATTTCTATTGGACCGACTCTTTCCCAAAGAGGATGTGCGAATCATTATGCTGGGACTGGACGCGGCCGGCAAAACCACAATTCTCTATAAACTCAAGATCGGCGAAGTTGTTTCAACAATACCAACAATCGGCTTCAATGTGGAGACGTTGGAGTACAAGAATATTCGGTTTACTGTTTGGGATGTCGGCGGGCAGACAACAATTCGTGGAATGTGGCGACACTACTTCCAGAACTGTAAGGCAGTGATTTACGTAGTGGACTCGTCTGACCTTGAAAGAATTAACGCCGCAGAATCCGAGTTATCAGCTATTTTGGAATCGGATGAACTGCGGGATGCGGTTGTGATGGTCTTTGCAAACAAACAAGACCTACCAGACGCACTGACTCCAACTCGACTGGCTGAGAAGATGCGAATGCACGATAGACGGCATGATTGGTTTGTGCAGGGAACATGTGCTCATTCGGGAAGTGGACTATTCGAAGGTTTGGATCATTTGCACAAAATGTTGTCAAAGAAAAAATAAACGTGATAACAAACTAAAGTATGTGTGTCAATGTCAATGTTGTGAAATGCTTAAAAGCGTCGGATTACGTGGGTAATTTCGCCGCAACGCTTATAATGAAGTCTACTAAATAATAGAACCTTTAATTTTTAAATTTAAAATAAACTACTTGAAAATAAAGAAATCAAATGGATTTATCTTAATGGGTTGCCCTTGCCGGTGTACCTTCAAAATTCTCCAGCATACTTTTTACGTCCTCTTTGAGCCTGGTATTGTAAGACTTTAAAAGAGCCTCCTTTGACTGAGGCAAAGTTCTGCCACTGCTCATCTTAGAAATTTTTTCAACTTATTCACAGAAGAAAATAGCTTATTGCGATCTAAAATTCTGTAAATGAAACTCCTTTTTAGCAGAGAAAATAAAAAGTATGTAAACAAGTGTACGTCATTTTTGTTTGGTTGTCATCGGAAGACATTGAAATTACACATCTATCTCCTGCCAGGGGGATAGGCGCGAGTAAAATGTAGAAATTCTATTCTTTATGGCTTATACACAATTTGTACGAATCGAAAACCGCGAAAATAAAACTTTGTGTTAAATATATCTCTGTTCTTATGTAAGTTTTTCGCGCGAAAAAATGCCTGGTCGTGGGAATGAGATGTATGTATACGGCAGTCTTCTTGGAAAATAAGAACTATTACATTACAGTTGATAGCAAATTCAAGTAGTCTACTGTCCTGCAGTACATATCTAGTTTTTTTTTTTAAATAATCGACGACTGTAAAAGTCAAAACGCGAAATCTGGTGAGTATAAGAAGAAAATGTTGAGCTGGTGAAACTGAAAAATCTGTCATTTTGTGAATGTCAGCTGTCCAGTTTATTCACTTTTACCTGTCAAGAGTTTGCAAAAGATCAAATCCACTTTCTGGTCGTCAAACTGAATCCTTTTTTCACTTTTCCTCTATCAGGATAGAATCCTTTCCACTTTTCTAGTCGTGAGACTGAGTCCTTTAGTACCACCTAGTTTACGTGTAACTACAAATTTTCAAAACTAGTCAAAGCGGCGAATATGTTCAGCAATCAACGAGGGCAAACTCAAGTATATTTGTCATCAATAAGAGATAGCCAGCACCAACGTCTTTGACAGAACATCAACATATGCTACTATAACTTTAAGGTTGTTAGGGACTTTGTCTACCTGGGTTTTGCTATAAATTCAAAAAAACATCAGCAGCACTGAGATCAAACAAAGGCTAACTTCGTTGGGCTAATGGAGTTGCAAAGCCCTGTCTTAAGCAATTAAAGTGTCCGTTTATAAGGCTCTCCCCAAAGGCAGATGAAAACGCTTAAGGCTGTTTCGAGAGGAAAATCCTTCGGACGATTTACGGTCCCGTCTGCATAGACGGAGAATATATCTATATATATAACATCGAACTGTACGGGCTGTACAGCGACACCGTCCTAGCCAGAAGAGTCAAAATACAAAGTCTACGATGGCTGGGTCATTTAGAGTTAGAGACCAACGCCTTGGCCCAGAAAATCTTCGAATCCACCCCGCAGGGACGGCGCAGTAGAAGAGCACAGGGACTCAGGTGGCGCACGCAAGTGGAAGGGGACCTTAGCCAACTTCGCGTGCGAAACTGGTGACAGCTAGCTAGAGACAGAGCTGGCTGGCGAAGCTTGTTGGCTGAGGCTCAGGTCCACCCCAGACTGTAGCCTCACCTTAAGTATGTAAGTAAAGAAATAGAGTGGCCCAACAGCTCGAGGTCAACCAGAACCAACTTCTCAACAAGAAGCATACATTGCGTTCATTTGTGTGTTAATTTCTTCACATACAATTTTTACCGAATCTGGACGGCACTTTGAGAAGTTTTTCAAGATAAATTTTGCTCTCGGAGGGTTTGTCTGCCCCTCGCGAAATTTTATTTCTTATTCTTGCATAAATTAGGCTTAAAGCTTTGATAAGACTACATGCAATCTGGAAATGTTTGGGTCACATTGGGGCAAAACAATTCTTCAAGTGTCCTTCGTTTGCCAATAGACGTTTATCAGGACACATACGCTGGCAAGGGATTCTGTAGTTTTGGGACACCTTAAACGCTTCCTACCGTGCTTATTTGTTCTTACACTGTTCTTTGATTCATGTATTGAAGGCAACACTCCCGTGGAGAATAGAGGTATATGTAGAGTCCTGCAAAATTTTCAGTTTGACGTATTGTTGCCGTCTCTTCATATTCCTCTACTGACTGCCAGGTATCGCATTCTGACTTTTCCATTCGCCAGTGCAATAGTGTTTTTCAAAAGTATTGTTTTCAAAATCGAGGACCGCTTGTTTCCGTAATACAGATGAAGCCCAGTTTGGCGACTGGGTAAATCGCAAACATGGGCTGGTATTATGGCAAGGGCATCCAACAAGTACGTTTTAACATAAAATTGAAACTAAAAAAAAGTGCTTCGATTGGGCGTTTGACAGAAGAGATGTTTGCAACTGTGATGCCCGGTTTAACTGTGAACGTTTAAATGAATAAGTTAAACTTTTAAGAAAGTTTAAACTGAGTGTTTAAACCGTTTGTGTTTCTCAGTAGAAATTGATCGAGCGTTTAGTTAAACTTCCGGTTATTGCTAGTTGTTGATTTTTGTAATGAGCTCCAAGGTCAAAAAATTAACAAGTAGTAATAACTGGAGATGTCACCAACAAATTCCTACAATTTTCTAGGCCAATTTTCATTTCTCAGCTCATATTTATCTTTAAAATTGGTAGAATCCATGAAAAGAAGGAAAATATCAGGAATTGTAGGGTGTTTTTAAAACTATTCGATTTCGGATCGGGTATTCCATTTCGGAGATATTTGCATCCAAAGTTTAGGCAAAAGTTACATTCTGCGCAAATAGAATTTGAAATCCTCAAGGCAACGTGATACATGTGACGCGAACGAACCTTTTGTTCCAAGAAAAACGTTATCAAAAATGATAGAATTTTCTTCAACTTTAACAGGTTAACATTTTAACATAATCATTTTCGAATGCCGCTTATCCTTTAGAAGGGTCGCGGAGCGAAGGTGGCCAAATGGTCTTTCCATCGTTTTCGATCCTCCGCCACCAACTCAAGAGACTCCGGCGCAATCCCCAGGCGGGACTCAGAGAAGTTCTTTACCTGATCTCACCACCTGTTTCTTGGCCTACCAGGGGACGACGCGCTCGCATCTCGGCTAGCATGACCTGTCTAGAAAGTCTGTCAGTGGGCATGCGAACAACGTGTCCAAATCATCGAGGAATCGATCGCTCCACTCGGAGAAGTAGCTGCTCAACATTAAGATTCCCACAAATACTGACGTTTCTCACTCTATCCCTTACGCTTCGTCTACACAGTCAATGCCCAAAGCAATGGAAATGGACATGGCAATCGCCATGCAAAAATAGGTGGCAATTCGATTTTCAATCCTTTTCAATGTGGGCTTTTCATTGCCATCAGTGCCACATTAAAAACGGAAGGGAAATCGTTAAAATTTTGATATTTCATAATTTTATTTCATAATTCTAGGAAATTGTTCTGCCTGTTTTCAGTTCCTATTGATGTTTGTGTTACCTACTCAAGCAGAAATTTGTGACTTGTGCCTCTATGATCTAGTGCCTCTACGCCGTCGCTTTTGTATTATTTTGTGACGATAATTTACGTGTTACGTTTACGAAGTTGCAGAAATACTAAGTTTTATTTACTATTTTTTCACAAAGAAAAGTCAATTTGGTCAAAATTTTGATTTCTGTAAGATATGTCATTAAAATGACAGTATTTAAACTGTATTAGATACAACTACAATGCATCAATTTTATTCCGGCAATGTATCGGATTTACAATTGAAAACCGGAGGAGATGGATTTCCAATTGCAATGGAAAAAGCAATCTATTTATAAAAATATTTCCTTTGACTGTTTCAATGCTAGTGTGGCGCTTTGGAAATTAGCTTTGTAATCATGATTTGCAAATGGCCATCAATGATTGATTTCCATTTGAAGAGCAATCATTGCCATAAATCTACGCGGCAATGAGATTTAAAATGACATTTAGACCTTAAATAAATTTCTTTAGAATCAATCCAACAACGCCTGCTATACAAATAACAAACATAAATTTCAAACCGGAAATAATATAGACAATATGAAATGTCAAAAAATTTTAAGATTTTCTGAAGGCATTGAAATTCCCTCATTGAAAATGATTGAAAATCTAATTGCCAGCTATTTTTTTTTATGTCGATTGCCACTTACATTTCCATTGCCTTGGGTATTCACTATGGAGACGCAGCGTAAGGAACAAATCGAATATGAGATTTTGTTTTTCCATCAAGTTGTAAAAAATGACATTTTCCCAAATCAAAGACCAAAAATAAAGACGTTTTTCAACAGAAGCCGTTGCGAAAGCCACTGTTATAACATAGAAAAATTAATAACGTGGCCAATCGATAAACTGTTATTTTTCAAACAAAATCCTTAACCAAATAATTATTTCTCAAGTAGGTTTTTTTTTGCCAAAGAGAAAGCAACTTACAATGCTTATTGAATAATGAAAATCAAATGATTCCTTTGAATTTTATCGAAATTATAATTATGTAAATTACCATGACTTTTTCTGGAAATTTGTTTACGTTGTTTTCACTTATCAAGCCTGATTCATCTCTTCCATAATAGGTGTCACTGATAACGATATAGAGAAAAAAAATTCTCGAAATAACTCGAAGAGAGAAAGTGCACTGCATCGCACAAAATTAAACACGACTCTCTTAACGTGGGCCAATCACAATCAAACAAAAATGACATCTTCTCAGCCAATCAAATAGCACCACGCTAAATTTTTAAGGGGTAAAAATAGGCAGCCGGCTTCAAGAGAGCATTCAGTTGAATTTCATACGCCAGAGAGAAAAGAACAAAAACGCAAGGAGTACAATTAAAATCCGTGTGTGAATACTATAATTTCAGTGAAATTTTCACAAAGAAAATTAAAGTTTTTTGTAAATTAAAACAGACGTAGTGTTCAAATAAATATTATTGCATTGAGTGCAACTAGAGTAATTGAATGTAAGTATATTAGAATTGGATTTATTTTATTTCTTTGCTTCAAAGTGTTTGTTCGAAAAAAGGCAAATTAGCCATGTTGGCAGTCTTCTGGAATTGAAACTAAGAAAGAAAAAAAGGTGGAGTGCCAAGTGTCCATTTAATCGGAAAGTGATTATCTCAAGTGATTTTCCACAATTCAATTCTAATTTTCATTTAGAATTTCTGTGAAGTATTTCTGGATCAGACATTTTTTAATTAAAGTTCTAGAAGAATTTTATTCTATCGTTTCACGCATAGCAACTCGCGTGGAAAGATGTGTGAGTTGAAAAAAAGTAATGTGTGGATGTGGGGAGATGCGACGTCACCAAAGCTTTCTTTCCCCATTATTACTCTTCTCTTGCCTTTACTTGCTGCTCCACATCGTTCTTTAGCGATTCTGATTGGAATTGTCGGATAGTGGTTATTGGCACAAAGTTGGTACCGTTCTTTCGCTCAACACAAAAGAAACGGTTGACGTGTCCCACCAAAAATGCCCACATTTACATGCCTAACCTATTATACCAGAAGGTGTAGTCTGCGTAGGTAGAGACATAAGTATGTTCCAATTGGATATAAATGCAATTTGTTGTTAAATTCATGATAGTAAAATAGACAGCAGAACTCTGACTTTTTGAAAATTTGCTCCATTTTCCCGAGCGCTGTCTGATCAACAACAATAAGAAAATCTTCAATGAAACTTGCAGACACGTCACTTGTCGCTACTGTATACCTGCTGGGCACACGTCATAGTTTTCATATTTGCATATTCTGTCTATTTTGGACGTGCTGACGAGTAAAAGCAAAGATTGTTTCAATCTGCCGGTGTTTATTTGCATTTTTGTCACGATTTACAAATTAAGTAAAAACTAAATTTGAAACCAATTCAAAAACTGGCTACGACAACAGTAGGGATTAAAAAAATAAGGGAATCAGGCTCAAGTACATAGCAAACACTTCCAACTCCTGTAGGAAATCTTACGTCTCCAATAATCTAACCTCTTCTTACACAATTCTATTGTTGCGATAAAGTATTCGAGTCACGATCGTGTCATTGGCCGCAGCCGGTACGGTACACGCTGTCTCTTTACTTCCATGCCGAGCCAATAGCCGATCAAACTCATCTTAGTCTCCCTTATATTCTCTCTTCTCCATATCAGTTTTGTCTCCAATAGAAGTTTGTAGACGTACTTGATTTACCGGTCGAAGAACTTTTGTTTTAATAGTGTGCGTTGGTGCTGTCTTTCGCGTGTAAAAGCCTACGTTAGCAGGTAAAACTTTTTTTCTCGGTGCAAACACTTGAAGCGTGAAACTGGGTCACACAAACTGAATTGGTTAGCACGTTCAAAAACAGTTATTTGTTTGTGAAACTTCCTCTGACATCAGCTCTTGTTCATTACAGAAAACAACTCAAAATGAGGTTATGCATTTTATTGGCCGTTGTGGCCTTTGTAGGCCTCTCCCTGGGGGAAGAGAAAAAAGAGAAGGACAAGGACATTGGAACAGTGATCGGAATTGATTTGGGCACAACATACTCATGGTAAGATGGCAACAACTAACAATTTCCCCTCATAGACACTCATTGAAAATTTCCTCTTTTAGTGTGGGTGTTTACAAGAATGGTCGCGTTGAAATCATTGCCAACGATCAGGGTAACCGAATCACGCCTTCGTACGTAGCATTCACAGCTGACGGTGAGCGTCTAATTGGTGACGCGGCCAAAAATCAGCTGACCACCAACCCCGAAAACACTGTGTTCGATGCCAAGCGTCTGATCGGTCGTGAATGGGTGGACACAAATGTCCAGCACGATATCAAATTCTTCCCGTTCAAGGTTGTGGAGAAGAACTCCAAGCCACATATCAGTGTGGCAACATCACAGGGAAACAAGGTGTTCGCACCCGAAGAGATTTCCGCCATGGTTTTGGGAAAAATGAAGGAAACCGCAGAAGCTTATCTCGGTAAGAAGGTCACTCACGCCGTGGTCACAGTGCCAGCCTACTTCAACGATGCTCAACGTCAAGCTACCAAAGATGCCGGCGTCATTGCTGGTTTGAATGTTATGCGTATCATCAACGAACCGACAGCAGCTGCCATTGCCTACGGCTTGGACAAGAAGGAGGGCGAAAAGAACGTGTTGGTCTTTGATTTGGGCGGCGGTACCTTTGATGTGTCTCTTCTCACCATCGACAACGGAGTGTTTGAAGTAGTTGCCACCAACGGAGACACCCATTTGGGTGGTGAAGATTTCGATCAACGCGTGATGGATCACTTCATCAAGCTGTACAAGAAGAAGCGTGGAAAGGATATCCGCAAGGACAACCGTGCCGTGCAGAAATTGCGTCGTGAAGTCGAGAAGGCAAAGCGTGCTCTCTCGTCCAGCCATCAAGTGAGAATTGAAATCGAATCGTTCTTCGAGGGTGAGGATTTCTCTGAGACTTTGACCCGTGCCAAGTTCGAGGAATTGAACATGGATCTATTCCGTTCCACTTTGAAACCTGTCCAGAAGGTGTTGGAAGATGCTGACATGAACAAGAAGGATGTCCATGAAATCGTATTGGTTGGTGGTTCGACACGTATCCCCAAGGTGCAACAGTTGGTGAAAGACTTCTTTGGTGGAAAGGAACCTTCCCGAGGCATTAACCCCGATGAAGCTGTCGCCTATGGAGCTGCTGTGCAAGCTGGTGTCCTCTCAGGTGAACAAGATACCGACGCCATTGTTTTGCTCGATGTGAATCCATTGACCATGGGTATCGAAACCGTTGGAGGTGTCATGACCAAGCTGATCCCCCGCAACACTGTCATTCCCACAAAGAAATCGCAAATCTTCTCTACAGCCTCCGACAACCAGCACACTGTGACCATTCAGGTGTACGAGGGTGAACGCCCCATGACCAAGGACAACCACTTGCTGGGTAAATTCGATCTGACCGGCATTCCACCAGCACCCCGAGGCATTCCCCAAATTGAGGTCTCCTTCGAAATCGATGCCAACGGTATTCTGCAAGTCAGCGCCGAGGACAAGGGCACAGGAAACAAGGAAAAGATTGTCATCACCAATGACCAGAATCGTCTGACACCCGACGATATTGACCGCATGATCAAGGATGCCGAGAAGTTCGCCGATGAAGACAAGAAACTGAAAGAGCGCGTCGAATCCAAGAACGAACTCGAGTCGTACGCCTACAGCTTAAAGAACCAAATCGGCGACAAGGACAAACTAGGTGCCAAATTGAGTGATGAAGAAAAGACCAAAATGGAGGAGGTCATCGACGAAAAGATCAAGTGGATGGAACAGAACGCCGATGCCGATCCAGAGGAGTACAAGAAACAAAAGAAGGAGCTCGAGAGCGTAGTGCAACCCATTATTGCCAAACTATACCAGGGACAAGGCGGTGCTCCACCGACGGAAGAAGGCGATGACTTAAAGGATGAACTGTAAACAAAAAGCAAACCCGACTGTGTCTGAGCATTAAGAGACAGGAGAGATTCAAGATTGATGGGGAAAAATAAACACTACGAGAGAGCGTCATGAAAGAAATTTACCCCACGCTCTCCACATTTCAACACGCTCATTAGAAAAAGTAAACAAATTCTCCACTAATTTAAGGCATTTCACACAAACTAAGAACTTATGTTTTGTAATTTAAATTTAAATTAATTTATTGATGTACTTCTAAGAGATTTCTTCATTGTCTCTTATTACCTATTTTTTCATTCCATCTAAAGAAAAAAAATAACAAAAATCAACCTAGTTGACCATTTATAAAAAAAATGAAGAATCTAAGAACTGTCAATAGAGATAACTAAAAGGAAGCGCGAAATAAAATAATTCTCTTTCGATTTTTACGAAGGGGGAGATAAGTAATTTAAAAACAAAAATGTTTTATTATTTCTTTTGGTTTTGATTCATTTTCTATGGTATATGCTTGTGGTGCCCTCTTGTATTCGCATCCAACTCGTTCTAGCTCTAACAGCAAAGACAACAACAGTGTATTGTATTTTTTTCGACTGATCTTTGTACTAATAAAATCGAAATAGAAATATACCTACATAAAAATAAGTTCTAAATTAATGGAAATAAATTACATAATGTGTAGGCAAGGTATGCGTGGGAGGTCTTCATTTTTTGGAATAAAAAATGTTGATTTGTGTATGATAAGTTTCTTTTTGTAAAAAAAAAATAAACTTGATTAAAAAAATTGAACAGATTAGTGTTTTTTTGATGCTTAATTTTGACGTCACAAGCGGAGAATACGGGTGATCGGTTTGTCATCAGAAGCCATTTGAAGGGATTTTTGGACTTCCATCGACTGCAGCAAAGTATTTTTTTGAAACGTCAAAGTTTGATCTCAGTTTTAGTAAAGTGAAATCATAGGTCCAGTGGTTTGTTGTCTCAGGACATTTATGCAACGCATTTATGCGTTTTTATGCAGAGTTCAAGCGAGCTTCAAGCCAGGTTCGACCTCATATAAACTCGGATCGAGTTGGAGTTGAGTCGGGTCGACTCGATCACACTCGCTCTGCGGGGTACCTGCAAACTGCAATCGGAGCATTTAGCTTTAAATATGCACAATTGCCATTTGTTTGGTACTTGTATGCTTTTTCAGCTTCAATATGCAAAAAAAGGAACTAAATTGCTTCAGTTTCAATTGTTCATTTCTCTTATTTCAACTACTCGACTCAACTCAACCCTCTTTGTCATGTGCCTTTGTCGAAATTTCAGCTCAACTCAACTCAAACCCTAAACTTTTGCATATAATTGAAGGTATTATAGGTCTTATGTCTTTTTTTAAATGCTATGCTACGCTGCTATGCTACGTTTTAAATCAATTTTTTTGTTTTTCTTTTTTTAAGGAAAAAAAAAAGTTTTTTCTTCATTATGATTTGGCAATTGTGACTTCGTCTATCTAAATACAATTGTGAACATGCATTGCAATCGTCAGCTAATGACTGCAGTGATGCTCTTGCATGTTGTGTGTGACTTATTACATTTGTAAATTGTATTTTAAAGTTAAATTGAAAAACCGTTATACTGTGTATCCGAGCAGAAAACAATTTAAAACTATATAGGTATTCGATGTCAAGGTAGGTTTGTTTTTACTTGTTTTATTAATTTTTTCTTTATTTTGAACGAAATCTACAATATGGCGCAAACTCATAGTCAGATAAAGCCGACTTTAATTGAATATTATTCACCTATTTAACTAAAAGATTACTTTTTGTTATTCATAGTCACCCAATAGTCGACTTTAAACATATAGTCGGCTATAAATTTAAAATAGGGCGAACCTCAAAATAAGCAAAATAAAGTCGGCTATAAGCTATTGTGAGTCGATTTTTTTAAGTTTTTATGGTATCTAGAGGTGAATGGTCTATAAGCTATGAAAATTATATTGGCTTCTGCCTAAAATGTTCGCCCCTGTTATAAAAGTGGGTGAACCGCGTGAGAATGGTTTAATTTCCAAAATTTAAAGCGGTGCATCTTTGATAACAAATACTACAGCTCTGAGGTTAAACCTATTGGTCACGTTTGGAAAAAGTTGCCAGGCCAGACTATGTACTTTTAAACGGGTTAAAATAGACCTTTCCTGATAAAACGTTATTTTTTGGTTTAAAATCACTCTAATGATCTGCTGTTTGCTTTCGATCTATATAGCTTTGGTTGCTCCTAGACTTCAAAAGCGACATTAATTTGCAAAATTTAAATGAAAATTCTCGAACTTATTGGTTTTCACGTCAAATACTCTGACGTTTGACTCTAAAGTCGATATTAACTATACATGGGGAAAAATGTGTGTATGAATAACGAAAAGTGAAAGCCGGCTTTTTGTTTTAGTTCAGCTAAAGTCGACTATAGGCACTATGATAGGGTTGACTATGAATTTGCGCCTATGAGTTCGAGTCGTTTCATAAGGGTTATGTTGTCGTTATTAATTTTGATGTCGATTCGATTAATTTTCTTGTACTAATTAAAAAGTAAGCCAGAAGTAAAATTTCTTCTGGAATTTTTTGAAATAAAACTCAATTTAAAGTTGATAAAGCTTCAAGCTCAATGTATTCGTCACGTCTCTGTCAATCCTTTAGCCCAATTAATCCGTTAAATAAACACGTTATTATGGGAAATGGTCGTAGATACATGCGTACGCAGACCAATTTTTATGATTTGTGAAATTTTACTTAATTACTTACTTTAGGTAGCGCCACAGTCCAGAGTGTCCCTGAGGCCTCAACCAAGAAGCTTTGTAAGCCAGCTCTGTCTCCTGTTGGTGTCTTTAAATTTTGGCGCTTCTGACTAGGTCGGTGTCGCTGTACAGTCCGTACTGGCAGATGTTATAGCTTCTCCTCCACTCCCCTTCTATGCAAACGGGACGTTGGTGTTGGGTGTCGTCCATTGATGAAAGAAAATACTTGGTTTTGCCCTCGTTGAGCTTCACTGACATCACGCTGTGTTCTTTAAGTCCCCCCCCCCCCTTTTTTTTTTACATCCAAGGGGTCGGTGACAAAAAGCGCGAGTGTTCCGCGTGTTTGGCAGGACATTGCAAGAGCTTCCGCTGTTTGAATATTTGATTGATGATTAACTTTCTTAGCCTCAAGCCACACAAACGGCTCCAGGAGTTCACAGAGCACTTCAGAAAAGATCTTATATGTTATTATGCTATATGTGATGCTAAGAAAACTGATGCATAGTTGACACAATTCAGAGCTTCTTTTCTTGAGGACCGCGCAGACAATGCTGAGGTTTCATTTGTCGGGAACGCTGTCAGGAACCTGGTGCAGGAACTTACCAGATCGTCACAGCGTATTGTAAAAGTTCCGCAGATAAGCCGTCAGCTTCACGGCTCTGCATGGCTTCATTCTTCTGTTGCACAGACAAAGTGTGAAAATTGGTTAAATCCGCCAACGGCCACGCCTAGTACTGCTGGCTTCAATTTGATACAACCTCTATTTAATTTTTTTTTAAATGCCTTTTATGGGCAAGTTAGACAAGGCATAGGAACTCAAATTTTGGTAGAGAGCAGTATTGGCAAGAAGACTTTATCAAGACGAAAATTGGACCGCCCATACTATTGACCATGTCCACTTTTAGACATGTTAGGCTGTTAAAAACCCGATTTCTCGGAGAATTTATTTCGAATTGAAAAAAAACATATGACAAATATTACACATACATATTACTATTTGCTAAATTTGTTTCTCACAAAGTTTTAAGATCCGCCGACTTTTAGGGAGCGTTTTTAGAAAAACACTGATTTTTCAGAAATAATTTTTGCTTTTCACGCTTGTTTTCATAATTCTAAAGAAATAACTCTCAGTTTTTAATTTCAAGCCCATGTCTATTTTTGGAAGCGTGGCTAATACAAATAGTTTACATACGGAATTCGGGAGAAAACACATTTAAATTTGGTGTTGCACGGTAAATAGGGTCGGGTATTAAGTAGTTCGTTACAGACGAACTCTTGCACTTACTTACTTGTTATACCACATCCCATAGGATAGGAGGTATACTAAGTTTGATTCATAGTTTGTAGACCCCCCAGACCTTAAGGGCATATGATCGAAAGAATCGTGTCCGTCCGTCCGCCCGCCTGTCTGTCGGTAGTTTTTAGGCCTTACATTTGAGCTAGGTTTGTTAAACTCGATACATGAGCCGAAGCAGTACAAGTGTAACATTTTTTTGAAGTCCGCCCACTGACACGCCCATTTTACTAAATAGCATGAAAAATCAAACTTGTCGAAGGAAGCTTAAATTTGGTATGCGATATCCTCGCTTAAGTGTATTGTGATAAGCATTTAAAACAAATGAAAACCGCTCCATGTGGGCGTGGTCATATTCCATTTGCGTTCTAATATTTTAGAATACTTTTTTCGTTCAATATATTTGCTTTAAATCCAAAAAACTTGCACCATTAAATGTTCAGATATGTGCAGGCCCACTTTTGGGGGCGGTTTTAAATATAAACCAAATTTTCAATATAAAAATGCAATCATAACGATACCACTTTAAAATAAGGTCTTTCACTACAAGTAAACGATGAAAATCAAACAGGTCGGAAAACTGAATACCACTTTGATAAAAAATATGAACAAAAAAAAAAAAATGATGTTATTAAAAAGGGGTTGAAGCCACACCCCCTTTTCAAGGAAGAAGATTCTTAACTGACAAATTCTAAATACAAACAAAGTTAATAGAAACTAAAATTTAACAACTAAGATTTATGACGCAATTCGGTGCTTGACGTGCTCAATTCGCATAAGCGGATTGTAACCCTCCCACTAGTTTTATTTTACTTTAACATGGTCTAGAGTAAGCATATGTTTCTTTATTTTGAGCTAAGCCTTAAGGCCATGCTTAGAATAAAATAAATTATTTTTCAAATTACGTCCACAAAACACGGCGGAAGCATAATAGTATTTACAAAGCGGTTGCCCAGAATCATTCGAGATGGTATAGAAACCTATTAAGGTCGCTTAATCGAAATGAAACTCATCACACAAGGAGATCAGTTGGTATTGGGAGGGAATGTTTTAAGGTTCTTGAGATATATAACTAAAAGTTCGAAAAGCTTCAAGGATAGAATTTTTTTTTTGCAGTGCCAGTCCAACTGGTCGATCTTCGATATCGATAAAGAAAAAAAATTTCTCGGAACACTCGGGCGACTGATAAAGTCGACATTTTGATATTAGAACTTTATTCTTACTTAAGAGAATAAGGAACTTAGAACTTTATTCACAAATTTTATTAATAACCTGAATGTAGAGAAGAGGAGAATATTATTCGTTACGCCTTACCTATTTAAACTCACACCCGCAAAATCGAAAACAGATCCAAGCGATCTAAACTCAACCGACCCAAAACGTTTTTCACGCTTCTTAAGTGGTCCAAAATAGTTCAACGCAAAATTTTACTTTCCTAGACCTGGTACCACAATAGACTTATAGGACCAGGCCCATGCACTACACATTGCGTGTTCGCGCATACAAAATGCCAGTGTATGGTTTCAACTGTGTGTTTGTGCATGCAACATGAGCAATATCAAACAATTTTGATATTTTCTTCTTTGTTTTATCAATATGAATTGCTATTGTGATTGCTTTAAAATACGATTGTGAATGCACATTGTCATGTCAGTGACCTGCTCACAAAGTGCAGTGATGTGTTGCAAACAAGTACCTTCATATTTCGCTAGTTATTTTTTCAAAATGTCGAGGTCCATGAGCTGTTTTGAAAAACCGTTATACACACGTTCTTTTAACATCAAATAACCTTTTTTAATTTATTCACTGCAAGGTATGTTTTTATGTTCCAATATTTCAAATCAACCAATATACATATTTGGCAATTTCAAAGCACAATAATATAAACTCCTTTTATTGCTCGTACCCGTTATTTAACTTGTCTGTGCTTTTTTTTTCATTCGTTGTGCGGTTGTTTTAGGAACGAAATCACCCTTTATTAAAAAAAAATTTATACGACGATTTGTTTGCAATATAGGTACATCGACTCGAGAATTTTCTGTGGTACAGATTAGGTATGAGGTTTGCTTATGTCAAGTCTACTTTACCTAACTGCTTAATGACACATCCTCCTGCAATAAAATCAAACTACATTTACGATTTACCGATCTAGGCCAGCAAAAAAACTTCCCGAGTGGTAGACGTCAGTTGTAGATAGATACCTCCTCTAAACATTGTTATAAGACATAATTTAGACGAATATACCCTGGCAGAACAGTTCTGCCGGCCGACTCTCACGACTCAAGAAATAACAAATTTTCCACTTTATTTACCCCAACTATGTGCATATGCAAACATAACCCTCGTAAATAAACCGAGCCACCCGGGTTGGTTCTGGGCCTCAGCCAACAAGCTTTGCCAGCCAGCTCGGTCTCCAGTTTTGCACGCGAAGCTGTCTCCCTTTCACTTGCCACCCGAGTTGCTTGCTCCTCTACTGCGCCGTCCTTGCGGGGTGGATTCAAAAATTTTCCAGGTCGGGGTGTTGGTTTCCATTCGCTCTAGATCACCCAGCCATCGCAGCCGTTGTATTTTGACAGCTGGCCAGGTCTGTGTCGCTGTACAGCCCGTACAGTTCGATGTTGTATCTCCTCCGCAACTCTGCATCTATGCAGACGGCTACCCGCTACGTCCGAACTCTGGTTCAATTTTCTTTGAAAGTATAAATCTACAAAATGCGTTTCATGTACGCACTGTTGTATGCTGTAGGTACAACTTTAATGTGGGGTTCCGTGGCGTGGTGGTGTGTGTCTGCCTGTTACGTGGGAGGTCTGGGTTAAAATCCTACCGCGCGCGCTCTGTCCGTCACCTCGCGCGAAAAAAAGACTCGTTCTTTTTCATGGCTCCACGAGGACCTGTCGAACCCTCCGAGAGTAAAATTTGTCTTAAAAAACTTTTCAGTGCCGTTCGTACTCGGCGAAAAATTGTAAGTCCTCTTGTATGTGACGAATACAACACACACAGCATACAACACATGATTGAGAAGTTGGCCCCGATTTACCTCAAGCTATTGCGCCAGTCAAAATAGGTACAACTTTAATGGTTGCAAGTCTTATACTTTTACTGAAAATCGATCAAGAATTTGAACGTAGCGGGTAGCCCGGTTAACTTACTGCCTTAAAGGTATCCCTATTGCTTCACCAGCACTCTGAATGTTATCAGTTAGATGATACAGAGCAGTCTCTGTGGATCTGCCGGCTCTGTAGGCATGCTGACAATGATGAAGAGGAGATATACGTAGAATATCTTCCCTTAGATAATTGTCGACAGCTTTTTCGTTTTGAGGAGAAACGATGTTACTTACTTACTTATTTAAGGTGGCGCTACAGGCTAAAGTCCGGATTGGACCTAGGCCTCAGCCAACAAGCTTCGCCAACCAGCTCTGTCTCTAGCTAGCCGTCTCCAGTTTCGCACGCGAAGTTGGCTGAGGTACCCTTCCACTTGCGTGCGCCACCTGAGTCTCGGTGCTCCTGTACCGCGCCATCCCTGCGGTGTGGATTCGAAAGATTTTCCGGGCCGGGGCGTTGGTGTCCACCCGCTCTAGATGACCCAGCCATCGTAGACGTTGTACAGCTGTACAGCGCGTACAGTTCGATGTTATATCTCCTCCTCCACTCTCCGTCTATGCAGTCGGGACCGTAAATCGTCCGAAGAGTTTTCCTCTGGAAGCAGCCTGAAATGTTTTTATCCGCCTTTGACAGGGTCCATACTTCTGCACCGTAAAGCAGGGCTGGGATGATGAGAGTCTTATACGAGGATACTTTAGTTGCTAGGGCTTTGCTGCTCAATTGCCTTCTTAGCCTAAAAAAAACCGTGATTGGCAAGAGTTATCCTTCGTTTGATTTCAGCGATGGTGTCGATGTTAGGCTAATTGGTTTATAGAACTTCGGTAGTCTCCACTGGTTCGATATAAAGCCCAAAGCTAGACTGCATTTAAATACTTTTTCCTCAAAATAAAACTGAAAGGAGACCCTGGGAAGATGTCAACAGATTCGTTAGGACATCGTCGTTTTAACTAAATTATGGAAGTAGTCTCCATAGTTTCCTAGTGCAATCGTGTGAAATTTGTGTTTTGGGCCGGAAGTGACAGCCGCCCAATTCACGTTAATACTGTAAAGCCTGTTGTGAAACACTAAATTGGGTGGAGAACCCATAGTTTAATTGGAACTTTTTAAATATGGTCCAAAAACATTTAACATGTTACATTAACAAGAAGGAAAGTAAACTTACTTTTATCCGAAATCCAAACCAGAGGCTTTCTGAAAATCTATTCTTTTATCCATATTTAAAAAGAGAGCAAGATGGACCCATCGAACTACCGAGGTATTGCTTTTCTCAACACATCGCTTAAAATCTTCATGAAAATTCTAAGACGCCGTATTACAACAGGGATTAAAAGTAACCATCTTCTCAGCGCATTCCAAATTGGGTTCAGAATAGGTTATGACCACATATTCACCCTGACCAATATTGCACAGACATATCTACGCAGACGGAAAAATATTTGTGCCTTTTTCGTGGACTTTCGAGCTGGATTTGCTTTAATTTTTAAACTTTTCAGGGATGGAATGTCTCTCAAGCTTGGAAGAATGATTGAATCAATATGTAGTGAAATACTTTACGCAGTATGGGATGGTCAAACTTTATCGGATTGGTTTCTCACGTAAGTATAATTGAAACAAGGATGCAATTTCAGCCATTTAGCTTTCTGTCTTTAAATCGAAGACTTATTAAAAGACCTGCCGTGAGGTATACCAATTGATTGATTTCTAATTAAAATACTAATGTATGCAGACGATCTAGTACTTTAAGCTGAATCACCCACGTCCCTTCAGCTAATGATAAACAAAATTGCGCGATTACTATTTAAAGTGGAACCTAACTGTTAACCTTAGCAAATCAAAAACAATGGTCTTTCGGAGAGGAAAGGGACGTTTGGCTGCAAGTGAGAAATGGTATTATGGAGTAGATTCTATCGAAACGGTGAAGGAATACCAATTCTCGGGGTACACTGTGACGAGCAACTTGAACCTAGAAAAGCACCTAGTCAAAAAACTTTCTTCCTCCAAAAATGCGATTGGGACGGTTTGAAAAAATGTCAATGCAAACAAGGACCCTATCATTTAGTACGAAGTTTTTCTGGTACCTAACGTCCAAATCAATAATACTTTATGCTGCGGAATCATGGGTCTGAATTCAGTCTGCAACCACCGAAAAACTCTTGAGATTTAAGAGGCAATTCCGACTACCAACCACAGCACCTAACTACATGCTTCTCAACGAGACTGGATTATCATCAATGTATCTTTCACCTTAAAAACTTCACTTCAGTCACATTATCAAACTCATGTACAGTCACGAGAACTAAGTTGCAAGAAATACAGCAGCTTCGATAGTAAGGTCGCAAAGTTTATGGTTTGCGGAATGGAAAAACTTAGCAGAATTTCGTAAACTCCCCATTAATCTTAGTCTAGATAATTTGGCAGAATGGAGGCCATTTTATTCATTACTTGAAAAACTACATTCTAAACAAGAGAAGAAAATATACACCGAGATAAGACTTCAGTACGCAGGGATTTCTATCCTGTGCGACAAATATAGCAAATTTAATAAATTCCATTATGAAATCTAAATCTGGTTAGCGCTAAACCTGGTTCGACATGTTACATTAGCAAATTTATAGTTGAGTCATAATGTTGAAATGAATAGAAACTTAAAGCATTTAAAGAATTCAAACGCAATATATGCGTACAAGAACGAACGCTCGTAAATTCGCCATTGAGAAAGCTGGAATTCGTTTTTTACTCGCGGATGAGAACTGGGTTTCAACGCACGTTTTTTTCTCGTTATTAAGACTAAAGTGCTCAGTACCGAATACTAATTTAAATTTAAAAATGAATATCAGAAAAAAACAAGTTAAATACTGACATATCTGTATATATGCATTTTTTATTTTGTATTCAAAATGCTCTATATTATTATGCATTTCTTACAAACGTTATCTCTAATATATATGTGTGTGTAGATATAGTCAGTTCACTCTATTCAGTTAAACTTGAATAAATACTCCTTTTAACACTTATTTTTTTAAATTATTTCTTAAACTTAGAAATGTTTGCTGCATTTTTAGGAATATATTTTGTTCCTTTCTTCCTCTGCTGTTGTGAAAAATATGGGAAATCTTTCCACCCATATGTGGTTTCTTTGAATGACTGTAATAAAATATGTGTTTCGAGACAATGTTTGCTTAACAAAAACGCGTTCAACAACGAAGACATGGAACTTCTGGGCTGTTAGAAACATTGAGGAATCCCATCTGCACGTTATCGACATCCTCTAACGATAATTGCATTTCCATACTCCATTATAGGTTCACCTAACACTGTCTCTGCGCTGTTTTAAGTGGAAACATGACTATGAATGACTTAAACTCAATATTGCGGATGATGTTCATTATTATAATGAGAATGCCTTTGTTTCAGTAAAAAAAAAACAAAAAGCTGTTTCTTAAAATGAACAAGCGTGGCCATTACAAAAATTTACTACGTTCTGATTCATTCGGTTCCTATACAATTATTGTGTACCTTAATAAAAATACTCTTTCTATATGCGATTTGGACGGTCATTAGCCTCGCCTTCCTCGTCCTTTTGTGGACCACGCTGTAAAAAGAAGAAAAAGAAAAGAAAAAAAGAAAACACACAATAAACAAATATACGAAAACATAAAAGGAAATTAAAACAAACGCTTCGTTCGGTTTATTTATATATTTTTGTTTAACTATGAAAACCTTATTTATGCATAGATTCAACTTATTTATTGGGGGTTAACGAAAAGACATGATGGATGGAAAACGAATACCAACTCGCGCTTCGATCAAAAATATGTCGTCGATTTCAAAATATCGCCTGATTAGAATCTTTGGTCCTGCAGCGAAATGAGGGCTGAAAGTGTTGATTGAAAAATTAACCAAAAAGCAAGTAAGGGCACAATAATGCATCCAGTTCTGGAGTAAACAAATTCCCAAAATTGGCCACTCTTTCGAGGAACACAAACCAAAGTAACGGACTTCTCAAAACACTTTTTCTGGTTCTTAAAAGCGTCTTCCGCTTTAAAAAGCCCAACCCGAATTCATCGGAAAAAGTAAATCTTTCAAAACTTTACTAATTTTTCAAAAACCGATCAGTCACAAAGGGAATGTGATTAGGTGGAAAACAAGTGGAGCATCATTCTACATCTAAACAAGACACAACACAGAGAAGGTTTACAGCGCCGAAGAAATCATACTACAATGCTTTGTTTAAACTTGGATGATGCCACCGGTTGGTAAACAAATATGCCATTAGACCTCCTTAAATTCAAGCCACAAGTAGATGGTTCGTCTGCAATTACTCTGCCTCGGGTTCAGGTCGGTTCAAAATTTCCTGACACAGAGCAATGTAGTCCTGAAAACAAATGAAAGTTTAATGCTCGTTGAAGTTAAGATGTGATTTAGATTTGATCAAATCGTAACACCCGGCAACAAATATATATTATTAACTTGAGTCAAGTGTTGAAAGCATACAAAAACTCCGAGTTAAAAAACAAGTGGTTACAAGACAAGAAACGGAGACACAAAAGGGAAGTCAATTGTAACAAATAATACAAGTCCAGTGTTATTCAATAACGAAAACCGAGTGGGGCACGAGGTTGTGACCACTATACGAAATACCCCTGCCCTTCCATACTCTTTAAAAAAAATAAAAAAGAACGTAACGAAGCGAAATGCGTTTAAGGATCAATAACGAAGATTCAATAACGAAAACCGAGTCGGGCACGAGGTTGTGACCACTTTACGAAATACTCCTGCCCTTCCCTACTCTATAAAAAAAATAAAAAAGAACGTAACGAAGCGAAATGCGTTGAAGGATCTGTAATGTAAAATTCCACTGCTAAGAGTTTGGCCAATAATACTGGACACCTGAAGTTGAAATTCATATTGGACATATTACAAGACTTCCCAAAACAAATCACCAATTTGCTGTCAATTTCAAGGACATATTTGACTGATTGAGGAGCAGATTTAATTTACAGCACAAATATGTTTTCTATTGGTGTTTTTAAAACGATTTTCCCTATCCTAGGAAATGTCATCGTCACTCTCAGAAATCTAAATTGACAACAAGAGATTGAACGGTGTCAATGTCTTATCTCCCCTACATCCTCTCATAATTGTATCACTTAAAATAAACAACGAGTAAGAAATGTCTATAGAAATACCCTTCCGCCATTCCGTATGTATAGTCTTTTAAATTGAGCGAGAGAGACCCAAAAAAATGGGCGTGGACTAAATTTAAAATCCTTTAATTTTTATTTAGTTAGAATCATGAGGAAATTCGCTAAAAGCAAAACTGGACGCTAAAAATAATCAGTTTTTTTTCCTAAGATTTGTTCTTTCGACATTTTGTCCGCATTTCGTTTCAACTCCTTAATTGGGGGGCCTGTAAAACTTAATTGTTTTGTCATCATAATTGTTATATCACTTTTACTTAATCCTACTTAGACTTATCGGTAAAAAAATAATTGCTTTGAACTGGTTTTGATCCTAGGACCTTCCGATTCTATGTCGGAAGTGCAACCATCTGCACTAAAGCCCCACTTCCATCTCGGGAGCAGCATAGTTCACTCTGTTCAATTAATGAACAGAAACGAAAATGAAATTACATTAAAATTATCACGTGGTCACACGTTATCACAGAAAAATACAAATATAAGCCTTCTATCTTCCATTCCTAATGTACAAAGCCATGCGTCATTCATGAATCATAATTATAATACTAAGCTCCAAAAATTATCAACGAACATTCAGCCTGATTCGACCACATCAGTACGTAAGGGAAAAATTAAGAGGTGTTCGAAAGAGGACAGAGAAAGAACGGCTCACCGAAAGTTTAAACAGTACCCGAGTTAGATGAAGTTACTTGGATGGTGAGCCAAAATTAGTCCTGACAGTGAGCCAAAAACTAGGAATTGCTAGTACTCCGTGCTTTTAAAGGACTCAACTGGTAGCAACTTGAAGGTCGAACATTTTGCATAGGCATTGTTAAATTATTTGTCTCTGACAAACACGTCGAATTACAGTCTTGCAAGTTTAACTTGAATTGGCTTTGCCTGAAGGCTCTCATATCTCTCATAATTTCCCTGTTAGATTATGTGTTGAATATACTCAGATATATTTGATTCAGTTTAGAAAAAAGATGCTGTAACTTTAGTGTAGTGACCACACGTCTCATTTTTGGCATGACAGTCCCCTTTTTGACCTCTCTGTCCTGCAGCCATAACAGTCCCGCATTTCCTACGTTTACAAAAATGTATGTAGGTCTCTACAATTCTCAAAACTAAGCAATTATATTAATAATCTAATACATCATTGTGTGGGGTGTCGTGGCGAAGTGGTTAGTGTGTGTGCTTACTACGCCGGAGGTCTGGGTGCGAATCCTCACCTGAAAAAAAAAAGACTTGTTCTTTTTCACGGTCCCCACCTCCGCGAGGGTTTGACAAGCCCTCCGTGCGTATCATTTGTCTTGAAAAAAACTTCTCAAAGTGCCGTTCGGATTCGGCAAAAAATTGTAGGTCCCTTTGTATGTAAAGAAATTAACACACCAGCATACATTGTTGAGAAGTTGGCCCTGGTTCACCTCGAGCCGTTGCGCCACTCTATTTATTTATTTTAATACATCATTGTGCATACAAATATTGGAGCATATGCATAATTGTGCTTACAAGCATTAGAGTTTTTAAAGGATGAAAATGAGTCCGAGAATATTCTGTGTTAAATAAATTGTGAGTTTTGCGTGTAATCTGTCAATTTTAAATCAAAAGCAATCGGTGGGACTCCGATTTTAGGTTAAAACTACACGCAGCACAGCCACAAGCACAGATACTCATTGTGGCAGGCTTTTTATACCCTTAAAACAGCAGCCGTTCTCCAGGCTTGCGATCGCCTTACTCTGTGATGCAACAATAAGTTCGCCGATTTCAGTTTGAAAACAAGAAAACTATTTAATAAGGCGAAGCGAAACAATAACTGGGCTTCCTATCGTGAAGCTCTCACCATTTATAATCATTATTCAGAGCTAAACAAAATTCATGGAAAAACGTCTGTCAAAGTCTTTGTAACATTCGCAAAGTGCTCTCAACGTAGCATACGAATCATATCGGGCTGATGAAATGGTCAGACGGTACATGCCGTCGGAAAACAGGCTACAGACGCTTCAGTCCTAAGCTGAAATACACTATCCAGAATCAACCACTAACCCAATCATTCCACAACATCCGCTTTTAATACCATTTAACAGGCCAACTTGAAAAAATTGCAAGAGATTAAAAGAAATCCTCTGCGAAGGGAAAATAAAACGGGCCATAAACTCCTTTCTTCCTTATGTGGCTGTAGGGGAGATCGGAAATTCTCAAATCCCCTCCAGAAAGGTACGTCTAACCTTTTAACTCTTCTAATTAACATGTTTAAAACCAGTTTTGCATGGGTTCACATTTCCAAAAGCTGGAAAGAGGTAACAGACGTAGACCGACTGACTTACCCAAACCTTTTAGATTTAGACAAACAAGTCTTATCTCTTTCTTTCTTAAAACAATGAAGAAAATAGACGTATAAGGTATGGTGTCCTTGTGTTAAAGTCGGTACAGCACTACCAACATGACTATCCACTGGGAAAATAAACGACCCACGCTCTTTAGGATCTCACAAAGTGCCTTTCATGGTCCATCGTGGTGAATTAACTGTTAAAAACGCTTAGCATGCAGGCTTCCAAGGATACGCAGGTGGCATCGCAATTCTAACGAGACAGAGTAAAAGAAACAAGCAATCCCCGCAATAAATCTAGTTGCGAAGTGGTGCCAAAAAATGTTGTGGTTCACCTAAACGTCAACCTAAAAAAAAGTATTATAGTGATATTCAAAAAAGTAAGCAAACTGAGCAAGCTGAGAGTGCCAAACTTTTAGGTGAAAGCATAGAATTCTTTTAGGATGTTTAATATCTGGGACTATCTCTAGATGAAAGTTCGCCTGGATTTCTCGCCGTACAAAATCCATTGCCAAAGCTAGGGCATCCGTTTGGAGCAGCAAAAGTCTCATTGGTAAAAACTGGGGCTTGAACCATAAAATGATGCTTTCATGCAGTCCCAGTTTGGTGGCACTAAACAAAACAGAAATCTAAGCAAGACAAATTTCAAATACAATCTTGTGCCCACGCAACGGGAGCTATGAAAACCGCACCTATTATCAACCAACCACCACGTCATCTCCACACAAAGAAAGAAGCTTTGGTTAATGCTGGTATGACACTACATTTTTTTACTCATTAAAAATGATAAATTTCATCGATAGACAAATAGATATTGAGTGACACGAACAACGTGTCCGTGAAAGTACGTGTAAACAAACGATAAAAAGCCGCCAAAACTGTAGACACCGTGTGAAAATATTCCGTTTCCACATGTGTGTGTGCGATACATATGCGAAAAATTGAAAAAAATTACAAACTGTAAAAAAAACATGTTTTCTTAAGTATCTACACAATTTTTGTGACAGTTCCTCATTTTTAACGCCTTAAAACTAGTTTACTCTGACATAACAAGACTGTGGTCTTTGCCTATTAGTACGGCTGGATAAATATATGACTAAAAGAAAGAAAAAAAAAATTGAATTAAACTTTTATCCAGCAGAAGAAATAAATAGCCAGATCACTAAAGGACTAAGTAGAATTCATTATCCTCACTCTCATCGAGTTTCCGTAGCGAGCTCAATTAATTATGGTTGATTAAGTTTCAGGGGAAATAACAATAGGCCCAACTGTGGCTTCAGTGATATGGTGAGTAGTTCTCACGTCACAGTTCAATCTACGAGAAGAAAACAAGCTGACGAGTAACTTTTTTTTCTAACGCACTTTTGAATGAATACCCTTATGATGACTGAACATAAAGCGGAAAGAATTAAAGAGGGTACGGGAGATATAATAAATGGTGCAATTTCCAATTTGGTCTTCAACAATAGAGGATTGTAATGCCGAGGTAAAAACTCATGGAGAAGATCGTTTCAAATCCGGGATTTTGTACTTAGTTCCAGCACAATGAAGGTGCTGCGGCCGAAATAGATGGCTTTTGCGTTCTGCCAACCAATTTTTTTTCGGTCTTTGATTCCATGGCCAGAGAACCGTGTTAAGACAAAAGTCTTGGCTTTGAAGGTTTGGTTGTGAATCTTAAGAACCTGCGAAGCCTCGTTTACAATCTGAGTTTGATTTTTAGTACCCAGTCTTGTGTAACAGACCAGCTGTATAACGAAATTGCAAGGAAGCGCTGCCGCGTGCGTACGTAAATGGGCTTTGCCATGCTTTTCCAAAACTTTATGATATTTTACGTCAACGGACAGAGCTGACAATTTGCATAACGTAATGGCGCTCTGCGGTTGGTAAGGAAATTAGAAAAAAATTCAGTTGTAAGATTTTTAGCAAGATATATTCAAAAGAAAGGGCAGAAAATAACCTTTTTGAAAAACGAACCAAGCTGTCTAGCAATGAAAAAATTTCTGATAATTCGATCACAAATGTCAAGGTAGAGCTTTGCAAGAAATAATATCGAAAAACAGCACATTCTCTACGTCTACACTGACATCCCTGCTCTACGCAAACCTGTTCATGTTTACTTTAAGCCGACCAACACTTTTTTATGTGTTTTGGTAAAAACCTCACAACATACTGACAAGAGGACCATACCTACGAACTTTCAACACGGTGACAGAGAATGAGTTTGTTCAACGTTTACGACATTTACCATAAAAAGCGGAGCAAAGCTGTAAGGTAGCATTTCGTTTGGTATGGCGTCCAATGTATGGAGACACCAAGCTGTTCCGCTCAAACGTCGTATCCGTGTTGCTTTATGGATGCAGCACCTGGAAATTAACTGCTGCTGTCACAAGAAAGCTGCTTACATTCATGAATAGGTAGGTGGCTCCACGATACATAGATTTTTTCTTGCCAAATCTTACTTCAAATGCCAAAGTTTATTAGAGAATGGGTCAGGAGCCAACAGGGATAATTACTCAACTTTTCGAAAGGGTGGCAGTTCCATTGGCAGTTACGTAATGGAATGGAACCATTAACCCAATGTGGCATAAGAGTCAGTCAAACCCGAGGCACATAACGTATAACTGTGGAGCAGAAATGTAGTCAACTGGAAAAGAGTTGAAAGGAACTAAAGCATTAAACTGTACACCCCGAAATTAGGAGGAACATAAATTAATATAAACATAAAATCTAAACCTTTTCACTACTTTTTGCGGGTTTCACAGAAAATCAACGGGAGCCTATTGTACCATCCTGTTATGAGCTCGTTCACTAAGAGCACAAATACTTTGCCCCGCAATAGGGGGATATTAGTAATGTTTAACATGTTTATATTAAGAATCACAATATCCTGCCAGTAACAGGATTTCTTATGGGCTTTTCATACACAAGAACAGATTCGACGTCAGTAACAAACTATTTTATTGCACCACAAAAAGACACAAGAAAACAGTCTACAGTCCTTTACATAAAAAAAAAAAACTTTGTTCAAGTGTTCTACAAGGTAATACAAAAACTTCAAATCAAGTTAGAAAAAATAAACAATTAAATATTTACAACAGTTCAGGAAGAGAGACATCGAACAAAAAGTTGAAGTGGAACAATGAAATTAGTGTGTGATTCGTTATTTATCTCGTGTTGCATTTCTTTTCTCTAATTTAATGATATTTTTTCCCAATAATATTCGTTAAGTGAGCTTGGCGTATTCGTTTTTTTTTTCTTTTTGTTTTAACATAGATTTTTTTCTTTATTTGTTGTTATTATCATTGAAATTTTCGTTTTTGTTTTTAATGTATATAAATGTAAATGCAATAAATTTGTGAGGAAAATAAAAAATATAATAATTAATATTAAATGTTTTCATTTCAAATTTACCGCTCGTAGTGGCATTTTAAAGTTAGCTGCTGCTTGCAGCTGAATTTGATAAGCTAAGCTATGTATTTTGAATCCATAAAGTCTGGAAAAGGCACAGGGGATTAGATCATTGTTCTGAGATTTAAAGTGCTGGTGGTTTTACCTTGGAACAAATTGATTGGTGGGTCGCTTTGGGCGATATTCTGGATGGACCATAAATAGCATATGGGGGAAACCAGTACCGAAGTATGCTCCATCCGTGTGATGGTGACGAGATGACTTTGGTGTATAAACATCAATGCATTTTGGGCAATATGTTTTGACCATTGCTTCGCCGGGAATATCAGACAGTCCTGGGGGTGGGAAGAAGCAAATTAACATAAACAACTCATACAACGAACTTCCATTACGTACCTAGTGGAAGCATTGGTTGACTCTCACAATAGACTCGTGGGCAATGGCCAAAGTCTCCAGTTTGATACTTTTCGATCATCTGAGCGATACCACGATTTGTAAGAATGTATCTGCAATGGATGAGGCCGTAAAGCATCTCAGCTGCCTGCTCAGTCATATCCGATTGATGTGGATTGTCCTCGAGTTCATCCTCTGCAAAGGATGTCACTGTTTAATTGATCGCAGACAAAAATCATTTCTTTTATCACCCACCTGGTTCCAAATCCAGTATCATATCGAGCGCCTGTCTGTAGTTGGGTACTTGTTCATTTAATCCAGTTAAATTGAATTTATCTTGAATGTAATCCTCATCGACCTGAAACAACAAATTGGGGTTAAAAATTTTCTAAATGAAAAAAGTAAATAAATCCACAACTCACCTCGCAAAAGAACTCGTTTCCTCGAAGTCCACAGAACCATGTTACCCAGGATACTTCCTCGGAGCTGCTCATTTTTCTGCAAATCAATCTGAACAGACTTTGATTTAATTAAATTTCACTCTTAATGCTTTTCGCAGTTGATTAAATAGACAATTTGTAAGCAAATCTATTCTAATAGTTTTTTAAATTTGTTTTATAAAGCAAAAAAAAATTATGATTCGCCGCCATTTTCCCCCTACACTAGCGAAAAAAAAAATTTATTTCTCACTTTCTGTGCAGCTCACTTTTTCTCAGACTTTTTTCTCTTCGTCTACACTGCTTCGGTGTTAAAAAATGATTTTGTGAAGGGAAATTTTTTTCGATTTTTCAGATACTTGGTCGCTTTTTAACTCGGCGGGGCCACTGAGAACGTTTTAAACTTTCCGGCACAGGTTTAAATGTTACTATTTTTTTGGTTTTTTCACTTTAAATGCGTAATTTTTGCAAAATCTTCAAGACTCACCTTTTAACACTTCGACCAGCCTCAGCCACGCTTATTGAATATCGACTGGGTTTGCAGTCGGCAGTCGATAAAAAACAGGGCTAAGTTGGTAGGGCAGTTCGCTGAGGTGTCATTTGAGGCCTGTTGTGCCGATATGCTAGTGTTGGCCACGTTCAAGTGGACTAGCATAAAATGATAAGTGCTTATATTATGTCTCCACTGGACACTTATCCACGATTAACATAAAACCCCAAGTAATTTCCGTTAAATTTATATTCTTTCGGCAAGCAATTAAACATAAATCCTCTTAAAAATCTCATTCAACCTATTCACACACCTTTTTTATGTCATATTTTTATACATTGTTGCAGTTTGATTATCGAAAAAGGAAACTGAGACTGTTCACGTATGACAGATCTGTTTTAAAACAGAATTCTTTTTCGCTCTTTGGGAAATGTCATCGCCACTCACTTTTGGGAACAAAAATGACAGAAAAAGAGTGTACGTGTCAAATAAGTCCTACGTTTGTCCGGTGGAGCTTCTTTATGATGTATTTTAAATCGTCTTCCAAGAAGTGCAATTTTATGGCAGATGGAGGCATAGTATTATACTATGTTTCCACCGGCAGTAATTCGGGGATTAGCGGGTGATTAATAATAAATCCCAAAGTGGTTGCGCCTGACAAATATAAGTTTAAGTTGACATGCGCACTCTTTTTCTGTCATGTAAGCTCTCAAAAGAGAGTGGCTATGTCATTTTCCAGTAGAGAAAAAGTACTGCCGTTGTAAACAGAAATTGTAATTCCGACAGATCTGTCATACGTGGACAGTTTCAGTGTCATTTTTCGATTCTCAAACTGTTAAAAAGGTGTTTGAAAAGGGTTAAAAGTGGTTCGTAATACTATGTCTCCACCGACAATTAAAAGAAGATTAGCGGGAGACAATTAAAAATAAATCCTTAAGTGGCTCCATCGGGCAAATATAGGATTAATTTGACACGAAAACTCTGTTTCTGTCATTTTGGGTCTCAAAATAGAGTGGCGATGTCATTTTCCAGGAGCGAGAAATGATTTCCTCAGTAAAAGTCACAATAGAAAACGTACTTGTGAAAGATCTGTCGCACAGAGACAGTTTCAGTTTCCTTTTTTGATTCTCAAACTGTTACAAAGGTGCAGAAAATAGGTTTGTGAATAGGGTGAATGGGATTTCTGAGAGGATTTAATTTGAATCGCTTGAGAAGAGGATTTAAATTTGAATGGTAAATCGCGCGATTTGTAGAGGATTTAGTAAAGGTTTATATTAATCGAGGATTAGTGCTCGGTGGAGACATGTTATAAAAATTATTAATGAGATTAAAAAATAAATAAATAGAGTGGCGCAACAGCTCGAGGTGAACCAGGGTTGTTAATTTCCTTACATACAAAGGGACCTAAAATTTTTTGCCGAATCCGAACGGCATTTTGAGAAGTTTTTCAATTCAAATGATACTCTCAGGGGGTTTGTCAGACCCTCGCGGAGGTGAGGGCCGTGAAAAAGAGCAAGGCTTTTTTTTCAGGTGACGATGGCAGGATGAGATTAATAAGAATGAGATTAATGAGGGGATTTATTTTTCATCGCTTGCCGAGAGGATTTTAATTTGCACGGTAAAGCCGCGTTGTCACAAGGAACAGGAACAGAAACAGAAACAGAATTTCATACATTAGCAACGCAAAAAGCATTCAGCGAATTTAGGTTTCAGTTGCTAATGTATGGGATTCTGTTTCTGTTCCTGTTTTAGTGCCTGTTTTCATTTGGTTTATCCTAACCTGATATGTCAGAATTACTAAGGTGAGGGGAAGCGCAAGTGTGGTGGCCACCGTTCAACCTCAGTTTTATTTTGAGAAATAAATTTTGGGTTAGGTTAGGATAAACCAAATGAAAACAGGCACTTACGTTGCTTGTGACAACGCGGCTTAAGGCGTAATTTGATGGAGATTTAGTAAAGACCTTTTTTATTCGCGGATTAGTATCCGGTGGAAACATGGTATTAGATATGAAGAATTATTTCATCATCATTCTTTTTAACTACTTTCTCATTAAAAGTGTTGCGGAGTGAAGGCAACTAAGTGCCGTATTTTTATAACCGAGTTAAGTCCAGCTTAAACCAAGATCTGTTAATCCCGGAACCAAACGAATCTGAAGTTAACCCAGCGAACAGTTTTTCAGTGCAGAACTAACTCCGTCAGTAAAATTGTCAAAATATTTGACTGTCGAAATTTGTTTGCTCTCCCACTTCACAGAGAAAAATAGAAAACAAAAGAGAGAAATAGAAGTTCGAGTCATTTTTAGAAGCAATTTTTCACAGAAACACGCAAAAACATTCAAACAAGTTTATACTGTTCACCAGAGTTGATCACAGATTAACTCACTAAATTTGACGAGTTATGCCGTGAACATGATTAATCCCGGATATTATTATCCCAGGGTGAATCTCAGTTCAACTCGGAAACTCGGATGATCTCGCACTCGAAAACTAGCCCTAAGTCACAAATTACTTAATGAATTAGATATTCAACTAGACTGGAAAGCCGAGGGGCCTACAAGCTGTTGCCATAGATATACCTGGAAAACTACGCATACTCTCACATTTTGTCAATGTATTCCACACTTGAAGAGATTCACCACGAAGTTCAAGTGATTCACCACGAAAACATGGCGGAATCAGCTTTTTGCTCCGTCTACCGGACAAAAATTGTAACAAATTCCAATATCTGGAAGTCGCCACATAATGGGTCGTGCTACATTAATGTTGTTTTGCTAGAGACCTTAAAATCATTTTTATCTTAATTGTATTCCAGTTATACATTATGTATTTCAAATGCCTTCTAAATATTTTCATATATAGTTAAAAACAAAACACAAAAAGTGCAAATGAAACTAATTCTTTACTGCCTAAATGCCTGTGCCTCTGATAAGTTGTTGTTTTATGTTACCGGATTAAAGCTTTAAAAAGCAAAATTTACGGTTAAGTACCAATAAAATGTTTTCTACATGTTTTGACGAAATCAATCGTTAGTATATTAAAAAGTAAAAGTCATTAGAAAGGTTCAAAGGCACTTTTATTATTTTTGTTATAGCTATAATTTGAATTTATTATTCGAACAAATCAATATTATGATATAATAGTCATCCTTATCCTTCCAAATCGATATTATTGCATGCATTTGAGATTAGAGTTGAACATTAAAAGTCAAATTGGCAACTGAGAACAGAAGAATAATGCACTTTTGAGTGAACCCATTTCGTAAAAAAAATCAGTAGCACATTGAAATTGATTTCTGTCAGTGAAATAGCAAAGTAGTCGAAAGAAAAATGTTTATGTATATTTTTGTAGGTTAAAATAGAGATTGACACCAAAAGAAGCATTCATTAAACAAACAAATTTAATCACAAGTAAAAAATAGTTTCAGTGATGCAATCCAATGAAAGCTATATTTAATGCTTCTAAACTTCTTAACTTTTCTTAAATTTGGGAACGCTTAATATTTTACGCAAGTAAAAATCATAAGGCTTTTCCTAAAATGGAAGTTTTCTCGATTGTTTCCTAATTGTTGCTCTTGTTTTGCTGAATAACTAATATTTTCTGCATTCCTACATAATTAAAAACTGAACATCAATAACATATGAACGATTCTGGAGAAAAGAAAAGCCAACTGCGTAATAATAATAATAAGCGTCTCACAAGCATTCACCGTCACAAAACCGAAAAGCATAAACAACAAATAAGCAAATAGGTTTTGGGGGAAAGGGGACGCACAAGTTGAATATTTAGTTATTAAGTAATTTGTGACCCGAACTATATTGAAAAACAGACCAAATTCGTAAAAATATCCAATTACGTCATAAACATTCCAGTATTTCCAGGCACATTCAAATGAACTAAATTTTACGATTTTGTAGTCTCAATGTAGGCTCACCCCAAGTGTGGGCAAAATTTAAACAGAATTGTCATTTTGACTTTAATGACTTGTGTGTTATCTTTTATGACTTTTTTAAGATATGTACTTAAATTTTTCAAATGTCAGTGTGAAATTCACCTCGCTACTTTGGCGGGCTCTCAAATTTTTGTTTACTTTTCTCACACGTATTCACCGACACGGAACTCAAAACAACAACAACAAATAAACAAATGGGTTTTGGGGGGAAAGGGACGCTTTAGTTGAATATCTAGTTATTAAGTAATTTGTGCCCTAAGTGGTCCTCTCATCCCTCTCAATCCTCCGTCATCCTAAGTGCTTGCAGGTGTTCCTCCTCGGATGATGCAAGGATAGCTTAATCACCTTCGAAAAGCTGATGTGATAACTTTTGATAAATCGAAGTTCAATGCACACAACAAAATGACGGGTTTTAACGCCATTAATGCGCACACAGCTTCTGCAGTTCCCTTGCATCGACTGACAACTCTCAGAAGACTCAACCCTCAGTGTATAGTCCTGCAAATTTCTCCAGAGTTTATCCCGGGGGACCCGGTTATAAGCCTTTTCCAAATCTTTAAGACAACGCGTAGGCCAATATGACATATTCCCAGGCCTATCCTAAAAAAACAACCGTAGTGAAAAGCTGGTAAGCGGTGCATCTGCCAGACCGAAAGCTGCAGTGTTCTTCTACTGTGGGATTATCCTGCAACATTATCTGGTCAGCAGTGGGATGGGTATCTTCAGTGCCATGATGGAAGTTGAGCAACTTCGAAAAATGCTAGCTCCTTCTGCGTAAAGCTGGATTAGACTGCATGCATATTTGACGTATTGTTATGTGGCGACAAGAAATAAAACAACTCGCAGGAGTCCCTGAATGCACCCATCGATTCACTCTACAAACGCACCCGCTCGATTCACTAAACGAACATACCCAACTGTCATTCCAGTCATCTGACAGCAGCTGTCATATTCGAAGTTCGAATTTCGATTTCCCCTCCTTGGAATTCAGCGGAGGAGTACCAATGGAAAATTACCAAAGGGGGTATGGAACGTACTAGAAGGTTGTATTTGTATAATTTTGTATAAATACACGGGTGACAGGCTCGTACGGACAGTTGTATTTTAAACGTGGACTTGTGAAAATCGGTAATAAAGTAAAAAGTGATTGAGTTGAAATAAAGTGTTAAATTCTAAATAGTAAAGTTGAATAACAGTGTGATCTGAGTTTAAATAAGTTTGTTTGATAAATAAAGTGTTTCATTGTGTGATTATAAAAGTGAAATTGAGTTTTATTCGACGAACCCCAGGCCGAAAATATTACATTGGTGTCAGAAGTGGGATAAAACTCATAATTGTGCGGGTAAATTCTACAGTGGAATTTTCCGGAACAGTGTAAGTGTGTCAAACAGTTTTAAGTGGAGACTTCTAGAAAAAGTGCGCGTAAATAGCGTCGGTGACTAAATAGATTAATTTTTGCAGTGGAATTTTCCAGAGATATCGTGTGTGTAAACAGTGTCGGTGATTCATACAAATTTGAGGTGGAATATTCTGCATATATTGAAACTGATTGTGCGAAGTTATAAAAACGGTGTCAGTGATTTGTTTATTTCCGAGTGAATTTTCTGGAACAGATATAAAACATAAACTGATTGTGTTGTGAAAATTGTGAGAAGACAATTGAAAATGGGTCGAAAAATTGAACAATTGACAACAGCTGAGTTAAAAACAGAATTGGGTAAAAGAAACCTCCAGACCTCGGGGCTTAAAAGGGAATTGTTGCTCCGACTCCAGGACGCTATTACCGAGGAAGGTAGACACCCAGACACGATGCTGTTCGAAGCTCAAGAAGAACAGCAACAAAGCACAGTAAGTACTGCCGATGAAAAGCCCGCTTTCATGAAGTTGCTTTTGGAAAAATTCGAGAAGCTGGAGAGCGGCCAGAAAGAACAAAAGAATGCTCTCGAAACCAAATTAGAAATGCTAGAGAGCAGCCAGAAAGAACAAAAGAATGCTCTCGAAGATAGGTTCGACAAGCTAGATACTAAGTTCGATGAGCAGAAAAAAATTCTAGAAAGCAAACTCGATTCCCAGAATTCACTTTTTGAGGAAAAGTTCCAAACGATGGATCGAAAAATTGAAAGTGTGGAGGAACAGTTCACTGAAGTCAAATCGGAAGTAGAACAGCTGGCTAAGGAACTGGAGTTGGTTAAGAAACAGAAAGTGCGAGAATGTTTGCCCGACAGTCCACGGCGTAAAGAAATGCACCCCACTGTTTTTGATGGTCAAACGTCATGGCCGATTTATAAGAGGCAATTTGAAGCTGCCGCAATGACGAACAACTGAGACAACGAAGAGAAGTCGATTGCTCTCACGCTTGCTCTCAGGGGAACAGCTGCCGAAGGGGTAAAATGCACCAGTACAATGTGGGTGCTCCCTTTGAAAGGATCGCCGTCGACATCGCAGGACCGTTTCCGGAAACTGAAAGCGGTAATCGTTATATCCTGGCACAAATTACTTAATGAATTAGATATTCAACTAGACTGGAAAGCCGAGGGGCCTACAAGCTGTTGCCATGGATATACCTGGAAAACTACGCATACTCTTACATTTTGTCAATGTATTCCACACTTGAAGAGATTCACCACGAAGTTCAAGTGATTCACCACGAAAACATGGCGGAATCAGCTTTTTGCTCCGTCTACCGGACAAAAATTGTAACGAATTCCAATATCTAGAAGTCGCCACATAATGGGTCGTGCTACATTAATGTTGTTTTGCTAGAGACCTTAAAATCATTTTTATCTTAATTGTATTCCAGTTATACATTATGTATTTCAAATGCCTTCTAAATATTTTTATATATAGTTAAAAACAAAACACAAAAAGCGCAAATGAAACTAATTCTTTATTGCCTAAATGCCTGTGCCTCTGATAAGTTTGTGTTTAATGTTACCGGGTTAAAGCTTTAAAAAGCAAAATTTACGGTTAAGTACCAATAAAATGTTTTCTACATGTTTTGACGAAATCAATCGTTAGTTTATTAAAAAGTAAAAGTCATTAGAAAGGTTCAAAGGCACTTTTATTATTTTTATTATAGCTATAATTTGAATTCATTATTCGAACAAATCAATATTATGATATAATTGTCATCCTTATCCTTCCCCAAGTCGATATTATTGCATGCATTTGAGATTAGAGTTGAACATTAAAAGTCAAATTGGCAACTGAGAACAGAAGAATAATGCACTTTTGAGTGAACCCATTTCGTAAAAAAAATCAGTAGCACATTGAAATTGATTTCTGTCAGTGAAATAGCAAAGTAGTCGAAAGAAAAATGTTTATGTATATTTTTCTAGGTAACAATAGAGATTGACACCAAAAGAAGCATTCATTAAACAAACAATTTTAATCACAAGTAAAAAAAAGTTTCAGTGATGCAATCCAATGAAAGCTATATTTAATGCTTCTAAACTTCTTCATATTTCTTAAATTTGGGAGCGCTTAATATTTTACGCAAGTAAAAATCAAAAGCCTTTTCCTAAAATGGAAGTTTTCTCGATTGTTTCCCAACTGTTGCTCTTGTTTTGCTGAGTAACTAATATTTTCTGCATTCCTACATAATTAAAAACTGAACATCAATAACACATGAACGATTCTGGAGAAAAGAAAAGCCCAACTGCGTAATAATAATAATAAGCGTCTCACACGCATTCACCGTCACAAAACCGAAAAGCATAAACAACAAATAAACAAATAGGTTTCGGGGGAAAGGGGACGCACAAGTTGAATGTTTAGTTATTAAGTAATTTGTGACCCGAACTATATTGAAAAAAAGACCAAATTCGTAAAAATATCCAATTACGTCATAAACATTCCAGTATTTCCAGGCACATTCAAATGAACTAAATTTTACGATTTTGTAGTCTCAATGTAGGCTCACCCCAAGTGTGGGCAAAATTAAAACAGAATTGTCATTTTGACTTTAATGACTTGTGTGTTATCTTTTGTGACTTTTTTAAGATATTGTTATGTGGCGACAAGAAATAAAACAACTCGCAGGAGTCCCTGAATGCACCCATCGATTCGCTCTACAGACGCACCCGCTCGATTCACTAAACGAACATACCCAACTGTCATTCCAGTCATCTGACAGCAGCTGTCATATTCGAAGTTCGAATTTCGATTTCCCCTCCTTGGAATTCAGCGGAGGAGTACCAGTGGAAAATTACCAAAGGGGGTATGGAACGTACTAGAAGGTGCTTAATTTTGTATAAATACACGGGTGGCAGGCTCGTACGAGACAGTTATATTTTAAACGTTGACTAGTGAAAATCGGTTATAAAGTGAAAAGTGATTGAATTGAATTAAAGTGTTGAATTCTAAGTAGTAAAGTTGAATAACAGTGTGATTTGAATTTAAATAAGTTTTGTTTGATAAATAAAGTGTTTCATTGTGAAATCATAAAAGTGAAGTTGAGTTTTATTCGACGAACCCCAGGCCGAAAATATTACATTGGTGTCAGAAGTGGGATAAAACTCATAATTGTGCGGGTAAATTCTACAGTGGAATTTTCCGGAACAGTGTTAGTGTGTTAGTGTGTCAAACAGTATTAAGTGGAGACTTCTAGAGATATCGTGTGTGTAAACGGTGTCGGTGATTCATACAAATTTGAGGTGGAATATTCTGGATATATTGAAACTGTTTGTGCGAAGTTATAAAAACGGTGTCAGTGATTTGTTTATTTCCGAGTGAATTTTCTGGAACAGATATAAAACATAAACTGATTGTGTTGTGAAAATTGTGTGAAGACAATTGAAAATGGGTCGAAAAATTGAACAATTGACAACAGCTGAATTAAAAACAGAATTAGATAAAAGAAACCTCCAGACTTCGGGGCTTAAAAGGGAATTGTTGCTCCGACTCCAGGACGCTATTACCGAGGAAGGTGGACACCCAGACACGATGCTGTTCGAAGCTCAAGAAGAACAGCAACAAAGCACAGTAAGTACTGCCGATGAAATGCCCGCTTTCATGAAGTTGCTTCTGGACAAATTTGAGAAGCTGGAGAGCGGCCAAAAAGAACAAAAGAATGCTCTCGAAGAAAAGTTCGACAAGCTAGATACTAAGTTCGATGAGCAGAAAAAAATTCTAGAAAGCAAACTCGATTCCCAGAATTCACTTTTTGAGGAAAAGTTCCAAACGATGGATCGAAAAATTGAAAGTGTGGAGGAACAGTTCACTGAAGTCAAATCGGAAGTAGAACAGCTGGCTAAGGAACTGGAGTTGGTTAAGAAACAGAAACTGCGAGAATGTTTGCCCGACAGTCCACGGCGTAAAGAAATGCAGCCTCCTGTTTTTGATGGTCAAACTTCATGGCCGATTTATAAGAGGCAATTTGAAGCTGCCGCAATGACGAACAACTGAGACAACGAAGAGAAGTCGATTGCTCTCACGCTTGCTCTCAGAGGAACAGCTGCCGAATTGCTGCAAACTATTCCTGAAGAAAAACAGAAGGATTATGATGCCATGGTGAAGGCCATCGAGATGAGGTTTGGCGACGACCACATGCAGCAAGTTTACCGGGTCCAGTTGCGCCGAAGAGTTCAGAGAAGGGGTGAGACGCTTCAGCAGTTGCAAGCCGACATCGAGCGATTAGCGAATTTGTCCTATCCCAACACCAGCAGGGAGATAATAAACGAGTTGGCAACCGATGCGTTTACTAATGCCATTGCGGATGGAAAGCTACAAATGGCTGTAAGAATGGCAGGTAAGAAGACTCTCGCTGAAGCACTAGCATTTGCCCTGACAATGGAAGCTGCAGACCAAGCTTCGCAAGGTAGCTATCGCATAAGGGAAATGGCTACGCTAGAATGCTCATGTCAGCGCGTGGAAATGGAGAGACAAAACACGAACAACAGTCGAGGACAAATAAGGTGCTGGAATTGCAACAAGTTGGGACACCTACAGCGACAGTGCAGAGCTCCACCTAGACAAGCAAGCTGCCCACATTGCGCTAGAAGAAGGCAAAATGAAGAAGCATCTGGCAGGGACAACGTTCAACCTGCTGGACATGTTTCGGAGCAACAGCAGTCGGGAAACGCGTAAGAACCAACTTCGCGGGGCAGAAGTTGGTTGATGGAATCGACGCCCCCAGGACCATCATCCAAGTCTCGCAAACAAAGCGCTGCAACAAGAGTCTTACCGTGAAGGCAATTATTGGCAACAGAAAATGTGTGGCCACTATCGACACAGGTGCCACGGCCTCCATCATCCGAAGAGATCTTGTTCAGACGTCCTGGCTACATAACACCAGCTGCTACAGTCTGAAGACAGCTACAGGAGAAGCGGCCAAAGTATACGGGGAGGTGCAGCTACAGATACAACTAGAGGGATTGACCTTCTCACATGCATTCTTGGTAGCCGACATATGCGACGAATGCATCATTGGAGTGGACTTTATGAAGGCACACGAGGTAATTCTTGACCTTCGAATGCAGGTGCTAAGGTATCGAACCGTCGAGATCCCTATGGTATACGGAAACGACAACGCAGTGAATCTCCGAGCAATACTGGGAAGCGATGAAGTTCTGCGGCCCTCTTCAGAGACAGTTCTTTGGACACGTTTGGAGGGTGATCCTGGGAACCACCGATTCTATCTCATCGAGCCAGATAACAAAAGTGGATTTAAAAGTTACGTCGTGGGAAAAATTCTTGCAGAGCCCAAGAACAACATGGTGCCGGTAAGACTGATGAACCCAAATAAGCGCACCGTAAAGCTCAGACAAGGAGAAGTGATCGGAAGATGTGTGCCCGTTGCAGCCATTTCGACAATAGCTGAGAGTGAGCCTGCAAGTCCTGTCTCTCCATCAAAATTGGCCGAGGTATGTAAGACTATATTCGGAGACTGTGAGCTAAATCAGGAGCAGCAAACCATAGCGGAAAATCTCATTGGCGAGTTTGCTGATATATTTGCCTCACAGGATGGAGACTATGGTCGAACACACTTAGTACAACACCGCGTAGACACCGGAGATGCTAGACCAATTCGCCAACCTGCCAGACGACTTCCGTTGGCTAAACAGGATGAGGCCGCCGAGATGATATCGACCATGGAAAAAGAAGGTTTGATCGAAAGCTCAAAAAGTCCGTGGGCGTCGCCTGTTGTACTGGTGAAAAAGAAGGACGGCAGCACTCGATTCTGCGTGGATTACCGGAGGCTTAATGATGTCACAAAGAAGGACAGCTACCCTTTGCCTCGAATAGATGACACATTGGACACACTCTCTGGAGCAAAATGGTTTTCCACTCTCGACCTGAAAAGTGGCTACTGGCAGGTACAGATCCATCCAGAAGACAAAGAGAAGACCGCTTTCACAACTGGCAATGGGCTTTGGCAGTTTACAGTAATGCCATTTGGTCTGTGTAACGCCCCGGCCACCTTTGAGCGTCTTATGGAACGTGTCTTACATGGTCTGACGTGGAAAACCTGCCTGGTATATTTGGATGACGTCATCGTTTTGGGAAAGACGTTTGCAGAACATCGCGACAACTTGAGGGAGGTCTTCTCACGACTTCGAGCAGCACACTTAAAGCTCAATCCAAAGAAGTGTGCGCTCTTCAGAGCAGAAGTAAAGTATCTGGGGCATGTTATATCGACCGATGGCGTGAAGACGGATCCAGAGAAAATCGAAGCTGTGAGAAGTTGGCCAGTTCCCAAAGACAAACACCAGCTAAGGAGCTTTCTCGGTCTTGCTACGTACTACAGAAGGTTCGTCAAGGATTTCGCCGGCATCGCAAAGTGTCTGCACCAGCTCACTGAGAAAGGAAGACAATTCAAATGGTCAGGTGAGTGCGAAAGAAGCTTTCAACACCTGAAGCAGCGACTTTGCGAAGCACCGATACTAGCTTACCCCATTCCTGGCAAGACATTTATTGTGGACGCAGACGCTAGCAATGTGGGTGTTGGCGCAGTATTGTCGCAGTTACACGATGGGCAGGAGAAAGTCGTAGCATACTTCAGCAAAGTGCTTACCCGACCAGAGAGAAATTATTGTGTTACCAGGCGAGAACTCCTTGCTTTAATACTGGCGACGAAACATTTCCAGAAGTACCTGAGCGGCCAGAAGTTCATCTTGCGTACCGACCACGCCGCGCTCAAATGGTTACTGCAGTTTAAAAATCCTGAGGGCCAAGTCGCAAGATGGATCGAGCGATTGCAGGCTTTTGACTTCGAGATACAACATCGCAAAGGAAGACTGCACTGCAACGCGGACGCGTTATCCCGGAGACCATGTGAGCCCAATTGTAAGCATTGTGTGCGACAAGAGGAAAAGGACGAAGGTGTTTCTATCCAGAGAATAAGAGCCGAACCTGCAGAAGGCTGGAGTACTGAGGAACTTCGCAACGCACAACAAGAAGATCCTGACATTGAGCCAATCCTTGCATGGAAGGAATCTATGGAAAAACCGAGCGCAAGGGATATATCCGACAGAGGTCCCACGTTAAAGGCATATTGGGCGCAGTGGGACTCTTTCCATGTACAAGATGGCGTTCTGCGAAGAAAATGGGAAATGCCGGATGGAAAATCCTTTAAAATGCAGCTTGTGGTTCCACGGGCCAAAGTGCAGGAAATTTTGCGGGAAATGCACGATGGAGTATCTGGTGGGCACTTGGGCATCAACAAAACCCTGGAAAAGGTACGGGAACGTTTTTATTGGCTGAGTGCAAGAAGCGACGTTGAGAGCTGGTGTCGAAAGTGTATTACTTGTGCTGCTAGTAAGGGACCCAAAGTCAAAACCAGGGGTAAAATGCACCAGTACAATGTGGGTGCTCCCTTTGAAAGGATCGCCGTCGACATCGCAGGACCGTTTCCGGAAACTGAAAGCGGTAATCGTTATATCCTGGTTATTGCCGATTACTTTAGCAAGTGGCCCGAGGCATTTGCGATCCCAAATCAAGAAGCGAAAACCGTTGTCGACCAGATAGTGGACCACTGGGTGTGCAGGTTCGGAGTGCCAATGGAATTACATTCCGACCAAGGAAGAAACTTCGAGTCGAAGATATTCCAGGAAGTATGCGCGGCAATCGGACTACAGAAGACACGGACCACACCCCTTCACCCACAATCAGATGGAATGGTGGAACGCTTCAACAAAACACTAAAAGAACATTTGTCCAAAGTAGTGGACGAGAATCAACGGGATTGGGATCGGCGAATACCTTTATTCCTCATGGCCTACCGAAACGCTATTCACAGTACAACTGGGTACACTCCATCTGAAGTTTTATTTGGACGAACTGCCAGGCTACCCAGTGAGCTTAAATTCGGATTTCCCACTGAAGACCCAACATGCGAGGAGGACTACGTGGTTGACCTTAGAGAAAGGATTAATGACATTCACCAGAGAACCAGAAGCAATATAAAAGTTGCAAGCGACCGCATGAAGACGAGATACGATGCGCGAGCAACGGCACCCGAGTTCAACGAGGAAGATCTGGTATGGCTCTACAACCCACATCGTAAAAAGGGAAGATCGCCAAAGCTTCAGAAGGATTGGGAAGGTCCCTACCAAGTTGTAACGCGAATTAATGATGTCGTATTCCGAATCCAAAGAGGACCAAGAGCGAAGGTGAAAGTTGTCCATGTTGATCGCCTACATCGCTACCACGGAAGCAATGATGACGTACTTGTTCGGGACGAACAAAACTAAGAGGGGGGCAATGTTATGTGGCGACAAGAAATAAAACAACTCGCAGGAGTCCCTGAATGCACCCATCGATTCGCTCTACAGACGCACCCGCTCGATTCACTAAACGAACATACCCAACTGTCATTCCAGTCATCTGACAGCAGCTGTCATATTCGAAGTTCGAATTTCGATTTCCCCTCCTTGGAATTCAGCGGAGGAGTACCAATGGAAAATTACCAAAGGGGATATGGAACGTACTAGAAGGTGCTTAATTTTGTATAAATACACGGATGGCAGGCTCGTACGGACAGTTATATTTTAAACGTTGACTTGTGAAAATCGGTTGCAAAGAGAAAAGTGGTTGCATTGAATTAAAGTGTTGAATTCTAAGTAGTAAAGTTGAATAACAGTGTGATTTGAATTTAAATAAGTTTTGTTTGATAAATAAAGTGTTTCATTGTGAAATCATAAAAGTGAAGTTGAGTTTTATTCGACGAAACCCAGGCAAAAACATTACATTTTATATCCTTTCCAGAAAATTCACTCGGGAATAAACAAATCACTGACACCGTTTATATAACTTAGTTAATTATAGCTTTATCGCACAATCAGTTTCAATATATCCAGAATATTCCACCTCAAATTTGTATAAGTCACCGACACTGTTTACACACACGATATCTCTGGAAAATTCCACTGCAAAAATAAATCGTTTTAGTCACCGACGCTATTTACGCGCACTTTTTTTAGAAATCTCCACTTAAAACTGTTTGATACACTAACACTGTTCCGGAAAATTCCACTGTAGAATTTACCCGCACAATTATGAGTTTTATCCCACTTCTGACACCAATATCTTTTCGGCCTGGGGTTCGTCGAATAAAACTCAATTTCACTTTTATAATCACACAATGAAACACTTTATTTATCAAACAAACTTATTTAAACTCAGATCACACTGTTATTCAACTTTACTATTTAGAATTCAACACTTTATTTCAACTCAATCACTTTTTACTTTATTACCGATTTTCACAAGTCCACGTTTAAAATATAACTGTCCCGTACGAGCCTGTCACCCATGTATTTATACAAAATTAAGCGCCTCCTAGTACGTTTCATACCCCCTTTGGTAATTTTCCTTTGGTACTCCTCCGCTGAATTCCAAGGAGGGGAAATCGAAATTCGAACTTCGAATATGACAGCTGCTGTCAGATGACTGGAATGACAGTTGGGTATGTTCGTTTAGTGAATCGAGCGGGTGCGTTTGTAGAGTGAATCGATGGGTGCATTCAGGAACTCCTGCGAGTTGTTTTATTTCTTGTCGCCACATAACATTATATTGCCCATTTGCTTACGGTTTTTATAAAGCCTTGAAAGTTTTGATAAAGCTTTAAATTTCTGAGTCGGTGAATACGTGTAAGAAGATGCAACAACCATTTACCTTACGCGATCAGCTGAAGTAAAAAGGCCAGAACGGAATTGCATGGAACTGACAAATTGACGAATTTACTTACATTTGTAAAAAAAATGTCAAGGTATGGGTAAATCGGTTCATTTCAGCTTGTGGTAAAAGCTTTTAAATGACCTAAGTTGAATATCTAGTTATTTTTGGACTCAAGCATAAATTACTGAATAACTAGATATTCAACTCAGGGTGCCGTGGCGTAGTGGTTAGTGTGTGTGCTTACTACGCCGGAGGTCTGGGTTCGAATCCTGCCATCGTCACCTGAAAAAAAAAGACTTGTTCTTTTTCACGGTCCCCACCTCCGCGAGGGTTTGACAAGCCCTCCGAGAGTATTAATTGTCTTGAAAAACTTCTCAAAGTGCCGTTCGGATTCGGCAAAAAATTGTAGGTTCTCTTGTATGTAAAGCAATCAAGACACCAGCATACATTGTTGAGAAGTTGGCCCTGGTTCACCTCGAGCTGTTGCGCCACTCTATAAAAAAAAAAAAAAAAAAAAAAAAAAAAAAAAAAAAAAAAAAAAAAAATTCAACTTGCGTCCCTCTTACCCTCCAACACCCATTTGTTTACGTTTTTCATAAAGCCTTTAAAGCTTTTATAAAACTTCAGATTTCCGTGTCGGTGAATATGTGTAAAAAGATACAATAACAATTTACCTTACGCGATCAGCTAATGTAAAAGCTTCAACACGAAATTGCATGGCAATGACGAATTGATGAATTTACTCACATTTGTAAACATATCGGCGGATGAGCAAATTCCTCAATTTCAGCTAGCGGGGAAAGTTTTTACATGTCCGAAGTTGAATATCTAGTTATTCAGTAATTTGTGACTCAAGTGAACAGGCTGGATTCAAACTTTAAATGTGTAGTGTTAAAGCAAAAGTTCTTTTTTTAGGAAAAACACTGCATTACCATTAATTGAAATTACTTTTCGTAGGGCCAAATAAACCTTGCTTACCCTATTTTGTGTCCTGTCAAAATTGTCAATCGTGCTCAAGCAGCACGTTGCGGTTTGTTTTGCTAAAATAAAGTTTGTAAAGTGTTTTTAAGTAGTTTTAAATACTATGACTGACGAGAAAATGGAAACGTTATCAAAGACCATCAAAGCAAAAAAACCAGCAGCAGCACGTTACTTTGATGCACCTGTCGATGAATCCGAAGTAAAACAAGTCAAATTAAAACCGAAGAAGGAGCAAGTTTTCAAAGGCGAAGTTATCCGGGTCCAAAATAAAGAGAAACCGTTTCGGGAATTCGTAAAACATGTCCAAGGTCGACCTCCACCTCGTAAATCTAAAGTCCCAAAGGAGCAATTGGAAAAACACTCGCGTGGTCCCAAGGTACAGACTGGTGGAGTGAAGACAAAGTTCTTTAAGGAAAAAGTCAAAAGGAGGGAGGTCTATCTGGATTATGCTACCGAACAGGCGGCCCGAACCGAGATTTTGCTGAAAGAAGAAGCCGGGTAAGCATAACCATAACGGATTGTTTTTAGCTAACTAACTTTCTGCGCCTAGATTCATTTTGCCCGATGAAGGCGAACGGACTCTGGACTACCGTCAATCGGAAATAGCTAAGCATGTAGACATCACGACAGCATCCAAGCTATTCAAACTTAATCTCGATTTTGGCCCATACTCAATGCGGTACACGAAGAATGGGCGGAATCTTCTCATTGGCGGTCGAAAGGGGCACGTTGCCGCCTTCGATTGGATAACAAAGACCCTGAGCTGCGAGATAAACGTTATGGAAGAGATTGCTGATGTGTCGTGGTTGCATGTGGAGACGATGTTTGCCTGCGCCCAGAAGAGCTGGGTGCACATCTACGACAATCAAGGCACAGAGCTGCATTGTGTCAAAAGGCTGTATCGAGTGAATAAAATGGAATTTCTGCCATACCATTTCCTACTTGCTTGTGGCAGCACGCAAGGGTATGCCTCATGGCTAGATATCTCGATTGGAGAGCTGGTAGGACACTTTAACACAAGACTTGGCGACATCCGCATAATGCGACAGAATCCTGCGAATGGGGTTCTCTGCATCGGCGGCGGAAAAGGTGTTGTCACTATGTGGTCGCCAAAAGTTCGGGAACCTCTCGCCGAAATGCTGTGCCACTCAACTCCAATGTCTGCACTCGCAGTGGACCCTAAAGGCAGGCATTTAGTTACCGCTGGTTTGGATCAAACGATTAAAGTTTGGGACGTAAGAGAACTGAGCGGACCTATGGCCATATACAAGCTCCGAATGGCGGCCAATGAACTCGATGTTTCGCAAAGAGGAGTGCTGGGATTCGCCACTGGAAACGTTTGCAGTATGTACAGCAATCTCTTGGTCGGCGAAAATACCACTCCGTACCTCCGTGAGCGATGTGATGACTTCATCCACGGCTTGCATTTCTGTCCTTATGAGGACATCCTTGGTATCTCGACGGCAAAGGGATTCCAATCGATCATTGTTCCTGGCTCGGGCGAGCCAAACTTTGACGCACTTGAGGACAATCCGTTCCAGACAAGGTCACAGCGCAGAGAGCGTGAAGTACATGCTCTTCTGGAAAAAATTCCACCTGAATTGATTACACTCAATCCAAATGAAATTGCTGGGGTTGATGTTCCAACACTGCAAGAAAAGGTCGAAGCTAAAAAGGAACTCTTCTTCCTGAAACCACCGAAGATCGACTTTAAGAGCAGACACAAGATGAAAGGCCGTGGCGGATCCGTAAAAGCGGCCAAGAACAAGCAAATCGTCAGGGATTTGAAGAGAAAGGTAAGTAGAACAATTAAAACTAAGAAAAACAGGAAAACTAAGGAGTTGCTCTTTTTTAGGAATTCATCGAAGATATACGTAAAAAGAAAAAGGAAGTCATTGCGGAAACGAAAGTGGAATCAGGCGATGGATTTATCCCACTTGAATCGGGTAAACCAAGCGCGTTAGATAGATTTAAGCCGAAGAAAAAGAATAAATGATCTGGACTTGTATATAGGGCTCAAATTGATAATTAAATTTGTTTTTTTTAAGTATTTGCGTCTTTTTTTATTTTTGTTTTCGTCTTTAGGAGTTTTTTTTTGTCTTTTCACTGTTAGGTTGTAATTGACAGCAGCCCTTAAATATTGATAGACAATACTAGACAAACCATATAAGAATCTTTCTAACTCGTCCATCAAAACCATGCATCTTGGCCTAGGCTGGCTTCCGACCTGAAAATGTAATGAGAAGTAAAGCCAGTAAAACAATAGTCAATACATTTGACCGAATGTAGATTAAAAGTTTACATAATGTGTCTCCACAGAACATTAATCCGCGAATAACACTCATTTTTAACTAAACTTCTATAGAATTTGAGATTTATTCCATAATACCATAATATAAGTCTTTATTGAATTCTTTACAAATCATACGAATTAACATATGAATTTAAATCCTCTCGGCAAGCTATTAAAAATATGTCCTCTTATAAATCCCATTCACCCTATTCAGATCCTTTGAGTTTGAAAATCAAAAAAGGAAACTAAAACTGTCCCTGTATGATAGATCTGTCACAGGTTCCTTTAATTTTTGCAGTGGAAATCGCTTTTCGCTCCAAGAAAATTACATCACCACCATAGAATTCGTGTCAAATTAATCATATATTTGTTCGGTGGAGCCACCTTGGAATCTATTTTGATTCGTCTCTCGCTTCTCATAATTCTTATTCATCCTTTTCATATACCTCTTTTAGCTCTCTTATTCCACTGTTAACCCGTTTTGCATACTTTTATAACAGTTTGATACTTTGAAAAAGAAGCTGACTACGTATGACAGATCTGTCATAAATATGTTCCCTATTGGGATTTCTCGAACAAAAGTGTTTTCTCGGTCCAGGGAATAACGTCACCATCACTCTCAAGCCAACTGTTACTTGAAGTAGGTACCTAAAACACAACAAAAAAGTGCTCGTGTCAAATAAATCTAATTTTAGTCCCGTAGAAACACTTTTAGATTTACTTTTGATCGCGTAGTTTTATATGAACTATTGACATCCGTTTGGTATAAAAAATATTGATTTAAATGGATGTGAAGCGATTTCTACTCACGTATCGGTTTAAAAATAAAACTACTATAAGAGCTTTTTCTCATTCGATGCGATTCAAACCGAATAAACGTAGCATAAACGAAATGCGTTGTGCCTGTGGCTCTTTTGCTTTCAAATTTTCACCGCATTTTAAAATAATAATCCGAATTAATCTCGCCCTAATCACTTTTCAAAAATTTTAGCAGTGAAAAGCTGAGGAACAACCCCATATTGTGAGAATTGTGACTGTTCTCAATCAACAGCTATAAGTTTATTAAACAATTGCACTACAACTAATTTTGTCACACTAATTCCTTAACTTTTCTTCGAAAAAGTAATGTTTTCATATTATATACCTTAATCAAGTTTCAAGTGTGGCCACAGCCCAAGGCCGCAAATCTCACCAACAAGATTTCCCCCCATTATTCCTGTCGATAAGGCAGCTCAGAATTTGACAGCCCCAGTTCAAAACTTCACCTGGCTCGGGCAAAAGTTGAGTAGATACTTTTTTCTCGCTTTCACTCGCATGTCCAGCGAGGAATATCAAAATGTCCGACTTGAAGTAAGATTTTTTCCCAGCGCATTTCTTTTATTTTAAACCCCAAAAAATGCAAATTAATTATTAAAAATATAACGAAAATATCAATTAAGTGTTGCTTAACATTGTGTGCTTATTTTCTACCCAAAAAATTTGCGTTTTGCGTTTATTTTTTAATCGAAAAGTAGCTTTGTTGGGGGTTGAGTGAAGTGTGTGCGTGTGTACGTGAGCCTTCTGCGACACGTACCTTCATGTAGGGGCTTGCAGATGCAGACCCTTGTTTCGATAAATATCCCAAAAGTAATTAGAAAAAAGGCGATTTTTTTAATAGTCCTCGTTTTCTTTAATCTATCCACAGTGATGATCTATTAAACTATGACGCAGCTGATGATTTGGACGACCAAGATTTATATGGCGAGGATGAATTGCTCCTATCTGACGATGGTAGGTTTTGCATTTGCATATTTTTTCCCTTTTCACCACTAACTTGTTTTTCAGATCTAGAAAAAGATGTAACAAAAGAAGAAAAACAATTGCTGAAAGAAGACGCAGAACAGTGGCTGAAAACGCACATAACTGAACAGACAAATGGCACTGCGGGTGCGTCAAAATCCTCAGAGGAAGTATCTTCCTCTGGCAATGCCAAAGCACACACAGAGGAATGCTTGTTACCGGCTGCTAGCGACTCTGATGTGTCGACCAGCGAGGAATCTCCTGTGAAACAGCAACCACCGCCAGTGTGTGATTTTAAACAACCTTTGCAGGCTATGACCCTAGCGACGACGACCAGTTCAGAGGAGGTAGTCACGTCCACCAACTTCGACGAACAGTCGCATACCGATAACTCGGTTGTAAGCTCTGCAAATAGTCACACAGAATCAATGCTGCCCAGTTCGCAGGACAGTTCTAGCGTGGCTGGAACAGAGTTCTCAGATCCCAGGGAAGACCCCGAGGAAGAGCGAGAGGAAAGAACAAATATTAAACAAGCAAGTGAGCGGGAAGTAGAAGACGGCAATGATTCATCTCCAGGTAAAGAATAGAAACAACAAAAAAAAATGGCATAAAGTAATTCTTTTCTCTTTTGTAGAAAAACACCACAATCGCTTCATGCATTCCAAGCGAGGTGGTCGTGGTGCTATGGGCGGCGTGGCAATGATGCGTGGTGGTATGATGTACCCCGGCCAAAGACCCCTCTTGCGTTATCCCCCGCACGGTGCTGGAATGGGTCCAGGTGGCGCAGGTGGTGGTTTTCCACAGTACCCCCACCATCCGAACGAAAATATCAATCCCCTAACAGTTCCAAACCAATACCCGCCAGTTCCGTATGCGTCCGAGCAAAAGCCAATGCGACATGCATACCCCCCAAATCAGCATCCCGCACCTGGACCAAGAATGGATTTCCGACAGCCCGGCGGAAGCTACCGCCACCCCAATCCGAATATGTATGGGCAGGTACCACACAACGAGTATTCTGGTGGGGCAGTGCCCGCTAACGGTCTGCCCTATGTTGGCTCGTTCCCTCCCAATCAGCACCAGCGGCAAATTTTTCGGCCCGAGTTGCCATCCACAATGCCTGGTATCAGACCACCACGCATGCCCTTGCATCGACCGCCAGGAATTCCCTTGCAGGGGAACCCCAACTATGTTAACTCTGTGGCGTCACACCCGCAAGGAATACAACGTCAGCAAATGCCACCACAAGCGCAATTACCCGCAGCTCCTGCACCCCCCATGGCAACGTCGCAACAGTCAATTCGGCCCAGCAAGGTGCTGATCAATCCCAACTTCAAGGGTGGCGTCGAGGCTGCCACGAGCAAATTCATTCAGGAGACCCAGTTTATGCACACGATCAGCAGTCACGTGTCACATTTGCAGAGCGACGAAGAGCTGTTGCGGCAGCAAGAGGAATTTATTAACAAGAATCGGCAGCACATTGAAAAGCGCCGCAATGAGAGGTCGCCGCCACCAAGGCTGAGAAGCCGCAGTCGCGAGAGAAGTCGCAGTCGTGATCGTAGCTATTCCCCACCAAAGCGTGATCGTCATCCTGAGCGCAGCAACAATGTTGGAGGTGGTGGCGGTGGGGCACCTGACAGAGATCGTGATCGCCGGGCTGGAAGCCGAGACAGATATAATTCATTCAACAGAGGACGATTTCGTCGGGCCAACAGTAGGGACTATGAGAATAGAAACTATGGAAAACGAAGGAGAAGTGCATCCCCGATGCGACGGCGTGATAGAGATAGAAATGATGTAAGTTTCCAGGATTTCGTTTTTATCAATTTCTCGTACTCAATGGGACTACTGATTTGTTCTTTTAGACGGAGGAGGACGAGGAGACCAGAGCATATCGGTTAGAAATAGAGAAGCAGAAGGCCTTACGCGAGAAGATTCTCAAGGACAAAGAAATGCGACGACGAAGAGCAGCCGAAGAAAAACACCACGAGGTGAGTCAATTTTTTTATTTTATTATGTTTGACGCACCACATTAGGCAAAGTGAATGGTTGAAAGAGTCTACTTAACGAATGCACTTGTGTAGGGATTGGCAGAAAATTTAATTAAAACTATTTTAAAATGTGGGCGCAAAAAAGTCCGCCATAAAAAAGATAACCGCAAGAAACCACACAATAATTGTTGGAAGGTGTGAAAACTAAATAGAGGCGCAACAAAATAGAATTTGACTAGAAAATAATTAGACACAGACACATTTGGACAGCATAAATTTGATGCGTTTCATAAAAAAAGTTTAAACAACGCTTTATTTTATTTTTCGTCAAACATTTTAAAGAATTTATTTTTATTAAACATTTCTTTTAACACGTTTTTGAATAACCTTTTCTGGACACAATTCCTCAACATCTTATTTCATAACATCGTACAAAAAATTACACGCACATGCTATACTTGTCCCAAGATTCAACATAAAGTTAGGGTTGTTTGTTGGTCAGGTACTCACATGAGAGTTAAGGATAAACCTAAACTAAATGAGTAAATTATTACAACTGGTTTAGGAACTAAATTATTCTCAAACAGATCCGAGTGTTAATGGATCTTTAAAAAAAACTAATTAGCTTACAACCATGCATGTTGTGAGCATTACAGTTCTTCACATATAAAGAATTGATAGGTCTCTTACGACAATTGATAATATCAGGCTTATCAGATGCTCGCGAAGGTGGGAGTGGGATATTGGAAAAACATTTATTTCCCCGGTCGTGACTAGAACCCGGGACTTCGGGCACAGTTTTCCGACACACTAAGAACTGCACCACTGCGCCCAGACGGTCTCTCACTTTTATCACATAGTGTTCACTCGACTGGGAATTCAGGGAGAGTCAGGGTGAGTCAGGAAACCAATTTGGTTAGTGAATGTCAGGGAATTTCGAAAGCAGTCAAGAAAAAATTTTTGTACTCTTCGCTCTGCAAACACGTTCATGCCGTTTAGGGTAGGCCCTCTGAAAACTCCAAAAAAAGGGAATTTTTAGGTGCTTATTAAACATCCTAAATGTTTCTATGCAAATAATTATATTTTGAAATTGGAGCCATCCATACCACTCCCCCTCTTATGCGCAAATATTTTATAAAAGCGAAAATATTGTTCATGAGTGGCAGCCAGAAAATGTTTGAAAAATAGATAGGAATGAAAACTGGGACCAAAACTATTGCATCCACAGAGTTGTTCACTGGTAACACTGGTTTCACTTTTTTTATAAAAACAAGTGAAATTTGTATACTTTGGGACTACTCTATACACTTAATACCTTGTTTTGCTATTCATATTGGTGAAGCGTCAAATTGTGGACATAATTAAATCTAGAAGCAGTTGCTTATTAGCATTTCTTGGTTTGAATGAAATTAAGAAACAATTGCCTATTAGCATTTCTCACTTTGCTGTTTTACTGTTTTGCTTTTATTTTTGCAACCATAGGGAAAATAAACAAAATTTCAGGTATTGTCAGGAAAAGTCGGAAAAAAAAATAGTGGAGAGAGACTATGTATGAGCCTCTGTACATAGAGGCTTTAAGTTTTGTTCATTCGTGACATGAACCTCAACAGGTGCACTTATTGTCGAATAATGTTTCCGAAAACTTCGAACGTTTGGCCTTTCTCCTTGCTTGTGGTCATCGCAAAGCCTAAACAGTAGACGCAAATTATAGGGATGTGCGGCGATGTTAATCAAAGCAATCTCTCCTTTGAACTTGTGCTAAATAATCAATCAATCAATCATGTTCTGTGACCGCTTATCCTTAGAAGAGTCGTGGAGCAAGGTAGGCTAAATGGTCCTTTCATCGTTCCCGATCCTTCGCCACCAACTTAAGAGACACAGGTGCGATCCCCAGACGGGTCTCGGAGATGTTCTTTACCTGATCCCACCACCTGTTTCTTGGCTTACCAGGGGGCCGACACGCTTACATCTCGGCTAACATGACCTGTCTAGGAAGTCTGTCGGGGAGAATGAGAACAAGGTGTCCAAACCATCGAAGAATTGAAGAATTGACCGTTCCTCTCGGATAAGTAGCGTAGGATTTAGGATTCCTACGAATACTGACGTTTCTCACTCTCTCCCTAAAAGTAACACCAGCAACGCACCTCAGAAATCTCATTTTGGCAGCTTGTACCCGCGATCTAATTCTTTCGGTCATTACCTAAACTTCATGACCAAAGATGAGGGTTGGAACGAACACTGAATTAAAAACTGTGATCTCTGCTTTCACTCCAAGCTCACGCGTAGACCGTTTTGGTATGTTCCTAGGCCTTTTCAAGAATAACCTTCAGAGACGAAAGTTGGTCGGTTGTGCCTCTGCCAGGCCGAAAGCCGCATTGCTCTTCCCGCAACAAAGGCTCGATTACAGCTCTGGAACGCGCTTCCAACACCTTTGTGAATACTTTACCCGGAAGACTTTAGAGACTTAAGAGTACCCCTATAGTTAGAGCAATCTCTCTTGTCCCCTTTTTTTTGAAAATGGGCATTTTACATCCTGTTTGCCAATCGCTAGGTGCTTTCCCGCTTTCCTAGGCCACCTTAATGACACGTATTAGCCATTTAACACTTTCTTCATCCAATTTCTTGAGCATTTCTGGCTGGATCTCATCAACTCCAGCAGACTTACCCACTTTTAGCGTTTTAATCGTGGCAGTGACTTTATCTACTGTATGACTATTCGCTGCCACAATCTCGTCAGCAGTAGGATTGTCATTTTCAGTAGCTTCTTACCTATGAGACAGCGAATAGTCTGCAAAAAAACCTCTCGCAGAACCTGTTCCTTTTTCGGTCCTAACTGTCATAAGTTCTTCGCGCCTCAATGCACCGGGCTCGAGAAATAGAGTTCCTACATTGATTCCACACAATATAGTCTCTCTTCTTCTCTCTGATAGCTTCTTGAACTGGGCAGTCAAGGATGCAGTGTCTTACTCTAAAGTTTGTTTTGGTAGGTTGAGTCCCTTCATGTTGTAAGCAACTGGGATCTCGAGCTCCTTGGCACCGTTGTACGTTCCCGTAATTTGTAAAGAAACCTTTGAAGACTCCTCTTGGCGTTGAACATTCGCTGTATATTTTAAGAGTCAGGACACCTTTGGTTCCATTATCCCTAACTGCTTAACAACTCCTTCCACGCTTCTTGTATCGCTAGATCGATAAACGCTAACACGTTGACATTCTTGCATCCAAGAATTGAAAGTTGTTACCTATTTCCGCATGAATGTTGTGCGACCTTACCAGGGCTACATCCTATTACAACGAATCCCAATTTGCCGAATGCCATTTCGCCGATTAGGTATTTTAAGCCAAATTTATATTGAACCAACAAAATTGAAAGTTGGACCAGATTAATGGCGGATTCTTTTAAACAACGAATCGTGAAACTGGTGTGGAATAACGAAAAAAACTTGTTCTTTTCTCGTACACTTGAACGGAATCGCGCTCATGTAAATGTTGTTTTGAACTCCGAATTAGTTTAGTGTCGGCACCGAACTCGAATTCTCGCCACCGTCGTTTTAGACGGTGGAGGCTGGGTGTAGCTTTGATTGTGTATGTGAAGTGACGTTTCGACTCAAGTTTCATTCCTTATTTTTTACAACGCGACTGAAATTGTATGAAATCGATAAAAAGTTACTAAATGTCACAAACTCAAAGCTATCAAAATACATTTCACGTTACGAAATGAATGTAAAGTAAAAAAAAGAAGTCAAATCGTTTTGACACTTAACGTAATATTTGTCGTTCTGTTCACAATAAAACCGAGTTTACACCACGAGCACACCTGGAATAAACTCTTTTTCGCAGGACTAGCCGATCACGCGACTTCGTCGCTCCTCTAAGGGTAGGTTCTAATTGTCTGGCAGGCGCCTGTGGTCAAGCCTGGGTATATTATCCACCCGTATATAAGCACGAGTGGGGTGCCGTGGCGTAGTGGTTAGTGTGTGTGCTTACTACGCCGAAGGTCTGGGTTCGAATCCTGCCATCGTCACCTGAAAAAAAAGACTTGTTCTTTTTCACGGTCCCCACCTCCGCGAGGGTTTGACAAGCCCTCCGAGAGTATTAATTTGTCTTGAAAAAAAAAAACTTCTCAAAGTGCCGTTCGGATTCGGCAAAAAATTGTATGTTATTGTATGTTATTTAATTGTATTGTATGTAAAGAAATCAACACACCAGCATACATTGTTGAGAAGTTGGCCCTGGTTCACCTCGAGCTGTTGCGCCACTCTATTTATTTATTTATTTATATAAGCACGAGTATAAGCACGCTTAAATTAATATGGCATTCAGTGAAACGGGATCATATTCAATTGGCAGATTATGGACTGCTCTTATTATTCGGCGGAGTGGCTGTTCTTCCGATTACTCGACTTCTCCTACACAACCAGGAATCAAACGATAACACACTGTTTATTTTTTTTTGTAAGGAGCTCAATTCATTTTCATATCGTTGTTTAGCTTCTTAAGGGACAGTTTTTCAGTGCGAGATCATCCAAGTTTCCGAGATTAAGCTGAGATTAACCCCAGAAATGAGTTTTTCAAGGAATTTAAATCTGATGAGTTAATCACGGATCAACTCTGGAGAACAGTATGAACTTCTTTGAATGTTTTTTCTGTGTGGAATGGCAGTTTAGTTGCGGGTTTCGGTAAAAAATGATATCTGAGAACAACTCGAACCTCTCTTCCTTTGCCCACAATTTCGAGAGCCGAAGATTTTGAAAACTTTGTCAACTCTGCACTGAAAAACTGCTCGCTGGGTTAACTCTAGATTTGTTTTTTTACGAGATTAACAGATCTTGGTTTGAGCTGGGCTGAACTCAGCACTAAAAACCGTCCTAAGAAACCGGTTAAGAAATAATGAGTTGTCAGTTTCTAGCTACGATATGCGCAGTGCATCGCATCTAATCCGCCTTTTCATGTGCAATTCGCTTCGAATCGTGTTATTATGCAATACGAACAGAGTCGCATCTCGTTGGATTCCAGTTTCCAGTCGTCAAAGTGACCGAACCTTCCAAGTAAATGCACAAATTAAACAAATCAGTATGTGCTCCGGTTTCTTTAGCTCTTTAAACTTAATTTTATGATTGATCGATTTAGGGCTCACGACCCATGCGAGACCCTGCATGTTGCACGCTCAACCCTCCCGTTGCCATTTCTTTTTGAAATCGATTAAATCATTAAATTATTAGAGAAAAATCAAATTAAACTATCGAAATTTCCATCTAACATGTTTTAATTTAGGTTAGGTTAGGTTGGAAAGGGTTGTCTGCAAGTAGTGCAAGTTCACTCGGTGGCCAGATTGGCCCATTGTGATTACCCTTGTAAGGTAGACAAACATGGTTGGACATATGTCTTGCTAACTGAACCAGCCTGATCTTTTAATAAATCTTTTTAGGTCTAGTAGAGATATTCCTGCCAGGGCGTCCGGGCTATCAAAGAACCTGACTCCTAAAAAGGTTAGTCGTCGTTCTTGGAGTGGAGAGCTGGGCACTGGCAGAGAAAGTGTTCTATAGACTCTGTTTCTTCTTCATCCCTACAGCTTCTACAGAAGTCGCTGGCGAAGATTCCCATTCGTGTAGCCATGACACCAATGGTGCAGTGTCCAGTGACTACACCAACGAGTGTTCTTATGAAATTTCTACTGAGCGATAGAAGGGTCGTTGTTCTTTTTGGGTCGAGTACTGGCCATAAGCAGTGAGTTATGATACAATCTTTAGACTGTTGCCAACGTTCACCGGCTAGTTTGATGGTGTATTGATCTATAAGACTTTTGGCTGTGTGGAAAGGGAGATAAACCCGTCGGTCAGCCATCGTTATGTCCATATCAGAACCTTTCCTGGCCAGTTCGTCCGCCATTTCATTTCAGGCAACGCCAACGTGCCGAGGAACCCAGCAGAGCAGAACTGTGTGGAGGTTTATTTCCTTTAATGCCATGAGGCAGTCCTTGACACACTTAGAGTAAATGAGGTTGGAGTCCAGGGCTTTAAGTCTGGATAAGGTAGCACACCTGACCTAGTTTGTTAAGGTAGCACACCTGACTATCAACACATATGGTGATTTCCGTTGCTGGAAGATCCATAGATTGAATTGTCTGTGCAGCTTGAAAAACACTGCAGTAGTCATTTAGTGTGGTGTACAGAGCAATGAGACCTTTCTTCATTCTCTCCTCCGTGTTCCGTTTCCAATTTAGTTTGGAGTCGAACAAAACGCCAAGATATTTGGCTTCCAGGCAGAGTTTAAGATTGGTCCCATTTAATTTAGGAGTAATCCACCCCTGCAATTTGCGCTTCCTTGTAAACAGGACCATATCTGTCTTGTACGGGTTGACTTTAAGTCCACTGTTCTCTGCCCATCTTGATAAATCTGTTAACACAGACTCCATTGGTTCACTGATTGTTGGAAGAAATTTTCCTGTAATCAGTATAACTATGTCATCTGCCTAAGCGACTACTTTTATTCCTCTTTTAACGAGAGTATTAAGAATTTTGTTGAGTGAGATGTTCCATAAAAGGGGTGAAAGCACCCCTCCTTGTGGGGTTCCCCTTTCAACCGTTTTCTTAATAGAATAGTCTCCCAGATTAGAGTTGATGACTCTGCTTTTAAGCATTGTCTTTACCCAATTCGTTAAGTGGGAATCGATGCCATATTCCTCTAGGGATGAGATAATGGTTTCTGTTTTAAGATTATTGAACGCTCCTTCTAGGTCCAGAAAGGTTGCCAATGTGAATTCTTTGTTATATAAGGACCTCTCGATTGTACTCGTCACCTCATGCAGCGCCGTTTCCACGGATTTCCCCTTAGTATAGGCGTGTTGTGCATTGCTGAGGTGCTTATTGATTTCGAGGTAATTCCTTAGCCGCAGATATATCAGCCTTTCCAGTATCTTAAGTAAAAAAGATGAAAGACTTATAGGTCTGTAATCATTTGCTTTGCAGTGGTCGCGTTTTAGCGCTTTAGGAATAAAGACCGCACGCACATCTTGCCAGTTCTTTGGGATACACACCCTATGAAGATGTCCTTGAGCCGAGGAATGAGTGCATCACTCGTTTTCTGAACCATGGCAGGTATTATACCATCCGTTCCCGCTGATTTGAGGGGTTGGAAGGATTTTATTGTCCAGGTTAGTTTATCCTTGCGAATACACTCAGCGATAACTTCCTGTTCTTCATTGGATAATGAAGGGTGGCGGTCTGTTGTATGGAGCGTTTGTTCGCTTGTTATGTCTTTGCAGCCGGGGAAGTGTGTATTGAGCAGAAGTTCCAAGGTTTCATGGTTGCTTACCGGCCAAGAGTTGTCCTCTTTGCATAAGTTCCCGGGTATGCTCGGATTTTTGGCAAGGATTTTGCGCAAACTTGCCGCTTCCATTGAAGTCTCCATGTTGGTACAGTAGTTGGTCCATGATGCTCTTTTCGCTGCTCTAGTTTTCCCTTTTTATTCGTTGAAGCTGTTGCGATAAGTGTCCCAATCAGCATCATTCTTGGTTAGCTTAGCCTTGCTGAAAAGTTTCCTTGTTTTTGTCCTGAAAAGTCGAAATTCCGCATGGGTTCTTTTGGGGGGCCGACTTATAGGACAGGATTTTTTGAACGAGGCTAGGTGTTAGATTGATATGGGACTACGGATTCGATTCCCTTGTCTGATTACTGGTTCGAGAACTTTTAAAATGAAAGACTTTATCGAATTTTGACTTCGTGTTCTTCACGTGAACCCTTTATTCTCTTTTTTATAGTAGTTTGACAGTTGGTACAAAAAAAAATAAGTATCTCTTTCTGTGAGAATAATAATGCTTTCTCTGTCGCCTTTGGGTAAGGGTGAATCAACACTTTTGTGGAGGATATATTACATTTTATTTGAATGAAGTTAAATGAATTCAATGATTTATTAAAATAATGATGATTTAAACTCAACATTCCCCCGGCAATGGCAACAGAGTTGTCATAAGCAAGATCTACAGTAAAAATTAAATTATTACAATGAGCTTATGTAATTAAAAGTAAAGTTATGCTCAGACTTGAAATAAAGAAAATTATGATATCGACTAAAAAACAAAAATCACATAAATTTATGTTAGGAGTATGTACATAATTAGTTTATATTAATAGATATATACATATGATGATCAGACTTGAAATGTCTACTGCTTATTTCTGTTCGTAAAGGAGCGTAAGTGACTAAAAACAACCTCGAATGGCAAACTATTAAGACTCTTGACCTTGAGGCTTGGCAGTGGCGGGTACTAAGGCAAGTTTAGTAATCGGTCTTTTGAGAAGGCCGGTAGGTGTTTTGACTGTAACAACTCGAACGAGATTGTCGCTGCCTTGATGTAATGAAATGACACGACCCATTGGCCAATGGCCGACTGGAAAACGTTCGTCTTTGATGATTACTAAATCGTTTTCCTTTAGATTAGGTTGCTTCGTTTCCCATTTTGTTCGTACTTGCATGCTGGATAAGACATCTTCTTTAAATCGTTTCCAAAAGTGCTGAATCATTTCTTCCATTAGTTGATGTCTTTTCGTTGGGTTTAATTCTGATGGTGGTTGAGGTCGCGATAAAAGAGTATTTCCTGTAAGAAAGTGCCCCGGTGTGATTGCTGTGAAGTCGTTTGCGTTTTCAGTGATAGGTGAAATCGGGCGTGAATTCAGCACAGCTTCAATGCGAGCCAAGACAGTCGAAAACTCTTCGAATGTGAGTTTTGCATTTCCAATTACTCTTGATAAGTGAAATTTCATTGCTTTTACAGCTGCTTCGGCCAGCCCATTGAAATGAGGTGCTCCCGGTGGGCTAAAGTGCCATTGAATATGTCGAGTTGCTAGAATGGGTATGATTTCCTTTTCGATTGATTGAAGAACTTCGTTGTAGAGTCGTTGATTCTCGTTGTTGGCCCCAACAAAATTAGTTCCACAATCGCTGAACACATCATGACACAGTCCACGACGGGCAATAAATCGATCGAACGCATGAAGAAATGTTTGTGTTGTTAAATCTCCAGCTGCTTCCAAATGGACTGCTTTTGTAGTCATACACGTGAAAACAGCCACGTAGCCCTTGTATGATGTTTGGCCGCGTCCTTTTGAAGCCCGGATATCATATGGGCCTGCATAGTCCACGATTGTCGATGCAAATGGTCTTGAATTTGTGTTAACACGTGCAGTGGGCAATGAAGCCATTTGTTGCTGTGATAAAACAGGACGTGCTTTGAAACAAACGACACATTTTTGAATGAAATGCCGTGCGAGATTGCGCGCATCGAGGATCCAATAAATTTGCCGAATTTGATTAACCGTCACTTGTGGTCCACCGTGTAATGTGAGACGGTGGTAATAATCCATTATTAATGTTGCAAAATGACTTTTCGAAGGTAGAATTATTGGAAATTTTTCCTCGAACGACATGAATGCATTTTGTAAACGGCCGTTGACACGAAGGATGTTGTTGTTGTCAATGAATGGGTTAAGTCGATACAGTTTGCTGGTTTTCTTAATCGGTTTTCGATCCTGAATGTTTTTTAGCTCTGCTGAAAATTCATTTGATTGGATCCAGCGAATAAGTGAATGTTCACTGTGTTGAATTTCAGCAACTGTGAGCGGAGCGACCTGTTGAATGAGTTGTCTTGTTGGAATTGATAGCATTGAAATCGGTGGTCGTGGCAGTTTGAGCTTAATTGAAGAGCGAACCATTTGGACGAAGCGAAAGGCGTACGCCACCGCTCGACGAAGACGATTGAAGTTGGAAAAACGTTGAATGAGTGTGTTGACACTGGACACTTCCTTGATGTTGAGATTAATTGACTTCAACTTTGAACGAAGCTCGTTTCGATCGTCCTCCTGATGTTCAAACGATGAATCTGGCCAATCAGTTTCAGGTGATGAAAGAAATTGTGGCCCATGCCACCATAGAGTTGAATCGCGTAGTGCAGTGACAGTTAAACCACGACTATTTAGATCCGCTGGGTTTTCATGGGTGCGGACATGGTGCCATTGTGTAACTTTAGTCGACGCAAGAATTTTGTGAATTCGATTGCAAACAAAAATTGCCCAACGATTTGGGTCTCCTCGAATCCATGATAAAACGACGCTGGAATCGGTCCACATAAAAACATTATTGACGGTGAGTCTCAATGATTTTTTGATCGATTCAAGTAATTTAACCGCTAAGACGGCACCACACAGTTCAGCCCGAGGAGTTGTTAATGGCCTGTGCATTGGGGTCAGTTTACTTTTAGCCATGATCAAATTTACATGAATTCGGTTGTTTGAATCGACGGTTCGGAGATAAACTGATGTTGCGTATGCCTTGTTTGAACTATCGCAAAAAACGTGAAGCTGATAATCTTTGTTGGTTGACGACGTGTTAATCCAACGAGGAATTTCGATTTCCCTGATGAATGGAAGTTGATTGATAGTTTCTTCCCATTCTGACTGAAGTTCGGGGGACGTAACTTTGTCATCCCAGTCAAATTTACTCTCCCACAACTTGTTCAGAAATAATTTTTCTTTTGTAACAAATGGATTAAGCCATCCGAGTGGGTCAAATAAGCGAGAGACAGTTGATGAGACATTACGTTTTGTTAATTGCTTATCAGTGGGAAAGCTAACAAAAAACTTAAACAAATCCTTAAGGCTTGACCAACCCAAGCCCAGTGCTTTTATGCCGTCTTCGGCATTGAATAAACAGGTGGTATTTTGATCACGGTATTCGATGGGAATTTGTTGAAGAATTTCGGGCGAATTACTGGCCCATTTACGGAGCTCAAATCCAGCACCTCGCAGTAATTGAATAAGTGTTTGAATCATTTTTATGGAGGTTTCGATTGTCTCGCTACCGGTGGTGATGTCATCCACATAAGTTTCGAATTTTAGTGCGGTATAGACGGCTGGTGAAGTGGCTTTCATTTGTTCAGCTAGCATATGAATGGTTTTAATTGCCTGATACGGTGAGGATGCAAGCCCAAATGTGACAGTTTGAAGAGCATATGTCAGAATGCCTGAATCCTCGTCATCTTGCCACAAAACGTATTGATAATGAGTGTCATCCGGATGCATATCTATACAACGGTACATTTTTTCCATGTCGCTAATAAAAACATACCTGTAAGTGCGCCAGTTCAGAATAATTAAAACCAAATCGGCTTGTAAAGCGGGACCGGTAGTCAAAATATCATTCAATGATTTCCCATTTGTCGATTTCGCTGAACCATCAAACACTTGACGGAGCTTTGTTGTGATGCTGGTTTCCTTAAGTACGGCATGGTGTGGCAAATAGAAATGCTTCTCGTTTATCTTAGGTACCACTTTTACTTGATTGAGCTTTTTATACTCGTTGAACACTTTGAAATATGCCTCCTTGAATTTTTGATCGCGAGCGAAGTGACGTTGTAGCGACTGAAAACGTTTGAGTGCCATATCGTACGACGACCCCAATTGAATTGAGGGATCAAAATATGATTTAAATGGAAAACGTACCATGAACTTTCCATTTGATTGGCGAATGGTTGTTTGCTCGTAGAATTTCTCGGTCCATTCATCTTCTTTAGACAATGTTTTTTCTGTGGGTACTTCCTCCAGTTCGTGAAATTTTGTTAAATAACTGCCAATTTCCATTGTCGAAAGGTGATGACAGTCAGTCAATGGAAATGTAAGAACGTGATTTTGTTGAAATAGTTCTCCAAATAATATCCAACCCAAAGCTGTGTATTGTGCCACGGGCTCACCTAATTCACCCTTGCGTAAACCATCCTCAATGATTTTTCCATAAACATCACCAGCTAGTAATAAGTCGATTTGGCCGGGAGTTGCATAATGGGGGTCCGCCAGTGGCAAATTATTGAGGTGAGGCCATGGTTTTACTGCAACTGAAAGCAGCGGTAATTGTGACGTAATCGATGGAAGCACAGCAAATTTCGATGTAAAGTTAAATTGTGGATCAATGATCGAATGAATATTGAGACTCAATCCTTTGTCGGCGATTTTGTATTGAGTTTCTCCCATGGGACGATAACCGATGCAAAATGGAATGAACGGCAGTTTTAACCGGTTGGCAGCACGCTGAGTGATTATTGATTGCTGTGATCCACTGTCAACTAATGCCCTAAGACGAATGAGTTGACCACAAACATCAAGAACATTTACAATCGCTGTGGAAAGAAGAACCGTTGAATGAGTATTTACCAAGTTGTTTGAGACCAGTTGGGGATTTTCCGTCGGGGCGTGATTCAGCTGGGGTGAAGTTGTCACATTTGGCTTTGGGAACGATACTGCATTCGATGACAAGTTTGATTTGTTTACGTGTAATAGAGTATGATGTCGACCACCGCAAGTGAAACAAGAGTGTTTGCTGGTGCATTGCGTGGAAGTTGTATGGCTGAGGCAATTAAAACACAATTTCTTTTGGACGGCAAAGTCTTTGCGTTCAGATGGTGACCATTGCAAAAATTGTTGACACTTATGTAAAAAGTGAGGGCTTTTGCATTTGTCGATTGGACAAGCAATTGATTTTTTGGAGACATGAAAATTCCGTATTTCTTTTCGACCGTAAGATTTATGAAATGAATTATTTGATTTTTGATGCGAAGACGACGACTTTAACTCGATATTGTTGATGGTGTGTGCGGCAGCATCAGCGATAAGAAATGTAGATTTGAGAAAATCGAACAATTGTTGAAGCTTTGCAACTTTCTTTGGTTCCTTTCGTTGCTTTTCAAACTCGAGACGGGTAGCTGGCGATAGTTTTTCGAGTAGATGAAAAGCAAAAAATTCTGAATTTTCGTCAGTATGGAAGTTCAGGTTTTTTAACTGAAAAATGCATGCACGTGCAGTATCATGCATACACTTTAATTCACCAGCTGATTCGCGTTGGGTGTATGTCGGCAGATTCATAAATTTTTTCATGAAGGCATTGAATAAAACTTGATCATTGCTGTAACGATCCTTCAAATCCTCCAGAGCTTCATCATACGTTTCGTTCGTAACATCCAAATGAGCAATAGATGAGGTCACATTTGGGGTCAGGAATGATTTAAGGTAGACGAACTTTTGGTGTTTCGACAGTTTTGAGTTGTTGTGAATTGCTTGAAACGATGCATAAAACGTTGGCCATTCGGTGGGTTCTCCATCAAATTTTTCGATTTTAAATTCAGGTGGCCTGAACGAGTTATCAGTGTGGACCTCGCGTATAATTGTATTTGTTGAATCGTGTGCAGGTGAAGCTGGTGAAGCCGGTGAGGTGGAAGCAGGAATCGTTGCGGCGTGACGTTCGGGATGAAATTTGTCGTATGCGGTCTCGATATAGTCTATGGCGTCCGCATGCTCGGATTGAAAAGATCCAAAAATGTCCCTTTTGAAGTACTCATCGTCACGCGATAATTTTGAGCGAACCAGCTTTCGATGATTTGAGTTGAAGGTCTGAAGATTTTGGGCGATTCGATTGAGACGTGTCATAAAGTGATTCTTAGACCTCCGAGTGGGACCATCTTTGTCGAAATTTGGGCGTTCTCTTTGCAGTTGTTGGAGCAAATCATGTTGTTCGGCCACCAATTGCTCTTGTTCGGTGGGGTTGTCTGAGGCTTGTTTCTCATCATCGGGCATGTTGTCTTAAATTTGCCAAACGAAAATGTTTAAAAGTCACTTACCTCTGAATTCGGCGATATTGCTGGTTCCAAGAATCCGCTTCTTACACGCTGTTCCCTTGATCGGTGTGCTCGCGTAGGTACAGATGGATGCAAAAACGATGTTGGTAGATTTGACGATGAAAGTGGATGAATTGGGGATACCATGCGCTTTGGCACGATATTTTAGGTTAGGATGCGGCACAATCGATTGGTGCCGATGATTGATAAATTTGCAGAAACTTTAGATATTGGCGAAATTAATCCGCTCGTAAGGACCAATGTTAGATTGATATGGGACTACGGATTCGATTCCCTTGTCTGATTACTGGTTCGAGAACTTTTAAAATGAAAGACTTTATCGAATTTTGACTTCGTGTTCTTCACGTGAACCTTTTATTCTCTTTTTTATAGTAGTTTGACAGTTGGTACAAAAAAAAATAAGTATCTCTTTCTGTGAGAATAATAATGCTTTCTCTGTCGCCTTTGGGTAAGGGTGAATCAACACTTTTGTGGAGGATATATTACATTTTATTTGAATGAAGTTAAATGAATTCAATGATTTATTAAAATAATGATGATTTAAACTCAAGCGTTTTAGCGCTTTAGGAATAAAGACCGCACGCACATCTTGCCAGTTCTTTGGGATACACACCCTATGAAGATGTCCTTGAGCCGAGGAATGAGTGCATCACTCGTTTTCTGAACCATGGCAGGTATTATACCATCCGTTCCCGCTGATTTGAGGGGTTGGAAGGATTTTATTGTCCAGGTTAGTTTATCCTTGCGAATACACTCAGCGATAACTTCCTGTTCTTCATTGGATAATGAAGGGTGGCGGTCTGTTGTATGGAGCGTTTGTTCGCTTGTTATGTCTTTGCAGCCGGGGAAGTGTGTATTGAGCAGAAGTTCCAAGGTTTCATGGTTGCTTACCGGCCAAGAGTTGTCCTCTTTGCATAAGTTCCCGGGTATGCTCGGATTTTTGGCAAGGATTTTGCGCAAACTTGCCGCTTCCATTGAAGTCTCCATGTTGGTACAGTAGTTGGTCCATGATGCTCTTTTCGCTGCTCTAGTTTTCCCTTTTTATTCGTTGAAGCTGTTGCGATAAGTGTCCCAATCAGCATCATTCTTGGTTAGCTTAGCCTTGCTGAAAAGTTTCCTTGTTTTTGTCCTGAAAAGTCGAAATTCCGCGGTCCACCGTGTTGCATGGGTTCTTTTGGGGGGCCGACTTATAGGACAGGATTTTTTGAACGAGGCTAGGAGTGTCTCAGTGATAAGGTTGACGGATTCCTCTAACCGTGTGACACTCATGTTTAAATTTACTTATGTGTTCGTTTTCGATCCGCCACCAAAATACCTATCGCAATTGACTTGAGCCATGACATTTCGAATTCGCCTTCGCATTGCATAATTGGGCGAGTCTAGACGCGGAATCAAAGATATCGCAACCACATTAGACTTCGCTCGGCATAACTGGGCGCACTCGCACAAAAAAGTGAACCGATCGTAATGCCTAAATCAAGAAGAGATAACATTTGCGATTCGCTTCGCTTTCTTGATTGGCTACAGATGTTGAGAATTTTAAACTCTAGCTTATCTGGGTTGTCTAAAAAGAGCGGCTATGGCTGTCTAAATGCCATTTCTAGGCAATCTACTTTGTGAGGCACACAAGAAGGTTCACCTGATTGACTGTAGATCATACAACACGCCCTTCTCTAAAAACATGTTGCAGTCGCATAAGGTTCTCATCTATTGTGTACCCATAAGCCTGCAAATTTTCATCGCAGCTATTTGCCTCTTAAGGGTGTGAATGTAACCACAATAGATGGGGCGGAATATCGTTGCTCGAGCATTGAAAGTATCTGCTTTTTACGGAATTCGAAACCTATCTCGCATTGTTTTCGTAAATTTCAATTAGGAGAGTTCGGGCGATTTCGCGAAATTCGTTTTTCAATGCGGTGGGTGTTAATGATACAAAGTTTAAATGATATAAAAAGTTGAAATTATACTTTAAGACTACTTGGCTACTTAAAGAAAAAACACCACAAAACAGAGTAAACGTTCCAAAGAGTTCGAAAATAAAATCACCAACAAACTATACAACGAACATCGTCAAAAGGAGTATTCAAGTGTTCAGGAAGAAAGCAGTATTCAAGCTCAAGAAAACCTGCATGCGGAAGTAGGAACACTACGGTGAGGAGTTTATACAGAGGTTTATTAGCAAGCAGATGTTACTATAATTCTACAGGGTAACTGATCAACACCGTTAAAAAAATATATATTAGGAAAAAAATAATAGAAAAAACAATATATAAAGGGTGATTTTTTAGCTGGTTTGGTTTTGGCAACACTGGTTTTGACAGCTGACGTGTATTTAGTACCTTGTGTCACTGTCAAACAGCTTCAGTTTGGTTTGCAATTTAACCATGGATCGTCTTACAAATGAACAACGCTTGCAAATTATTGAATTTTACTATCAAAATTCGTGCTCGGTTCGAAATGTTCATCGCGCGCTGCTTCCATTTTATGGTCGGCATTCTCGGTGAACAGTTAATTTCACGTTTCGGGCCGGTCAATTGGCCGCCTAGATCGTGCGATTTGACACCATTAGATTATTTTTTGTGGGGGTATGTCAAGGCTTATGTCTATAGGGACAAGCCCGCTTCGATTGACGCACTGGAAGCCAACATCCATGCATTCATTCGTGAGATACCGGCCGATGTGTGTGAAAGAGTATGCCAAAATTGGACTCAGCGGATGGGCTACCTGAGACGCAGCCGCGCTCAACATTTGCATGAAATTATCTTGAAACATTAAATTGCGATCTATAACTATCGATTCAAATAAATATTTCATTAATTTTTTCGAATTTTTTGTGTTTTTTTTTTTAAAAAAGTTCTCAACCTCTTAAAAAATCACCCGTTATTAGGAAAAAAATATAGAAAAAAACAAAGAAATTCCAGCTTGTGTAGGCACAGCTAAAAAATTAATAAAACTGTAGAAATTGTCTTGGAATAAGAAGCCATTAGCGGTTTTATCACTTAATTTACACTCTTCAGCTCCATTTAATGTATTTATTATTATTCGTCGTGCTTTCTTAGGTGCCTCAAAGGATCTCAGTTCGATCTATGTATTAAAAGTTTCAGAAATCAATTTTAGTGCCTGCGAAATCAAGTGCTTCGTGGAGAACTCTGAGTTTTCCAATTATCAATTATCATCCGTACACAATTTCAACAATGTATCACTTGAGGATTTCATTAATAATTCCATTTCTTCCCATAAAAAACCTCACACTAACTGTTGTATTTCCATTTTTTGTTGTTTTTTACTTAAATGAGCACATTTTTTTTAATAAAATTATACAACCGTTGCACAACACAAATAAAGCTTTCGTGTTAATCAATGAAAAAAAAAGAACTCTTTGCAAACATAACAAAAAAATTTGACATTCCAGGATAAACCTCCACACAGTGATGAAGCACCGCAAAAACTTAAGCCAATCATTGTGACTGAAAGTAAAATAATATCGCTGAAAAGGAAACAAGCCGACAATGAAGCGGCAAAGAGATCTGAGTCGCACAGCCACGGCAATAGCAACAGCAGTGGTAACAGTAGGAATTCGTCAAAATCAATACCAACGGCAAAGATACTGCCCGAGACGAAAAGAACTTTTTCCGATCACTTGTCAGCTGGCTATGGCGGAAGTGGCAGTACGCCAACACCATCGACTACAACGGCCGTCATCAAGCCAGTAATGAAGAAGCCGCCAACGCCAAGCTCTCAGCAAATAGTCGCAAAGCCAGCCAAACTGCATGACACACCGTCAGAGGATGAGCTTGATTATGAGGTTGAGCTGTCGCTGGAGGAGGATCGCCTTCTTGCCGATACACCATCCCCGCCGTCATCCCCTCGTCCTCTGTCTCCGAAGCCGTCTTCGGCGAGTAAAAACTCGAAAGCCTTTAGTACATCCAATCGAAGGGTTGTGTTGAAGTCGTCGTTATCGCCGCCAGCCACCTCGTCGAGCGACCGAAGATCCGAGGAGCGTCGTGGCTCAGGAGGACGTGGCAGATCCAGGAACAAAGACTCCAACGATGAGAACTACCGCAAAGGCATTTTCGACAGGCTCGACAGGAAGATCGGCGTCAGTGAACCAGGCAAACGGAGAATCCAACGCATCGTCATGAAGAACGCATCCGGGGACTAAGAAAACGCACGCGCTAAGAAAATGGTTTGATTACATTTGATGTTTGTTATAATTTTCATCCCGAGGCGAGAGTAAACCTCACGACTCGCACATAAATATCTCTATTGTATCTACTTACAATGCTAATATCTTTATATATAGTTAAACCTCCCAACTGGATCCCGATCGATTTTTTTTTTCTATTTTATTTTCCTGTTAACGATAAGACATTTGATATTTTTTGCATATTTTCTGTAATATTTGTTTGCACTAGTTTAAATGTTTAAACAAAATAGGAATTTTCCAATTATTGTTTGTAATGCTCTACATACAAATCGATAGACATGTATATTTTTTTTCTGGTCCTACATTCTACTACACTTGACTAAAGACACATAATAATTCTGACGAAAATTCCCACTCTATTTTTTTTTTTGCAGACGTGTGTAATACAAAAGTTTAATGAATAGTGTTTTATTTATTATTATCTACTTTTTTTTTCCTATGAATTCCCCATTTAAGTTCTACCTTTTTTCTATATTTTTATTTTCTTTTGCCCTCCTTTTAATTGTATAGCGAGATAAAAAAAGGGAAAAAAATCAAGATTAAGTTTAGACGAATTGAAAAAAATGTTTCGTGTTTGTTACCAAAAGAATGTTTTCATTTTCATACATATATACAGACAAACAAATCGTTTTTTTTTAGTTTGTAAGTTTTATAGTTCTAGAAACTAGTTTTTAAGTTAACAGTTTACCCCACCCACAACAAAAAAAATAATAATAAAAATAAAATATATTGACTTTGCTGAAAAATATAAATTTTAATATATTTATCAGCATAAAACTTTGTTTTTCTTTTCTTCATTTTTTTAAATTTAATTTGACCACCAATTCGATTAAAGAAAAAACTTACTTTGTGTGGGATAGAAAAAACATAAAATATTTCGTTGTACTGTCTGTATTTGTAAAGTAAAAACATATATTTTTTAATTATATGAGCAAACTAGTAAGCCATTGATACTATAGCTTAACCATAGATCTCCTGAGAGACAGAACAATATGAAATCTGCATTTTTAGCTACTTAATATAGAAGGACACAAACGGCATACATAGAAGTTATAAAACGAAATAGATTTAAACAACTAATAATCCTTAATTTGTAAAACAGTAGTGGAGTAGTTGGGTTTTTTTCTGGGACAAACGACTCTGTTTGAAGTTCTGAAGTCAAACTGACGTCAAACAATTTTATTTTATTATTACAGACATTTATTTCCAATCGACTACCCTCAGACTTGTCTAGACTTGGACTTAACATTCAACTAACTCCTTACTAGCCCCGCAACCACATACGACTAGGATATACATTAATTTGGCCTTACACTTTATGTTTGTATGTAAAACACTTAGACTTAGCACATTATGCGCAGATGTAATCCCATTAATCAACTCTGTTAAAATTTATTATAAAGCTTTAGTCGACAAAATCTTGTACTGGACCCATGCTCCAGAGCTAAACTAAATATAAATCTGGCGCATCAAAATATAAATAATAAAGTTCTCTTTAAAAAAAAAAATGCTTCGCTCTATGTAAAATGTATTTTTAAATATAAATATTTTTGAAACACAAAAAAAACAGGCAAATAAAGTCAAATCAGCAAACCGATTATGTAAACATATTTAGCCCCTCTTCAAATAAAAATTCTTTTGTTACTTTATACTTTATTTTTTTCTTCTTAAATTTAAGTTAGCCATAAAAAAAAATTAAAAATTGTAGTAAAAAATCAATAAGAACAACAAAAAATAAATATTTATGCAAACAAAATAAAATCTATACATTTATTATTAATTTAGTGAATTACTTGTAGGATTCTTATTCTGTGTGTGCGTGTTTATATATACTTCTCTACATCTTTGTTTATTAACATAACGAAAAACAAAAACTATTTAAATACAAGTTAATTCGATAAATTTAAATATAAAAAATAAAACTTTAGTGTAATTAAGATATAAAACAACAACAAATATATATATTCTACCGATATAAACAAAACAAAACAACCGATATGTGATATTTTTTCATCGTATACTATTTAGAACAAAAATCTTATTTTTTTCTACCTATTTCTACATAGCCATAAAAAAATAATCGAAACCGTATATGTTCATATATACAAAACATATTTATTAATTGATGATTATTGTGATTAGTGTGTGAATGAAGTTGATTGGGATGCTTTAGGTGTCTCAATATTATTTGTTGTATAGTTTTTTTTATAATAATTCTTTCTTAGTTTTAATTGATTTATTTTTATTTTATGTATCAACACCTTCTTGATTTTAGTAACAATCTAAATTTTTTATTTATTTATTTAATTTTCCTGTTCCAATATTTTATTTTTTCTGTTGGTTCAACAGAGTTTTTTTTTATTCCAGATGACTTGTTAACATAATAACAAGGGAAAAGAGAGTACCTTTTTGAGTACTCAATTAAAAAAACAAAAAATAGTGGTTTTTAAAAAGACATGAATAAAAGACAATTTTTTATTACACGAAATTCTTATGGTGTTTTATTGTTAGATTTTTTTCTGAGGCTTTTCGTATTTTCACGCTTATATCGATCCTTAGAATAGGGTGGGATCTAGCCTTTCGAGTTACGAGTCTAAGCTCTTTTTATTTGCCAAGAGAAGACGTTTATCGGCAGTTCTTTGTCATGTGTTACAGGATCGTCTCGTTTGCATCCAAAAAATTAAAATATGTTTTATAATATTAAAAACAACAGTTTAATGTAAATTTGAGTTGCTTGTATGATTTATAAAGCCAGTTACTTAAAGGTTTACGAAAATCTTCAAGTGATTTGCTTTTTTACTCAAGATCATCTCAATTATCGTCAATCTATCTATACGTAATGTTGTTAACAGCTTGCATACTACCTCATTTCGAGACCAAGTTCCATAATTTTATTTCCATTGTAAGGAGCTAGAGAGCATCCCGGTAAGGTATTGGACCGTATCGTCGATCTCTTGACATGTTTAGAAATCTGTGAAACACGGAAGCTGCGTTTTATACTTCCTTGAATAGCTGCATGCAAGACTGCCTGCAAGAAAGTTTTCCTTACCTTGTTCGTCAAGTCATCTGTTCTTATTTATGATCCAGGGTGCCTTAATAAGAGTTAGATCCAGTTCGAGGAATAACCTCAGCAACTTTACTGTGACGGAGGTTGATTTGCACTACCTCCATCGTTTCTCTGGCTTAACCACAGCATCAGTTGCCTAAGCGTCTTCAGCAGTTACCTCGCTAGCCGCAAAAAAAAAAACAACAGCTCGACGGTTAAGCAATATCTTGAGATACCCGGGCATGACGTCGAAGGCGACAATATATCCTCTGGTACCGTGTTTCGGTGTTTCGGCTGACAATTTCTCAGATTCCTGCATCGGAAACTGGGGGTTCTGTGCTTGTAACACGCGAAGGATGTCAATCTCTTCTTTGCTCCGTTTGGTATAGGTAGACGGCTTTAAGTACCGCATCATCACATAGCTCTAGCCTTCTCTTCCTGCCACACTCTATCTACACTGTACTGCACGGTTTCTTGGAGTTATAGGGGATTCCTCTCCACCTCCCTGTACTGGACTCCGCAAGATTGGGCTCTATACTTCGGCGTCCTTAAGCGTCCCGGCAGGACCGCGTTCAATTTTCGGCCAACACGTCCCTTCTCCGCCTTTTGACATTTCCTTTGTAAAAATACGCTTGGGTCTTAATTTTTTGGGTGCGAAATATGGAGGTGGTAATCTTTATTATATACCGGTGTCTTGGCTACTAGCATTCACGAGTCACATACCCGTAGCAATCGTTGTCAGGATGTGCCTTCATTCTAATACACCACGCACTCCTCAACTTTTTGATTTGCTGCACCTTTTCTGGCAAAAGACCTTCTGTTGGCTTCGAGGGATGTCCTTGTAGTGGCACCGTCCCTCGGTCTTCCAAATATGCCTTGTTTGCCGATCGCGTCCTTAGAAGACAGCGCAGCCTTAGGCCTTTTAGCAACGTTGCTGTTGTCTCTCTGAGGATACAGTCGAACCTGTCCAAATAGGAATCAGAAAATTTGAAAACTGGCGGTCAGCTGGTTTTGACAGCGATTGATCGTGAGCTGACACAAAAAAATTGTGATGATTCATAAGCGTCCGGAGGGGGTGGGGGTAGGGGGTTTTTTGTGCAAGACGGCGCACTTGCCCCACTTGGCTCGGTGCGACTCATCATCAAACATCAAACATATTTGTTTTGCTAGAAAGTTCTAAAAAATGCGACTGTTTGATTGTATTTATTTTTTGTCTGACTCCATGGCTTGCAAAAAGGACAAATTTGAAAGAAAATTGATTTTTATTCACAAGAAATGTCGTGAAAAGCTATAGTCAGACTTGCCAGGTTTTGATATGAACACGACTTAAACGATTCGGTAGATTCCATCAGGACCAGGTGATATTTGATCAGTCACCACTCTGGATGCAATAAACCAGTTTAGCCGCGTTTTGTTCGTTGGTTCGAGAGTGGGCACCGTTGCCGTTGCCGGTACCACTGACTAGCACGTGGTGATCTGATTTCCCGGAAAGAGGGTCTCTAGAGGAAGACTGAAGGCCTCCCCCTAAATTTAAGTCTAGGAACCATCAGGTTTACAATTGAATTTCATAAGCCTACTAGTTTCACTTTAGCCGCGTTGTCGTAAGGAACTTGTTTATGTTTCTGTTTTACGTTGCTTGTGACAACGCGGCTTTAGAGAATTGCCCTCCTCATTTTTTGACTTGCGAATAAGTCCCTTAAGATTCTTTGGCTTCGATCGGTATAGATTACAGTCTTTTCTACTAAATTGGGTGTTAACGACCGGTTTAGGAGCTTCCTGGTCTCTTTACGACGTTCTGCAATTCGGCATTCCACCAAGGTACCTGTTTTCTGCTAGGGTTTTTTACTACCACGGGTTAAGGACGCTTTTCAGATGTTGAACAGACATCTCTACCCTTGTCTTCATCTTAGTTTGAGCGAAACTTGAACAGAGTTGCCAAGCTCCTCTCTAAACGGTGCCTTATTCGTTTTTCTTAGATTTCTTCTCTCTTGCAAAGGTAAAACTTCACAACGGATTTAAAATTCGATGTATCTGTGATCCGACAGCTTGCATTCTGATGCACGCATCAAAAGGACGGGATATGGCGTCGTTTATCGGAACACAGCTTCTGAACTTCCCATTTACAAAGACTGAATCAATGGCTCTCAGAAGGGTCCCATTCAGAGCATAGTCCTCCAAAACTCTGCAGCGTTCTGGTCGTAAGCCTTTTTCAAATCTACAAACACGCGTAGACTGGTTCGGCATAATCTCAAGCCTTGTTGAGTAAAAATCTGCTCAGTTGTGCAGAGGACAGGCCGAAAGCCACTATGCTCTTCACCTAACAATGGCTCGATTACAGAACTGAAACTTGTTTCCTAACCTTCGCGAATACTTTTTCTTTATAACTCTTGTCCCCTTTTTTGAAAATGAGCCTAGAACTTTTGTTTGCCAATTGCTTGGTGCTTTTCCGCTATCATTAGCCATCTTTACGATGCGTGTTAGCCATTTTACATTTTTTCACTCATTGCCTTAAACATTTTTGGCGGGATTTTATCAACTTCAACAGATTTACCAATTTCTGCGATTTTAACGCGACTTTGTCTACATCTACTGTGGGATGATTATCCGCCTTATGGGTTAAACATGGGGCAGATTCTGTAAAATGCGAAAAGAATGCGAACGTTCGTCTTTCAAAAACGAAAGAATATAAGCGAAATCGAATATTCGAATCATTTAACTGATTTCGTTTTCTTTTATCGTTTCGCAAATGTTTGAAAAGCTTCAAAACCCTAAAACTTGCCAAGCCATTGTCAGTTATGTTTCAAAATTCAAGTCTCGTCAGTTTGACTTAGTTTTATTGGTCAGTTTTTGTTTACTTTTTCACCCAGTTGACAATGTTTTTTCCCGCCTTTGTTTTATTGGTCATTTTATATTTATTTTTTCAGCCAGTTGACAAGTAAATCAAAGCCGGGTGATTGAAAGCTGGCTTTCTTGCAGGTCTCCACATATTCCTCTATTTACCGATATTATCTGCTTTACATTTAACACCTTTAATCTTCTTCTTGAGCTATTGGGTAAGTGCAGTCTGTAAGCAGAAATTACATTCCGTAGATCGGACAAAATTTAAACTCTCTAGCTCAAAATTTAACCCTTGAAAACATGTAAAACATGGACGGACGGACGGATAGAGCTTATTTATATCGATCATATGCCCTTAAGGTCTTGGGGGTCTAGCACTATTATTTTACAGTGTTAAAAACTACGTGACAAACTTAATATACTCCCACGGAATGGGGTATTAGATGAGAGGACTCAAATCAAAACGCCTGAACAGAACGTGTTTCTACAATAAACAGTGAAATATGTTAAAACTCTTCTTTGACACTTTATTTAAGTTATCTTGTACATTTTTTTAACAGTAAAACATTGCAATTTGCGTATAAAAGTCAAACTCTTCAAAGAAGCGCGTCCAATAAAAAAAAACATCAAAGGAATAGCTTTCGTTTATTTCCTTTCGCACAGACGAAAATTTCTTTCGTTTCGTTTTTTGAGTTATGCGAATCAAACTTTTCGTTCAAACGAAAACGTTGTTTTGTTTTCGCTTACAGAATCTGCCCCCAGATCCGAAAAATGCTCACTCCATCTACGTAAGGCATCGCTCTCACTTTAAAAGAAGTGATTGGATTTAACCCCTTTTACGAAATTCAGCTTCTTTCTTTTGAGACGGTTGAAAAGAAGGCTTTCCAAAAAAAGCTGCAAAAAGTGTTGTTGTTGTCTGCGATGAGAACTTCGTCGGATAAACTTCGACCTTTGGCGGAAGTGATGAATACCTCATTTAATTCAATTAAAACAAACTCAATTTCGTGTTTTAAAAAAATATTATGCATGCACATTTTTATTTTTGTGAATCCGCCCTGTGTGACACCAGATCACAGCCCTCCATAAAAACAAAACAAATCTAGCACATAATACTGCACCTAATTCTATTCACATATCCTAAGGATGGAAAAGCCACAGAATTTGTACCTCATCCACAACGGTATTAGCATTTTTTTCTTTCTAAAATAAGTACAAAGTATTGATTCGATCCGAACTTAAACAAAACTTCTTAAATAGGTTTGCATATAAAGCTAGAAATCTAAAGATGAAAACGTTTCGCTTATTAAAATCTAGAGTTCTTATGCGACATTGGGTGTTGGCGGGGCTGCCACTGCTTCTGGTTCGGCACTGGCGCTAGGACGGACTATCGCTGGAGCTTTATCATTGTTGTTTAAGTCAGTTTTCTGCTCAGCGTTAACGGTGCTAACAGCGGGTGACTCGGCTGTCGGTGTTGGTGGGGTGACAATAGTTTCTGGTAAAGCTTGGCTTGACTCTATCACTTCTGTTGCTTTGGGAGTAGCTTGCGCTGCAGATTCTGTTGTTGGCTTGGAAGTCTCCCCAGCAGCAGGCATCGCTGGTGCTTGTACTTTTGGTGCTTCGGTTGGTTCTTTGGGCTCTTCGACTTTGGTTGCGGGTTTAGCTTGATCACCCTGTATCTCAATTGTTGGTACTGCTTTTCTTGCAACTGGCTTGATTATTTCTGTTTTTGTAGCTGCATCTTTGGTTTTTTGCTTTTGAGGTGTGGGCGATGGACTTGGTGTCATTTTTCTTTGATCCATCATAACGGAAGTAGCTTGTGGGGCCGGACTGACACTCCTTCGTATTTCCTCCTGCTTTTGCTCAAGAATTTGGCGAATTTCTTTGATGGGTTTTAGCAAAAACACGGGCACATCGTCGTCGCGTCGCTGGAACAGAACTTCTCCCTCGAAGTCGATAAGTTTGTGCTTACGGGCTCGCAGTAAGATTCCAACAACCTTATCCGAAATGTATGTGTATATCTGTGAAGGGAATTTTATAAGTCTCGATAATCGTCATGTTTAAAAATAGGGAATCTTACGTTGAAAAGTTCGCCAAATGGAATGACCTTCATTGTGGGTTCGTCCTTTACATTGTATCCTTCCGAGTCAATTATTTGGCATAGCTCCAGCATTTCTTTTAAGACATGAATGTTGGCCTTCTGACCACGCATTTCTGTTAAGCTTCCAGCTAAAGGCCTATAAAATCAAAAGGAGTTTGCTTGGTAAAAAGGACAAACAATTCGATTTTAGGTATACTCACTTTCCATATTCTCCCTTGTTAAATGTGGGCTTTGGTAGACCCCCTGTCTGGGAAAAAGGGTTTAAATGCTGTGACTCTTGGTGCTTCGATACAGCATTGTTAAACATTGCGACCTTGGATGAGAGTGGAGACTCCTGCAAGGAATTAAATAAAGGAGACAACTGATTAATAGAGCAAAACAATGTGAGGAAAACTTACATGAGGATCAGGGTTTGGGTCGCTATTTTCAGATTGGTGCATTTTTTTTAAGGTTAACAGAGAATTTTTAAGTTGAGAACCGAAAAAGATTGTGTATTGATTGTTTTTTTTGAATTTTCAAGTTGACACTAGGGGGCTTTGATATTTTCAGGAGGAACTACTGGTAGGGTTATTTTTTCTTATTGTACAGTCAGTAGGTAGATCCTACTTGATTCATTTATGGCCCAGCCAACAGAGCCTTGACTTTGTGCTAAAACTCATTCTTAAACAAGAAATTATTGTTCAAACTATTCCTAGTTCTGGGTTCAAAAATAGTCAGCTTTGCATAAACGCTGCGCTGTTAGAACAACTTGCCAGAAGACATTAGCCTATGCATCTTAAAACTAGATGAGTCACAAAAGCATTAGCAATTTTGGCACCAAAACGGACATCATAAAACGCAATTTCGACACTTGTTCCCTTGCAAAAAAAAATCCTTCCTTTCGCTTTGGGACATTAAATGACGAAAAAAAATTACACTGCACATATATAAGGCTCAAAAAATTTTAATTTAAAGATTGGTAGCCAAAATGTTCTTCGACTGTCGGTAGATACACGGATCTTGTGGCGCATGTTAGGAATAATTGATTTGAAAATTTGTACCAACATTTTCTTTCACTTTTCGGTTAATTAATTTAAATTTAGCAACACACGTGTGCGGTGAGGACGTAAAGGGGTTTTATATCGGCAAAACTTTTAGTATTATTTGGGTGTTGTTTTATTTAATTAATTTTGGTCTTGAAGAAAAAATTGTTTCTAGTCTCGCCTGCATGTCTGTTTCTTGGGGCTATATTACATACGATTTTGCAAAATATATTTACATTTATTTCTCAAAAGAAGAAATTTTTTGCAATATTATTTCAAATTCGATTATGTTTTATTTTTTTTTTTTGACGAAATTCAAGAAGCAATGATCAGACCATGTTGAATATAGAACTTCTATCGAAGTAATATGATCTTGTCCCTTTTTTACGTTAAGTACGATCGTGAAGGAGTACCTCAGGGTTCAACTTTTAGGCCTTCTAGTTTTTTGTTTGCACAAATCACCTTTTTAAGAGGTTTTTAAGGCTCACTATTTCCTGCAATCAAACTCTTGACTTGATCAGAAAGTGATCTTAATTCTGTGGCCCAACTGCGGAGACTGCTACATGCTACAGCGCCGTTAGGTGTAGAGTTTTACAAAAAAATTCCGAGCTTAGTATGTGAGCGAGCGTCTGTCGAGGCTGTGCTCGCCAAGTTTAGCCTCTGACAGGTGAAAGGCTAAACTTGGCGGCCTTTTATGCAGAGGAGAAAGATACCGACACCAGAGATATATTCTACGAGCTCTAGTGACGGCGCCAAGATTGCCCTAGGTGATTTCATTCCAAACTTGAAATTGAGGCCATCGTCGGTCCCACCATTGCCATTAGAAAGTACATCCTAAACGGCTCGACCTCCGCTACGGGCTTAGGCTTATCGAATTTACTGCGGTGCGACACGTTGTGGAAGCTTGCACATATTTCCCGCAACTTAGATCGACAAAAGGCCATTAAGATCTCCCGATCAATCAACCATCACTGTGGTCGATGCCGTCTTTGACCGTGTTTTCAAACTGGATGCAGTATCAGGGATGTGCTAGCCTTCAGAGGGATCCACATTGACTCGAATCACTACTGAGTTGTAGCCAAGGTACAGCTGATAATATCCCGACCGAATAAATAAAAAAACTCTGAGCACCCAAGTTTGACGACGAAAGGCTACAATTGCAAGAGATCGCCAGGTCCGTCAGGACGTCGAAAGGCTACAATTGCAAGAGATCGCCAGGTCCTTCTCCAACCGATCGGGCCGTCAAAACCTTTTGCGAAGTCCTGTTCAGCCATCATTAAGTGTTAAAAGTCCCTAGCAACATTTCCAAAATACCAATAAAACTGCTTGCTCGGTTGTGCTGGGTTTCAGACGGCCGCAACGAAACCCCTGGTTTGACAAGGCAAGTTTTGCCCCTAATTTGAATGCTAACAAGCACCTCAAGCTATACAGGAAGCACATAAAGCGGCTCTGCATAAAAGGACTAGAGCTGCTCGCGAGCTCCGCAATCTGAGGTGGAGAAAAAAACACCGGCTTCTCAAAAAAAAGCACGAGAAGCGCGAAATTGAAGGTATAGAAAAATCCTACAACAGGAATGAAGCTCCAACATTTTACTAAAGGGCTGAAAGGATCTGCCAAGGGTATAAAGTTAGAACTAAAGCCGGTAGGGACGATCAAGCGAACATAGTAGTAAATTCTCATTTGGTGCCAAGGATTCGAAAAAACATTTCTACAGACTGTATTACGGCGAACGCCAACCGAATCCCGCTGTCAGTCAAAATAAACCATGATAAGCGAAGAAGACACCGATCAAAAACGACACCGCGCACCCGACAAAAGTGATGTCTAAGCTTCTGTGACAAAAGAAAAAACAAAAGAAATCTGGCGAGTTGACGGCCAAACTGCTAAACTTTTCAAATTTCCTGACGTTGATCTGGTTAGGAGCATGCACCAGCTCACCTGCAAGATATGGTCAGAGGAAAGTGGGTTGAACCGGGTAAAAACTCTGCCGGAGTCAAAACTATTTTTGCAAAATCCTGCTTTCAAAATTCTGTTTTACAAAATTCGAGCTTTGACAAAAATAGTTTGGCGGGCGTATCTTTTTTTACCTTTGCTTTGCTTTAAAAAAGTCAAAAGTTTGCTGAACTTTTTTTTGAAAGCTGAAAAAAACTTTTATTATTAAAGTCAGAATTTCGAAAATCTGAATTTTGAAAGCAGATTTTTTCGATAAAGCAGAATTTTGAAAGCTCATGCCCGATGAATTGAACCTCAGAATTGTATGCCCTACCTTAGAGCATCCAAGACCTTTTTTCCTGTATTGCCTGATTGCCAAAAGCCGTTTGTCAACAGTCTGACAGGTCCATATCAGTGTGGCTTAAGCCGCGTTGTCACAAGCAACGTAAATCAGGAACAGTAACAGAATTTTTTTATTTTCTTTAAGAATTTCTTTAACGCCAGGAAAGTCCACCACTGATCAAATATTCAGACTACGGCAGATCTGGCAAAAAACCCGCAATTTCTAGGTCAACACTCACCACCTTTTCTTTGATACCGCTGTGACAGCAGGGCAATGTCAGAGCATCCAAAATCTTTTTTCCTGTATTGCCTGATTGCCAAAAGGAGTTTGTCAACAGTCTGACAGATCCATATCAGTGTGGCTTAAGTCGCGTTGTCACAAGCAACGTAAATCAGGAACAGAAACAGAATTTTTTTAATTTCTTTAAGAATTTCTTTAACGCCAGGAAAGTCCTCCACTGATCAAATATTCAAACTACGGCAGATCTGGCAAAAAACCCGCAATTTCTAGGTCGACACTCACCACCTTTTCTTTAATACCACTGTGACAGCAGGGCAATCTTTTAGTTTTGGCATTACTTTCCAAACTCCGCAATTTTAGCAGCTTAATCATGGTAAGCTCATGCTGTTCCGTGCCTACAGCGCTGGCTGCCAAAACGAAAAAAAAAACGTTTGTGTTTCATGATCCTGCAACCTTTACTCTTACCTGTACAGAGTACAGGCCTCTCCAGGCGGTTAGGTGTAGAGTGAAATTGAAATACTAGTGGACCAAATGTCAAAAGAAAAAATCGCTTGTGGCTCACCAGCAGCGTATGATCCTGCAACTTTTACCCTTCACGGGGACTGCCGTAAACATTTGAGCTACGGTTGACTCGGTTAAATCTTTGTCCTAATTAGACCACCTCTCCACGTATGCTGAATATTGGTGACTATTGGCTAAGTTTGCCGTTACAGTAAGTAAGTAACGACAGTCAGCCAGTCCCATGTTCAAAAACCTCAGAAAAAAAATATTATATTGCCTTTTAAACACATTTTCACGGAATTTTCGTGGAACCAGTTTGCAGACCAATCACCTAACCTGTCATTTGCATACAATTATGTTCAATTTTCTGTTGTTAGTTCAAGGACTATACACATGAGCGCGAATGAACGAATTGCGAAATAGTTAGCTAAGGCAGTTGGCATTCTAAGCTAAACGGTAGCGTAGGCTCTGCGACATCTTAATATTCGTACCAGTTGGGGTTCATGGTCAGAGCATTTAAAGGGTTGAGGTCGTATCCTCCACTTGGGTCTGATTGCAAATTTGGTTTTATATATTTTACAACTCAAAAAAAAAAACTTTTTCCCAAAATGTCACCTACACTTCCCGCAAGACTTTAAAAAAAATTGAGAAATATAAAATTTCCAGTCACCAACACGACTCGTCATTTTTATATATAACTGTCGTAAAAATGCACTTGCATGGAGCAGTTATTAAATATTAAAATAGATTTAATCCAAAATTCAGTCAACCCAGTCTTTTGTAGATAATTTTATTTACTGTACCTTAAAAGCCTCATTAAATAAAACTGCAAGCGACACCTCTTTGCCTTCATAGCTTTTATTATGCATAACTGTGAGTTAATTAAACCCACCATTGATCACTGTCACAGATAAGTAAGTCTGAAACAGAAGACTTGCTCATATCATTTATTCTTTAGAAACCCAAAAGGGAAAGTGAAGAAAAATGCAAAATGCTAATGAACAAAAAAATTAACATTTTTTACATTGTAAGCTAATAAAAAAATTGTCTTGAACTAATTAAGAGTTCAGAGGGGATTAGATTTTAATCTCCAGCTGTGAAATAATTGCTATAAAATGCAAAAAGCAGATACACGAGTAAGGCAAAAACGAAACCCACCACGTTAAGGAAAAGACGAAAAATGATCTTGTCAAAGAAACAGGTAGGCAGTTTGCTAACAATGGTTGAGAACAAGATATCAGCTGTTTTAGTTCCCAGAAAATTTATTTACCGGAGCAGGAACAGTGGAAGTTATATGAAGACGAAATTAAGAGCTGAACGTTAAAGAAAGACGCTTTTTATAATTTTAAGAAGAATTAGCAGGTGATCTTGGAAAAAGATCACCTGCTCACCTTCAATCCTATTCGTGATTGAAGGTAAAATAATAGATAAATATGAAAAGGAATGACTCACAACAATGTCAAAACTTTAGATTTTGAGTTCTTAGGCGCATAAATCTAAATTTTTTCTAAATTGACTCACCTAAAAAAATATAAGTTGGTAAAGGATTTCTTGCAACTTAAAAAAATACACACTCATAAATTATGCTTGTCCAAAAAATTTACGAGCGAGTGTGTTTCCAGGCGATTGCTTGCCAAAAGAAGCAAAAGTACTTGCTTGGAGCAAAAACGTGTTCCTCTGATTCTTCTCAAACACCAAAGTGTTTTCAGCGATAGCGACTTGCTACAGTTAAGCGAAAAAGAATTATGGGTTTTTTGGTAATACAGTTGGCTTAATGGAATAAGCAGCTGTTTTTAAGAGCCCACTATTCTTTTTTCTTTGAAACATTTATTTTGTTTGAAAAAAGCAAAAAAGTGGTTGTCGACAACATTTTTAACAATACTATTTTCTTTTCAAATATTTGTTGGTGGTAGAAAAAGTTTTTTTTTTATGGAAAAAGGTAAACATTTTTATCGCAAGTCAAATATACTGGTATTTCTGGGAAGTACTTTGCAAACAATTCTTTCTTTTGAGTGTAGACGTAACTTATGAGTACCTACCGACGTTTTCAAAATCAGTTTCTTGAGAACAGTAAAGAAGGTGCTTCTCTCCTGTTACTCATGTTGGCTTGGCAAGGGATCACCACCTCAGGGGTGGAACGTCGAGGCCTCGCTCTGTTGCCACTTGAAATTCCACAAACAAATGCATCTCCAATAAAGGATTAAGAACCATAAAGGATAAAAAACTCAGTACATACGTCAACAACAGGATAACCATCTTTTGCAAAACGTTGTGAATCATAGGCTTTGGCAATCGAAAATAATCTAAGGCCAAAATGATTGGACTGCCGCAAGAGCCGTTTTTACAAGCGGTGCAGATAAAATCGATTTATTGGTCGATCACAACGAGGTGATTGTGCGCGGCTGACAGAGGATACCTGACAGTGGATCAACGATCGAAAATATTGCTATCCATTAAAGCAGTTCTTTCGAGAACCAGCACAAACGAGCTCGAGGTCTGTATCACGTTTATTGAGAAAAAATACAGCTGGAAGCGCAGCACGACAAGTGAATTCACATCAATGCTCTTGTTGAAGAAGCGGGAGGTGCGACTGGAAGTTGTAGCTAGACTGTTCAGCAGAAACAAAAAAGAGCTGACAGAAAGAGCTGTAGCTGTATTCAACATCCGTTGTCTTAGACTGACCTCTGCTAGTTTTCGATAAGGACCAGGCCCTCTTGAATGAAAGGAGCATTTCGCATCGGCACTGATCCATGTTTTTTCTCAGTTAAGTGATTGATCCCAAGTAAATGAGTAATGAGGTTTCGGAAGTAAGAATTTTCCGAACACACATAAAAGCACCCAGTAAGGATGAGTGATCGGCAATCAATTCGTTGAAAAAATAAAAGTCTGTAAGGCAGCACGGAACTTTGCAGCCCTTTATAATAAACTTTGGAGAGGTTGTTACTGCGTGCTACTTGCAGTAACTAAGGTGTCTAGGTCTAAAATTCTAAAGTCTAAATATCTAAGACGCTTTGAAACTCAATCTTAAATGCACGATTTATGCAGAGCAAGTAAGGTTCCGTAGTTGATCTTCCTGTGGTGATTACATAAAGACCCTCTGTATTATTTTTTGTACAGTTTGTTGATTCAGCTCACCACTTCACCTGCTCCTTACAGATTTCAAGAATGCTTTTGACCGCTTAAATGCGGAGTTGTAGGAGGGGGTCTACATATATTCTGCTAAGCGAAACAAATGGGTATTTCAACAGGACCTCCCAAGTTTGACAGTCGATAGTGGCCAAAGTATTGAAGCTAAGCATGTAAAATTGGCTGTAATTTATTCAGTCTGATATGCCGAGTCAACATGCTTTTGTTTTTTTTTAAATTTAAAGACAGAAACCTCTTAATGAAGAACCCTATATAATCAAAACTTGAACTAACTAATTCAATGAAGCACTTTCTTGGTCCGGGGTGGACCTGGGTCTTAACCAACACGCTGTTTTCAGACTCTAGCTAACTTTTGTTTTGCACGCGAAGATGGCTGAGGTCCCCTTTCCGGGACCATAGAGGTAAACTGAGTTGAATTGGAAATCAATGCCATAAAAAGTAAAATTATCACCACGATAAAAAATCTATCAACAATGGAAATCCAGTGAGGACCATAAGAGACATTCAAAAACTTCAACTATCTTGGTAGTATAGTGTCTGCTCATGATGCAACCGAACGTGACATTGCCAACTGGATTGACAAAGCTAAAGGCCTCAGCGCTGCGTCTGCCACGTTGAAGTGCACAACTGATAACTAAGTTAAATACACACGTTCACTTATAAGATTTTTATTAAAAAAAATATTACACCAAATATGAGTCATCAGCATTTATGCAGGTCTTTCCGAAAAATGTCCAATTTTTTCCCCCAACATCTATACTTAAGTCTGTCATACTTAATGAAATGTCAGTTTGTGTAACATCTCACAAGCTTCTCAGTGAGATGCTCAGAAGATCTAAAGTAAAGCAGGATTCACAAACAAGCTTTGGCTTGACGTTTACGAGTTTAAGTATTCGATTTCAATGTGTCCAATGCAGTGTAGGTAGGTTTCAACGTTTCATTCGGCAATGGTAAAGAAAAAACGTAGGTACAGTGTTACGTAACGTAACTCCAAAGCGAAGCTATAATTCAAATGTACTGAACATTTACTTCGCCTGATGCAAAAGGGAATTGAAAACCAAAATTTACAAAAAAAAAATATTTTTTGGGAAATTTAACTACAAAGCAGATTCAAAGAGTGGTAACGGGATTAAGACGAAGCCACAGATCGTTAACGAATCTAGCTTAATGGCTATTTACATCGGGAACTGGAACTGTACCTTAAGAGAAACTTAACTATTTCGACTGATGCGATGTCTTGAAAGCATTTTCATAGAATATGACACTTAACTCTGCTGTTAAAATTGCAGGCAGTCAAAACAACCGAGGCTAATATTCCAAGGATTTGAAATTTTCCGATACAATTTTTAACTAATAGTTTTTAACAGTATGACAGCTGGTATATCTCTAATAAGCCTTTTGATTTTTATTACCTAATATGTCCGTGAAGTCATCCCAATTGGATTTGTTCAAGCTAGTTCCTACTCGTTTCCAAAAAGACGTCCGTTAAGTACTTTTGCAAGCAAATTTAAGTCCTGATCTAAAGGGCAAATTAATCTAGACCTAGAGGGCGCTGACCAAAAGTAGCAGTATTGATTAAAGCATTCAGACATTTTCCGCGAATGGCACTTGCATTTGTGAAATCAAAGAACTATAAAGTGCAAATGACAAAGCTGGAATGGCCATATGCGACGTCGGTCGTCCGTTGAGGATAACTCTCGTGTCTGGGCAGGTGCACTAGGAAAGACCACTGGAAAGGAATATCGAAGGTCTCCTGTCTTCTATTGTTGAATCATTATTTTTATATAGGAGTGCTCTAAAATTTTAAACTCCTTGAGCCTATTTTATGACCTTATACAACATTTTATTGAAAACCTATCATAGATATAATCTCATGTGAATTTGGAAAAAAAAACATCGTTATGTCAGATTTTCCTGCAGGCCGCAGCTGTTTAATATTGAAAGTTGTAGGAGCACTTAAAATTATCTATATTACTCATGACTCAAGTTTTATTGGTGCCACTGTAACTATTTTTTTTTTGAAATTTTATTGTTCTTTATTCTTCCCATTCGTCGCTTTAAATAAAAAATGTAAAAGCGCCAGAGAGCAAACTCATTAAACAAGTCCGACCTCCTTACGGTTGTTGCCCCAAATGGCATACTTTGCCGTTTTTATACATTTTCTCACGTTTCCATTTTTCCACACGGATTTTCCACTTGATATTGAACTCGAATTATGTTCACACATTCGCGCCTGGACTGGAACAATATTTCAATGGGAACAATGCATAAGCAGCAATCTCTCATCTTTTTATGAGGAATATAAAATTTTTCATCGCGTGTTTTAGTATGGTCTCTTCTATATATGTAGATACTTTAGTATGCTTGTATAAACAAACCCACCTACGCACAATGAGTATCCTCAAAATATACTTCAAGGTGGTTTCATAACAGTATCATTAAGAAGTAGATGGAATTTCCTCGTCAATGAATTTGAAAGTGGTCGCCGCATCGTAAACCATACTCAACAGCGGAAGTTTTGATTTTATTCTTAAAAAAAAAATTATATTTTCAAAAAAACGCTAAGAGAAAATCTTTGTGTGAAAGATACTAGTTCGTTTTTTGTGTTTGCGTTGTTGTCGCTGTAAAATTTTTTATTTATTTCGGTCGCATGCGAATCACTTGTTTGCTGAACTGAATGAATGTTGGCGCGACAACAACCAACAACGGTGGCGGCGGCGACTGTGGGGCACTTCTGGGTCTTTAAACGGCGACGATCTTGATGGTCATTGCCAAGAATTTTGCCCAGCCGACACACATACACTCATGAGAACTGTTTATAAATTCATATAAATAATACGCTATACTGCCAAATGGCAAACAATTTAAATCTTATTTTCTAAACTATTTTCGTGGGATTTTAGTTTTGTGATTTATTTGCAACAGATTGAAATACCAAAACGAGGCGACAGAACACTTCCACTTGTCCGTTTTATAGTTTAGACATGGCGGACAGTTGTATGAGACATTTTTTGAAAATTATACGTTATATCGTATCTAGGACTAGACAACTATAGTGTGAGGAATAAAGGAATGTTGAACAATATCCGCATAGCTGGTCAAGTAGAGCACAGTCCGTTTGAGGAAATGCCTTGAAGATGATGATGAATTTATGGAAAGTTTTCTACGACTAAATTTCAGGTAGGTATAAGAGTGTAAAGACTATTTTTATGTTGGAATTTTTTTATGCCTGTCCAGTAAAATATTTAAAACAAGTGGAAAGATGCAACAGTGCGTTTGTTAAAACTTAAGTCCGTCTGCGACCCCATCTAAAAAGGAAACTGTCACGCCTCCTTAAAGTGGAGTAAAAATATATGTAAAAATGCGTGATGTAAAAATATAACCGTTGAATACTTTATGCTAGGTGGTTGACATTTCGGACTAAAACACCGCCTTTTTAACTAAAAGAATCACTTTTTTTAAAGCCACGCCCACAAAAGTGAGTGGAGGCATATACTATATAAACAAAAAAATTAGAAAATTCTAATTTTTTTTTGTCAAGTTTCATATATTTTCATTGAAAAACAGTCAGTTAAAGTTAAAGTTCATTAAAAAGTGGGCGTGTCAATGCAAAGGCTAAGCATTTTTTGCTGCCTCAAAGACAATTATAAGGCAATTTCACATACCAGAAATTAGTGCGCTGTCGCCATTGTAACATAGCTAAAATTTGAAAACAGTACTTTTAAAAATTAGAGATGGACGCACACACAGGCCTGTAGTGGGCGTGTCTGTAGACTGATTCAACTTATTTTCAAACTTGATCTGAAGGACTGGACGTCCAGCTAACACACTTGACTTTCAGGTCTCTAGCTTAAAATTTAAAGCTTTAAGGTTGTTTACATACGGACATGGCTTACATGGCTTAATCGATTCTTCTGTCGGTCCCATTCATATCTCTAAATGGGGGTCTACGGTGTTTACCGGTTTAACTATACATAAAACTTAATATACCCTGGGTTGGGTATAAAAAACATCCAATTAACCTCATTTTAGTTGGAAAATTTCTTTGAACTGACGTCTTTCGTAGGAACTATAAAGAAAAATTCAGGAAAGCACTGGATGAAGTAGCGCAGGAATTTCATTTTTTACACTTGTACGGCCTCGGACAACTGGGTTGCACACAATTTCAGCGTCCTAGCTCAATATTGAGGCCTAACATCATGTGACATACAAGCAGACAGACGAAAGAGAAATTCAGGCGAATTACAATTACAGACGATTGAGAAATTCGGTTTTGGGTATCTACCGTACCAAACTCTGTGGTCCTTAATATGCGCAATAATGTGCAAACTTTATATACTCCCATGCAAATAATATGCCTGCCTTATGGCCCCGAGTGCTAGACTAGGTATAAGCAAACGGAGAAAAATTATTCTTGGCCCTTTTGAGAGCAAAATTCTTTGGGGAATTTATGTTACTTCGTACGAGTGGGGTAGATGAAGGAAATACAAATTCGAATCGTTTGCGCTGTAGGTACAAAGGTGCAAATATATTTAAATAAGCCAATCTACCGCGAAAGCTAGAGAGCTAAAAAAAATCCTTAAAAAACAGTAAAATTTTCTCAACTTAGCCAGGATAAAATAGGTCGATATGACAGAGCGGGGAAAATGGTGCACCTAAGATTTCTGTGAAATCTCTCTGCTCTTCGGTTCTCGCTTGGGACTCAAAAGGTCAACACCAGGTAGTTCGGAATAAAATTTGTGTTTCAATATTGAATGTGAAAAAGAGCGTGTTTTTCCACGGACAATTTTTTGGTGTTTTTGTGCTCCGCTGTTATCCGTAAGCTCGGGGTAGATGACAATTTGCGGAAGAAGGCGTTTTAAGTAAGTGCGGCAAATACGTCCAACCTGGGTAATATGACTCACCATTAAATTCAATAGAAAACTGAAAGCAGCTTAAAACCAATTCTTTTCAAACTCGTATGAACTGGGTTTGTCTTAGGCTTAGATTAGACTGCATGCCATTTTGGCTTATTTGACTCAGAAAAGTGTTAGATCAACAACGACGCATCAATCGCTGAATTTATTTTAAGCCCTTTTTTAAGATGGGTTATATTGGCCTCCTTTTTTTTAAAAACCAAGCAGTTACGAGCTAGTTACGAGTTATGTAAGACTAAAATACTTAAAGGTTTTGAATGACTATAACAAAAGATTTTTTTCCAAAAAGTTTGGCTTTATTTAAAAAAAAAATCGTAAGGGTGGGTCATATTTGCCGCTTACGCAGGCCTGTAGTGGGCGCTTTTCTTCGGTGAGGTAACGGGAGTGACGACCCTGTGGATCCGGGAATCCGAAAAATATCTGAATGTGCGAATCTCATAGTCCAGCTCCAGAAGAGTTTGAAGAAAGTCTTAGTCTAGGATACTGGGAGGACAACAATGGCAAAAAAGAAGTGTATTTGATTGCAGTGTTTTCGCCCCCAAAAGTGGTCTCATTGCATTATGTACACGTGCCTGTTTTAAAAAAAAAAACAATAAATTATCAAAATCCTATGCGCTAAATCACCTGATAGGGTACGTACCATATCACCCGCCCAAAGTGTATGATATCACCAACCTTGGGGCAAGGTTTTTTTTTATAGCTCTGAACACAACTTTGTATGAGTTTTAACCTTAGTACGTATAATGCTTGAGTTATAGCGCAGTCAAAACGTATTTCCACGTTACAGAAAATATACATGTGTTTTTGTTTTGATTCCTATGGTCTTCGGCTCGCTGAATTCGAATCCGAAAGATTAAGTGTTCTTCTAAGGGCCGGTTTTTCGGTGCCAAGTTAAGCCCAGCTTAAACTAAGACCTGTTAATCCCGTGACAAAATGGTTCTGGAGTGAATCCAGTAAGCAGTTTTTAAGAACAGAGCTAACTTCGTAAAAAAAAAGTCAAAATCTTCAACTCTCGAAATTATTGCCTCTCCAAACTCTCACTTGACATAGAAAAACACAGGAAGAAAAGTTCGACTTATTCCCAGATGTCATTTTTCACAGAAACACGCAAATCAATTATCATTCCACTGAGAAAAAACATGTGGCTCCATCGGACAAATATAGGATTAATTTGACACAAAAACTCTGTTTCTGTCATTTTGGCTCTTAAAAGAGAGTGGCGATGTCATTTCCAAGGAGCAAAAACGATTTTCTCAGAAAATGTGACAATAGAAAACGTACTTGTGACAGATTTTTCGTACAGGGACGATTTCAGTTTCCTTTTTTGATTCTCAAACTGTTACAAAGATGCAGAAAATAGGTTTGTGAATAGGGTGAATGGGATTTATGAGAGGAATTATTTTTAATCGCTTGCCGAGAGGATTTAAATTTGTATGGTAAATCGCGTGATTTGTAGAGGATTTAATAAAGATTTATATTAATCGACGAAAAGTGCTCGGTGGAGACATGGCATAAGAATAAATTCCCTAGTAAATCTTATTCACCCTTTGCACAAACCTTTTTTATGCCACTTTTAACCCTTTTCGCACACCTTTATAATAGTTTGAGACTCGAAAACGGAAACAGTCATATCTGCAAAAACTAGTAATATATTTTCTCTTTAAATTTATGCAACGCAATTGTTTTCTCGCTCCTGGAAAATGTTATCGTCGCTCTCTTCAACCCCAAAAAATTTAAATTTTTAAAAATTTAATTCTGCCGCACACAGTGCATGGTGCTGGGTAGTTCTATCGAGAGAAAGATTGTAAAACGAATTCTTATTCCTGTGTGGAAGGCTGGAAAAGATTGTGACTTTGCTTTACCTAGAAGTACATGAAGTAAAAAGAGAAAGGATCCTGACTTCATGGACCGATATTGAGCACTGTCGATTTCAAAAACCATCACTGTTTCTCGTTCGACAAAACGAGTGCTGCAAAATTTCAGCGTTTCGTTGGGGATGTGGCGACCAACCGATTTTCCAAATCCAAACTGCTTGTAGCATTGAAATCCCCAAATACCACTTTGACATTCTATTCTGGACGATACCACTCGCATCGTCGTTCTGGTTAGGTGTACATAAAAAAATTTCTTGACAGGGTTTTAGGAATTCTTGTTGGGGATATGTACTCGTCACTGACTTAATTTTTAAGCTAAGCCTTGATGCAGACCACAGCAAGTCGATCACTTTAGGTGATCAGTTTGATTCGCTGTCGATCGTTCTCATTTTTACACGACAAACCCACATCTTGCATCTAACTTTAATGCGAAACGTAATATGGATATCTAAATTTTTTTTTTTCCATATCTCGATAAACAATTTATATGGTAACTGATTTCGTTGATACAGATTGACGGTCGGCGGCCGATCACAGAGGCTATCCTGTGAACCTATTTTATGTGGGTCTGCATTTGAGAAGTTTTTTTTTAGTTTACTAAAAACGCAATGTAGTCTTTGTACATGGAACCCAGAACCCATTTCAAAAATTTAAAATCCCAACGATCACTCGGCTGCACCCTTCACATATTTTAGCCCGTGTTAAAATCGGAAAAAGAACCGACCTAGGGACGTACCGAAAATCAAAGCAAAATGATGAAAAGGCCCGCGAATTTTTAAAATTCATTTCTAACCCATTTGCGCCCTACTCGAATTGTGTTCAAATATAATTCTGAACTTACCACAACAAACCGCAATGCTCCAAGTTCATGAGATACATCCGCCATGTCACTATATATCCTTATTTTTGTATTCCTAGTATAAGTTGAAGCGTCTTCAAAAGTCTTATATCACTGTTAAGTCTCTGAATGGTGCTCGAATTTCAATTACAAGAAAAAATCTGTTACGCAGATTCAATGATGAATGATTTCCTCTACTCTGTGCTTTGGAATCACGTTCAAATTAAATAACGATTTTGCGTGCGCACTATAATCCCCGTAAAAATAACTGCCGTTTGTTTTTAAATTGATTTTTCTTCTTTTTATTTATATATTCACTTTCTTTAATGCACTGTGTTATGTATGCTCTTCACCTTGCTTCTTTCGCACAGTTACTTATGTTTGTTTGTTTTTTTTTGTTTCCGCGTTTCACTGCTGTCCACAATTATTGTGCCTCCGAATAAATGTATATTTTTTGTATAAACTGTTTGTGTTCCACTTCTTTTCCGTCGAGTTGATTGGACAAAAGTGAGCTGCGCTGCAGATGGTCTTCACTATTTATACCGGCCATAAAATTTTCCCCAGTATGTTGTTGGCTCAGAGAATTTCCCCCGGGAAATTTCTTGTTTTCTTGAATGAAATGAAAAATGCGAGCCATTTGGCAGCGAGTTTGTGTGAGTTTGTGGGAAATCTCATCGATTTTGCGCGTTCGCCAAGCAAATGCTGCTCGGGTATTATGGTGTGCTGAGATTTGCTTGGTCTCGTGCATGCCGAAGATTTATTTTCGTACGTAGAAGAGCGACAATCTCATAGCGCTGGGCATACACATGCACACGAGGCACGAGTACTTTTGTATGCTTTTGGCACGATCATCTTCAGCAGTGATGATCAGAGCTTGTTATCGTTGGCTATGAATACTACGTCTCATGATACTAATTCGACCACTGCCAAAGATGTAGTAAAGATTGCTCAAACTCTAGAATTGTACCTATGATTTTGGTTATGCTCCTTCTGGCAGCGTCAATCTGTGTAATGGCTCGGTGGGTAAATGCGTTGACCGGAAAAAGGTTAAAGTAGGTGTTACTGTCACCTTTTTGTGCCTTAAAATGACGACCAGTCAACACATGAGAAAGAGCCAGCCAGATTGATTTTTGACAGATTATGATCCAGCCAATGACTGCTTGTGCTAAGGTAAGCAGAAACGCATAATTGTTTTTCACCCAGAAATCCGTTTGGTAATCCGTTTTGATTTGTCATCAACTCGGTTATTGTGGCTACTCTTAGATTTGAAATAGTCTGAAAGTGGATGAATAACGACTGGAAATGAATGAACGTCTGGAAATAGTGGATGAAAAACACGGGCACCTAAGCCCGAATGGCGTTCAGCTTAAGGGCAGTTTTGGCATTTATTTAGAAACCCCTACAAGAAAAAGTCTTATGTGCTCAAATCGCACGGTCGATCTCGGTGGCCAATTCACGTCGCCTCGGCGTGAGACAATCCGTAATCTCTCGTTCAAAATATACATTCTGGGACGTATGTAGCGTCGTCCTGTTTAAAACCACACCTCGTCGGTATCCAAATCTGGACAGCGCAATAATTGGTTACAATCTAACGGCAGGCTGTAGTTGACTGTGGTGGTCTGGCCAACGTGCGTCGTTCTCAAAAAAGTGTGGACCACTGATGCAGTGAGTCTAATATCCATGCCAAACAGTAACCTTTTGTGGATGCATTTTAAATTTGAAGAATCTTGGGTGGATTGGGATTGACCCGAATTCGACAAATTTGTTTGTTTACGAGGCGATTCATCCAGGAATGGGCCTCCCCGCTGAATATTCGCCCGGATCACATTGCTCGGGAGCCAAGTTAGAGAACACACCACGTTGTCTTTGGTCTTTAAAATCGAGCTTCCTGGGTCAGTTTTAGTTTGTACGAGTGTAGGCCACGCAATAGTCACGCAATAATCACCTATCCGAGTCTGTACTGCGAATCAACAAGTTTGACGAACTTTCCGATTTGTGCTCGAGGGTCGAGGACTGGGAATAAATCCATCTTAAGCGGCAGCCTTAACGCTGAATAGGAAAAGAGCAACTCCAACCTCCAGGACAACAAGAATGGAGAAAATTGAGCTAGCGATAACCACATCGGTTAGATACCTGGAAGTTATAGGGGACTCGAAACTTAACTGGAGGTAAAACAAAGAAGATCGTGTCAAGCGGTCACCACTCTATGTGCCTGGCCGCAGCATCGCGCATCGTACAAAACGCGCATCGTATACTGAATCTACATAACAGTTGTAAGATTCTTCCTAACACATGGCGGGTCTTTCTCACCTCATCATTATAGTCTAAGGGGCAGCTTAAATGGGAATAACATGGTCTTTGACATTCGTTTTCAGCGGGAGATTCACCCGAATACCAGAAAGATGTGAATGGAATAGAAAGACAGTTGCCAGGAGATGAGGAGACCTGACGGGTCTAAGATTGACTTCGGAACAGGCACAGGCATCTTCTGTGAAGCTCTGGGATTAAGAATATACTTCTGAATCAACGACGATTGCGGGGCGGTTTTTTCCAGGCGAAGCAAGCGGCCATAATCTAATCCGCCACGAAACTGAAGACGCACAGGCTCGAGACAATACCATCGCCATCTACTCCGACAGCCAAGCGGCAATTAATGCTATATTGACATGATATCACTTGCTAATACGGTAAGTCTGTCTTGGGTGTAAGTTCACAACGATATCCCAGGGGAAAAAAACGAGAAACAAGTTTCCAAGATCTGCGTCAAAGATAAATGCACCTTTAGCGCCGAAATCCTTAAGAATACTGCTGAGTTTGAAAGCACTTAAGATGGAAACTGAGCTAACTAACGTTAACCAAATTGGGCAGAACTTGAAACGTGCAGACACATAAGGGTGATATGGCAAATGGAAAACAAGAAGAGATCGCTCAAAGGAGTCTTTACGGGGCGCTGTGCTCTGGGCTTACATGCAAAACTGCTGGGCATACTCCACAGGACAATGACTACTGCAGAAGCTGAAGGGACGTTAAAGAAATCGAATTGTGTTCGTCACCAGCAATTACTTTAACGTGCTCAAAGCTATTAACAACTCTAAAAAACCTCCTAGGTCTTTTACAAATGAGTACACAAATCCAGATGGGTCGAGGAGAGCAGCACTTTGAGCTTCTAACAGCGGCTTCTTTTCGTTAAAAAAGAAGGTTCCCCAATGGGCAAAAATAACCCAACTGCTGATCTGAGAGAACCGAGACTACTGTCACAATGAGAGCCTTTCTGGGGCTCTGGCACTGCGGTCTCTAAAAAGGAGCCTATGTGCCTTCCTTGATTAAATCCTAGACGCATATTTTTACTCCGAAAGCAGCCAGGAAGACAAGGATCTGCTCTGGAGGAATATCGGCTAGGTTTGCTAAAGGAATAATTTCTTCGCCGAGGATATTTTTCCTCAGACGCGAGTGGGTCGGACATTCCATGATTATGTCTAGAGAGGACTCATCGCTCTCCAGACAAAGTCTGCATGTGGTGTCCGGTTAAAGGCCGATGCGACGGAGATGTTGACCTTCTACCATTGACCTTCTATCTTCTTCTTCTACCGTTGACCTTCTACGCTACCATCGTACAAAAATCGATCTTGGTCATAGGCTATTTTAACGTACACAACACTCTGGACTTGTTCCTCACCTATGAAAAATTATGAATTATGAAAAATGAATGGCCTCCAAAATTCAATTGGGATATTCGGCCTCAACAATTCCTCGATCTTTCGCCAATCTACTGCTTTTTCGTTTTTCCAATCCGTCGCTTCGTCGTTTCGTCAGTTGGTGGGAGCGACTTTAAAAACTTGAGGACAATGCATTGTAATTCTCTGTTCCCGTACGCGTTATAAGCTACGGGAACTTCTAGTACCTCTCAGTCTTTTCTTCAAGCGTTTTATATGTAGCTGAAGGGTTGTAGAAAGCGCCGATCCTTAATATTGCTTAAGAGTCTGAAAGTTCTGGAAAATCGTCTTTAGATCTAAAACTTAAAAACTTAAAAAAAAGAAAATAGAGTGGCGCAACAGCTCGAGGTGAAACAAGCCCATCTTCTTAACCATTGGACTGAATCCGAACTAGGACGTTATCATGACACTATTCAGATACTATGTTGGATTAGTTTTGCAGTATCTTCATGGATAAATGTAGGTCCTGATATTTGACGACGATTGCGAAGTCTTCAACGCAACCACAGGCAATAGCTTTTTTATATGATCTTAGCAGTTCATTTGTAAACAATATAAATAAGGAGCAGCCCAATTTGGAACCTTGTGGCACACCATATTTGCTTGGTCCTTTTCCCGCTAATGGGTCAGATATCTTAACTTGAATTCCTCTTTCCAACAGAAAGCTTTTGAGCCACTTTGCCGGTACTCCTTTTAGTCCAAATTTGTCCAAATCTGCACTTTCCACAAGTTTTTCAGGTATCAGAGTATTAAACGCTTTGCTGAAATCTTTAAAAGAGCCTTTCAAAGTGACGGTCTTTATTCAGTCCAGCATTCACTACGTTGGTAGATTCCCCTAGAAGCATTTGGGTGGTCTTTCACTTTTGAAGACCAAAGCGGCTTGGATGTTTATTATTTTTTTATTAATAGTCATTAATGAATTAACACGACTAACAATAACGGTTGGTATACTTGAAATCGGTTTACTCCTATAATTCCCCATGTCCATGGTATCCGTCACTTTCAGCTCTGCTTTGAGTTGGCTTTGCTGCCGCTTTGTCGACCTGATTCTTTGTCGCTTTGCCGATCTGCAACTTTATTTTTTTGTCTACCTCTTTGGTGATATGTTGTTTTTCCACTTTGTCGCTTTCCGAATTTGTCACTTTGTCGTATTGTCACTTTGTTACTTTGCCGCTTTACCGCTTTGTCGCGTTATCACTTTGCAGCTTTGGCACTTAATCGCTTTACTACTTTGCCGGTTTGTCGCCAACGATATCGGTTGTAGAGCCGTTACATGGTAATGAATGTCGTTTAATGAGTCCTACAAATAGGTCGACATAGCAGATTATCATCATCATCATTTTAGGATGCCGCTTATCCTTTAAAAGGGTCGTGGAGCGAGGGTGGCTAAATGGTCCTTCCATCTTTTTCGATCTTCCGCCACCAACTCAAGAGACTCCGGCGCAATCCCCAGGCGGGACTCAGAGAGGTTCTTTACCTGATTCCACCACCTGTTTCTTGGCCTACCAGGGGGGCGACGCGCTCGCATTTCGGCTAGCATGACCTGTCTAGGAAGTCTGTCATGGGGCATGCGAACAACGTGTCCAAACCATCGAAGAATCGATCGCTCCACTCGGAGACGGAAAAGTAGCTGCTCAACATTAAGATTCCCACGAATACTGACGTTTTTCACTCTATCCCTTAGAGTAACACCAGCAACGCACCTCAGGAATCTCATTTCGGCAGTTTGTTCCCGCGATCTAATTCTTTCGGTCATTACCCAAATTTCATGACCATAAATGAGGGTCGGAACGAACACTGAATTAAAAACTGAGATCTTTGCTTTCACTCCAAGCTCAGCTTTCCTGATGACCGGCCGGCGCAGTTCCTTTATTATTGCTCCAGCTTGGCCAATTCTACAGGACAACTCAGTATCACTCCTTCCATCTTTCGTGGAAAAGACCCCGAGATACTTAAACTTCTCCACCTGTTTTAATGGAACTCCATTTATGTGCAGGGTACACTGCACAGGAAATCGGAAAACAACCATTATTTCCGATTTGTTCACGTTTACTTTCATCCCAGCATAACTACAGACGACTGCAAACCTATCCAGTGCTCGTTGAAGTTCCTCTTTGCATGATGCAAGGATGGCCAAATCATCTGTGAAAAGCAGATGGCTCATCCTGATGCCAGCCAATTCGAAACATTGCTCGCCAAGACTGCGCTTCACCATCCAGTTCATATATGCTATGAAAAGGAGCGGCGACAGAACACAGCCCTGGCGAAGTCCAACGCGCACATCAAAAGGACGGGATTTTGTTTTTTTTGTTTTTAGAAGGTGTTTATTCATGAAAAGTCTTAACAATTTTTATAAGTACCTGCGAAGCCTTGGCTTTTCTGCAGGAGATTGTGTTTTTACATTTAAAAAAGTTACAGTAAGCTTAAGTGCACTGCACTTTTATTTTTTTGTTTAAAATGTGTGTTTACTTTACGTTTGTGTTTCGTTTAAGAAAATTTTAGCTTTAATTTATTTTTAATTTTAAGAATTCAAAAAGAAGCTTTTTATTTGTTTTTTCCTAGTTTTAAAATTTTCAATATTTACTAGATCTCTAGGTAATTCATTAATTATTGAAGGAACGCTGTATTTAAGTTGTCGTCTACCATAATTGTTGTGGTTTCTAGGTACTTGAAGCATACCCTGGGCCCGTCGTCTGGTGTTTATTAGATGATCCACTGGTCGAATGAAGCGCCCATCATCGTAGTACTCCAGAATTAATGTCATCTTGAAAATGTGGTCGACTCGAAGAACTTTAAAGTCGTTGCCATGACTTCGTTGATTATTGTTTTTAACTTGTTTAAGTACTGCGTTTTGAAGTCTCTGAAGCTTTTGAATGTGTGTTGCAGCTGCGTTTCCCCAAGCAAGAATGCCATATCTTAGTTTTGATTCCACTAATGCAAAATAAGCTTGCCTTAGGACAGGTTCATTGGCATGGTATCGCAAATGAGATAATGCATATAATGCTTTCTTTAACTCCATGCGTAGTTTATCGACGTGTTTGTCCCATATCAAGTGGCAGTCAATAATTACTCCGAGATATTTGTGACTTTCTACCAATTCAATAGCCTCATTCGCAGTGTTAGGACAGGCATCATTGTTTAGATATATTCTACTCTGCATAGGCTTAAATTGTGGACTTCGAATGTGCATCATTTTAGTTTTGGAAGCATTGATGACCAATCCATTATCGTGACACCATTTTATTGCAGCATTGAACTCTTTTTGAAGCATCCTTATCCCCGTATCCAGACACCTGTGTGAGACCACAATCGCCGTATCATCAGCAAATGAAAATGGGATGCTGTCCTTAAAAACCCGAAGAAGCTCGTTGGTGTAAAGGATGAAAAGAAGGGGGCCTAGTTTTGATCCCTGTGGAACTCCATACTTCACTTCCTTTTTGTCGCTTATTACTCCCTTGATCTTTACACTGAACCACCTGTTGTGCAGGTAATCGCTAAGCCAATCAGCCATTACACCTCTAATGCCAATCCGCCGTAGCGCTTCTACTAAGCTATCATGGTTTAGTGTATCGAAAGCTTTACTGAAGTCCATGAACAGTACTAGGACATGATGGCATTTATTTAAGCTTTCATTCACACAGTTAGCGAATTCACCTAGCAGTTTCCCTGTATTTTTGTTTTTTTGGAATCCATATTGACTTTTATGTATCAATGAGTGTTCAATGTATGTCAGTGTATCAATGAGTGTCAATAAAACTTTGTAGCCTTCTCGAAACAACGCCTTCCAAGCACTTTTCTACAACTGGAAGTATCGATATTGGCCTATAGTTGCCTAGATGATTTTTAACACCACCCTTATATATCGGCCGAACAATGGCAGTTTTTAGAGTTGAGGGAATTTTTCCCTGGGTCAGGCTGAGGTTGGTAAGTTTAGACAGAATAGGTGCAAAGATGTCCGAGTGTCTTTTGATATCAATTGCTCTAATGCCATCAATTCCGGGCGATTTATTTTCTCCAAGAAAACTTATTATTTTTCGCATCTCCTGTGTATCTGTTGCTTCAGCAAAGATAGAGTTTCCCAAATGAGTATTTATATGATTTGATGTAGTAAATCTACACTTATGAATAATATGTGACGCTTGTGTTGAGAAAAGTTGTGCACATTCGTTGGATAGCACCGTTATATCAGTAGAAAAATTTCTAATCAGGGTTTCATCAATATTCGACTTTTTCCTTCCTAATATTTCATTGATTAATCCCCATGTTTTTCGAGGATTTGTCTTTAACTCCATAAATTTGTTTTTATAAAAGTTGGATTTTTGAGCTGCTATCATTTTGTTAGTTTTATTCCGGAAACTTTTATACTCCAATTCATAGCTAATGTTACCTGTATTATTTTTCCACCTACGGTACATCTCATCCCTTTTTTGCATTCAGCTATAAGATTAGCGGTTATCCAGGGGCTGTTTTTTCTTTTCTTCTGTGTTGTTCTTGTGACGTTTGCATTTTTGTAGAATTCATTTAGTTTGCAGGCTAACTTATTGTATAGTGTATCAGCATCTTCTTCATTGATGACTTCATTCCAGTTTGCTTCAACTATAAGCTCGTTAACTCTCGCATCACATATAAACGATGTCCTGTCTCTTATGTTATCCGATCTTGTTAGCGACTCCATTGTGTATAGAATTGGGTAGTGATCGGTGATACCACTCTCAATCACAGCAGAATTAATTTTTTTGTCGGCTCTGCTTACAAGTATGTGATCAATTACTGATTTTTTGCCGTTACTAGGATCCACTCTGGTATATTGATTTATCACATTTAGCAGTCTTAGTGATGCTAACATCTCCAAATAATCTTTAACGATATTTGATTTTGAGTCACGGACATTTATGTTCATATCCCCCATCACAATCATTTCATCATTTCTACCAATTTGTCCTAAATTAATTGGAAGTTCCTCAATAAATGTTTTTTTACTAAAGCCTGGTGGTCTATAAACTCCAACAACGTACGTCGTACTTTTACCTTCTGTAAAGCAAATTTTTATATTTTCGTATGATCTAGTTTCTGAGGGTATTCTTTTGTGTCCTAAATTTTTCCTGATAAACATCACAATTCCTCCACCTCTCTTCTGGTTTCTATTAAGAAATTCAGGCTCGAAATCATCTATTTTATAAAAATCCTTCTCCTCATCTTCTATGTTTGTTTCGACAAGAATAATTATTTTTAGTGCACTTAAAAAGCGACTTATACTTAAGCAAAAGTTACTCCAATGCAAACGCAATGACCTGATGTTAAAACATAGGAAAGCGCAATTATTATATTTAAATTCACTTGCATTTACGACGCTAAAGCCTTGTATTACCCTACAATCTACGTTGACAATTAATTCATTTTCGTTTTCATTTGTATCATCCATTTTAGATAAATCGTTTTCGCGTACTCATTTTCCCACACACACAATAATTATGTGATTTGACGCCATTTATCCGTACACAGCTTTTGAAGTTTCCATACAAAGACTGGATGGCTCTCAGAAGACTGGATGGCCCACTCAGCGTATAGTCCTGCAAAACTCTCCACAGTGTATCCCGAGGGACTCGGTCATACGCCTTTTCCAGATCTACAAAACACGCATAGACCGGTTTGGCATATTCCCAGGCCTTCTCAAGAATAACCTCTGCCAGGCCGAAAGCCGCACTGTTCTTCCCACATCGCAGATGACATTCATAACTATCATAAAGTTAAGTTATAGGCCAAGATGCTCCTAAATATCATTAAAAAATCTTCAGGAACCCACAATTTCATTCTGAATTATATAAATTTTACGTTTGTGCCTAATTCTGTCTGCTCTATTTAATCAGCCAGATGAAAACTTATTCATCATTGCCCAATATGGGAATTCCAATAACACCATTAAAATCTATTTTCGAAATCGTCAGCTGCAATTACATTTCATCACTCATTTTTGCTTGCACCACACATTCAGAGGAGGTGTAGGCGGACATCTCTGTCGATCGGTTTCCATTCATGTGGCGTTTTGCGTCGAATGCATCACTCTGCTTGTTTTACAAAATATTTTCAATACAGTCATCAATTAAACCCTGAAAGCAGTGAATATTTACCATCACCGAGGAGGATGTCCTCTCTTGCAGAGCCCCGTCAAGCTTCAACTGACCTTACAGTCTCGACTTTACGACAGAAACACGAAGCTGTTTGGCTTTCCCCATCAGTTTAATGGCAACGACAATCAAATCGACTCGATCTTATTGCCGGGCCGTTTGTTTACATTCTGAGAGTCATCTTATAATTTGGATCTTTGTCAAGAAATTACCATGCATGGTTTGTGATTATATCTTTTTGTCTGTCTGTTGCAAACTGCACCAGGAAACGAGCAAACTTTTTCTAAGGAATTTCTCTTATGGCAAGATGATAGTTCGTCGCAGGTTTGACCTTGAGACATGTGCCAAATCTTAAAAAAAGCAATTGTTTTTGCTACCAGAAAAATTGCGTCACACTGTATGATTTACAAAATACAAAAAAAAAATCAATTCACAAATTTTTAAATTTTTAAAAGCATTTCTCGCACGTTTCGTCCCATCATGTGTTGGGATATCCGCTTCTTTTGTTGGTGATAATGATCGAAACTACGTTTTAAGAGGGAATAATTAAAATAGCTCATTTCACCGAAAAATAATAATGCAACAAAATAATGAACGTGTGCGAGGCTTCGGGTATATTAATTTCTTTGTTGACATATAAATTTTCTGTAACTCTTAATGGTGACAGTAATTTTTCACTGACAGCGCATCTAGTGTCCGCTAAAGACAAGCAGTTCACATGTTTTCGTTGGTGTGTGGCGTTTCCCTTACAAATGTTACGCATACGCCCGAGTAAACGTGAATTTTATTTTCTTATGCACAATGCACAAACCGGGCTGATTTTTTATTTTATGAGAAATATTTAGCAATTTGCTTGGGATCTTCTTTGTAATTAAATTTCCTTTTAGCTTAGACAGCGTGATCATAGATTTTTCGCTAAAATATGGGATTTCTGGGTGCTTTAGGACGAATGCATTTGAGTTTAAGTAGTGTTCAACTAACATAGACCTGTATGCTAAACGGGTTCAATGAGCCGCCATTATCTGGTTTATTGAGACTTAATAAATCGTTGTGTTATCACAGATTTTTGCGTATACAATTTTTGAAATGGTTTTTTGGAAATTGGCCTTTTTGGAAATTTTTTAGGCACATAAACTGTCTTCTTTGAGAATTACGCAACACAGCTGTCGAAAAGCTTAATGATTTCGAGTAGAAGCACCGGCTTTTCAGACGGAGAAAGAAGTACGTGATAGAAAGAAGCTAGAGATAGAGAAATGCTTCAACAGACATGAGGTCCGAATTGTCTATCAAAATAACCTAAAATGAATATAAAGCTTGAGCTGAAGTCTGTAGGGAGATCACGAGAACATCGTGGGAAACAAGTCGAATCGCAGTCGGTGCTGAGGATTTGGGAAACAAAATATTTCTTTAGACTATAAAGCGAAGAAGCACCGAGTTCCGCTTTCGGGCAGAAGGAACCATTCAATTTGGGCGAAGAAAACACCGACGAAGAACGATACCGTCAACCTTATCTGGATGAAGTAAAAGTATAAATTTCTAGGCTTAAGAGCAACAAAACAGCCGAAATTGACCGTTAAGCTGTCGAATTTTTTAAATCCGCTGGCTATGATCTACGATCTCATCTGAAATAAATGGTCAGAGAAAAGCTTTCCCGATAATTGTAACTGCAGCTTAATTTGCCCGATTCTCAAAAAAGGAGACCCCCTGAATTGCGTCAACCAAACAGAGGAATCATTCTCCCAAACATCGTGCTGTTTCAATGCCTAAAGCTATTTGTCAACAAACTAATAGATCCGTAAAATCCGTCTATTTGCTCTAAACTTTCTCTAAACATGGGTTCCATGGGTATTGGTGCCGTACCCATGAGAGTGTACTCCTCCAACTCTGCTATTGTTGTACATCTTAGCTTGATGTCCTTCCAAGTTTCGCTTACCTTCAAAATAAAGCGGCGAAGGAAGTCCACTGAAAGCCTATTTCCACAAGCTACAACCTTGCGTCCGCCCTCCCAACCAGCACCATCAAATTGAAGCTCCCCGTTTCCTGCGGCGGATAGTTCCTTCCACAGGGCGTCCTGGAACTTCTCTTCGATGTGTTTCCACTTGTCGATTATCAGACGACCGCACGGTTCTAACTCGTTTACCACAGCAACGAGAAGCTCGTCATTTGGGTCGCTCGGCTTCCGACGCAAGGCAGATGAAGTACCAGCCTTCATCTTTTTTGCATCGTTCGGCTCCACGACGTCATCCGATCTGCTTCTCTTGCTGCTGAAATTGTCCTTCCTGCTAGATACTCTTGCCTCTTCTTTGAGCTTGTCTGCATAGGAGGTGGAGGGCGCCTGACCGGCTTCCATTCCTTCCCTTGTTTTGGGATTTCACTGATTTCTTTGATGTCGAAAAAGTATTTAGATAAGTCGACACGTTGTCATGCAGAGTTGTAAAAAAATGCAATCATTTTGGAATGCATTTATTGAAGTTATTAAATCATCGTTCAATTCAAAGTCAATGATTGGTAATTCAATTCAGTGAACTCAATGATTTTTTTCATATGAATGCAATCTTCTGTGATTGTCGTGAAGTCATTAAATTATTGAAGTCATTTGAAGTCCTTTTATTATAGAAGTCATTTTGAACTCATTGAAGCCATTTAGAAGTCATTTTGAAGTCATTAAATTTATTATTGAAGTCATAAAATTATCGAAGTTATGACTTTCAATAATTTTATGGCTTCGAAATGACTTCAATGACTTCAAAAAGTCAACGATTTCAACTTCAACGATTCCCGGCACTCATAGACGATTGCATTCATAGGAATTTTGAGAATTCATCGTTATTTGAGAACGATTCGCCAAGTCTTCGTCCAGACGCAAATTTTGTCCAAAGCTGTTTGGAGGCTTCTTTTTAATGATTCGATTGATTCACATGTTACCAGCATGGCCGTGTCGTCCGCGGACGTGGCCATAATTGTCTTATCATCTTGAGGTATGTCTCTTGTGTAGAGTAGAAGCATAGTCGTACCCAGAACGCTTCCTTGGAATACGCAAGCTTAAATTTACTTTAGTTTCGAGTATTTAGTACCACATCTGACACGATTCTCTATTCGAGACAGTTTTTCGAAATTCCATTTCTTCCGACAAGGTTTGGCTTTATCGAGGGCTCGAGATGTGTCGAAGATAATGATGGGCTTAATAGTGGTTTTCAAGTCCCAGCAATCGCTGAGAGCATTCAGTTAAGGGCAATATCAGTCTGAAGTAGCAGTGATTTAATCGCTCTTTAGATAGCAGTTAAGTGGCACTAGCTAACTCCAATCCAAGTCCAAGGCGAATTCAATAACCCTTGTTTCACAACTAGTCCTCATGTTCTCACGCGCGTTATTTATCGTTATTCGAAGACAGACTGTTCCTGTTCTTCGATAACAAAATATGACTTATGACTTAATATGATAACAGAATATGAACAGAACAGAACTTGTTTTACTGTTAAGAGTATCATACAACACCGCAAGCGCTGTTGTTGAAAGCAAAGTATGGGCTGTGGTTGGCAGGCGGTTGCCGTTTCGGAATTGCTGCTGTTAAACGTATACATAAATGAATGTCTGCATCAGTGGGCGGAGCATATCCTATCCATTTTTATGATGCATATGAATTTTATGTGTGGGTTTATATATTATTATCATTATTATATATGATAATAATATATAAACCCACACATAAAATATATGATAATAATATATTTTATGATAATAATATATTTTATGCGTGTATTATCATATATGATAATAATATATAAACCCATATATATATAATATATATATTATTACCATTATAAATATTACCAATATTTTGAATGGTAATCTGAGGAATTTGTTTCTTCTTAAAGAGTATGCTTGGAAGCGTAAATTGATGAGTTTATTGTGTGTGAGTTCTTTGTGTGTGCCGTAAATTGATGAGTTTATTGTGTGTGCCTATTTTGCACTGAATATTTTGAAGAACAGTTGAACAGCCAATTTACTGCTTGAGAAATCCAACAGCAGTGATTGCTATTTTCTTCAAATAACAGTGTTATTAGTAGCAGTGATAGCAATCACAGTCTTAAATCTAGTCGAGGCATTATTTTAGAGCACCATATTCTTACCTTCTATGGCCTTTTCAATTTCATGCGTTACTCTGTGAAATTAATCTATTTATTGTTGAGAGGTTCAGTCCTTAAACCAATATGATGGTTCGGTGTCAAACGTCTTTCTGCAATAATCGGTAGTATTCGTGGGACACCGTGGTGCAGTGGTTAGAGTGCATGGAACTACTGTGCACGAGGTCCCGGGTTCGATTCCCGACCGGGGCAACAAAAAGTTTTTCCCACCTCAGCGAGGGTCTGACAAACCCTCCGATAGTATCCTATATAGCAAAAGGCCTCCCGATTCGCCGTTAGGAGTCGGCAAAAAATTGTAGGTTTCCTTCATGGGTGTAAAAACACCTTTGACACCTCTTTGTAAGAGAGTGTCAGGCGATGGCTTTTCTGAACTGCAGTTGCCAGTACGTTTCAGCAGAAGTTTCTCGAAGACCTTTAATATTATTGGCAGGAGCTCCAAACCAGGGAAACGTCTAAATTTTTGTAATTTAGAAATTTACCTGGTTTTGGACCTACATATTATGCTTTCAACAACTCTATAGAGTAACTTGAGTTGCGCCTTTTTCGGTAGTTCCTTGAAGGTGTTCCTTGAAGAAGTTCCTAATCAGGTTTTCCTGGATCCTTATTATAAGTTTGGTGAGGTTCCGGTAATTATACTTTTTTTTTATTCTAAAGCTATTTGGTTCCGCGTTGTCGTTTAGAACGTTGGCCAACGAACGTCTACAGCTGAACAGCCTAAATGCTTCTTTCAAGTGCTTGGCAACAAATGTGCTTTTTCTTTGCCTTCTTTTGCGCACTGGCCGTTGTTTGTCTCTATTGGCTCCGAGTGCATTATAGGCTTCCTGATGAAATTGACACTCTTTCCTCAGGGAGTAGTTCGAATTCTTACCCGCTATTAAGCCTTCAATCAATACTGTCTTACGATTTTTGTAAACTTACACTTGCAAATACAGCTTGTTTTTATTCAGCTTGTTAGAGAGCTGGTTGGAGAGCACTTTATCTGAAGGTGCATAGCCGTTTAATAAGCTCTCATGACATCTTACTATGGGTTAAACTTGTTACTTTTGTATTTAACTTTGAGTCGTTGCATCTCCCAGAGGCCCCGGGAACCATGCGGCAGAATGTGACTTTTGTGATCTTTTCAATCAGGATAAAAAATTTATGAAGGTTAGAAAGTTGTTGAAATCAGTAAAAAAAATGTTCATCAGCTCTCCGACTATAAGGTTTTTGGGGTATCCCTACGATGAAGAAGTCGACAAGATCAGGCTTTTTATTCCATTTGGTTGATCAATACGTGATTCGGCTTTCCCTTGGAGAAGAGCCCACACTACGTTTCTGCTCTTCAAGCTTTTCCAATATTACATCGAGGATCTAAAACACCGCATACCTATAACGGTGTTGGCGATCTTGCCTTTCGTTTTCGTCTGACTCTACCTATATGCGTACAATTTTAGTCCAAACTCCAAATAGTGGCGGCTTTTTCGCTGCACTTGAACTGTAGACGCTCTTTTGTAAAGCTTTTGCGCTTTCCTTTCACAATCTCGCACATTTGTTCGACTTTGGCTTCTTTAGAGTCTTTAGCTAAGAAGCTTTAGTAGTTTTTGAATGTTTTAAGCGTGGATTTCCGTCTCGAAAATTTCACTTTAGAGATCATAGTCCCTTTTGAAGCTCTTTGGCTAACTCGCAGCCTTGATCGGGCGGTTTTATTATGGTTCTGTGTTACACTTTTTCCTGAGATAAGGTAAATACCGAAGTTGCGCAGCCGATGCGCTCGCGAATCAAAAAAAAACGAGTTGGGAAGAACTAAAAGATAAGAGCGGCGAAAAAGTGTAGCAACACAACAAATTTGTTGCTGTGTTTCCCAACTGCTCAGCTAGGGGGTGGGTTCCGAGAACAGATGATTGATACGCGAGATAAGATGCTTCAATGATTTTGGTACGTAGATTTAAATGGGCACCAGCTGTTTTCTAAGTAAAACAACAAAACTGCGGGTAGCTGAAAATGTTTTGGTCCGATAAAAAGAATAACGCAATCGTTTTGGGTCGTTATAAACGTTCAGAAATAAACGAAGGCGATTTATTAACAATACTGAAACTAAAAGATTTGGCCGATGAATTACTCGAAACAAAAGAAACAACGCAAACAAAAGAAATGGCCGAATGACAGCAAAGTTTAACAACTGTAGAAATATCGCCGCAAGGGTAGAATGGCTCACTATATTAACACGTCCCGAATGATAAAGAGGTGAAAACTAAAGGGTCCCGTCTTTTCGTAGGGAATATTTCCGTAGCGAAATAGTCTACTAGTCAAAACTCTTCCTTACCAAACACAAACGCAATCATAAAACACTACTAGCTCTTCCTCTTTCTCCTTTTCGTTTCTTTTTCCTTTTCCTTTCTATTACTCGTACTGCGTCCTTTCTCCTGGATCTTTTTGCTTCCTTAGCATTTCCTCTGGATCTTTTTCCCAAAATTAAATCTTTTCCTCCAGCTCTCTTCTCCTTTAAAACCTCCGCCAAACTTGCTAGGTAAACCAGAAGTGATTCACCCAAGCTTTTTCACAAACAAACAATGACTCATTCACGCACACATTCATCCAATACTCTCATTCCGGTACAGTGGTTATTGGTCACGGCGTTTCAAGCCACGCTCAGCTCTTTGCTGGGCATGCTTGCCGTTATTGAACCCTCAGCTGCATTCCTCTCACACAAAAATTCGTACCAATTCGCCCCACTGCAAATTCTCGGGTAGAATTCAAGCCGGGTCGAAAAGAGAGCATTCAGTGATCCATACCACTTAACCCTATTCTCAGAAGGAGAATAGTGTTATACATTTAAATAAGGAGAACGAAGAAGGAACCACAATACTCAACACGCGATGTACTAATTTACCCTAGTGGGAGAGGACTCTGTCTATAGTAAGCCATTCTTTACACTATTATGATCTCTGTTAGGATGGGCCCTCGGCCATTGATGTTCTTCGGTCAAGGTGGATGTATGACTTAAGTCAATCTCTCTTTATAATTTCTCCGCAGTGTTTTGTTGGTGGTAGTGGTGCCCAAGTGTTGGACTCTTTGGTGTTTGAGCTCATGGACGTAACTCATTGTTTCTTCAAATAAACTAGAGTCTCCAGATCCTCCATATGGATTTAAGTTGACTCGCGCGTTGGTCCTGGACGTCCGTCTTGCTCTAAGGAACCTGTATGGAAGAAAAGAGGGAACACAAGTGGGAGAAAAAGACGGGGAAGCCCAAAAGGTGATTAGGAAGGAAGGGACCAAAAAGACAGACAAAGAGCTTCTTTGCTGCGCGATTTTCGACCGCAACACTGTTCTGATAGCTGATCATCTTTTATTGTTTTGTACGGTACTATGGTAGAGACTATTTGAAAAATTGAGTTTTTTCCTAAAATTTTTAAGATTCTTGACCAGTTTAAATTTTTTAATTATTTTTTCAAATGCAAGACTCATGATATGAGTCATAAGTCACATATTTATTTTTTTTCTATACTTGCCCGTTACGTTAACACGGACTACTTTTTCGTTTCTATTTTTGAAAATTTGCGAAAACTATTCGCCCTATTAACGTCATTGAATATTTCAGAAAAAAAAAAACATTTTATTTTTTAACAATAACCAGACACAGACACTGCCAGCGCCACGCTTCCTGCAGTTGGACACATTCCGTGCGAGCATATTTATTTTCTTTCTGTTTTCAATTCCATTTTCGGAACAAACTCGTGTGTTCTCAACCAACACTCCTACGAAACGTTTGACGCAAATAAATTAAAAATAAAAAAGTCCATAGCTCACTCACACAAACAAATTCCATAAAGATCAATTTCCCCGTTTCTGTGGGAACAATGCACGTGAATAGTAATGGCGCCGTAATTCCACCACAGTCCCATAGGATTGTTTTTTTAAATTCGCCCAAAATCAAGGTCGTTTTGGAAAAATGAAAAAAGATTTAAAAAGAAGAGAAAAACAAACAACATGTTTGTTTGTAGGGACAATCAGAGAGACTTCCGCAAGCCATCAGCGCAGTCATGCAAACGTCCTTCCGGTGGACTTTCGTTGTAAGCGTCAACCTTTAGTCATCTTTCTAAAAACTATTGCACAAACGTTTTGTTTGTTATTTAAAAATAGCGCTCGGAAATTTTTCCGCTCGACAGGTGCGAGGGGATGCGCAGTTTGTAGGGTGAATTCGTCCTCCCCCCAGAATAATTTGATGTGAGTCATGATCAAGGAATTTCAGCGCGCCGTATATTTTCTCTTGTTGGAGGAATTCCGATGGTTCTCTGATCCCGCCATGTAACATTGAACTCTTTTTTTTCGTTTTGTTTTTCTACGGACGGATTTGTCTTGCGCTGGATTTGTTTAGACGGGCGACGTAAAACGGAACCTACGTGGGGAGTGACGTGGTTAATTGAAATTTTATTTCTTTTGTATGGGAGTGTTTCGGACTTTCGATTACTTCAATGGGTTTTGCTTGCGTAGTAAACAAAATCAAAAATATTTACTCTTGTTTTATTATTGGATGTTTAGATAAAAAAAAAATATTTTTAGAAAAAATATGGCATTGGGAATAAGGAATATGAACATATAAGGCGATTGCCAGTTACTCCGCAAAAATGGATTCCTACTTTATTGATTTGAGTTTGAATCATGTAATATGCGCCATGAGGATCCTTGAACTCCTTCTACGACTTTCTGGCATTGGTTTCTGGGTTTCTGCGGTTTCTGGACATTGGGCTTCAGCTTGCTACATTCCCTTGACTTCCCATGCTCCAGTTTCTTCCTTAAATCGGACCCAATGTTCTTCTCGATCGATCCGATCCAAAATTGAATGACTCGCAGTCATCTCAGTCATCATCAATCTATATACTGCCACTGTTACAAACAGATCTTTCTTGATGTAAGTCTCAACATTGACTGACTTTATTATTCATGTGAGGTATGATGAGGTAGAGTACTCTTCAAAGCTAGCATGAAACGTGGCGTGGTTTTCCTTTCGACGGGAAAGCCAACGTATTGGCCAACCGACAGAAACAAAGTACCTGACCTTGTCGACTTCTTTATCGCAAAAGGGGTTCCCCGCCACCTCACAAATGTAGAAGAAGGCTATGATCTCTGTTCGGATCACTCGGCAGTCGTTTTGAAAATCGGCGGAAGTCTAGCAAAAAATGAGTGAGCGCCTAGGTTAACGAATAACAACACCGACTGGGATGGCCTTAGGAAATACTGTAAAGAAAATGTATCTCTACATGTACCACTTACAACCCCTTTAGAAATAGAAGACGAAGTCGATAAACTCGTTAGAACTATCCAAGACGCTGCTTGGAACAATACTTCTTTCCGGAAGACTGGAGTAAGGAAGAGCGGATCAATTTACCCGCGCGAAATTGAAGAGCTCATACGCGAAAAGAGAAAGGCTCGAAAGAGGTGGCATTTGTCTGGAGCTCCTCCTGATAAAACCATGCTGAATGGGCTATCTAACAAATTAAAGCACTTACTTCAAGATTTTAAAAGTCGCGAGACTACCAACTACCTCGAAAACTTGACTGCCGATAGAGGGTCAAACTATTTACTTTGGAAAGCCGTGAAGTCCATTAAAAAGCCCATAGTACACTCGGCGCCAATAAGAAAAGATAACGGTGAATGGTGAATAAAAGGCGACAAAGAGAAAGCAGATGTATTTGCAGAACATCTAGAAGAAACATTCAAACCGTTTGACGGGGAGCCGTTGGTTGACGATCTGTATCGCAATGCGGAATTAGACAATTATCGAATGAAAACCGTGACACTGTCTGAACTTCGTCAAACAATCCGAAATTTGAAGAATAACAAAGCTCCAGGCTATGACCTAATTACTGGGGAAATTTTGAAGGAGCTACCGAAAAGAGCGTTAGTCAAGCTTCTCTACATCATAAACGCATCAATGAGAATTTCATACGTTCCACGGCAATGGAAAGTCGCAGAGGTAATAATCGTTCCGAAACCAGGGAAATGCCCGAACGACAAAAAATCATATAGACCGGTTTCGCTTCTGCCGATTATATCTTAAGTCTTCGAGAAACTTGTGCTCAAACGACTGCAACCAATAATTGAAGAAAGGCGATTGATTCCGGATCACCAATTCGGCTTTAGGGTCAAACATTCAACACTTGACCAGGTCTATCGAATAACTAATGAAATTGAGAAAGCCTTAGAAGCGAAAATGATATGTTCTACCGCTTTTCTTGACGTATCCCAAGCCTTTGATAAAGTTTGGCACGAAGGCTTAAAATATAAGCTACGGAAAGTTTTGCCGGAAAAAATGTATGAACTCTTAGAGTCTTATCTTGACAACAGACTATTTCGAGTGAGATACGGGAGCGAATACTCAGAATTCAAAGAAATACAAGCCGGCGTTCCACAAGGTAGCGTCCTCGGTCCAACACTGTTTTTACTTTTTACAAGAGATGTACCCTAAGTAGAGACAACGACTATAGCCACGTTCGCTGACGACACGGCTATCCTCGCTACGGATAAGACAGTCTAACAATCAACGGGAAAACTCCAACGCGCTTTGAATAAAATATGCGAATGGACAAAGGCCTGGCGAATCCTCCTAAATGAGACAAAATCAACGCATGTAAATTTTACTTACAAGAGGGTAATCAACTTACCTCTATTTATAAACTCGGTACAAATTCCGTACGCAAACGAGGCGAAATATTTAGGCATGACCCTAGACGCAAAACTTAAGTGGAAGCCACACGTTAAAAAGAAACGCGATGAACTTGAAATCAAGCTACGAGAACTGAATTGGCTTATCGGACGTTATTCGAAACTAATCGTATATAACAAACTGCTATTGTATAAGCAAGTGCTAAAACCATCTTAGACGTACGGTATACAACTTTGGGGTTGTACCAAACCAAGCAACATATCTATTTTAGAAACTTTTCAGAATAAGACACTAAGAGCAATCGTAAATGCTCCATGGTATATAAGAAATAGCGATTTTCATCGAGATCTAGGCATCGCAACCGTGACCGACGAAGTAAGAAACTTTGCTCGCAAACTTCACACTCGCCTTCACGGCCATTGCAACCACGAAATAATCCGAACTCTGGATCAGACAAATCTTGCACGCCGACTACAACGAACAAGACCGTTGGATCTAGTGTCGTAAGAGGAAACCGCACATAATGACGGTATTGCAGGTGCTTTCGTTGGAAGGTAGCCTGCCAAACGCGATTACTATACAGAAGCATGAACTACTTGTTAAGGAAACTTAGTCGTAGTCTTACAAAGATTGGGAGGTTTTTTAGTGAGTAAGAATCTCACACTACTATGAGCACACGCGTTCGATTCTCATAGTGCCTATAAAGGTTTTTACCTACCCACGGAAAAAAAAATTATTCATGTTCAGCAAGTAGAGTACATAGATTTCATATGGTACATAAGATGACATACGATGATATGACAATGCAAGTGCTACGTGTATGTGTTACACATTAAAGCTTACAAACTATATGCTACAATTCCTTTTTTTTTTTTTAATTCATCAATTTACTTATTTACTTACATATTTACTTAATTTTTTGTTTTTTCCTATTTTTTCTGTTTAATCCTTAAATTTTAATCAAAAAAAAAAATAACCATATAATAGAAGATAATAAAAAAAACTAACAAGTTCTAGGATTAGAAACAATATCACGCCGGGCTCTGCAGGTTTCGACAATCGTTGGTAAAGACTTTCGATCGCCCGAACTATCCTTCATCGCGCCCCCTCTTCGAATATCTGAACTATTCCGCCTGTATTGACCACCGTTCTCGTCCATTGCACTATGTAGGATCTAAGAGTATGCCACTTTCTGAAAATATGTCCTGGTTTCCAAACTTTCTTATCCCGTACCCAAACTCTATCATTTTCATTAAACTCTGCCCTATGACGCGCATTTCTATTATAATATTTTTTCATATTTTCTCTCTTCTTTCTAAACTGATCGGAAACATCTTGCATATAACTCTTCTTGAACAAGCTAAGATGAACCGGAAGCAACGACCTCAGTCTTTTGCTCTGGAGAAGCTGAGCAGGCGAAACCGACATATCCTTAACCGGAGTATTTCTGTAATCCAATAATCCTAACTGAAATTCTTCTTCAGTTAGGATTATTGGATTCATCCATCAATTAAATAATTAGACCCTGCAAATTCCGCGATATCACATCCTACCTTTTGAAAGGGTAGGTTTGGTATTTCATGAGATATCAAGGGCTCCTTGCAATTTTTACTGCTATATTTTAGGCAAAGCTCACATTCTGCTGCTATTCTTTCGATGTCCTTGTTGATACCCGGCCAATATACTGAAACTGATGCATTCTTTTTCATTTTCTCAGACCCTAAATGCGAAGCATGAAGCTGACAAAGGATCTCTGGTCTCAATCTTTGAGGAACCATAATTCGATTTTCAAAAATCAACATTCCATCTTCCAGAAAAATATTATGACGCATTTTAAAAAAAAACACACTTTACACACTCTTCTACTTTTGTCTTATCATTTGGCCAACCTTCCTGACAAAATTTTTTTAATTTACTCAAAATATAATCTTCATCGGTACCTTTTTTAAATTCATATTTCCTTTCCTCGCTCACGTTAATTGATAATACCGCCTCTGTTATGCTAGGGTCTTCATCCACCTTTTCTGACTCATCAAAATATCTAGATAAATAATCTGCTATATGAAGATACTTTCCTGGCATATATTTTACTTTTACATCAAAATTTAACAGCTTCAATCGCATTCTTTGTAGCTTGACCGATGGAATTTTATCTATTTGCTTGATCATAATTGATTCTAACGGCTTGTGGTCACTATACACAAGAACACTACGGCCATAGGTGTAAAAATTAAATTTTTTGCAAGCATATAAGATTGCAAGAAGTTCCTTCTCTATTTGAGAATACCTGCGCTCTGTCTCTGTTAAGCTCCTGGACGCAAATGAAATTGGTTGGTTATCTTGCATGAGAGAACAACCCAGGCCACTTTGAGAGGCATCTGTTTGAATGCAGATATTTTTAGACTCATCGAAAGGTTTCAAAATTGGGGAATTTTAAATAAAGTCTTTAATCTTGTCCACGGCCCGTGTATGCACATCTAACCAGTTAAAAATAACAATCTTTTTTAATAGCTCCCTTAGCGAAGATGTTTGCTCTGCTAAATTTGGAATGAACGATCTAAGATAGTTTATAACACCTAACAATTTTTGTAGGTCCTTCTTATTTCGAGGATTTTTCATACCTTCAATGGCTCTTATTCGGTCTCTGTCCGCACAAACACCACTTTCAGAGAAAACATGACCTAAATATTTAATTTCTTTTGCATTTATTAACGAGCTCTGGCAAGAACTGCTCGAAGATTTTCGTCGTGCTCCTCCTGTGTTTTTCCAAAAATTAGTAGATCATCTATATAAATACGTACACCTCTCAAGCCACTAAAAACGTTCTCATTCATTTTTTGGAAGATTTTTGGCGCTGTCTTTACGCCGAAAGGTAGTTTAATGAAGTCATGTGTTCCAAAAGGTGTTGCGAAAGCACACAGCTTGCTTGATTCCTCGGTCAACTCGACGTGCCAGAAACCATCTTTTAAATCTAGCACACTGAAAAATGTGGCTCCATTAAGTGAAGCAATTATTTCTTCCAAAGTAGGAATCAGGTTAACCTCATCTATCAGTGCCTTATTAAGTCCATCGGATCTAAACATAGCCTCAAACTTCCATTTTTCTTTTCTACAATCACTAAATTGCTAATCCAATCTCTTCTTTCCTCGCACTTTCTGATAATGCCATCTTTTTCCATTTTATTTAGCGTATCCTCCAGATTTTTCATTAACTTTAACGGAACGCGCCTAGCAGAACGTGCTACAGGGTCTGCATTTTCCTTTACCTTCATGCTGTACTTCAACGGAAATTTACCTACTCCCGAAAATAAATCAGGATTTTCTTTCTGAACTACCTCTTTCGATAACCTTGCGTTTGCTTCAGACTGCGTTTGTGCACCTACGGTTTTAATCGCATCAATTCTATTTAATATTCTTAGTCGAACGCAAGTCTGAAGCCCTAAAATCGGGACATAGTTTTCTTCAATTATCACGAATTTTTCAAAACTTACTTCATTTCTTCGCACACATTTAAGAGTGCAAACACCAAGTGGCACAATCCTTGAACCCCCATACACTTGCAGAACGGTGAACGTTGGTCGCAACACAGCTGGTTCTTGTAAGTCCTTAAATATTCTCTGAGGAAGAATGTTTACGTCAGCGCCGGTGTCAAGCTTAAATTCCACGAAACTGTTGTTAATTTTAATTGATTCCACCCAACATCTTGAGGAAACTTGCAGATCCATTTGTTTGCTTGATACATTTGAACCTATGGAATCAATAAAAAACTCATTATTAGACTCTGGATCTTCTTCATTTGAATTTACAATATTTCTGACATTTTTTACTTTGCAAACGATAGCAAAATGATTTAATCTAGAACAATTTTTACAAATTTTACCAAAAGCTGGACAATTCCTTCTTTTATGCGACAAATTACAGTACTGACAATTACGTATTACGTCATCATTATTATAATTTTTTGAATTATTGCCATGTCTTATATCGTTTGCGTTTGATTTCTGATACTTCTTTGATTTTCCACTTGCACGCTGTCCGCTTTTCACCTCCCACACTGACGATCCCGAGTTTTGCATGTGCGTCACTTGTTCTTTTGTTGCCTCTGCTGCCCTGCCTTTCTCCACCTTTTTTGCCAAATCGAGTTTGGCTTCTTGTAGAAATTTTTCCTGGAGCTTTTTATCATAGACCCCCAGCACAATGCGATCTCTCACCATCTCATTCTCTTACTTACTTACTTACTTAAGGTGGCGCTACAGTCCGGGGTGGACCTGGGCCTCGGCCAACAAGCTTCGCCAGCCAGCTCTGTCTCTAGCTAGCCGTCTCCAGTTTCGCACGCGAAGTTGGCTGAGGTCCCCTTCCACTTGCGTGCGCCACCTGAGTCTCGGTGCTCCTCTACCGCGTCGTCCCTGCGGTGTGGATTCTAAGATTTTCCGGGCCGGGGCGTTGGTGTCCATCCGCTCTAGATGACCCAGCCATCGTAGACGTTGTGTTTTGACTCTTTTGGCTAGGTCGGTATCGCTGTACAGCCCGTACAGTTCGATGTTATATCTCCTCCTCCACTCTCCGTCTATGCAGACGGGACCGTAAATCGTCCGAAGAATTTTCCTCTCGAAGCAGCCTAAAGTGTTTTCATCCGCCTTTGACAGGGTCCATGCTTCTGCACCGTAAAGCAGGACTGGGATGATGAGGGTCTTATACATGGACACTTTAGTTGCTCGAGAGAGGGCTTTGCTACTCAATTGCCTTCTTAGCCCAAAGAAACAGCGATTGGCAAGAGTTATCCTTCGTTTGATTTCAGCGCTGGTGTCATTGTCTGAATTGATAGCGGAACCCAGGTAGACAAAGTCCCTAACTACCTCAAAGTTATAGCTGTTGATGGTGATGTTTTGTCCAAGAAATCGGTGTTGGGTGTCTTTTCTTGATGACAGCATATACTTGGTTTTGCCCTCATTGACTGCTTAACCCATATTCGCCGCTTCCGTCCCAATACTCACGAAGGCTTCACTGACATCACGCTTTGTTCTACCGATTATGTCAATGTTGTCTGCGTATGCAAGTAGTTGAACGGACTTTTGAAAGATTGTACCTCTGGTGTTGGCGCGAGAGTTCTGCACAATTCTCTCAAGTATGATGTTAAAGAAGTCGCATGACAGCGCGTCGCCTTGTCTAAATCCTGTTTTGACATCAAAGGGGTCGGTGAGGTCTTTGCCGACCTTGACGGAACAGCGTGAGTTTTCCATCGTCATCCTGCACAGACTGACGAGTTTGGCAGGGATGCCAAAACTAGACATTGCGCTATATAGCTCGTCTCTATAATAGATGCTGTCATACGCGGCCTTGAAATCGATGAAGAGGTGGTGTGTATCGATTTGGAATTCCTGGGTTTTCTCCAAGATCTGCCGCAGTGTGAATATTTGATCGATGGTGGACTTTCCTGGCCTAAAGCCACACTGATATGTGCCTATCAGATTGTTGACAAACGGCTTCAGGCGTTCACACAGTACAGCAGAAAAGATCTTGTATGCGATGTTAAGAAGACTTATGCCTCTGTAGTTGGCACAACTCAGAGGGTCTCCTTTCTTCAGGATCGGGCAAACAATGCTGAGGTTCCATTCGTCGGGCATGCTTTCTTCCGACCATATCTTGCAGATGAGCTGGTGCATGCTCCTAACCAGCTCATCGCCAGCGGATTTAAAAAGTTCGGCAGCTAGGCCGTCTGCTCCGGCTGCTTTGTTGCACTTGAGCTTAGACACAGCTACTTTCACCTCCTCCAGGTCGGGTGGGCGGTATCGTTCGTATGCTTCGTCGGTAACGTCTTCGCCCGGGTTGAATGGTTCGTTCTGCCTGACAGCGGTATTTGGTTCTTCCTCGCCGTTATACAGTCTGCAGAAGTGGTCTTTCCAAATCCTCAGCACCGACTGCGATTCTACAACGATGTTCCCTTGATGGTCCTTACAGGCTTCAGTTCGAAGTTTATACCCTTGGCAGGACCTTTTGATCCTTTGGTAAAACTTTCTAACCTCATTCCTGTTGTAACATCTCTCTATCTCTTCAACCGCGCGCTTCTCGTGCTCTCTCTTTTTCCTTCGGAGAAGCCGGTGCTCCTCTCTCCTCCTCTGCTCGTAGAGCTCGCGAGCAGCTCTAGTCCTTCTGTGCAGCGCCGCTTTGTATGCTTCCTGTTTAGCTGCATGTGCTTGCCGGCATTCATCGTCAAACCAGGGGTTTCGTTGTGGTCGCCGTGTGAAACCCAGCACTTCAGAGGCGGCGTCTCTGATGGCATTTTGGCAATGTTGCCACTGGCTATCAATACTTGATGCTGGTTGCATAGGACTTCGTAGAAGGTTTTGAGAGACTCGGTTGGAGAAGGACCTGGCGATCTCTTGCGATTGTAGTCGGCCGACGTCAAACTTCCTCACAGTATTTCCATTACTTGGCGCTGGTCGGGATATCCGCAGCCGTACCTTGGCTACAACCAGGTAGTGATCCGAGTCAATGTTGGCCCCTCGGAAAGTTCGGACATCCATGATACTGGAGGAGTGCCTTGCGTCGATCGCAATATGGTCAATCTGGTTGACGGTTGATTGATCGGGAGATCTCCATGTCCCTTTGTGGATATTGAGATGCGGGAACTGTGTACTAGCTACCACAACGTGTCGCCCCGCAGCAAAGTCGATCAGCCTGAATCCGTTATCGGAGGTCGTGTCGTGCAGGCTATACTTTCCGACAGTACGACCAAAGATGCCCTCCCTTCCTAGCTTGGCATTAAAATCGCCTAGGACAATTTTAATGTCGTAGCTAGGGCACTGCTCATAAGTTTTGTCCAGGAGCTCGTAGAACATATCTTTGGTCTCGTCATCTTTCTCCTCTGTGGGGGCATGTGCGCATATCAGGCTAATGTTGGCGAATTTAGCCTTGATGCGGATCGTCGCGAGGCGCTCGCTTACAGGGTTGAAGCTCAAGACTTTTTGCCTAAGTCTGCCTCCAACAACGAAACCACATCCAAATAGGCGCTGTCTTTGATGCCGATAGCAGTCGCCGTAGTAGATGTCGCAGTTTTTCATCCTTCTTTTGCCCGGCCCGTCCCACCGCATTTCTTGGATGGCAGTAATGTCTGCCTTGCAGTCGTTAAGGGCCTCCGCTAGTTGCTCGGCTGCACGTGGTCTGTTAAGGGACCTAACATTCCACGTGCAGATCCGGAGCTCGTTGTCCTTTTCTCGTTTGCATTGGTCGTCAACAGTAAATCCGTCCGAATCCGAGGCTTGTTTCCGCTTCGTGACTGGTGTTTCTTTACGTGGCCGGGAAGTCACCCCGACGGCACGACCCCCAACCTGGAGGACCAGATCCTTTGCTTAGCTCTAAGGACGGAGAGCCGGATAGCCCGCTCCTTATAGGCCTGAGCTCCGAATACGTCGTAGTAGCCCATATAAGGTGTTCACTAAGTAGTTCGGCCTGACTGGAACTATGGACGCCACCGTTGATTCCATCTGGGGAATTCCTCCGCTGCCGTCCGGATGCAAGGAGAAGTGCCTTAGTGGGAACACTCCTCCCCCCCTCTCTCGTCTGCTACCCCCAACAACCTTCCAAAGGGGTTGGAACCCAATCTCCAGTTGAGGTACTAGGCACCCGGTGTTCACCACGGGGAGGTGAGAGTAGGAGTTGATAGACAGAGGTGGGTTTAGAAAACCTGTGGATGCTTGTATCCTCTTGAGTGCACATGTCTATCCTTTGACCACCACCATCTCATTCTCAGTACTGCCGAATTCACACGTTCGCACCAACCGCTTGAGGTCCATTAGAAAAACGTCGAAGGGCTCCCCTTCCCCTTGATTACGGTTGTAGAAAATGAACCTCTCATACACCGTGTTCTTTTTCGGTGCACAAAAATCCTCAAATGCCTGTATCACCTCGTTATATTTTTTCCTTTGCTCAGCCGTTAAGTCAAACGTATTAAAAATTTCTACCGCTTCTTCACCTATAGCATTTAAAAACGTAGCTATTTTCACTTCTTCTTTTTTTTAGAGACTCCTGAGGCTGTTAAGAAGATCTCAAAGCTCTGCTTGAACCTCCTCCAATTTTCACAAATGTTTCCATTTAAATTCAGATTCCTGACTGGCTTAATAATACCAAATTCCATGATTAACTCGTTAATAACTGAGTTTAGCTTAAAGTCACAAGCACCACACGTGCACTGTTTTTGCTCGTTTTGGGGTCACTTTTTAGATCTTCTGCCACTGTTTAATTTTCTTTTGTTGTTTACTGGGAGATAGTATGAAACAATTCTGTTTATTAGCACTTTATTTGCGTGATTTAATATTGTTTTGTCTTTTGCACTAGCTATCACCATTTCACACAATCAATTAACAAGGTTTCTATTCCGTCTGCGCCATGTTACAAACAGATCTTTCTTGATGTAAGTCTCAACATTGACTGACTTTATTATTCATGTTCAGCAAGTAGAGTACATAGATTTCATATGGTACATAAGATGACATACGATGATATGACAATGCAAGTGCTACGTGCATGTGTTACACATTAAAGCTTACAAACTATATGCTACAGCCACTTCCAGTATTGAAAGTTAATGACGACTTCTTCTGATCCTCCGATAAGGTATGGTCGGGTTCTAAAGATGTGACCCAATCCGATATATCCGATGAAATCAAATTATCTTAGAGTATAAGAGTAACCCCTGACAAAAAAGGTTCAAAATATGCATGTCAAATCCAAAACTGGCAGTTTAGAGGCGTTTTGGTAAGGCATTAGGCTCATCTCCGAAAAAGGTCGTCTTGATTTACGAAAAGTTTGGATACAACCATGAAAGGTCTACTCCTTTCATACGCTTTCGTTGGTTGGTGGAATTTTTTGCAGCGAAACGTGCTACTACCTCACCTGTGCTACGACCTCGCCCATGCTCCTACGCGATTTCAACTACGAACTGACATTGCTGCGATGGGCACTTTCCTTGCATGCCGTGGTCTGCTTTCTGCAAACCTACTCTTTGATAGTGGCTTAAAACCATCTTTTGCTTTAAGCAAGGTAACTCTTGGAATATTTAAGAACCTTCACGAGAAGCATCATTCGACCCTTGTTAAGTACAATTTATATGTCCTCTGGCCCAATAACACCAGAAACCCTTTTACAAAATTACCAGCTACTCCTCGAACTTGAGCATTCGCTAAACTAGGCCACAGGACTAAACTCAGTAAATCTTGTTTGTTTACCAGCCAAACTCTAGCTGGCGTTCAGGGAAATGAAATTTCGATGTACTTGCTCGGTAAAGTTCAGGATTTCTCAGGACCTAAATCTGCGGTCGGCTTACCTGCAACTCGTTTCTGCCTGCAAGGTATTTCTCGCGACAATACCCCAGTTGGTGCAACTACGATGGAAGCAGACAAACCAAAACTCTGTGTTCGGACACCTACCTACTAAAGGTCAGCATTTTTTTTATGCTCGCGATCAAGGGACTAAGACTACCCAAAAATGTGTCAACACATCGTGAACAGAAGTTAACAGTAGAAAGAAGAAAAAGAATAGAGAAATACAAAACCAAAAAATTTCCACCCGATGCCCACTTTGAAACCGCTCAATTTGAGACAGACGCTCCTGGATTTTCTATTACTGGTTTCGGTCCACCCTGAGTAATTTTCATCCTGGTACCACCATTTCTGGTGGGCATTTCCGTACCCACTACCCCGGGATATGCGCCCCATAGGCGACCGCAAACCCTGAAGGCGAAACCATTTCCAAATTGTCGTGAAAGCCTTTTTTTGTAACTATTTAGAAATAGCTTTTCCATAGTTTCCCCTTCTTTTTGTGAGGAAAAATCGACTCCATACTGCTTTTTTTTCGCGCCACCAAGCTGTTGCTAAACACAGAAACGGGTAAGGCTTGAGCTTAACCACCACAACATACAGCAAAACAACTGCTCTGTAGAAGTAAGCCCCTGTTCGATGGTCCATGGATGAGTAATTATTTTTGGGTGCTATATCGGGGATCGAAAAAAAAAATTTTCTCGTAAGTGGAACAGGATTGTTAAGTGTCACTTCGTCATTACAGTAATCTTAACAAATGTTTAAAACTGAAGGGCATCAGCTATTTTCCGGTCTCTTCGGAAAATAAATGTCGGTAAATTTTTTTTTCTGGTGAACCTAACAATACTTTACAAAAATTGCTGCAATAAGGTTACAGCACGAATAAGGTTACCAATTACGATACTTGGAAAAGCCGTAGCAGGTAAAATTAAGAAAAAATATTTTCACGAAGCCGCCGTAGGTATAAGTTGGGAATATGATTTATTACCTACTTTTATAACCTCAGTTAACAATGAGAAATTTTTTTTTAAAAAACGTATTTATAATTTACGTAGGTTTTTAGAGAATGCAGTTTTATTAAACTATCTGATAAAACCGTAATTCCCTTACCGTTTTTCTGTTAAATCTCAAAAAGCATTGAGTTTGGGATGGGCGCCTAATTTGAAAATTTACCTAACGAAAATTGTATAAAGGGTAAGAAAACCAAATTATATCAATGAGTTTAATTTTTGAAGCCGAGGTTACACAACAGTTGTTAAGAAACCCTACTTGAAATGGCATCTTTTACAAACGAAGAATACGCAGATATTATATACGTTTATGGGATGTGCAACGGGAGTTCTAGTAGAGCACGGCAAAGATACCATTAGCTCATAAGAGGGGGACACTTTGAGCACCTGATTTGATTGCTTGGTCACCTTAATAAAAAAAATAAATTATAAACCAAACATAGCATTTTTATTTCGAACAATGGGAATAAACTATGAATCGACTTTTTCTTAATTGAAAATTAAGAAAAAGTCGATTCATAGTTAAATTAATTTTCTTAATTTTCAATTAAGAAAAAGGCTTCGGCTTTTCCCAAGTATCGTAAAATTTGTGCGTTTCTCAGGTACCGTGCTGCAGCAGTTTTTGTTAAGTATTGTTACGTTCACCAGAAAAAAATTTAACGATATGTTTATAAAGTTTTTTTTTGCAAAAAAGTGACTTGAAAGTCAAAAAAATGTCATGATCAGGAAAAAAGGATTCGACTTAAGAGCAAATATCTCGAAAGTTAACAAACTTATTAATTTTATTTTAACACAGTTAAAAAAAGTAATATTTCTTCTTAGATCTTAATCCTAAATTAAGCTCCTGTTGTAAGTATTAGCGGAGATATTTGTGCTAGTATGGGTCAAGGTACCTCAAAGTAGGTGTTTTCTTAAATTCCCAATAAATGATATCAAAATTAGAGATGTGCCCATGCTGTGGAACGATTTTTTTCTTCAATTATACACAAGAATCAAATCCCAAAGTATTGGCATCGAATTAGGTACCACCCTGTATACTTTGATGACGCATTTGTGTGAGTTTTCATATTGAATATCGAGTTATATAATTTGATGAACGCATGATTGCGGTTGTTAATATGGCAATTAAACTCTCCAATTGCAATTTAGCTCACTATTTGAAATTTCGGTTTTCAATATGATGAACCTTTGTTGTCATATTGACAATCGGACAGTTGTTATATGGAAAATTTGATTGTTAAACGTATTCGATGCCATCGGAATTTTTGCGTCATATTGACAATTTTGTTTGTCAATATAACAATTTCTGGTTAAGAACCGGTGATTGTTAATATGACAGCCAATAACTTTTTCAGTGTAAGAGTGCAAAACTTGCACACATTAATTATTAATAGTTTTACAAACTTGCACATTTTATAGTTGTTTATTGACTCAGCCCATTTTTGAGCGTTTTTGGGTAGAAAATTATTTTTTTTTTATAATAATGCAATAAACGCAATCCGGGCGAAGACGTAATGGGCGAAGCATACGAATGATACCGCCCACCCGACCTGGAGGAGGTGAAAGTAGCTTTGTCTAAGCTCAAGTTCAACAAAGCAGCCGGAGCAGACGGCCCAGCTGCCGAACTTTTTAAATCCGCTGGCGATGAGCTGGTTAGGAGCATGCACCAGCTCATCTGCAAGATATGATCGGAAGAAAGCATGCCCGACGAATGGAACCTCAGCATTCTTTGCCCGAACCTGAAGAAATTAGATCCTCTGAGTTGTGCCAGCTACAGAGGTATCAGTCTTCTAAACATGGCATACAAGAGCTTTTCTGCTGTACTGTGTGAGCGCATGAAGCCGTTTGTCAACAATCTGATAGGCACATATAAGTGTGGCTTTAGGCCAGGAAAGTCCACCATCGATCAAATATTCACACTGCGGCAGATCTTGGAGAAAACCCAGGAATTCCAAATCGATACACACCACCTTTTCATCGATTTCAAGGCCGCGTATGACAGCATCTATAGAGACGAGCTATATAGCGTAATGTCTAGCTGTGGCATCCCTGCCAACCAGTGTGTGCAGGATGACGTTTAAAAATTCACGCTGTTCCGTGAAGGTCGGCAAAGACCTCACCGACCCCTTTGATATCAAAAAAGGATTTAGACAAGGCAACGCGCTGTCATGCGACTTCTTTAACATCATACTTGAGAGAACTGTGCAGAATTCCCGCGCCAACACCAGAGGTACAATTTTTCAAAAGTCCGTTCAACTTCTCGCATTTGCAGACGACATTGACATAATCGCAAGAACAAAGCGTGATGTCAGTAAAGCCTTCGTGAGTATTGGGATGGAAGAGGCGAATATGGGTTTAGCAGTCAACGAGGGCAAAACCAAGTATATGCTGTCATCAAGATAAGACACCCAACACCGATGTCTTGGACAAAATATCACCATCGACAGCTATAACCTTGAGGTAGTTAGGGACTTTGTCTACCTGGGTTCCGCTATCAATTCAGACAATGACACCAGCGTTGAAATCAAACGAAGGATAACCCTTGCCAATCGCTGTTTCTTTGGGCTAAAAATGCAATCGAGTAGCAAAGCCCTCTCTCCATGTATAAGACCCTCATCAGGGCGGCCTTTCAGGGTGTACAAGACCCTCAAAGGCAGATGAAAACACTTTAGGCTGCTTCGAGAGGAAAATTCTTCGGACGTTTCACGGTCCCGTCTGCATAGACGTAGAATGGAGGAGAAGATATAACATCGAACTGTACGGGCTGTACAGTGACACCGACCTAGCCAGATGAGTCAAAACACAACGTCTATGATGGCTCGGAAAATCTACGAATCCACTCCGCAGGGTATGCGCAGGCGCACCGAGACTCAGGTGGCGCACGCAAGTGAAAGGGATCCTTAGCCAACTTCGCGCGCGAAACTGAAGACGGCTAGCTAGAGACAGAGCTGGCTGGCGAAGCTTATTGGCTGAGGCCCAGGTCCACCCCGGACTGTAGCGCCACCTGAAATAAGTAAACATATTTTTATTTTCGTCGTAATATATAAAAGAGAGCCAACAAATGGCGTGGATGTTGACTGTTAATCATTGTCATTAAATGAATTCAATATTATTGACCTTTTTGATATATCACAAGTATAATCTTTGGAAATTCAAGCCACGGAGCCGTTTATCACATATACGATATCTTTTTCGGTCATGTCCATTTTTAAATGGGTGGGCACGTAAATAAATGACATTCGTATTTCGGGTGACGGAAAAACCCGTACAAGAAGTACGAAAACGAGTGAATTTGCATCCTATAAAAGTTTGGTTGTTTGTATCATTGGCCCATGTATTTTTGAAGATAGAGCTGTGAAGATAGCTGATTTAAGTGAAGGATGAAACCGCAAAAGATGAACCTATTTTTTTTATTTAACGATTTGGTTGTGGATGAATTCGATTAATTTTAATGTTTACAAATATTCGAAATAGTCTTATGTCGCTTAGAAGAGAAGTTGAGCGACTTTTTACGTCCTTATAGGCTTTTTTAGGGTTACTTAGTGAGGAAGAGCAATTTTGATAGCGACTGTTCGTCATCCAAAAAATTTTCAGAAAACTGAAAATGTTGACATCATCAAATGTTGTTCATTTCTAATTGTCATAAATCGAACTTCAATTATCAACAAATTATTACAATAATTTCACAATAAATGTTCACTTAATTTCATAATAAATTTCAACCCGTTGTTGGGTCATAATGGCTAATTAGAGAGTTAATCCTCAGTCTGAGTATTTCTGAATTAATGACGAATGCCTGGCGTTTAAATGCAAACGCAGAAACCTCATTGTTCTCAGAATAAGAAGCACTCGTCGTAAGTTCATTATATACTCACTTCCTGTAGACACGTTTTTAGAATAGAATGAATAAACACATCTATTTAAATCTTGAAACGCTTGCTTATTATAGGGTCCTGCGTCAGGTTTTCTTTGCAAAGATAATTATAAAAGAATGTCATATTGCTCATGCATATACCTATATAGGTACTGCACTTATATGCAGAAGTGCCCCCAATTAAAATTGCACAGTGTATTCTGTAAAGTGTTGCAATTAAAATAAATACGTTAAGATTTGCACAATTGCGTCAAGAGTATTAAAATTTTACAATTTAAAACTATTTAAACAAGCCAATAATTGAATAAGAATTGTTTTCGCGTGCGGCAATTAAGAGATTCTTTCGGATAATTTTAAAAGTCGAAAGGAGCCCTTAATTGCTTCTACCGGTTTTCTTGAAATGCCCCTACGTTAACGCATGCGTCAAACTAAAAAATTCAAATAAAAAATTAATGCTTTTCTTTGACTCCACCACTTTATTACTAAAGGAGTTTATTTTTATAACACAACTTGAAAACCGGGACAATAAAAAAAAAAATATCACATACCTACTTACACCCTATTTATAAACCCTCGGCTTAATCCTAAACATCAACGGATCACGTGTCCTTAAAATCAATTCGGCAATTAGCAGAGGCTCGCCCGAGGCAGTTCCAACATATTCCACCTCGAAGTTTCGTAATACATTAGCAACTACACTCTTGATTTCCAGCATGGCGAATTTTTGCCCAATACAATTCCTTGGCCCAGCCGAAAATGGAATATAAGAGTAAGGGTTCATTTTTTCCGCATTTCGTACAACATCAAAACGCTCGGGTATGAATTCATTTGCATTTGGGAAGATCTCTTCCGAGCGGCCCAAGTGGAGAGGTGAAACGCCAATATTTGCCCCAGCTGGAATTATTTTTCCATCTAAAATTGAAAATAAAAAACATGACCTTAAGTTGTACAGAATTAAAGCAAAACTTACTAATTTCACATTCCTGCGAAACTTTCCGGCCCAATAGTGGTACTGATGGGAAGAGTCTCAAGGTTTCCTTTATGCACAGCTCAGTGTAATGCAAACTGTTCAGATCCTCGTAGGTCACAGGCTTGTCCTTATTTCCGCCAAAAACTTCAAAGATCTCCTGGAAGCACTTGTCTTGCGCAGCAGGATGTCGGCCAATATTGTAGAAGAAAAATGTTATCGCCGATGAAGTAGTGTCGTGTCCTTCAAACATAAACGTGTCGACCTCTTCTCGAATGTCAAGGTTCGAAAGTGGTTTGCCATCGATTTCCGACTGCAGCAAAATGTCGAGGAAGGCCATTTTACGTTTTGCCCCGATGTCACTCGTGTCCTGTTTGGTGTTTTTGTTATTTTCTCGAATAATTTCCTCTCGTCGTTGAATGATAATTTTCTCTGTGAAACCGTGAAGGATCTGCAAGGCTTTCTTTTCCTCACGAGCTAGCTGCGTAAATTGATAGGTGAAGTTGAAGCGGTACACAATGTCAAACATTCTTTTATGAAGAACTGTTGAGATTCTGAGAAATACAACAAAGAATTCGGAATCAATATGACTAGACGAAAGACGTTTGCACAAACTTACGTTTTGACAGCTTGGACGTATTCCGAATCAGTGTTTGTCTGAGCATCTACTGAAACACCCATGGCGCTTTCTGAAATAGAAAACAAAAAAATATAAACAAGGAAAAAATTTATAATTTTTATTTTAAAATTAGGATGAAATGGCAGGGCACATTGCAGAGACTTGAGAAGAATGCCACTGCTCCTATATTAAAATGGGATAAAGGGTACGTCAAGCTTATCGCCGTGCAGACATATTTAAACTTATTTTACTTACTTATTATTTTTATCTTGACAGAATATAAAGTTTAAGTAGAGAAAGCTAAGAAGTAGCTACTCTCAAACATGCTGAGCTCAAAAATTTACTCTTGTAGGCAGGATTTCTCATCAATTAGTTGATGCTGACCCTCTGACCCTACCGGACGGGTAAGCCTTAACTAATTACCCATGTTGGAGGCACTATGTTTTTTTTTTGTACAATCTAGAGCTAATGTTCTAGTCGATTAAATATACCTAGTCCAACTATACAGTAGTAGCATGCATTAAATAAGCACTAAATGCATAAATAATAATACAGTGTGTACCTATAAAAAAAAGCGGAATGTGCTAAAAAGCCCTCTTTTTAAGCACTTTTGAACTAACACGTTTTTTTATAATAAAATGTTAAAGGTCAATAAATTAACAAGGTGTTAAAAGCTATACCTTATCTAGTTGGATTGCATTATTAATGTAATAACCAGTGAGATTACTAACGAACATATAATTATCGAGACATAATAACATTAATAAAAGGTTTTGTCTGTTCAATTAAAATGTGTTTTGTAACCAGTCAATTTAAAGACCTATATTTATACCCGACCCAGGGTATATTAATTTTAATGCATAGTTTGTAAAACAGTGAAATGATCACCTTAGACCCCTAAGACCTTTTAGAGATATAATCGAGACCGACATGTGAATTGATTAAGCCATGTCCGTCCGTCCGTCCGTATGTGTGAAGGTTTTAGGTACCTGATACAATTTTGCCTTGTTAAAGGTCTTAGGCCAATATTGCTCAGTATCAGAATTTTAATTCCTGTGCCTTGTCTAACTTGACCTAAAGGCATTTTGAAAAAAAAAATTAAAATAGTGGTTGTCTCACATTGAAGCAAGTAGTGGGCGTGGCCGTTAACGGATTAAGCCAATTTTCGCACTTTGTCTGTGCAACAAAAGAAGCAAGCCGTGTACCAAGTTTCGGCTCTCTAAGTTGATTTTGAAGATGATTTTTTTTTCATTTGTCGGAGGTTACTACTATCCGATGGAGCACTCAGACACAAATACTGGCCCATTGTACTACCATGCAGACACCTTACATTAATGTATTTAGTTTACCTGTCTTTCGAAGAAAGATGAGAAGGAGCTTCAGTGATGAAGAGATTAGGTGTTCGGCACTCACCACCTCGGCCCCAAAGATCCGACACCTGATGCGAGCAAAGGCAGGACAACTAGAGAGGAAGTTTTGGTTTGCTCGCTGACAATCCATCTACGCTCCAACTGCAAATTAACAGACTCGTCTCGTTCTGCGATACTTGGGGACTTCAGATTAATGCGCAAAAGACGAAAATTCTTATCATTGAGGCCCGGAAAAGAAGTAGACTACCAGAAGAGAATTGGTCTCTTATCAACGCTCGCATTGAGGTTGTTCATGAGTTTAAGTACCTGGGCGTCTTACTAACGCACAACCTAAACTTTGTTAAGCACTCTATTAACAAAAGTAATGAGGCCAAACTTGCTCTGAACATGATGTGGCCTAAGTTTTTCGCAAATAAAAATATTGATCTGGCCTCAAAATATCGAGTCTTCAGTGCGACTGTTAATGCGTGCAAGTGTTATGGAGTCCAAGTTTTCGGATTTACAGCCTTTGAAGCCTTTGAAGTAGTCCACAGGCACTTTTTCAAGCGCCTGTTCAAGCTCCCTAACTCAACACCGAATTACGCTATTTACGTTGAGTCAGGTATTACGCCCATCTATATACAAAGTCTGAAAGCAAACGCTAACTATATAACAAGTGTAATGAAAAGGAATAACAGTTGCCTACATAGATCAATCATGCTACAACTTCTCCGTACTAATGCCTCGCCTTTTAAAGAATGGAACCAGATTGCAGCATCCCACGACACAGTCCTTTCTTTGTTAGAGTCTAATGTTGATCAATGGCAAGACAAGTTTTCTGATTTGATTTCAATGGTAGACGAAAAGCTATATATTCAAAACCTCTCCAAAGCAACTTCCTCCACATCTCGGAATGTCTACAAAAACTTAAACCACCAGCTTTCTGTTGCTAACTATTTTAGCAGAGAATTTTCATCCCAAGTAATTAGTACTGTCTTTAAAACCAGAGTCGAAATTCTGAACCTGAACTTTATACCTCATCGAAACGATTTGCCAAAATTGTGTAGTTTATGCAACAGAAGGGAAAACGAAGATATCTACCACTTCATTGCTATCTGTCCTATTTTACAGGAAATTCGAAGGTTATATTTCCAACAAAGTCAGATTTCTTTGCCACGCTTTTACGATATTATGAATGGAACCGAGGGATGGTTAAGCCGGTATAACTATTGCAAGCAAGCTCTTGCCTACCGTAATAGCTTTATGTTATAACATCAGTTGTTCACTCAGTTACTGTAGTATAACTTTTTTAATTTTATGTTTCAAATCATTAAAATTGTGGTATTTTTATGCTTTCCAGTCACATACAAATGCGTTTATTTTGTTATTCAAATCATTAAAATTGCCACACAATGCCACGTTTTAGGTTAGTTCTCCATTTGCGTCTAAGCTAATAATTTTATTTAAATTGTATATTATGTATTATATTATTAAATAAGAAAAAATACATTTGGGTTTATATTGTTTTTATTAATGAAATGTCTCTTCAGGCAGGCGGCAGGCTTTTGCCATGCTAATATTCTTGTAAATTGCTCTGTAAACTATAAAACGAAATAAAGAATTTATAATAATAACAATAAGTAGAGAGGAAGTGTTCCGGTGTATCGTCGTCCTCTCCACAGGCAGAAAAGGTAGTGGTTTCGCTCAAGCCTAACACATTCAAGTGTCTAGCAAAAGCTTGGTGGCCGGTAAGGACGCCTTCAAGAAGTCTGCAATCGATTTTCCTGAGAGATAGAAGGAACGACGCTGACCCTTCGCAGATCTCCGCGTGTAGTCGTTTAGTCTGTCTGCACCCATTGCAGTCACGCCAACGAGCCTTGTGCTCACGAGAAATCCAAGTATCAATGGCAGACGTGACAACAGATACAGGCAGGCCTAAAGCAGGTTCGGATCCTGAAAAAAACTTCTTCTGAGCCTAGTTTGGCAAGATCATCAGAGATCTCATTTCCCTGGATACTAGTGTAACCTGGGATCCAAACAAGATTCACTGCATTTAGCCTTCCAACTAAGTTCAACGAATGTTTGAGTTTGAGGACTATCTTGGACGCGGTAAAACAGTTGTTGCTTGAGGTCGAGGAGGCGGTGGGGGGGTCAGTGGGGGTGCAGGGGTAACCGATTCGATGTGAACCCCTGCAGGGGGGAATTCACACGCAAGAAGCTGATGTAGGGTAACCGTCTTCGGTGTAAACCCGTACTACAGGCGACTCGCGTTAGAATTTGGGGGAAAATAGGGGTAACCGAAGCAATATAAACCCGTACCAGTGAGAATTATGTGTTGGGGAGAGATGAGGAGAATGGCAATTACTGTAGGAGTACTACTAATTACGTCCCGTGTGGTGTGATGGGCAAATAGGGTATCTTTCTTGCGCCGAGTTTTACTAGATTTAGATCTTTAGTTTGCTATTGCCCCTAAGTGAGAGTTAGTCTTAAGGATTTGGGGAGCGCAGGTGGGGGTAACCGTTGCCGAAGGATGCGTCTTCATTGAAGACGCTGAGGTAGGGTATCCGTTTCGGTGTAAACCCGTACCTCAGGTGACTCAAGAATTAAGGGGGAGGGGAAAGGGGGGATATAGAAGAGGTAGGGGTAACCGAAGCGGTATGAACCCGTACCAGGGGGAATATGTACCAGTGTTCGCACAAGAGCGGAGACGTGAGGACAACCGAATCGGTATGAGCCCTTACCAGGCCGGTCCTGTTGGGGAATTTTGGGGGATGTGTTAGTGGGGTATATTTGGCGCTACACTGTAAGGTGTTTGCTCGCCTAAAAAAGTTTCCATATGGAGGAGGGATGGGTTTTGTGATACACCCTTATGCGTTTAGCCTGTTTGACCCGGAGATAAAGTTCATTATCCTCTTTAGATCGAGTCGCGCTAGATCATTTAGATCATCAAAGAAGTATTCACCTAAAGTTTTCCTTCTCAGTGCTGATAGGGCGGGACAGTTGCACAGAAGATGAGCCATGGTCTCTTCTTCCTCTTCATCTCTGCAGCTTCTGCAGAAATCGTTGAAGGGAGCACCAAGTCTTCTGGCATGTCGCCCTACCAGACGGTGGCGTGTGAGGGCCCCAATTGTCTTTCTAAGATTCAGTCTATTGAAGGAGATGAGTCTCTTTGGTTTCCTACGATCGAGCTCTTGCCAGATTTGTTTGGAGGAGAGACATGTGCTGATGTTATTCCACCTATTGTTTGCCATTGTGATGGCTTCGACGTTCAGGTGGAACTTTATCGAGTTTATGGGTGCTGCCGGTTCCGTTGTATGAGTCGGCTTGGCATTAGCACCTTCTCTAGCTAGTTCGTCGGCTTTGCAGTTGCCTGGAATATCACTGTGGCCAGGAACCCAGCACAGGGATACGTCGCACCTGACAGCAATCTCGTTGAGAGATTCGCGGCATTGCTTTACCAACTTGGATCGTATCGTTGGCGATTCCAAGGCTTTTATTGCAGCTTGGCTGTCTATAAAGAAAAAAATAGCACTGCAGTCAACTGAGTTAATTGAAAACCAGGCCGCGGCTTCACGAACGGCTGTGATTTCTGCTTGAAACACTGCGGTGATCTGGCAGGCGCTTGGAGATACATAGGTCTAGAGTACTGGAAAAGACTGCTGATCCTACTCCAAGTGCTGTTTTCGATCCGTCAGTGTAGATTTCTATTGCAGATGCATTTAAGACCTCACAAGACTTCCAGGCGGCTCTGCTTGGAAATTTGGTCTTGAATTTGACATTGAAGTCGAGGTATAGGACAACGTAGTCCGAGTTGCGAGGGATGGTGTCGTGGCCATTCAGGATGCTAGCATGTCCCATGTTGTCACGAGTCAGCTGCGAGGATTCCCTAAGCCTAAGTGCTGCTTTCGCTGCCATCCCTTTACCGAAGATGTCAACGGGAAGAAGATGGAGCATTGTGTCGAGCGTAGCCGACGGAGTTGTTCCAAGAGCACCTGTGATGTAAATACAGGATAGTCTTTGAACTTTCTCTAATATAGCAATGTTGCTACTGTTGTCTAGTGCCTTCCACTAAACTATTACTCCGTGCATAAGTATGGGCCTAACGACTGCCGTGTATATCCAGTGCACAATCCTGGGTTGGAGTCCCCAGTTTGGGCCTAGGATTTTCCTGCAGGAATACAGGGCAATAGAGGCCTTCCTTCCACGGTCTTGTATATTCAGTTTCCAACTGAGTTTCTTATCTAATATAACTCCCAGGTATCTAGCGTGATTTGCAAGTGACAGTTCAAGGCCTTTCAGTGATGGTGGAATTATGGGAGGTATTTTATACTTTCTTGTGAACAGTACTAGTTCAGTCTTTGCAGGGTTTACTCCGAGACCGACACTATCTGTCCACCTAGCTAATTTGTTAAGGGCAAATTGCATTATGTCCCTAATAGTGGGGAAGAACTTGCCTGTTACGCTATCGAAATATCGTCAGCATAAGTTGTAATTCTGGAAAGTTATAATGGAAAGTGTTTTCGTGCATAGGGAAAGACCTCGAACTATTTTAAAAGTCTTGAAAGCTTGAAAAAAGGCTCCTTATGAAAGGCTCATCTTTAACTTCGAATTCCTTACTCTTAGTACCCAGATTATTTCTAATTATTTCTTGCTTTTGAGAGGTGATAAAAGATGTGGGTCCCGAAAAGTATCAAACACGTGCCTTTAAGTTCGATTGGATGCGGACTCTATATGAATTCCAGTTATTATACCCGACCCAGGGTATATTACGTTTGCTGTATAGTTTGTAACGCAGTGAAATAATCACCGTAGAGACCCCTAAGACCTTTTAGAGATATTAATGGGACCCTAGAGAAGCGATTAAGCCATGTCCGTCCGTCCGACCGTATGTAAACAACTTTTAGGCCTTAAATTTGAAGATAGAGAGCTGAAATTTGGTGGGTTGGCTGGCAGTCCAGTCCTTCAGATCAAGTTTGAAAATATGAATTCAAATAATCACCGTAGAGACCCCTAAGACCTTTTAGAGATATTAATGGGACCCTAGAGAAGCGATTAAGCCATGTCCGTCCGTCCGACCGTATGTAAACAACTTTTAGGCCTTAAATTTGAAGATAGAGAGCTGAAATTTGGTGGGTTGGCTGGCAGTCCAGTCCTTCAGATCAAGTTTGAAAATAAGCTGAATCCGCCTTCAGCCTACGACCATCTCTAATTTCAAAAAATACTTTGCAGCATTCATTTTTGGCATGTAACATTGCCTTGTAATTGTTTTTGAAGTACCCAAAAAAGTTTGGCCTTTTCATTGACCACGCCCACTTTTTTAAGAGATTTTAGCTTAAAATGACTGTTTTCCAATTAATTTGACTAAAAATTATATGACAAAAGTTGTAGATATTAGCATTTTCATGTTATGTAGTATGTGCTTCCGCCCAGTTTTGTGGGGTTTAAAGTTTAGTTAAAAGTAAAAAATTTTAGTTAAAAAGGCGGGGTTTTAGGCCAAAATGTGTGCAACCACCTAGTATAAAGCATTCAACGGTTATATTTTTATATCCCGCCCACTTTTTGGAAGCGTGGCAGTTTCCTTTTTGGTATGGTCGGGCATTTTGCAATCCGTCGTAGGCAGACTGAAACTTTTGCATACCCACTGTCGCTCTTTCCCACTTGCTTTGTTTCCATATGACCCGATTACTGGGCAGCTAGTCAAAACCTCCCCCTTTTTACTACACTGCAATGGCAGCATTTAATAACTCGTATACACAGGTCTTAGGCTTCCATAATTCTTCTTAAAATTGCACTCGAAATATTATACAAGCGAAACAAATGAGCTATCGAGATGCTCTTAAATAAATGCCATGAAGTCCGATATCGTCATTAAAAGAAAAGAAAAACAAAGTCGCAAATATATTATATGCAAATTAAGCAATTAAAGTACGCTAAGCCTTCAAAAAAAGCCGACGGACCGCACCGTGTGTGACTTCATACTTGACGTACATTTTTTGTTTTGAAACGAAATTACCAGCTTTTTTAACTAGACGTTCATTCCATTCTAAAAAGCGACAGACACAGACAAAAGTTTGGCAAATATTGAAGAATTTAAAGAATTTGAAAAAATTCCAACCCTTATCTGTTCTTAATTATGAAACAAACACAAAAGCGGGGCTTATGAAGAAATCTCTAAGGTTTTAGCTCAATGTAAGAACATTATTGAAAAACACCATTTTAACTAACAAATGAAATTTTTTAGAACATAAAAAGCTGATTTTCATAAGCAATGGCCAATAAGCAAAAGTACACATATCTTTTTTTTTCTTTATAAAAATAAGTACACATATGTGTACTCTTGTTGAAGTCTCTATATTCTGCGCGTCTTAAAAAGAAAGGAAAGGAAATACATGTGATACAATGTGATAAATTTTTGAGGCGTGAGATTTCTTAAAAGAATAAAAACTTTTTCAGACTAGAGTTATTGCTACTAGATATTTTTTAACCGGTTCTTCTTGACTGTGAAAGCAAAATATAATATTTTATATTTTTTTTATAATTTTTGAAACTTAGGGAATGAGTTCCACAAAGCTCTAGTTGAGAAGAAAAAATAAAATTTGGAATGAAATAATACGTCTTAAGCCGCGGTGTCACAAGGAACAGGAACAGAATCAGAAACAGAATTTCATACATTAGCAACGCCAAAAGCATTCAGCGAATTTAGGTTTCAGTTCCTAATGTATGGGATTCTGTTTCTGTTCATGTTTTACGTTGCTTGTGACAAGGCGGCTTTAGAAGTATTTAAGTTATTTCATGTAATGTCTTCATGAAATAACTTAAATACTTCTAAGAGATAAAATGGAAATGACTCAATTTCGGGCAGAAAGTTAACTGACACCAGATAGGATTTCTGAAATCGTATACAGATTTAGGCTACTTAAAGTAAAGGCTGCCTTTGATTTTTCTCTTTAAAATAGGGTAACACTAGACAGTTTCCTTATACTTTGTGTTGCTCTATGTTGAGTGCAGCTGTCCAAAAAGTCCAGGTACTAAGTTTCGTTAAGACATCTTATCAATCACAATAAAGAACAACAGTTGCACTTTGAACATGTCGATACGTCTGATAACCAAATGTGGTGTCTACGTGTGTCAATATGGAATTCACAGTCCACTGATAAGATAAGATAGACCGGAATAATACAATAAGAAAGCAAATGCATATATTTACCACATATTGTATCCAGTGTACACAGGTTCACATAGAAATACAAATCAACGGGCATATACGGATTCATTTGAGACTTCATGTTCTCCACAAGCTTGGCACCTTGTTTGTTGAACACTTCTATATACTGTTCCAGTATCTTAAAGTGAAATGCCGGTGTTATTATCTTTCTGCGCTGGAACCATTTTTTACCTTTAAAAAAGAACGAAACATCGTCAGACATAGCGTCACGTACTGAATCCATTCAATTAATTCGCTTGCTAACCTCGACTCACAAGCAAACCCTCATTCAACCACGGTTCCATAGTTTTGTATTCTCCAGCTTTGTCATTGAACTTGGTTGTGCCCAAAATAATTTCAATATCCTTTAAATCCGATATCATGAGGTTAAATTCTGGACCAATCCAAATCCGGAATACACTTCCATATTTTTCGATCATTTCAGTAAATAGGGCGACATACTCTTCGGGAGCTTTGCCCGCAAGGATGTGGCCATTGCCGATAATTGGTAAAGTCGGCGGACCCGGAAATGCCCTTGACAACTGCAAGGTGCGAGCGTACTTTCGATAAAAATACGCGCCAACAGTAGCAACAAACGTAACAAGAATAATTGCTATAAACATTCTGGATCCACTGTTAATGAGAAACTAATTCCCTCCATATAGGTGGGAAAACATTTTTGTTTTGGATCCTGCAATTGGCAATCGGCAATCGCTGCTTCTTGTGCGGATATCTTATCTTTGTTTGTTGGCTTTTAGCAATGTTAATCGAAGATTTGGATCACGTAAAGCCATTAAGTACTTCAGTATGATAAGGAAAGAACCGCAGTGAGCAATACAATTAGATTAACAATAATATATTTAGTGGATTTATGTAATTATGATAACTACATTATTGCGGACACTTGGATTCTTCATGAGCATGCCTCCTGTTTTATTTATAAAATGTTGTCTAGTGCAGGATTTGCTTGTTTGTTGTCACGTTTATAACCGCGCGCCGCTGTAGAGGTCTGTTCGACATACGTTATGTTCTCTTAGGCATCATGAGGTTGTTGGAAATTCTGTGAAATTTCGATGGGAAGATTTTTAGTTTTGCTTCATATAAATTTCTTCTTAAGAAAACTCGCTCTCTGTCTTGAGCAATAATGATACCTGATTGACAATAATGATAACAAAATCTCCAACGTTTTTCACTGGTGTTACTTCCAGCAATTGTAACAGGTTATGTTGATGTAAAATTCAAAATATTCTATCTGTTTTCTGTTCTATTCTTATCTCTGATGTGAATTCTAGCCAAGATAACAGAATATCATCATCATCATCATCATTATTTTTTATGACCGCTTATATTTTAAAATGGCGCGGAGAGCGGGTCCTTGCACCCGATGATCCCGATCCCCCGCCATTAACTCAAGAACCACGAGCACGATCTCCAGGCGAGTTTCTCAGATGTTCTCCACCTAGTTCCACAACCTGTTTCTAGGCCTACTATAAGAGGGCGACCCTCTCTTATCTCGGCTAGTATGACCTCTGTCAGGGGTCATTCGAACAACATGCCCATACCATCAAAGAATCGATTGTTCGAACTAATAAGATTCCTACGAATACTTTCGGTCAATGTTTTGCCCAATCCTTACAGGCTAACTCCTATTTTCATAAAAAGGCCCTGAGATGCGTAAACTTCTTCAATGGTACACCTTGTATGTGCAGGGTTCGGAAAGTGTTTGCTGAAGCCTCTCCTCCGACGATGCAAGAATAGCTAAATCATCTGCGAAAAGCAGATAGCCTCTCCTGATGCTAGCCATCTCATTTTGCTCTGCCAAGAGGAGGCAGAGCATCCTGGGGAAATCCAACGCAAAAAGACAAATTTACGCCAATATTTCGCGTTTATAAGGGAGTAGGTCATAAGCTTTTACCAAATCCACAAAACATGCGTAAACCGGTTTGGCATATTCCCAGGAATTCTCAGCAATAACCTTAAGAGTAAAATGCTGGTCTGAGGTGCTTCTTTAAGGCCGAAACTCGTACTGCACTTCCTCTTACAATGGGTCGATTAAAGCTCTGCAACGCGCTTCGAACACTGCGTGATCGAAGCGCTTGATGATTTCGAATTCTTTTCGAAAAAGTCTTAAGAGAGATCATTCCCTATAGTTCGAGCAATCTTTTTTGTCCCTTCTTTGAAAATTGGCACCCGCTTTCACAGGCCACTTTAATGACACGTGCTAGGCATTCAACACCTTCTTCATTCATTAACTTCAGCATTTCAGGCCAGGTTTCATCAACTCCAGCCGATTTTTAGCGATTTAATCGTGACAATGACTTCATCTACTTGAACTTGGACCTCAACTATTGGACTATTCCCTGCCCTTATCCTGTCAGCAGATGGATTGCCATATCTTCAGTGCCCTGTATGGGGTTTGATATATCGCTTTCATTTGGAAGAAGTTTACCATCCTTGGATTTAACCGAGACGATATTAAACTTCTGTCCTCTGAGACAGCGAATAGTCTGCCAAAACATCATGTTTGCAAACCTGTTATCGTGTTCCGAGCTCTCACTGAACTTTTGCTATGCCTGGTAGTTACTTGCATGTTCTTCGCCCCTCATTGTACCGTGCTCGAGAAGTGTAGTTCCTTGGTTAATGCCACCAGTGAAGGCTCTCTTCTTCTCTCACATGAATTCATGAATTCCAATTGTTTTAAAGCACGCAGTTCTTTTCTCACCATCAGCCGCCACACCACACCTAGCCGCTTCACTCCACAAACATTTCTTGCAGACGCAATGTTATTTAAATGCATTTTTTTTTTTTTTTGTCTTCAGTCTTTTTGCTTGAATTGTTTTTAGAAATTAATTTATACATAAATGTGCAGTGCAAATTGTTCTTAAAAGCCAGCGTTAGTATATACTTTAACAGGCTCCTTCCTTTTCCCAACGTATTCGGGTTACCAACCTTTTTTTTTGCCTGTGTGACAAAGTAACACCGTCACTGAAATGGAATTTGCACCATCCTAGGTGTTCCAATCCAATCCATTATTTGTTCATTTTTTGAAAACATGTTGGAACCAAAATGAAATTAATCAGTAATGTCTAATTTGCACTGTGCTAATTAACCAAGGCATTTGTGAATGTCTTTGTACCCGAAGAAGGTATTCTTGATTGACAAACCATAAGCACAGCAAAAGTCCAATAATTTTCATCCGTCTCTGTTTTGATCAGGCTCACCGTGCCTCCCAATCACACACTCCGCTAAGCTCTGTTGTCCATACCCAAACATAAGCGTTGAAGTAATCTAATCAATGATAGAAGACAATTTCTTTCACTGTATCCGGGGCAGAATCAATTTCGTTTAAGAAGGCCGCATTCTCTTAGTCTCGTTTTGGTATATATATAGACCAGAAGAGCCTCCACACTCCAACCACCAGCGAAGTCTCTGGCTCGGAATCATTCTTCTAAGTTGAGGAGATGCTTTGAGAAGTTGATACTTTTAAGACTTCTCAAATAGTTTAGTTTCCTTCTCCTTTAGGAATAAGACATCCCACTTGCCTATTCCAGGCTTATTTCGGGTTGATTGTCGCTTTCTAAAATTTCGCCGGCCCTCTCCGCTAGCCATTACGGGGGGCGGAGGGGGCAGCGCTAAGTCAAAATAAGGGCTTCGTGGATATTTATTTAATTGCCATAAATTGTAAGATATTTGTCAAAAATATTAACCTTTAAAGCTTAGTACTGTGATCGCGAAAAAAATTTTGCTCCCATACAAAAATCTCTACGGAGCAAGTTTTGTAGGGGCAATTGTTAAAGTTTGGAAAAATATGGAAAAATCAGAATTTTCAGTCAACAAAATTCTCAAAAATGCCTTTGACAGATATTTCTATACGCGTGTGTACCTTGAGTTATTTTTTTGCAGGCATTTTGCTCGGTGTGGAGAAAATAACTGGAGACTGCTGCTGCAAAAATTTTTCGCGATCACCATACTAGCCTTAAATTCAGAAAATGACAGTAATTGACAGCCAACATGCACATCATCTGTTGGCTCAACGTCGCATGTCCATATTTGTGAATCAGGATCTTGTGGTCTCTGTTAAACCGCGTTGTGCCAAATTTTTAACAAATTACCTAATACGCTCTTGACACTGAAATAAAAACTGAGTTTTGGGAAAAGGTTTTCGAAAACTCGTTTAGCCATTGACACTTTTTTATACGCTCTTCACACTGAATCAAAAACACTGTGTTTTGGGAAAAAAGTTTTCCAAAACTCATTTAGCCATTCAGACCTTCTTAACGCCGACCAGAAATTGTTTTTAAAAAAGTTTTCGCGTGTTTTCACGAAAATATAGTTTTGGGTTTGTTTTATAGTTTATATTAAGTTTTCGTTTCTCATTTGTTCATCAGTTGTCATATTTTAGCTAAGAAATTTACGCTGGCCTCAAAACTACAAGCTGATTACTCAAGGCAATTCGATCCTCTTGACTTTCACAGTTATTATGAACGAAAACTACTAAAAACAAGGGTTTCGAAAACTAAAAAATTGTATGGAAATACTCATGTTTTTGAGGAAGATGAAAACATAGTTTTCGTTTCAGTGTGAAATAATAAAATATCAATAACACTTCATTTTATCTCATTTTTAATGCATTTAACGCATTTAGCAACGCAATTTCAACATACAAACTTTAAATAAGAGCGAGTGTTGTGTACGCAACCGTTCAAAAATTGCAAAATTTTTACGAAGACGTAAGAAAAAATGAGTAATCGTTATGTTATTCATAATAACAAACTGCCGCCTGCAAGGTCGGGGTTAGAATAGCCTTGAGGTAAGGTAGGCCTGTCGTAAGAGCCGACTAAAATCCACCAAAGAAGTATTCTTTAATGTTTCAACGGATGCTGTCGATGCTGCTCCATTTGGGGCATCTTTTGGCGGTAAGGTTTTAACTTATAGATGAATCTTAAGGTTAAATTAAAATCCAGAAGCGTCTGTCACACATTGTGCGGCTCACTGGTCGGCGTCTGTCTCCAAATAGGCGGCTGTATTTAAAAATGAAAAATAGAAATGACTTACCTATTTCTCATAAAAACGAGAAGTTAAAAAAAGTGGCAATGAACAAAACGAAAGATTTGATTACCAGGTGGCAGCCCAGCTATGCTGGAAAGTCCACCCTCTTCGGAAGCAGGCTCTACGGATTTTGGGAAGAGCCTTTTATTGCTTATAAATCCTTTTGAGAAAAGGACAAAACTAAATCGATCACCACCACCTAGATCGAACATATCCGGAAAAAGCAGTCCACCGGTAAACCAGGACTCAGTGAAAATTAAGAGCTTAGAAAAGGAGAATAATGAACTCCGAGCTAAGCTTACTGAAATGGAGCGACTCTTCCACGATCTAAAAATGGAAGTTGACTCTCTGCGAAAAGAAAACGAGGATATTAAAAATACTCGTTTATCGAAAGACTGTGAGGTAACGAAAGAGTGTGTAACACCGAACCGACCAGCAGTCGAATACTTCACGGACGAGGACGAACTTGCACTTGAGACCGATTCAGTTTTAAGGAAAAGGTCTAGCAAGAAGCGTAAGGCGAATTCTTCTCCCGAAGTAATACAAAAAGAAGATAAGCCCTCTGGCTCAAACAAGGCTAAACCAGAAGCGAAAATTCGTCCACCTCCCGCAATAAACATCGTCGGGATAGCAGACTTCGGGAGATTGCGCAACCTTCTTGCAAACACGGTGAGAACAGAAAACTATAAGCTTACTTAGCACCGAAATAACGTGCGGAAAGTAAATGTGGACAACCCCGATTCCACTCGCGCGCTGTCTCTTAGACCAAATGCAGAAAGAATCGAGTGGTATACTTATCAAAATAAGTACGAAACCCCACTGCGAGTCATTGTAAGGGGGCTCCACCCTTCATGCACAAAAGAAGACGTTGTAAAAGGCCTAAAAGCCTTAAATTATTGATGCTGTCAATATCATTAAAAAGGAAAAGCAACGCACGGAAGGAGAAAGAGACACTGCGATCAGACGCGGCCTTCCAATTTTTATGGTCTCCTTTGAAAGAACTGAGAGCATAAACGATATTTATAAAATGAAAATGATACTCAACATCAGGGTTTAAATCGAACCCATGCGAAAGGGCAATAGACTGACACCACAGTGTAAGCGGCTCCAGCAAATTGCGCCAATTGGCACGGAAAGCACCCCGCAAACTATCGAGGATGCCATAGAGATAAAGTAGCCATAGAGCTGCAAAAGGGACGAGAACCTCTTAAGTAAAATACTCGAAGTCAGAATCCAAGCCTAGGACGTCCAAAAACTGCTGAGACTCCTAAGCCAAAGACTCCAAAGACGCCAGTTCAAGTGCAGCGGAGAAATTGCCACTTGTCGGACCGAAATCGTACGCACAGGTTGCGGCAATCGAAAACAAGGCAAGATCGCCCACAACAGATGCAGTGTCTCAGATCCTCGCTGTAAACTTGGAGAAACTTGAGGATCAAACTTAAATCAACAAAGTTATATTTGACAAACTGAGCAAGCTCGAGTTTAAGCCTCGAAAAAATTACAAGAGAACATGAATATGAAACAGTTATTTAAAATACTAACATGGAATGCAAAACGGCCTTCTGAATAAAATAGACGAACTAGAAGTATTTCTACGGGAAAAAAATATTGATATTTGCATGATTACGGAAACTCACCTTAAAAACGGGTCTAGACCCAAACTTAAAGGTTTTAATGACTATCACGCACATCACCCTTCGCAAAATTCGAGAGGATGTTCCTCATTCTACATTAAGAACTGCATAAAGCACTTCAAGAACACAGAAGTTAAGCTAATTTGAGTCCAATTTTATCATTGGGGGTGACTTTAACGCCAAGCATACTTTTTGGGGTTAACGATGCAATTCAACAAGAGGCAGGCTGTACGAAAACAGTATTAAGCGGGGGTGGACTTTTTCTCCACGGGTAAGCCAACATATTGGCCAACCGATAGGAATAAAAAGCCTGACCTTGTCGACTTTTTCATTGCTAAAGGGTAGCAATACCTTATATTACCAAATATAAGGTATTGGTAATATGGTAATATGGTTATGGTATATATATACCAAATACGCGAATCGAAGAGTGTTATGATCTTTGCTCAGACCACTCAGGAGTAATCTTGAAGATGGGTGGAAGACTGGCGAAAATAGAAAGAGCTCCTAGATTAGCTAGCAAAAACTTGAACTGGGACGCCTTCAGAAAGGACTGTAAGGAGGGTGTTGGCTTGAATGTGCTATTGAAAACTCCTTTCGAGCTAGAAACCGCAGTTGACAAATTCATTGAAACAATTCGTCCCAAAAGAACGCAGTTAGCACCGACGGGCATGTACGTAAAACATATCCGCTCGAAATCGAAGAATTGATTCGTGAAAAGAGAAGAGCGCGTAGGAGATGGCAAGGCACGAGGGCCCCCCAGACAAAACCCTATTGAACCACCTCTCTAACAAACTGAAAGAAATGTTGCAAGATCTTAAAAATCGTGAGACCACTGAATACCTTGAAGGCTTGTCGGCGGATAGGAGCTCAAACTACTCGCTGTGGAAAGCAGTTAAGTATATCAAGAAACCTATAATCCACTCGGCACCAATAAAAAAAGCTAACGGCGAATGGGCAAGAGAAGACAAAGAGAAAGCGAATTTGTTTGCTGAACATTTAGAAGAAACATTCAAGCCTTTGGACGGTCCGCCGTTGGCTGACGTTCTAAACAACAACGGGGAACCTGGTAGCTTTAGAATAAAAAAAGTTTCGTTAGTTGAACTCCGACAGACAATAAGCAAACTTAAAAATAACAAGGCCCCGGGTTACGACCTGATCACTGGCGAAATATTGAAAGAACTACCAAAAAAGGCACTAGTCAAGCTACTAAATATGATAAACGCTTCTCTTAGACTTCTTTCTATACGTTCCAAGGCAATGGAAAGTTGCTGAAGTCATTATGGTTCCAAAACCGGAGAAATGTTCAAATGATAAAAAATCTTATAGGCCCATATCCCTTCTGCCGATAATATCGAAAGTATTCGAGAAGCGATTGCAACCAATAATTGCAGAAAGACGTTTGATCCCGGATCATCAATTCGGTTTCAGACCTAACCATTCCACAATAGATCAAGTCTACAGAATAACGCATGAAATTGAAAAAGCCTCAGAAGGGAAAAAAATATGTTCAAGTGCTTTCCTCGACGTATCGCAAGCCTTCGACAAAGTATGGCACGGGTTGGGGTCAAAATTCCGCTTTACGAAATTCATTGCCACTTTTACAAAACAACAGAGTGCAATTATTTGTATGGGCGGACTCTCTGCTTCTTTTTAAAATAAGCAGTTTTTTAAGCACCAATTTTGTTTCACTGCTTGAAATATAAGCTACGGTAAAACTTGCCGGAAGACATGTTTAAAATATTGAAAAACTATCTTGAAGGAAGACTCTTTCGTGTTAGGTGTAGTAGTGAATACTCGAGTTTCAAACATATTCGTGCTGGCGTACCCCCGGGAAGCGTCCTCGGTCCGACCCTGTTCCTGCTCTACACAAGAGACATACCTTTAGATGACGAGACAGTCGTGGCCACGTTTGCGGACGATACGGCCATCCTGGCAACAGGTGAATCAGTCGAGTCATCAACGAGAAACCACCAACGAGCATTGGACAGAATTTGTGTCTGGACGAAGACTTGGCAAATCGCTCTTAACGAGAACATGTGAATTTTACTTACAGAAGGATTAACAATTTGCCTCTGTTCATAAATTCTGCACAAATACCTTATGCAAATGAAGCGAAATATCTAGGGATGACACTGGACGCTAAACTAAGGTGGAAACCACACGTAAGGAAGAAACGTGACAAGCTTGAGATTAGGCTCAGGGAAATGTATTGGCTTATCGGAAGATTTTCGAAATTAGGCATATATAACAAACTGCTCTTTTACAGGCAGGTGTTAAAGCCGTCCTGGACATATGGTATACAACTTTGGGGTTGTACCAAGCCGAGCAACATGTCCATGTTGCAGACTTTCCAAAACAAGACGTTAAGAGCAATTTTGAATACTCCATGGTATATTAGGAATAGTATTCACAGAGATTTAGGAATAGCTCTTGTGAGCGAAGAAGTAACAAACTTTGCTCGAAAGCTTAGTGCTAATGCTTAGTGCTCGAAAGCTTAGAAATGATCCGTATTCTTAATGAGACTCTTAACGATGTAAACAACGAGCAACGACTACAAAGAACAAGACCCTTCGATCTAGCGATGTAGGGTGAAGCCGCATGAATGAACGGCTTTAGTAGGTGCATTCACTGGATAGCAACCTACCCAATGCGATAAACACTACGGAAGCGTAAACTACTTGTTAAGTTAACTTAGTTGTAGTCAAGAAGTATTATGAGAGAGCGAAAATTTACTACTATGAAGTGCGTTCTGGCAGTTTCATAGTGTCTCTCACAATTTTTCGACCAGATAACCGCTTTTGCAGCAGATTTTTTGTTTTGTTTTTAGAGGGGCCTGATGATGTCAATGTTAAAAACACAAACGTTTCAAAATGTTCCATTGCTTTTACAGGGCAATTCGACGGGCAATTGATTTTATTGTCAATCACTTCAGTTTGACTGAGGTGCTATTAAGCCCTGGATAATAACATTGAAAAACTCGAGGAAACCCCACCTTTATACATCCGTAAACGTAGAAGGGATCATTTACATTTTCGCCTGCATCAAACTAAATATACTCCATTCCAGTGGAATATGGTATAAATATTATTAACAGGTCGTTAATTAATATTAGCGTGCACAAAAGATGATTACTGACAACCAAACCCTCGTGTGATGTTCGTATATACGAGTAGTTAAAAAAAAGTACTATCCAATGCCCAATTAAATCAGACATTGTGACATGTAGTTATGTCTGCTGTAGTTACTACTGTAGCAGTGACAGAAGTATTTAGTTAATCAAGGGCGACTAGAATATTATCATGCTTACTATGTAGTTTCTATATTTTTGCTAAACCGGCCTGTACGGTTCCTGCCTTGGAGCTGTCAAAACCTTGATTTGATCTCTAAAGTATTTCCGCATTGAGCTTTTCAATTGAGCTACGAAGATATTTAATTGCAGCTTAAGTCCAATTAACTTCTATCAAATAAGGAGTGCAGCTTCATACCATGAGACAAACAAAGCCTAGGTGTTGACTAACGAGTCTCGTAATTTTTATGCAATTGAGGCACGTAGTTTTTATTGTGGTCGTTTCTACGAAAAGGAAAAGCAGTTACTCATCCGAAAAAAGTCTCATAATCTTTTAAGCGTTTTGCATCATGCAGTCTTATTTTAAAGGGTCCACTCTTTAGAGTAACTTGACAGTTTTATTCGTCATATCAATGCCCTGCCGATTTCCACGATTGAAAAATTATCTGAAAGTCGTCTTTACAATTGGTGCCGAAATTGGTACCATTACCACTAGATGTTTTCCAGTCGTTTCCTAATCGTGGCAATTGTCAAAGCATTAATCTGGCGAATGAAAACCCGGGGTACAAGCGGCCGAAATAATATTTTTGAAGTGCGTTGCTGATGTTAGTCTTAGAGATAGAGTGAGAAACGTCAGGATTCTCAGGATTCGTAGGAATCTTAATGTTGAGCGAGCAGGTACTTCTCCAAGTGGAACGATCAATTCTTCCATAGTCTGGACACGTTTTTCGCATGCCCCCCGACAGATGCCTTCCTGGACAGGTCATGTTAGCCGAGATGCGAGCGCGTGTCGCCCTCCTGGTAGGCCAAGAAACAGGTGGCGGAATCAGGTAAAAAACAACTTTGAAACCCGTCTGGGATCGCTCCGCGACCCTTCTAAGCGTAAATGGTCACCGAAAATGCCAAGTAAGATGATTGTTAACTGAAATGGTTAGAATCCAAAAGAATTTTACACATCTATTCTCAACTGACTGATCTACATGTTAGAGCTGTTCGATAAGTCAGTGACTTATACAAAGAAATATACCTACACTTATTTCTAAGTTTTCGTTGTATTTTGACATTAGATTAATCCCACTTAAGCTTATTATGGTTGGAGCTTAAGGTTAGCCCTTAACGCCATTAATCTTTTGGCAAAATGCAACGAATATAGCACTTAAATTCTGTCAAACGCTAGTGTTATCCATAATAAACGATTTTGTGGATTGTGGGTTGTGGCCAAATAATAATAGGCTTTAAATAATTGTAAACTAACATTCAAACACAAATCAAAAATAATTTGTTAAAGTGAGATTTACCTAATGTGAAAATACAACGAAAATCCCTCTCAAGTTTTGCCCCCACGTGTGGTCTATATTATTAAGCGGGGTCTATTTTATTAAGCGACCAATGAGCTGGTTTCTCACCAGCTGTCAAATTTCCGCGTCGACCCCCTTACTTGATTGGGGATAGCTTGAGCCAACAAACGTTAACAAAAACCTAAAAAAAAGAGCAAAATGTTCGCTGCATACGAGTTCCGTGCAATAGTAATGGGACATTTCTAAAAGCCGACTTAAACTGATCAAGTCTATCAAGGTTAGGCCCTTGGGCCAGCGTTAAGGAAAACTTGTGATTTGGGGTGTTTCTCCTCAGCTATCGAATATCTGCATAGACTGGTTCCTTAAATCCCTTTTATGAATGAATTTTATGAAAGACAAAGCAAGATCATTTACTCTTTGAGATACAGGTAGGATCTCAGATTGGAAAGTTTTTGAAAAATCCAGAAAGAGAGTTCTGGGACTATAGAGGACTGTTATGATCATGGTCATCTCCTGCCCGGACAGGGAACTCACCCAGAACAAGAGATCGACGATACAGTCGAATACTGTGCTGATCTCTTGCTCATCGATAAATCCTGCCCGAACAGCAGCACAGCTCGGGAGTTCAGCTCGCGGAGCTCATTGAGAGCTCAAGATGTAGATGCAACCTTGCCCAAAAAAAAAGAGCTCATCAAATGGTCAACCTACAAGGAGAGCGTAAGAAGCCTGAAAAAAGGGCAGTGCTAGAAAAAAGATTAGTCAATCGTCCCGACTGAAGATAATTATCTCCAAAGCGCCAATACCGATGGCTTTACTCATGCAGATAGGAGGTGGCTGGACCAGAACACACGAGAAAACGCTGGATGTGTTTACGGAATTGCACTTCGCAGGTTGCACTGACCCTCACGGGGATTACGACATACAGGCTCTCGTTTCAGAGAAGGATGTAGGAAGAAAAGATCAGGCCTTGGTAAGGTTAGGTTAGGTAAAATGGCAGGGACGCAGACCGAGGAGGTCCATTGTGATACCACTTTGTAGGACCGGAGTAACGAGGGCGAAGACTTAAATGATAACTACCCGTTTGTTTGAGAGGGAACTAGGCAACCAGTGGGGGTTTAAAGCTGAGTCAAAGGTCACCAATCAATGTTTCATTAGTTGGGGACTTATCCGAAGGGATGGTAGGCAGGGGCAAGGGCAACCGAAGCGGTATAAGCCTACACCGATCCAGTCCTGTAAGGGATGACCCCGGGATAGGGCCGGAAACTATATCGTTCCCGGATGGTATGAAGTCACAGAAGGATGCAGGGGGCTCATTCTCCTCTTTAAATCGAGTTGTGCTAGATCATAGATCATCAAAGAAGTATTCGCCTAAAGTCTTCCTTCTCAGGGTCGATAGTGCGGGACAGTTACATAGAACATAAACTATGGTGTCTTCCTCTTCCTTATCTCCGAAATTTCTGCAGAAAGGGTCGCAATTATCTTTTTAAGATTTAGCGCCTATTAAAGGAGATAAGCCCCTCTGGTTTTCAAACGATCAAGCGCTGGCCAGATTTGTTTGAAAGAGACGCATGTGTTGATATTTCGATGTCCAGGTGAAACTTTATCGAGTTTTTGGGTGCTGCCGGTTCAGTTATATGAGTCGGATTGGCACTGGCACCTTCTTTAGCTAGTTCGTCGGCTCTGCAATTGCCTGGAATATCCCTGTGGCCTGGAACCCGGCACGAATAATTTTCGAACAGCAATGGGCCAAATAGTAGGGGGGCGTTACTATTATTCCATGGTTGAGAATAGTTGACAAGTCCGGGTTAAGGCTTTGCTATGTTTTCAGATAGTGGAGTGAAGTCCAATTGATATTGATCGCCAAAGCAGGGTAGGCTGGCCACTCTACTGCAAAGGACTATAGACCCATAAGCCTGTCTTCGTTCATGCTCAAGACGATGGAGCGGCTTATCGACGACGTGTGTCTTCTGCTTTTTATCAAAGTTACAACGCGCGTACATTAGAGCCAGATCTTCCAGTGGTGAAAAATATGGAATACAAGGAGGAGCACTACCATATACTTTGGTTGCGTTTTTAGACATGGAGCTAGAGGGAGCGCTAAATAACATTTAAGCAGTCACTGCGCATCCTCAGAACTGATCATTTGAATAGGCTTTATGCGACTGGATCAAGCTTATGCTAGATACACTAAGGTTAAATAGTTACCCAGATTAAGTAAGCACCATACGAAAAAACAGCGACGGAACACCACAAGGATGTGTCCTCTCTTCGCTCATATGATATGGACCATGTTAAAGGCCCTGGAGAAGGCAGACTTCAATGTGAACGCATATGGAGACGATATTGGAATACTGATCTCATGCAAATTCCCATTAATACGCAGATTCGAGGGTCGAAGACTAGGAATAGTTCCATGTAAGACAAAACTCTTTTTGTCTACCAGGGAAAGGGCAATTCTTACCTTCAGTACACCAAGAATGGGGATATTGAGCTACTTATATCCAAATCGGCTAGATACCTGGGAATCATATTGGGTTTTCAAACTCAACTGGAGGGAGAAGATAGAAATTCATGTCAAGCGGTCATACGTGCCTTTATATGCCGTAAAACGTTCCACAGTGAGAACTTTAACTGCATCATGGTACACTGTATGTATGTAGCGGTTGTAAGATTGTAACTTACAGCGTAGTTGTATGGTGGAAGCAAACGGGAAGAAGTTTAGCTCATCAAGGTTCAATGGGCGGCCTGCATCGGAATAAAAGGGGCTCTAAAGACCGCACCCACCGCATTGGAGGTACTACTCAACCTCGTATACTTAGACATAAATTACCCAAGATCGTTTGGAGCCTTGGACACAAGCCGACAGAAATTCGAGCGTGAAATTTTCGTCCGACTATAAGCTTAAGCCGTCGTCCGACTATAAGGTGTGGGGTGCCGTGGCGTAGTGGTTAGTGTGTGTGTCAAATCCTACCATCGTCACCTGAAATAAAAAGACTCGTTCTTTTTCATGGCCCCCATCTCCGCAAGGGCCTGACAAACCCTCCGAGAGTAACAATTGTCTCGAAAAACTTCTCAAAGTGCCGTTCGGATTCGGCAAAAAATTGTAGGTCCCTTTGTATGTGAAGAAATTAACACACACAGCATACATTGTTGAGAAGTTGGCCGGTTCACCTCGAGCTGTTGCGCCACTCTATCTATAAGCTTAACCGTTTCTTTGGCAGACAACACAATAAAGCGGTTACGACAATTTTTCGCATGATTTCACTTGCGACAATTTTTCAGACTGCGAACCTTTCAAGCCGCACTAGAAAACTTCAGAAAACTTTTTCTTTTCAACGATGAAATTAACGGTTTCATCAAAATTTGCAGAAATCGCGCTTTAAGTTATGGGTTATGTGTTGAGTATGCTTGCGACAAAAAATCGTGCGATTATTTGCCACACGTTTTTCTGCCGTCATGTGCCCGAGGCCTTTGCGCTATCCTCTTCAGACGTCCGGCCAATGGTCTGGTTTGGGTTCTGTCAATTTTTTATTTCACAATATTTTGGAGTTCATGTTGCAGTTTAGTACTTGGAGACATTTTGTTTGACAAAAGGGAAGCTATTCTTATATTGCAGCATTTTGTGAACTCTATTTAGTTCACCATGTCAATAGAAAGTTAATAAGTATGCATCTTAAACGCCTCATGGTAATGAACAATTGTCTATTTGTTTTTACGGCAAACTCGCGTCCGAAATAAAGTGAACTCTCACCCAAAATTGTTTTGGTCGTTAAATTTATTAGTTTTCGGGTTTTTGGGCGACTGTTTGCAGAGTCAACAAAACTAATTGGCGCCGTTAAATAAAGATTGTTTAATTAACAAGAAATATTATTTTCAAATGATTGCTAAAGAGGCCGCTCGAAATGAAACACGGATTTAACAAACTCTTGAAATCTATTTGAAGACATTTACAGACACTCGTATAGGACACCCCTTGTTAACACAATAAAATGCTTAGCAATTAAGCTTGATACCAGCCTGAAGTTCTATTATGGGGGAAAGAAAAGGCGTGACTTTTCTTGAAGCACCTTTGTGACTGTAGGTTCGACTGCCAAAAGTGAAAAAATATCCTTGCCCCAATTTTCAACTGTCGAGCATTTCAGCTTTTGTGCGTATGTAGGTGCCTGCTACACGTATAACTGAGATTGTTTCTTAAGATTACTAATGCCAATCACAGAAAAAATAAGCCCATGATTCTCTTGTACATTCGTCAAATTTCAGAGAGTTCTTAGAACACTTAAGTAACCCTCCCCCCTAAAAATCCTTAGAACCAATTTCCGCGACTCAAAATGTATTCTATCGAAAAAATTTCTTTGAAATATAACTTACCAGAAATGACGTCTAACGTATACCGATTCACCAATTCATACAATGAGAAGGGCTTCTTGCCGACTTCTTTGTCCAAGATTTTGCAAAAGACCTTGGCTTGCTTTTCGAAAACTTTCAAATAATCCTCCAGAATTTTAAAATGAAATGCCGGTGTTATCATCTTTCTTCGAGCATGCCATTTCTTGTCTAAACAAAAAAACATCACATTACTCCTCGCACATCATATACAAATTCAATCACTTTCAACCTTTGCTTATAAGGAGTCCTTCATTTAGCCAAGGGACAATCACGTCATAAGCATCAGATTTGTTTACAAACAACATTCCGGACATAATCACTTCTATGTCTTTTTTATTTAAGAAAAATAAATAGAGTTCAAAACCGAGCCATATTCGAAATGTTTCACCATATTCCCCGAAAAAGTTGCTAATGATTTTTAAATTTTCCTCCGGCGGCTTGTTGATAAGAAGGTGCGCATTGCCTAGAAGAGGCACATTTTTCGGTCCAATAAATCGATTTCCGAGTCTAGTGAAGCGAGCGAACTTCAACTGTAACCATACACCGCAGAGTATAATAGCGCCGACGAAAACGAGAAGTGGGAACATTTCGATGCTTCGAGCGTACAAATCAAACTGAATGAAACATTTAGATTGTAGAACCTAAACGTCTAGTAGGTATCTCGAAATGGGGCTTTCCTTGATGGCAACCAGAAAATCATCTACAGTTTTGCACACAACGATTGTCGGTATACAAACTACAATTATAGGTAAAATGTGGAAGTAACTTAATCAAGTTTAGCGACTACGACGCCTTGTAATTGTAACTGTACACTTGTACAGGTAATGAGAAACTTAATACGAAATCGCTGGTATACCTATCTATGCGTTAACTTACCAGTAAAATTTTTACAATTTACATTTGCTACGGTGTCTTTTTATAATCTGTCAGTTGACCTTCATTTTTATGTTTAGTAAACGCGTTTTCAATTGCAATCCTTGTCAAATTGCGACGAAATACTTGAAATGTAAATTAAATTTTAATTGAAATGATTATTATTAGCTGTCTGCGAACACGGTGGTATATTGAACGTGAACCTATCGCATATATTGTCTACTAAAATTACTTGGCAATGTTTTGGTCATCGTTTGCAGATTTGAGTTGAGATTTTAAGAACTCCTTTAATTTTTGATGCAGCGATTAGACTGGTAACAACGGTAGATTTTTTCATTGTTTGGCATTCACGCCTAAAATTCTTGATAGCACACCCCCGTGACAGGGTGTTTTTACAATCGCAGTAAAAATGTAAAATAAATTGATAGTCAAAAATTAAAGCGAAATTGCTAATTGCAAATGTTGTCCTAATGTTAAAAAAACACAAAATAGTATGTAGATTGATTTCAAATTGAATACTTTCATGTGAAAATATTTGTTGATAATTTTCGATGCTGACTGAGGTTCTCACCATGAGAATCATTGATTTCGGCATCGTTTTCTTTATCTGATTGACCTTGATTTTGTTCTGTATTTTGTTTTACTTTTCAAATAATTAAGAGTCAAACTTATAGCTATCAATTTCGTGAGTTTTGAAAAATTTTGTACACAGGGTGTAATCTTGTGTTGAAATGTGACATTTTTATCAGTTGTTTTTTTTCGATTGTAATTGTCAACATCATTGTGGGGTGCCGTGGCGTAGTGGTTAGTGTGTGTGCTTACTACGCCGGAGGTCTGGGTTCGAATCCTGTCATTGTCACCTGAAAAAAAAGACTTGTTCTTTTTCACGGTCCCCACCTCCGCGAGGGTCTGACAAGCCCTCCGAGAGTATCATTTGTCTTGAAAAACTTCTCAAAGTGCCGTTCGGATTCGGCAAAAATTGTAGGTCCCCTTGTATGTAAAGAAATTAACACACCAGCATACATTGTTGAGAAATTGGCCCTGGTTCACCTCGAGCTGTTGCGCCACTCTATTTTATTTATTTATAAAATTATTATAAAAATTATTATTATTTTATTTATTTATTTATAATTGTCAACATCAACAGTGGCAGCTTTTTTGCGTAGTTTCAAAACGACATAGAAGATGAGATTTGAAAGAAATCAAAGGTTTTGGACAAGATTAGAATGAAACCAGTTAATCAGTGCAACAGTGCGTTTGTTACAGCGATGTTGTGTAAAATAATAGATGTATTATTGGTGAGAAGTTAACTGCTGCCTGCAGTTTGACATCGCAACAGCCCTCTCCTAGCTATTGAGGTTGTGTAATATGTATTTCTGCTTCACTTTTATATCGGAAATGCTAAGTTTAGAACTATTTTTGTAGTGCTAATTTTTTTTTAAACGTAGAACTTAAAAAAAACCTAGAATTTTGCACACTACTGTATAGCTTAAGCAGTGATACACCCTTGTTAGTATTCTTTCTTATTTTAGTTTTGTTTGAGCACGACTTTTTTTTCACACGAATTTCATTTACCACCAATAAAGAAAAAAAAAAAACTATTACAAAACAATGAGTTTTGAATTATCACGAAAGCAATTCTATGTCTCCGCCGGCAATAGAAAGAGGATTTGCGATAGAGACGATTAACGATAAATCCCAAAGGGGCTCTACCTGCCAAATATAGGATAAATTTGACACGAGTGCTTTTTTGTCTTTTCCTGCCATATTGAGTCTCAAAAGAGAGTGGCGATGTCATTTCCTAGGAGCGAAAAAAGATGTCCATCGTAAATTTATGTGATCTAATGTGATCTAATTTCAATAGAAAACGTATATGTGACAGATTTGTTGTATAGGGAGAGTTTCAGTTTTCTTTTTTGATTCTTAAGCTGTAACAAAGGTGCATAAAATAGGTTTGTGAATAGGGTGAATAGGATTTATGAAAGGATTTATTTTTACCCGTTTAAAAAGGTTTAAATTTGCATGGTAAATTGCGTGCTTTGTAGAGGATTTAGTGAAGATTTATATTAAAAATTTCGAAAAAAATTTCGGTAGTCATTTGAACAACAAAATCACGTACCTTGATGTATTGACCCATACGCGATACTGCGAAAAATGGTGTTCTGCCGGATCGCAGGCGGTCCCTAGGGTGCGGTTCGCGGTCCAGAAGGGGAAAAAAAAATCGAAATTATCCTCATTTGACTCATCTTGAATTTTTGTGTATAGCACCTAGCGACAAATCTATGAAATTTCCTATAATTGGCAGATCATTAGGGTGGGCTCTAAAGCGTGGCAGAACGCCCCGAAAGTACAAAAAAAATTTCTTTTGGATTTTATATACATGCTTCGTCACATCATGTGTAACTTATGTGTGCAATGGCAGAACGAAATTCCGGTCCTAAGTCCTTGGCAGAAGATGCTTAAGATACCCGACCTGTACATGTCTTTCAGCAAGAAACCGGTGTATAAATAACTTTTTTGCGAAAAATATAAGTGCTATCAATTTCAAAAGGATGTTAAAAGAAAGCTGATTATCAGGACTATTATATCTGCAATTTTTATGTTTTTAGAACATGTACTTTATCTTATAACTTATTTCAGACCAAAAATAAATGAAAAGAGGTTAGCATTCACATTATACTAATATTTATATCTTGATGAGTACACACTCAGTGTACATAATATGTATTCTACTTAAAACGCTTTAAATTTCCCTTTATGGCTATATTTCACTATATTTAAATTTTCGTTGTGCATAGAAAGAGAAACTGCAGAAAAATGTTGGATATTGTGTTACCATGTTTTTATTTTGTATACAGGGTATTTCCTAATTCGATACAAATATTTTGGGATACGATATTTGGGTTTCGACCTAGGTTTTTCAAATCCTATTTAAAAAACGAATTAAAATAGAAACTTGTTTAACCGTCTACGCTAAGAGCCGAATTAAAAAGCGGATGTAGACCATCTTTTGAAATAAAAAAAAACAACCTAAAGCAGTTTTGAAACAGTAAATGGTTTCGTAGATGTTCTTGAAACACTTTAGTTGACTGACTTAAATGATGCTGCTAGCAAATATACAGGGTGTTTCAGTTAAGGTGTGCCAAAAAGCTAGGTTGGGTCGTGACAAGAAAAAAATTGCATGGAAGAGGGGGGAGGGGTCTATTCCCCCCCGTTTAGACGGGAGGGGCGATTTTCTAAAAATATGACTTAAAACAGGAAAAAAAAATACTAAAATAAAAATCTTTTTGTAAAGCCAGAAATCTCTTCTTTAATTCTGCTTTTAAAAAAAGCTGTTTTAGTGTACAGTTTTTGAAAAATTAATTTTTAAACTCAAAATTTTGCAAACAAAAATTTGAAGTAATTTTTTCTAATTTTTATGTAGTTAGGTTCATTTATTTTTTCAAAATTTAATGCTGTTATAAATAAGTTATTAAAAACAGAAAACCGCATGCTCATATGTCTTTTACTTTTTGAGAGAAGTGTACGATTTTGTTGTGTTATAAACCAAAAGGGTGATATGGGATAACTTAAGTAGGTGTTATGTCACCTTCTTGTCACCTTGCATTATAAATTTCATGTCATCAAAAATGCTCTTAGAAAAAAAAAACACTTACACTTACCTAGTGTCTCCTTTTCTGGGCGTCTCCATTCGACAGATAGCCTTGCCGATTTTCACGATTGAAAAGTGACTGAAAAACGTCTAGTGGAGGCACCAATAAGTGTCTAGACTATTTTCAGTCATTTTCCATGAATCTTCCAATCGTGGCAATTGGCAGGCATCAATCTGTCGAATGGTGCACCCTGTATAACGTCAGGTTAGTCATGGATATGTCTGGCTGAATTTCACTGTTGGAAAATGACTGGAAAACATCTAGTGGAGACACCAATTGAAAAGACTATTTTCAGTAATTTTCCACTAGGTAATATTTCAATCCTGGAAATCGGAAAATCATGACGCTGACCTGTGGAGACTTGCCAGTCGTGACGTGCTCTAAAAATTTACCATACTCAATAATTCTATGGGATGGGGTATTCAAATTTAAAAGTTACCAAACTCAGTAACTGTGTAGAACAAGTCTTCTGGCTGCTGGTGATGTCGCGTATAGATTCATTACAAAAATAAAGCTGCGAGTTCCCCTTACATTGCAATCATTATTATTAAAGAAAATTAAAGTCGCCTTATTATGAACCGTGCTGTGTAGTCAGAGCTAAATAAAGGGTCCGCCATCTAACGTTTTTTTTTTTCAACTAGTGCTTATTTCGTGACTGGTAACACTTAGCTCATGTCTGATTTGACAGATAATCAGCTTTATCCTTCCGCTGAAGGAATATGGTTGTGTAAACGCTTGAACAACGCTGCGAAATATGCGTTTTCGCTTCGCTAAGTGGGCCTGCGATCGGCTTAGAGAAGATACCAATTTTGCCAAAAAAAAAATCATCTTTTCAGATGGAGCTCATTTTGATCTTGGCGGGTATGTAAACAAGCAAAATTCTCGCGTTTGGGGCACAGAAAACCCACACGCATTCACTGAAAAGCCTATACACCCAAAACGAGTCACTGTTTGGTGTGGATTTTGGTCCAGAGGCACAATTGCGCCATTTTTCTTCGAAAATGAGCAAGGAGTGGCCGTTACAGTCAATGGCGATCGTTATCGGGCCATGTTGAACGAAATTTTCTCACAAAAAGAGGAGGAGGGTATTGGCAACATTTCAACAAGACGGCGCTACGTGCCACACAGCCGAAGCTACACTATATGTTAAGCGCCCTGTTTTTGAAGATCGCATTATCAGCCGCAGAGCTGATGTCGTTTGGCCACCTCGGAGCTGCGATTTGACACCGTCCGGACTATTATTTGTGGGTTGCCGTAAAAGATAAGTGTTACGCCGACAAGCCAGAGACAATTGACGCTTTAAAGGACAATATTCACATACACAATCGATAATGTGCTTAAAAATTGGACCGGTTTTATAGGCTACTGCATGGCCAGCCGAGGCAACCATTTGAATGAAATTATATTCCATTATCAACCGGAAAGATTGTACTTTCAAATAAAAAAAGAAATTCGACAAAATATTCAGTAGTTTCTTTTTTATAGCATTTTCAAAAAAAAAGTTATTTGGCGGAGCCTTTGAATTGTTGAATACGAATCGGAAAGACTTCAACTCGTTATGCTATCAATTAACAGGCTAACCGAACGTATCGTTGATAATATTGGGGAGCGACCCCTGTGGCAAAGCTATAGAAAATCATGATATTTCTGCAAACTAAAATCATTGTTTCAGAATGAAGGATATAGTATTATTAAATCACTGAATTAAAATAAAATGCGTGGCAACAAAAAACACCTTTGCTAAAATTATGACGAAATAAAACAATCGATCAAATTGATACTCGTGACAGCATACAAGAGTATCTTAAAAAAAAAACTACTAAAAATCACCCAAGTACAAATCATTAACCTATGCTACGGTGATGCGACTATATTAAATGGTATATAATTACTCTCTAAATTGATTCAAACGTTAAAATAATGTAGCAGCTAATAAGTAGGAAACAAAACCGACGGTAATGCCAACATCATTATTGATCAGCAGATTTATAGCAATAATGTAAATGTGACGCCTTACCGAACTAACAATATGGTTTGGCTCATCGATAACTTACTAAAATTTACCAATGAAAACAGAACTAAGTTTGACACATGCAAAGTTAATCTTTTCGACGCAATCCCCAGACGGAACTCGGACATGTTATGAATTATAAATTAAATTAAAATTATTTATTTACAGTAGGTCCTGCGCCGCCGTGATGCAGTGGTTGTACATAGGACCACTGTGCACGAGGTCCCGGGTTCGACTCCCGATCGGGGCAATAACATTTTTCACGTTATCTTACATCGGCGAGGGTCTGACAAACCCTCTGATAGTATCACTTGTCATGAGAGACTCTCAGCTCGCCATTTGAAATCGGCAAAAAATTGTCGGTCCATGTCATGTATGTAAAAACACCTGTTAAACAACCTGCAGGGCAAAAATGCACTCGCGGTCAGTAAAAGTTAGTTTCAAAGATGTTATTTTCGATTGGGTTTTTCTCTTAAAGATCCGAATTTTCTAGGAGCCCAACAAAAAATTAGTACAGATTTTACTCTGGTTTCAAATTAAAAGCCGATATAGGTCCGATCGATTTTTAGTTATAGAAAAGTTAACTTCTCTTTCTTTGTAATAAAGAAATGTTACCAAAATTTAGCATTTTCGCTAGTTCCTAACACGTAAACTTTTGTCAAAATTTAATACGAAAATAGCGGCATGGTGGCCCTATGTTTTGCAATTTAACGTTTATACTTAAGGGTTTTGAAAACAGAAAATTTACGAAAAAATTTAATTTTCAAAATTATATCGCGAAAGTTGCTTTTTCGGTGCTGGATAAGTTTGCTTCTAAAATTTAATTAAAACATTTAGTTTAAAATTAAAGCTATTTATTATACAAATTTTAGGGAATTGTGAAAAAACATAAAATGTTCTGTTTAAGATTCCACCTATTCTAACGAATCTGTTTTTCAATATGTGCATATAATGTCTTTTTTCTCCGCTGCTATTAGATATTTTGTATATATTGTTATTGTAAAATTACCCGAAATAATATCCAGCGTGCAGGAACTCACACAGTGATGCAACTCAAAAGATATTGAGCTGCATTCTTTTTCCAATTTCTTGCAAAACCGTTTCGATTGCTTTTGGAACACCCCTATGTAATCCTCAAGAATTTTAAAGTGAAATGCCGGCGTTATCATCTTTCTTCGGCTGTGATGCTTTTCATCTAAAAAAAAGCACTTACGTTATTATTTTAAACGTTATTTCGCGATAGGTTTTGTACCTTCACTCACGAGTAGACCTTCATTGAGCCACGGCCTCATCAAATCGTATAACTTGGCTTTATTTATAAATTTGTTTTCACTCATTATCACTTTAACATCATTTGGGTTTTGAAAAAGAATGTTTAGTTCACTTCCCAACCAGATACGAAAATTATCCCCATATTGTGCAAGAAACTCTCTACTTAATCTTACTATATCGGTTGGTGGTATGTTTATGAAGGAATGTGCGTTTCCGATAATTGGAATTGTTTTTGGGCCCGGAAAACGATTTCCAAGACTTCGCAAACGTGCGTACTTTAATTGAAAAGCTATCCACGCGGAAATCACCACACCCAATGCTACAACTATTCCAAACATAATCTCAAACGGCAGAACAGAATTAAATCTCGAAAGAGTATGATAGTGATCCTCTGATAAAAGTTGATCTTCGCTTGACTTGTCAGTGGCAGAATTTAAATTGGCACAAGTGAGTATACTACAAATAAGGGCTCATATAATGTAAATTATAAGTTTAGACTTCGTATCCAAAAGTTAATTGTTAAGTAGCCAACCCATACAGCTGGAATAAAAAAACATAATTTTAAGGAGGGTGGCAATTAAAGGTGTTTTTTTATGTAAGCGGAATAGTATAGGGAATAGTATAGGGGGGAGTTTTCTGCTGTTTTAATTACTGCTGTTTGTCAGGTTTATACTGCGATGTCACTGCATCTCATACTGCTTGTTTGATAAAGATCTACCCATAAATGTTTTACAAAAACACACATAAAATAATTTACTTCGGTAATTTAAAAAATATATTGCTTCTTAAGAGTTTCGGGAATTTTGTTTTTAATTTTGAGTCAGCCAATTATTCATACTACTACGATCAAGTGGTAGAAATATAAAACATCAAAATCACCCATCTTAACGCTTCCATGCGCAAGTGTAGACGATTCTTGCGCTTCCAGGCAGCGCGGCGGGAACCTCCAATTGTCTCCGAGTACCTGTAGTCAGAGATGGCAGAGTAGAATACGCCAGGTAATCTACTCGATTAACTACGCGTAGTTAATTGAGTAAACTACGCCTCTGATTTGTTTCATTAACTACCTACATTCGTTACACCTCAAATGTTAAATTTCCAAAAGAATTAAAGAATAAAAACCAGGTGAAAACACTGAAGGTCGTGAAAAGAGCCGAATGTGTAGCGTATGATCAAAATCAATGAGTTCGAAATTTAATAAAAGACAAATGGCGATGCGTCTGCAGCCTCGCGATTTGAAAAAGCAATTTGAATTGACAATTCGGTAATTGCGTTGACATTGGAAACGTCATTTTGACATTTCTGTCATCTCTGCCTGTAGCCTTTGCCGATGCCTCGCGAGCTCTTGCCGTACGAAATGAGGCCACGCAATTCACGATGCTTGTTCACGTGCTTGCAGATCCAGTTGATTTTAGGATCGCGACACAGGGCGTTATGGTGAGTATCGATCATGATGACTTCGAAGTACATATTTGTACGAAGCATCTTGAGCGATCCAGTAAGAGTTGAATACCCTCAAGCCTCCCAATCTGCGACCAACACGTTCCTCAGCAAGTGATTGCAGAACTAGTTTTGGCTTCAATTCGTTGACACCATGGCTCTTTGGTTTGCCGTTTGTGCAACCCTTTGGTACTCCACGGCGCACTTGAATCCTGTAGATAACATAGCCCTGCTTTGCCTTGTAGCCCAGGCGACAAGCCTTATCGGGGCGCGTTGGTCTTGGGCAGCGGTGCAGTTTCGTCAGCTGGCGGTACTGCCAATCGCGAATACGAAGCAAGTAGCGAATAACATGGCTCGGCTTCTTGCGGTAGAGTTCTTGCATATAACGATACGCGCCCATGTTGCGACCTTTAAGGGCGATAGACCTTTGGGGAGAACTTTCGCCTTCACCACACAAAGTTCTAAATGAAATAGGGCATGAAATTGCTGGGCATGAAAGCAATCTATTCGCTTAAGTGCTCAAAAAGAAAATAACTTTAAGCTCTGTTCCAACTATGGTGATAAGCGATTCATCCCGCCCTTGTTCGTGCAGCAGAAAAGAGCTTGGTTTTATTTTCAAGTCGTCCTTAACTCACTAGGCCGCGGTGAACACCTTTTCTTCTTAATAAATAGGAAATTGTTAGATCACCAGATGTCAAAATTACCTCCGAACTTGATTAAACAGTGTGACTTTCCACCGCCAAACTGACGAGTTTGGCAGGGATGTCAGAACTAGCTCGTCTCAACGCGGCCTTGAAATCAATCAATAAAGAGTTATTGAGTATTGCTTTGGAGCTCCAGGGTTGTTTCCAAGATCCGCGTCAGCAGTGTTAATATTTGGGTCAAAATGTGGTCACAGGATAGACATTAGGCATTCAAGAAGGTCAAAGGTTTTCTAAACCAAACACACAGTGGTGAACACTAGGTGTCTATTACCTCAACTGGAAATTTGGTCCCAATCCCTTTGGAAGGTTTTTGACGGTAGCAGACAAATGAGACCATCAAGTATGAAGTCGTACACGGAGCGGTCCGTTGGCTTTTTTTAAAAACTTATCGTAGAATTATTGCTTAATTTGCATATGAAATGTTGTTTAGTGTATTTGCGTAGGTTTACACTACACTAAACCTACACTAAAACTTACACTACACTAAAAAAAACCTCAGAGCGCAGGTTTTTTAGTTTTGGTTAAAAAACCGCGTTTTTAGCGGCCCGTCTATAAATGGACAAAGGACCCCTTATGGTATCGCTACGTTGTCCGTCCGTCCGTCCAATCGCTTTATAACTTCTGAACGGTAAGTCGTAGATACTTTAAGCATAAACAACGGTTTAATTACAGTTTGAAATTTCATGTGAAAATGGACTTAAAGTTTTTCAGTGTTCTTTTCAAGGAGTTAAGTAGGCAAGAGCTAGAAAAACACAACTTAGGTTTAAGAAACACTAAGCTTTAATTAAAAAATAAAACTTTTTGAAAATATCAAAACGTTTTTGAGAAATGAAGAGTCGAAAATGCATGACGTTTTTCAAAGTGTTGGAGGCCATAACTTTTGAACCGCTTATCGTTCAAATATTGAACAATATTGAACACACGTATAAAGCAACTCAAAGAGTAAACCAAGTGCTTAGGTCATATTTTTCAAAAACAGTTTGAGTACTGCAGTTTTGACGCATTTTCGAAAAAAATCGAAAAAAAGCGTGTGTGTGCCCCCCCCCCCCCCCCCTTATCACGGTGCTGTTTGGTGGAATTCAATGAAAAAAATCACACGTATCAGAAATAATTCAAAATTTTAAGGAAAATCATAGCGGATTTTGAAATTTCAAAATCTTCTGAGATTTAACTCAAAAACAAAAGGCATTTTCAAAAACAATTTTTTAAAGTCTTCAAGTAGCTTAACGGTATAAGCGATCTTTTTCAGATTCGGTTAAAGTACAAAGCTTACAAAAAGAAGGAAGGCTGCGTTAAAATTTTTTTAAATTGCCGTTTTTAACCTAAGTTTTTAGAAGCCTATTTAAAAAACGAAATAAAAAAAGGAGCTCGTTTTGCCGTTTACGCATAAATCGGTGGCAATAGAATTAAAAAAAAACATCCAGGCTAGTGCTGGTGCTTGCGCTAATGGAAAAAAAAGTCTAACGGAAAAAACTTCAAAATATTCGTTTAATGGATTTGAAATTTAAAAAATTACATAAAAGGTCAAATTTAAAAATTATATAAAAGGTCAAGAGAACGTATGCATCTCCCAATCGGTATAAAGTATAATTTTTAAAATTAACACCGGGCATAGTCCATCTTCTTAAATTTTATACAAAACTGTAGCAGACTTCGAATATTCAAAAACTTTGAAGATTTAACTGAAAAACGTGAAAACATTTTCGAAAACTATTTCTTAAAGTTTTCTAGTTCCTTAACGGTTATGACGACCTTGTTTGAATTTGGCTGAAGTATGTAATGTTTAAAAAGCAAGCGAACTGCATCAAAAACGTTTCAAAATTGCCGTTTTTAACCCCAAGTCTTTAAGCCCATTCAAACAAGTGAAATAAGACACAGTATATTTTCGCCGTTTTCTCAGAAATCCATGACCGCAGAATTTGAGAAAAGTGGCAAATACTAGCACAGGTGTTTGAAAAATTGATCAAAATGTCTAACGGTTATTAAAAATAATCGAAATTGCTGCTTTATGGGTTTTAGATTATAAAAACCCTAAAAAACCCAAGAAAGAGTATGTCCTTCCCTCTATTTTCGTAACGGTAAAGCTTTTTGCCAGCCTTTTTTTAGAGTAACGAAACCCAATATAAAATCACCCAATATAAGAACAGTAGACAGCACTATGAAAAAAGTTTATTACAGACTGTAAAATATATTCTAAAATAATTTTAATAAAGAAATAGAATGTTACACAAACTGCGCAATATTGATGACCATAACCTTCAACGAAAACCGACGGACCGCTCCGCGTATATCTTCATACTTGACGGTCTTTTTTTTAATTTGTTTCTTAAACCGTTTCATAAAATTTTAAGTTAGAAACGCCGTTTTTGAAAGATCTTAAAAGTTTTAGAATTCACTTCATACGTTTTATATAAAAACCAAATTTCATTATAATCGGTACCATCCCTTAAGATTCCAGATAATTTTGAAAAATAATTTTTGAATTGTTTTTGAAGTTTTCGAGCTAAATCTCAGAAACTGCTAAATATTGGAAAATTTCTATAGTTTTCCCAAAAATTACAAATAATTCTTAATTAGTTTGATTTTTTCAAAACAGTTGGTCGATGCTAAATGGGAGATAGTGGTGGGGACAGACTTATTATTTCGCTATTTTTTTTTTTTCGAAAATACACCAAAACTACAGTTTTAAAACCGTTTAATCAAAATTTGATTTTAGACTTTGCTAAGCGTTTGGCTGCTTTATATGTTAGCCTAATATCGGTGTTTAACGTCATTTAAAATGAAAAAGCTATGAAGTTAAACACGTTGAAAATGGGTATGTATCTTTTTTCCATTCCTTATTTCTCAAAAACTCTTCAATATTTTGCAAAAGATTTTATTGTGAAAATTCAATGTTTTTTGTAAAACTTTTAAAGATAAGGCTCTAACTTTTTTTTCTTTTTTACCATCATCATTCAAACTATACTTAAACCGCTATGCGTGTATATAAAAAATTGCCCTTGTATGCGTTCTCATTTTTTCAGACTTTATAAGTGTACCAAAATTTCATCTTTCTATGACTTACCGTTCAAAAGTTACAGGTGCGGAAGGACGGACGGACAACGGAGTCATCACCATAAGAGGCCTTTTTCCATTTTTGGACGGACCCTTGAAAACGGAGTGTTTTCATCACCTTGCATCTGAATAGCAGCGGAGGAGTTCCTCAGATGGAATTAACGGTTACGTTGACGGTTCAAGTTTGGTCAGTAGTATGACAGAAGTGACTCGTTATAGGGGTTACAACGAAGTATTAAGAGTTCGAGCCTATAAGGAGTTATCCAGTTCTCCATTCATGGAGTTTTAAGAATGATCTGATTTTCGAGATTGCGGTCTTTTCGTGAAGTCCTGGTGACTTTGCGTGCACTTAAAAAAACTGGTTGTGATACGAAACAACAAAAAGCCTCGGAATCGGATGGGTGCGAGGTTGGGTGTATGCAAATTTCAACTAAGCGACCCCTCTACTTTTTCCTTGCCTGCCTTTAAGAAAATAGAGTCCGACTTTTAGAGCCTTATTTTTCCTTGAATTTGAAGTATAGAGCCCCTAGCAGTCGCGTATTTCTTTAAAGAAAAGTTATCCGAAAGCTGAAGGATATTCTACGGTAGAAAATACTTAACAGAGCAGGACATCAATAGGTTGGCTATTGATTTTATTTTCAAGCCGCTCATGCTATGACCTTTATATGAAGATAGTCATATTTTTAGAATATTTTAGTTAAGAGTTAACAGTGTAAACCCTAACCAATTTCCTAGTTTGCACGCAGCTTCTTAACGTTTCTAATAGATAAGTTACAAATCGTAACCTTTTTTCTAACATTATATTTTGTTTCTTTTTTTCAGGTAAGTGATGCTTTCATATCATGCTTTCATATTGTGAATTCAAAAAAAAATATTTAACACTCCATGTAAGTACACTTCAAAAAAATTTCAATTTTCTTTAACAAAAAATACAACATCAAAAGTTTATTAGTACATTGTATATAGTTTATGGTAAAAAGAAAATTTTATTTATTTTTACTATTTCTGGGACTGGTGTCAGTTAAGCAGTCAGTTAAATAATTAGCTTTACTTATTCAGAATTGATTAAGATCTTTAAGGATTTTTTATTGAAAAAGCCAACCGAATGTATCGTTACTTACATACGGGAGAGGTCCCTAAAGCAAAGCTATACAAAATTCTATTTAAAATTGTAAAATAAAAAATTACAACGCCTTGGCGCTTTTTATTCAACCACGTTTTGCTATCGCTTTCGACGTGGTAAATTTATTCAAATACTACAAATTAACTGCCTCCTATGGTGCAACTCCTATGGTGTTGTTTAAATTAATGTTAAAAGTATTGGTAATTTCTATTAATAAATTCATATTACTGGTACTTATCCATTGAAAGGAGAATTCAAGAAGATGTACTTTGAAGTAATACGATGGCATTGTATAGTTTTTACTAACACTTATTAAGCCGTTTAACTGTCTGTAATAGGCTTTCTCTGTTACTTGTGTTTAAGCACTTTAAAGATGACTTTGCTAGATGAAGGGAGAACATTGGGCTTACTAAATGGAATTAATGGTTGGAGCTCACTGTATGAATACACCTCAAAGGCGTTGATGTATCGAAGATGTATAAGACACCAAACCTGAATTTGTAAACCTTTAAGAAAATGAATATTGACTTTAACTTGTATTTCATGTAGGAAACCTAAATGTCAATCTGGTAGACGGTCAATACTGACCAAACCTAAAAAGACTTGTAAGTCTTTTGTAATGTATCAACCTACTTTTTGTGAATTAAATAAAAGGCCTCATTAACTAACTAACTAACTGGTCTTAATGGTGTCTTTCAGATTCGTGGATCTACTATAATATCTAGAAAACAGATCTCGAAATAATTAATAATAGGTAGAACAAAATAAAAATGTCGAACACACAAAATCTGCGAAAAAAAACCTGGAAGGCTCTTCCATGGATTGATGTTTGTGTTGTAGATTTTATTCGAGATTTTTGAAATTATAAAAAAGTGAAAATATGTACATAATGATGGTATTTAACCCTTCTTCCTTAGATGGTATTTAATCTTTCGTGTCTTATTGGCAGCAAACTTCAAGCAACAGACCCTGGGCCGCAACTAATGTTCGTCTCCAGTTAGCCCGGTCTCTGCCTAACTGCGTCCTTTTGTGCGCTCAGTATGGCAAACCTCCCCATCCTATACTCTACTGGTTTGCACCACCTTACGCGAGGTTGTGCTTTGTTGAGCTGACCCTCCGAGAAAGATATAAACATTTTGGGGCTGGACCGTTGGTGCTGATGGCATTATAGAGAGGTACAACGCGTTTAATTCGTTGTTAGATCGTTTCTCTATATCCCGTCCATCCCAATCGGACCTTATGTCTAACAAATACCTTTTCTCTCGAATCTGCATGAGAATCCTCATCCGCATAAGACAGAGCCCATGGTTCTGCGCTATATGAGCCCATGGTTCGGCGCTGCAATGAATGAACCAATTGACGCCACCTGAGCTATGAAAAGTGCTACAGGCAGCTCACAAATATCTTAAAATTAGTCACAGCGATTTCGCGTAAATTGTTTCTCATGATGTTAGCTTGCAGATAACTCATAATATTTTCCAGCGTTATGTTGAAAGAGTCACATGATATAGTGTATCACCTTCTCGCTACTCCCAAGCCTTTGATAAAGTTTGGCACGAAGGCCTAAACTATAAGCTACGGACATTTTTGCCGGAAAAAATGTATGAACTCTTAGAGTCTTATCTTGACAACAGACTATTTCGAGTGAGATACGGGAGCGAATACTCAGAATTCAAAGAAATACAAGCCGGCGTTACACAAGGTAGCGTCCTCGGTCCAACACTGTATTTACTTTTTACAAGAGATGTACCTCAAGTAGAGACAATGACTGTAGCCACGTTCGCTGACGACACGGCTATCCTCGCTACGGATAAGACAGTCGAACTATCAACGGGAAAACTCCAACGCGCTTTGAATAAAATATGCGAATGGATAAAGGCCTGGCGAATCCTCCTAAATGAGACAAAATCAACGCTTGTAAATTTTACTTACAAGAGGGTAATTAACTGACCTCTATTTATAAACTCGGTATAAATTCCGTACGCAAACGAGGCGAAATATTTATGCATGACCCTAGACGCAAAACTTAGGTGAAAGCCACACGTTAAAAAGAAACGCGACGAACTTGAAATCAAGCTACGAGAACTGAATTGGCTTATCGGACGTTATTCGAGACTAAGCGTGTATAACAAACTGCTTTTGTATGAGCAAATGCTAAAACCATCTTGGACGTACGGTATACAACTTTGGGGTTGTACCAAACCAAGCAACATATCTATTTTAGAAACTTTGCAGAATAAGACACTAAGAGCAATCGTAAATGCTCCATGGTATATAAGAAATAGCGATTTACATCCAGATCTAGGCATCGCAACCATGTCCGACGAGGTAAGAAACTTTGCTCTCAAACTTCACACTCGCCTTCACGGCCATAGCAACCACGAAAGAATCCGAACTCTGGATCAGACAAATCTTGCACGCCGACTACAACGAACAAGACCGTTGGATCTAGCGTCGTAAGAGGAAACCGCACATAATGACGGTATTGCAGGTGCTTTCCGACGGTATTTGCGTTGAAAGGTAGCCTGCCAAACGCGATTACTATACAGAAGCATGAACTACTTGTTAAGCAAACTTAGTCGTAGTCTTACAGAGATTGGGAGGTTTTTTTGGTGAGTAAGAATCGCACACTAGTATGAGCACGCGCGTTCGATTCTCATAGTGCCTATGAAGGTTTTTACCTACCCACGGGGGAGGGGGGGGAAACTTCTCACTGAAAGGTAGCCTGCCAAACGCGATTACTATACAGAAGCATGAACTACTTGTTAAGGAAACTTAGTCGTAGTCTTACAGAGATTGGGAGGTTTTTTTGGTGAGTAAGAATCGCACACTAGTATGAGCACGCGCGTTCGATTCTCATAGTGCCTATGAAGGTTTTTACCTACCCACGGGGGAGGGGGGGGAAACTTCTCACTACTTAAAGTATTGGTGATTCAATTTCAGTTCCTGGATGAACATCAGCGACTTCTCGCCATCTACTCCAGTTAATTTGCGGCTTTGGCTTCGCTGATCACGAATTTCGCGATTTTTTCTCGAGAAACTGGGGCTTCACTCTTAATTCTCACCCAAAAATACACCTAAATAGGGAAGTTTTTGCTATACTCGCGCTTTGAGTGTTAATTGGTATCAAAAAATATAGTTTTACAGTTTGAATATTAAGTATTCGGGCTAAATTAAAGGGTTAAAAAGTACTCCTGAAAGCTGGATTTTTCTACATTTACACTTTTTAACTTAAATTATGCGTAAAAACTGCTTCCTGACTTTGAGAACATTTATTAATAATTTGTAAAAAATTTAAGCCTTCGGTTAATAAAAGGGGGTTAGAATTCCCTCTAAATAAGAGCGAACGCGATCATGAATTATGGGTTTTTCTCGACAAATTAGGGCTTCACCCTTGAGTCAGCAAAAAATACCAATACAAAAAGTACATGCAAACAAAAAACTTCCGTTCAGGAAATTGCGAACCAGATATAACTATTGAGAGCACTAACGATGCGGATCCTTACGAGCAGGAATATAAAAAAAAATTGTTCAATTCTACTATAAGAAAACTCTGATCTCTGAATTTTTGTCTTTGTGATGTTTATTAATGTACCCTCTTTGCCAATTTGAATGAGAAATTGTGATCAGGAACCCCAAAACCTATAATAGAGAAAATTTTACTCTGTAAGCTCTTAAAATGGCCAAACTCATGTTTAGGGTAGTACCTATCAACTGTCTTAACTGTGGTGTTATTTTTTTTAAATATATTAAATGTTCAGCTAAGAGTAAAAAAAACAGATTTTTTGCACCATTTAAGTCAAAAGGTGTAGATATAGAAAAAAAACACCGTCCAGCGTACTTTTTACCCCTTAATTTACCCCAATGTTGAAATTTTTATAAAATCCTACCTAATTTGAAATTTAAAACGAAAAACTTTTTTTCTCATAAATTATCGGTCAAAGCATGATAATAGCAAAATATCCATTTTTTAAGAGGCAGTTTTTTGCTTATTTAAGGGTGTAATTCTACCTTAAATAGAGAAAATTTCATCCCGTTGGCTCTTAAAATGGCGAAACACATGTTTAGGAGTAGTTTCTTCCCACTCTTATTAACCGAAGGGTTACATTTTTTATCAGTTGTTATTCAATTTTTCAACTCAGAGTCAGGGAAACAGTTTTAATGCATAATTTAAGTCATAAAATGTAAATGTATAAAAGTCCCCGTACTTTTCACTCCTTTAATTTTAGCCAAATGTTGAATTTTTTGTAAAATATTACTAGAAATTCAAACTTAAGGTAAAACCATATTTTTTGATGCCAGCTAACACTCAAAGCGCGAATATAGCAAAAACACATCATTTAGGGCAAAAACATCATATAGCAAAAACACATTATTTTTTATTTAGTCCAATAATATTTTATTGGACATTTTATAATATATCCAAAATTTTATTGGGATCGAGCATATGGTCGAGACCAAATTGTGAGTCGAATATACCATGCCCGCCCGTCCGTCTCTTTGTTCTGTCACAATATTTTCAAATTTTGAGCTAGAGAGTTGAAATTTGGGTTGGATCCTTGTCATCCGAAGTAGTACAAGTATTAAAATTTTATAAATCCACCCACAGCCTCGCCCACAATTGGTGTAAATGTGTAACTTCCTCCAGTCCTTTCAAAGCTGTAAGACGTTGTAAAAAGCTGACATTTGACATTCAAAGTGTTTGTCATTGTAAGATATAAAAACGAAAAATAAAATCGCCAAAAAAATTTGACCAAAAATTAAAAGAGGCTTGAATTAGGACTTTAGCCTAATTTAGGAAAGAATATGTAAGAAAAAAAAAAATAGCACGTAACACGCTCTTCACACTGAATCAAAAACTGGGTTTTGGGCAAAAAGTTTTCGAAAACTCGTTTAGCCATTCACACTTCCTAAACGCCGACTAGAATTTGTTTTCGTTTTTCATATTTGCAGTTGTCAAATTTTAGCCCATATTTATTTTTAAACGTGCTTTAAAAAATTCATAAAAGATGCGAACATATCAAGAATTTTACGCTGATCTCAACACTACAAGCTTATTTCAAAAGTGACATTCTTTGCAAATTTAATTGAAAATTAATTCGGCGCGCTATTCGTATGCCATGACCATAATAGCCTTTTGCTCGATTTCGTACAGTTTTCGTTAACTTGTTTTGGCTTATGGCCTTTTCGGTTGGCGATACCGGATCAGGGCGTTCTTCTCCCGGATTGGGGCTTTGTTTTTCTTGATGTTGAAGTTTATCTAGCGTTGTATTTGTGAAGCAATAGTTATTCTACAGGGGACAAATGACATTTATCCAACTTGACATAGAGTTGTTTGACGTCTCCGTATTTGACGTTTTCCCCCCAAGAACCTTGCATGGATTGTTGTTAGTGTATTTTTATTTTCTAACTAAACTTCGTTCTTTTCATATAAGTTTTAAGGCTTTTCCTTAAAAAAAGTTAAGTTTTTTTTCAATTGGAATGAGTCTTGATAAAATCTCAATAATCCATACCCGAAAAAAATGTTAAACGCATTTGAATGTACTTAGAAAAATCCAAGTGTGCTTACTACGCCGGAGGTCTGGGTTTGAATCCTGCCATCGTCAGCTGAAAAATGACTTGTTCTTTTCCACGGCCCCACCTCCGCGAGGGCCTGACAAGCCCTCCGAGAGTATCATCTGTTGAAAAACTTCTCAAAGTGCCGTTCGTATTCGGCAAAAAATTGTAGGTCCCTTTCTATGTGAAGAAATTAACACACACAGCATACATTGTTGAGAAGTTTGCTCTGGTTCACCTCCAACTGTTGCGCCACTCTATTTATTTATTTTTAAACATTGGAAGATAATTGCATTTATTTTTAATTAATGTGTGATATCTGGTGATTGTTTGCATAATTATGTTGTGGAAAAATAAGTTGCGATTCACAAAATTGTAATTTTTATGTAAACAATTACACAAAACATTTGCTAAACGTATTATTCACTGGCCTGCCCACGACCTCCCTAGGTCGAACCAGACAATATTCTAGATTTCGTTCATAAAAAGCTTTTGGCCACGTCTCACAACAAAATAAGCAACAAGCCTTGGTGGCGATTTTAATGAGCTGCAGAAGCTGCCCGACTGTGACGGCGGAACAATTGTTGTTCTTAAAAGTGGATAATACTATCCATTCTTTATATATGTTAGTCGGGTGAGCATAGGTACGTATTAAGGGTATCTTTATCTTTGTCTTAAATGGTTGTGCTGGCTGACATGAAGGTTTGACCTTCGCTTCATGAAGTCCACAGACATGATATTTTCATTATTTCAGAACCGACTCTATATGGACTACTATAAACTGCGTTTTACTCCGGCAACATCTTTTTTGCTTCATTTTTTATATAAAGGATAAAGCATCTTATCCTACCACCGTCACCTGAGTGGTGACGTCAAAACCAGTGAGTGAGTGTAGCGCTCACTGTGTTACACTCACTGTGTACGCAGAAGTTACAATCCGTAAAACGGACCGTTGAATACCCCGTCCTATCCCACATTGTAAAATACTGATGTTATAGTTATTTTTCGATATTTTATAAGCAGCGCAAGCTTTTAAAAGGGGCGTGGTCCAACTGCCCTTTATTACAAACCATCAAAATTAACATAGATCTTTCCAGTTTACGCTTAAATGTACGTAAAAATGCAATTTTTTGGTTCAAAATCAATATTTTTGTGAAATCGACCCTTAAAAAGGGGCATGGTACTGAAAACTTTGTACGAACAAAATCTTGATTAAAGTCTCGTTTATCTTACCTGCTAATTTTTATTTTTTATTCTTTCCTAAATTAGGCTTAAGGCCAATCGAAATTACGTTTTTCTAGTAACTAGTAGCTTTTTCTTCAATTGTGCCTCCAAATGTGGGCGTGGTCTTGTCTAAAACAAATTTTGTATAAAACCCAAAGTCTTGTATAAAACAAATGTAGAGCTATATGTTTTCTACATAATATATTAAGCAAGATTTTTTTCGATTTGGAACGAAAATATTAAATAAAATGCATTTGAAAATTTACCCTTAATATCGATGCCACGCCCACAAGAGGGGGTCACTCGATTTAATTTTTATTTTTTACAATCATTAAGGGATGACAAGCGTCAAATTTAGCCTTTTACGACGTCTTAAAGTTTTTATAGCACTGGAGGTAGTTACACATATAAACCAATTGTGGGCGTGTCTGTGGGCGGATTTGAAAATTTTTAACATTTGTACTGTTTCGAATGACAAGGAGCTCCTGTACAAAATTTCAGATCTCTAGCTCAAAATTTAAGCCCTTAAAACATATGACATTTAGACAGACGGGCAGACGGACGGACGGACATGGTTTATTTGATTCAGAATTTGGTGTCGATTATATGCCATATGCTGCCATTATTATTTTACCGAGTTACAAACTATGTGACAAACTTAATATACCTCCTATCCTATGGGATGGGGTATAAAAAGACTCGTTCTTTTTCACGGCCCCCAACTCTGTGAGGGTCTGAAAAACCCTCCGAGAGCAACAATTGCCTTGCAAAACTTCTCAAAAAGCTGTTCGGGTTCGGCACACTATTGTAGTTCCCCCTGTATGTGAAGAAATTGACACACACAGCATGCATGGTTAAGAAGTTAGCCCTGGTTCACCTCAAGCTGTTGCACCACTCTATTTATTTTATTTATAAGCTAATTATAAGTAATACTCAAAAGACTATAAATGAATAGGCTATTAATGAATACTCCGAAGACTCAGCGTATGAAGACATAACTCTTGTGGGAGGAATTTCCCAAGACCCAGCGACGAAAGACCAAGCATCTAAATATGGCCTTCCAAAAGGGATACCAAATTGGTTTTATGTCGGTTGGTCTTATATCATGTCATGGCACGTCCAAGCTTTGTCCATCATTGGTTGTGTTACATCCGGCACTCTCTGCTCTTTTGTCTCTACTGTTTAGCTGCGTCTATTTGAATTTATTTTATTGCAAATACCTCTTCTGTCATGAGGAATTTTTTGCACTATATGTCTGCTGTTTCCTAGACAGTAGCGATAGTATTTCTTTTCAATGCATAAAAGAGAAGAGCTTCATGCTCAAATTACTTAAATTCTTAAAAGCGCAAGCATCCTGAAGCTAAATTGCAATTGGCTCAGGACCAAAAATTCTAATGTCGCGATCCCATCCGCGAGTTCTATCAAAAGACTGTTTAGTGATCAATTGCTCTGTAAGGAATGTATAAAAATTGCATAAAGCTTACATAAACTACATAAAACAATTAAGTATATAAAACATTATTACTATACTAACGCAACATTAACGAGCAAAAAAATTTTTGACAATAAGTCGGCGCCAATTTCAAACACTCAAGGATGTCTTTTGGATTGGTTGTCAAATAAATCTTACTGTACTCCGCTCAAATATGTTCCCAAAACAAATTCGCATCCATAACGATTTAATTGATGACATTTTACCATTGCATTCATACTTTTTGCACTTGATGCCGTTCCGATTTGAGTTGATGTCTTAAAATAAGTGAACCTGGCGCATTCCATTTACACATCTGAGTTCCGAAGATCAAAAGATTTGCTGTGCTGAAAAAAGCGTTTTTGTTGAATGATTCCGAATGATGCTTGTGTGTAGAGAGTTCATAGCCGCAGTGACAAGGCCAAGATTTATTGCATTTACTAGGCCGCGGTCAATCGGACGCCAATTGAAGAATATAGAAAAAATAAATAAAAAATTTTGACTGAAAAAAAATTTTGACTTTGATTGAAAAAATGACTGTTTCTATTTCTGGTCGGTCAAAGGAATGCATCATAGATTTTTATTTATTCATTCTTAATTTAAATTGGTATGGCGCACATCCGGAACAAAAATATGATGGATGGACTAAACATCCGGAAAAGGTTAACCACTTGATGAGACATCACCGTTCTGTTATGGCTTTCCTCCCAATTGAATGTTGTACTTTTGTATTTTAGAAAACTGCCTGAAGTTTTTCGCGAAAATACCAATGTCAAAGAGAATCTTATTTTCGAATTATATTGACCCTGTTTGTTCAGTGGAAAACACTTCAGCCGAGGTAGGAACACACTTGTTGTGGTGGGTAGATATTGACATGCCCACAAATTGTTTCGTCGCTCGTGAAAGGCGGCTCTAAGCCTTCCACAAAAATTTCGAAATTGTACCACTGTTGAAATGTCATAGAAAAAAGTTATTTTTTCGCTCAGGGAATGCAGTTTTCAAAGGAATCCCAGAAAAGCCGATTGAGGCAAATGCACGGAGGTGGCGCATAGGCACCTGGTTACCCAAACGATCATCTTGGTTGACTCTGATGACTTAGATAGGGCGGTTGGAAATCTCAGTAGGGTATTAACTTTGGCTTTCGAGAAGGCATGTCCGATCGATAGAACTCATAAAAGAGCACAACCAAAGTGGTGGAATAGGGATATAGGTCTGAAAAGGAAAGAGGTTAGGAAACTCTACAATAGGGCTAAGCTTTTTAAAACTAACAATACATGGAATGAGTATAGCGATTGTAAAAAAACATTTAATTACTTAGTTAGGAAGTCAAAAAGGGCTTCATGGCAAGGATACTGCGAATACATCGCAGCAACAGATGAGGCCCCGAGGCTACGCAAGATGCTTTCTGAAGAAGCGTGCGTTCCCAGTTTCCTTACTAAAAATAATGGAACCTGGGCGGAGAGTAGCCAGGAGGTTCTGGAAGCCTTGGTAGAAACTCACTTTCCTGGGTCCACTTCAGCGGATGGTATGCTTCGGCAATACGAAAGCAGAGGTATCTCTCTCTCCGAAGATGAGATAGACGCCCTCATTGACAGGAAAAATCTACGGTGGGCTATTGAGTCCTTCAAGCCGTACAAATCTCCGGGACTGGATGGCATTCTCCCGATCATGCTGCAAAAAGCACCGGAGCGGGCAATCCAAATCATTATGGGAATTCTCAGAGACAGTCTATGAATATGATATATTCCTTCAGCTTGGAGGGAAGTAAAGGTGATTTTTATACCTAAAGCTGGCAAACAGGGACACACAACTGCTTAGGACTTCAGGTCAATAAGTCTCTCATCCTATATGCTCAAAACCCTGGAACGGCTACTAAAACTACACATTAGGACCAGATGCAGCAATGGCTTTGTAATCGAGTCGCGGCGTGCATACATGAAGGGTAAATCCACAGAAACCGCCTTGCATGAGGTGGTTGGAAAAATAGAAAGGAGTCTGCACTGCAAGGAGTTTGCTTTGGCTGCCTTCCTTGACATTGTAGGGGCTTTTAACAACTTAGAGCGCAGTTCCATTGTAAAAGTTCTAGTAGACGCTGGTATTGAACAGGGCATTATAGACTGGGTTAGCAACATGCTTGCAATTAGGAAATTTAACTGTTCGATTGGGAACAGCGCGGCTAGAATGTCTGTTACCAGGGGAACACCTCAAGGTGGAGTATTATCTCCGCTCCTGTGGGTGCTGGTTATCAACAACATTCTAAGGAAGCTAAGTGCTATGGGTATCAGTGCCACGACATACGCAGATGATGTGGTGGTAATGGTGCAGGGAAAGTACTTAGATATCTTAAGCGAAATCATGGAGGATGCTCTGAGGACGATAAGCATCTGGATCAAAAGCTATGGTCTCAGTGTTAACCCTTTAAAAACGGAATTTATTGAAAAGGGGAAGGAACATCATTATTTCAAATACTTTAAAGATTTTAACTTTGATTTTATACCTGCCGCAAGAAGAAATGTCATGGGTAGGGCAAGCGGAGGTACTTTGCTGGCCATTAAAAACAATAATAAGCATATTTCGCATATTTCACTTAAAAGTATAGGTAACAGAACTTTTTTTGAATTGTTATTTAATAATGTTAAATTTTATATAGTTCCTACTTATTTAAATTTCGGAAATTGGAGATCTGATTTTGAAGAGTTACACGACTTTCTTGCGAATATCCCCAATGAAAATGTTTTAATAATTGGCGATTTAAATGCTAGAATAAGCAGTTTTAATAACATCTTTCATTCCTCCAATCCAAACTTTGTTTGTGAGAGAAAATCTAAAGATAAGTGTCTAAATGAACGTGGAAGTCTCTTGGTAGAAATGATTGCGGATTATGGTTTTTTTGTTTTGAATGGTGTTACAAGAGGGGATAGCGAGGGGGAGTTCACATTTGTGGCTGATCAGGGCTGCTCGGTGATTGACTACTGTCTTGCTAAAGGTAAATGGCTGGACTTAGTAAACGATTTCGAGGTTTTGACTGCTGGTTTCTCGTCTCATTTGCCAATTTCACTATCGTGTGAGGCCAAGTCACCGGTCAGTAATACTCAGCCACAAGAACGTACAAGTGGAGGTCTTAGATGGGTTTCAGCAAAAACAGATCAATACAGACAGAGACTGGGCTTAAGAGTGAATTTTCTACCGGCGGTTTCCTCCGGTAATATCGAGGTTACTGTAAACGCGGTTTTTAATGTGATAAAAGACTCAGTGTGGTATGATGCTGAATGTATCAAACTTCGGAAAAAATCGTTTGCTTTCTTAAACCTCTTTAGGAAAACAAATAACAGATGGTTTAAAAATCTTTATGTACTATCAAACAGGGTATACAAAGAAGTTTGCCAATGCAAAAAAGCTATGTGTCTCAAAAGGTCTGCCTCGAAGCTTCTGCTGTGTAAGGACTCCAAAACGTTCTGGAAGACCGTTCGTTCTGTTGCCGGCCTTGAAAATAAAACTTCTTCGGTAGTGTGCGATCTCCTTGCTTCACACTTTAAGAACCTATTGACTTCAGACCCCAGCCAAAAACACATAAGTTTTGCGCTACCAAACTGTGTTGTTCCCGAACTAGATGACACTCTTGTAATGTCCGAGTTATTAACAGCATTAAAAAAAAATGAAAAATTCAAAGTCGCCTGGACCTGACGGAATCCCTGCAGAGTTTTTCAAGAATGCGACCGCTGAATTCCTCAGCTACCTCTTGGAGCTCTGTAATAAGATTCTTAAAGATGTAATAGTTCCCGGGAGCTTCTTGTGCTCAAAAATGTTTGGTATTTTTAAAAAAGGTGACCCGAGTGTCCCGGAAAATTACAGGGGTATTTCAGTCCTTAGCTCACTCAGGAAGATATTTACTCAAATGCTTTACCACAGGCTTGTAAGCTGGGTTGAATCAAATAATGCACTCAGTGCTTTTCAAGCAGGTTTTCGTCCAGGCCTGTCAACAATTGACCAAATTTTCACCCTAACGACTATTGCGAGTCATTTTATTGGGAAGAAAAAGAAACTTTACTCCTTTTTCGTCGACCTGAAAGCAGCTTTTGACACAGTAAATAGAAATCTACTTCTTTATAAGTTGTCAAACCTAGGTATATCCTTCAAATTTATTAGATTATATGAAAAACTGTTGGCTAACAATTCTGCCTCAGTTTGGGATGGAAGTAAGAAATCTTCGGAATTTTTAACAAACTCTGGAGTCCCACAAGGCTGTATTTTGAGTCCCCTGCTGTTTGCTTTGTTTATCGATGATGTAATAAATTTCTTTCCAGGTGGAGTAAGATTTGGAGATATTCTAATAAAGGTACTTCTATATGCCGATGATCTTGTTGTCTTATCAGACAACCCTCTTACTCTTCAGCTTGTCATCAATAAGCTGAAAGATTATTGTGATCTTTGGGACCTAAAAATTAATGTTTTAAAATCTAAAATTATGATTTTTAGACATCACCACAAATTGAGTAGGAGCGAAAGGTGGACCTTGGACAACGACAACATTGAAATTGTGAATGAATTCAAATATCTAGGCTTCCGCCTGAAATTCAATTTAGACCTTCGTCCTTACATTAAAGAAAGATCGGTGGCAGCTAAAACTGCGATCAATTCTATGTGGAACAGGTTTTTCTCCAACAAAGATGTTGACTTGCGGTCTAAATTCAGGGTTTTTGAGGCGGTAGTTAACACCTGTTTTCGGTATGCAAGTGAAGTCTATGGTCACCGAAAGCTCGACGAGGTTGAAGCTATCCAACGTTTCTTCGTAAAAAGGATTTTCAGGCTCCCTCGATCATCGCCAAACTACGCAATAGACATTGAAACAGGTTTATCTCCAGTTTTTGTAAGAAATGCCAAATCAAGTGCCGACTATTTGTCCAAAGTTATTATAAGATCTGTGAATAACTTGCAACGTAGAGTTCTTTTGGTTGCACTAGAAGGGGGCTTTTCACCTTTTAAGGAATGGCGTGAGCTTGCTGGTAACCATAATTGTCAATTAAATCTTGACGAGAGAAATTGCCACGAATGGCGAAGTATATTCTATGACTGCCTGGCAGCCATTGACGAAAAGTTCTATCAGCAGTCCTTGTGCAGAGCGAGAACATCACTTACAAGAGAACTTTACAAAAGCCTCACTCACGATTTACACACCGCCAACTATTTTTGTGATAAGCTGAACGCGTCCGAAATTAGTTTAGTATTTAAGGCACGCACTGAAATGCTTGATCTTAACTTCAGACCATACCGAAATGACTTAAACCCGCTTTGTAACCTCTGTAACTTCAATCAGAACGAAGACACCTTCCATTTCTTAGCTTTATGTCCTATCCTTCAAGAGATCCGAAGATTATTTTTTGCCAAGAGCTTTCTCTCGATCCAGGAATGTCGCTCCTTACTAAACGGCGGATTTGGTTGGAAGATACTTACATGCTATCTAAAAGAAGCAATTGCTTTTCGTAATTTGTATCAGTCTCCGTGAGCTAAATCAGCAAAGCAAAATCAGATCTATCCACGAAGAAATCCCTTTTGTTCCGTTTTAAGCTAAACCAAAAGCCCATAAGTATAGATGACAAAGAAGTCACAATCTTTTCTTCTGTATTACAAATTAAATTAACAAAAAAAAAAAAAACCTAATATAAGCACTAATTATTAATTAACTTTCTCGGTCCTATCATTCAACGGCAGACGGCTCTAAGCCATGTTGTATACTACTTTTTGTAAACTTCTTTTTGTAAAACTTATCGAAATGAAAATAAAAAGTTTTTTGAATTGAATTGAATTGAAAACGGAATTGGTTCTTTTTACTAGGAAGTTGAAGATACCGCAATTCAAACTCCCCAAGTTAAATGGAGTGGAATTATCCCTTTCGGATTGGAATCTTAATGTAGCTAAAAGAACTAAGAAGGCTTATAATGCTCTTTTTATCTGCAGGAGAACGGTAGGGAAAACTTGGGGCTTAAAACCTGGCATGATTCACTGGTTGTATACTGTGGTGGTAAGACCCACACTTACTTACGGTGCCTTTGTTTGGTGGAAAGCAAGAAACAGAAAAACAGTGTACGGAAAACTATCAGCGGCTCAAAGAACGACCTGTATAGCCATTACAGGTGCGCTCCGTACTACACCTATACGGAAGCTCTGAACACTCTACTGCACCTAACACCGCTTGATCTACATATAAAAAAAAACTCGCTGGCAATAGTGCGTTAGGACTCACTAATTCAAATCATTTTAAGATCAGTAGCTACGGGTACGGGACGATCCTGACGGATCTACTGCCAGGCAATCTAACACTAACGGATGAAATTCCCCCCCTGATGGACTTCGACATACCGTATAATGTTATCTATCCAGTGAGGGAAGAAAGGGAAAATAATGCAATTACCAGGCCTAATGAAATTGCAATATTCACAGATGGCTCGAAAACAGGGGAAGGAACAGGCTCCGGCATCTTCTCAAAAGACCCGGAATTTAAGGTATCCTTAAAACTACCGGATACCAGCAGTGTCTTTCAATCAGAGGTTCTGGCTTTACTTAGGGCGGCCGAGCTTTTGCAGATGAGATGTCGCCATTTACATCGATAGCCAGGCTACACTCAAGGACACGGAATCGGTCAACATCAAATCTGATTTATTCAGGGGCTCAAAGCCTTGTGCAGTCAGAACCAAGTGAGACTGTGCTGGGTGCCAGGACACTGCGGTATAGAGGGAAATGAACAAGCTGACGAGCTTGCAAGAAGAGGAGGGCTCCTCGAAAATAGTCTGGTTTTTAACATCAAACCACCCCTTTGCGTAGTAAGAGGCAATATTGAGGAGAAAATTATTATGACTGATAACCAAAGGTGGTCCAGTCTGAGTGGACATAGGGCATCTCTCATAGGCTCTCTGGCCACGTTTAAAGCGGAAAAGATCCAAGGGCCTGACAGGTCACTGTCTCTTGCGGAAACACGCGAAGAGGCTCAGAGTTTCTGACACAGATATTTGTCGCTTCTGCTGCGATATGCAAGCAGTTGAGGATATGACACACATACTCTGTGAGCGCAAGGCAATTTCACGTAAACGTAGAAAATTTCTAGGGGGATATTTCTTTGAAAATTTAGAGGAAATAGACAGCACAAACCTTAGGGGCCTTCTGGGCTATTACAGGGAAATTGGATGTTTCATCAGGGAGAATATTTAGGTTGTTTTGGCTTTTGAATTGTGAAATTTAACTGGCTCCCCAGGGATCGCGATGGGCTTTTTTGGTGCCTAGTGTTTGTGTGGCCTTATTTTTATCACACCCCTGTTTAACCTAACGTAACCTTTCTCTCAGGAAAGGCGAAGTGTTTGGAGATTTGTTGTTAACTCAGGATTATGGATTAGACGGATGGCTCTTCTCTGAGTTGAATCAAGAATGAAAGAGAATGCTTAGGAGTAGAGCTTCAAATATGAGAACAGTATTCTAATGCCGGTCTTAAATGAGCTTTGTAAAATAGAAGTTACTCGGGAGGAGAAAAAAATCGTTTTGCTCTAAACAAATAGTTTAATTTTGGCGAAGCTGATTTAGCAAAATAAATTAGTGTTGGTGCCAAGTTAATATATTAGATTTAACATTGACTCCAAGGAAGTGGATTGGATACCATCTTTTCCATTAACGATTTTGCTTTCCATATTGAGGGGTGGTACAGTTGATGCATTCATCCTTGAAAGAGAAATCTTGCCTCTGATGTCGGCTAAGGAGTTTGGCAAAAATCTTTAAAGTTTGATGCTAGAGAAGTCAAATGGCAGCTCGTGCTCGTTAGCTTGTGTAACTCCTTGTTTGACATCAAAGGGGTCGGTGAGGTGTTTTCCAATCGTGATGGAAAGGCTCAAGTTTGACATCGTCATTCATCCTGCGCAAATTGACAAAGAGTCAAAAGTAGACAATTCACTATAAGCTGTAATATGCGCCTTTGAAATCGATAAAATGTGGTAAATATCGATTTGGGATTCCCGGGGATTACCCAAGAATTGCGGGTGTGTAAAATATTCGATCGATTTTGGTGCTGGGCTTTCCTGTCCTAAAGTCCACTAATATGGACCTGATAGGTGCATAGCTTTTTGTGTAAATGTCCCTGAGCGTTTACACAGTGCAGCGGAAAAAACATGTATGACTTGTTAAGGAGACTGGTGCCTCAGTAGTTGGCTCTTTTTTTTAAGTGTCTTTGTTGTCCAGATTTATCGGTTCATTCAACCTGGCGCGAGATTCAGTTCGATTTCATCACTATACAATCTGCAGAAATGGTTTTTTTCAAATTCTCAGCTTCGTTTGTGGCTTCAATATACGTTCCCTTGATCTTCTTAGGAGGCTTCGGCTCAAACCTGATTTCTTTGACAGACCTTTTTAACCCCTTGGTAGAACTTACCATTGCGAACCTCATTCCTACTGTAGCATCTCTCCATCACAATCTCTTCAATCGCTTTATGTTCTCTTTTTTTCCTAATCAGAATCAGGTATTCCTCTCTCCTCTTTTGTTTGTCTGATCAGACAAACCACTCGCGACTCTCTTTTGCGTTCCAAAATGACAGAAAAAGAGTACGCATGTCAAATAAATCCTATATTTGTCTGGTGGAAGTGGAACCACTTTGGGATTTATTATTAATCGTCTCCCGCTGATCCTCGTATTATTGCCGGTGGAAAAATAGTAGGTATAAGATAAGTGTATATAATGAGACGGGTTTGTCGGAGGCTACATTTTTGTTATTACGTTTTTTTATAACCTTCACAGAACCGTCTAAATGACTCCTTTTAAGTCTTTTTTATTAAATTATTTATTATTGTTGTAGTTGCTGAGAGCGCTTAGATGCTAGAGGTTATCCTACCATTGGGATTTGCTCTGTTGAAAAGTTCCTCTTCACCATGGTCTCCGCCCAACTGATCTGCAATTAATACAAATCTTAAACTAATCGCCTAAAAATTTAAATTCTCTTGGCAAGTAATTAAAAATTAATCTTCTCATAAGTGCTAGTCACCCTATTTTCGAACCTCTTTAACGACACATAACCTTTTTCGTACACTACTTCTAAAACAGTTTAAGACTTGAAAAAGGAAACTGGAACTGTCCACGCATGACAGAACTGTCACAAACTCGTTTTCTATTGGAGTTTTTACAAAGGAATTGTTTTTTCGCTCCTGGGAAATGTCTCGTCATACTGTTCTCTGAGAGCAAAAAATGCTAAAAAATTGTTATCCATCCTGATCGTGTCAAATTAATCATATGTTTGTCCGGTTAAAAAGATACTTCGGCATTTATTTTTAATGGCGTCCTACTTATCGCAGTTTTGTGGCTGGTGGTGACATAGTCACTCAATTACGCAAGTCGTATTCGAGAGTCACATACGAGCTTGCTCGTATTTCGTTATTATGAAACTGAGAGTCACTACGAACATACTCGTACGCTAATGAGTTTCATGTCAAAAAGAAAAACGCATACCATCGCGTGCGGTATCCGGTTCACATCGGTAATTATGCAAGTCGTATTTAGTCGTTTTTTCAACGGATCTTGTCGTGTTTTCTTCACTTGACATTTTAAAAGTGACTTCAAGTGAACACATTCAGAAACATGAAAACCAACAGATTTTTTTTAAATGTTTTTATATCGATATGTTACTGGACATTTCCTTTAAAATATTTGAAAACATTGGCTGTGGTATTGCTAAAGTAAAATAGTTTTCAGCGCTTGTTTAATATGCTCCTTTAGCAACTTCAAAATTGGTGCCACTGACGTTGTGTGCACTCTTTTCACAATGGTCTAACTTCTTTCAAAAGTTGTGTTATTGTATTTTTGGGAAGTCGAAAAAAATTAATAAAACTGCAATTAATTTCTTCAGTTGGAAATTGGTTTGAAATTTTAACTTTAAAAACACACCATGTATTCGGCAAATTCATTGGAATAAACTATCTTTCATGGCTCTGTGGATATTTGCCAACCGGTGTGTTGGTTTCTCAACATCAATGCGATCATCAAGAAATAGATCGATTGAATTGATTCTCCTTTTTAGTTTTTCAATTTGATTTCTTACATAAATCTCCGAACCTTTCAAGCTTGCTTTCATTTTTTTCATCTGAAATTTTGACACTACTTGTGCATTTGAAATGCGAAAACGCGTTGCTGCCCGACTGCATCTGTGATGGAGTCGTATTCAAGGCATACGAATTGCATAATCGCAAAGCAAATACAATACGATACGAGTACCAGTCGAGGTGACTTTTTGTATACGACTTGCGTAATTGGGGTGAGTATAACTCTCCTGTCAAGCAAATAAAACAAATCTTTTCGTAAATTTCGTTCACCTTTTTCAAAAACCTCTATAATGCATTTTTACACTTTTCGCACACTTCCATAACAGTTTGGGACTCGAAAATCGAAACTGAAAGTCTCTATGTCTGACACATCTGTCACAAATACGTTTTCTATTGCATTTTTCACACCAAAATAGTTTTCTCCCCCTGAGAAAGGTCATTATTACTCTTTTTGAGAGCAAAAATGACAACACGTGTAGACACTTCGGTGTGTATGTCAGTGATCGTTTTTGCAAACCTCTTCAATGGCAATTTCTAAACAGTTTGGGACTCGAAAAGGGAAACTGATGGCCTTTTCTGATGGAAAAGCACGCATACACTCATATAACGCATGTGTTAATTTGGACAAATGCCATTTGTCCCTTGTAGCTTAGCTTTTGCGTTTGCTTCACAAACACAACGACATATAAACTTTATAATCAAGAAGAACGTGTTTGGCTCTTCGGATGTACAGCCCCAATCTGGAAGAAAAGTGCGCTGATTCTGGATCGCGAACCGAAAAGTCTGAAACTCTACGTGTGACAGATCTGTCACAAATACGTTTTCTGTAGACCTTTTACCACGGCTGTCAAAAACTGACTTCTTTCACATTTATCGACCGCGAGATGTCAAGTAAATCGCGTTTTTATATAAAAAAATTCAATAGTTTCTGTAGAAGTGCGAATTACTAATAAACTACTCAATCTAGAGTGTGCCGATAAGGAAAGAAGTTATTGTGCTTATTCCGTTCTTTAAATAGACCCAAAAATTATTTTAATAAAATATGTGGAAAGTATCGAAAAAGTGTTCCGAAGATATGATCTCCTTGAATCCGTGTACCCTTTTGTTGTCGTATACACTGTTTCTACAACACAAACAACACTTTTCTTATCCTTTCCGTGTTATGTAATGAAAATATTTTTAGCATTACCTAGGAAGGCTGAACAAGTCTACAACTTTCCCGTTCATCGAAACACAGGGTTGCATTTTTTAAATAGTTATTTACGTTCATGTGTAATTTTTGTTCGTTTTCCATATAAAAAGGTACTTTGTTTGGCATCCCGCACTCGATAATACCAGTAGACGTCAAACTGTTAAAAGCTCTATTGGATTTTTCCCGCCAAAATAGTTTTTTCGCTCCTGAGAAATGTAATCGTCACTCTGTTAGGAGCGAAAATGACAACAAAAGGGTGCTCGTGCTCGTGTCAAATTGATCTAATGTTGTCACGTGTAGACACTTCGGGATTTATTTTAAACCGTCTCCGGCTAAGCGTCGTTCTATTTCCGGTGGAGACATAGTATGAGGTAGATAATGATTAGGTTTTTATGTTGTTATCTCTTTGAATGGTTATAAACACACCCCGTTTATAACCAACCCATTCAAAGTACATCTTACCTGAATTACATATAAATTCTGATATATCAGGCATTATGAGCGAGAACAGATGTTGCATCAAAAAGCATAGAGTGAATATCATTATGCCTGATAAAATAATCATTGTTTTCATAAACGAAACCAGGTGAATAAACTTTCAGTTACCTTAAAATCTCTGTAAAATCGATCGATTAATGACATCGTGAACAACTCATTATTGCTGGCATGTCTGATGGAAATAGGACAGCTTTAGTCCTCTTGAATACTTAAAAAAACAATATCAAAAATAAAAGCTTTTTAAATTCTATATTACTTTTATTCACTTCGTTTTTTATTCATTTTCTTTTCTTTTCATTTTTAGTAATAATACTTCAAATATATAATTCTTTTAGAAAAAATTGAAACGCAATAATACAATAAGTACAAGGTTGTCATCTCATCTCACTTTTTTTTGTTTTGTCATTTGTATGTTTAAAAAGATAAATTTTCACAATGAGTATTTTGTTTTTTTCACTTCTTTTTTTTTTTTTTGTTTTTCTTTAAATATATGTAAATATAAATATTTTGTTTGGTTTTTGTTTTTTGTTTTTTTTTTCGATATATATAATTTACAAGGATCAATAATATATATAACAATTTTGTGTGATTCGGTCTCGATTTATTCATAATACAATACTAGTAGTTGGAAAACTTACGAACTCGACTATGCACTTTGGTTTATTCTTATATCATTTTATATATATCAAACAAATAATTGAGTATTTTCTTCATTTTTTATTTCAATATTTCGAATTTGGGAATCAAATAAAATACATTCTTCCTAATTTTATAGAATTCATTGCCCTACTTATTGCATAAGTTTTAACTTCGTTTGTTTGCTTTATTTTTATTTCTTTTTTTTTCAACCATATTTAATTTAATTTTATGTTCGCTGTTAATAAATATATATCTTATTTTGACATACGTACTTCTTTATTATGTATAATATAATTTACATTCTTAAAATTGTTAATTGAAATTTACTAAAAATGTATATAGACTTGACTAAAATGAATTCGGAAGGTACTTGTTTTATTTAAGAATTATTTGTTTTATTTAACATTCTGGTTCGAAAATTTAAGTTTAACAAATAAAGAGAGGAACTTTTTTTTATAATTATTTTATACTTGTTTAACTATTCCTTTTCACAGAGAGATCATAAGGCAAATAAATGGGAAAATGTATTGCTTTTGTAAAGGCATTTACAGTGGGTAGGCTTGTTTTGTAGATTTAAAAATTATTACTTGTTATGGTAGGAAACTCCCTTTTGTCCTAGGATTAAGATATATAGATAGAGGATAGAGGAACCAAAGAAACGCGGTTTTGTTCTCCTTGTTGTGGGTTCAATTTAGTAATCGCAAACATAAATGCCTGTATGGAAATGAAGTTTTTAGTATCTAGGCATGACAAGGTCGAAATGAACAGGATAACTATGGAGGAAGGAACAAAACATTCTTTAAATATTAAAACGAAAACGGGAGTAACTTGCAGTTTGTGGGAGCAGTTCTACTCACACTTTCGACACTATAGCCCAAAAATGTGGCAAACAATTTCTAGACACAATGATAAAAAAAAATTATGCACGACTAAATTTCCTGCTCCATAAAAACAAGTTCAATCAAGGAATATCTCTACTATAAAGCCAACTAGAACATCGTCCTTAAGTGCTAGAACGACTTAAATCTTGAAAATCGGTTTCATGAACCTCGAGCGGAAAAAAACTCTACAAAGTTTAAAAAAATCTAAAAAGAACTTATAACACACATTTTTTTCGATATTCTTACAATTGAGTAATAATTTTACTCTGCTATTTTGCTCACTATATTGAGTTCAAAGCAAGACACTGGCTCATACAGTATTAAGAACGTCCGGAGTCGAAACATTTGAGGGGCGAAATACATTTGGGGCGATGATGCTTTGATTTGGAGAGGTACTGATGCACTTTGGTTTTAAATTGTTGAGGGCTAAACCAAATAGAGGAAAAATCTCCTGGGGAAGCCTTTTCGACATTCGTGATGTTCTGCTAAAAGAAGAACTCTAATACAACGCGAAACGCCCGAAATTAGTTTTAAGAAAGAATGATGGACCCGCGTTCTTGCGCCAGTATTGCGGCTGAACTCTTTAAGGGGAGGGATGTAGTAATCTATTCAGTATATAACAGTCTTGATAAAAAAAATAATAAAAAAAAAAAGACTTGTTATGTTCAAGTCTCGTATAAGATTTAAAGTTTTTTTTTGAATTCTATCTAGCAGATGTAGGTTGGTCTTTGGTGCCCCTGCCCAGACATGACAATTATACTCCAGTTTGATCATATATATACGCTTTAGGCAGATCGAAAAGCGTGAAATATTTTTTTGCTTCAATTGACATTTTTGACCATATCGTTTATGTGAACATAAAATCTTGTCATTCACATACATTCTGGGAACAGAAAGTTTTTCAGGTTTCGCAATGTCAATACCATTCTGGATAGGGACCGCATGTTTCTATTTTGCTTAAAGAATAGTAAACAGCCTTGAGTTTTCGATGCGTTAAATTCTACACTATTTAAGAGACCCCATGCTGATGTTTTTGAGGTCGTAAAACGGCTATTTATCAATGTTTTCATAGCTTTGAAAGGAATATGGATGTTAACGCGATCGGTATGGTAGGTACGCAAAACGGATAGAGCGGAGAAATAGCTTTTTTTATGTTCGATGTTCCCCTCTCTGGTAGAGAAAGAGAGTGGAACATCGGTTTTTTAGAAGCAACGGAGAGCGCGAGAAGTGGAGAGATGCTGCTACACTAATAAGGTCCGAAAGTTTTGCCGGAGGATCAAAAAATCCTGGCAAGCCTATAAAGTATGAACTGAAGCCTAAAAGGACCATCAAGGGAACATCGTAGTGGAAAATGTTTGAGTATTTGGAATAACCATTTCTGCAGACTGTATAACTGCGAAGACGAACCAAATACTCGCTGTCAGGCAGAACGAGTAATCTCGGGCGATCAACTCGGGCGAAGACGTTACCGGCGAAGCATACGAACGATACCGCCCACCCAACCTGGATGAGGTGAAAGTAGATATGCCTAAGCTTAAGTGCAACAAAGCAGCTGGAGCTGAAAGCCTTACTGCCAAACTTTTCAAATTTGCTGGCGATGATTTGGTCAGAAGCATGCACCAGCTCATCTGCAGGATATGGTCGGAGGAAAGCATGCCCAATAAATGGAATCTCGGCATATTTTGCCCGATCCTTAAGAAAGGAAACCGTCTGAATTGTGCCAACTACAGAGGTACTAGTCTCCTTAATACCGCTAACAAGATCTTTTCTGCTGTGCTATGTGAATGCCTAAAGCCGTTTGTCAACAATTTGATAGGTATATCAGTGTGGTTTGCTTTAGGCCAGAAAAGTCCACAATCGATCAAATATTTACACTGCCGCAGACTTTGGAGAAAACCCAGGGACTCCAAATCGATACACACCACCTCTTCATCGATTTCAAGGCCGCGTATGACAGCATCTATAGAGACGAGCTACAAAGCGCAATGTCTAATTTTGGCATCCCTGCCAAACTCGTCAGTCTGTGCAGGATGACGATGGAAAATTCACGCTGTTTCGTCAAGGTCGGCAAAGACTCTCCTCGACCAACTCCTTTGATATCAAAAAAGGATTTAGACAAGGCGACGCGCTGTCATGCGACTTCTTTAACATCATACTTGAGAAAATTGTGCAGAACTCTCCCGCCAACACCAGAGGTACAATCTTTCAAAAGTCCGTTCAACTACTCGCATACGCAGACGACATTGACATAATCGGCAGAACAAATCGTGATGTCAGTGAAGCCTTCGTGAGGCGAATATGGGTTTTAGCAGTCAATGAGGGCAAAACCAAGTATATGCTGTCATCAAGAAAAGACACCCAACACCGACGTCTTGGACAAAACATCACCATCGACAGCTATAGCTTTGAGGTAGTTAGGGACTTTGTCTACCTGGGTTCCGCTATCAATTCAGACAATGACACCAGCGCTGAAATCAAACGAAGGATAACTCTTGCCAATCGCTGTTTCTTTGGGCTAAGGAGGCAATTGAGTAGCAAAGCCCTCTCTCGAGCAACTAAAGTGTCCATGTATAAGACCCTCATCATCCCAGTCCTGCTTTACGGTGCAGAAAGGCGGATGAAAACATTTTAGGCTGCTTTGAGAGGAAAATTCTTCGGACGATTTACGGTCCCGTCTGCATAGACGGAGAGTGGAGGAGGAGATATGACATCGAACTGTACGGGCTGTACAGCGATACCGACCTAGCCAAAAGAGTCAAAACACAACGTCTACGATGGCTGGGTAGTAACCCCCCGGAAAATCTTCGAGTTCACACCGCAGGGACGGCGCGGTAGAGGAGCACCGAGACTCAGGTGGCGCACGCGAGTGGAAGGGGACCTTAGCCAACTTCGCGTGCGAAACTGGAGACGGCTAGCAAGAGACAGGGCTGGCTGGCAAAGCTTGTTGGCTGAGGCCCAGGTCCGCCCAGGACTGTAGCGCCACCTTAAGTAAGTAAGACCTTGGAGAAAACCCAGGAATTCCAAATCGATTACTAACATTTTTATATCGATTTCAAGGCCACGTATGACAGCATTTATCTAAAGGACTTCCTAAAGTTTTTATACGAATCCAGATGGGTCCAAGAGGGCGGAACTCTGAGCTTCCAATAGCGGTTTATTTCTGTTTTGGTTCCAGGTGTTAGAAGGTTCCCAATACGGGCGCAATGGACCCAACTGCTGGTCTAAGTGAGCCGTGACTATTGTCAAAACCATGACAGCATTTTAAAAGCCGAGCTATGCAGCGCATTGTCTAGTTTTTGCATCCTTGCCAAACTCGTCGGTTTGTGTAGGATAACGATGGAAAACTCACTTTGTCCCATCAAGATCGGTAAAAACCTCACCGACCCCTGTGATGTCTAAAATGGATGAAGACAAGGCGACTCGCTGCTGTCATCTGACTTCTTTAACATCATGCTTAAGAAAATTGTGCAGAGTTTCCGCGCCAACACCTAACGGCTCAAACTTTCAAATTGGGACGGGAGCGGCCAATATGAGCGTAGCAGTCCAAGCATATGATGTTGGACCAAAATATATGCTGAAACAAAGTATATAATTTGATCTATAAAGACATCACCATACACAGCTATAATTTTGAGGTACATAGTTAGGGACTTTGTCTGCCTGGGTTCCGCTTTAAATAAAGACAACGACACCAGGGCTGAGGTCAAACAAAGGTTAAATATTGCCAATCGCTGTGTCTTTTTTAAGAAGCCAAATGAGTAGCGAACCCCTCTTTCGAGTAACTAAAGTGGCCATTTATAAGACTCTTATCATCTCTGTCTTTCGTAACAGTACAGAAGGATAGACCCTGTCAAAGGTGGATGAAAACGCTTTAGATTGTTTCGAGAGGAAAATTGTTTGGGTGATTTTTGGTCCGGCCTGCATAGAAGGAGAGTGGAGGAGGAGAAATAACACCGAATTGTAATGAGACACCGATAAGATGCAGACAACATAGATGCAGACAACGGCTCAGCTTATCTGATGAGCTGAACAAGTTTGCAGACTTTTTTTCTTACATAAACCTAGTTGCTACTAATTTTGTAGGTTGCAACCTCTTTACGGCAACACTTAGCGCCTTGGTAGGCCTAGGCGAGTTAGGGTATTGACCGTCAGCAATCCTCTCCTGCGTTGCTACCTAGTCCCAATCGTTAGCCTCTTATAAAGTACCACAATGGATAAAATATTACATCTTCTAAGACAGATGCAAAATTGAAAACACCATCATTTTAAATTCAGTTATCTTTGAAACACGTGTCGAAAGTGCATGCCTTTGTGTTTTAGAGATGCATCTACCATAGGGTCTTGTGAGTTTGCCTTAGTGAGGACAGCTTTTTAAGGGGTCCTTGCAAGTAAAAATATTGGGCAAATAACTGACAATTGTGACAAATTGAAATTGAAAGAAAGATTAACTCAATTAACTCAATTAACTCAATTAACTCAAATTTCTACATCCTCATTGAACTGTGATTACTTTTTAGAACCCTCTTAGGAGTATACTTTTGTCGTCTTAATTTCATGGTCAATATTGTTCGAAACCAATTGTATTGAAATCATCCCATAACACACAAATCATTTAAAGATTTCGTAATTTATATTCTTTTGTTGTTTTTTTTTTATCTTAATTTTATCGTCGCATTTTTTGTTATTTTTACATTTTACTTTTGTGAAAATCCTAAAACTCTAATAGTTGTAAATCTTTTTGGGCAGTTAATGTTTATTTGAATAGTGATTTGTTCTTTATATATTTTTTTTTTAATTTTCCCATTTAAACAATATTATTGTTGGATTTATTTTGTTTTGATTTTACTTATAATGTAAACTAGTTTAAGCGCTATGGAAGTCTGTTTATATATATTTTTCTTTCTTTATTTATTTTATTTTTTTTTTTGAACAATAATTTTGATTAAACTAACAACAGTTATATATGCTTGCAAAAACAAAAACTTTCTATTCATTCGCACAATGTAAAAATATTAAGAAAAAAAAAAATCTCATTAACAACAATAATAAATTTAAAAACTTAATTTATTGCACTCGTTAGAACAACTGAATTAAAATAAACAATCATCATTTAAGGTACAATTTACTCGAGATCTACCGTTACAATATAACACAGTTTTACACATTTTTGTATTTAAAGCCAAACTAATAGGTAAAAATTAAAAACGAAACATTATTTTATTATTTTTTTCATTTTCGTTTATAAAATACTTTGTTGGAAGTTGTACAGATTATGATTTTATTGACCTAAAAATATCTCATGTTTTTTTTTATTATATATTAACCTACATTTTACCTTAATATGTACATCCACTTATGTAAATTATAAGTAAGGATAATGATAGGATTTCTTCCTATACAGTCCATCAATAAGTCCTGAATGGTTAAAGACTGCTCTCATCAGATTCATGAAAAATAGAGAGAAAAAGAGTACGAAAAAACACAATTAGTATATAAAATCTTGCAACAAACTAAAAGTACATAGAAATTAATAATAATATTACAACAAATGTCCACCGAATAAAAGATTCTTTTTTTATATATATATTTTTAGCGTTGTGTTATTGAAAAAAAAACAGTGTTTTCAAATGCAGTGGTATGCTTTTTAACGCATTCTTTCATTAAAATAGCTGCATATAACAATGAAGGATATAGATAAGAAACCTTGTTTCTTTTATTTAATTCTTTATATAAATGTGTTAAAAAAAATAATAAAAAAAAGAAAAAAAAAGTAGGGAAAGCTTATAGTGTACATACATGTTAGCTTAGCCTAAAAGATTTCATATGGTAAAAAAAAAAATAAAAAAAATCTCACCTTTTTCCAGGCTTTTCTTTTGTTATAGTCGATTATTTTTTGTACTAACTTTGTTATGAGCTTTCAAGATGGATGTTGAGCTGCTTATAGAAATAGATTCAAAAAAACGTGCTTAATGTAAGATATTTTCGAAACTGTTTCCTGAACCAAAAATCTGGTCTGCGCAATTACTCGTATAACCAACTCGCTTTTAGTCAGGAACTAGCTTACAATATTTTAACTTTAATCAATTTGCGGCAATATGGCATATTCAGGTGACGGATAGGAAAACGTTCACCTCGTATGTGGGCACGCACCAATATGGAAAATAGTATCCGGAAACGTGAATCCGAAAACAAACGAAAATTCTAGAAACTGCTAAAAATAAGAGGATTCCACCTCATCGGGGTCTGTTATCTGCGTTAAGGGTCCGTTGAATATTTAAATCCTCCTTCCTCTTTCTCAACAAAAAAAGGCAAAGGGCAATATTTAAATGTGTGATTGAATGATATGGGACCAGTTTGAAGATCCGGGGATAATCTGGACTCAACTCGTCAAATTTGATGAGTTAATCCTGGATCAACTCAGTATGAACTTCAAAGATTTTCACAACTTTACTGACGGTGTGAACTCTGCTCTGAAAAAAATGCTTGCGTGATTAGCTCCAGATTCGTTTTGTTCCGGGATCAACAGATCTTAGATTAATCTGAGCTAAACTCAGAACTGAAAAACCGTCCCTTAAAGTCATTGCAATTGCGAAGGTAACCTTTAGCGTCTCATCATGGAAAAAGGTTCCAATTTGGCTGTCACATATTTTATAGCTCGCTTATCGATAGCAAAATGGTTTATATCTCGTGAGGGTACGCTACATTTTAGCTTAACATTTTTAATTCAATAAATTAAATAAACTAAAATTAATTTATGTTAAAATATATAAACAGCCAGCCAGTCTTTTCTAAAACTCATAGAATTCACGCCAACCTACTTGCTTGGTCATATACCCACGTGGCGGTACAATGGGCCTACTTTTTTGCCTAAGTGCATTTAATAAGCCACTATTCTACCTACCTACCTAAATAAATTTTAATTTGGCACTAATTGAACAGTGAGGTCATTGGCTAAGGACTGAGCTTGGTTTGAAGTTTATTCAAATCCGATTACAGACAAACCAGCGATTATATTGATTTTAGAGGCTTTGTTACACAAAAAAAAATTAAAATAACAAATAATAAAATATAAAAAAAAATTATACATACATGACGATTCAGATAAGGTGCAAAAAAGCTAGAGAGAGGTTGCCTCGGGAAAACAAAAAAGTGTATGGAAGGGAGGGAAAGGAAGTGGGGGTCTATTCTACCCTTTTATCAACGAAACAGGGGTAGACTAGGACAAACCCAGTTTTTTGTTACTCATTAAAAACCAAATAATAAAAGTTAATTTTTTAAACATTAATAGTTTAGATAGTCTTGCAAGAACTAAAAATATTAATTTTGTTAAAAAAATTTTGTTAGGAAAAAGTGGTATTCGTTATTTTTAATTTTTTTTGGGAAGAACAAGCCCTATGAGCAGCACTTATGAGCATACTTAAAAATAAAGTATTCGAATTTTTATACCCTACCCAGGGAATATAAGTTTAATGTATAGTTTGTAACGCGGTGAGACAATCACCGTAGAGCCATAAGACCCTTCAGAGATATGAATGAGACCGACAGAAGAAAAGATTAGGCTTTTAGTTTTAGGCCTTAAATTTAAAACTAGAGAGCTGAAAGTTGGTGTGTCAGCTGGAAGTGCAGTCTTTCAGATCAAGTTCGAAAATTAGCTGAATCCACCCACAGGCACGCCCACTACAGGCCTGTATGTGCGACCATCTGTATTTTTAAAAATACTTTTTTCAAACTTTAGCGGTGTTACAATTGTGCTAGCGCACTAATTTTTTCAACTTAAAATTACTTTTTTTTTTAATATGTTAAATCTGGGAAGTAACATTACAAAAGTTGTAATTATTAGCATTTTCTAATTTTTTCGTGTATCGCATATAACTGCGCCCACGTTTGCGGGGATTTTTTTTTAAAAAGGCGGAGTTTAAGTCCGAAATGCATGCGACCACCGCCCACTTTTTTGGGTTGGGTATTTTGCAATCCGTATCAGAGGATTAGAATCGTAGAACCGTAGAATACATTTTTTAAATAGGACAAGTTGCACTTTCCTATCTCTTTTTTCAAAATTGTAAAATTTATGTTTCATGTACTTTTTCCTTAAACAGCTTTTTATTTAAAAATAAAATAACAGAAGGGATTTCTAATATATACCTTATATCATGGCATTGTTAACGTCGTTTTTTTTAATTTTTTTTCTTGTCTTATTTTTTATTAGAAAATTGTATTGAATTGTTAATTTTTAAAGAATAAATCCTAAGAATGGGACCTGCATTCAGTCCTCCTAAAGATAGATACCAGATTTGAAAATAAAATGTATTTTAAAAATCGAAAAGAAAACATGAGACCTAGGAGGTCAGGTTTCCTTACGAATTGTTTTATATGGATTTTATTTTTACTTTAAAAATGTGGAATATCTAACGAGAATAAGAAGCAGAGGTTAAAGTGCACTCTCGTTCTGAATAATCGTAGGTTGTGTTGAGTACGAAAGACTAACTGTCCCATACATTCGCTTTGTACGCGGCTTCTGAAAGAATTTCAATATACATTACTCTACGTCTGAAAGAAGGCTCAAGAGTGAACTGGTTTCTGATCGTTTCTCTTAATTATTAATTCGACATTTCATGAGTATTACGCTTGAATACGTCAAGGGCTGGAAAACAGTTGGCTATTTTGCTGGAGCCCTGGTTGAAAAAAAGCGATGAAACAGACAGATAAGATTTACCACACTTGGAAAAAATTTCCAATAGAAAAAGAGGCACTGATATCTTGCGAAATGTTGTCAAAAGGGGAAAAGTCCTAAAAGTGAAATAGTACAAGCGAAATGTCTGTAGTACAATGAACCATAAGATGTGTCTGATTGCTCCATGAAATTGAATCAGAGATTTTTCTAATTTTCGTAGCACTTCGCTTAGACATGTGTAGTTACCCAAAAGGTTGGGTTTAACGAATTAGAAGTGAACTTGTATTGGTGTGCCGCAGGGGTCTGCCTTGTGCCCTCCATTATTCACACAGTTTATAATTGACCTCTCGATATCACACGCAACTGCCTTGTTTTCATGATGATAATGCGCTGCTGATAATGTGCAGGGAAATTGCTTCGATGAAAAACTGCTTATAGAGTAACAGTGAGGACCTTAGTCATGTTACGACTAATGGTCTGATAATGCGAACTCCACCATATGCGTAAGTGAGATACATTATCAATAGTAGCCTTATGCAATTTCAGGTGGCATAAGAATGATTTATAACAGAATATAAAAATACCCTGTGAAACTTAACTTTAAGAGCTTCGGCTATCCGATTTTTGACAGAGTGCAAGCGGGAACTTAATCTGGCTTAAAAGGACTGTGACTCGTTTTATTAGCGGCTTTCCTAGGTATTTAGTGGCTCATCGGAAAGTCTACAATTACGACCTGATAGACTGATTCTGAAACTACATAATGTCATCTGCAAGAGGTGTCCCAGCTACCTCTGAGGTGATCCGCTTTTTCTTATCAAGCCAATGACAGAAATAAAGCTTGTCGCGTTTTTCACACCATATTGCAAAACGTTCATTTCATGAACCGCGTTTTCGTCTGTGGAAGAGAATACCGCACAAATTGCAGATAAATACCCGCAGCTTTAAGACTCTTTTAACTTTCTTAAATCTTTGTTTAAACACAAGTACAGGAGAGTATCTTGCAGATATTATAATCGCTTAAAGGAACAGTTTAGTAATAAATAACTAATACAAGTAAAGTAATTAAGTAAGTAAGACTTAAAAACATTCTTAAAACCCACATTTTTTAAATTTTATATATTTGTTGTACATAAACAAATTCGATTGGTTTGTAGTTATTCTATTGGTAATATATATTTTTTTTATTAACCCAAAAAGGTTTGCTCAATTTTCGATCTATATTTTTTGCCTTTCTAGTAATTTTTAAATTATAACACTTGGAAGTTTAGTGTTTTGATAATTAAAAAAAATTAAGTCTTTTTGTATTATTGTAAAAGTATTTGATTTAACTGAAAACAATCGAATTCACATTGATTTTGAATTTAAATGCGCTTCAAAAATCTAGAAAATCTTAGTTCCACTAAGACAATACATAAGCTAATTAATAACTTAAAGGTCAAAGAGTGTAAACAATTTATGTACCTACAATCGGTCACGTTCTATTTCTTTTAATTGTATGATTAAATTTATTCGTATTCGTTTAAGTCTAAAAAAAACTGCCTGATCTTGAATTATTTTTTTTTTTTTGTATTAATGTGAATCATTTTTCGTGACTTGAAAACAAAAAACGATCTCATATTTAACAATTTACGATCGTGTTAAATTAAGAATGTTAAATTACTATAAAAACTTTAATCCGAAACACTTTATTGGTAAATACCTGCGGTCAATTAAATTAATTTGTAATCATTTAACTCTAATTAAAAAGGATACTCCCTGTGCTTGAGTTCATTTTATTTTGAATAAAGTGAATCATTTTTCGTGACTTGAAAACAAAAAACGATCTCATATTTAACAATTTACGATCGTGTTAAATTAAGCACATTAAATTACTATAAAAACTGTGTTGCAAAACACTTAATTGCTAAATACCTGCGCTCACAACATCCATCTCCACTCAACAAAGCAAGTCAAATCTTAAGACACTTATTTTGTTAATAACATTTTGTTATGCGTCCCCTAGAAAAAAAAATATATAAAAAAAATATTCGACCCGGTGTAGAAGCGAAGTTCTAACGACGACGACTATGATGAAAAAAATCTTCTTTTTTTGTGACGACGACGTGCACATTTTTAAGCAGCTTATTGTGGATTTTTTAAACGCCATTAATTTAATGATCACGTGGAATATTAAATCTGCAGTTTGATTTACTTGTTAACGATAAGAATACGCGTTTGACTAAGGAACTCACTCAGTAATCAAAACAAGGTGGTAATTTTTTATGTTTAAAACAATTGTTATCTCTTCCAAAATAGAAGCTACACAAATAACCCAAATAATGATTATAGCTTGGGACATAAAAGAGGATTAGTCTAACAAATTGAAATTGTTTTGTGGAATAAACAAATTCGTAAATGTAAACGACTTGAATGTAGATTTTTACCTTTGCTGAGTGCACTTTTTATGTGCATGAAATTATGAAGAAATATTGCCACGAGGCGAAATTTTTTGAAATTAAACTGATAAACAAAGCTTCTAGACTTTAAGGAGTCGCTTCAAAAGTCAAGCGAAACCCTTTAAAGTTGTAAACATGAATCTAAGTTAAGAATTTTGCGGACAATGGTGGAAAACGAAAAAAATTTAGTTATGTAGTTTTTCTTAACTGCAGAATTATTTTTATGGACAAGTTTTCATTGTAAACTTATGGCCATAGGAGTAGAAATTGCTCAATCTTTCTTAGTTAAGAACAGAAAAAGACGAAATTGAATTTTTTTAAGCTAAAGGCTTGAAAAAATGCATTAAAAAATAAATTTGCTAACAAAAACGATGTAAATCAGGTGTGCTGTGTGATCTTTGGAATTCGAAAAAGGTGAAATCGCAGTCATTCCACTTCAACGATGGACTCTATGGTTGACACAAATTTACCATTATATTCTTGAAATCCACAGACGTCCATTAAATTTTATCTAAAAAAAAAAAAAAAAAATTATATCCACATATTATGAATCTTTATTTTTAATTCCACGTTTCTTTTAAAATATTTTTTTTTGTTATAAATTTTAAAGCACATAAAGTGTATTGAATAAGTTTATATTAGTAATAGTCTAAAAGGACTTCGTTTTTTTGCTCTCTAATAACTCCTACTCTCTTTTCTCACCGTTTTGGTAAAGAATTGTATTTGTTTTGTTCTGTTACAATGCGTATTATGTGTTTTTGCAAATTACTAACTCTAAAGTGGAATAACTATTTAACTACGCACACAAAACATTAACAATATATTTTTTTATTGTTAATCCATTACATTTAGTTTTAATGTTGTTGTGTTTGTTTTTTTTTTTGTGGACATAAAATGTTTGTTTGTTTCCTACTTTAACGTACTCTCCTCTTTTAATTTTGAATAGTGAGTAGGTACGCCTTAAACTATGCTACGGAGTTATCATATTTCAACTATAAAAACACAAATTGTGTTAGTTTCAATTTCTGTTTTTTTTTCGTTTTTTTAAACGGCCTGCCTAATCTATTGTTTACATGATAAAACTAGAAAGAAAAATAATTATGGTGACAATCCTTATGCGTTTTCCATCACCAAGTTAATAAAAAAAATAAGTCATTAAATCTGTTTGAAAAAAAAAACTATATATAACGCGGTTGCGTAAAAAAAATTATGAGGAAAAAAAAATCATAACCCCTAAACTCGATCTTTTCTGATTGATATTTTTATGCATTAAAAGCATTTTTTTTTTAAAAAAAATTTGGATTCTGATACGGATGAACTTTTTGGAAACGTGTTTTTTGTCTACCTCTGTGCACCATTGTGTTGTAGGCATTCATATTCATGTTGACCGCCCCCGGGGTTGGTGTCATAAAGCTGTGTGCTTTCGCCTTGCCATGCTCTTCGGCTATGCGCACGGATAATGGTTGGGATGCGCCCTCTGGTATAACATTGTTTAGGGCGGAGATTGCTTCTTGGGCTTCTTCACGTTTGTTAAATCTAAAAAAAAAAAAAAATTGTTCTTAAAAAGTTGGAATACCTACATAAATATAAATAATTTTGGGTGGGACAATAGGTATGGGTCAAGACAAATTAAAAAAATCGATCTTCTCTTTGCTTGAATTATTTCATTGAGTGCGAGTCGGCCTGAGATAGTGTTACAGAAGGATTGTTATTCTCGGTCTTCGTCGCCCTTAACTTAATTTTAGATCGTTCATGACTCTCATCCTACCTACAAGAACAAGGGCTTCAAGTATGAAGTCATACAGGTAGCGGTCCGTCGGCTTTTTTTCATAATTTTTTTTTTTAATCCACTCGCGAATTAAGGGATTGGCTACCCTTTTAATTTTACACATCTCACGAGCGGAAATGATTAGAAAAAGAGAAAAAGGAGGAGAGGTACCGATGCACTCTTGTTTTGAACAGTTGCAAGTTGTTACGTGACGGAAAGACTGAACGTGGGAGAACATTCCACATTCGCGTTGAGCGGCTTATGAAAGAACTTCTAAACTTGACCGTACGTCCGAAAATGGGCTCAAGGGTAAACTGATGTGCATTCGATCTTTGGCGAGTATTACGGTTGAAAGTCTTTAGGGGCGGAATGCAATTGGCTATTTCGATGGAACACTGTTTGTGGAAAAAGCGATAGAACAGTGAAAGGCAAGAGACATTACGTCGATGTTCTAATTAGTCAATTGACTGCGCAATATTTATGTCTACAATCAGTTTTACCGCCCGTTTTTGTATACTATCTAGCAGGTGCAATGCTGTTTTTGGGGCACCAGCCCAGACGTGGGAATTATATTCCAGCTTGGGGCGGATGTAGGCCTTACATCAAATAGCCAAATCAGAAGGGGTGAAATATTTCTTACATCTTTTGAGGAAACCTAGGCATTTCGCAGCGTTCTTGTGGTCATTCCAACTAAGGTTTTTATTAACACACATACCGAGAATGGAAAGCGTTTCGGTTTCGTGGATGCAAGTGCCATTGATGGATAATGGCTGAGTGTTTCGGTTTTGCTTCAATGACAGAAGACAGCATTGAGTTTTAGAAGCATTAAACTCTACTCTGTTTCGAGATCCCCATGATACAATGCTGTTAAGGTCAGAGTTTAATGAGTTCGAGATACGCTGCCGTTCCAGTTCTACGTCCGAAGAACAGGGGCGAGGAACCGAGAACGAATATGAGAAACTGAGGTTACAGTCATCGGCAAAGGAGTGGATTGGATTAGTAGTAGCAGACAAGAGATCGTTTATGAAAACGAGGAAGATAGTCGGAGACCGAACAGAGCCCCAGAACCCCAACATTTATTTTTTGAACTGCAGACTTGAAGCCATCCAAAACAACTTGAATTGAACGGTTCGAAAGGTAATTACTAATCCACTGAATAAGAGATTCGTCGATTCCAAATGCACGCATTTTCGACAAGAAAGCTTGATGCCAAACTCTGTCAAATGCTTTTGAAATATTAAGCGCAACAATCTTGCTTTCACCAAGAAGATGCAAGGAATGGTTCCACTTTTCGCTGAGATATGCCATCAGATCACCAGTGGACATTTTACTACGAAAACCATATTGCCGGTCATTAAGGAGTTTTCGTGATTCGAGATATTTCATGAGCTGGAAGTTAATCAGCGTTTCCATGACCTTATAAGAAGGGAAGTTAGTGCAATTGGACGATAGCTAGAGGGAGAAGAAGAATCGCCTTTTTTAGGGACGGGCTGGACAAATGCTGTTTTCCATCTACTCGGAAAGAGGCCTGAGGAGTAGGACCGATGAAAAAGCTTACACAATGGTTTTGCCAGAGTGGACGAACACCTCTTCAGAACAGTCGGGGATATACCATCTGGACCATCTGGCTTGTTTGAATTTATTTCGGTTTACTAGAAAGGGATTGTCCTTGTAAGACCGAAAGTAAGATTCCTTCAAATTTATCGCCTCTTTGCAGCTCAAGTCAAACCACGAGTTCTCGTTCAGTTTGATACTCTTAACCGTGTAGGGGATAAAAGATCTCATTCCTAGAATTATATTTGTGATCATATCGGCAGCGGCGTTTACATTGTTGTCGAGAAAGCAAAGCGACCAGTTAAAACTTTCGAAAAAGTTGTTAAGGCCGTCCCAATTTGCTTCCTCGTATCCCCAAACAGTTCTCTTGGGAATTGGAACTTTGGTAGGTTGGTTGCCAACGAAAAAAATTTGTCGAAATGACACAACGGTCTGACGAGCCTAGAGGAGATAAAACATCGACGGTGTATTTGTCGGGATGGGAGGTCAAAAACAAGTCCAGTGTGTTAGCGGTATAATCGTCAATGTCAGGTATCCGTGTGGGCTCGTCTACAAGTTGGGTAAGATTGTTTAGAGCACTAAAGATTTTAACATACCTTCCTTCGGGTGTTTTCTGACCAGAATAAAGCCAAATAGAATTGTAAATATTGAAATCGCCCGTAATCACGATTTCATTATTGGGATTCAGGGTGACAATTCTTTGGATGGAATCAAATAGTGCACATCGAACTCAGTACAAGTTAATGCACTGCCCAACTTTGGACTTCTGCAAAGAAAACTTTTTGAAAACTTAACGTACAATTATTGCTTAATTTGCATGCAACATTTTATGTTTTTCTTTTCTTTTTTCAAACGTATCTCAATACCTCATTTGTTTCACGTATATAATATTTCGAGTGGAATTTTAAGAATATATATGCCTAAGATACGAGTTTTAAAATGCTGCCATTGCAGTGTAGTAAATAAAAGGGAAGTTTTTGACTAATTGCCCGATTTTCGGGTTTAAAATTCTTAAAAATATTTTTTCATTAATTTTTACTGTTATATTTTTGTTTTTTTGAAGCTTTTTATTCTTATTTTTGGTAAATTTGAAGTTAAGGTACTCAATTTTTTTATCGAAGCGCATGGTGAAAAAAATAGTAAATTAAAATATTTTTTTTGTTTTTTTTTTAAATGAACAAAAAATGACAGACGGTTTTTTTCTTTTCAAAATTTTTACATATTTTATTTTGGCTTGAAATTATTTCTTAAAAAAAACTTCTATATTCTTCCCGAAAATTACAAATAATTCTTGTAATTCTTGTAATCTCTTAATTCTTAATGAAAATCAATTGAGATTTGGCTTTATAGCACCGTAGATAGTGACGGGGACATTTTTGCACGATTTTTTTTTTCAAAAATACGTCAAAGCCGCAGTTTTTTTTAACCATTTAAAAAGTTATGACCTTAAACACGTTGAAAACGGGTACATATTATGCATTACTCATTTCTCAAAAACTTTTCAGTATTGTGTAAAAATTCGATTTTATTATGAAAATGCAATGTTTGTTTTTCGTATGTTTTGATTTTCTTTTTTCTAGCTGTAAAAACTTTTAAGATAAGTGCCAAAACACTTTATTTTTTTATCCCCGGAAATCAAACTGTTATTTTACGGTTGTGTATAAAAAATAGCTGTTGTATGGGTTCTCATTTTTTTCACGGACTTCATAAGTGTACTTAATTTCATCTTTCTACGACTCACGGACTCTCGCGGACAGACGGACGGATAACCTTATGATACCATAAGAGGTCCTTTTTCCATTTTTGGACGGATCGCTAAAGGTTAGGTTAGGTTTAAACAGGGGTGTGGTAAAAAAAGGCCACAAAAACACTAGGCACCAAAGTGGGCCCATCGCGATCCCTGGGGGACCAGTTGAATTTAACATTTCAAAAGGCAAAACAACCTAAACATTCTCCATGATGAAACATCCAATTTCCCTGTGATAGCCCAAAAGGCCCCTAAGGTTTGTGCCGTCTATTTCCTCTAAACTTTCAAAGAAATATTCCCCTAGAAATTATCTACGTTTACGTGAAATTGCCTCGCAATCACAAAGTGTCATATCCTCAACCGCTTGCAAATCGCAGCAGAAGCGACAAATATCCGTGTCAGAAAGCCTGAGCCTCTGCGTGTTTCCGCAGGAGACCGTGACCTGTCACAATTCCCACTAAAGCCCTAAGCTTGACCCTGCTAATTTTTAATAGTCCCTTTGATCCTTTCCGGTTTAAACGTGACCAGAGAGCCTTATAATCGGCTTAAGGGATCGCTAAAAGTTCAGTATGATTTACCATTTAAAATCTTCCGTTTATCTTTTTTATGATCCTATTAAATGAAAAAAATTCCGTGCTTGCATTATGGAACGTCCAGACCCTTAATAACCCTGCGCAGCCGACAATTAAGCTAAGGCCAAAAGAAATCGTTGTTTTCACGAAACTGCCTTTAGCGAAGGTCTGATGAACCCTCTGAATTGCGATTTCGTCGGCATATGCGACTTTCCTTGTAATGGTTGTATGGAGGTAGTTTAAGTAAAGCTTCAAGACTATTGGTGCCAGAACGGAGCCTTGTGGCTTTTTTTTTATGTCACTCCTTGTGGCATTCATAATGACTTGGTATCTTCGGTTGGATAGCATGTTGTTGGCGACCAATATTTTGGCATTAAGGCGACCAATATTTTGTGTATTTGTTCCTATCCGGCTGCGATGTGTGTTGCAAGAGCTTATGCTTGGTCCATACAACTGCAACCAGCCACATCGTATTGAGCAGCATCAGTGCAGTAAAATATCAAGGTCAGCATAAGAGAAGCTGTCCGCATGGAAGAGTATTGTCACCTCTATTGTGGAGCCTAGTTGTAACGAACTTTTTGAAATATTTACTAACCTAGGCATAAACTTCCAGTTGTATGCCGATGACACAGTATTGATTGCTAGGGAAAAGGTTGAAGGGACTCTCTGTAAAATTATTTGAAGGGCACTTAAGGCATACAAAGAATGGTGTAGAACAGTGGGGCTCAATTTAAACCCGACCAAGAAAACTAGTATCATTCACAAGGAGAAGGATTACGGAAATGAACAACACAAAGAGGTTAAATTCTAGGCTTAATACTAGACAGCAAACTACTCTGAGCTTAGTGGACAAATCTTGGGGATGTAGCCTAGATATCCAAAGATGAATATATAGTTAAGACTAAAGATCGCCCATGCATCAATAGCATCGGCAAAACGAAGAAGTCTAAGGATAACAAGAGAAACACTCAACAAAGTGCACAGACTGCATGACAGTGCTAACGGAACCAACCCCATAACAAATGTGTTTTAGAAAACGAATAGGAAATGGCTGAAGGGGAATTGGGAGGAAGAGGTGCGAGGTAGCCTTCTGCTTTTGGCTATTTCTAAGGATGACACTTTAAGAAACTTTAGTTTTGAGAAGAGCCCTCGTTTCCTCGTGAAACTCAGCACTAACACGAGCTGTAGCAATTAATACACTGCACATAGACTGAGAACCATCAAGAGGTGTAGGTACACATGGGTCAAAAACTGAAGATGTAACTGCTTTAGGAGTGCATAAAATACTCTGAATCCTTGACCAAATATACCTGCGTCATTCAGGTGGAAATATACCCTATATACAGATGTGTCCAATTCAGTCTTGACAGAAAGTGCGGAAATCGTGAAGAACAGGCAACTATCAAAGCACCAAAAGTCCACGTAGTCTAGGCAGGGTCAATTAATACCTTGTATTGTGTACTGGACCGTATTGGAATAGAGCGGAACGAAGTTGCGGACTCATAAGCAAGATAAAGAGCAGCAGAATCCTTCATTGGACCTTAACCCTTCATCGGAGCATCTTTAACCCACTTCTCATTCTTCGTAGGTATGAAGTAGGTGAAAGGAAAGCGCTCTAGGATGAATTCTCTCGCCCGAACACGAGCACGCCCTCGATATTGTTTTGTTATAAACTATGTATAGTGCAAGGGAGGGTCTTCGGGAGAGTCTTCCTAGGTCTCTGGCATTGTAGTCTCTTAAAAACAAAGAAAGATATTTTCTTTCCGGATGCAGTCAGGGAGAGAAGGATCTTCTCTGAAGGGATTTCAGCTATACTTTTCCCATTTGAAATATGCAGTACAGACCTTATGGAAGAGCTTAAATCTGAGTTACTCCGCTAACTATATTGTTTACAGCGGTACACTTTTATTCGGATTTCGTAAGGAAGCTTTATCGGAGCTTTTTGTAATTTCATAAGAATGTCGTACTGGAACCCTTGACAATTATTCCTGCCACAAGACTAAAAGGGCTTCCCTTGCAGATAGAGTGAGATATATACAGCCTATCTTCCCTGTACTACACATTTCAAATGGACAAAGTTTGGAATTGCCGATGGAATAATTTGTTCGCCGAAGATATTCTTTATGTGACGAGACGTTTCAACGGTTTCTAGACGAAGTCTGCATGTAGCGTCCGCTGAGAAGCCAAAACGACTGGAAAGAATTTTTCGAGCCTACTGTCCAGGTGAACTAAGACAGATTTCGTTGGACTTGCTTCGAGCTAGTCTTTGAGAAAAGCTCCTGGTGAGTCTTTTACTGGCTCCAAAAAATATTGGACCCAGTAGTGTGGCCAGGAATGTTTTCTTCCTATACTATAAATAAGAATATTGCTCTTCCTCGTGCGTTGGGATATAGATTTATTCTAACACAGTAACCCATGGCAATAGCTTTAGTTTGGAAAATGAAAAAGCTTCGCTTTCCATTTCAGCTCAGTGATATTATTTCCAATCCAGATGGAGCAGCTAGCATTGATCATTGTCAAACAAACTGGCGAATTTAGAAGGCATTATTAGAGTCGATATGGTTTTAAATATCTCATATCCATAAATATGACCATATGGGAACAAAACACAATATGGGGCGAAGACTTAAGAGAAGTTTTAATCCATACTGGTCCACTGCATTAAAAAAAAACCTAGACTACAGTACCATGCAACAAGTGAGAGTCATGTCGAACCCTTTATGATTCTTTTAAATGAGAATGTCACAATAGGCTTGTTGCGTTACAAGATAAACGCAAAGTTTCAAACAAGGAAAATAAATTTTGATGAAATAAAAACAAAATTATTAGCATTCACGTATTTTTATGTAAAAATCAATTGTCTTACCTCACAAAAGCTACGCCTCGCGGTTTGCCGGTCAGCTTATCCCGTAGAATGTTCTTTTGTACAATTTGTCCATATTTACCAAATATGACATCTAATTGATCTTCAGTTATGGTTCGTGGAAGATTCGTCACATATAAATTTGTATCTTTGATTTGTTCACCCCCCGGTCGTGCTAATGAAACCTATAAAATAAATTTTATTTCTTGAGTTAATAAAACAATAAAAAACAATATTTTGCATTTATCTGCTTCAGCACAAACTAAATGCTGTCACGACGCGACTATATGCACATCGAGATTACAGACAGGCAGTGTTGATAAAACGCACAAATCAAAAGTATCTCTTGGGAGGGGGTATCTCCATCGACCAGAGCCAAGGGAGAGCTTTAGCCACCATGCGTCGTCGACATCATTCTAAATGTCACCACCTTGAAAAGAGAAGTGAACAAGTGGGCGGGAAAGCAACGTTTCGGCCACCCTCTATCTAAACTTGACAAAGGCCTATAGAAATAACAACAATGTTGAGGAGGTAGCCAACTTTGGTTTGTGTCACTACTGTGTGAGAGGATGGCACAGGACAATGTGATAATGATAACTACCTACCAAAAGCAAGTTTCATATACTGCTACCATATGGCTGGTTATGACATGTGTCTGCAAGGATTTTATTATTTTCAGAGCTGCAATCTAGCAACAGCAGCAGCATAGAGAGACAGCATTGTTGCAATGGATTCGGTTAATCCGCACAATAATCATACCATGCCGTCTGTACTGTACTGTATGTGTGTCCTTTCACTTCCTTTTGTAGTTTATTTTAAACATTTTTTTTTTGTATATTTTTTATTGTGTCCTCGAGATTCTTTTCTTTCGTCCTATTTTTTTTATTCAACTTTGCTTTGTGGTAATGCCGGAGTGTACCTTTAAGGTAAATTGGATCCGGTATATAATCGTGTATACAAATGATGAAAAACAGAATGAAGAAGAGTGGAAATGAACTTGAATTTCTTTCACTTCTGTTTGGAATAACGAAAAGAATAGAACTACTTCTTTTAAGAATAATAAAAATAAAAAAAAATTAGAGCAATTTTTATGATTCTTCTGTTTGCAAAGGTCAAGTACTTCTCCTTTAGTTATTTTGGAGACAAGTATTTTTATGCATGTCAGTAAAATACGAAAATGTCCTTTGAGAAGTTTATTATTTAATGGAAAAAATACAACTTTGAACTATGTTCTATTTCTGGGAATATTATTTTTTGGCACTTTCGCCATTGAATTTCATTTTTGGAAGTTGCCCACAATTTAATAGAAGTAAAATTATTGAATGAAAATCATGTCCTTTTGCTTTTTTTAATACTCATGTGTGACTCAGAACTTTTGTTGGCAGCCTACACTGTTTTCAGTCTTCTGGCATTGATACAACATAGAATTGAATGGAACGTTTGTTTGGGGAGTATGTAGGCGTTTTTAAATACCAGCATTGTTTTAGTTTCCCCAGGTGTTGCATTGAAACGATTTAAGGTTTTTATATGCAACAAAAACGTATAAGAACTACTTGCAGCAACAGGGTCCTCTAGCTCGAAAGGAAAAAATCGTCGAGGTAAGCTGATGTGGATTTAATCTTGCAAATTCATTTAAGGGAATCGAAAGTATTAAGCAATAGCTTAATAATTAAAAACTTTGAAAAGAAGCGAAAATTAAAGGGCAAGTAAAATAAATTTGAGTGATTTTTCGAGTGGTAACCCATTGGCGTTGGTTCATGTTCTTAAGCACAACAGTTGATGCACGGTTCAACGACGGGTCTAAGGCTCTAAAGACTATCATGAACCTGTCACATGTTGACAGAACTCACTGGTCTTTGGATCATATCAAAATGGTGAAAGGAGTTCTTGGGTGCAGCTTTTCAGATGTGAAAGTTCCACTGTGTCGTATATAAGCAAAACGAATTTAAGTATGCCGGGAGCAAGCAAACGACTGGAATCGTGAGCTACTATAAATGATACACAAAAAAATATTAAAAACACTACGATGTTTAATTTTAAAATTATGTAGTTAGCTAGGCATAAGCACTCTAAAGTCGGCTACAATTTATTTTAAGTACAAACATTTATTTGTATCGAATTTTGATTAATTAAAGTCTCCTTTTGCGAATAAAAAAAAAAAAAAAAAAAACGAATTAAAACAAACAAAACGTAGGCTCAATGGCGTTCTTCATTACATCGAACATCGTTATCATTTCAAAGAAAGAAAGCTTTTTAAATGCCAAGAACTGACAATGGCTGAAGATCTTTCATACGATTAAATGACAGTGGGAAGCATTGTGCGTTGAAAAGATTTAATTCAATTCTGTTTTGAGTCCAGACAAGGATTGAGAATCAAGCTCAGTCAGCATGCTTCTCGACGATATGCTTCCAGAAAAATTTCTTTACATTAATCCTTTCAAGGCATGAATGGGAAAAAATTCAATCCAAAAAAAAGAACTCCTTTCTAAGAGGCTGCAGTGTCAGAGTCCCTGGAAGGCTCTCCCTATTAATTATCTAATCTAAGCTAGCTTTGACGGGCTGTACAACGATACCGACCTAGCCAAAAGAGTCAAAACACAACGTCTACGATGGCTGGGTCATCTAGAGCGGATGGACACCAACGCTCCGGCCCGGAAAATCTTCGAATCTTCACCGCAGGGACGGTGCGGTAGAGGAGCACCAAGTCTCAGGTGACGCACGCAAGTGGAAGGGGACCTCAGCCAACCAACTTCGCGTGCGAAACTGGAGAAGGCTAGCTAGAGACAGAGCTGGCTGGCGAAGCTTGTTAACTGAGGCCCAGGTCCACCCGGACTGAAGCGCCACCTTAAGTAAGTAAGTAAACTAGCTTTGAAACATTGTAGAATTTTTCGCTTCGATTTTTCTTCGCGAGCGTAAAGAAATCAGCAAAAAAAAGGGAGAATGATTGAAGGTTCCCGACTTAACGCAAACACTGCCGCGCAGAATAAATATGTACATAAAAACCTTGCGTAGAACACCAAAGCTTTCCTCACAAGTGTTATGCCTTTTGGGCGAAAGCATTGTTTAAACAGGGGTGGAATCGGCTAAGGTGATCTGTGATGAGTGACGTCACATAAATCACAAAAATTCATCTGCGTAGACTCTGATCGTCACAATTTTCTTGTGACTGCTCACGATCAATCACCGTGATTGAAATCATCTGGTCCCCAATTTTGAAACTTTAGTTAGTTGGTTTTTTTGCCTCACTTATAGCGTTTTTCATTGAAACTTAAAAGAATTGCTCTTAAAATCGAAAACTGTTCGTTTCAATAAAACATGTTTCCCGGTTTGGCGACAAAATAAATCACACACACGGGTTAGCAACCAACAAACACGTCCGCACATCAATTCCAAACAAATTAAATTGCTTCTATTTGGCGTTTGACAGTAGAAATGTTTGCATGTGTGAGTAAGTTTAGATCAAATCTCCCAAGATCGGGAGATCGCATCTTTCGTGTTGAGAATTGATCTAGAATTGCTCTCATATTTTCAATGACTAACTACTTGTTAAGGAAACTTAGTCGTAGTCTTACAAAGATTGGGAGGTTTTTTAGTGAGTAAGAATCTCACACTACTATGAGCACGCGCGTTCGATTCTCATAGTGCCTATGAAGGTTTTTACCTACCCACGAAAAAAAAAATTTTTTTTCAATGAAACATGCAAAATTAAAAAAGATCAAATCTTTTGACAGAAAGAGCAAATCTTTTCTTCAATGAAAAACGCCGACTTTCTGCATGCATAAAAAAATCTTCTATCATAAGCCTAAATAAAGCAACGATTCGAAACAATAGTTTTGTGATCACCTTTTGCTGACGACGGATTATTTATTTTAATCAGGTCGACTGTTACAAAATGTAAAAATCTCAGATCACCTTAGCCGAGTCCAACCCACCGCAGAATAATCATTAGTTACAGTCAGTTTGAATGTTAAACGGGAACGAAAGATTGTGAAAGAGGGAAGCTCTAGGTCTAATTCAGCTGCTAGGCTTGACGATCGATCGACCATAATCTGGTTGGCAAACGCCGACCAGTTCACAGCAGTAAAAACATAAAGATTCACGTTCTCCAATACTTTGAAAGTATACTCGGTCTATGTGATCGAACTGATCAAGCTATTGGCAACAGAATTGGCAAATCATGGTCTGCCTTTGGAAGCTTTTGTTTATTTATATAACACTCTCCGTATATAATATCTTTATAATACTCTGCGTATTAAATCTTAATAGACTGCTAAAAACCGTCTGTCGTTTAAAATTCTTCCTCAATAAAGCCTTAACTACATTCGGCAAAAAGTAAAGTGTGTGCACGAAAATGCTTTTTCTCTTTTTGCTTCATTACAAATCTGTAGTTTTCTCTCAACTTTTCAAGAAGCAACTTACTTGAAACTTGGAGGTATAGCTATCTTTGACTTTTTCACTTTTTGAAAAGCTCTTTTGCATGTGAACTCCGCCGATATGTATGCAATGAACAAAGCGAATTTAACTGTTGAACGTACGATCTTATTGTGTTTAGTGGTTGTTTCTGCATGTTTTTGGTTTGGGGGGAAATGAAAAAGCTGTGAGCTTTTTGAAAAATAAGCTCTAAGTGGTGTTTTCCACTTTTTCACTTTTGCACTTACTTTTTGAATGTAGTTAAGCCTTAATTCTTCTTCAGCAAGTTCAAGTTATTTCACGATTATTTTCATAATTAAGGTAGGTTCAAATTGGTTTTGTAAGTCTTGGATTTCTCCGAAAGCAAAATTGATCTGCTCAAAGCAGGACATTTTTATGTCGCGCAAAATTGAGCAGATTCCTAGAAATGTACGATTCGATTTGCCTTTCCCAAGTTTCTGTGTTACTTGGGCTCTTGTTTTGGCAACCGTTACCTTAACAGCACCACATCAAAGAACTTCTAGAAGTTGGTTTTATGCAAGTAAAGTTTTGAATTCTTGAATGCAAAACGTTACTTACATTTGTTTGAGTTTTCGAATTCACCCAGAAGAAATTTGGGTGCAAAAAAGGGTTCTGCTTCGAGCTCTTATAGAACTTATTTGACAGTCAATACATTTTTAAAAGAATCTGTAGTTACACACATTTTCATGATGTTTACCCATTACTTTTTTATGGTGTGCTTTTTCTTTGTAAGTGTAGATGTTTTTGCAGAAATAACTATGTTCATGTTATATAAGGTATGTTATTTTCTTGATGAATTTAATTAGTAACAAGTGAGTATGTACAAGAGTTCGTTTGTAACGAACTTCTAAATACCCAACCCTATTTACCATGTAACACCAAATTTTTTTGGCCTGAATTCATATGCTGTATGTTAACTATTTGTATTGGCCACGCCCCTTAAAATGGGTTTGGGCAACAAATCATAATCAATTATGTAATTCTAATCTCGTTAAAATCATGAGAGAGTGCGTTTAAGGTCCCCTTAAGTGGGCGGAGCTCAATGCTTTGTATGAAGTCAATTAAGCAATTGGTAATATCTTTAATATTTGTCAAATTTTTTTTTTTCGATTTAGAGTGAACTTTCCGAGAAATCAGCTTTTTAGAGATCTAACATGTTAAAAGTAGACATGGTCGATGTTGCGGGCGGTTCAATTTTTTACAAATTTGTCTGATTAAAGGCTTCGGTCTTGAGATCCTACGCCTTGTCTAACTTGACCAAAAGGCATTTTGAAATAAAATGTGAATTAGAAATAGTCTCACATTGAAGTCAATTGTGGGCCGATTGTATCAATTTTCATACTTTCTATAAAATGAGAACCAAAACTCAAGCCAAGTTTCAGCTTTCTAGCTCAATTTTAAAGACCTAAAAACTTCACACGGACGGACGAAGATGGCTTAATCATTTCATCTGTCGGTCTCGATCATATCTCTAAAGTCTAAGGAGTCTAGGGTGATTATTTCACTGTGTTTAAACTTTGCATTTAAATTAATATACCCTGGGTAGGGTATTAAAATAGTGCATTTACTGTTAATTTCTCCAAATGATCTATTAAGATAGGACGAACAGGAACAATGCGCTTCTTGAAATTTTTAATTTTATAAAATAATGATGGAAGGTTTTATGTGGGGCCCAAATAGCACCATTATAACACTTTAGCAGTTCTACGTTACCTTTTAGAAACTTAAGGTTCTGTGTAGCACTGCCTAGCTTCATGTAGAAATATTAAAAGGTTTTGTGCTTTTCCCTAAAACATGGCGCTAATTTTTTGAGGATTAGCATTGGATAATACCTTAAGAATTTTAAACTCAAAGGGGGATTAAATATAAAACTTTTGCCTAAAAAGTAGGCATATCAGTAAGCGTGATAAAATACTTGAACTGCTGGAGCAAGACAGTGCAATCATAATTAATTTATTAATTAATTAATTTATTATCATGTTGTGTTGTATATTTGTCTAGCCTAAAAATATAATCTAGCTAAAATTCATAGCATTCTATTAAAAATGTAAAATTTTTATATCAGAAAGTTTTTCTTGAAATGCTTTCACAACAATTTCTCTCAATTTCAACATTTTCTATTATGTGACATCTGGCAACCGCCAAGTGCTGTATAAGAGTGCAAAGTACTTCGGATGTGTCAAACTCATAGTGTTATAAAATAGGTGCTAGAAACGTCTATAGAGCCTGCGCTATAAAAACTAGCTCCTCAACTTCAGGAACGTTTAAAAAACTAGTGGTGCTAGCACTTTTAGTTTTATAATTATGATGCTGCAACTGCTTCGATGACCAATTTTATAAGTAAATACCAATGAAACGATTACGAAACCTTGCAAAACGATTAGTGCTACTTAAGAGCATTCTGAGTGCCTTACTCGTATAAGTCCAATATTCAAAAACGGACGCTTATAGTTCCAGAGTTACTACTTGGGTTGCGACATGTTACCCAACGAACATAACATTGGAAGGTCATCTTTATGCGGCATAAAGGTAAGGGGCAATAACTCACCTCTTGCTCGGAGAAAAGGCGCCATAAATCCTACTTAATTTAAGTCGTTTAAGTTATTTAACGAGCCAAGTTTGAACTGGAAGGTCCTATAACTTTTTTCTCTCTTGCTCGGAGAAAAAGCGCGATAAATCCCACTGAATATAAGTCATTTTAGTAATTTAACGAGCCCAGTTTGGACTCGAAGGTCGTATAACTCTCGGTTAAGTTTGGACTGGAAGGTCCTATAGCTTTCGGTTTGAATCGTGCCCAAAGCAAAAAAAACGTAGCTCTTTACGTTAAAATTTAAAATTTATTATTTAAAACGAGCTGCTGCATCCTGTGGGTGCAGCACTTGTAAAGTATGTCGCCCAAGCGTGCAATAAGAACATGAGAACAAAATGAGAACATGGAACAGAGATGGACAATAAATCCTAAAGATTTTTCGTACAATCTGTATTTTTAAGAGCATATTTTCAGGGAACGCGCCAGTAACAAATGGACTCACGACCGAAGTAGTAATGAGTCTCATTTTGAAAAGGTGCTTATTCTTGAAAAACATGCAAATCGTTAATTCAGGTTTTTTTTTGTGCTAGAGGTTGTTACTATCCGATGAAGTACTCAGACACAACTGCTGGGCCATTGTACTACCATGCAGACAACTTACATTAATGTATTTAGTTTACCCGTCTTTTGAAAAAAGATGAGAAGAAGGTTCAGTGATGAAGAGCTTAGGTGTTCGGCACTCACCACATCAGCAACAAAGATCCGCCCCCTTATGCGAGCAAAAGCAGGGCAGGTGGTGGTTTCGCTTAAGCCTAACACATTCAAGTGTCTAGCAAAAGCTTTGTTGCCAGTAAGGATGCCTACAAGAAGTCTGCAATCGATTCTCCTGAGAGATAGAAGGGAAGGCGTCGGTCGACCCATCGCAGATGTCGGGCGTAGCCGTTTAGTATGTCTGCACGCATCGCAGCCACGCCAACGAGCCCTGTGATCACTAGAAACCCAAGTATTAATCACAGACATTACAACAGAGATACGGGCAGGCCTAACGCAGGTTCGGGTCCTGAGAAAACTTCTTCTGAGCAAGCTTAGTCTGGCAAGCTTATCAGAGATCTCATTTCCCTGGATACCAGTGTGACCTGGGACCCAAACAAGATTCACTGCATTTAGCCTTTCGACTAAGTTCAACGAGTGCTTGAGTTCGTGTGCACTGTCTTGGACGAGGTAAGAGGGTTAAGCAGCGCATTTAGAGCGCCTTGGCTGTCACTGCAAACCCATATTCTTCTTGCCCTCAACCTGTTAGTCACAATATAGCGCATTGCCATTAGGATAGCGAAAATCTCCGCTTGGAAGACAGACGCATATTTACCTAAGGGGTAGTGGAGTCTAATGTTCAGGTTATTTCAGGGTGGCAAAAAAACAGGTCGAAAACTCATGGTAAATGAGTGTGGCAAAAAAATTAGGCCGCTCCAAAGGTCAATAGTAAAAAAGGAAGCTTAACACGACCACAAACCCTAAGCTTTGACCAACTTACTTAGCAAAAGCCTTTCTAAGAAACCAAAAGTAATGTACAATATGAAGATAAAAGATTACTTTGTAAGCAAGGGGGCTTAGGTATCATAGCAAAAGATTTACAAGACTTCCAGTCACGCATGAAGTTGACCGAAAATTTAAACCTTGTAGCCATAGTTTTAAGGACTCTAAAAAAAATTGCATTCTTTTGTTGCCTTTATATTTGCTATTATTTGCCTTTATATTTGCTATTTCTCCCTTCGGGTAGGGGTTAGAATATACCCGAGGTAAGGCATGCCTGTCGTAAGAGGCGACTAAAATCCACCCTCTGTATGCCGAGCGCGTAGCGCATACAAACCATGCAATGGACAAAACGAACGGAAGTAATACCCCAGGTGGTAATCCAGCATCGCTGGCAAATCCACCCTCTTCGGAGGTAGGCTCTACGGATTCTGGGGAGAGCCATTTATTGCTTTCAAATCCCTTTATGAAGAAACCAAGGGTACCTCGATCACCACCACCTAGATCGATCATCTCCGGGAAAGGAAGTCCGCCGGTTAATCGGGACTCAGCGAAAACTAAATGCTTTGAAGCGGAAAACAACGAACTCCGCGCTAAGCTTAAAGATATGGAACGTCTCTACCATGAGCTCAAAAATGAAGTAGATTCGTTACGAAAAGAAAACGAGGCTCTTAGGAATCCCCGTGATACTACAAAACGTGAGGACACGCCGAAGCGTCAAAGCGAATACGTGACAGACGAAGAAGAGCTTGCACGTGAAACTAATCCGGCTCTCAAGAAAAGATCTACCAAAAAACGAAAAATTGGGTCTTCGCCAGTAGTTGAGGCCGTATATAAACACGATGAAACACCAACCGTATCAAAAAAAGCGACAGCGAAAATTGAAGAAAAAATTCGCCGACCGCCTGCAATAAATGTCGTTGGGGTCGCAGACTACGGAAAGCTGCGAAATATCTTAAAAAATACTCTGGGGACGAAGTATAATTTAATTTCCCTTCGAAATAATGTATGGAAAGTCAATGTCGATGACTCTGATGCCTATCGCGCACTTTCGCAAAAATTAAATACCGAGAATGTACAATGGTATACATACGAAAACAAATTCGAGAAGCCGCTTCGGGTTTTCGCTAGGGGACTTCACCCAACCTGCACGAAGGAAGAAATTGTTGAAGATGTTCAAGCCCAAGGCTTTAAAATTCTTGATGCCGTGAACATACTTAAGAAAGAAAAACAACGTACGGAAGGAGAAAAAGACACCGTGGTCAAGCGCGGTCTTCCTATTTTCATGCTGACGTTCGATAGGATTGAAAACATAAACGAAATATATAAAATAAAAACAATCCTAAATATCAGGGTAAAAATTGAGCCCAAGCGAAAGGGCAATAGACTAGTACCCCAATGTAAGCGATGCCAAGGCTTCCGACATACTCAAGCGTACTGCCAAAAAGAACCGCGATGTGTCAAATGCGCCGGTGGACATCTTTCAAAAGATTGCAACGTAAGCAGTCAGGCCCCAGCGACTTGCGCCAATTGTAATGGAAGTCACCCGGCGAGCTACCGAGGTTGCGAAATCGCAATAGAGCTACAAAAACGTCACGAAACTGTTAAGCAACATATTGTAGATAGGGCCACAACCCCAAAACGCTCTAGAGCTGACAAGCCGAAAACTCCCAAATCGGTCAGAAATACGAGATTGACGAGAAAAAATATACAAACTCCACAAGAAAACGTCGCCGGTCCAAGTACAAAGGGAAAATCATCACTCATCGACCCAAGATCGTACGCTGAAGTCGCGTCACACAAAAGCAAACCTTCAGAACCTACCACAACAGATTCGGTATCTCAAATATTATTTATGATATTGGAAAAGCTTGAGCAACAAACTAAAGTTAATCAAGTAATATTTGACAAACTGAGCGAGCTAGAGTTTAAACCTCGCAAAACCAATAACAAATCATGAATATGAAGCTCATTAACATACTTACATGGAATGCAAATGGTCTTTTAAAGAAAATCGACGAACTAGAAGTATTTCTACGGGAAAAAAATATTGACCTATGCCTGATTTCGGAAACACACTTTAAGAAGGGATCCGGACCCAAAATTAGAGGTTACATCGACTACCACGCGCATCATCCATCAGAAAATTCGAGAGGCGGATCCTCTCTCTACATCAAAGACTGCATTAAGCATTACAAAAACGAAGAAATTGAGCTTGACTCTATGCAAATAACTTCAGTATCGGTAAAAATAGGTCACCTAGATTATAATATTGCCTCGAGTTATTTTCCTCCACAGTATAGGCTAGCGGACGACGATCTTACTCCCCTCTTTGACTTACTTGGGTCGAATTTTATCATCGGCGGGGACTTTAATGCGAAAAACACCTTTTGGGGATCACGGTGTAATTCAACAAGAGGTAGAGTACTCTTCAAAGCTAGCATGAAACGTGGCGTGGTTTTCCTTTCGACGGGAAAGCCAACGTATTGGCCAACCGACAGAAACAAAGTACCTGACCTTGTCGACTTCTTTATCGCAAAAGGGATTCCCCGCCACTTCACAAATGTAGAAGAAGGCTATGATCTCTGTTCGGATCACTCGGCAGTCGTTTTGAAAATCGGCGGAAGTCTAGCAAAAAATGAGAGAGCGCCTAGGCTAACGAATAACAACACCGACTGGGATGGCTTTAGGAAATACTGTAAAGAAAATGTATCTCTACATGTACCACTTACAACCCCTTTAGAAATAGAAGACGAAGTCGATAAACTCGTTAGAACTATCCAAGACGCTGCTTGGAACAATACTTCTTTCCGGAAGACTGGAGTAAGGAAAAGCGGATCAATTTACCCGCGCGAAATTGAAGAGCTCATACGCGAAAAGAGAAAGGCTCGAAAGAGGTGGCATTTGTCTCGAGCTCCTCCTGATAAAACCATTCTGAATGGGCTATCTAACAAATTAAAGCACTTACTTCAAGATTTTAAAAGTCGCGAGACTGCCAACTACCTCGAAAACTTGACTGCCGATAGAGGGTCAAATTATTCACTTTGGAAAGCCGTGAAGTCCATTAAAAAGCCCATAGTACACTCGGCGCCAATAAGAAAAGATAACGGTGATTGGGTAAAAGGCGACAAAGAGAAAGCAGATGTATTTGCAGAACATCTAGAAGAAACATTCAAACCGTTTGACGGGGAGCCGTTGGTTGACGATCTGTATCGCAATGCGGAATTAGACAATTATCGAATGAAAACCGTGACACTGTCTGAACTTCGTCAAACAATCCGAAATTTGAAGAATAACAAAGCTCCAGGCTATGACCTAATTACTGGGGAAATTTTGAAGGAGCTACCGAAAAGAGCGTTAGTCAAGCTTCTCTACATCATAAACGCATCAATGAGAATTTCATACGTTCCACGGCAATGGAAAGTCGCAGAGGTAATAATGGTTCCGAAACCAGGGAAATGCCCGAACGACAAAAAATCATATAGACCGATTTCGCTTCTGCCGATTATATCTAAAGTCTTCGAGAAACTTGTGCTCAAACGACTGCAACCAATAATTGAAGAAAGACGATTGATTCCGGATCACCAATTCGGCTTTAGGGTCAAACATTCAACACTTGACCAGGTCTATCGAATAACTAATGAAATTGAGAAAGCCTTAGAAGCGAAAATGATATGTTCTACCGCTTTTCTTGACGTATCCCAAGCCTTTGATAAAGTTTGGCACGAAGGCCTAAAATATAAGCTACGGAAAGTTTTGCCGGAAAAAATGTATGAACTCTTAGAGTCTTATCTTGACAACAGACTATTTCGAGTGAGATACGGGAGCGAATACTCAGAATTCAAAGAAATACAAGCCGGCGTTCCACAAGGTAGCGTCCTCGGTCCAACACTGTTTTTACTTTTTACAAGAGATGTACCTCAAGTAGAGACAACGACTATAGCCACGTTCGCTGACGACACGGCTATCCTCGCTACGGATAAGACAGTCGAACAATCAACGGGAAAACTCCAACGCGCTTTGAATAAAATATGCGAATGGACAAAGGCCTGGCGAATCCTCCTAAATGAGACAAAATCAACGCATGTAAATTTTACTTACAAGAGGGTAATCAACTTACCTCTATTTATAAACTCGGTACAAATTCCGTACGCAAATGAGGCGAAATATTTAGGCATGACCCTAGACGCAAAACTTAAGTGGAAGCCACACGTTAAAAAGAAACGCGATGAACTTGAAATCAAGCTACGAGAACTGAATTGGCTTATCGGACGTTATTCGAAACTAAGCGTATATAACAAACTGCTATTGTATAAGCAAGTGCTAAAACCATCTTGGACGTACGGTATACAACTTTGGGGTTGTACCAAACCAAGCAACATATCTATTTTAGAAACTTTTCAGAATAAGACACTAAGAGCAATCGTAAATGCTCCATGGTATATAAGAAATAGCGATTTACATCGAGATCTAGGCATCGCAACCGTGACCGACGAAGTAAGAAACTTTGCTCGCAAACTTCACACTCGCCTTCACGGCCATTGCAACCACGAAATAATCCGAACTCTGGATCAGACAAATCTTGCACGCCGACTACAACGAACAAGACCGTTGGATCTAGCGTCGTAAGAGGAAACCGCACATAATGACGGTATTGCAGGTGCTTTCGTTGGAAGGTAGCCTGCCAAACGCGATTACTATACAGAAGCTTGAACTACTTGTTAAGGAAACTTAGTCGTAGTCTTACAAAGATTGGGAGGTTTTTTAGTGAGTAAGAATCTCACACTACTATGAGCACGCGCGTTCGATTCTCATAGTGCCTATGAAGGTTTTTACCTACCCACGAAAAAAAAAAAAAAAAATATTTGCTATAAAACCAAGTGATAAGTCAAATGTAGTTAAATATTAGGCAAACTTTCTGAAAAGACAAAATGTTGACCCAAGCAAAAAACTCCGCTCAATTCTTCTTTGATTTAAAAATATCGATGTTTTATTTTAATTAAAGAGAAAACCTTACCTTTAGTCGCTTATTTCGCACTTGAACTCCATTTAATGTTTTTATCGCTCGCTGTGAGTCAGCCTCCGATGCAAAGTCAACAAAACCATAACCGAAACTGTATCCAGTCTAGATGTTTAAATAAAATAAAATGAAAAACCAAAGTCAATTTACATCGTACCCATTTAATTTCTGAGTAAACAGAAAAGCAAAACTACTAGTCTATCACTCAAATTATCGATATCTTGTTTCTTACCCTTACCTTAAAGTCTCTCATTATTCTGCAAGTGTTTATAGGACCGATCGACCTAAATAACGCATACAATTCGCGGTCTGTCATATCTTGTGGCAAATAGTTTACAATTAGATTGGTGCCGCTATTGTTAATTGGGGGGCCGCCACCGGTCAGCGAATTTGTACTGATCGCCATGTTGCCCATGGAGCCCATAGCGCTATTGCTTGTCGGAAAATCACCATACATGCGACGTGAATTAAGTGACGACGATGTTGGGTATGAGGATGTGAAATCTGTGTCCTGCGGTGAAAACGCATAACGTGACTGAAAATTTTCAAAGAATTTTTCAACTATGGTGGCGTTTGCTTTTCATATATAGCCAGAAGTCGAATCGGATGTTTTTTTTTTGTAATTTCAATTTAACACAATTAAGAAAAAAATTAGAAGATATTTACACACTTAAAACATTTAACGAACAAAACCATTTTAAATTTCAACTGAACAATCATTCACAGCATGAAAGAGAAGAGGTTGAAAAATTTGTGCTTTTATTAATCAAAATTTCATTCTTTTGTTTGGGGGGAAAAGTTCTTTTGAAAATAACATCTCAAAAGTAAACACAAGGGGCACACAAAAAAGTTGATTTGTGTTCTGTTTTTATTGGACTGGACATGTGTTGTTTTGTTTGATGGGAAGGACTGTTGTAGTAGGAGGTGGGTATGTAGCTGTAGCGTAGGAAACAAACGGATCGAGGACCTAAGTGAGATTGTTTACAAAGAACACTTAGCAACACTTCACTAAGGGGCTCTTAAAGCTTAATTTCGAAAATTTGTTGGTGGTGTATCCTACGAATAGTATTTCTTAAATTCAGTGGCTCAAACCTTTATTCGACCTGTCGACATGTCGTGTTGCCTATAGTGTTTCTGCCAAGGAATAGAATTCATCTCTCAAGTAACCAGACTCCTAAGCACATAATTGAAACCTCTCTCTATTCGTGACAAAAGTATGCACCAAGCGAACACATAAATAGACTGACTGCAAACCTAATACTTGTTCAACGAATTGTCCTTATAGTCAGGAAATTGAAAAGTGTGAAATGGGACAAGTTTCCCTCCACCCACTAAGCGCTTGTTTTCACTATGACATCTTCTAAGTGGATGAAAGTGCTTTCAAATGTCGTAGCCATGGAATTCAGCAATGGATACGGGATGCTACCATAAATTGGCTGTTGGTCTGACATAAATGAGTAGACACCAAAGCTAAAATTGTAAGGGCAGTAATTGTGAGCTTTTTTCGTAGCTCTCTTGAGTCTTTCACAGCACGTTTTTGGGCCGGAGTAGGAATAGAAAAAGCGTTGAAAAGAATTCCTTTTAATTGGATGTCTTTTTTTGTCATGTGGTTAACTTTTTGGCTAATTGCAATTATGTGCAGCTACTTAACTTTTTTCTTCTGTTTTTGTTTGAAGTAAAACTGAATTTAGCATTTTCATGTGTAAAGTGTGACTTTTTTTCAAGGGCCATGTGCAACCATTTTTTATTACACTTTGGAGCTTAGAAGTTGGAATGTAAACGAGTCAGGTAGTCTCTCGTAATGGGGCCACTTTTGTTGACTCAAACCACTTGTTGTCACCCATCTCTAGTGGCAGATTTAATCTTTAATTGAAGTTATTTTTAGGATTTCTGCAATATAACTCGATGTGAAGGAATCAATGTTTTTTGCCTTGAGTTCGCCTAAAGACGAAATGAAAAGTTTCGCTCTGAGTGAGCTAGTCACAAGATAAAAATTATTTACAGACGTTGCCAAAAGTTCGGCCTGATCGTGAAAACACCACGAGAGCCAAAAGAAAAGTCTTGAAAAGACTGTGCATCAAAGTCAAGCGAATCCAAGTGGTCGACTTTTTTAAAAGTCCCTTGGTAGCGGATGTATTAACATTGATCTATGTGCGTGCTCTTAGTACGTGGAAGATTTGTGTTTGATGACCTACACAAAATGCCATAACAGGCAGCTTAAACTTTGAGGTGGTTAAGAAGTTTATCTTAATTTTTATTTTTATACTCGAAGAACTCATCAGATAACGACACGAGCGCTGAGGTCAAACGAAGGTAAAAGCTTTCCAATCCCTGTTTCTTTGGGCTATGAAGACAATTGAAGTGTCCAATTTAAAGTGTCCATTTATAAGATCGTCATCATCCCAGTCTTGCTTTACGGTACAGAAGCATGGACCCTGTCAGGGGCGGATGAAAACGCTTTAGGTTATTTCGAAGGGAAAATCCTCCGGGTGATTTTTGGTCCCGTCTGCATAGACGAGTGGAGAAGGAGATCACCATAAAAGAGAGGAGGGACCGTTAAAGAGATCACCGAATTATACGGACTGTACAGCGACACCGACCTGCCCAGAAGTCAAAAAAAAGACGACTGCGATGGATGGGCGACCTTAAACGGATTAACACCAACGCCCGGGGCGCGGAAAATCTTCGAAATCATCTTAAGGGGCAGCGCAGCAGTGGAGCGCCGAGACTCAGCCGGCGCACGCAAATAGTAGGAGACCTCAAAAAACTTCGCCTGCTAAACTGGAGATGGCTAGCTAGAAACAGAGCTGTTGGTTGAGCAATTGAAAAGTTTCGGAACTCCCGCAGTAGTGTAGTTGTTAGTGTGTCAGACTACTCAACACGAGGTCTTGGATTCGAGTACCGACTGGAGCAATACAATTTTTTACAGTCCCACCTTCACGAGGGTCTGACAAACACTCTGAGAAAATCATTTTTCATGATTCTCAATTTGCCGTTCATCGGAATCGCTAAAAAAAACTGCAGGTCCTCTCCATGTAGGAACAATTGAACGCACACATCATGTACGGTTAGGAGGGGTCAGGCGATGACTCTTCTAAGCTGCAGGTGCAATTGAGTTATCTTTGTTTATTAGGGAAGTTGTACTCTAATGTGATTGTTAATATGGCTTTCAGTATTACATATACCATAATGGCACTGATGGGCTAACTTCTTCTTAACCATATAAGGACACCTTAAGGCGTTTAGAAAGAAGTCTTTCGTTAGCATTTCGGTAAAATAGGCAGTGTGTTCGGCATACACCAACTCTCCAACACGAAATGTCGTCAAATTTATATGGGAGAGACAGCGTAATAGCCAGAACCCAGGATTGAAATGAGCTTAACCTGCTGGTTGAGGTAACATCTCTTTCCTATTTCGAAAGGAAGATTCTTCATAGTGTGTTTGGTGTCCCTTAATATTGTAGAAGGGAAAAGGGTTTAAGAGAAGATATAACTACGAGTTTTTCTTGTTTTTTTTTTATGAAGATTTGCTGTCGACTATTCCGAGGAAATTGACAACAACGCTTTGATACTAAGATTATCGACTTCTTGTCGAATTCAGCTTCGTTGGCCATTAATTCATCTCGAGGTTAATAATTACCCGACTCTTCTTCCGAACGGGTTAACACCAAAAATGGCTAACAGGCTTTGGGTTCTTTTTTAAAATAGTTCCTCATTGTCCCTCATTTTTGCTGACAAGCGTTCACAAAGCTATTTTCAGAAAGTCTCCAATAAGTATCCTTCGTCACATGGTTACATCTTTACTGGTTGTATAACACGTTTTGCCCATTTGGGAAGTCTTCATATAGGTTTACGGTATTGGTATTCCGGTTTTCGGTAAAGTGGTACCACATTCAACCTCTAATGGTCTAAGTTCGTCCCTGCTGAGCAGGAACAGCCACCTAACCTAACTGGAATCTTGACTGCTTGCTCTTTCGTAACCATGGGACCAATTGCTTTCCTACATGACTAAATCAAAGGATGTTCGAAAACATGTTCCAAAAGAAAGAAAATCTTACTTTGTGCTCCGCTTATAATGGCATTTGAAAGACTTGCCCTTTTAAAAGAATACCTTGAAGACACACTTCCAATATAATGTAATAACCAGGTGTCAAAGGCTCCGAGGCTTTCGAGAAGAATGCCTTGAGAAAAGAGCGATACTCCAGTCAAAATTTTAGCTATTATCAAGGCTTTGTCCGATAAATTGCTTTTCTTAGATGAAAAATACGAGGAGGGATGAACGTGATTCCAAAGAGGTGCAAGACAAGGAAACATTTTTTGTACAATAATTTTTCTGATGGTTGCTAGCATTGACCTAAGCCCATCGTTAACGTCTGGTGGAACTGGAGAACTTAAAATTTCATTTAAATATCTTTCTTTCAAATGCTACAGTCACAGTTCAGTAGTGTATTAGTATTCCGGCGCTATTGTGTGCCCCCGCCTCTTCGCGAGTGCCTATCAAGACCCCTCCTCACCTCCCCAAATCGGATAAACAAGATATTAGTAAAAGACTGCAATTTATATCGATCGAAGCAAAAGGATTTTTCGAGACTTTTGCAAGTCGAAAAACGACTGTTATAAAAAAAATCAGTAAGAAGGTCGGATCTCTAAAGTGGAACTAAAAGGCTTGTTAAGTCTTTCAAAGAAACAGATCAAACAAAACTTAATTTTTAACCCTGATGGTACCAACACTGAAACCAAGGCGGCGGAAACCTTCAGTCTTCTCACTTAAACTCACTTCCTGGGATATCAGATCACCACGTTCTCTTCAGTGGTGCAGCAGCAACGGTGGCCATTCTTGAACCAACGAATACAACGCGGCGTAAGTGGTTTATTGCATCCAGACATCTGACGTCATTGACTGATGACGCTATCAATATGCAATTGCATTTTTTGAGAGTTTTCAGTCACCTGGTCTAGATGGAATCTACCCAGTTTCAGTCAGCTGTTACCCATACGAAAAAAATTTTACTGCAAGTCTTGCCTTGGCTTACCTAACCTTCCTTTGGCGTATGGTTAAAATCGTGTCCACACCAAAACCTGGTAAGTTTGGTTTGCCTAGCTAAAATTCTCAGTTCTGTTTTCATTCCTTCTGAAAAAGCTTGTAGAGACTGGTAGAGCTGTGGTGCACAAGGTTGGTCTTCGAATGCATCCTGTTTTTGAAAAGCAACATGGTATTAGGGCGGTAGATCGTGCGAAACTGCGCTTTAAAACCTTGTTGGTAGGATTAAATCTGCTCTTAATCAGAAGAAGCACGTGGTAGGAGTTTTCGTCGATATTCAGGGCGCTTTTGACAATGCGGCCTTTGATAGCATGTGTAACTCAGCCAGACAATACGGTCAAAAATTAGTTATGTGGCAAGTGCGTCATAACTGGGGTTAATAGGGGCTTCTTGCCAGATTGTGTTCTGTTTCCCCTTCTATGGTGCAAAAACAACAGTTGACCTGTCGATAAGTAGAGTATTTGGTTACAGTCAGACTGATTGTTAAACCGACGCGACGCTAAACTAGGTAACAGACGCTTAACAGAAAGCCACTCGTAACGCTCTTGGGTTTTTTCTTTTGTTGCTGGTTTTAGGCTTTTGGCCCACCCAGAATTATGTTTATGCCGGTAAAAAATCAAATGTGGTAAGCCTTCCCCTCTCCACCACTTAGGAAGGCACAACCTTAAAAGAGCGAAAGAGAGAAAGTTGATTGACTACAATTACAAATCCACCAACATCCTTCAGCTGAGGTTAAAATCCCTGAAGATTAATAATATAATTCTATTTCGTTAACGCTTTATGTGGAACTGCTACCAGATAGGACGACCTTTGCTATTTTTTTTCGTCTTTTCCATGATCTTATGCCTGCTTTGACAGCTCCGATATGTCGCTAGTGCGGAATCTGTAATCGATATTACTTTCATTTGAATGATGTGGTGTTAAAAAGCTTTGGCTAAATGAACATTGCAAACGTACCTTACCTGCCAAGAACACAACCAATGGCGTCACATACTCAGATATGAAATTGATATTCCGATCAAGAAAAATGCATCTACTGCTTAACCTCTCCAAATGAGTAAGAAAGTTATTAAGCCAAATGATAATACATATTCATCTTCTTGAATACAGTAGGAATTCAGTAATAGCACTCTTACAAGTTTAAAAAAAAAGCTAACTAGCATTTGCAGCTCAGAGCCATTGCATGACCGCTCTGCACCACTGGTGCGTTACAGGTGTTCTTACACACACATGGCGGTGGCCTAATTTTTTTTTTTTGGAACGGCGAATTAAGAGGTCGCTCATGGCGAAAGGTTTGTCAGACACTCGTGTAGGGGGAGCCGTGAAAAAAAAAAACTTTTAATACCTCGGTCGGGATTCGAACCCGGGACCTAGCGCACAGTAGTCCAACACGCTGACCACTGCACAACGACGCCCACTCTCACATAATCTATTATCCATAGTCTGGCAAAAATATAAGAACAATAATATATTTTACGTCTGCTCTATTGCATACTCCTTTAGGAAGCTCAAACCAGACAAACGCTGGAATATTGTTCACCCATCTTGATGAAACCCGAGAGCGAACCTCATCATTCTGTAGACTTGTTGTCTATTTATCACAGATAGAAGGAAGGCAAGTGTTCAGTGGTTCGGGTGTTATGACGTAAGGCCTCATCTGCATAGATAAAATGTGGAATGCAGTTAAAAAATGTATAGTATCCTCCGAAAACCCTAAATTTTTATGCGTATACATGTGAAGGAATGGAGTCCATTTAGCCAAGGGGTCAGAAGATCCGTTCGATCCCGTGGCACACAGTGCAGAGCAATAGAGAACGAAAATGGAGAAGGAGGAATCAAGGTGAGTTAAGCCCCATCGTTGGGTTGGAATTGAAACACTACGAAAAACGGGCTTCACATCCCTTGTTGAAATCAGGGTAAAATCAGGCCCATTGAAATTATTTTGCAAATTTACAAATTTACAGAAGAGACAGAATCCTACGAATCCACATCACGACACTGATTTTACCACTTAATGAATCGAGCTGTACCTTATGTCCCAAAGATTGCTAATGTTTTAGACCAAATTCTAAAAAAGATGGTTTGGAAGTTGAAAACTCTAGTTTCAAACCAATTAAAAGTCCATCGGAATATGTTAAAAAGGTCATTACTTTTTTCTAAAATTTTTTACAATACATGTATCAAATTTAAGTTAACCTAAGTTTCGTTTTTCATTTCAGATGATGCCCAGAAATTCCTCGAAGGTGGCGCAACACGACAAAAACAAAACGGGGTGAGTTATATTTTTATTCTTTCCTGATGGGATAGGCGTACGTTTAGAAAGGTAGTATCTACCAATAGGATCTCTCCTTTATTACTAAGAACTTTTTCCCTTTTAAAATTGATACCAGTGCGAATAGGAATGCAAACTTCTCTAAATACACATCTCTATAGCTCCTATGAAATATGTTATTATGTCAACTTAAATGAGGTGCGCGATTATTGGCCAAACAACACCATTCAAGTGATTACCTACCCCCCTTAGTCAAGTGTTTGTTCGCAGTAAGCAAATGCCTATAAACAGCTTGAAACTGTTTACATTTGCATAGAGTAGTCAAATTACACAGGTGCCTGCACAAGAATGACATCAATGGATTTTCACCCCTCTTTTTGATTTGTATAGACACATTGTTTCCGCTTCGCAACTGAATTTATTGAGGTCCCTTAAAATCAACTCTTTTGTGTGTGAAGTTTTTTATGGTTGTTGTTTTCATGTAACTGTTTTGTTCATATGTGTGTTGTTGTAAATCTTTTTTATTTTTATTTTTAAATGAATGTAATTTAAACTTATATAAAAAGCGTGTGCCCCAGTTTAAAAAATAAATAAAAAACCAAATGTATCTGTCTGTCATTCGATGATTTCTTGATGAAAGAAATCAGTAACACGAACAAAGGAGGAATATAATTGTATTGACATACATTAAGAGTTATAATATGAACGGATGAAAAATTGTATTCATAAATAGTTTAAATAAAACAAGACAGATGCAAATTAAAAAAAAATATCAAGCAGTAAAATACAAACCATTCCCGAAGGTAGTGAATGGGACATCCCCCATATTCGGCCACCGCTAGAAGGCGAAGTTAAAAAACAAGAAAAAAATTAGTTACATTGATTAATATCGTCGACATATTTTTAAATAAATCTTTTTTACTTAACTATTTGAATTTCAATATAAAATTCGATTTATGGATGAGAATGAATCGAATGGTTTTGAACCTAGTTTCCTAACTTCTTAAAGGTTGAAACAAACTGATTGTAGTTGCTTCTGCAATTTGATTGCGTTTTTGTATTGCTTTGAGTGTAATGATCCAGCGATTGTAATCAGAACTTTACTTGCCTTACAAAAAAAAACTAAAGTCTCTTCCTCATAAAGCAAGATCGAACAACAATCCCTTTTCTGTTCGTTCCTAAAGTATCGCCAAAGGGTTTCCTTATTACCTTACTTGGGGCGAAGAATACAATGATCCTTTGCTCAAATCATTCAGCAGTAAATTTGAAAATATGCATTTACAGTTTTCGAGTGGATATGTGAGCACAACATAAATAGAGTGGCGCCCGCAGGATTTGGGGGGGGGGGAGGGGGGCAAGTGCACCGTCTTGTCCCCCCTCCGGGCGCCTATGGTGGCGCAACAGCTCGAGGTGAACCAAGGCCAACTTTTCAAAGTGTGTTACTTTCTTTACATTTAGTCGCGAGGTAATGATCTGAAATGTTTGGGAGTTCTGAAGACTGCGAATTTGGGCCTATCGAAAGCCAAACTTGCAATTTTCTCCGTCTGTGATCGCTGTATGAAAAGTAAGACCAAAGCAACACAGAGCTCAAGTTTGGGGTTATCAAAAATGCCTACGCTCTTTATAAAAGGAATTTTTCACCTGCCGAGTAACACTCCAAGTTATATGCTGCACATGGAGACTGGGACACTCCTTCTTTTCGGCACCTATACAATTTTTTGTCGAATCCGAACGGCACTTTTGAGAAGTTTTTCAAGACAAATGATACTCCCGGAGAGCTTGTCAGACCCTCGCGGAGGTGGGGACCTTGAAAAAGAACAACCTTTTTTAGGTGACGATGGTAGGACTAACCACTACGCCACGGCGCCCCACGCACAACATATCCCCACTCGAAAATGAAGAATTAATTTTTAGAAAGATAGAGCCCGTGAAAGATGTACCAGCAAACCAGAGCGCCCCAGAGCAAGCCTTCTTGAATCACCGTTTGAAAAAAACAAAAAAAAACCTTGCAAGATTATCGGTTTTAAGCCTATTTTGACGGCCGGGTACCTGTTTTGGCTCTCTCTCGTGTGAGCCTTTCAACAAGCGTTCCGCATTAGAGCTTTGCCGTTTTCTGCATGTAACAACCATGCGGCAATAGTCACCAAAATACCGTTTTCGGATGCCGAATGTCAATGTCATGTTACCTAGAAAAATTAATCCAATGTCATGTTAAATATCATTTGGTGCAAAAAGTGTGTAGTTTAAAAAATGCAAGTCGTGAGCCTGAATTTGGAAAAAAGTTTTTGCAGCTCAGATAGTTTTAAAAACAAGTCTCCAATGGCCCAGGTTAAAACTAAAATCAATGCTTTTAGCATTGACATAATAAAAGCCCAACTGCATGCGGCCCTTGTGACGAGGATTTTACGGAGATTAAAGTGAAAGTTAACTACCGAACAAAGGAACCTCTTTGAGCTCATTAATGTTGTTAGCGCTTTTTTTTTAGGTGGGAAATAGTCACCATATCTCTGTGGCCACAGTTGGGTCTATTCTGGTTACATCTGATTATGAATCAGCTTAATTAATTTGGCTCACTTAGGAAACTCGAATTGGAAATTTATCCGACTAAGTTCTTGAGTGATATGGCTTTTATTTGTTCCGCCTCCAGATAAAATTTACTGTTAAGCAAATTTGAAGGGTATTGGTAAGACAGGTAAAGAACTAAAGTGACATAGAATATGCTCTGCTAATTCTTCGTCCTCGTTGCACATTCTGCATTAATGTTATCTTGCATCGATGTTTACAGGGGTAAGCCTTTGTCCAAATCCGAGTTTGGAGCAAGAAAAACCCTTGCATGAATTGTTTGCATAAAGTCGAGCAGGGCATACCTACCACTTTTAACACATGGGCACTTGGAGTTGTTTCTTGGATTGGAATTATTTTTCTGGGTTTCTTGTCTGGCAACTTTTTTCATTTTCCGAAACAGGCATCATGCAAAAGAAGCAGAGATCCATTATTATTTTAATAAGGTATGTTGCACTGCTGGAGTTGATGAAATCCGGCCAGAAATGCTCAAGACAATGGATGAAGAGGGTGTTAAATGACTAACACGTGTCATTAAGGTGGCCTGGGATAGCGGGAAGGCACCTGCCCATTTTCAAAAAAGGGAACAGGAGAGATTGCGCCAACTATAGGGGTATATCTCTCTTGAGTCTTCCGGGAAAAGTATTCGCGAAGGTGTTGGAGACGCGTTCCAGAGCTGCAATCGAGCCTTTGTAACGGGAAGAACAGTGCGGCTTTCGGCCTGACAGAGGCACAGACCTTCTCAAGAATAACCTTCAGAGTGTACTCTAACTTCGCCAGGGCTGTGTTCTGTCGCCGCTCCTTTTCATAGCATATATGGACTGGATGGTGAAGCGCAGTCTTGGCCAGCAATTTTTCGAATTGGCTGGCATCAGGATGAGCCATCTGCTTTTCGCAGACGATTTGGCCATCCTTGCATCATCCAAAGAGGAACTGCAAAGAGCCCTGGATAGGTTTGCAGCCGTCTGTGGTGATGCTGAGATGAAAGTAAACGTGAACAAATCGGAAGTAATGGTTGTTTCCCGAACTCCTGTGCAGTGTACCCTGCACATAAATGGAGTTCCATTAAAACAGGTGGAGAAGTATTAAGTATCTCGGGGTCTTTTTCACGAAAGATGGGAGGAGTGATACTGAGTTGTGTTGTAGAATTGGTCAAGCTGGATCAATAGTAAAGGAACTACGCCGGCGGGTCATCAGGAAAGCTGAGCTTGGAGTTAAAGCAAAGATCTCAGTTTTTAATCAGTGTTCGTTAATCTCAGTGTTCGTTCCGACCCTCTTCTATTGTGATGAAATTTGGGTAATGACCGGAAGAATTAGATCGCGGGTACAAGCTGCCGAAATGAGACTCCTGAGGTGCGTTGCTGGTGTTAATCTAAGGGATGGAGTGAGAAACGTCAGTATTCGTGGGAATCTTAATGTTGAGCAGCTACTTCTCCGAGTGGAGCGATCGGTTCTTCGATGGTTTGGACACGTTGTTCGCATGCCCCCTGACAGACTTCCTAGACAGGTCATGCTAGCCGAGATGCGCGCGTGAATGTAAAAATCACAGATGGTAATTTTGCCTCGTCCACTTAGTTTATTATGTTTTAGAAAACGTTCACACACAAGTTTGGATTTAAGCTTGACTGTCTGACATGGTCGCTATATCACAGCTAGTGAGGTTTCTGTCGAAATTGGTTTGGGCACATCTGTCTACTACGCTCAAAGTATTTGGTTCTAGGCCCGAACACTCCTGCTTCTGTTCCTTCATCGCAGTTCTCGACCCATCTGCATACCATTTTGTTGTTTTGCTGCTCAGGTCATGAATTGTGGACTCATTGCTCCATCTCTCTGTTACTAAGCCATAATACAAAAAAGTTCTTGAGTGTCTCCCTTGAGGTGGACATCCTAGTACTTTTTGCCCACGCAATTGCTCCGTATGTGATCATTGGTCTCACTTCATTATGCATCCACCTCAGAATAATTGTGCTGCATTCGCAGGATTTGGCGGTTAGACTCTGCCGAATCATTAGAGTTCGCGTCGCTTTCCTGGTTATCTCTAAAGTAACCTGAAATCTGACCTAACAATAGGTTCATCGCTATCGCTGTCCTTTTTTTCACACAAGTTGTCTTTACAAACTAACGTAAATACAGAAAGAAAATGAAAACGCTTAACGTGAGCACCTGCTTCTTAGGCTTAATCTCACGGTGAGCAATTCCATAAAGATGGTAAAAATAAGCGTTTACCCGCCCGGGTATCAATATGTGCTGTCCAGCACAAGAAATCACCCAGCACAATATGAAGTCACGTTAAGGCGTGAACTTCCGCCTTGCTAGAGCGAGGCCGACCTAACACCTCTTCAGGTCTAGTAGCCCAGGAGCCCGAAGGCAGGACAAATCATTCCCACGATTTTGAGGTAACCACAGCCACCATGAAGCTCCCATTAGGGGGCCTACCCCTTTAAGGCAGAAATCAACTAGGCCGCAGACAAATCAAAACGGACCTGGCTCATGGGCTCTTTGCCTCCTATGGTACCAGAATAAAGCCTACGGTCGAGCTTCGCACTCCGAAGGCCAATACCAAATGAACAGCCTTAACTGTCCGTGGCCTGGCAGCCACACAACGTAGTTTCTAGAATCGCATAAAAGAAGCGGAACTGCAATTCTATTAGCACGCCGTCCAATACGGACAGACGCTTCCCGGATTAACTTACTAATGTCCGCGGGTTCGTTAAGCCCGTCACTTCAACGAAGTGAGGCGCCCCTACGCGATAACGTTACTACAGTAGGCATTTCACTGATGGGTATTTCACGGATTTGGTATCACACAATCGGAAAACGCGCATAGTAACGTCCGAGTTAATGCTAGCCGAGTAAACTAGTCCGAGTATCGGCAGTTCCTCCCGTCTTCACCTCGCCGCTTTCGCTTTACTGAAGGCAAAATCTCGCAGAATATCGATTTCGCAAGTATGGGTATGCTCTCATTCGATTCAGCACAAGAAATTACATGGATTCATCTTCCACACGCCTAGTTTGTAATTTGTGAATTTTTTTTTTTATATACCCCCTGTCCTTATACCAAGGGGATAGGTAGCCTTAAATTTGGTAGGACTCGGCACTCTCATTTCTTGTGCCTAGATGAAGTTATAAACAAAGTTTCATTGATGTACAAATGTTTGCCTCCAAACTGCCATGTTTTGACTTATTTTACCTGTACTAGAAGTTGTAGGGTCTTTTCGGTCACATGCATGGGGTTTCCTCAGTGGGATAAGGTTAAGGTGGGCGAGAGCAACCGGCATGCATCGGTGTATACTCATACCGAATAGGTATGTGGTTCGCCATTCAGGCATTTAAACTGATTTAAAACGGAAATAGAGCTAATTATCTTTTTAATGTAGAGTCCAAGTCTAGCTAGGTCGTTCAGATTATGGTTTATGAATTATGGTGTTCGCAGTGGGCCAAATGAGTCTCCTTATTGTCCTGTTATCCAGCTCTGACCGTTACTTGATGTTCCACCTATTCCTTGCCATTGTGATCACCTCAGTAGCTAGGTTAAATTTAAACGATTCTATGGGTGTTGAAGATTCCGTACATTTCTAAGCGGATTCGTAGTCTTTTTAAGCTAGCCCCTCTGTTTTGCATTTATGCTTTGCATATAGCTGAGCAGAAAGGTATGTAGCATCTGACCAGCAGTCTCGTTAAGAAATTCACGGCATTACTTTACCTATTTGGATAATTTTTGGCCATTCCAAGGCTAATATTGCACTTGCCCGTTTATCCCTACAAAACACGCCCGCTCAAGGTTTTCTGACTACCCTTATAATGAGTTAGCATAACACAAGCGTAAAGGATCAGAGAAGAGAGATGGGAGGTACTGGTGCCATGGACTGTGGTGCGGGTTAAAAACCACCTTTTGTGTAGAGTTAACTGCAGATTCGTTAAATACTTTAGCAGACTTTCAGGCGTTTCTTCTGAGAATCTTAGCCTTGTATTTGACATTCAAATCTAGGAAGGGAAGATTTGAATTTGATTCAAAACTGCTAGAAATAGTATTGTTGGATTTTGGCCGTTTAAAAAGGTCCATAAGGTATCATGAAGCTTCCGAAAATGTCAACGGGAAGGAAGTGAAGCTTTTGTTTGTAGTTTCTGGATCGGCTGTAGCAATTTTTAAAAGCACCTTTAATGCCAACACAAAATATTCATTGAAATTTCTCAAGTATTGCTTATTTCGTTCAGTCGCATCCACCAGACCAGTACTTTGTGCACAATCTGCGACCCAAATTTAGGCCATACAGTCTTGTGTATTTAGTTTCAAACTGTGTTTCTTGTCTAAACTAACGCGGAAATTTAGCTTAACATCCTTAAGTAAGCTTACTTCGTGCACATTCTGCGACCCAAATTTAGGCCATACAGTCTTGTAAATTTTGTTTCAAACTGTGTTTCTTGTCTTAACTAACGCGGAAATTTAGCTTAACATCCTTAAGTTTTGGAAAAGTTTGCATCAACTCCCTAATTGCGGGTATGTATTGGAACTCGCCTTATATCCACATCGCCATGTCGTGTGCGTAAGCTATAACACTGAACCTATCTCTGCTTAAGAGCACTAAGAACAGCGTTTACTACCAGAAGCTGCAGTAGTGACTACAATACTCCTCCCTGCCTCACAACACCCCACAATAAGAGAGAGCTAGAAAAACTCCGCTAATCAGGATCAGCAAAGCTAGGCCAAATAAAATTTTATCCTTAGGAGTGCATAAAACTAAAACAACACACCGGTAGCCTATAACAATATCTCTTCATTATACGCCTGGAACAACAACGCCTGCTGCTCCTTTCGTATTTGTTCGCTGCGACTGTATGCAATTTAAGATAAATGCAAATTCAAGGGACTTTTTCTTCTCCAAAATCATAAATGGTTCCGGAAGTTTAAAGGAACGCAAAACTATACAAACCCACCCTCGAGATTCATCACAAGAAAAAAAAATCGATGAATGTCCCACTTTTCTTTTTTGGAACGTTTGTTTAAAGAAGATACCGTTTAATCTAATCCACTCGACTGAAGATTTGCGTCTACAGAACGCTGAGAGTGGATGTGGTATGAACAAACAACACACACGAACCATAACGAAATGGATGAACGTCCGTCCGTCTTTTGTTGATATTCCTGACAAATTAAATGGGGTGAAGGATTCCATCGATCGTTTAAAGTTCAAACACCCCACCGAGTGACTAGTAGATTGTGTGCTGAGAAGAAAAATCAAGACCACCCCAAGTGGTGTGTGCCATTAAAGATGTGTTCATATCCACAGATATAAAAAAAAATTTCGGCGTTATACGGCCCCCAGAAACTTATCGAATGAATACACCAGCAAAACAAAAAAAAAAAAACAATAGACCATGAGTCGCCAATGCGTCACGGAACAAAGAGTCGTATATGATTCTGCCACTTTAGGGGATTTCATCCCTCTTTCAGATTCAAATTTTCATCTCCTTAATGGGTAAGGAAAATCTGATAAATTTTCCTCCAACCAAACAGAAATTGTTTCCCTTCTTGGGATATCTTTGGTTATCGCCAGCCTCGTATCGGTGGCAAAAATTAGAACATCCCAGTGTTATCAAACGCGAAACAATTTTCGTGTCCTTCTCTAGGACTTTTGGTTTTTTTTTTTAACATTTATTTAAATGATTAGAAAAATAATAAACACAGTACTATATCCCAGGCGAAGCACATTTTTCAAGGGTAATGATAGCAAACAGAAAGTAAAACTAAAAATATCTATAAAAAAAAAAGCAGTGGAAAGGACGACCTAACAATTCTGGCAACACTCACAATTGTGTGTATGTCACAGCCAAACCCTCCAAGTAAGAGAGCAAAAACAGAAACTCTAAGGCACAGGCAAAACTATACGAGAGGAGTATGTCAAGGCCGTGACATGGTTTTTACAAACTACACCTCGAAACACTACCAGAGCGGAAAAAAAATCATCTACACGCTGACTTAAAAAAAAATCGAATCCTACCAGGATGCCATCGTGCTGCCACCGCACCACCACCACCATTCTCCAAACACAAGACCACTACCAGAATTCCACAGATTGCACACTTGGATGGATGCATTTTCTGGGGGATTTTCACAAAATTTACAAAGATATCAGCTGATGGACTAACATGTTTATTAAGAGAGATTTTTGTACTTCAACAGTGAACTCAGCCAGAAGGGGAAGGAAAACAAAGTTATCGATAGAGCTTCGTTGTTGTTCTTGTAGTAAAAAGGACTTTAAGAGCCTACTTGTGGGGGAGGCTGGCAATTGGCGGTTGTAGTTTGGAATACATTTGAGCTCATAAATAATTTTTTTTTTACTTTGAATTGGATGAAAGGTTTCGAAATGTCACGGTATGTTTCCGTTTGACTTTTTTCCCACTTCCACACTCATGCGAATAATTTTCACTTTGAAGCTTGTTTTGAACTCAAAAGTCCTTAGAAAAAAACTCAGCCTTAAATATCAATTTATTCATTTAAAAACCGACAAACACGAATCCCCTTGATACGCATCGTGTTTGATTTATTTAAGGATTTGCGTAGGTACAAAAAAAAAATAATAAATAAGTCGACCTGGTCTCATACACAGAGTTTTGTTGTAGGCCTGGGAAACTTCACTCCACCTCATGGTGTGGTGGATCACATGGGGTGTTCCAACATACACAAGTCTCTGCAAACGAAGTGAAATGTGTAAATTTTAAAATTTAATGCTGCAGCATCAGAGAAGGAGAATACAGGCCAAGTTAATAAATTATGCACGAGCAAAGGGATTCGCTTTCCTTTATGTGTGTCCTGTTTCTATATAATAGATGCGGGGCCTCAAAAATATCATCTCGTGGGAAATTTCATTGTTCCACCTGCTGATGTGGTGTTGTGTCAAAGGTAAACAAATTCGAGTTATAGCTTCATTTTGAGCAGAGTTGTTGTCGAAGGGTCCCCCTTAATGATATGTGTGTGTCCTTGGTCATTACCTTGGTTATGACTGACCTCCTTTTAAAAGGAAGCCATAAAAACTCTCAACAGTTTCCATTACTGAGAGGAGGTTCCTATTTTTTTGTTGGCTATCAGTGCAGACGTTTGTTAATTTCACTGTCGCCACTCTCTCGATAACTACTTTCGGACTAAGAACTCCTTGGAAATCTAGAATGAAAAACCGATACAAGTCCACCAGGGACAAAGGAAAAGAAATATGTATATCTCCAATTGAGAACAAAGCTATGGGTGATTCCTGTTGTCCTTTGGCAAAGCGACAATAAAGAGGATATCCTATTTATTTGTGGCGCGCTGCACTTTGGCATGTTTATTTGCAAAACACTCAGCGTGGTTGCAAACTGGTTAAATTACACTCGTTACTCCAGTGGCGGTACCAATGGTTAAGCGTTTGAAATCCTAGCTGGGAAAAATAGGTTTTTCTGCTCAGGCATTCGAGGGCAAGTATTAATAAAAAATAAGATACAGATATAAGTAGAAAGGAGAAAATGAATAACACTCATGCAGTATGGAATGTTTATGAATGTCACTGTGTTATACGATGATGATGCCATTTTATAAATCTTTGAGAAGTTTGTTCTCAATACTTCATTTACCGGTACATGTTGTTTTCAGTTTTTGTTTAAGATTCTATTTGATTTTTATTGTATTTTTATATGCAGCACAATTAACACAGATTCACTTTTGAAGACCACGGCCACTTTTTAGTTTTTTGAATTATAATTTTTCACTGAGCTTCACTGATAAAAAAGGGTTAATAAAGGATTTCAAGGAAAATTTATTGGCTGTGTGTTGGGGTAACGCATGTATATCAAGCACAAAAGTAAGAAGAACATAAGCTTGGGTAGTTGCAAGTAAAAAGAAAACAAAAACATTCACTGACATGCAGTAGGTATATATGTTGCAAAAATAATAAAGTCTCAAAATTTTTAGGGAAAAGTCCTTAACGTTATTAGGTTTGTTCCCGTACCTGTCCTAAACTACACAAAACGACCCCAACCTACGAAATAGCCAAAACCTGTTCCCGTACACGGTTTTTGTGTAGCTTGGGACAGGGGAGAGAGCAAAAATTAGAGTCTGAAATTTCCTCTCCCTACGAAATTTAGCCCAAGAAATTTCTTTAGGCAGAATTGTGAAAGTGTCATAGCGGCAGATGACATTTAGGTGGAGACTTAGGTGTTAGCCATAGTTAGCGACTCGTGAAATTTGTACTTTTGAACAACTTTTGCTGTTTCGATAATTTGAGTCCTTTTTCTGTGAAGTTTCGAATGTTAAAGAATGTTTTTATCAACTTTAAACAAATATTTCAAGTACTTCTAAATGAATGCGTGTTTTATCAATCGCTATAACTTTTCCTAAAAGCCTCAACCATAATGGGCTTAAGTGAGATTAACCTAATTTCAAAATACATCGAAAATCCCACTCAAGTTCTGCTAAATGCTCAAGGTGCCCATAATAGACTTCAGCAAACGTTTCGGAAATCGTATATGAAATTTGTGTGTATCTAGCCAGCTGTCAAGTTTCCGTGCTGAACCTCTCCCTTGAGTGGGACTAAAATTAAGAGAGCAAAAGTTAACGAAGACCGTACGAAATTGAGCAAACGGCTATTATGGTCGTGGCATACGAATTGCGTCTATTATGGTTAGGCTTTGACATTGGCTTTGAAAAAAGCCCACGTTAAAAATGTGAGCAGTTTTTGGTGCACAAAACGTTAATTTATTTTTGGTCAGTTTTTCCACTCACTGATAGATTTTTACCCCCACTCTTCAAATAAGAAAATCTGACCAAAAAGGTACAGAGAGTAAGGGACCACACCTATTGTTTGTGATTTTAAAATCCAACTGGCACTTGCGGCTCTCCCTCTCAGTAGAGCCAAAGCATAAGCTCTTACAACCTTGTGTGCGTTTCACATGTTCTTTCACTCATGGATGTGAACTAGAGTTTTTTGACGCCGAGCGACGAATTATTAAACTCTGGCAGGGTTTGTCAGACCCTCGCGGAGATGGCCATTTTCCATTTTTTCGTTCAAACCCGGGACCTCGTGCACAATCGGCACACTAACCAATTCGCCAACAACGATTTAACATTTAAGGCCCACCAATTTTGCATCAGCATTTTCTCAAGTGACCTTTTGTGTGTTGCCAAAGCAGACCTTAAAATATACAAATTCTTGACGAAAGGCAAAAATGTAAATCGTTAAAAGATTGACACAATTGTTTTGGGGCAATTCTGCGTGACAACGCGGCGCCAAGTTAATACAAACAACTATGCTTCTTTAGTCTGTAGTTACACGGTGTTGAAGTCGGCCTCAATAGAAGTTATAGACATAAAAAAGTTCAAAATGAGTACAACTGTAACATCCCGTACTTGGCCACTGGCGCCTGCCAGACAATTGGTACGAACGAAGTTGTCTTGAGCGGTTAAACCCTGCGAAAAAGAGAGTTTAAACCCGCGAAGCGGGTTATCCAAACACTGTTGTCTACAAAAGCCAATTTTCTTTTGCAGAGAAAGTGAGTCAAATTTCAATTGCATATTCTTAGGCGAAAATTTTAAGTGTAATATGAGGTACTTTCTATGGAAAATAGCTATAGCTTTTCACCAAAATGAGACCGACAGTTTTTGTTAACATATCCGAAAGCAAGACACTCAAACACATACATAGACATAAAAAAAACTTAGAAAGACTACTTGGACCTATGGTAAACTTGTTCCTGCCAAAATGTTAACCTCTCGGCGAAAACAAAACTATTGAGATTTCTCTTTTTCTATACAGAGCTCCATCAAAAGTCGGTTATCAGAGTCCCGTCAATAGTCGGGGACAGGCTTATCCTCCTGCGTTTGTAACGAGTACTTGATGTCGGTGTAATTGAAGAGCTTTGAAGAGCAATGGGTATTATGCAAGCCTCAAAAAGGCAGAGAATCTTGCGGCCACTGACCCATCCGAAACAGTTCCAGACATAAAATTGAAGAAATAAGCTTTTCAAGGTTGAACATTTCAAATACCTTCGATCCCTGATTCTTCATCTTTTCTTTTAGGAGCGAGGTTATGATCTGAAGTGATGGATCATAACCCTCCCATTTCGGTTTTATATCTCTTCGCCACTGAGGCCAAGTAAAAACAGCTGTTGTCGTTGCATTTGTGTGATAAATATCAAATCGAACTGTGATAACGAACTATGGCTTTTTCGCAATCAGTGCAAGAGAGCGAGCGAAAGCCTCTGGCAAGTTATCAAATGAATTTCAATGAAGCCCAATGCATGGGGAATTCATAACACCGGCGATATCGCCGATATTCGACGTTTGTTTTGGCATTCGCTGTTTAATGGACGTTTTTTCAAACTTATTCAAACCTTCCTGATTTAAACCTCCCTGGAAGGGTCTGATCATATTTGTAGACATACTGTGCATGTTTAACAAAGTAGACAAATTGCACGAATAAGTTATGCCCTGTCACATCTCAGTTAAAACAGTCGTCGGGGCTTACCGCTGTCATTGTGGATAAAATAAAAAAAACAGAGTGGCGCAACAGCTCGAGGTGAACCAGGGCCAACTTCCCAACAATGTATGCTGTGCGTGTTAATTTCTTCACATACAAGAGGACCTAAAATTTTTTGCCCAATACGAACGGCGCTTTGAGAAGTTTTTCAAGACGAATGAAACTCTCGGAGCGCTTGTCAGACCCTCGCGGAGGTTGGGACCGTGAAAAAGAAAAGAAATCTTTTTTTGCGGATATTTACAATAAAATTTTCTAGTCCCACGTTGAAGCTGCTGCTGGTTTGACACAGATGCGCTGATTGTGAAACAGGCATTAGGGTGGGTTGAGTGGCGAAAAAAAACCGGAATTTTTTGCTCCTAAAGTTTTCAGCCCAATGAATTCGTTGCGCCTCTACGTCGAAGTACACAACTGACAACTCAGTTAAATAAACACGTTCTTATGGGAAGCGGCCCATAGAAGGGTACTGCGACGTACTTTCGCTTACCAAAAGAACGTGTATTTTACTGAGTTGTCAGTTGTGTACTTCGGCGTGACGGACGCAACGGATTCATTGGGCTGAAGGCTTTAAACATTACACATTAATGAGGGATTAACCTAAATCTTCAACTTATCTCCTATAAATCCCTAGATTAACCATACAAATTAAAAAATAAATAAATACAGAGTGGCGCAACAGCTAGAGGTAAACAGGGCCAACTTCTCAACCATGTATGCTGTGTGTGTTGCGTTCTTCACATACAAGGGAACCTACAATTTTTGGCCGAATCCGAACGGCAGTTTTAGAAGTTTTTCGAGGCATATGTTACTCTCGGAGGGTTCTTATCAGTCCCTCGCGGAGGTGGGGACCGTGAAAAAGAACGAGTCTTCCTTCAGGTTGCTCTCCAGACTCAGCTTAAATATCATTTCATTTGTCCTATCCCAGAAATACACAAATCAACTGTCATTCTACACAAAAAAAAAAACCGTCAAATAAGTCAAAACTGTTCGCCAAAGTTTTCCCACGGGTTAACAACGATTTTGGGGAACTGAAAGAGGTTGCTCCGGATAGCAAATTACTGAAAAACTAATTTCTGGAGCCGGCTAATTTCACAAAATTTGCATGACATTAAGTTCTTATCAAGCAGTTTTTTGCAGTGTGAGAGCATTGGATTTAAAAGTAGTTAAACTAAGTAAAGCCCGGGAAATGAGCTTTCAGTCGCTTTGGATCTGATTTAAATCTGGGTTTTAATCACTTTGGATCTGATTTAAATCTGGGTTTTAATCACTTTATTTGGAGAACTAGCACCGGAAAAACATAACTACATGAGAAATATAAGATTTGCCACTTCTCAACGTTTTTAATGAAAATGCAATATATTCATATATAAAATACAAGAAGGTAAAACAAAAAACAAATTGCAGTACAAAACTGAGGTAGTATGACAGTGCGGACCGCGTAGAAGCAATACAAATATTGCTTTTGCAGTACATGCGAGAGCACTGCCTTTGTGCATACCTTTATAACAGTTTGCGACTGACAAAGGAAAGTGAAATGCCTCATATAACAGAAATTTTCTATCGGTATTTTTACAACGAAATTGTTGTTTCGCTCCTAAGAAATGTCATACTTATATACATTATACTATTGTATTTAATTTTTTCCCCAGACTTTTGCCCTTGTTTACAACTAACATTTAAGTATCGTTCTTTGCCGTCAACCTTATAAAAGAGATGAGTTCAGTAACTTTAAGATTTTTAGCTTAACTGGAATGGAACTGTCATTTTGTACGCGCGGAAAAAAAGCCCGTTTGTTTACACAACAATGTGTACTGGCCAATTTATCGATTATGAATCGACCATTTAAAACAAAAAAGTTGTCAACTGTCAACTAGAACCTATAGATTTCTGAAAGAAAAGGTTCATTGCCATTTTTAGAAGTTTTTTCGTGTTGGTTCTTTGGTTGGTCTTTCTTTTCAGACCATCCTTACAAAATGTCTGTGCTAAGTGTTTATTCAGTTAAAAATCTAGCGGAGTTGGTGAAAAGTCATGCGGCAAGTACCCGTTCTTTTGTGTCCTAAAACTAAGGTAAGTCCCACTGCTGGCAATTTTTTGAACAGAACATTTGAAATTTGAGTCATTGTCTGATTATTGTCAGTTGATTAGGACATTTAATTGGTGTTATCTACATTGTCAGATATTTTCCTTTTTAGATAGGATATAATCTAAGGTAGGTTTATTAATTTTAATGCACAGTTTGAAACAAAGTAAAATATTTAATACTCCGAATTCGTTCGGTGTTGACACCGAACAAGAAATTTCGCCACCGACGTGTTTGACGGTGACGACGTGAAGTGACGTATCGACTCTATTTTCATTCGTCATTTTTTACAATGCGACTAAAATTTTATGAAATCGGTAAGGACTCATTAAATATCTCAAAATAAAAGCTATCAAAAATGCTAAGTTTTCACTTGTCGATTTGTAATTGACAAATGACGCATTTTTAGGTTATATTGTGAAATTGGCAAGTAGAAAAAGACTGTCTTTTGAATTGACATATGAATTGGCTTACGCTTTGCCAATTGTGTCTTTAATTTACATAGAGGAGAACTATCAACCTTTGTCAATAAATCGACAATTGGAAACTTAGCATAAGTAAGAAGTACAAAACAACTGACGCCAACAAAATCAGCTAACAAATGAAAAAAAAATTAAACAAAGTGAAGTCAAACCAATTTGAGCCTTAACGGTTCACGGACGGCACCGGTGCAGTATTTGTCGTTCTGTACAAAATCAAACTGGCTGTACACCACAAATTACTGAATAACTGTTATTCAGTAATTTATGCTGTACACCACGCTGGAATTGTCGCGAACACCGAGTATTATTTGACAGCTCGGTGGTCAAAAGAATGCGCTAAAAGTATTTGGCCACTTAACCCTTGGCGCACACCTTTATAACAGTTGCATGCTTAAAAAATGTAAACTGATGGAACTTTCGGTTGGCGATCCCGGATTAGGGCGTTCTTCTCCCAAATCGGGGCTGTACCTACATACATCCGAACAGCCGTTTTGCCAAATGCGTTTTTTTTAATTTTGAAGTAAGGTTTGAAAGCGCCGGGAGCATTCGGTACTCCCCTGAAACTGTTTTCTTGACAGTCGTTTTACAGTCCCTATTCTGAAAAGAAGAAAAATTTTCTTCGGGACGAGAATCCAGAGACAAAACCAGAAGCACGCACGCAACCATACAACGCATCCAATTGTATCAAGTTGGATGTATCGCCAACAAAAAAGGCCATAATCAACAACGTCGGAAAAAACATTTTGACCCAAATTCTGACAATCAAATTGTCATAGCTTAAAAAAAAACTTGTCAATAGTGAGAACTGACAATGTGACAATTTTGACTTTCAGGTACCTAATTTGAAGCCTTTTTATAGAAGATTGACGGGAATGACAATATTGAAAGACATGGCAATAGTCTGAATCTAACTTACTTGCCAAAGGTGTACCTTCTTAAGTTCACTTAACCGAATAGGAGCTAGTTTATATTCCATTTACTTATTTGCGTGTGGCTGAGAGTTTTGTGCTGTTCCGGTAAAGCATTTTTGGATTTATTTGTATACCTAAATTCCGAGTCGCGTTTGGCTGTTGAACCCCGAAAAATCCACAAATTTCTACTTGATGAATTTGGCATTCGCCACAAAAATGTTCTGCCAATTCATTGTATTGTAAACAAGGAACCCAATTTATATCAAATTGATGGCAATGCCATTGCTAATCTTACTTAAATGTACATACTCGTCTCCTAAGGTCTTTTGAAAGCCCCGTCCTGTACATTTACACCTTTAGCATAAAATCTCGTCTCAAAACATAAAAAAATTAACAAAATCTTCCCTTTCTGTTTGGCAAATCAAACAATTTATTTGTGCATAAAAAAACCGCGTAAAACCTTTTCACACACACAACAACAACACAACTGCAACTTCTGAAGCAAAAAAAAAAAAACTCCCGCCGCTCGACCGCACTTTCGTAGTCTCGTATTCTTTTCTCGCTGTTGTTTTTCACCAGCTTCTAAGGTTATGTTTTCGTTATTTTCATTATAATCCGGATAGAAAAATATTTTCTCCGAAAGTGTTACAAAAAAATCGATAATTTGCATTGAATAAAAAAACTACATCAATGTCTTAATTGATTCTTCCGCCAGAAAATAACTTTCTCAAGCAAACGCATCCGATTTCTGATTACAATAAACACCTTTTTCCCCCAAAAAATTCGTCAAATTTTCGGTGTAAAATAGCAAAATTCGCAGCAGTCGGTGGATTAATGAAAACAAAAATAAAAAAAATAATAATTTACCTCTGTCTGTACCCGTTGTAACCGTATGGCGCATAGCCATTCATATTATTACCATACATCTCGTAATTTTCCGACGTTTTGACGAATTTATTTATTCCAATTGGTGAAAATCGAAGAGCTCACTCCTTCGACAAATTAACTTTGTGTTTATTAATTCGGGCAATAGATTCGGAAAAGAATAATTAGCAAAAATAACAAAATGAAAACAGCACAGAAGCACTATCGGCGACGAAAACGATGGCAGCAATTTTTTTTTATTTTATTTCGGCTGCCAAACTTCAACCGATGCGATGTTTGGTTCTGTTCGTTTTGAGTAATACGAGTGCATGCGTTGTGATTCTTTTAACTTTTTATTTATTTATAAATTGATACGAAAAAATAATGTGTAAATCAAAGCGAGGGGATTTAAGCAAAACAAGGACAATTAAAGGAATTTTTCATTAGCATAAAAGATCACAAGAAACCCACGCGACAATTGTTTTCAATTTCACACCGAAATATGTACACGTGAAGGGATGGCAAACGGTACCGAATTGAGTAGCACTGTCCTGCAAGCGTAAGTGAACATGGAAAAAAAATCCTTTTTTTCGATTTCTTTTACTGAATTCCACAATAACTTTAATGAATTATTTATGATGAAATGTTCGTTTGTGAAAATAACGTGTGCGTTGAGTTTGGTTTCCTGCGGAAAGTTGCAAAAAATAAGTTTTTCTCACAGCCGAAATGAAACTGAAAGGATTTTTTGTCTATATCCTTTTGCTCTACTATTGAATCTATTGTGAAGAAGCATAGACAGACAAAATGTTTGTGTAGGGCAAAAGGGATGTGTAATGTGTGAAAAGGATAAAGTTACAAGGAATATTGCTGTACTCCGTTTTCTTGCTGTGCTAGAAAGGGATGTATAATGTGCTCTCATTTACAGTTTTAAAGAGTGTGTTGGGCTTGTGTATGGGGATTTTTCGTAAGGATGCGTAGTAAGGACCGTAAAAATTCCTGTTTTTAAATTTCGGTATTAATACTGGTGTGACAATTTACTTTTTTCATTCACTAAAAATGATAAAATGTCATCGGTAGATAAAGAAGAAAATTACATAAAATGATAAGGACAGCCACCAAATAAACAAATAATGAAAAACGATGACAAAATTAATAAAAAAATAGCCGCCAAAAATATGAACATCATGGGGAAATCTACTTGTTCCACGTGTGTGTGTACGATGCTCGATGCATGACGCAACAGTCACAAAAACTTAAAAAAAACATGTGTGGATAGGCAAGAAAAAATGAGCAACATGACCACGAAGCAGCCTCAGGCTTCGGCTTCGCCCCGTTAAGATACGTGGGCTTTGAACCGGCTTTGCAATGACTTTTCGCTCATTGAGAGAGAGCTTTTATTATGCAGTCACTACGTTCTCCAAGTATGGAAGCCCTGGTAGTTAGTGCTGTATACATAATTATGTGGAACATTCAAGTTCAACTAATAAATAAATAATACGCAGTTTGGCCCAAAATGTAGACACACTCATATATTGTGCGTCATATCCGTGCGTGACCACCACACTTATGCAAATATAGCCATAAGACAGACTGATTGCCTTTGTGTGTGCAATCGAAATCAACTCCCATTTGCCACACTCGAAACAAAAGTTCACCTGAACTCGTGCTGGGCTTCTGAGCCTCATTACGTAGCGTCACGTTTTCTCTTTGCGTACTCTTTCTCTTTGCAAACAACATTTTGAAGCCAAGCTTCATTGTGTTAGGAAACACTGAAATCGTATGGCTGAACTTGTAAATGTCAAGCCAAGGCCAAGACCAGGGTGCTTTGTGGTTCCCGCATGAGAGTTCTAATTTTCTTATATTATCTTCTAAATGCCAATTCAGGTTGCAATTGAGTTCAACTGTCAAATAGTTGATTTATAAAATAAATAAAATTTCAAATAGAATTCTAGATTTTTTGTTTTAAGTAGAATTAAAAACACAACTTTTTTCATTTATGTAATTTTTGTTGTTTCGTAACTTGAACAGCTTTTGCTGTAATTGTCATATACTATGTTTCCACTGCAATAATACGAGAATTAGCGGCAGACGATAAGTAATAAGTCCCAAAATGTTTTTACCAGACATATATAGGATTTATTTGACATGAGCACTCTTTTTCTGTCATTTTGGCTCTCACAAGAGAGTGGCGATGTCATTTTACACGCTCGAAAAAAGATTTTCGTTGTAAGCATCCTAATAAAAATCGTAATTCTGACAGATCTGTCATACGTGAACAGATTCAGTGGCCTTTTTCGATTCTGAAACTGTTAGCAAGGTGTTTGAAAAGGGTTGAAAGTGGCTTGTGAAAAGGATGAATGAGATTAATGACGAGATTTATTTTTAATCGCTTGTCAAGAAGATTTAAATTTGTATGTTTAACCGCGTAATTTGTAGATTATCGTGGATAAGTATCCCGTGGTATTAAAAAGAATTTTTCGTTTTATCTAAATCGAAATTTATATCCGCTGGGTAGCGTATTACCATATTACGTATTATATGGGCACAGGACCCCGGCATTATATTCTGGACAATGTAAATTTATTTATAGTGTATTCTTTAAAAATAAAATAAAATAAAATAATCCCAAAGTGTCTTCGCTTCGTTTTAAAAATCGTTGTAAACATCCCAATAGAAAAAGTATTTCTGACTGAACCGCTATACGTGGACAGTTTTAGTTCCCTTTTTTCCAATCGCAAACTATTATAAGTTTCCTGTTTCCATGTACGAAAAGGGTTAAAAGAGGCCTCAAATAGGTTTGTGAAAAGGGGAACGATATAAATGAGGAACATGGGCATAGTATACATATTATATGGACTGTTCGTTAGTCCCCGCTTATATGAAACCTGTGACAAAAATGGTTCCCTAACTAGTGCTGCTGTTTGGTACCAGTAGTGAGTTGCAAAGGTATAAACTGCTAGTACCCAACTTCATTATGATCCCATTGAAGCGCACAAAAACTCGCGCTGTTTGGTACCCATGGCCAAATTCGGAAACACTTGCGATAGAAAATTCAATGGGGACTCATTGAATCATTACCATCTCATTGCCAGTACCAAACAGCAGCACAGAGCATGGTACCACTTTTATCGCAGGTTTTGTATGAGCGAAGAGAACCGGAATATACCAAACCATAGTTGGGTACTAGCAGTCCATAAATAGTAAGTCAATGATGAGGAAATTTGAATGGTGTCTCCAGATTTGGAGGCCATAAGATAAGGATTTATCTTAATCGCAGATAAGTGTCCAGTGGACACACATAGCCTAAAAATAAATTCCGAAGTGTCTCATTTGGCACTCAAATGAGAGTGAGGGTGTTGCAATTTTGTTGTAAAAACCCCATTTAAAACATATATGTATTTGACATATCTGTCATATCTACATAGTTCCAGTTACACGCTATAAACTGTTATAAAGTTCAAAACGTGAATGAGATTTAGGAGAGGAGGAAAAAAAAACTTCAAAGGAGGAAAAAAATTTGTGTAGTAAATTTTGAGATTTATAGGAGACTAGAAAAAGATTTATGTCAATTTCGGGTTAGTGTTCGGTGAAAACATGTAAAAAAGAGGTGTTTGAAAAGGATGAATGAGATTTATTTTTAATCTCTTGCCAAGAACAATTAAGTTTCTATGGTTAATCAGGGTAAAAGATTGACTGTCAGTTTTTGAGTGAGTGCTTGTCCAAGGAGTGTTCCCACTAAGGCACTCCTCCTTGCATCCGGACGGCAACGGAGGAATTCCCCAGATGGAATCAACGGTGGCGTCCATAGTTCCAGTCAGGCCGAACTACTTAGTGAACACCTTATATGGGCTACTACGACGTATTCGGAGCTCAGGCCTATAAGGAGCGGGCTATCCGGCTCTCCGTCCTTAGAGCTAAGCAAAGGATCTGGTCCTCCAGGTTGGGGGTCGTGCCGTCGGGGTGACTTCCCGGCCACGTAAAGAAACACCAGTCACGAAGCGGAAACAAGCCTCGGATTCGGACGGATTTACTGTTGACGACCAATGCAAACGAGAAAAGGACAACGAGCTCCGGATCTGCACGTGGAATGTTAGGTCCCTTAACAGACCACGTGCAGCCGAGCAACTAGCGGAGGCCCTTAACGACTGCAACGCAGACATTACTGCCATCCAAGAAATGCGGTGGGACGGGCCGGGCAAAAGAAGGATGAAAAACTGCGACATCTACTACGGCGACTGCTACCGGCATCAAAGACAGCGCCTATTTGGATGTGGTTTCGTTGTTGGAGGCAGACTTAGGCAAAAAGTCTTGAGCTTCAACCCTGTAAGCGAGCGCCTCGCGACGATCCGCATCAAGGCTAAATTCGCCAACATTAGCCTGATATGCGCACATGCCCCCACAGAGGAGAAAGATGACGAGACCAAAGATATGTTCTACGAGCTCCTGGACAAAACTTATGAGCAGTGCCCTAGCTACGACATTAAGATTGTCCTAGGCGATTTTAATGCCAAGCTAGGAAGGGAGGGCATCTTTGGTCGTACTGTCGGAAAGCATAGCCTGCACGACACGACCTCCGATAACGGATTCAGGCTGATCGACTTTGCTGCGGGGCGACACGTTGTGGTAGCTAGTACACAGTTCCCGCATCTCAATATCCACAAAGGGACATGGAGATCTCCCGATCAATCAACCGTCAACCAGATTGACCATATTGCGATCGACGCAAGGCACTCCTCCAGTATCATGGATGTCCGAACTTTCCGAGGGGCCAACATTGACTCGGATCACTACCTTGTTGTAGCCAAGCTACGGCTGCGGATATCCCGACCAGCGCCAAGTAATGGAAATACTGTGAGGAAGTTTGACGTCGGCCGAATACAATCGCAAGAGATCGCCAGGTCCTTCTCCAACCGAGTCTCTCAAAACCTTCTACGAAGTCCTATGCAACCAGCATCAAGTATTGATAGCCAGTGGCAACACTGCCAAAATGCCATCAGAGACGCCGCCTCTGAAGTGCTGGGTTTCACACGGCGACCACAGCGAAACCCCTGGTTTGACGATGAATGCCGGCAAGCACATGCAGCTAAACAGGAACCATACAAAGCGGCGCTGCACAGAAGGACTAGAGCTGCTCGCGAGCTCTACGAGCAGAGGAGGAGAGAGGAGCACCGGCTTCTCCGAAGGAAAAAGAGAGAGCACGAGAAGCGCGTGGTTGAAGAGATAGAGAGATGTTTCAACAGGAATGAGGTTAGAAAGTTTTACCAAAGGATCAAAAGGTCCTGCCAAGGGTATAAACTTCGAACTGAAGCCTGTAAGGACCATCAAGGGAACATCGTTGTAGAATCGCAGTCGGTGCTGAGGATTTGGAAAGACCACTTCTGCAGACTGTATAACGGCGGGGACGAACCAAATACCGCTGTCAGGCAGAACGAACTATTCAACCCGGGCGAAGACGTTACCGACGAAGCATACGAACGATACCGCCCACCCGACCTGGAGGAGGTGAAAGTAGCTGTGTCTAAGCTCAAGTGCAACAAAGCAGCCGGAGCAGACGGCCTAGCTGCCGAGCTTTTTAAATCCGCTGGCGATGAGCTGGTTAGGAACATGCACCAGCTCATCTGCAAGATATGGTCGGAAGAAAGCATGCCCGACGAATGGAACCTCAGCATTGTTTGCCCGATCCTGAAGAAAGGAGACCCTCTGAGTTGTGCCAACTACAGAGGCATAAGTCTTCTTAACATCGCATACAAGATCTTTTCTGCTGTACTGTGTGAACGCCTGAAGCCGTTTGTCAACAATCTGATTGGCACATATCAGTGTGGCTTTAGGCCAGGAAAGTCCACCATCGATCAAATATTCACACTGCGGCAGATCTTGGAGAAAACCCAGGAATTCCAAATCGATACACACCACCTCTTCATCGATTTCAAGGCCGCGTATGACAGCATCTATTATAGAGACGAGCTATATAGCGCAATGTCTAGTTTTGGCATCCCTGCCAAACTCGTCAGTCTATGCAGGATGACGATGGAAAACTCACACTGTTCCGTCAAGGTCGGCTAAGACCTCACCGACCCCTTTGATGTCAAAACAGGATTTAGACAAGGCGACGCGCTGTCATGCGACTTCTTTAACATCATACTTGAGAGAATTGTGCAGAACTCTCGCGCCAACACCAGAGGTACAATCTTTCAAAAGTCCGTTCAACTACTTGCATACGCAGACGACATTGACATAATCGGTAGAACAAAGCGTGATGTCAGTGAAGCCTTCGTGAGTATTGGGACGGAAGCGGCGAATATGGGTTTAGCAGTCAATGAGGGCAAAACCAAGTATATGCTGTCATCAAGAAAAGACACCGACGTCTTGAACAAAACATCACCATCGACAGCTATAACTTTGAGGTAGTTAGGGACTTTGTCTACCTGTGTTCCGCTATCAATTCAGACAATGACACCAGCGCGGAAATCAAACGAAGGATAACTCTTGCCAATCGCTGTTTCTTTGGGCTAAGAAGGCAATTGAGTGGCAAAGCCCTCTCTCGAGCAACTAAAGTGTCCATGTATAAGACCCTCATCATCCCAGTCCTGCTTTACGGTGCAGAAGCATGGACCCTGTCAAAGGCGGATGAAAACACTTTAGGCTGCTTCCAGAGGAAAATTCTTCGGACGATTTACGGTCCCGTCTGCATAGACGGAGAGTGGAGGAGGAGATATAACATCGAACTGTACGGGTTGTACAGCGATACCGACCTAGCCAAAAGAGTCAAAACACAACGTCTACGATGGCTGGGTCATCTAGAGCGGATGGACACCAACGCCCCGGCCCGGAAAATCTTCGAATCCACACCGCAGGGACGACGCGGTAGAGGAGCACCGAGACTCAGGTGGCGCACGCAAGTGGAAGGGGACCTCAGCCAACTTCGCGTGCGAAACTGGAGACAGCTAGCTAGAGACAGAGCTGGCTGGCGAAGCTTGTTGGCTGAGGCCCACGTCCACCCCGGACTGTAGCGCCACCTTAAGTAAGTAAGTAAGCTTGTCCAAGCATCAAAGTTAATTGAGTTAAAAAGTGTCCTTGAGGCTAATAGAGCACACCGCACTGAAAATTTCAGTCCAAATGCTCAACGTTTCGCCATAATGTTTTTGAATTTTGTGATAAATTTTAGTGAAATATTGACTTTTCCGACGAAGTGCGACTAATACCATGGCACTTCCACCAGGCCCTTATCCGCGATTAATAAAAATCCTTATGAAATCGTCTACAAATCACGCGATTTATCATACAAATTTAAATCCTCTCGACAAGCGATTAAAAATAAATCCTCTCATAATTCCCATTCACCTATTCACAAACCTATTTTATGCACCTCTGTAACAGTTTGAGAATCAAAAATGGAAACTTTAACTGCCCCTGTACGACTGATCTGTCACAAATAAATTTTTTATTTGGAATTTTAACAATTGAATTATTTTTTCGTTTATGGGAAATGACATCGCCACTCTCTTCTGAGAGCTAAAATGACAGAAAATGAGTGTTCGTTTCAAGTAAATCCTATTTTTGTCGGGTGGAGCCACCTTGGGATGTGTTTTTAATCGTCTCCCGCTAATCCTCTTTTTATTGCCGGTGGAGACATAGTGCCTGTTTTCATTTGGTTGATCCTAACCTAACCCAAATTTTATTTCTCAAAATAAAACGGTGGTGGCCACCACACTGGCGCTTCCCCTCACCATAGTAATTCTGACACATCAGGTTAGGATCAACCAAATGAAAACAGGCACTTAGTTTACGGCGCGTTTTTCAGTAAAAGATCATCCGAGTTTCCGAGTTAAAATCTGAGATTACTCTTTTTACATAGAAGCTCAATGTGGCAATGAATAGCTTGTATCCCCCGCTCGTTAGAAGTTGAACACCTTTTTACTTAAACAAGCGAAATTTCTCGTTCTTCTTCTTTATTTTAAATAATATATCTATGTGGGGATGTGCAAGAGGAATAGCCATGCACAGACTGTCTACTATGAGATTAATTCCAGATTTTCTATGTTAAATGAGAGTTGGGAAAGTTGAAGATTTTGACAACTTTACTGACGGAGTTAACTCTGCACCGAAAAAGAGTTTTTGAGTTTTTTGAAGGATAGATGTCGCTGGCTTGGGTCTTGGTCGTCTTGTCATATTCGGTGAGCACACAAAATAACAAGACTCAAAAAAATTGTCCTCGGTGACAAAAGTTATTCGGCAAGTTATTTCGTTCAGCCTAAAAGTATAATAGATATTGGCTATCAAGGGTTGCTATGATTTTTTGCCACACCACATTGCTCCCCTCTTATATTTGGTTCCTACCGTATAAGTACATCATCATTGGACAACTTTCACCGCTCGTAGTCCTCGTTGACTCGGTAGACGATTCATTTATTCCTGTAGCTACTTAGAAGCGACCTTCCCAGTTCTCGTACTGCTGCAGCTTGATTTTTCTTTTCTCCGATGTGGATTAGCCTTACCAGATCTTCCTCGTTGAATACAGGCGGGGTTGTTCTCGCATCGAACTTCGCCATCACTCGTCATCTTAATATTGCTTGTAGTCCTCTGGTGAATGTCTTCGATCTTTCTCTGAGATCCACTACGAAGTCCTCTCCGCATTTTGAGTCTTCAATGAATTTTAGCTCACTGGGTAGAGCTACAGCAGAATATGCCCAGGGTCTCATTGAAAGAGCTCCATTGACTGTTCTACCGGTTTAGAGCTGCCATATTTCTGTTTTTATTTTTAAGCCTTTTAAACCTATAGTGAAGGTTATCACAGTAGGTTGAGCAGATATGCCAGTCATCTGTTTTTAGTTCTTAGATTCATAGATAAAATCCACGAGCTCATATAATTCTTTCTTGACTGGATCTGAAGCTTCAACAGAAGCTTAATGTTTATACACATATACGCTGCCTTAACTTGAAGCAGTAGTTCCTCATTCAAGAGCTCTCATGTCCCCAAAAGGGTCAAGTTATGACCACTTTGGGGACATGAGAGCTTCCGCTGGGTTCATCTGCCGACGACTCTTTTCCAGTAGCTTGGACAGAAGCCTACTGAGAATCCTTAATCTTGGCTGGGTGGATTATCTACCAGTGAAGGCTAGATTCATGTGCTTAGGGTTAAAATCAAGACAAGTCCTCTTTGAAAATGTTTACTATTTTATTTTCCATACAAACCTAGTTGGAAAATAAACCCACTAAGTCCTAACATACTTCTTATCTAACCTACTCCCTAATAATGATATCTTAACTACGGTTCATCACAAACAATGCAGGTATAGGTACATAGTTTTTTTCTCAATCGAAAAATTAATACCTTCTTGGCCTCAAGCCTAAGTTAACACCAGTCTTGGATCTTAAAACTATTTTTATCGATGGTTGAACATCCTCGCCCAAGGCAAGCAACTCAAAATGTCGCAAAATTTTCGTCAACACACATTTCATTTCTAGCATTGCAAACTTTTGTCCAATGCAGTTCCTTGGTCCCGCACTAAAGGGTATGTAGCTGAATGTAGCTTTGCTATTTTCTTCCAAATGCCTTTCGGGCTTAAAGGCAAGTGGATCTTCAAAAACGGCTGGGTCACGTAGTAGCTCCCACAAAATGATTATAATATTGGTTCCAGCCGGAACTGTGCAATCATCTGAAAGGAAATAAAGGTTAGGATTGGCGCTGCGGTAGCCACTAAAGAAAACTTACGTAATTCTAAATCCTCCTTAATATATCTACCGATTGCAGGAATCGGAGGGAATAACCTCAACGATTCCTTAATAACACAACTCATGTATTTCATGTCCTGCAAGTCTCCGTACTTCATCGGTTTTTCCAAGTCATCGCCATAAAATGATCGGATTTCTTCAAATAGCTTTCGCTGAACTTCGGGATGACAAGCGATTGCACGGAGTGCAAAGGAAATAGCTGATGTTGTTGTGTCGTGGCCCTCGAACATAAAAGTATCAACTTCTTCACGAATTTCATCATCAGTTAGCGGTTTGCCATCGGATGTCGTTGATTGCAACAGGACATCTAGAAAGGCATTTTTCCTTTTAATACCCAAAACAGAATTTTCGTTGTCGATTTCTTTCTGAACCTCGGTTGCATTTAGCGCCTCTCGCCGCTCTTCAATTATTCGTTTGGTAAAGAAGTGCATGTAAAAAATCCCTTCTAGCTGCTTGTTGTAAAGCTTTGGTTTAAAGAATTTAAAAACCTTTTTGTATGCAAGCTCAGGTCTCATGATCCGCATCGAAAGGATGTTGGTAACACTAAAAAAATAGCAAAAAGTCTGTAAGGTACCTAGGATAAAAAGAATTACAAAAACCTTACTCTTTAACAGCTTTCACATATCGCGAATTCGCATCGTCCTGGGCTTTAATCTGCGTTCCCATAGCAGTTTCGGCAACTATATCCAGGGCTGTTAGGCATATCAAAGGATAAATATCAATGATCTTCTTCCCATCTGCATAAGGTTTCAACTTTGTCACCAAAACCGTGCTGTGCTGGTCAAAAATTTCCAAAAAACCCTCCAAAATTTTAAAGTGAAACGTTGGAGTTATAATCTTTCTCCTCGTTTTCCATTTCGAACCTGTACTAAGAAGCAAACCTTGTCCCAACCATTCCGTGAGTAAATAGTAAAGCTGATGCTTTCCAATGTGCTTCGTACTACTCAGAATCGTTTCCACATGCTTCGGATTCGCAGTGTTCAAGACCAAATAATTTAACACCCACGATTTGTATGCTCTGCCATATACCTGGCCATACTTACTGAACTTGTTGGCTAGATCTTAAAAGACAAACAAATGCATGAGTGACGAGTCGATAAGTAGGTTTCTTCGAACTTACTTTCTGAATTGAAAGATGACATTTCCAGTATGGCTCCTATCAGCGGCAGGTTTCTTACCGTTGGTATATTCTTCAGCATCTCATTCTTCGGCTTTTTTACTAGGTAATCGGCAAGACACAGGAGGCCAAAAAGTAGCAGTATGAGTAGCAAAATCATAGCTTGACTTTCACCTTAAAAAACAAACACAAGAAGCGCAACAGTTCCTGTACTCATTCTTTGAAAAGTAAAAAGTGAAATAAATTATTATAAATTTTGCAAGCAGATTATTAACTTTAAACTGTGTCAAGAAACTATGTGCTGTGCATTTGGCCGTGTTTTAAACAATCTCAAATCGTTATCAATTGTAAACTACAACCGATTTCCATAATCGTTTTTTTTTGCGCTCTGGTGGCAAACAGGTCTTATCTATCCAGATGCGTTTAGCTACGATAAGGCCAGGCTTGTTTATTTATTATCGAAGACGAAAGGAATTTCTGCTTTGGACAAAACAAACAAATTTCTGGGCCTACATTTTCAAAAATACATTTTGTCTTGATTATTTTCAGGAAGTCTATTTTTTTACTAAGTCTAAATAGATTTTGCTTATATCCTAATATATCCATGTTACAATTTTGTATAACAATCCGCATCAAGGATAAAACAAAATCGAGAGCATAAGCATAATTTGCATGAAAATGGTAAGCCTTATTCACAGAAGAAAAAGACAACGTCATCCAAGATTTTGGTACGTCTTAAACATGACGACGTTAAGATTAACTCCTGGGGTGGAATTAGCTATGGTGATCTGTGATTTTTTCATTTTGTGCCAGTCAATGGATCAAAGAAAATAATCATAAAAAAAAATGGTGATCACAAAAATATTGTTCCGGATCGTTGCTTTATTTAGGCTTGTGATGTAAGAACACTGATTTTTATTCGTACATGCAGAAAGTCAGCCTAAGGCAAAAACACCAACTTACCAGAAAGATTGAAAGCTGGTGACCAGCTGATTTTGACGGTGATTGATCGGGAGCTGTCACAAGAAAATTGTGATGATCACAGTTTACGTAGAGGAATTTTTTTGATTTGCGACATCACTTATCATAGATCACCTTAGCCGATTCCACCTCTGTTTTCCCTTATGGGGGGTATAGGGCTATGCTTTTAGCCCTCTTCAACTGTTTGCGGGTCATCTGCACTCATTCTCCACGGTTTTAAGTCGACCGGTTCTATTGCCACCTTGGGCTAATATGATACATTCCATTCCGTTTTTTGCACCTTTCCCCTTTCCACCCTTCCTTACAGTGTTTTTTTCGTCGATGATTGTGCCTTTAACTTTAGATTTATTGTGACTCAATCCATTCTCAGATAAAGCTCAGAAACGTGATTTGTCCAGAAAATTATTAATATATTCCTATTGCGATGATCCGTACTCTCAACGAGACTCTTAACGATGTAAACAACGAGCGACGACTACAAAGAACAAGACCCTTCGATCCAGCGACTTAGGGTGAAGCCGCACGAATGAACGGCTTAGTAGGTCCATTCACTGGATAGCAACCTACCCAATGCGATAAGCACTACGGAAGCGTAAACTACTTGTTAAGTTAACTTAGTTGTAGTCAAGAAGTATTATGAGAGATATATTCCTATTAACAAACACCTGCAGCATCGTTTTCGCCTGTGTCATTCACTTCCCAGGTACTGCATCCATACAATGACACAGCCAAAGCTTAGTGCCTACGGCTGATGGCTCTGTTTCGCCATATCCTGGACAATGTACCAAACGCCCTTAACTTTGCGGTTGGCAACGTCACGTTGAGTTAACGTTAAACCATCAGAACTTGCTACTGATGCTTGTATGCTTGTATGCTACTAATTTATTGGAAGCTTTCGAGTGTTTCCACCGATCTTTTTTGAACTCGATTAAATCTTGCTGAACTAATCATTTTACTTCTTGTGGCATTGATTTTCAACCCAACTATAGGTTTGCATCTCTGTCTACGTTTGCTGTCATTTGGATGCAGCCTTGTCTTACATCGTTTTAAATTTCAAAATCCTTCGAAAATTTTTCCCTATGCAAAACGCGTGACTTTGATCCATTGTAGGTAGCCCTTATGTCCTTATGATAGTTATTAGCTTTTCTATATTACTCCTTTTACGTAGAGCATACCCGATTAATTATTCTTTGTTGACGCTGTCAAAAGCCTTCTTGAAGTCTATAAGGAATAATATTAAGTCTAAGAGTAATATTCGGTCGTTAATATTAACCTAATTGGACCCTATCACTGTAAATCTGTACGGCTTAACTTCAAGACATGGGAAGTCGATTTTAGATGATAAATTCGCAATCAGGCAGAATGATATAGAACGCGTACTGCTCCATCAAGATGGGTACTAACTTCACAGATCCCTTCAGTCTATCATCGATTGTTTAACATCACACTCGAAAAAATTGTGCAGAATTCATGCAGATGCTGAGGTATGCTGCTGCAAAGGCGGTAGGCTAAGTCGTAAACGCAGTCAAGAACAAGTAATCATCGGAAAAGGACACCAAATACTCTGACCTGACGTCTTGGCAAAATGTTAGCAAATACGCATCAACCATCAACCAAATAGACTGTCGTCCACTTTCAGAGACAACGAAGATTAAAGTCTTCTCTTAATTAAAAAGGCGAAGTCTTAATTAAAAAGACAACGAGCCACCAAAGCTTACCCCCGCAAGTGTTATGCCTTTACGGAGAAGAGCAATAATATAACTAGCAGAGCATTTCATAAATGCATCTGGCATGCATCTAATTGTTGTCCATTCTGTATTCGCGTATTTGAAGAGAAACAGGTGTTTAATATTCGCCCGACACTAACCTGGATAACAGGTTATTGTCGGCAGAATTATTAACGCCTAATTGGGGAACAGCAACCCCAGAAGGGCCTTCAATGCGTGTCTTGTTCAGTGCATTAAAGCGGGATGCACAAAAAATCCCGCTTTAATGAACTTTGACTTAAAGGCAAAGCCTTGGCTCTCCCTTGGCATAAATTACTGAATAACTAGATATTCAACTTCGGACATGTAAAAGCTTTGCCCACAAGCTAAAATTGATGAATTTACCCATTCTCCGACATTTGTTTACAAATGTGAGTAAATTCATGAATTCGTCATTTCCATGCAATTTCGTTTTGCAGCTTTTACATCAGCTGATCGCGTAAGGTAAATTGTTGTTGTATCTTCTTACACGTATTCACCGACACGGAAATTTAAAGCTTTAAAGGCCTTATAAAAAACGTAAACAAATGGGTGTTGGAGGGTAAGAGGGACGCAAGTTGAATATCTAGTTATTCAGTAATTTGTGCCCTCGGCTTAATGTTCAAAAGTTTCGTTTATCGCAATCGTAAAGACAAAACGTAACGTTACGTAATGTGACTCCAAAGCGAAGCTCTAGCTCAAATCTACTGAACTTTTCCTTCGTCTGACAGCTCTACAACTGAGAAAAAAAATCAAAATGGTAGTGGTTTCTTCTCCTTTTCCCTCCTCACCCTCGTAGAATTTTTCTCCCGAGAAAAACAGTAGTTCTCTTCTTCTTCGGTAACCGTCCAGCACTCGGCCCCACAAAGCAAGGCGGTCGGAATAAGAGCTTTGTAAATCTTACACTTTGTTTTTCGTATTAGGAGTTGTGCTATTTGAACCTATTAATTTTTTCAAAACGAAACACATAGTAATATGGCCTATGGTAATTCTTTTTCGAATCTCCATTAAGTGTCATTAATGTTGATTATGTGAACTCCAAGTAGGTTATGTAATCTCTTTTAGTGTCTCGAAGTTGTGTGTATCAATTGTGACGTTTGTCATAAGCAACTTGACGGATGTAAGCTTTTTTTCTGGATAACATGTACTTCAGTTAAGATTGGATGGCATGCCATTATGGCAAGCAGAAACATGTTGCAAATACTCCTTGCTCGACAGTTGGCCTCGCGCAAGCCAAAAATAATAGTAGACAACATGGCTCTCTTATTGGTATTTATCAAAAAGTAAATTCTGGCAAGCGAGTCAGCTGTTTTTGGTACTGTTAATGACAGCTGTCGTGCAATTCCAATTCATTTTTTGCACGTTTTTATTTATACACTTTATACACTTTTTATTTAGGTATTTATTTTTTCCATTGTGAAGCCCTACCTATAACTTTTTGATGCATATAATCCACGGGTGGTTTACCCCGGGACCCGTAGCTTCGCAAGGGCCCATACTTCTTCTAAGGGTCACGTAAATTACTATAAATAGAAACTTTCGATATAGATAGATTCAAGCAATCCAAACCACAATAACCATAATTATACATATTACGGAACTACATTGCCTTCTCGGTTGAAAAGAAAAACCGTATGGGAATGAATCTGTCACTCGCATTGGGCCGAGTTCAATTTGGGCAAACCTAAAGTATCGAGTGGACCTATGTATATCAAAATTCAAAGAAATAAGAATATTGTTTTTTCTGTATTTTAGATAATTAAACTAGAAGTTTAAGCACTAAAATTGATACGCATAAAAGGTCTCTAAGGAATGCTGCAAGAGATGAAGAGCCCAAGAATTCAAATTATTTTTCACCAGAAGTGATCCAAAATATTTTTATTGCATCTTGTTACCATTTAACCTCTGCATTTATCTTTCTGGTTAAATAAGAATAATTTATAATATTTTATAGCAGGTATTTATTGTTGCAGATTAGGTACTCTCTACCTGATACAGTTATCAGGCTTATGACCTTGATCAGACGTTTGTGATCAGGAGGTACTTATGAATAATGCCTATCCTATGTAGATTCTACAATCTTTATAATTTAGCAATATAAAAACAGCAGATAATGTTTTACTATCGCAAGCTTGTGCATTGCTATTCTTTAAAAATTATTATAATAAATTCTAAAAAAAAAAAACAATTCATAAATGCAATCTAACATAAAAGTTAGAACTTAAATGGCGAATTTATGGCGAACTCATCCTAGAGCATCTTCTCTAGTCCAGTTTTTCGTGGGATTCTGAGAACCGAGAAATCGTTCGTTACCACACAATGAAAATGAGACACCGCGACGATTGTTTTGCCTGCACAGTGACAAAACATCACAAGTTAATTTTCTAAAATTTATCGACTTTATTGCACTTGAATGGTTTATATTTCTCACTAAGTATTAGCTTCGAGAAAAGAAACGTCTATCCAACAGCGTGTCATAAATCACAACAGTGATTGACAGAATAATCGTCGACCTCGGCGAGAGTTTTTTATATTTTTCGAAAAGGTCGGCGTGCGTCACAGCGATAACACCGGTATTGTGAACCACCCCGTGTATTGCCATTGATTCAAATTCGTTTGACATTTTGCCGAAGACTCGCTCTTGATGTGAAACAGGCATAATGGCCTTTTCGGTTGGCGATCCCGGATCAGGGCGTTCTTCTCCCAGATTGGAGCTTCTCTCCGAACAGCCAAACACCTTTTTCTTGATTTTGAAGTTTGTCAAGGATTATATTTGTGAAGCAAAAGCTATTCTACAAATGACATTTATCCAACTTGACTTTGACACATGTATGATTGTGTGCGTGCTTCTGGTTTTGATTCTGGATTCAAAAGCAGAAGCAAATTTCTCTTCTATCCAGAAGAAGAACTGTCAAACGAGTCCAAGAAAACAGTTTCAGGGGAGTCCAGAAGTCTCCCGGACGCTCCCGGACGACCAACCGAAAAGGCCGTAAGTTAATGCTCATTTGACAAATCTGATGACGAACACAGCCAGCTCAGCTGTCAAAATGCCTAGGACTTTACACATTCCATATTTGACCACCAGCACTATGTTAGCCTTCAATCATCAATACCGGTAAGGGCCAGTTTTTCAGCTTAATCTCGAGATAATCCGAGTTTCGCAGTTAGGCTGAGGGATTAATCTCGGTTAAACATACAACTCTGGAGGACAGTTCGAACTTCTTTGTCTGATTTTTCTGTACGGAATGGCAATTCCTTTGTGTATTTCTGTAAGAAATGACATTTGAGAATAACTTAAAGTTCTAAGTAGTACCAGTAGTGTCTCCACCCAGCACTAATCCTCGATTAATATAAATCTTTATTAAATCCTTTACAAATCACGCGACTTACCATACAAATTTAAATCCTCTAAGCAAGCGATTAAAAATATAAATCCTCTCATAAATCCCATTCACCCTATCACAAACCTTTTTTCTGAACCTTTGTAACAGTTTGAGAATCAAAAAAGGAAACTGAAACTGTCCCTGTGCGACAGATTTGTCACAAGTACGTTTTCTATTGAAACTTTTACTGAGGAAATCATTTTTCGCTCCTGGGAAATGACTTCGCCACTCACTTTTGAGATTCAAAATGGCTGAAACAGAGTTTTCGTGTCAAATTAATCCTATATTTGTCCGATCAAGCCACTTAAGGATTTATTTTTAATCGTCTCCCGCTAATCTTTTTTTAATTATCGGTGGAGAAATTCAAATTCAGTCAATAATTTCGAGAGAACCCATAAGCAGTGGTGTTAAAATTAACTCAAAAATTAGGTCACCATTTCACACATGTAAATTTTAAGTAGTAGCTATTCCTAGATTGAAAACCGTTAACACCGTTTTTCGATATTCATTCGGTTTCTTAACCACGGCCACAAATTACTGAATAACTAGATATTCAATTTGCGTCCCTTTTACCCCCCAACACCCATTTGTTGACGTTTTTTACAAAGCCTTTAAAGCTTTAAATTTCCGCGTCGGTGAATACGTGTAAGAAGATACAACAACAATTTACCTTACGCGATCAGCTGATGTAAAAGCTGCGAAGCGAAATTGCATGGAAATGACGAATTCATGAATTTACTCACATTTGTAAACAAATGTCGGAGAATGGGTAAATTCATCAATTTCAGCTTGTGGGCAAAGCTCTTACATGTCCGAAGTTGAATATCTAGTTATTCAGTAATTTATGCCACGGCTTAATTTGGACACGGGTTTTGGAGGTATTTTGGTTCCATTAGTCTGATTCTGGAGGACTTATAGTGAGATTTCATGGTTTTTCGGTGATAGTTTGGTTTCAAAATTCTGACTCGGTTTTGACATAGTTTTGCGAAATGCTCGCTTTAATCTTATCGAACCTCAGGCTAGTCCCCATACTCAAACTTTACTTCAACAGATGCTTCACTTTTGACCCAAACACCGCTTGTTAGTATTCTTATTTTTCGGTTCAACAGGCGAAAAAACTGTTTTTGGATAAATATGGGAGTTAGAAACAAGCCAAATCGGTGTCAGAAAAATTGACTGGGTATTGAGGGAATAACTCTGCACTGGAAAGCTACTCGCTGAGATAACTTTAGATTCGTTTTGGTCCGGGAAAAACAGATCTTGAATTAAGGTGAGATTAACTCTGCACTGAAAAACACGGGCCCAAGTATTGCAACTGCTGAAAGGTTACTTTTAAAAAATAAATAAATAGAGTGGCGCAACAGCTCGAGGTGAACCAGGGCCAACTTCTCAACCATGTATGCTGTGTGTGCTATATTTTTTTTTCCACATACAAGGGGACCTACAATTTTTTGCCGAATCCGAACGGCACTTTGAGAAGTTTTTCAAGACAAATGTTACTCTCGGAGGGTTTGTCAGACCCTCGCGGAGGTGGGAGCCGTGAAAAAGAACAAGTCTTTTTTTTCAGGTGGCAGAGGCAGGATTCGAACCCAAACCTCCGGCGTCAGAGGCTCACACACTAACCACTGCGCCTCGGCACTCACAAAAGAGACTATGCGTTTATGAACTAGGAAGGATAACTACAACTCAGGCCATTAAAATCATTAAATCGATCTTTATAAATAGCATTTCTGGATCTTTTCTAATGTCCAACTTTGCAAAACGTTAGAGCCGTAAAAGTTGTGATCAGACCGGGAGACATGGAGAATTACACTTTGTTACTATATTGGTGGTCGTTCAGCCAAGGGTTTTGCTATCAACTAGGTGCAACGACCAACGATAGAACTATAGGTGAGGAGTTCAGACTCTTATTTTTATTTTTGGTTTTTTTGCTGCGCACCACTTAATGGCTGCCAAGTTCATGTGAATTAACGCCATAGACTTTTTTTAAGAGTCGCTGTTTATAAAAATAAACATTTGGCAAAGTATAGCTCTATTGTCCACACACCACAGTTCTCATTTAGACGAAAATTAAATTAAAACTGACTGACATTAGTTACCGCCATTTGCACAAGTAATAGCATTTTCGATAGGGTAATACATTTTATGCCACTCAGCACACATTATTTTATGAAGAATAAAATATTTAAGTGTCATTTTTAAGAGGGCAAGTAGCATTAGTAGTTAAGTACCTGTTTTTTTTTTTAATTGATTTTTTTATATCATTTTCAGTTAAGTGCGATGAAACAAAAACTCTTAAAATTTAAAGTTGAACAGAAAAGCTAAAGCGTTCGACCCATAGAAGACATTACATGGGTAAATCTGTCACTTCGCAGTGTTCAGCTGACAACTAGGTTGAATACACGCTTTTCGGAAGCCGACTTATAGAATAAGTGCATGACGTATTTCAATTTGAACAATTTTTAGTATTTCAATTTTATGGGTCGTCACCTTAAGAGTATTATAGGTATTCTTACAATTATTTTGCTATAAATTCCGTGCACTTATTTAATGCCACCCCTGTTGATTTTTCAAGCTTTTCAAACAGCTGATAGTACGTACTTGGATGTTTACAATTTCCAAAAGCTTTAATTCTATTTATAGGCACTTGTTTAGCTTCACGAGGCGATACGGTTTCTTGGCTTCACCCAATTAAATGACTGAGTAGCAGCAAATCCCTTTTGCCCGGCCAACTGCGAACTGTGTTACACAATTTCGAATCAGCCATTCACTACTTCACGATTTTGTACTTATTTGACTGCATTTTTGATTAGAACACGGAGCGGCCTAATCGATTTATCAACTAAATCAGAGATTAGCCAATTGTTGTTTGCTTTTTTTAATAAACAGTTTTGCACCTATAAATAAAATTTTCGAATAACAATTTTGGCTTTTTAGCTATTTTTTAGTTCCGTAATCAGTTGTCGTTTGTTTATGTTACTTTTTTGGGATAAGGGTCCCGACGCAGCAACAGTTCTGTGCTGATAGAACCGAGAAACTAAAATGCGGAATTGCCAGAAGATGTTATTAGTGGGAGCTTTTAAATAAAATGGAATTAGTGGTCTGTAATTATTTTCCACTGCTTCGTGTTGCGTTGGATATCGATGTCATTCTAAATGCTTGCATGGAATTTTACTGCACGAAATATCCGTGTCACGATTTGGTTCTTAGCAATAACATAACATCATGCAGGAACGTAAAGCTTGCGCCGCAAGACTTAAATCTTTGGTCTGTCTACAATACGTAAAAAGGGTTCGTTCTCTACGAGCAGTACTTTACCTACTGGTCTGTCGCGGTCCACAACCACTATGTTTTATCAGAGCGCTTATACCAGGTGAAATATCTGTGTTTTCCTGCCGGTCGAAGGTTTGGGGGAGGGTTGGGCTTGCAAAGCCAGATAAAAATGAAAGAAATAGGGTAAATCCTAGAATTTTTGTTTGCTGGCATGCTCAATAGAATTTTTTCTAAGTACTTTAACAAGAGGAAAAAGGAGGTATGGGATAAGGAAGCATAGGTATAGTCCAGGTCAAAAAAAAAATTTTCCTAGCATAGAAGCTTGTCACATAGCTTAAATACAACTTCTCGCATCAAAGGTCCTCTTAAATCCCACAGGTGCGTTCCAAAATAGACGCAGAAAAAAAAAATACAATTGAACAGTCATATTTGCCGAAATTTCCTAGTAAAAAATACATAGATACACCCGGCATTATTGCTTTAGTCGCACTGTATATATGTTTTTGTTAATAACGGTTATAATTATGAATGTTATCTACTTGTTTTTTGCATTTAAACTGTGTGGGTTGTTTTTAGTATTTAGTGTTAATTTTTATTGTTCACGACGATAATGATGAATCGAACAGAGCTTGCGCCCCGCTCCGGGCACCTGTTTAAGATGGATCAAAAATTCCGTCAAATCATAAAAATATGATATAACAAAAAACTAAGGTGAGAACTGTGTTAAAGTGATTAGGAGGGTTACAATCCGCTTGGGCGAACCGTTGGATACCCCATCCCAACTGACCACCGTCAAGCTCCGAATTGCGTCAAAATTCTTGGTTGTTAAATTTCAGTTTCTATTAACTTTAATTGTGTTCAAAATTTGTCAGTTAAGAATCTTCTTTATTAAAAAAGGGACATGGCATCAACCCCTATTCAATAACATTATTTCTTTTGATAATATTTTTTATTAGATGTGGTACACATTTGTTGATTGCAGTTTTATATAAAAAAATTGTTTTTTACTTAAACACGCCCCCAAAAGTGGGCGTGGCAAAAATTTATTCACTTGAATTGATAGCTTACGCACATATCTGAACATTTTGTGGTGCCAGTTTTTAGGATTAAAAAGCAAATATATCAAATAAAAACCGTTTTTTAGAATGCATATTATATATGACCACGCCGACATGGGGTGGTTTTCGCTTTATTTTCAAATGCCAATCATCATACACTTAAGCGAGGATATCGCATACCAAATTTCAGCTCCCTACGACGACTTTGATTTTTCATGTGGGGTGCCAGTGGGCGGATTTCCAAAAATTTTACACTTCTACTGCTTCGGGACCTAGAAAGAACAGATATCACGTTTTAAGTTCCTAGCTCTAAATTTAAGGCCTAAAAACTACCGACGGACTGACGGACATGGCTCATTCGACTTACAATTCAGTCTCGATAATATGCCCTTAAGGTCTTGGGGGTCTACGGTGATTATTTCTCTATGTCACAAACTATGTGACAAACTAAATATACCTCCTATCCTATGGGATGGGGTATAAACAAACATACCTTTAAAGTTAATCAATTTTTAAAAATCACAGTCTTCGGGAACAGGATTTGGAGATTTTTTGTTGCCTGAGGACTATTTTGCAACAAATAACTTAATTTAAACAATTAAACGAAGCGGACCTATTCTTATGACCGACTTTTAAAACGTACAAAATGCCATTGCAACGAAAATAAATAAATAATTAACGGTACACATGCGGAAATGCAAAAATATTCAAAATGCTCATAAAAACATGTTTTTGTCAAAATATTTAGCGAACCGTTAAATATATCTGAAAAGTCTCTATGGGGGATTTGTAGATTTTGAGATCATTTCAAACATCATCATCATTTTCGGTGACCGCTTATCCTTATAGGAGAGTCGCGGATCGAGGGCGGCTAGATGCCAGATGGTCCTTCCATCGTTTCCAATCCTCCGCCACCAGCTCAAGAGACATAGGCGCGATCCCCACACGGGTCTCGGAGATGTTCTTAACCTGATCCCACCACCTGCTTCTTGGCCTACTAGGGGAGCGACGTGATCGCATCTCGGCTAACATGACCTGTCTGATAAGTCTTTCGGGGGGCATGCGAACAACGTGTCCAAACCATCCCGGTCGAATACAACGGAACGTTCCCGCTCGGCATTCGACCGTGTTCAACCCGAAGAAGTTACGAGCAGCCCGGCAAAGGGTGACGCTATCCATTATGGGGGCGGAAGGGGGCAGCGCTAAGCCAAAATGATTGCGGTCTGCAAATTGAAAACGATACCAACTTAAAATTGACACCAACTTAAAATGTCTCATCGCTTGCGAAGATTTCGATATTTCCTTTAAACAGCTATTTTTTTCGCGGGTCATATATCATGAGATATACTCGTTTTGAAACCAGTGAGTAAGTGCTACAGTGTGTTGACAAAAGTAACAGTCCATAAGGACCGTTGAATACCCCTTCCTATCCCACGTTGTAAATTGCTGATGTTATTGTTGTTTTTTGACGGTTTTTTTTTTTAATTATCTCGTGATAAAGGTGTTGTCTTTGTCTACCTACCCTTTAGATACGTAGCCCATTGCGAGCGTAAAGAACATGAGGTAGGATTAAAAACATAGAAGAGACCAGTGAGAGTAAGGGCAACAGTGCGCAATAGCTTCGGTCCGTTCGTAATGGACCGCTTTATACGCCATTCCTATTCTCCTTCTTATTCCTATCCTCTTTCCCACTCCTACTTTTTTTTTCCTATCCCCTTCTCGTTACCAGTCATGAATCATTACTTACTTACTTAAGGTGGCGCTACAGTCCGGGGTGGACCTGGGCCTCAGCCAACAAGCTTCGCCAGCCAGCTCTGTCTCTAGCTAGCCGTCTCCAGTTTCGCACGCGAAGTTGGCCGAGGTCCCCTTCCACTTGCGTGCGCCACCTGAGTCTCGGTGCTCCTCTACCGCGTCGTCCCTGCGGTGTGGATTCGAAGATTTTCCGGGCCGGGGCGTTGGTGTCCATCCGCTCTAGATGACCCAGCCATCGTAGACGTTGTGTTTTGACTCTTTTGGCTAGGTCGGTATCGCTGTCCAGCCCATACAGTTCGATGTTATATCTCCTCCTCCACTCTCCGTCTATGCAGACGGGACCGTAAATCGTCCGAAGAATTTTCTTCTGGAAGCAGCCTAAAGTGTTTTCATCCGCCTTTGACAGGGTCCATGCTTCTGCACCGTAAAGCAGGACTGGGATGATGAGGGTCTTATACATGGACACTTTAGTTGCTCAAAAGAGGGCTTTGCTACTTCGTTTAGCAAGAGTTATCCTTCGTTTGATTTCCGCGCTGGTGTCATTGTCTGAATTGATAGCGGAACACAGGTAGACAAAGTCCCTAACTACCTCAAAGTTATAGCTGTCTTTTCTTGATGACAGCATATACTTGGTTTTGCCCTCATTGACTGCTAAACCCATACTGCTAAACCCCGCTTCCATCCCAATACTCACGAAGGCTTCACTGACATCACGCTTTGTTCTACCGATTATGTCAATGTCGTCTGCGTATGCAAGTAGTTGAACGGACTTTTGAAAGATTGTACCTCTGGTGTTGGCGCGAGAGTTCTGCACAATTCTCTCAAGTATGATGTTAAAGAAGTCGCATGACAGCGCGTCGCCTTGTCTAAATCCTGTTTTGACATCAAAGGGGTCGGTGAGGTCTTTGCCGACCTTGACGGAACAGCGTGAGTTTTCCATCGTCATCCTGCACAGACTGACGAGTTTGGCAGGGATGCCAAAACTAGACATTGCGCTATATAGCTCGTCTCTATAATAAATGCTGTCATACGCGGCCTTGAAATCGATGAAGAGGTGGTGTGTATCGATTTGGAATTCCTGGGTTTTCTCCAAGATCTGCCGCAGTGTGAATATTTGATCGATGGTGGACTTTCCTGGCCTAAAGCCACACTGATATGTGCCTATCAGATTGTTGACAAACGGTTTCAGGCGTTCACACAGTACAGCAGAAAAGATCTTGTATGCGATGTTAAGAAGACTTATGCCTCTGTAGTTGGCACAACTCAGAGGGTCTCCTTTCTTCAGGATCGGGCAAACAATACTGAGGTTCCATTCGTCGGGCATGCTTTCTTCCGACCATATCTTGCAGATGAGCTGGTGCATGCTCCTAACCAGCTCATCGCCAGCGGACTTAAAAAGTTCGGCAGCTAGGCCGTCTGCTCCGGCTGCTTTGTTGCACTTGAGCTTAGACACAGCTACTTTCACCTCCTCCAGGTCGGGTGGGCGGTATCGTTCGTATGCTTCGTCGGTAACGTCTTCGCCCGGGTTGAATGGTTCGTTCTGCCTGACAGCGGTATTTGGTTCGTCCTCGCCGTTATACAGTCTGCAGAAGTGGTCTTTCCAAATCCTCAGCACCGACTGTGATTCTACAACGATGTTCCCTTGATGGTCCTTACACGCTTCAGTTCGAAGTTTATACCCTTGGCAGGACCTTTTGATCCTTTGGTAAAACTTTCTAACCTAATTCCTGTTGTAACATCTCTCTATCTCTTCAACCGCGCGCTTCTCGTGCTCTCTCTTTTTCCTTCGGAGAAGCCGGTGCTCCTCTCTCCTCCTCTGCTCGTAGAGCTCGCGAGCAGCTCTAATCCTTCTGTGCAGCGCCGCTTTGTATGCTTCCTGTTTAGCTGCATGTGCTTGCCGGCATTCATCGTCAAACCAGGGGTTTCGTTGTGGTCGCCGTGTGAAACCCAGCACTTCAGAGGCGGCGTCTCTGATGGCATTTTGGCAATGTTGCCACTGGCTATCAATACTTGATGCTGGTTGCATAGGACTTCGTAGAAGGTTTTTTAGAGACTCGGTTGGAGAAGGACCTGGCGATCTCTTGCGATTGTAGTCGGCCGACGTCAAACTTCCTCACAGTATTTCCATTACTTGGTGCTGGTCGGGATATCCGCAACCGTACCTTGGCTACAACAAGGTAGTGATCCGAGTCAATGTTGGCCTCTCGGAAAGTTCGGACATCCATGATACTGGAGGAGTGCCTTGCGTCGATCGCAATATGGTCAATCTGGTTGACGGTTGATTGATCGGGAGATCTCCATGTCCCTTTGTGGATATTGAGATGCGGGAACTGTGTACTAGCTACCACAACGTGTCGCCCCGCAGCAAAGTCGATCAGCCTGAATCCGTTATCGGAGGTCGTGTCGTGCAGGCTATGCTTTCCGACAGTACGACCAAAGATGCCCTCCCTTCCTAGCTTGACATTAAAATCGCCTAGGACAATCTTAATGTCGTAGCTAGGGCACTGCTCATAAGTTTTGTCCAGGAGCTCGTAGAACATATCTTTGGTCTCGTCATCTTTCTCCTCTGTGGGGGCATGTGCGCATATCAGGCTAATGTTGGCGAATTTAGCCTTGATGCGGATCGTCGCGAGGCGCTCGCTTACAGGGTTGAAGCTCAAGACTTTTTGCCTAAGTCTGCCTCCAACAACGAAACCACATCCAAATAGGCGCTGTCTTTGATGCCGGTAGCAGTCGCCGTAGTAGATGTCGCAGTTTTTCATCCTTCTTTTGCCCGGCCCGTCCCACCGCATTTCTTGGATGGCAGTAATGTCTGCCTTGCAGTCGTTAAGGGCCTCCGCTAGTTGCTCGGCTGCACGTGGTCTGTTAAGGGACCTAACATTCCACGTGCAGATCCGGAGCTCGTTGTCCTTTTCTCGTTTGCATTGGTCGTCAACAGTAAATCCGTCCGAATCCGAGGCTTGTTTCCGCTTCGTGACTGGTGTTTCTTTACGTGGCCGGGAAGTCACCCCGACGGCACGACCCCCAACCTGGAGGACCAGATCCTTTGCTTAGCTCTAAGGACGGAGAGCCGGATAGCCCGCTCCTTATAGGCCTGAGCTCCGAATACGTCGTAGTAGCCCATATAAGGTGTTCACTAAGTAGTTCGGCCTGACTGGAACTATGGACGCCACCGTTGATTCCATCTGGGGAATTCCTCCGCTGCCGTCCGGATGCAAGGAGAAGTGCCTTAGTGGGAACACTCCTCCCCCCCCTCTCTCGTGTGCTACCCCCAACAACCTTCCAAAGGGGTTGGAACCCAATCTCCAGTTGAGGTACTAGGCACCCGGTGTTTACCACGGGGAGGTGAGAGTAGGAGTTGATAGACAGAGGTGGGTTTAGAAAACCTGTGGATGCTTGTATCCTCTTGAGTGCACATGTCTATCCTTTGACCACCAGTCATGAATCATTAATCATATTAATAAAGAAAACAAGCGTCATGTAAACAACTTTTATGCCTTAAATTTTTAAGGTACAGAGCAAAATTTTGTGAAATTTTGTGGGTTGGCTGGAAGTCCATTGGACCAGATCAAGTTTGAAAATTAGCCGGATCCGCCCACTACAGGTCTGTATGTGCGACCATCTCTTATTTTAAAAAATACTTTTTCTAAAATTTTAGCTATGTTAGAATAGTGCTAGTGCATTCATTTGGTATGTAACATTGCCTTGTAATTGTCTTTGAAGTGGCCAAAGAATTTTAGGCTTTTCATTGACCACGCCCACTTTTTTAAGGGATTTTAGTTTAAAATGGCTGTTTTTCAATAAATATATATGAAATTTGACTAAAAATTTTATGACAAAAGTTGTAGATATTAGGATTTTCTAACTTTCATGTAATGGGTGATTTTTTAAGAGGTTGAGAACTTTTTTAAAAAAAAAAACACAAAAAATTCGAAAAAATTAATGAAATATTTATTTGAATCGATAGTTTGAACCTTGCAATTTAATGTTTAAAGATAATTTCATGCAAATGTTGACCGCGGCTGCGTCTCAGGTAGCCCATCCACTGAGTCCAATTTTGGCATACTCTTTCACACATATCGGCCGGTATCTCACGAATGAATGCATGGATGTTGGCTTCCAATCGACATTTCGCGGTCTTCTGTCACACTAGCTGATACGGCCGCAATATTTTCTTCACTACGCACAGTACGTAAACGTGTTGGTGGTTTAATGTCCAACAAAGTAAATTTGGTGCGAAATTTGGTCACAATCTTCCGAATAGACTGCTCAGAAGGTCGAGAATGCCGACCATAAAATGGAAGCAGCGCGCGATGAACATTTCGAACCGAGCACGAATTTTGATAGTAAAATTCAATAATTTGCAAGCGTTGTTCATTTGTAAGACGATCCATGGTTAAATTGCAAACCAAACTGAAGCTGTTTGACAGTGACACAAGGTACTAAACACACGTCAGCTGTCAAAACCAGTGTTGCCAAAACCAAACCAGCTAAAAAAATCACCCTTTATAAGTATTATGTGCCTCCGCCTACTTTTGTGTGCGTGGCGTTAAAAAAAGTGATTTGTTTAAGTTAAAAAGGAGTTTTAGACCGAAATGTATGCAATCAACTAGTATAAAGCATTCAACAGTTGTATTTTTTTATCCCGCCCACTTTTTGGAGGCGTGGCAGTTTTTTTTTGGTATGGTCGGGTATTTTGCAATCCGTCGTAAATGGACTGAAAATTTTCAATGGACTGAAAAGTGCATTCGCACTGTTCCACTTTCCCACTTGTTTTTTGTCAAATTTCATATATATTTATTAAAAAACATTAAGTTTTTAAGCTAAAATCCCTTAAAAAATGGGCGTAGTTAATGAAAAGGCCAAAATTTTTTGGCTACTTCAAAGACAGTTACGATGCAATGTTACATACCAAAAATGAATGCGCTAGCGCTATTTTAGCCATAGCTAAAATTTGGAAAAAGTATTTTTTAAAATAAGAGATGGTCGCACATTCAGGCCTTTAGTGGGCGTGTCTGTGGGCGGATTCAGCTAATTTTCAAACTTGATCTGGTCCAATGGACTTCCAGCCAACCCACCATATTTCAGCTCTCTACCTTAAAATTTAAGGCCTAAAAGTTGTTTACATACGGACGGACGGACATGGCTTAATCGATTCTCCTATCGGTCCCATTCATATCTCTAAAAGGTCTTAGGGGTCTACGGTGATTATTTCACTGCGTTACAAACTATACATCAAACTTAATATACCCTGGGTCGGGTATAAACATTTATTTTTAAAAAGGGGCGTGGCATGTCTAGCTCCTATAACCAAAAATCAATATTAGAATAGAAATATCCAAGTTTGCGGCTAAAATGTACGAAAAAACTTAGTTTTTAGGTTCAAATTCAATTATTTTGTAAAATGTACATCTTAAAACGGGCGTGGCCAAAAACTTATACAAACCAAATCTCGGGTAGAGTCCAGTGTACTTTATGTGCTATATTTGATTTCTTATTCTCCTCTAAGTTAGAAAGTTTTAGGTTTTTCTTAAATTATGCTTCTAAATGTGAGCGTGGGCCAAAACTTTGTATGAAGCAAATGTAGAATCAAGTATGTTCTATATACATAATTTAGTAAAACATTTTCGATTTAGAACAAAAAATATTGAATAAATTGCATTTGAGAGATTACTCCTTCCATCAACGCCACGCCCACAAGGGGCGGACTGCTGACTTTATTTTTATTTTTTATGCCTTATAATCATTAGGAGATGCTGAATGTAAATTTCAGATTCTTACGACGTCTTGCAGTTTTGAAAAAACTGGCCGGTTGTGGGCGTATCTCTTTGCGGATTTGGAAACTTTTAACACTTGGTCGTTAAACTCCGATTTCGGTATCGACCATATGACCTTAAGGTCTTGAGGGTCTTGTCTATCGCTATTATTTCTCTTTGTTACATTTTTGCCTGTATCAAACTTAATATACTTCATTCCTATAGGATAGGGTATAAAAAGTGTATAAAAGCCCTATGGCAAAGCTATACAAAATTAAATTTAATATTGAAAAGTGACAAATTACAAACCCTAGTAAGAATTGCCACTTAATGTTGGCATCATTATAATATAAAAGCTTTAAAAATATTTCAAAAATTATTTTTCAAATTATTCTGGTATTTTAACCGTGATACCAATTGTAAGAAATTTGGTCTAAGCATAAAACGTGTGAAGAGAATTCTAATATTTTTAAGATTTTACAGCAATGCCGTTTCTTACTGAAATTTTTATGAAATGGTTTAAATTTCAAAAAAAAATTTAAATATTTTGGATTTTTTGAAGTCTTGTTTTTACAAAAAAGGAAATAAGAAAAACTTATTTAAAACCGTGTATTTCGAAAAAAGTTTTGAATCTTAAAATTTGCCTTATATAAAAATAGAAGGCTAAAAAAAAACACATGACAGCAAGTACATAAAAGTTTAAAATCTTGGCTAATAGTCCAAGATGTCGCTCTTTCTTTTTTAGATTATAATGACAACATTTAAAAACTCAAATATATAATATGTATTGTTAAAATTGTGTTCAAAATATTTAAAGAGTTCAGAGAAATAATTGAGACGAGTTTGAAAATATCCCACAAAAGTTGGAAATTGTCAGTAAAAGAAAAGAAAAACATGAAATCGCAGATGTACTTAATAACATTTTATAAAAAATTAAGCACTAATTATAGTTCGCTGAGCCGTAAACAAAAGCAACGAACCGCTCCATGTATGATTTCATTAAATTAAATTTTGAATGTATTTAAAGGGTGCGAGTATAAACCCCACTTGTACTGTGACCTAAAAGAACTATTGTACCCCTTTTCTCTAATCTAGGGTTTTATGGCTTTCTTAACGAATATGATAACCTCCCTAGATAGGATTTTGTTATAGTCATTCCTTGATAATTGGGTTTCCCAGTTATTTCAAATCTGTGCAAAGCAAAAGCAGGACAATCCACCAAAAAATGTTCCATAGTGTCTTTTGTTTCTCCACAGTGTCTACAGGTTTCAGTGCTGCTGTGGCCTAGTTTGAATAGGTAGTAGTTATATGCTGCATGTTCAGTTAGAGCTCCACATAGCAGTCTTAAATCAGATCTGTTGAGCTTAAGAGCTTCCTTGGCGCTTTTGGGGTTGTACCTCAGGAATTTTTTGGAGTGTTCGTGACCTTCCATGTTATTCAATTTTTGTAAGGAGATACTGGTAGTCCAGCTTTTTTATTGATGATAAATATCTGTCATAGTGAAACCAAAGAAGGGAAAAGGTCCTATGAAGGGAATCTCAGCTTCCCGTTTGGCTTGCATGTCGGCCTTTTCATTACCCTCATATTTAGTTTTCAGGTCTTGGCACCCAAATTAGTTTTACACTGTTTTTGCTTGCCAGTGTGTTTAGAATTTTGTGACAGACAACTGAAGCTCTTAGAGCTTTAAGAACTTCCTGGTTGTCTGAGAATAGTGAGATCTTGACCCTCGGGAGATTTCTATTATGAATGCAGTGGGCTGCCTCGTAAATCCCAAAGAGTTCGGCTTGAAAAGTGTATGATTTTATACTTGACAATTTTTCTATACCCCATCCCATAAGAATAGGATGGAAGGTAGATATATATTTACTCTGATTCATATAGTTTGTAGCATAGAAAAATAATAGAGGTAGGCTCCCAAGACCTTAAGGGCATATGATCGAAACCGAATTGTATTTCGAATAAGTCATGTCCGTCCATCCGTGTATGGGTAGCTTTTTAGACCTAAAAGATTGAGCTAGGAACTTGAAACTAGATGTTCTTTCTGGGGCCTGAAGCAGTACCTACTAGTGTAAACATTTTTGAAATCCGCCCACTGACATGCCCACTTTACTTAATAGCGTGCAAAGTCATAGTTGTTAGGGTGCTGAAATTTGGTGTGTTATATCCTTGCTTAAGTGTATTGTGATTGACTATTTAAGAAGAGGGGTAAGCAACGATCATTTTTATGAGTGTCTGGGTGACGATTAAGGTAAAGAGCTTTTGAAAATGGCTAAGACATTTAAAATAGCGGGGCAAATGCATTTAGAATTTATTATAAAACACAATGCAAGAATACCACTGTTTGTGGGTATCTATACTTAGAGATTTCCCCTGTCAACCCATGAGTAATTTTTCTCTCACCGCGAAGCTCTAACAACAGAGTTAAATCTATATTAAGAAGCTTATTAAGAGCTTATTATTTTATGTTTAATTGGCTTAAAGTTAGCAAAAATAATCATTCGTACAAATTTAGCAAATAAGCATACATTCTAATACTTTTTGATAAAAACTTTTAAAACTCTGTAAAAATACTGAACAAAATTCGCTCAATATAACCTTGGCTTCAGCCCCATGTGAGCTCCATTGGCTGATCTCAAAATAACACTTATCATTGGTCGCACTTCTGGACCAAGTGGTAGCAACTCGTAATTCCTTAGAATCTTGCTAATTGTACTCTTCATTTCTAAAATCGCAAATTTCTGTCCGATACAATTCCGTGGTCCCGCGCTGAACGGAATATATGCATAAGGGTTGGACTTTTCTGCAAGGTTTTCCCCAGTATGACGTTCTGGCATAAACTCATTGGGATTGTGAAAATATTCAGGATCTCTTAGCATTACGAAAATTGCCACTGTAAAGTCAGAATTAGCGGGAATAGTCTTGCCATCTGAAAATCAATACGTTTATAAAGAAACTTTATAGTACATGTGTGGTGAGAAGTCACTTACTGATCAGAACATCTTCGCTGAACCTACGTCCAATCAGTGGGACTGGTGGAAACAGACGCAAACCTTCTTTAATCGCACACTCAAGGTATTTCAGATTGTTCAAGTCATTTAAGGTAATCGACCGATTTGGATCCTCTCCAAGTACTTCTCGAATTTCCTCGAAAGCCTTCTTTTGTATATCAGAATGTCGAGACAGCAGGAAAAGTGTGAAAGAAATTCCAATTGTAGTTGTGTCGTGTCCTTCGAACATGAATGTGTCAACTTCCTCACGGATATCGGCATTAGATAAGGGCTTTCCGTCTATTTCAGCTTGGAGCAAAACATCCAAAAGTGCCATTCTTTTCTTGCCACCAATCTCCTCGTTGGCTTGAGAAACCAGAATGTTAAATTTGTAAAATTTCTCATGTATAAATTTACCTGAAGTGTTTGCGCTGTCCCTGGAATTTCGCTTTTCCAATGCATCCCTTCGCTCTTGAATTACATTTTCAGTAAACGCGTGCAACTTCTTTATAGTTTCCTTTTCACGTCTGTAAAGGTCAGGGGCTACAAACCGATAGATGGGAGCAAACCTGTACCATCCGTTGATGATTCGTTTTGATATTATTGAACTTATGCTGTTTTTAAAAATAATTTCCGTTTTATATAAAGTCTGACCGGGATTAAGAAATAGACCTACTCTGCAACAGCTTGTACGTAGCCAAAATTCGGACTGTCTTGAGCATGAACTTTTGTTCCCATTGAGGTCTCTGCAATCGAAATAAAATTTAACCTCGGTTTTTGACTTATTCGTTTTGACCTACCAGCAATAATGTCCAACGCCAGGCGTCCCACATAAGGATACATATCTACTGCAGTTTTTCCATCAGCTTGGTCTCGGATCTTTTCTACGAGTACAGAGCTTTGCCTGTCAAAGATCTCAACAAATTGTTCTAGTATCTTAAAGTGGAATGCAGGCGTTAAGACCTTTCTCCGTGAATGCCACTTCTGGCCAGTGCTTATAAGAAGTCCGGTCCCCAGCCAACCAATGAGCAAATTGTACAAAGAATCCTTTGTAATGAGTTTATTGCTGCTGAGAACGACTTCTGCGTCTCTTGGATCTGAGCACAATATCAGGAGCCGGTTGAACACCCAGACACGGTACATATTACCATATTTCTCCCGATTTTCTAGAAACGATGTGAACAAAACTGAAATGAAGATGAGAATGAAGTTGGCATTGATTAATTAGTTCTAAATATATATATCAAACTTAAGTTTAAAGAAAGTCTAAAATATTGTATGCAATCCCAGTCACAAGACTACACCTATTAAATTATCTTCCCATATAGACTTAATGGAAGGTGTCCTTAGTGTAGGTACTTAGTCTGTAGTCTCAAAACATAAAAAGAATCGATAGACGCTTCTGACATTGCAAAAACTGCGTTTAGGTTGGTCAAGACAGAAAAGAGTTTTCCTTATATAAGTTCAACGGGCATTTGCTTTGCTTTTTTTTGAAGCTTTTATAGAATTTTCTAGAAACAAAATTTGCACGATGTAAAGATAAATTCATATTAGACATTTGTTCCCTCATAACACCCAGTGCCATGTTTGACATATCGATGAAATGTACATATCGATGTTATTTGCAGTTTTTCAGTGACCATCTTTCCTGATGCGGATGATTTTCTCAGCCGACCCGGCATTCCCATAAAGATACTGTTAATATAGGTTAATGAACGAATGCTCCATCGTAGTGCATGATTAGACTTTGCGCGACGTATAACAATTTGTAATTTCATTCATTAAAAAGCTTAAAAGGTCGAAAGAAAAAACTGCATGGGCTTCACCGGCAGAGATAACTGCAACCTTCACCTGTCACGGCTAATGCTCTACCAATTTGGCTACGGTGGCCACAATTGATTCTTTTTTTGTATTCATATTCGATCACCCCAATATTTTCGATCGGTTAGGGACTTACCTTAAAAGGGTAATGAGGGCTGGGGGTAACCGTTTCGGTGTGAACCACTGCCAGCAGAATTTCGGCGTTTGTTGCAGGTGCTTTACAATTGAGTAAATTTTTTTTTCCCGTGGGTAGGAAAAACATTCATAGGCACTACGAGGGTCGGCCGCGCGTGCTCATAGTAGTGTGAGACTCTTACTCACTAAAAACCTCCCATTTTCCGTTAGACTACAACTAAGCTTCCTTAACAAGTAGTTCAAGCTTCTGTGGTAATCGCGTGTGGCAGGCTGCCTTCCAACGAAAGCACCTACTATACCGTCAATTTATGCGGTTTCATCTTATGCTGCTAGATCCAACGGTCTCGTTAGTTGTAATCGGCGCGTAAGATTTGTCCAAAGTTCTGATCCAAAGTTCGCATTATTTCATTGTTGCAATGTCCGCAAAGTAGAGTACTAAGCTTGCGAGCAAAGTTTATTACCTCGTCAGTCACGGTTGCGACTCCTAGATCTCGGTGTAGATCGCTATTTCTTATTATTCATGGAGCATTAACGATTGCTCTGAGTGTCTTATTTTGAAAAGTTTCTAAAATAGATATTGCTTGGTTTAGTACAACCACAGAGTTGTATACCGTACGTCCAAGATGGATTTAGCTTATACATGCTTTAGCTTATACTGCTTATACAAAAGCAGTTTGTTTTAAACGCTTAGTTTCGAAAATCTTCCGATAAGCCAATTCATTTCTCTTAACCTGATTTCGAGCTCGTCGCGTTTCATATTAACGTGCGGCTTCCATTTAAGTTTTGCGTCTAGAGTCATTCCTAGATATTTCGCTTCATTTGAGTACGGGACTTGCACGGATTTAATGAATAAAGGTAGAGAATAGCAGTGTCGTCAGCGAACGTAGCTAAAATTGTTCCCCCATCATGGGGCATGTCTATTGTATAAAGCAAAAATAGTATTGGGCAGAGAACGCTTCCTTGCGGGACACCGGCATTTATCTCTTTGAATTCCGAGTACTCATTTTCGTACCTTACGCGAAAGATTCTGTCTTTAAGGTAAGACTCTAAGATTCTATAGAATTTTTCTGGTAAGCTAAGCCTTAACTTGTACTTCAGGCCTTCGTGCCAGACCTTGTCGAAGGCTTGCGATACGTCGAGGAAAGCGCTAGTACATATCTTTTTCGCTTCCAGAGCTTTTTCGATTTCGTTTGTTATTCGATAGACCTGGTCGATTGTTGAATGCTTTTTTCTATATCCAAATGTTATTCCACGCAGCGCTCTGAATAACTCTCACGAGTTTATCTAATTCGTCAGAGATATCGCCATTTATATCGATAGCCAGGCTACGCTCAAGGCAATGAAATCGATCAACATCAAATCTAATATAGTCAGAGGCTGTCGCACAATGCTCAAGGCAGCTTGCAAGAAAAGGAGGGCTCCTTGGAAACAGTGTGGTTTCTAACATGAAACCGCCCCTCTGCGTAGTTAGAGGTACTATTGAGGAGAAAATTGTCTCTAAAGCATACCCCAGCACCCCGCAAGTGTTATGCCTTTAGTCAGAATAGCAATGATATAACCAGCAGAGTATTCTATAAAAACATCTAGTTGTTTTTCAATCTTTTTGCATGTTGGAAGAGAAAAAGGTGTTTAATATTCGGCCGACCCTAGCCTGGATAACAGACGCAGTTATTATTCATTATTATGGTAGCCTTATCGACATCCCTGAATCTGTAATAAAATTCCTTTGTTCGTCCTTGCAAGCCGCGATTCGAGCCTTATATAGAGCTTGTAACAGTTTGACTTCTACTGGTATTATCGAGTGCGGGATGCCAAACAAAGTACCTTTTTAGAAAACGAAGAAAAATTACACATAAACGTAAATAACTAATTAAAAAATGCAACTGTGTTTTGATGAACGGAAAAGTTGTAGACTTGATCAGCCTTCCTAGGTAATGCTAAAAATATTTTCATTATATAACACGGAAAGGGTAAGAAAAGTGTTGTTCGTGTTGTAGAAACAGTGTATACAACCACAAAAGGGCACACGGATTCAAGGAGATCATATCTTCGGAACACTTTTTCGATACTTTCCACATATTTTATTCAAAAAGTTTTCGGGTCAATTTAAAGAACGGAATAAGCACAATAACTTCTTTTCTTATCGGCACACTCTAGGTCGAGTATAGTTTATTAGTAATTCGCCCTTCTACAGAAACTATTGATTTTTTTCATATAAAAACGCGATTTGCTTGGCATCCTGCGGTCGAAAAAAGTGAAAGACGTCAGATTTCGACAGCCGTGGTAAAAGGTCTACTATTGACGTGTTCTTCTTGTCATTTTCGAACCTCATTCTCGCTTTATTTCCTCAATCGGTGCTCTTTCTTTTTCTGCTTACAGCCTTTTCTTTTCTTTAAATCGGCGATGATCCAACGCGTCTAAAAACGATCTAATAGATTGTATTAAAATTCAGAACGTTATGACTACTTAGCTTAGACCACAATCTATCTCAAATGAGAATAAGTTATGAATTTTTTACGAGCGAGTTGCCCTTTAACAGGTTGTTCCTGGCAGGTTTCTTCTGCCTAACAGAACTTGCCAACGACTTAGCCTGGACTTCCACACACAGCGAAACAATTTTCGGGTATATGGAGTCGGATCAGAGGCCTTTTACGGCCGCTAGCTGTAGTTTCCAGAAGACCCAATGTTTACTCAACTGTTGATGAAGCAAATAGGAACCTGCAAAATCTGACTACTTTTTTTTCTATATAAAAAAAGTAGTCGCCGTGCGTCGTCACAGTTTTTCTTCTATTTTTTACATCCTCAATATTGACAATTGGAAAAGTCAGAATACCATGCCTGGCGGTCAAATTAGGAATATTTGAAGACCAGAAACTGGCATGCGATAACAATTTCGCGACTAAAAATCAACTCACAAAAACTGCAGTGGAAGTGTGTACCGTACGCTCACCGCAAACTGAGCTATCAGTAAACATATTAACCATACTCTCAATAATAAAGTCAAATTAGTATATATTTGTCTTTTAAACTCGAGTGTTATGAGTTTGAGTCATTGTTTTTCTGCACCACCGAGTAATACCGCAACTGCATTTAAATTGTGAGAAACACCGCAAACACCGCAAATGAATTGCGGTCACACTTCACAGATTTGCCTACGTTTTTCGAAGTTTCGACGAAGTTTCGTCGTACTATCATATTGGGACGAATTGTATATTCGATCATTTAACCGAATGAGTGTAATTGCGGCGTTTTCATATTCAAAAGTGGTGGTTAAATCCTCAAACACCGGTGAGTGCTTGAACTTATGTGACCACATGAATGCGAGTCATCATGTGTTTGCAATCAATGTGATGTTGATACATGTATTGGGAGAGATCTATGAGTTATAGTCGTAAAGTGTGCATGCAGTATACGAACTATTGCGGTGTATCATTGCAGATCTCTTGAAGGCCTATACACTTCGGCAGCTAGCCTTGACTGTCACCAAAATGGTCTAATCTAGAAAGACGATACGATAGATAAAAACTTTTTCGGCGGGACTTTTGAAATACGAGATTATAAAGGGAATTCAGATACGCCACTGATACCCTAAGATACGCAGAGGTCCTGTTTATAAATTAATAAATCTATAGTGTAGAAATACTTACTTTCTGGTGTTCTTTTACTCAACATTATTACACTGCCCAATATTGGAAGCGGATCAGGTCCCGGCAAAGATGACACAAGATCGCATCGTCTTTTTTTATTAAAATAGTCAAATGCAAATGCAGCGGCAACGAGCAGTATCACTAACTCCAAAAACATGTTTTAGCCACCTTGAAAATAAAATAAGGTGGTTTTTACATTATCACTTTTTTTATTTAATAATTAAAGTGCAGCAATATTACCACTTGTATGTTTCGATTTCTTGTATAAGTTATGTCTGATCGCCGTTGTGATAATTACACTTTACCAACGTTTTAAATTTACTGTTTAATTGAGCATGTAGCTACTTAATGCATTTGTAATCGTACAGTATAATATTTAAGATTATTTTTTTAAATAATAAGATAGGATTCAGTCACCACTTAACTCGGTTGAAGTCGCAAATGTGTTTCAGTTTATTTATGTTCAAGTGAACAACTTTTTTTTTAAATTTTAAAATATAGCTGTAGGCGGATAATGACACCTTTGTACATCCAGACACTTGAAAAGTACTACCTGACTGAGCTAATAACTTGGCAGCAAACTGATTTGCCCGATTGCTTTAAACTGGTAAATAAAAAAAAATATTTATTTTTTAACTGATAAATGAAATGAATTGTTACGGCCCTGATAACACTGATGTTCTTATCACCGGTATGAAAAAAAAGTTTCCCCAAATGCAATCACAACGTCTCGCCGGTACGCGCTATTTTGTGTGACTAATGTTACCTTCGCTTGCTATTTTTTCAAAGGCTGCAAGCAAACAATTTTAAAAGAGTGATTTTGTGGCTTTTGCTTAGGAAAAGTTCGATGGTTTCTCAGAGCAGGTTTAAGCTTCGCTTTACACACCAGAGCGAGTAGTTCAATAATTAATCAACTGGTGTTTTGCAAGCTTTTGAACACACTTAGATCAAATAATGAGGTGTACAAAAGACACTCATAAGATTAATGCCTTGCTTTGACTTTGGAGGCGGGTAAAAAGTATAGTGTTTTTATTAGAAATTATTTTACTACAAGACTAACGTTGTCTATAGTTATATTAAGACTTCAGAGAAACATCATTATCTGGAGTACATTCAAAGCAAAGCTTTTTATAGCCTTGAGGGTATATTAATTTAAATGCATAATTTGTAACGTAGTAAAATTATAATTACCGTCTTTTAAGTAGTTGACCTACCGCTCTCGAGTAACGATCAAGAGCGGTAGGTCAACTCATAAAATCATGTCCATAACACCCATCTGCGCGTTTGTGTCAAGTTTTTGCGGTCTTTACAATTGAGGTAGAACGATGAAATTTAAAGTATAATTTGGTTCTTATTTTGAGTAAATCAAGTGCGTTTGAAAATTGTTAATATCCTCTTGCAGCATATCCAGATTTGGCTTGAATGTAAAACAACCTCAAATTTAAATTTTGTTTTAGGCTTAGATCACAGTTGTAAGTTTTACTTACGTAAGTGACTTACGTTAACTACTTACGGAAAAATTACCAATGTAAACGGCTCTGTTAGCAAAATAAAATAAATAAATAGAGTGGCGCAACAGCTCGAGGTGAACCAGGGCCAACTTCTCAACAATGTATGCTGGTGTGTTGATTTCTTTACATACAAGGGGACCTACAATTTTTCGCCGAATCCGAACGGCACTTTGAGAAGTTTTTCAAGATAAATGATACTCTCGGAGGGCTTGTCAGACCCTCGCGGAGGTGGGGACCGTGAAAAAGATCAAGTCTTTTTTTTTAGGTGACGATGGCAGGCTCTGTTAGCAACTTACAGTAAATTTTACCAACGTACGTAAACTGTAAGTTGAGAGAAAATAGAAATGGTGTAAACGCGCTCAAAGTCACTTACGGAGTTCTCACAGCTACAGAGTCGGCAGCTATAAGTTTTCTACTTACGGAACGAGAAGCGTAATTTCAGCGTGTCTTTAGCTTGCTTTTTACTTACGTTTAAGTGTTTCTCATCGTAAGTTCAGCCATACATACCGAACAGGCACGTAAGTTACTTCCGTAAGAGTTACGTAAGTCGTAAGTTAAACTTACAAGCGTAATCCATGCCAATACTTTTTTATAAAATGTAATACAGTGGAGTGCTTGGGGCATTAAAAACATAAAAAACTAGGAATTCTGTTAGGGTGGACCAATTTGTTTTTTGTGCTGTTATCAATTTGTTTGTTGTGCTTTTGATTTGTTTAAATAAAAAAAAACATAATATTTGGGAAAATTATTTAAATTTAAATATAAGGTATTACAAAAAGGCAGAGAGTGTAATTTGGGTCGAGACAAGAAAAAAATCATTGCAGACGGGGGTCTATTCCCCCAGTTTAGCAAGCAGGGGCAATTAAAAAAAATTAAATAACAACGGGAACACTCACAATGCTATGATTAAGTTTTTGTGAAGCCAAAAACTTGAATTTTTATTTTTATTTTAAATAGAGCTATTTTAGGGTATGGTTTTTGGAAAATTTTGAAAAAAAAAAGAAAACATGTTTTTAAGTATTTTGTTCAATATTTATCTTTTTAAAGAAAATTCAATGGTCTTTTTAAAAAATTCTATGGTCTATTTAGTTTTTAATCAAAACCGGAAAATCATATGCTCACATGTCTAATATTTTTTTAGGCTTTCTAGCAAGAACTAGAAAAGCCTTTCCTAGAATTTCTAGCTTTTCCTTGTCGCTGAATTAATGTTTGAAGAATAAACTTTTCTCTTAATATTTTTATTAATATCTTTGGAGTCTAATGAGCATACAAAAAAGTGGCAAAGTACTGGGCTCATCCCATTCTATCTTCTATATCTTTGATAGCACATAAAAATGCACCTGCAGTTTTTGGTTATTACGGCTCCGGTTATAAATAAAATTTATGAAAATAGAATAAAAATTTAGTGTTAACACAATAAAACCTCATTACTTTTTGAAACACAAAATTTGTTCAACATAAAGTTAAATTAAAACCAGCGAGTAAGTGCCACAGTGTGGACGCAGAAGTTACAGTCCGTAAACCGGACCGGTGGATACTTCATCCTATCCCATATTGTATTATGCTGATGTTATTGTTATTTTTGGCCATTTTGTAAGTTATATAAACTTCGAAAAGAGGCGTGGTCGTACCGCCTTTTCGAAGTTAGGTCGAACTTAGTTAGTCATTACAAACTATCAACACTGATACTTCCAAGTTACACCTTCAATGTACGTAAAAATGCAATTTTTTGGTGCAAATTCAATATTTTTGAAAAATCGACACCCAAAACGGGGCGTGGCTTAAAACTTTGTGTGAACGAAATCTGGAATAAAGTTTCGTTTACCTTACGAAAAAATTGTTTAAACATTACACAAAGTAACAAAAGCTGCTTTGTGCATTATGTTTGTGGAGTACAAAAATTAACCTGCTAATTTTTATACCCTACTCCACAGGAGTGAAGTATATTAAGTTTCATACAGGCGAAAATGTAGCTTAGAGAAATGATAACGGTAGACCCCCAAGACCTTAAGGGGCATATGATCGAGACCGAATTCTGAGTTGAAAAAGCCACGCCCCTCCGTCCGTATGTCACCAATTTTTAAGCCTTAATTTTTTAGCTAGAAAGCTGAATTTTTGTATTTAGGATCTCAGTCATCCGAAGTAATACAACTATTTTTTTAAATCAGCCCAGAGACACGCTCACAACCGGTCTGAATATGCAACTACATCCAGCGTTTTCAAAACTGTAAGACGTCGTGAAAGGCTGAAATTGGACATCTAGCATATCCTAATGATTATAAAATGATAAGATTATGAAAGTTAAAAACGAAATGGGCAGACCGCACGAAGTGGGCCTGGCAATTTATACAATCACCCCAATTACGCAAGTCGTATACAAAAAGTCACCTCGACTGGTACTCGTATCGTATTGTATTTGCTTTGCGATTATGCAAATCGCATGCGTTGAATACGACTCCATCAGAGATGCAGTCGGGTAGCAACGCGTTTCATCGCACTTCAAATGCACAAGTAGTGTCAAAATTTCAGATGAAAAACATCAAAGCAAGCTTGATAGGTTCGGAGATTTATGTAAGAAATCAAATTGAAAAACGAAAAAGGAGAATCAATTCAATCGATCTATTTTTTGATGATCGCATTGATGTTGAGGAACCAACACACCGGTTGGCAAATATCCACAGAGCCATGAAAGATAGTTTATTCCAATGAATTTGCCGAATAGATGGTGTGTTTTTAAAGTTAAAATTTCAAACCAATTTCCAACTCAAGAAATTTATTGCAGTTTTATTAATTTTTTTCGACTTCCCAAAAATACAACAACACAACTTTTAGAAGAAGTAAGACCATTGTGAAAAGAGTGCACACAACGTCAGTGGCACCAATTTTGAAGTTGCTGGCTGTGCTTCATTTCATCGCTAAATGAGCGCTGAAAACTATTTTACTTAAGCAATACCACAGCCAATGTTTTCAAATATTTAAGAGGAAATGTCCAGTAACATAAAATAAATATAAATAGAGTGGCGCAACAGCTCAAGGTGAACCAGGGCCAACTTCTCAACAATGTATTCTGGTGTGTTAATTTCTTTACATACAAGGGACCTACCTATTTTTTGTCGAATCCGAACGGCACTATGAGAAGTTTTTCAAGACAAATGATACTCTCGGAGGGCTTTCCAGACCCTCGCGGAGGTGGGAGCCGTGAAAAAGAACAAGTCTTTTTTTTCAGGTGACGATGGCAGAATTCGAACCCAGACCTCCGGCGTAGTAAGCACACACACTAACCACTACGCCACGGCACCCCACCAGTCCTGTAACATATCGATATAATAACATTTAAAAAAATCTGTTGGTTTTCATATTTCTGATAAGGTTCACTTGAAGTCACTTTTAAAATGCCAAGTGAAGAAAACACGACTAGAACCGTTGAAAAAACGACTAAATACAACGTGCGTAATTATTGATGCGAACCGGATACCGCACGTGATGGTATGCGTTATTCTTTTTGACATGAAACTCATTAGCGTACGAGTATGTTCGTAGTGACTCTCAGTTTCTTTATAACGAAATACGAGCAAGCTCGTATGTGACTCTCGAATACGACTTGCGTAATTGGGGTGAATATTTTTCTTCCAAATCCGAAATTTTTACTTAATATATTATGTTAAAAACTTAATTCTACATTTGGTTCATATAAAGTTTTGGGTCACGCCCACATTGAGAAGCAGAATTCAGAAAAAACTATAATTTTCCAGAAAGACATGGATTACGACTGCTTTTTAACTTTGCTAAGAAAAGAATAAGACATAAAAGTTAGCGCATAAAGTACACCGAGCACTATTTTAGACTTCGTTCATACAAAGTTTTTGACCACGCCTATCTTTAGAGGTCAATTTCACAAAATTATTGAATTTAAACCAAAAAATTATAGTTTGTAACACAGTGAAATAACCACCGTATATCCTTAAGGCCTTTTGGAGATATGATCGAGACCGACATGTGAATCGATTCAGCCATGTCCGTCAGGTTTAAGGACTTCAAAATCAAGTTAGAGAGCTGAAACTTGGATCTTTTGTTGCACAGACAAAGTGTGAAAATTGGGCCAATCCTTCAACGGTTTCGCCGACTACTGGCTTGAATGTGAGACAACCTCTTTTTCACAGTTTTTTTCAAAATGCCTTTTGGTCAAGTTAGACAAGGCACAGGAACTTAGATTTTAGTAGTGAGCAATATTGGCCTAAGAACTTTAACAAGGCAAAAATTGGACCATGCCTACTTTTAAAATGTTAGATCTTTAAAAACCCGATTTCTCGGAAAAATTACTCCAAATCGAAAAAAAATTCTATGACAAATATGAAAGATATTACTATTTGCAAGGTTTTGAGCTCCTCCCACTTTTAAGGGGCGTTTTAAGGAAAAACCTGTTTTTATAGCCGACCGAGGGTATATTAATTTTAATGCATAGTTTGTAACACAGTGAAATAATCACCGTAGACCCCTAAGACCTTTTAGAGATATGATAGAGACCGACAGGTAAGTCGATTGAGCCATGTCCGTCCGTCCGTTCGTCTGTCCGTATGTATGCAGTTTTGAAGTCTTTAAAATTGAGCTAGGAAGCTGAAACTTGCAGCGTTGCTTGGTTCTCATTTTGTACAGACAAAGTGTGAAAATTGAGAAAATCCGCGAACAGCCACGCCCACAATTGGCGTGAATGTCAGACAACCTCAAATTTACATTTTATTTCAAAATACCTTTTGTCAAGATAGACAAAACATATGAACTCAAATTTTAGTGGAGAGCAATATCAACCAGAAGCCTTTAATAAGGCAAAAATTGGACCGCCCAATTGAAATTTTATTTTGTGTACCTATCTTACAATAAACAGGAGGTAAAAAATACCAAATTTCAGGCTTTTTGACGCACTAACCTATACGTGGCGTAGAGGTTAGTGTGTGTGCTTACTACGCCGCACCGGAGGTCTGGCTTCGAATCCTACCATGGTCACCTAAAAAAAAGACTCGTTCTTTTTCACGGTCCCCACCTCCGCGAGGGTCTGACCAGCCCTCCGAGAGTATCATTTGTCGTTGGCAAAAAATTGTAGGTCCCCTTGCATGTGAAGAAATTAGCACACACAACATACATTGTTGACAAGTTGGCCCTGTTTCACCTCGAGCTGTTCCGCCACCCTATTTATTTATTTTTAAGACTTTTTACAGTCTTGAAAGCTCTGGAGGTAGTTGCACAATTGCACCGACTTTGGGCGGATTTAAAAAACTTCTGCACTCGTACTGCTTCGGATAACAGTGAACTGGATAACATGCACCAAATCTCAGCTTCGTATCTTAAAATTTAAGGCCTAAAAACGCGTGACAGACGGACAAACGGACGGACATGACTTTTTCTATTCAGACTTCGGTCTCGATCATATGCCCCTAAGGTCGTGGGGGTCTACCATCATTATTTCACCGTAATACAAACTATGTGACAAACTTAATATACCTCCTATCCTATAAAAAGGAAATTAAAACAGTCCCTGTACGATAGATTTCTCATTTTCGTTTTCTTTTGTGATTCTTACAGCTCATGGGAAATGACATCGCCACTCTCTTTTGAGAGCCAAAAATGGCAGCAACAGAGAGCAGAGCCACTTTGTTAACAACGACAATTACTTTCACGATTCACGAAACAAATGAAAATTTGTCTTGACATATTTATAATTTTGCAAAAGGCAATTGCGGTTTGCTTGTCTCATCATCATCATCATTTTCGAATGCCGCTTATCCTTTAAAAGGGTCACGGAGCGAGGGTGGCTAAACGGGTGGCTAAACTCCATCGTTCTCGATCCTCCGCCACCAACTCAAGAGACTCTGGCGCAAGCCCCAGGCGGGACTCAGAGAGTTTCTTTACCTAATCCCACCACCTGTTTCTTGGCCTACCAGGGGAGCGCTCGCATCTCGGCTAGCTTGACCTGTCTAGGAAGTTTGTCAGGGGGCATGCGAACAACGTGTCCAAACCATCGAAGAATCGATCGCTCCACTCGGAGAAGTAGCTGCTCGACATTAAGATTCCCACGAATACTGACGTTTCTCACTCTATCCCTTAGAGTAACACCAGCAACGCAGGAACTCAGGAATCTCATTTCGGCAGCTTGTACCCGCGATCTAATTCTTTCGGTCATTACCCAAATTTCATGACCATAGATGAGGGTCGGAACGAACACTGAATTAAAAACTGAGATCTTTAGCCAACCGTTTGCGCTTGATACTAAATATGTCTAAAGCTGCAAGCAACCATGAAACTGCGATTAGCGGCCGACGATTAAAAATGAATCGCCTAGCCGATAGCCCCAGTAGCTTGTTGCTAGACCTAGTTATTAAGATTGTAATTAATCTTACATTTTAATAAAAATATAATAATATTAAAAATGAATCCCGAAGTGGCGCCTCCAAGATCTATTCTGGATCATCCGGTTTGAAAATAAGTTTGAATTTTATGTCAAGCTCGAACAATTTGTGACAAAAATTCAAGAGGCAATCGATTCAAACCTATTCAACCGTCTATGTGCATTTCGGAGTCGGTTTGCATTGGGTAATACTGATTTGAGAATCGGTTTTGTGTAAAGCGATTCGAATACTTTTATCGGTTTCAAAAAGTGGATATGCTATCGGTTTTCGTGAATTCAATATCGTCTTAAGCGATTTAACTTGTCGGATAAACGGGGTATATTGTGAACGCCTTGAATGTTTAGGCGCCCCTGCCAAAATCTTCAGTTCGTGCAGGATGACGATAGAAAACTCACACTGCTCCGTCATGATCGGTAGACCCCTTTGATGTCAACAAAGGATTAAGACTTTACGACGCGCTGTCATGTGACTTCTCTAACCCCATAAAGTTAAAAGAAGTCTGCGAAACTCCCTCGCCAACACCAGAGGCACAATCTTTCAAAAATCCGTATAATTAATCGCATACTCAGACAGACGACATTGACATAATCGGAACAACACAGCGTGATGACAGTAAAGCCTTCGTGAGTATTGCGATGGAAACAAAACAAACTATATACATATGTGCTGTGGTTTAGAAGAGTGAACCAACACCGACGTCTTTAAGGTACTTAGGGACATCGTTGCTAACTGTGATCCACAATTCGTTTTCAATGAAAATTTCGTTGGATATAGTTAAATTTTTTATTAGAATTTTCGTTTCTTGGTACAAAAATCACTTTATTCTTTGGTCTTAACCAATTTATTAACAAATAAAACAACAAAACAAAAGTCGCTGTACACGAACTAGGGCTTCCTAGGCTTTAGTCCTAAATGAACACCATTCGCTGATCTCAATATCACACTAATTACAGGCCTAACTTCTGGCCCCATTGGCAGCAATTCATAACTTCTAAGGATTTTGCTTATGGTGCTCTTCATTTCCAAAATGGCAAATTTCTGTCCGATACAGTTTCGCGGACCCGCACTGAATGGCACGTAAGCGTATGGATTCACCTTTTCAGCTGTGTTTTCAGCATTGTGCCGCTCGGGGATGAACGCTTCCGGATTGGGAAAATAGTCTGGATCTCTAAGCATAACGAAAATTCCGACTGTGAAGTCAGACCCGGCAGGTACCATCTTGTCATCTAAAATAATGATACAGTTTCAATAATAAGCTCATATACTCAAGCTGTTAACGAGCGAAAAAACCATTTTGTGTTGGAATTCGGATTTCCGCAGAAAGGACTCAGGTGCGAGACAAAATGGTTTTAGGCTTGAAAAACCCGGCGACAATGTAGGATATAACTTACTGATACGGGTATCTTCAGTGATACTACGTCCAATCAATGGCACTGGTGGAAATAGTCGCAAGCCTTCCTTTATGACACATTCAAGGTACTTGAGATTGTTTAAGTCATGCAAAGTCACAGGCGTACTTGTGTCGTCCCCAAGAACATCGATGACTTCCTCGTAGGCCTTTTGCTGCGCCTCAGGATTACGTGAAAGTAGATACAGGGTAAACGAAATACCAGTCGTTGTAGTATCATGTCCTTCGAACATAAACGTATCGACTTCTTCACGGATATCATCGTTCGATAGGGGCTTTCCATTAATTTCAGCTTTAAGAAGGACATCTAAAAGTGCTGATCTCTTTTTGCTGCCAAATTCATCACTGATCTCATCTGAGAAAAAATGATGTTAGTTTATGAAACTGTGGAGAGCCTGGATGGTATGGACCTACTTTTGGAGCTTTCGTTATTTCCTTGTTTTTCCAGAGTAGTTCTTCGATCCTGTATCACGTTTTCAGTGAAAGCATGCAGAGTCTTTATAGTATCTTGCTGGCGTTTGAAAAGATTGGGTGCGAACAGTCGGAAGGTACTGTCTAGCCTGTACCATCCAACGTTCAATCGTTGAGCCAAAATTGCTGTAATACTGCAAATAAAATGCTCTTAGAAACTAACCAAGGATAGTCGACTGTCTTGGCCAGACGTTTTCTGTTTGTAGAATTGGAATCAATCATCATGCCAACATCATGTCAAAATGTATTATGGGGCATTTAGAAATACAATTAAAGTGATGCTGACATGAAATTCACAATTTTCCACACAGTTTCGCATAAGAGAGATGACACTATTTTGTTGCTTAAATACTTACTCTGCCACAGCTTGAACGTATCCAAAATTTGGCTTTTGCTGAGCATTGACTTTTGTACCCATTGAAGTTTCTGAAACAAAATTGATAAGATAATTGCCACCTGTTTTTTGTTTCGTCCAGCTTACCAGCAATAATGTCCATAGCCATTCGGCATATAAGAGGGTATATATCCAATGCGGTCTTTCCATCAGCTTTATCCTTCATATTCTTAACAAATTCCGAGCCCTGTTGATCAAAAATCTCAACAAACTGTTCGAGAATTTTAAAATGAAACGCTGGTGTTATGACTTTCCTCCTGGCGTGCCACTTTTGTCCGGTACTGATGAGAAGGCCAGTTCCCAGCCATGCAATAAGCGTATCGTATAGCGAGTTCTTGGATATGTGCTTCGAGCTACTAAGAATCACTTCAATATCCTTGGGATCTGAGGCGAATATCGCTACCTGATCAAACATCCATGCTCGCCACATTTTACCATATAAAACACTGTTTTCCAGCAAGCTTGTGAACAAGGCTGTAATTTATTTGTAAATCGTCACTCATCTCCTTTCGATTTGACCTCCATTTAGAAACGTGTACTTACTCTCTGGCGTCCTTTTGCTCAGCGATAAAGCATTGCCCAATATCGGAAGTGGTTTAGGTCCAGGCATAGATGCCAAAACCTCGTTGCGTCTCTTTTTGTGGAAGTAGTCTAACGCAATTAGCGCCACTACGAAGAGTATCACCTCGAACAACATAATTTCTGCAAGAAAAAAAAAGCAGTCGCATTGAATAGCAAGGTCACCGGGCACTAGGACGTTGTGATCACGAAATATCAACAAAGTCTTGATCGTATAGGGGGTAATTTGATTTGTTACTTTAGAAACTAGAGCAGCAACTAAACTTACAATTTACAATAAATATTTTAAATCTTATTGATTGACGAGGTCACTGTTGGATGCTTTGTTTGTAAATAGTTAACAAATTCTAGCTGTAAAGTATATTTATACGGAAACCAATGCTGGGTATAGATTCTCCCACCACTTGGCCAAAAACTGAATCACAACTGGCCGCCAGTTAGAATGACGTCCCATGGGTTCGAGACAAAATGATTTTGCACTTTTCATAAAACCTGTCTATGTCTAGTTAAAGTCTAAAGTATTTTTACCTAATTCGCTGACTGAGTTAGATAACCGAAAAATAGTAGTCTCATTCAGTCCACGAATTTTCATATGAGTCGAAAGTCCAATATAGGCGTACCTACCTACTTAAGGCTTTTAAATAATTTTCTGTATATTCTTATGCTTCTGAGAACTGGCTGAATTGATTTTATTGTCAGTTTACTAATCAGACTGAAAACTGCTCAGGTAAATGAAACTTAATGAGGCGAAGCTGAAAGTGTTGGCATTATCAAGATAAGCACAAGATGCTTATCACGACGATAAAAGCAGATATTAAATAAAACAAATCGTATGTTTTGCAGGTGGAGGGGTTTTATGATCCCAATGGCTCTGCTTGATTGTGTTTATTTTTATCTACGACAATAAATTGTTATCGCAACAGATTTGTAAGTAGGTACATATAGTTATGTTTATGTTTGTATTAATTTTGCACAAGGCACGTGCATCAATAACAAGCGTTAAACTTGTTTAGACTAATCCTAGGCATGAATTTAGAAGGTGCCAGGCCCTTCTAAATTCATGCCTAAGGCTCTTCCATCCCCCCACCCATCAAGAGGGTGGGGGTGGGGGGTGTAAGAGGAAAACATCCCGGGCCCGGCATCTCAAAGGGAGCCCGCTGATCTAAAGCATCAAACAGTTTTGTTTTTTTATTTCGTTCCTTAAAAAACTACATATGTACATACGTAGTTTGTATATATGTAGTTACATATGTAGTTTGTATATATGTAGTTACATATGTAGTTTGTATATATGTACGTATGTATGTGCATATGTAGTTTGTATATATGTACATATGTATGTACATATATATGTACATATGTATCCAGTTTTTAACACTTTTTTTCAATATATAAGTTTTCAATATGCATAAGTTTTCAATAAGTATATCTGTATATATTTAACTAAAATTACATCTTTTACTTCAAATATAGTGTTTAGTCCTCACTGACCCACCACCTCCTCCTCGACCTCAAGCAACTCACCTCCCCCCAATTCTTGTCAACAAGGCAAATTCCCATCTGGAGTCCAACAGTTACGAGACCACCCTTCCTTCAGGAAGTCTCTTAGTGGCCCCCCTCAACTCTGCTGACAGCGGTTCACGCCGAAACGGTAACCCCAGCCTTCATTACCCTCGGGTATGTCTTAACCAATCAAACTTTGATTGGTGACCTTCGGTACAGGTTTATACCGTCACTGGTTGCCTAGACTCCTCCCACCCAAACGGGTAATCATCGTTTAGGTCCTCGGGCTGGTAACTCCGGTCCTACAAGTGGTATCACAATGGACCTCCTTAGGTTTAAGTGTGTCCCTGCCCAGCGGGGACAGCCACCCAACATAACCTAACCTAGTGTTTATTCAACCGTGCAGGTGCAGGTGTCGAATCAACCAACGTGCCACCAAGATTCCTCTTCCGCATCGCTGTGCAAAGCCTTGTGAGTGATTGATGCTCGCACAAAGCATCAAAATCATACCTATGTGTTGCTTTCCCTTCCTCTCCAACTTCCGATATCTGTGAAAAGTGCAAATGTATAAGTGGGGTAAAAAAAGTTCTTTGATACAATGGGGCTTTTTAGCATGCATCTCTTTTTATGAGCACGCAATATCTTTATCCAAATATATCAAAAAAAGTTGATAGAAAACAATGAATAATCCTCAACCTTTAGTACAGAATCGACCTTTTGTCGAATCGACTTGAAATAATTTTAAAAAGCCTTTCACAATACCCAAATTGTTTGGTTGTTTTGGCTGTGTTTGTTTGCCAAAACTCTTACACAGCCCGCACAAGAACACAACCTCGACTCAGAAATTGTCGGATTTCAAATCGATTCGATGCCATAAATAATTTGAGCGCAATCTTCTCTTGTTTGTGGCAATATTAATAGACGAAACTGGAATTCGGGAGGCTGCATCAGATTTTGCCAAAAACACAAAATTTCAAAATTCCCAAAAAACACAATTCCCATGTGTCTGAATATTTGGTGGATTAAATAATCCATCTCATCATCATCATCATTTTCGAATGCCGCCTATCCTTTAAAAGGGTTGCGGAGCGAGGGTGGCTAAATGGTCCTTCCATCTTTCTCGATCCTCCGCCACCAACTCAAGAGACTCCGGCGCAATCCCCAGGCGGGACTCAGAGAGGTTCTTCACCTAATCCCACCACCTGTTTCTTGGCCTACCAGGGGGGCGACGCGGTCACATCTCGGCTAGCATGACCTGTCTAGGAAGTCTGTCAGGGGGCATGCGAGCAACGTGTCCAAACCATCGAAGAATCGATCGCTCCACTCGGAGAAGTAGCTGCTCAACATTAAGATTCCTACGAATACTGACGTTTCTCACTCTGTCCCTTAGAGTAACACCAGCAACGCACCTCATAAATCTCATTTCGGCAGCTTGTACCCGCGATCTAATTCTTTCGGTCATTACCCAAATTTCATGACCATAGATGAGGGTCGGAACGAACACTGAATTAAAAACTGAGATCTTTGCTTTCACTCCAAGCTCAGCTCCCCTGATGACCGGCTGGCGCAGTTCCTTTACTATTGCTCCAGCTTGGCCAATTCTACAAGACAACTCAGTATCACTCCTCCCATCTTTCGTGAAAAAGACCCCGAGATACTTAAACTTCTCCACCTGTTTTAATGGAACTCCATTTATGTGCAGGGTACACTGCACAGGACTTTGGGAAACAAACATCACTTCCGATTTGTGCACGTTTACTTTCATCCCAGCATCACCACAGATGACTGCAAACCTATCCAGTGCTCGTTGAAGTTCCTCTTTGGATGATGCAAGGATGGCCAAATCATCTGCGAAAAGCAGATGGCTCATCCTGATGCCAGCCAATTCGAAACATTGCTCGCCAAGACTGCGCCTCACCATCCAGTCCATATGTGCTATGAAAAGGAGCGGCGACAGAACACAGCCCTGGCGAAGTCCAACGCGCACATCAAAAGGACGGGATTTGGCGCTATTTATCCGTACACAGCTTCTGCAGTTTCCATACAAAGACTGAATGGCTCTCAGAAGAGGCCCACTCAGCGCATAGTCCTGCGAAACTCTCCACAGTGTATCCCGAGGGACTCGGTCATACGCCTTTTCCAGATCTACAAAACACGCATAGACCGGTTTGGCATATTCCCAGGCCTTCTCAAGAATAACCTTCAGAGTAAAAAGCTGGTCGGTTGTGCCTCTGCCAGGCCGAAAGCCGCACTGTTCTTCCCGTAACAAAAGCTCGATTACAGCTCTGGAACGCGTTTCCAACACCTTCGCGAATACTTTTCCCGGAAGACTCAAGAGAGATATGCCCCTATAGTTGGCGCAATCTTCCCTGTTCCCTTTTTTGAAAATGGGCACTATAACTCCCGTTTGCCAATCGCTAGGCGCCTTCCCGCTATCCCAGGCCACCTTAATGACACGTGTTAGCCATTTAACACCCTCTTCACCCATTGCCTTGAGCATTTCTGGCCGGATTTCATCAACTCCAGCAGACTTGCCAACTTTTAGCGATTTAATCGCTTCAGTGACTTCGTCTACTGTGGGACTATTCTCCGCCCTTATCTCGTCAGCAGTGGGAATGCCATCTTCAGTGCTCTGTTGGGGGTTGAGCAACTCCGAAAAGTGCTCTCTCCATCTGCGCAATACATCGCTCTCACTTGAAAGAAGTGTACCGTCCTTGGATTTGACCCCTTGGATGATATTTAACTTCCTTCCTCTGAGCCGGCGAATGGTCTGCCAAAATATCTTGTTTGCAGATCTGTAATCGTGCTCCAACTTCTCGCCGAACTTTTTCCATGACTGTTCCTTGGCTGTTCTGACTGCCAGATTGGAAGTCCTTCGCGCCTCATTGTACCGGGCTCGAGAAGTTGAGTTTCTACATTGGATCCACGCAATGTGGGCTCTCTTCTTCTCTCTGATGGCTTCTTGAACTCCAGGCGTTTTAAACCAAGCAGTTCTTTTCTCACCACCAGCCGCTACCCCAAGCCGCTTCACTCCACAAACATTTCCTGCAGAGGCAATGACTGCCGATAAAAACAGCTGCCATTCCTCCTCTACATTCAAAATGTCAGTTGGAATTTGTTCAAACTTCTCCGAAACATGCTGTGCAAAACGCTCTCTGAAATCAGAGTCAGCATCCTGCAACCTTTCCCACCGTATGCGGGTGGGAAAAGGTAAATAATCCATCTGAAAAAAAAACTTGCTGAACGTTCGCTCAGTGTGCTTGCTCGCATCAAAAACTTTCATCGCTCGTTATCATCAGAAGATCGTTTTTCAGGACTTGGAACTCTTTGCACAGAGGCCCATTAAGCAAGGAGATTGGGTTTGCTTAGTGCAAATCTATCATGCGCTCATATAATTTTTTTTCGATTTGGAGTCAACTTTCCGAGAAATCGGGTTCTTAGAGATCTAACATGTTAAAAGTGGGCATGGTCGATATTGTGGGCGGTCCAATTTTTGCCTTGTTAAAGGTCTTGGGCCAATATTGCTTAATACCAAAATGTACGTTCCTATGACTTGTTTAACTTGACCAAAAGGAATATTGAAAGAAAATGTGAAATAGAGGTTGTCTCACATTGAAGCCAGTAGTGGGCGTGGCCGTTGACGGATTAAGCCAATTTTCACACTTTGTCTGTGCAGCAGAAGATTCAAGCCGTGTACCAAGTTTCAGCTTTCTAACTTGATTTCGAAGATCTAAAACCTTTACACATACAGACGGACGGACGGACTTGGCTTAATCGATTCACCTGTCGCTTTCGATCATATCTCTAAAAGGTCTTAAGGGTCTACGGTGATTATTTTACTGTGTTACAAACTTTGCATTAAAATTAATATACCTACCCTCGGTCGGGTATAAGAAAGGCTTATATTTAATGAAAGCTTGCTTAATGTCAAACAACTGTTTGCCAAAAATCCTTTAAAAGAGCTGTTTACTAAAGAAGTGAAGAATTCCAATGAAACACTTACGACTTCTAACAAGGTGTATATAAAAACCTTGCAGTCTAGGTCTAAAAATGTTGGGTTTTGAAAATCCTCTTTTATATAGAGCAATAAAAAAAGTACCCACTGTACTGAGTCACCAACCAATATTATAAATAAAATAAATAGAGCGGCGCAACAGCTCAAGGTGAACCAGGGCCAACTTCTCAACAATATATGCTGGTGTGTTAATTTCTTTACATACAAGGGGACCTACAATTTTTTTGCCGAATCCGAACGGCACTTTGAGAAGTTTTTTAAGACAAATGATACTCTCGGATGGCTTGTCAGACCCTCGCGGAGGTGGGGTCCGTGAAAAAGAACAAGTCTTTTTTTTCAGGTGACGATGGCATTATACTAACCCAGACCTCCGGCATAGTAAGAACACACACTAACCACTACGCCACGGCACCCCACCAACCAATATTAATGTTGGCACCAACCAATATTAATATATAGGCCAATATTACTAAAAATAAATAAATGTGGAAATCCTAAACCCTTTCCCTTGGAACATAAATGCAATTTTCCCACGTTTAGTAATAAAACACCCTTTTCTTAAAAAATCTTTGCCCAGAAACCTTTACGTGTTGGGTATTGTCAAGTAAAAAAAAACATCAGGAATTTTTAAATTCAATTGAACAGGCTGGGCTCAAACTTTCGCCATGCAGTGTACCTGCCTCAGTAACCTCACTTGACTTAAGGCCATCAGCACAGATTGATACCTTGCAGTTAGTTCTAACGTTACTTAGATCCTCCAGTCTTCTGTGCTAGAGATGTGAATGTAATAGTCTCAGTTGAAGAGAAGATAAGGTGTTATTTGGTCTATTAGTCCTTGACTGCATCTTAGAGTAGGCAGGATTGAATATGCCCTTATGTATCGCAGACTCCAATTGCTTATACATACCTTGAAGTCGTAGTACGCGTCTCTAGCCCCATGAAGAGACAAACCATTCCTTATATACGCAGGTTGGTTAAGGTTTTGAGTTTTCGGGTTTGTTATTACTGCGCACCAGCTCATCATTACTAGAGCTAAGTAAGGGGTCTGCGTGGTTAGTTTCCGTCCCTCGGATTAGCTATTAGCAATCTCTGACAAAAAGCACAACTAGGGTTTTGCTACGGCAATTGTAACAATTACAATGGCAAGTATATCTACTTTCTCTTTCTTCTCCCTTTTTAACGTTTAGTTTGAAATAAATAGTAGGTACATATATGTACTAACGCTATAGCGTTTTAAGACAGGGGACAGGAAATGCTTTCGGTTTACGCAGGGAAAGTTACTGGCCTAAGACAATTAACCCTTAATTTAACTATTATTTGAAGTCTAGTTTACAGAACTCATTCCGATTTCCTTTCCTCTGAAGTGACAGTGACTTGGCTTTAAGGGCAATAAGTTTTGAGATCATTGCATTTCTCATGGTAGTATCCCACAAAAGTTTTAAGCAACGCGATTTCATTCAATACGGTGTTTTCCTCTTTGGTAAAATTCACGACATTTTAAGGCCTTTTTTTTAAGGCCTTGCGCTTATGTCTGTCAAATTTACGAACGTCAAATTTCGTTTCATAAGTTCTCTCACGAAGTTTTGCAGTGGCTGTCTAAACTTATTTTCACAAGTTAATCAACGCAGTTAACGAAATCCAAATATGTAAGTACAAGATGTTTTGTATTTTGTTATTATTTTTTTCTGTTTAAATAAATATAAATAAATAAATAGAGTGGCGCAACAGCTCGAGGTGAACCAGGGCCAACTTCTCAACAATGTATGCTGGTGTGTTAATTTCTTTTACATACAAAGAAATTTTTTTTCTGTTTATTTTAGTTAAAAAAAACAATATGTACATACATATATATAATAGATCTATGCTAAATGGCATGGCTTAAAGCCGCCTGCCAAAGACTATCATCATGCTCTAATGCTATTCAAAATCTTCCTCCATGAACTTTTTTCGGTAAGAGAAATTATCTCAGCGCCTTCTAGTTTATCTATTTAACTTACTTACTTACTTAAGGTGGCGCTACAGTCCGGGGTGAACCTGGGCCTTAGCCAACAAGCTTCGCCAACCAGCTCTTTTTCTAGCTAGCCGTCTCCAGTTTCGCACGCGAAGTTGGCTGAGGTGCCCTTCCACTTGCGTGGGCCACCTGAGTCTCAGTTAACCTATTTAAGTAGCGCCCTCCAATTCTTCCAACAAAATTGAACTCCAATAATGCGTTCGTCGAACTTCTTTTCTCTGCAAGAGTTGGAAGGCGCTAGTTAAATTAATGCAGAGAAAAGAAAAAATTGCCCAAAACAGGACCTCCAAAAGTCGCGAAAAATCGGGCAGATTCCGAGGATATGCGTGACATTTCACGCAGTGAACATTACAGGGGAAGATCATCTCTATGAGGAATAAAACTTAAAAGTTAAACGGAAAGTAATGGAGATCAATCTTACTGCATTGGAGTCCTTAGTAGTTCGTCAAACATAGATTAAACTCCAACGTATTATTGACGCTCTCGCTTGCTCAATATATTTTTGTTAAAAACACGAACCTTGGTGTAACATAATGTCATACAAGCTACGTTTCCAGTTTTTGCTCCTAGTCTCAATCGCGCAATCGGAAAAACTCGTCGGAGATAGATTTTTTGTAGTTTTTCTACTATTTCTTACTGAATATGTCCCGAAGCTTGAGCTCTATAGAACATGATTGATTTTTTGTGACTCCTTCGTGAACTCTCTAGATATTTGGAGCTGTGGGGTGTGTTGGTGGTTTTGAAAACAGCTTCTCCACGTTGAGCTAATTACAGTTTTAGATTGCTGGAGATTAACACATAAATGAGGCTCCATACTCAAATTTTGCTAATTACGGCTCCAAGATATTTGTTTATTTCCTTAAGACTTCAGTAGAATTAAAAGTCCACCTCTCCACCCTCGCTTGTCAGCCTCCAATTCCTTTGAAAATCATCACTTTTGATTTGTTCAAATCAACTTCTAACTTTTACAACACACTCTAATCGTAGAATGACTCGATTTATCATGATTTGCAGGTTGTCTGGTGACAATCTTACCAGATTGCCAATCTCGCATTAAGCGTTCCACAACCTCCGTAAAAAAAAGGAAGGAAAAAACGCTCTTAATATGTGCATCCGCAAATTAAACCCCGACGGGAAATGAAACTGAGCCAATAAGGGCGAGCTTGTGTTGCAGCCTTATCCTTCGCCTTTTTGGGTGGAAAAGCTTACTGTCTTGGTGTTACTATGTTTCAGTGACTTTCCAACGCCTTTCCAAATTTGTATGACATTCAAATTTATAAAGTTTGTAAAAGAGTTTCTTTCTAAAGTCTAATACTTTGTCTCCACCGACAGCTAAAAGAAGATTAGCGGGAGACAATAAAAAATAAATCCTAAAGTGGCTCCATCGGACAAATATAGGATTAATTTGACGCGAACACTCTGTTTCTGTCATTTTGGCTTTCAAAAGAGAGTGGCGATGTCATTTCCCAGGAGCGAAAAACAATTTCCTCAGTAAAAGTCACAATAGAAAACGTACTTGTGACAGATCTGCCGCACAGGGACAGTTTCAGTTTCCTTTTATCAAAAACTGTTCATCCAAACTGTTACAAATGTGCAGAAAATAGGTTTGTGAATAGGGTGAATGTGATTTATGAGAGGATTTATTTTTAATCGCTTGCCGAGAGGATTTAAATTTGTATGGTAAATCGCGTGATTTGTAGAGGATTTAATAGAGATTTATATTAATCGAGGATTAGTGCTGGGTGGAGACATGGTATAAAATCAATAAAAAAAATGGCATACAGCTTTTGTTCCCGTATTACGAATGTCTCTGCTATATTTCTGTTATATTTATATAGGCTCGGATGCAAGCCTGCCTGAAATTCGCTCAGTGTGTTATTCTGAAACCAGCGTATTAAACAGTTTCAAAATTAGAACACCTGTGAACACCCTTAAGGAATTACAAATTTTACACAGTTTAGGAAGTTAAATTGAGCATAGGTATTTGGTCCGCACGGAGGGAATGTGTGTTGTTGTTCCTTTTACGTTCTCTTCGACAGGTGTACTTTAAGCAGATTTCCTAAAGTAAGTTTTAAGCTAGGTAATTTAAGCAAATACACAAAGGCAAGATAAAAAATACCTACTAACTATTGTAATACTTTTAAAATTTTAAATGTTTCTTATAGCCTTGTCACACTGGATCATAAACTAAGTTTTTGCATAAACTCGCATAACCTTCATCAAAAACATGAGATTTGCCATATATTATTAAAAATTTTCTGTTTTCGTAACCCCCTAGTTTTTGGTAGTTTTTGCTCAAAACGAACGTCACGAGTATTACGTTGTCGTTGAAAAATAAAAATTAAAATTGCAAAGAATGCCACTTTGGTCTCAACTTTGGATGCAAATATCTACGAAACCGAAGTTTCAAACTGAAAACTGCTTGCATTTTGGTACCAATATACAATTCTTGATATATTCCCTTCTTTCACGAATCTTTAAAAGCCCTTTTGAAAATAAATACGGGCTCAAAGTATGGCAATTGATGTACTACAGGCAAACAAAACCAAAACCCATTTCCCGTTCAGAAGTGTGAATGGCTAAACGGTTTTGTGTAAACTTTTTGCCAAAACGCAGTTCATGATTCAATGTGAACATCGAACTCAAAACTATGTTTTCGTGAAAACACGCGAAAACTTCTTCAAACACATGAGTTTTCCCATAGATTTTTGTAAATTTTCCGTTTTTCGAAACCCCAGTTTTTTAGTAGTTTTCGTTTAAAATCACATTGAAAGTCATGAATATCAAATTGCCTTGAGAATTTTAAATTAAATTTGCAAAGAATGTCACTTTTGTCCCAACTTTGGATGTTAATATTTCCGAAACCGAATGTTTTGTCTGAAATCAGCTTGTAGTTTTGAGGTCAGCGTAAAATTCATCTTTTATGGATCTTTTAAAGCACGTTTAAAAATAAATATGGGCTAAAATTTGGCATATTTATTTTTAAATGAAAAACATAAACAAATTATAGTCGGCGTTTAGGAAGTGTCCAAAACTCATTTTTTGATTCAGTGTGACGAGCGTATTACATTCAAGTAAAAGATTTTAAAAACTTTTCTTACACATAGCCAGATATTCAAAAGTTGTCGGAAATTCTAGAAAACATAGGACCAGCGTCCTGTCCGTCCACTTTCTTGTATATACCTGATGAGTGTGATGACAAATGACTACAATCTTTTTATTTTCGCCACAAGTTTTGAGGGCCAATTTTTAGTAATGGCCCTCGAGTTAGCTTACTCTAAGATGAATTTTTATCCCTCGCTCTAATGAATGAATACTCGTAATTTAAACGTAGACTGATATTCCTAATTGTTATGCACACGAAAATCTATTTCATATCGCACGTGAAATATCTCAAATAGCTATCCAAAATCCATTCATCTTCATCAACTTGTGAATTCCCGTTCCCTCTCATTCGATTAGCACCTGACTATAAAATAATTTGCACAAAGAAACTATTGTCCATTGTTGGGTGCCGCTTGTTAACAAATCTTAAACATTCAAATGTGATTGTTTACATTCTGCTGCTGCGTTCTTAAACAATAACAACGCACGCTTTAAAACCGGAAAGCTATAAAGTGAGAAAAGCCCCTAAATGCAATTTAACTAAATTTCATAGGGGCTGAAAGCTTTCGAGATTTAAACGGGTCGCAGGCACACTCAGCGTCTTTAATATTTCATGATGTTAACCGATGGATTATTCGAAGTTCAACGCAGCTGTATCGCGGATCGGGGTGTCAGTCAACAGCTGCTAAATTAGTACCAGTAGTTACAAGTCAAAGTTTTATCTTAAAGTAAAAAGTTTTGTTTTGTGATTATAAGCTACTCGTATTGATTGATGTTATTTAAGTAATCTAAAATAGCAGCTTCTAATTGGTGTAATAATACCAGGAACTAAGCCATTAAAAAATCATTACTTGCCGACCTTTTGCACGAGAGATAAGTTAGTATTACTACATCTAGTATTGGTGCATTTTTCTAATCTTAAAGTTTAGTCGATTGCTTGCAAGTGTTTCGTTCTTTTGTAGAATTGATTTAGATTATGGTCTGATTGTCAAATTGATTAGGATAAGTGTATACAAACCCCATGCGAAGTGCTTTTAATCCGAAATTCAATATAATTCTTATCTTTCCAACAAAGATTAAATTCCTGTTTGTTTACATACGATTCAATGAAATTCAAAAGCTTTGTGCAAAAGAAACTTTTTTCGTTTTAATTTTGTGGTATAGATTTATCAAAAAACCCATCTGGATGCTAACAATTTTGTCCTTCTTCTGGCTGCTTCATCATAGTAGTTCAATAAAATGGGCAAATTCCACTATGATTATATTTAATTTCTCTAGGGTTTAGTAATTAGCAATTTTATAGGTCGTGACTTTAGTTTTTCAAGTGCAATTAGTAGTAGGAAGTTTAAAGTCGAGGTTTCAAATTGACATTTCATTTGATATGATTTCATTGACATTTCCAAGATCACTTTGGATCTTATTTTATCTTTATTTTCAAATTACTTTTTAGGAACCAAACTAAGGTTAAGTAAACGAATTATAGTTAATTGATGAATAGCTTATCTAGTGAAATCGGGTAAGTCTTAAACTTTCGAATCTATAAAGTAGCAAGGGATCTAACAATACATAAGTAATTTTATAAGGTGGTCTCAATTAATAAGTGATTTTCACTTTGTTTACAACTAAAAATCTGACACCTTTTTACTGTCAAGGAAGCACATTAATCTGGAAAATATCTTACAAAATCGATCAACTTGTGTGTCTACAGATTTCTAAAACTTTCTTGGGTAAGTAGTAGGTACCTTAAAATGCCTTTCAAAAACTACGTTCGTCAATTCATAAGAAATGGTCGTAAAAGCTGTGCTAATTATTTAAGACTTAGTAAAAGTACCTATAGTTGTTCCATGTTTAATATTCGATACTTAACTCTGTGATTTAATTGCATTAATACCTGGGGTGGAATCGGCTAAGGTTATCTGAGATAAGAGATGTCCCAAAATAACAAAAATTCACCTGCGAAGACTGCGATCATCACAATTTTCTTTTGACAGCTCTCTTACGGGTTAGCTGGTTTCTTTTGCCTACATGTAGCTCTTACATCACCAGCCCTAATAGCCTTGTCACACTGGATCATAAACTAAGTTTTCGCGGAAACTTGCATAACCGTCATTAAAAACGTGAGTTTCCCCATACATTTTTATAAATTTTCTGTTTTTGTAACCCCCTAGTTTTTGCTCAAAACCACTATGAACGGCACGAGTGTTACGTTGTCGTTAAGAAATAAAAATTAAAATTGCAAAGAATTGCACTTTTGCCTCAACTTTGAATACAAATATCTACGAAACCAAAGGCCTACCTGAAAACTGCTACTACAGGCAAACAAAATTAAAACCCCGTTGCCGTTCAGAAGTGTGAACCGAGTTAGAAGCCGCAGTTGACAAATTCATTGAAGCAATTCAGAGCCTGCTTGGAACAACACTTCGTCCCAAAAGAACGGCATTTACGCACAACATATCCGCTCGAAATCGAAGAATTGATTCGTGAAAAGAGAAGAGCGGGAAGAAGATGGAACGTGAGAACACAGAATACCTTGAAGGCTTGTCGGCGGATAGGAGCTCAAACTACTCGCTGTGGAAAGCAGTTAAGTCTATCAAGAAAAACCTTTAATCCACTCGGTACCAATAAAAAAAGCTAACGGCGAATGGGCAAGAGAAGACAAAGAGAAAGCGAATTTGTTTGCTGAACATTTAGAAGAAACATTCAAGCCTTTGGCTGACGTTCAAAACAACAACCCGGAACCTGATAGCTTTAGAATGAAAAAAGTTTCGTTAGTTGAACCTCGACAGACAATAAGCAAACCTAAAAATAAGAAGGCCCCGGGTTACGACCTGATCACTGGCGAAATCTTGAAAGAACTACCAAAAAAACACTAGTCAAGCTACTTTATATGATAAACGCTTCTCTTAGACTTCTATACGTTCCAAGGCAATGGAAAGTTGCTGAAGTCATTATGGTTTCAAAACTGGGGAAATGTGCAAATGATAAAAAATCTTATAGGCCCACATCGCTTCTTCCGATAATATCGAAAGTATTCGAGAAACTTCTGCTGCAGCAATTCCAACCAATAATTGCAGAAAGACGCTCGATCCCGGATCATCAATTCGGTTTCAGACCTAACCATTCCACAATAGATCAAGTCTACAGAATAACGCATGAACTTAAAAAAGCCTTAGATGGGAAAAAAATATTTTCAAGTACTTTCCTCGACGTATCCCAAGCCTTCGACAAGGTATGGCACGAAGGCTTGAAATATAAGCTACGGCAAAACTTGCCGGAAGACGTGTTTAAAATATTGAAAAATTATCTTAAAAGCAGACTCTTTCGTGTTAGTTGTAGTAGGGAATGCTCGAGTTTTAAGCAAATTCGATCTGGCGTACCCCAGGGAAGCGTCCTCGGTCCGACCCTGTTCCTGCTCTACACAAGAGACATACCTCTAGATGACGAGACAGTCGTGGCCACGTTTGCGGACGATACGGCCATCCTGGCAACAGGTGAATCAGTCGAGTCATCAACGAGAAACCTCCAACGAGCATTGGACAGAATTTGTGTCTGGACGACGACTTGGCGAATCGCTCTTAACGAGAACACGCATTTGAATTTTACTTACAGAAGGGTTAACAATTTACCTCTGTTCATAAATTCTGCACAAGTACCTTATGCAAATGAAGCGAAGTATCTAGGGATGACACTGGACGCTAAACTGAGGTGGAAACCATACGTAAAGAAGAAGCGTGACGAGCTCGAGATTAGGCTCAGGGAAATGTATTGGCTTATCGGAAGATTTTCGAAATTAAAAACTGCTCTTGTACAGGCAGGTGTTAAAGCCGTCCTGGACATATGGTATACAACTTTGGGATTGTACCAAGCCGCAAGAGCAACATCTCCGTGTTGCAGACTTTCCAAAACAAGACACTAAGAGCAATTGTGAATGCTCCATGGTATATTAGGAATAGTGATATTCACAGAGATTTAGGAATAGCTACCCTGAGCGAAGAAGTAACAAACTTTGCTCGAAAGCTAAATGCTCGCCTTCATGTTCATTGCAACAATGAAATGATCCGTACTCTCAATGAGACTCTTAACGATGTAAACAACGAGCGACGACTGCAAAGAACAAGACCCTTCGATCTAGCGACGTAGGGTGAAGCCGCACCAATGAAAGGCTTTAGTAGGTGCATTCACTGGATAGCAACCTACCCAATGCGATAAACACTACGGAAGCGTAAACTACTTGTTAAGTTAACTTAGTTGTAGTCAAGAAGTATTATGAGAGAGCGAAAATTGACTACTATGAAGTGCGTTCTGGCAGTTTCATAGTGTCTCTCATAAATGGGTGGTTTTTTAGCACGTCGTTTTAGCAAATCGGGCATAACCAATATCGGCTACTGCGGTATTATATACCTGCTGTATTGGTATCTTTGAAAGATTTTGGAGTTTCAGCCTCCGTCCACCCTAGTATTAAAAAAAAAAAAAAACAAAAACAAAAGAAGTGTGAACGGCTAAACTGTATTGTGTAAAATTTTTGTTAAAAACGCAGTTTATGATTCAATGTGAATGGCGTATAATAAAGCAACGATTCGGAACAATATTTTTGTGATCAATTACGCTGACGGATTATTTTGATAGATCACATTATTTGTCACAAAGTGTAAAAATCACAGATCAATTTAGCCGATTCCAACCCTAATTTTCTTAAACTAAACACATGCAATGAATTCGCAAGATGGAAAATTTTTAATGCCTTGAAAAAACAATGTTTAGCATTTGTACTTTTCGAGTCTAATTTCTTGAAAAAATTGCCCACGACTGCGTATAAGTTACATGATCCATTCTGAAAGACCCATCTTGGATTACCTACTCCCTTTTATTTCAAAGTGGCGAAGATTCTCCTTTACTTCTTCGCACCACTTTAGGTGAGTTCGTCCTCTGTTCCACGGACCCCGCGGGATAGATTCAATTCAGGCCTGGATCTGCGGGCAGCAGTGTAAGCGTCCATCCGCTCTACGAGAAGCCAGAAAAACAAACAAAGACAAAGAAGAGGAGGAAGTAGTCAAGGTTCATCTGTTCTGTAACTGTCTCGCCCTATAGGCCTTAAGACTTTACCTTACTTCTTCAAGACTTGGGTTAAAGAAGATATTGAGTCTACCTCCGGGTCAAACTGGTTTAACTCATATATGGCGAACCACACACCTGGTTGGCGTTGGTTTTCATTGGATTCGGTTACCCTGGCCGCCCTCATTCTCGGAAAATCAACTCTAGATCACCTATACAATACCTGCCAACATCCTCATCACCTTTCCCTACCCCCAGGGTATTCGCTCACAGGACTGGTCTGGTACGGGCTCACCCCAAATGCGGTTGCTCCTACCTTACCACTTTATGGGGCCATACCAACTTCTGGCATAAACAACAGCTTCGACAACGCCTGCCTCTTTTCCCATCCTCGAGGTAAGTTATTACTTGAGTCTTATTAGGCACGGGCTTACACTTACATCGAATCCGACTGCCTTGCCTTGGCACCTTATTAAGAATTACCCCACTGGCCCTATTATCTTGTTTTTTTCATCGAAAATATTTGTTGGCCCTAAATTATATACCCTCTGGGCTTGCTTTATCCCCAAATTCCCGACGCAACTTTCTTATCCTAAGTGCAAATTTTATCCTAGGTTCCGTGCCACAGGGTAACACGGATATCGGTAACTCTACTTTGCAAGAGAGTTGCTTCTTTTTAAGAAAGTTCTTCATTGGACTCTATTATTCTGCTGGCAGTGCTTCACACAACGGAACGGTTACGTCCTTCCTCATACTCCTTTTTGTGTAAATCTCTATCGAATTCCCTTGAACAATCTTACACTAAGACTGGCTGTCCCGAAATCTTCCTCATTTCTTATATAAAAATGTATAGGTTCTCGGTTTTACCAAGAAGTGATATCACAGTCAACCTCATATTCTCACTGTTTCTCTGATAAGCGGGGCGAGCTACCCACCCTAACCCATTAAGGAATTCCCGATCGGTTTTTGGGCTTTTCGTGTCTTCTCGCTTGAATTAATATTTTAAGCTGTTTGGATGAAAATTCTATTATAAATGATGCAGTGGAAGCGTCAAGGAAGCTGCTTCACGCTTGCTTCAAAGAGTTCGGCTTGAGGAATCACATTTTTTGAAGAGAGCATTTATTGCACTATTTAACTGTTTGATTTCGAGCCATCAGTACATCATTCTTGGTCATCATTATTCAGGCCAAAATGGATTGTTAGCCTAAAATTCTTTTTGAGAGTCTTTAATTTTTTAATTTTTGTTGAAGCTTATTATGGTAGTGTTAATAATAAAATCACTGAAATGTGTGAGATCTCTGACCAGATCCCTTTTCTTCATTATCTATAAATAACTTTTTAGAACTACTTCTTTGCTAGGAAGGCTTAGACCTGTCTTATTGCCCTTTTTCTATATAGGTAGACAGATTGAGAAACGCGCAAATTTCCCAGATTTTCAAAACGGACAGATTGGGAAATCTGGGGCAGATCAGCAGCAGGGCTGACTTTGAGCCTGAGCTTTCTGCTCGGTGGAGTCTGTTGTCCAGAGGTGGAATCGGCTAAGGTAATCTATGATAACAGTGATGTCAAATAGCATGAAAATTCGTCTGCGTAAACTGTGATTATCACAATACTTTTTGGTTAGTTGTTGTTTTTGCCTACACTTAGGCTGACTCTCTGCATGTATGAATAAAACAAAGTGTTCTTACATCACAAGCCTAAATAAAGCAAAGATTCGGAGCAATATTTTTGTGATCACCTTAAGCAGACCGATTATTTTGTTTGATCACATTGACTGTCACAAAATGAGAAAATCATACCTCGTTAGTCTAAAAGTTTCGCCTCCTCGTTGAACCGTGAAAGACAACCCCTTCTGGGGTTGCTGGTCCCCAATTGGGCGCCTCCCCAGGTGGCGTATAGGGGAATGCTCACCAGATATGGTGGGTATCGGTATGGAAAATATCCGGGGCGGACCAAACCAGCATAAACCAAAAATCCAGGAGCGTCTGTCTCTAAATGAGCGGCTTCCTGGCCAGCGTCTGTTATCCAGGTTAGGGTCGGCCGAACATCAAACACCTCTTTCTCTTCCAATATACAAATAGAATGGACAACAATTAGATGCATACCAGAAAAAATAAATAAATAGAGTGGCGCAACAGCTCGAGGTGAACCAGGGCCAACTTCTCAACAATGTATGCTGGTGTGTTGATTTCTTTACATACAAGATGCATACCAGATGCATTTATGAAATACTTTTCAAGTTTAAATATTATTTCTTTTCTCCGTAAAGGCATAACACTTGCGGGGGTAAGCTTGTTTCTGTTTTGTTTCTAGTGTTTCTGTGCAGAGTTTTCATGTTCCGTACTGGCTCATCAGCATTTGCGTGTTGGATGGAAAATTACTTTTTTCTTAAGGGTAGTCTAGGCATAACCCCTTGATCGCGAGTTAATTATAAAAAAATAAAAAAAAAATAAAAAATAAACATATTGGGTTATTTGTGTTTAGATCGTTCAGATCGTTTAAAAAAATTTCGTTCCTGGAATGGAGCAGGTCATGTAAAGAGAAAGTGAAGAGCGATCTTTTGATCGTCCTCACCCGACACGCGATTAGTCACCCAGACAAGTATTACTACATACTTGTCCATTTAAAGTTTTAATTATTTCCAATATGGTGGTCAGAACAGCCAAAGAACAGGCTTGGAAAAAGTTCGGCGAGAAGTTAGAGTACGATTACAAACGATAGAGCACGATCTGCAAGCAAGATCTTAAGGTGGCCTGGGAAAGCGAGAAAGCACCTAACGATTGGCAAACAGGAGTATAGTGCCCGTTTTTAAAAAGGGACCAAGAAACAGTGCTCTAACTATATGGGGTATATATCTCTTAAGTCTTCCAAGAAGGTGTGGGAAGCGCGTTCCATAGCTGTAATCGAGCCTTTGTTGCGGGAAAAGCAATGCGGCTTTCTGCTTGGCAGAGGCACAACCGACCAGCTTTTTACTCCGAAGGTTATTCTTGAGAAAGTCTAGGAATATGTCAAACCGGTGAAAGGACCGAGCTCCTCGGGATAAACTCTCGAAAGTTTTGCAGGACTATGCACTGAGTGGGCCTCTTCTGAGAGCCATTCAGCCATTGTGTGGGAACTTCAGGAGCTGTGTTTGGATAAATGGCGTCAAATTCCAACCTTTTGATGTGTGCGTTGGACTTCGCCAGGGCTGTGTCCTATCGCTTCTCATTTTCGTAGCATATATGGAGTAGATGGTGAAGCGCAGTCTTTGTGACGAATTTTCCGAAATGGCTGGCGTCAGGATAAGCCATCGGCTTTTCGCAGATAATTTAGCTATCCTGCCATCGTCCGAGGAGGAATTTCAGTGAATATTGGATGGGTTTGCGGCCATCTGTGGTGAAGCTGGAATGAAGGTGAACTCCTGTAGGTGGTTCCCGAGCTCCTGTGCAGTGCACCCTACACATTAATGGAGTCTCACTGAGACAGGTAGAAAAGTTTAAGTACATCGAGGTCTTTTTCAGGAAAGATGGAAAGAGTGATACTGAATTATCCTGTTGGATTGGCCATGCTGGAGTAATAGTAAAGAAACTGCGCCAGCCGGTCATCAGGAAAACTGAGCTTGGAGGGAAAGCAAATATCTCAGTTTTTAATTCAGTGTGCGTTCCAACCTTTATCTATGGTCATGAAATTTGGGTAATGACCGTAAGTATTAGATCGCGGGTACAAGCTGCCGAAATGATTAGCCAGAAATGGTCTTAGGGATAGACTGATAAACGTCAGTATTCCTAGGAGTCTTAATATTAAGCAGGTACTTGTACTTCTTCAAGTGGAACGATCAATTCTTCGATGGTTTGGACACGTTTTTCGCAATCCCCCCCCACAGGCTTCCTAGACAGGTTGTGTTGGCCGAGATTAAAGCGCGTCGCCCACCTGGTAGGTCAAGAAACAGGTGGTGAGATCAGGTAAAGAACATCTCCTAGAACCGTCTGAGGATCGCGCCTGTGTCTCGCGAGTTGGTGGCGGAGGATCGGGAACGATGGAAGGACCATTTAGGCGCCTTCTCTTCGCGACCCTTTTAGGGATAAGTTTTCATCAAAAATGTTGATGATGACGATGATTAAAATTATGAATATGAGAAACATGATGAAATATTCATAGAATAATGAAAGACATCTTTCATAGACATGATGAAAAACTTCTCGGTCTTTGCTCCATTTCGCTCTCTTCGAAATCAAGTCGGAGTATTTTTCCAATCAATAAGGGGAAGTTTTTCTTTCTAAGTGTTGACGAAACGCTTCAGCCGAGATCAAAAAGTTCTTCCTGAGGTATTGCTGAGATGCCAGCCAGTCTTTTCAATGAATTTTAGTAGCTTTTTGACCGGTGTTTCACTAAGATCGCTTAGGCAGTCGTAGAAGTAGGAGCCTAGTATGGATTTCCTGTACGACGCGAGTGCCGGGCAGCAACAGAGAATGTGTTGTACGCTTTCTTCTTCTTCCTCATCTAGGCAGCTTCTACAGAAGACGTTTGGAAATAGACCTAGTCTTTTTGCGTGAAGGCCTAATAGGCAGTGTCCGGTGATCCCACTGCAGTGTTAATTTTGGATCTCTTTAAGGAGATCCAGAATTAAGCTATCTAATCTTTTTGGATCGAGGCGAGGCCAGATTTGCTTGGAGGTTAAACAAATGGTGCCTGCCTCCATCTGCCGTTAGTTTCTTGTATGCTGTGATTTTTGAGTACCTATATTACAGGAGATTTAAGTTAAGGCGCTCAGAGAACACACCACTGTGTAAAAGTGTATGGCGTTACCAAAGGGTATATTACCGCCGTACCACAGGTCTCTGTTCGGAATCCGGGTTTCGGAGCTTTTCTCCGGGAAGTATGAAGGTTAAGTATAATCCAGGTTCGTGGAGGTGAGATGCTGTTCGTTTAGAATATTGGCATGCTCTCAAACGTAATCACGCCTTAGATAGCATGCTTTAAGTCGAATTGCGCAGTTGGTAGCTGTTTGCTTACCAAAGATGTCTAAGGGGGTAAGATTCAATAGGATTTCGAGCGCATCAGTAGGAGTGGTTCTCAGCGCACCACTAATACAGATACATGCTTGCCTTTGTACCTTTCTTAAAACGTTGAGATGTATGCCGACGTTGAGTATGGGCCACCATACTGCTACGCCGTACAGAAGTATTGCTCTAATTACAGTTGTGAAGAGCCCATGCGTCATGTGAGGTTGTAGTCCCCATTTGCGCCCAATGGCTTTTTTGCTCATATAAAGGGCCGTGATTGCTTTTCTTGCTCTTTCAGCTGTATTGAGCTTCCAGCTTAGTTTACAGTCCAAAATAAGGCCAAGGACTTCAATGATTAGGAAAATGGAAAAAAGTCGAAGATTTTGTCTTTCTTATCAATCTTCTCCATCATTAGTTTTGGGTCTATCGGTGTGGGAAGAAATCGTTCATTCAAGGGATCGTTCATTTTTCAGGAAAGCAAGATCATCTCAAGGAACTTGGCGGGTTGGTGGTCTGGAAGGCCGGATAGAACTGTAGTAGGGGTATTGTGAAGTTTCTTTTCTTTTACACATTCTGGGAAACATTCTCCCAGATGTATGCAGAACAGCGGAGTGGCCGATCGCGCTACCGATCCTCTGAGAATTTACTTTGGGCCGAGTGGCCGTGGCCTGGCTGCAGCTTTTGTTTTTTGATGTTGTCAGGGGCTATTAGATTGAACAAAATATCGTGTGTTGCAGAGGTAGTTGTACGAAGTGCTCCGCTGAATCAAGCATATCTTTGGCTTTGCTCAGTTTGTCAAGACTTACAGCTTTATCAAAGGCTGTGTCCCAGACAACTGTTCCATGTCAGTAATGGTTTAAGACGTCTTAAACCATAGCTTAACCAACCTTTAAATATTTTTTGATCATCAAAAATGCATCCTAACGGTCTTTGTTAATTTGTCTATCTCCTTTGTCTTACAGGAATATAAACGATGCTCGCCGCCATTGCAATCACCTTCATCGTTGTCTGTGTCCTCGACTTGTTGTGGAAAAGGAAACGAATTGCCCGAATGAAGAACATTGCCAGTCCTTTTTGCTTGCCCATAATCGGCACGGTCTGGGTTTACATTGGAAAAAAGCCCGACGGTACGTTCAATTTAAAAAAAACCTTTTCAAAAACCTACTAGTATTCATTAAACCACAGATCTCCTGGCAATGGCAAAAGAGTTCCCCTTAAAATACGGCACCACCTTTAGGTCGTGGGTGTTTCACATTCTTGCCATTTACACATCGGACCTCAAGGACATCCAAGCGATTCTCAGCAGTCAGGTACAAATTAAGAAGAATAATATGTATTCTCTTCTTCACATGTGGTTGGGAGAGGGGCTCCTCGTTAGCTACGGTCCAAAGTGGTTTAGCCGGCGAAAGATCATCACCCCTACGTTTCACTTCAAGATCCTGGAGCAGTTTGTAGAAATTTTCGACAGACAAAGCTCGATTTTGGCGAAAAAGCTGGAAGTCAATGCCGACGGAAGAACAGCTGTTGATGTCCATGACTACATTGGCCTGGCGACCCTGGACATAATCTCGGAATCAGCTATGGGAACGAAAATACACGCCCAAACGGACGAGAACTGCGAATACGTAAAGCTGCTGGCCAAGTAAGTACTGGTTGTTTTTTCACAGGCTCGCAACCCCTTGTCACACTTTAATTTAGGGCGACGGACATCTTTGTCAAGCGCTTTGTTTCCGTTCTCTATCGGAGTGAATTTCTGTTTGGGCTCTTTGCACCACAACGGAAGAGAGAGTACGAAAAGGTGGTCCAGCAGCTGCACGCATTCACAGATAGTATCATAGTCAAACGGAGAGAAGAACTAGAAAGACTGAAGGCAGGAGAAAAGACAACTGAAAATGGTGGCTCCAGATTCCTGGCGGTTTGAATTCTTTTATTTTATGCATAATCTTTCTAGAACTGGGCATCAAACAGCGTATGGCCTTTTTGGACGTACTGCTGCTTTCATCAGTAGATGGAAGGCCCCTTTCCAACAGCGACATACGAGAGGAAGTCGACACATTCATGTTTGAGGGCCACGACACTACCAAGTCGGGCATAGGATTCACCCTCTACTGCATAGCACGAAACCCCGAAGTGCAGGAAAAAATCCTTCGAGAGATACACGACGTGATTGGGACTGACCCTGAAAAAGAGGTTTTATATCGCGACCTAATGGAGCTAAAGTACACGGAAAAAGTTATCAAAGAAGGACTGCGAATGTACCCGCCAGTTCCATTCATCGGACGGCAAACCGTCGAGGATTGTGTCATAAGTAAGGTAACCCCCCACAACGCGCGGCTCTTTAAGTTTTTCTTGTTTTGCCCCTCACAGATGAGAAGTTTGTTCCCAAGAACACCAGCATCCTCTTGGGGCTAATCACCCTTATGAACGATCCAAATGTGTTTCCCGAGCCCGAACGTTTCCTTCCCGAACGCCACACAAACGAGAACCCATTCTCCTTTGTCCCGTTTAGTGCCGGTCCTAGAAACTGCATTGGCCAGAAATTCGCCATGCTCGAGATGAAGGCGATCATAACAAAAGTTCTGCGGCACTACGAACTGCTCCCTTTGGGTCCACCCGTGGAGCCCACCATAAGTGTGGTGCTGAAGTCCAAAACTGGCTGGCAAATGGGCTTCCGGCCAAGAAAATAAAAAAAGTGATACTTTACTCTTGAACTTTTACTTAAACCATCCATTTCTTAGGCGGAATACATTCAATGCATTCCTCCTTTCTAATCCCATTGGTAGACTTTTCCAGGAGTGGGCAACTTTGTTGCTGGGCTTCCAGACTCACCCGCAATCAGTTGCTGCTTCACGACATCAATTGGTGGAGCCACTTCGCGCCTGGGATCACGATTGCAGTAGTAATTTGCAGAAAGAATATGAGCTGGTCCGCCGGGTACGTCTGGTGGAGGCTGTGTACGGTCGGCTAATCCATCCTCGAAGCGTAGCGCTACAGTGTGTTCCCTCTGCAGATCGAAAGAAGGAATCTTACATAACTCGTCTTCAAAACAAAAGACTTTTGTTGACTTACGCCGAGAAGAAAGGCACGTAGCCTTTGTAGGAAAGGGGCGATATCTCTTCGTGCAGCACTAGCCATGGCAAATTGAGCCTAGAATTTAGAAATACTTCACGAAATTAATTAAAAACAAAACTTCCCAAGGAGAATGGATTTTTTTACTTGACAAATTTTGACAACCTAGTATCTGTCAGTGAAGGGTGACTATCGATAAGGTAGGTCTGATGACGCTATTGCCAGAGTTAAGGTAATATTTCACAAATAAAACTAAAAAAATATTTATTTTTTCAATAAAATTAGTTTCTATGTGTAATAATTTATTGAAAAACATAAGAAAAAGTTAACCGTCCGTCCAAGCTGAATATGTTGATTTTTTTTAATGGCATAATGGCATTTTCGGTTGGCGATCCCGGATCAGGGTTTCTTCTTCCGCATCGGGACTGTTACATCCGAACAGCCAAACGCGTTTTTCCTAATTTCGAAGTTTGCCTGGAGTTGTATTTGTGATTCTTCAGTTGTCAAAATGAAATTTATCCAACTTGACACTTGCGATGTATGATTGTGTGAGTGCTTCTGGTTTTACTTCTGGATTCAAAACCAGAAGCCGGAAGAATAACAAGCCGGGCACAATGGGTGTCTGTGTCTGTGTCTCGCCACATTTTTCACCTAAAATCAGAGACACAGCGAAGTACGCATTGTGTCGCTATATACGTGTTCCCGTAAGCTGAACTGCGAGACACAACCACAGACGCAGACACCGATACTCATTGTGTCCTAGCTATAAGACTAGGGACACACAGCGACGAATAAACGTGCGACAAAAAACTGGGCGATTTTCTCCAGCAAGATACTCAACACGCGAACAATAATTTTCCGTGCGGTTCCTGTCAGTTTTGGGGGATTTGGTGAAAACCGGCATTTTTGTCGTTTGATAAAAAAAAATAATATTTTGTGGGGCGGTTTGAAAAAGTCGCAATTCGGAATTTCGTCGCAAATCGAGTCTCGTGATAATTTGTCGTAGCCGCAGTTGTGTGTTGTCTACTATTCAATCGATGGTGCTTCTAATCGGACGGAAATTAGTCCGTGTTTTTTTTTGTCGCCGTGTGTCCTTGGCCTAAGAGTCAACGAAAAATTTGTATTGAATTTTGGTTTAGCATATTTGACATAGGCGCCTCAGAATAAAGATGCTGCAAATACCTTTCTTCTTAAGTCAAATATGCCAAAATGGCATGCAGTCTTGCCTAAACCATAAATTACTGAATAACTAGATATTCAACTTGCGTCCCTCTTACCCTCCAACACCCAATTGTTTACGTTTTTTATACAGCCTTTAAAGCTTTAATAAAGCTTTAAATTTCTCTTTCGGTGAATACGTGTAAAGCCGCGTTGTCACAAGCAACGTAAAACAGGAACAGAAACAGAATTTCATACATTAGCAACTGAAAGCAAAATTCGCTGAATGCTTTTTGCGTTGCTAATGTATGAAATTCTGTTTCTGTTTCTGTTCTTGGACCTTGTGACAACGCGGCTTAAGAAGAAACAATAACAATTTACCTTACGCGATCAGCTGATGTAAAAGCTCCAAAACAAAATCGCATGGAAATGACGAATTGATGAATCTACTGACAGTCGTAAACAAATGTCAGCGGAAAAGTAAATTCGTCAATTTCAGCTTGTGGGGAAAGCTTTTAAATGTCCGAAGTTGAATATCTAGTAATTCAGTAATTTATGCCTAAACTTTACTCACTACTTGTTTAGGTTGACTCATTTTTCTTACAAGTCGAATGACCACCCTGTTCTCTCAGAGGGTTGGTAATACAGTGCGGGCCAGCTGTTTTTGTATTCAAAAGGCTGGTGGTGCACCTGCAGATAAGTACCTGCTAGACTGAAGTGGAAAAAGTTTTATTTTCATTCCTATTGCACGTGTGCATTGTTTTTGTTTGGAACTTAAGCACAAAAAACAAAAACAAATAAGCAAGCAAGGGAGCATTGTTGAGTTCCGTTACAGCAGTACTGTCGCAGATGATCATTTTAATGGGAGTTGTGCTCACGTAAGCAGAGTCTGCTGTGCCTCCCTAACATTTCGCTCAGTGAAATACCAAACATCTTTTTCAATGGATGGTGTGTTGCAATAATACTATTTATTTGCCTTGTAAATATGTTTATTTAACCCTTAGAACTCTCGCCAATATTGCCCGTTAATTTTACGGGACTGCCAGAGCACAAGAACTACAACCTGACTCACTATCACCAGCGATTCCACTGGGACTGTGGACTCTCATGTATTATTATGATCCTCAGCAGTGCCTCAAGAAAGAAGTTTCTCGCGAATTTCAACCGCATCTGTGAGGAGGAGGGATTTGGCCACAGCACCTGGACCATCGACTTGTGCTACATCTTGTCAAAGTTCAACGTTCGACATCTCTATCTGACTAAAACTATTGGAGTCGATCCGACCTACAGCCAGCACAGCTACTACACGGAAATAATCGATAAGGACGAGGAGAGAATCACTGCAAAGTTCAAGGCTGCCCAGTTGCATGGCGTTTCTGTCGAAAAGAAAACATTGCGCTTTGATGAAATCATACGTCACCTGGCCCATGGCGGTCCGGTGTTGATTCTGACGAACGCGTCCTTGCTGCGATGTGATGTGTGCAAGAGGGATTCACTCGAGAGGATTGGGTAAGTGGAGGGTAATTTTGTATAGGATTTCTTCATCCTCATGAACATGATCCAAGGATGCACTCCCATTTCGTATCGATATTTAACATTCATTTTCCTAAAGTTGCTCGTTTTTCAATAACATTGGCAAACCCAGAAAATATGCTGGTCACTATGTGGTTCTGTGCGGCTTCGACCTGGTCAAGAAGAAGATATTCTACAGGAATCCCGAGGTTACTGATGGGCGTGAGTTGCAAATTGAAAATATCGCTCGAAAATGCTCAAAACTGCCTTTCTATCGTTTCAGATGAGTGTGTGAGTTCAATTTCAGCGATGGACAGAGCTCGAAGAGCCTTTGGGACTGACGAGGATGTGATACTTATTTTTAACTAAATCGTTCAGATTAGAAATGAAAGAGAGAAACTGAAGCAGTTATGTGATAGCTAATTAGTTAATAATAGAACTTATTTAGATACTTATTTAGATTCTTGCAATTATGTGAATGCATTTACACCAAACAAAATATTTAACTTCTAAGCACCAAAGATTATTTTAAAGCGCCAAAGCTTAATAAAGCACAAAAGTTATTAATTTTTTGAGTTAAATAAAAGATAAGGTTTACAAGACTAAAGGTAAGCTGCATTTTATGTACTTTTTTGTGGAACCTAGGAACCTGCATGATTCCTAGGTTACACAAAAGTAATCCTAACAAAAGTGCTAAAACAACATCATATATGCATTTAAAAAAAAAATTAAGGAAAAAGGAAAAAAAGGAACGCCCTGTACAAAAAAGGAACGCCCTGTACAAAAAATGTTGACTTCAAAACCGAAATACTCTACATTTTGCTTTTTCTTTCATGTCGATTCGCGTTCCATGACCCAAGATATAAGCCCTTAATGCTAATTTTAAGATTAATCCCCAAGGAAACTGCAAAATTTAACAATAACTTTCTTGTTTCTTAACGGATTTTGGTAAAACAGGTGTCGTATCAAAGGTCATAGGTCAAGAGAAGAAAAACATTTGTGCACTACCGTCCTAACAGATGTACAGCCAAATCTACTAGCAAGGAATAAACAAAAAAAATTACCTAATTGATTTTTAAAAAATTTTGGGATCACCCTGTATAAAAATTTTTTATATCAGAATGAGCTACACCCTGTATTCTACATTTCGCTTTTTATTTTATCATGATGCGTAGCCTAGAACCGAAGACACAAGTCATCAAAGTTTGGTCATTCTAATTTCAGATAAAATCGCCAAGAAAAACGCAAAATTCAACCGAAACACCAGGCGCCAAGAAATCCTCAGAAAGCAGTAGGTATACTTTTTCAAAATGCATTTTTTTCAAAACATCGATAACTTTGTTGTTTCTGGACGGATTTTGATGAAGCGGGTGTCATATGAAAGGTCATAGTGAGGAGAACATTATTAGGGTACGGGCATCTTAAAAGGTCGAACGACAAAGCCGCTAGAAACGCTTTAACAAAACATTTTAGCAAAATGTTTTTTAAAAAATTCAGAAATCAACCTGAAGAAAATATTTGTCTGTGAAAATAAGCTCCATCCTTTGGTCTACATTTTGCTCTTTGTTTCATGTCGATCCGCGGTCCATGACCCAAGATATAAGCCCTTAAATTTAGTGAATGCTGATTTCAAGATGAATCCCCAACGAAACTGCGAAATTTAACAAAACCATCGATAACTTTGTTGTTTCTTAAAGGATTTTGGTAAAACAGGTGTCGTATCAAAGGTCATTAAGAGAAAAAAAACATTTGTGCACTACCGTCCTAACAGATGTACAGCCAAATCTACTAGCAAGGAATAAACAAAAAAATTTACCTAATTGATTTTTAAAAAATGTTGGGATCACCCTGTATAAAAATTTTGTATATCAGAATGAGCTACACCCTGTATTCTACATTTCACTTTTTATTTTATCATGATGCGTAGCCTAGAACCGAAGACACAAGTCATCAAAGTTTGGTCATTCTAATTTCAGATAAAATCGCCAAGAAAAACGCAAAATTCAACCGAAACACCAGGCGCCCAGAAATCCTCAGAAAGCAGTAGGTATACTTTTTCAAAATGCATTTTTTTCAAAACATCTATAACTTTGTTGTTTCTGGACGGATTTTGATGAAGCGGGTGTCATATGAAAGGTCATAGTGAGGAGAACATTTTTAGGGTACGGGCATCTTAAAAGGTCAAAACGACAAAGCCGCTAGAAACGCTTAAACAAAACATTTTAGCAAAATGTTTTTTAAAAAACTCAGAAACCAACCTGAAGAAAATATTTGTATGTCAAAATAAGCTCTACCCTATGGTCTACATGTTGCTCTTTGTTTCATGTTGATCCGCGGTCCATGACCCAAGACATAAGCCCTTAAATTCAGTGAATGCTGATTTCAAGATGAATCCCCAACGAAACTGCGAAATTTAACAAAACCATCGATAACTTTGTTGTTTCTTAACGGATTTTGGTAAAACAGGTGTCGTATCAAAGGTATTTTGGAGAAGAAAAACATTTGTGTACTACCGTCCTAACAGATGTACAGCCAAATCTACTAGCAAGGAATAAACAAAACAAATTACCTAATTGATTTTTAAAAAATGTTGGGATCACCCTGTATAAAAAATTTTGTATATCAGAATGAGCTACACCCTGTATTTTACATACCACTTTTTATTTCATCGTGATGCGTAGCCTAGAACCGAAGATCCAAGTCATCAAAGTTTGCTCATTCTAATTTCAGATAAAATCGCCAAGAAAAATGCAAAATTCAACCGAAACACCAGGCGCCCAGAAATCCTCAGAAAGCAGTAGGTATACTTTTTCAAAATGCATTTTTTTAAAAACATCGATAACTTTGTTGTTTCTGGACGGATTTTGATGAAGCGGGTGTCATATGAAAGCTCATAGTGAGGAGAACATTATTAGGGTACGGGCATCTTAAAAGGTCAAACGACAAAGCCGCTAGAAACGCTTTAACAAAACATTTTAGCAAAATGTTTTTTAAAAAATTCAGAAATCAACCTGAAGAAAATATTTGTCTGTCAAAATAAGCTCCACCCTTTGGTCTACATTTTGCTCTTTGTTTCATGTCGATCCGCGGTCCATGACCCAAGATATAAGCCCTTAAATTTAGTGAATGCTGATTTCAAGATGAATCCCCAACGAAACTGCGAAATTTAACAAAACCATCGATAACTTTGTTGTTTCTTAAAGGATTTTGGTAAAACAGGTGTCGTATCAAAGGTCATTAAGAGAAAAAAAACATTTGTGCACTACCGTCCTAACAGATGTACAGCCAAATCTACTAGCAAGGAATAAACAAAAAAATTTACCTAATTGATTTTTAAAAAATGTTGGGATCACCCTGTATAAAAAATTTTGTATATCAGAATGAGCTACACCCTGTATTCTACATACCACTTTTTATTTCATCGTGATGCGTAGCCTAGAACCGAAGATCCAAGTCATCAAAGTTTGCTCATTCTTATTTCAGATAAAATCGCCAAGAAAAACGCAAAATTCAACCGAAACACCAGGCGCCCAGAAATCCTCAGAAAGCAGTAGGTATACTTTTTCAAAATGCATTTTTTTCAAAACATCGATAACTTTGTTGTTTCTGGACGGATTTTGATGAAGCGGGTGTCATATGAAAGGTCATAGTGAGGAGAACATTATTAGGGTACGGGCATCTTAAAAGGTCGAACGACAAAGCCGCTAGAAACGCTTTAACAAAACATTTTAGCAAAATGTTTTTTAAAAAATTCAGAAATCAACCTGAAGAAAATATTTGTCTGTGAAAATAAGCTCCATCCTTTGGTCTACATTTTGCTCTTTGTTTCATGTCGATCCGCGGTCCATGACCCAAGATATAAGCCCTTAAATTTAGTGAATGCTGATTTCAAGATGAATCCCCAACGAAACTGCGAAATTTAACAAAACCATCGATAACTTTGTTGTTTCTTAAAGGATTTTGGTAAAACAGGTGTCGTATCAAAGGTCATTAAGAGAAAAAAAACATTTGTGCACTACCGTCCTAACAGATGTACAGCCAAATCTACTAGCAAGGAATAAACAAAAAAATTTACCTAATTGATTTTTAAAAAATGTTGGGATCACCCTGTATAAAAAATTTTGTATATCAGAATGAGCTACACCCTGTATTCTACATTCCACTTTTTATTTCATCATGGTGCGTAGCCTAAAACCGAAGATTCAAGTCATCAAAGTTTGCTCATTCTAATTTCAGATAAAATCGCCAAGAAAAATGCAAAATTCAACCGAAACACCAGGCGCCAAGAAATCCTCAGAAAGCAGTAGGTATACTTTTTCAAAATGCATTTTTTTAAAAACATCGATAACTTTGTTGTTTCTGGACGGATTTTGATGAAGCGGGTGTCATATGAAAGCTCATAGTGAGGAGAACATTATTAGGGTACGGGCATCTTAAAAGGTCAAACGACAAAGCCGCTAGAAACGCTTTAACAAAACATTTTAGCAAAATGTTTTTTAAAAAATTCAGAAATCAACCTGAAGAAAATATTTGTCTGTCAAAATAAGCTCCACCCTTTGGTCTACATTTTGCTCTTTGTTTCATGTCGATCCGCGGTCCATGACCCAAGATATAAGCCCTTAAATTTAGTGAATGCTGATTTCAAGATGAATCCCCAACGAAACTGCGAAATTTAACAAAACCATCGATAACTTTGTTGTTTCTTAAAGTATTTTGGTAAAACAGGTGTCGTATCAAAGGTCATTAAGAGAAAAAAAACATTTGTGCACTACCGTCCTAGCAGATGTACAGCCAAATCTACTAGCAAGGAATAAACAAAAAAATTTACCTAATTGATTTTTAAAAAATGTCGGGATCACCCTGTATAAAAAATTTTGTATATCAGAATGAGCTACACCCTGTATTCTACATACCACTTTTTATTTCATCGTGATGCGTAGCCTAGAACCGAAGATCCAAGTCATCAAAGTTTGCTCATTCTAATTTCAGATAAAATCGCCAAGAAAAATGCAAAATTCAACCGAAACACCAGGCGCCCAGAAATCCTCAGAAAGCAGTAGGTATACTTTTTCAAAATGCATTTTTTTAAAAACATCGATAACTTTGTTGTTTCTGGACGGATTTTGATGAAGCGGGTGTCATACGAAAGGTCATAGTGAGGAGAACATTATTAGGGTACGGGCATCTTAAAAGGTCAAACGACAAAGCCGCTAGAAACGCTTTAACAAAACATTTTAGCAAAATGTTTTTTAAAAAATTCAGAAATCAACCTGAAGAAAATATTTGTCTGTCAAAATAAGCTCCACCCTTTGGTCTACATTTTGCTCTTTGTTTCATGTCGATCCGCGGTCCATGACCCAAGATATAAGCCCTTAAATTTAGTGAATGCTGATTTCAAGATGAATCCCCAACGAAACTGCGAAATTTAACAAAACCATCGATAACTTTGTTGTTTCTTAAAGGATTTTGGTAAAACAGGTGTCGTATCAAAGGTCATTAAGAGAAAAAAAACATTTGTGCACTACCGTCCTAGCAGATGTACAGCCAAATCTACTAGCAAGGAATAAACAAAAAAATTTACCTAATTGATTTTTAAAAAATGTCGGGATCACCCTGTATAAACAATTTTGTATATCAGAATGAGCTACACCCTGTATTCTACATTCCACTTTTTATTTCATCATGGTGCGTAGCCTAAAACCGAAGATCCAAGTCATCAAAGTTTGCTCATTCTAATTTCAGATAAAATCGCCAAGAAAAATGCAAAATTCAACCGAAACACCAGGCGCCCAGAAATCCTCAGAAAGCAGTAGGTATACTTTTTCAAAATGCATTTTTTTAAAAACATCGATAACTTTGTTGTTTCTGGACGGATTTTGATGAAGCGGGTGTCATATGAAAGGTCATAGTGAGGAGAACATTATTAGGGTACGGGCATCTTAAAAGGTCAAACGACAAAGCCGCTAGAAACGCTTTAACAAAACATTTTAGCAAAATGTTTTTTAAAAATTTCGGAAATCAACCTGAAGAAAATATTTGTCTGTCAAAATAAGCTCCACCCTTTGGTCTACATTTTGCTCTTTGTTTCATGTCGATCCGCGGTCCATGACCCAAGATATAAGCCCTTAAATTTAGTGAATGCTGATTTCAAGATGAATCCCCAACGAAACTGCGAAATTTAACAAAACCATCGATAACTTTGTTGTTTCTTAAAGTATTTTGGTAAAACAGGTGTCGTATCAAAGGTCATTAAGAGAAAAAAAACATTTGTGCACTACCGTCCTAGCAGATGTACAGCCAAATCTACTAGCAAGGAATAAACAAAAAAATTTACCTAATTGATTTTTAAAAAATGTCGGGATCACCCTGTATAAAAAATTTTGTATATCAGAATGAGCTACACCCTGTATTCTACATACCACTTTTTATTTCATCGTGATGCGTAGCCTAGAACCGAAGATCCAAGTCATCAAAGTTTGCTCATTCTAATTTCAGATAAAATCGCCAAGAAAAATGCAAAATTCAACCGAAACACCAGGCGCCCAGAAATCCTCAGAAAGCAGTAGGTATACTTTTTCAAAATGCATTTTTTTCAAAACATCGATAACTTTGTTGTTTCTGGACGGATTTTGATGAAGCGGGTGTCATATGAAAGGTCATAGTGAGGAGAACATTATTAGGGTACGGGCATCTTAAAAGGTCGAACGACAAAGCCGCTAGAAACGCTTTAACAAAACATTTTAGCAAAATGTTTTTTAAAAAATTCAGAAATCAACCTGAAGAAAATATTTGTCTGTGAAAATAAGCTCCATCCTTTGGTCTACATTTTGCTCTTTGTTTCATGTCGATCCGCGGTCCATGACCCAAGATATAAGCCCTTAAATTTAGTGAATGCTGATTTCAAGATGAATCCCCAACGAAACTGCGAAATTTAACAAAACCATCGATAACTTTGTTGTTTCTTAAAGGATTTTGGTAAAACAGGTGTCGTATCAAAGGTCATTAAGAGAAAAAAAACATTTGTGCACTACCGTCCTAACAGATGTACAGCCAAATCTACTAGCAAGGAATAAACAAAAAAATTTACCTAATTGATTTTTAAAAAATGTTGGGATCACCCTGTATAAAAAATTTTGTATATCAGAATGAGCTACACCCTGTATTCTACATTCCACTTTTTATTTCATCATGGTGCGTAGCCTAAAACCGAAGATTCAAGTCATCAAAGTTTGCTCATTCTAATTTCAGATAAAATCGCCAAGAAAAATGCAAAATTCAACCGAAACACCAGGCGCCAAGAAATCCTCAGAAAGCAGTAGGTATACTTTTTCAAAATGCATTTTTTTAAAAACATCGATAACTTTGTTGTTTCTGGACGGATTTTGATGAAGCGGGTGTCATATGAAAGCTCATAGTGAGGAGAACATTATTAGGGTACGGGCATCTTAAAAGGTCAAACGACAAAGCCGCTAGAAACGCTTTAACAAAACATTTTAGCAAAATGTTTTTTAAAAAATTCAGAAATCAACCTGAAGAAAATATTTGTCTGTCAAAATAAGCTCCACCCTTTGGTCTACATTTTGCTCTTTGTTTCATGTCGATCCGCGGTCCATGACCCAAGATATAAGCCCTTAAATTTAGTGAATGCTGATTTCAAGATGAATCCCCAACGAAACTGCGAAATTTAACAAAACCATCGATAACTTTGTTGTTTCTTAAAGTATTTTGGTAAAACAGGTGTCGTATCAAAGGTCATTAAGAGAAAAAAAACATTTGTGCACTACCGTCCTAGCAGATGTACAGCCAAATCTACTAGCAAGGAATAAACAAAAAAATTTACCTAATTGATTTTTAAAAAATGTCGGGATCACCCTGTATAAAAAATTTTGTATATCAGAATGAGCTACACCCTGTATTCTACATACCACTTTTTATTTCATCGTGATGCGTAGCCTAGAACCGAAGATCCAAGTCATCAAAGTTTGCTCATTCTAATTTCAGATAAAATCGCCAAGAAAAATGCAAAATTCAACCGAAACACCAGGCGCCCAGAAATCCTCAGAAAGCAGTAGGTATACTTTTTCAAAATGCATTTTTTTAAAAACATCGATAACTTTGTTGTTTCTGGACGGATTTTGATGAAGCGGGTGTCATACGAAAGGTCATAGTGAGGAGAACATTATTAGGGTACGGGCATCTTAAAAGGTCAAACGACAAAGCCGCTAGAAACGCTTTAACAAAACATTTTAGCAAAATGTTTTTTAAAAAATTCAGAAATCAACCTGAAGAAAATATTTGTCTGTCAAAATAAGCTCCACCCTTTGGTCTACATTTTGCTCTTTGTTTCATGTCGATCCGCGGTCCATGACCCAAGATATAAGCCCTTAAATTTAGTGAATGCTGATTTCAAGATGAATCCCCAACGAAACTGCGAAATTTAACAAAACCATCGATAACTTTGTTGTTTCTTAAAGGATTTTGGTAAAACAGGTGTCGTATCAAAGGTCATTAAGAGAAAAAAAACATTTGTGCACTACCGTCCTAGCAGATGTACAGCCAAATCTACTAGCAAGGAATAAACAAAAAAATTTACCTAATTGATTTTTAAAAAATGTCGGGATCACCCTGTATAAACAATTTTGTATATCAGAATGAGCTACACCCTGTATTCTACATTCCACTTTTTATTTCATCATGGTGCGTAGCCTAAAACCGAAGATCCAAGTCATCAAAGTTTGCTCATTCTAATTTCAGATAAAATCGCCAAGAAAAATGCAAAATTCAACCGAAACACCAGGCGCCCAGAAATCCTCAGAAAGCAGTAGGTATACTTTTTCAAAATGCATTTTTTTAAAAACATCGATAACTTTGTTGTTTCTGGACGGATTTTGATGAAGCGGGTGTCATATGAAAGGTCATAGTGAGGAGAACATTATTAGGGTACGGGCATCTTAAAAGGTCAAACGACAAAGCCGCTAGAAACGCTTTAACAAAACATTTTAGCAAAATGTTTTTTAAAAATTTCGGAAATCAACCTGAAGAAAATATTTGTCTGTCAAAATAAGCTCCACCCTTTGGTCTACATTTTGCTCTTTGTTTCATGTCGATCCGCGGTCCATGACCCAAGATATAAGCCCTTAAATTTAGAGCATGCTGATTTCAAGATGAATCCCCAACGAAACTGCGAAATTTAACAAAACCATCGATAACTTTGTTGTTTCTTAAAGTATTTTGGTAAAACAGGTGTCGTATCAAAGGTCATTAAGAGAAAAAAAACATTTGTGCACTACCGTCCTAGCAGATGTACAGCCAAATCTACTAGCAAGGAATAAACAAAAAAATTTACCTAATTGATTTTTAAAAAATGTCGGGATCACCCTGTATAAAAAATTTTGTATATCAGAATGAGCTACACCCTGTATTCTACATACCACTTTTTATTTCATCGTGATGCGTAGCCTAGAACCGAAGATCCAAGTCATCAAAGTTTGCTCATTCTAATTTCAGATAAAATCGCCAAGAAAAATGCAAAATTCAACCGAAACACCAGGCGCCCAGAAATCCTCAGAAAGCAGTAGGTATACTTTTTCAAAATGCATTTTTTTAAAAACATCGATAACTTTGTTGTTTCTGGACGGATTTTGATGAAGCGGGTGTCATACGAAAGGTCATAGTGAGGAGAACATTATTAGGGTACGGGCATCTTAAAAGGTCAAACGACAAAGCCGCTAGAAACGCTTTAACAAAACATTTTAGCAAAATGTTTCTTAAAAAATTCAGAAATAAACCTGAAGAAAATATTTGTCTGTCAAAATAAGCTCCACCCTTTGGTCTACATTTTGCTCTTTGTTTCATGTCGATCCGCGGTCCATGACCCAAGATATAAGCCCTTAAATTTAGTGAATGCTGATTTCAAGATGAATCCCCAACGAAACTGCGAAATTTAACAAAACCATCGATAACTTTGTTGTTTCTTAAAGGATTTTGGTAAAACAGGTGTCGTATCAAAGGTCATTAAGAGAAAAAAAACATTTGTGCACTACCGTCCTAACAGATGTACAGCCAAATCTACTAGCAAGGAATAAACAAAAAAATTTACCTAATTGATTTTTAAAAAATGTTGGGATCACCCTGTATAAAAAATTTTGTATATCAGAATGAGCTACACCCTGTATTCTACATTCCACTTTTTATTTCATCATGGTGCGTAGCCTAAAACCGAAGATCCAAGTCATCAAAGTTTGCTCATTCTAATTTCAGATAAAATCGCCAAGAAAAACGCAAAATTCAACCGAAACACCAGGCGCCCAGAAATCCTCAGAAAGCAGTAGGTATACTTTTTCAAAATGCATTTTTTTCAAAACATCGATAACTTTGTTGTTTCTGGACGGATTTTGATGAAGCGGGTGTCATATGAAAGGTCATAGTGAGGAGAACATTATTAGGGTACGGGCATCTTAAAAGGTCGAACGACAAAGCCGCTAGAAACGCTTTAACAAAACATTTTAGCAAAATGTTTTTTAAAAAATTCAGAAATCAACCTGAAGAAAATATTTGTCTGTGAAAATAAGCTCCATCCTTTGGTCTACATTTTGCTCTTTGTTTCATGTCGATCCGCGGTCCATGACCCAAGATATAAGCCCTTAAATTTAGTGAATGCTGATTTCAAGATGAATCCCCAACGAAACTGCGAAATTTAACAAAACCATCGATAACTTTGTTGTTTCTTAAAGGATTTTGGTAAAACAGGTGTCGTATCAAAGGTCATTAAGAGAAAAAAAACATTTGTGCACTACCGTCCTAGCAGACGTACAGCCAAATCTACTAGCAAGGAATAAACAAAAAAAATTACCTAATTGATTTTTAAAAAATGTTGGGATCACCCTGTATAAACATTTTTTTATATCAGAATGAGCTACACCCTGTATTCTACATACCACTTTTTATTTCATCGTGATGCGTAGCCTAGAACCGAAGATCCAAGTCATCAAAGTTTGCTCATTCTAATTTCAGATAAAATCGCCAAGAAAAACGCAAAATTCAACCGAAACACCAGGCGCCCAGAAATCCTCAGAAAGCAGTAGGTATACTTTTTCAAAATGCACTTTTTTCAAAACATCGATAACTTTGTTGTTTCTGGACGGATTTTGATGAAGCGGGTGTTATATGAAAGGTCATAGTGAGGAGAACATTATTAGGGTACGGGCATCTAAAAAGGTCGAACGACAAAGCCGCTAGAAACGCTTTAACAAAACATTTTAGCAAAATGTTTTTTAAAAAATTCAGAAATCAACCTGAAGAAAATATTTGTCTGTCAAAATAAGCTCCACCCTTTGGTCTACATTTTGCTCTTTGTTTCATGTCGATCCGCGGTCCATGACCCAAGATATAAGCCCTTAAATTTAGTGAATGCTGATTTCAAGATGAATCCCCAACGAAACTGCGAAATTTAACAAAACCATCGATAACTTTGTTGTTTCTTAAAGGATTTTGGTAAAACAGGTGTCGTATCAAAGGTCATTAAGAGAAAAAAAACATTTGTGCACTACCGTCCTAGCAGACGTACAGCCAAATCTACTAGCAAGGAATAAACAAAAAAAATTACCTAATTGATTTTTAAAAAATGTTGGGATCACCCTGTATAAACATTTTTTTATATCAGAATGAGCTACACCCTGTATTCTACATACCACTTTTTATTTCATCGTGATGCGTAGCCTAGAACCGAAGATCCAAGTCATCAAAGTTTGCTCATTCTAATTTCAGATAAAATCGCCAAGAAAAATGCAAAATTCAACCGAAACACCAGGCGCCCAGAAATCCTCAGAAAGCAGTAGGTATACTTTTTCAAAATGCATTTTTTTAAAAACATCGATAACTTTGTTGTTTCTGGACGGATTTTGATGAAGCGGGTGTCATATGAAAGGTCATAGTGAGGAGAACATTATTAGGGTACGGGCATCTTAAAAGGTCGAACGACAAAGCCGCTAGAAACGCTTTAACAAAACATTTTAGCAAAATGTTTTTTAAAAAATTCAGAAATCAACCTGAAGAAAATATTTGTCTGTGAAAATAAGCTCCATCCTTTGGTCTACATTTTGCTCTTTGTTTCATGTCGATCCGCGGTCCATGACCCAAGATATAAGCCCTTAAATTTAGTGAATGCTGATTTCAAGGTGAATCCCCAACGAAACTGCGAAATTTAACAAAACCATCGATAACTTTGTTGTTTCTTAAAGGATTTTGGTAAAACAGGTGTCGTATCAAAGGTCATTAAGAGAAAAAAAACATTTGTGCACTACCGTCCTAGCAGATGTCCAGCCAAATCTACTAGCAAGGAATAAACAAAAAAAATTACCTAATTGATTTTTAAAAAATGTTGGGATCACCCTGTATAAACATTTTTTTATATCAGAATGAACTACACCCTGTATTCTACATACCACTTTTTATTTCATCATGGTGCGTAGCCTAAAACCGAAGATCCAAGTCATCAAAGTTTGCTCATTCTAATTTCAGATAAAATCGCCAAGAAAAATGCAAAATTCAACCGAAACACCAGGCGCCCAGAAATCCTCAGAAAGCAGTAGGTATACTTTTTCAAAATGCATTTTTTTAAAAACATCGATAACTTTGTTGTTTCTGGACGGATTTTGATGAAGCGGGTGTCATATGAAAGGTCATAGTGAGGAGAACATTATTAGGGTACGGGCATCTTAAAAGGCCAAACGACAAAGCCGCTAGAAACGCTTTAACAAAACATTTTAGCAAAATGTTTTTTAAAAAATTCAGAAATCAACCTGAAGAAAATATTTGTCTGTCAAAATAAGCTCCACTCTTTGGTCTACATTTTGCTCTTTGTTTCATGTCGATCCGCGGTCCATGACCCAAGATATAAGCCCTTAATGCTAATTTTAAGATTAATCCCCAAGCAAACTGCAAAATTTAACAAAAGCATCAATAACTTTCTTGTTTCTTAACGGATTTTGGTAAAACAGGTGTCGTATCAAAGGTCATTAAGAGAAGAAAAACATTTGTGCACTACCGTCCTAACAGATGTACAGCCAAATCTACTAGCAAGGAATAAACAAAAAAATTTACCTAATTGATTTTTAAAAAATGTTGGGATCACCCTGTATAAAAAATTTTGTATATCAGAATGAGCTACACCCTGTATTCTACATTCCACTTTTTATTTCATCATGGTGCGTAGCCTAAAACCGAAGATCCAAGTCATCAAAGTTTGCTCATTCTAATTTCAGATAAAATCGCCAAGAAAAATGCAAAATTCAACCGAAACACCAGGCGCCCAGAAATCCTCAGAAAGCAGTAGGTATACTTTTTCAAAATGCATTTTTTTAAAAACATCGATAACTTTGTTGTTTCTGGACGGATTTTGATGAGACGGGTGTCATATGAAAGGTCATAGTGAGGAGAACATTATTAGGGTACGGGCATCTTAAAAGGTCAAACGACAAAGCCGCTAGAAACGCTTTAACAAAACATTTTAGCAAAATGTTTTTTAAAAAATTCAGAAATAAACCTGAAGAAAATATTTGTCTGTCAAAATAAGCTCCACCCTTTGGTCTACATTTTGCTCTTTGTTTCATGTCGATCCGCGGTCCATGACCCAAGATATAAGCCCTTAAATTTAGTGAATGCTGATTTCAAGATGAATCCCCAACGAAACTGCGAAATTTAACAAAACCATCGATAACTTTGTTGTTTCTTAAAGGATTTTGGTAAAACAGGTGTCGTATCAAAGATCATTAAGAGAAAAAAAACATTTGTGCACTACTGTCCTAACAGATGTACAGCCAAATCTACTAGCAAGGAATAAACAAAAAAATTTACCTAATTGATTTTTAAAAAATGTTGGGATCACCCTGTATAAAAAATTTTGTATATCAGAATGAGCTACACCCTGTATTCTACATTCCACTTTTTATTTCATCATGGTGCGTAGCCTAAAACCGAAGATCCAAGTCATCAAAGTTTGCTCATTCTAATTTCAGATAAAATCGCCAAGAAAAACGCAAAATTCAACCGAAACACCAGGCGCCCAGAAATCCTCAGAAAGCAGTAGGTATACTTTTTCAAAATGCACTTTTTTCAAAACATCGATAACTTTGTTGTTTCTGGACGGATTTTGATGAAGCGGGTGTCATATGAAAGGTCATAGTGAGGAGAACATTATTAAAGTACGGGCATCTTAAAAGGTCGAACGACAAAGCCGCTAGAAACGCTTTAACAAAACATTTTAGCAAAATGTTTTTTAAAAAATTCAGAAATCAACCTGAAGAAAATATTTGTCTGTGAAAATAAGCTCCATCCTTTGGTCTACATTTTGCTCTTTGTTTCATGTCGATCCGCGGTCCATGACCCAAGATATAAGCCCTTAAATTTAGTGAATGCTGATTTCAAGATGAATCCCCAACGAAACTGCGAAATTTAACAAAACCATCGATAACTTTGTTGTTTCTTAAAGGATTTTGGTAAAACAGGTGTCGTATCAAAGGTCATTAAGAGAAAAAAAACATTTGTGCACTACCGTCCTAGCAGACGTACAGCCAAATCTACTAGCAAGGAATAAACAAAAAAAATTACCTAATTGATTTTTAAAAAATGTTGGGATCACCCTGTATAAACATTTTTTTATATCAGAATGAGCTACACCCTGTATTCTACATACCACTTTTTATTTCATCGTGATGCGTAGCCTAGAACCGAAGATCCAAGTCATCAAAGTTTGCTCATTCTAATTTCAGATAAAATCGCCAAGAAAAACGCAAAATTCAACCGAAACACCAGGCGCCCAGAAATCCTCAGAAAGCAGTAGGTATACTTTTTCAAAATGCACTTTTTTCAAAACATCGATAACTTTGTTGTTTCTGGACGGATTTTGATGAAGCGGGTGTCATATGAAAGGTCATAGTGAGGAGAACATTATTAGGGTACGGGCATCTTAAAAGGTCGAACGACAAAGCCGCTAGAAACGCTTTAACAAAACATTTTAGCAAAATGTTTTTTAAAAAATTCAGAAATCAACCTGAAGAAAATATTTGTCTGTGAAAATAAGCTCCATCCTTTGGTCTACATTTTGCTCTTTGTTTCATGTCGATCCGCGGTCCATGACCCAAGATATAAGCCCTTAAATTTAGTGAATGCTGATTTCAAGATGAATCCCCAACGAAACTGCGAAATTTAACAAAACCATCGATAACTTTGTTGTTTCTTAAAGGATTTTGGTAAAACAGGTGTCGTATCAAAGGTCATTAAGAGAAAAAAAACATTTGTGCACTACCGTCCTAGCAGACGTACAGCCAAATCTACTAGCAAGGAATAAACAAAAAAAATTACCTAATTGATTTTTAAAAAATGTTGGCATCACCCTGTATAAACATTTTTTTATATCAGAATGAGCTACACCCTGTATTCTACATACCACTTTTTATTTCATCGTGATGCGTAGCCTAGAACCGAAGATCCAAGTCATCAAAGTTTGCTCATTCTAATTTCAGATAAAATCGCCAAGAAAAACGCAAAATTCAACCGAAACACCAGGCGCCCAGAAATCCTCAGAAAGCAGTAGGTATACTTTTTCAAAATGCACTTTTTTCAAAACATCGATAACTTTGTTGTTTCTGGACGGATTTTGATGAAGCGGGTGTTATATGAAAGGTCATAGTGAGGAGAACATTATTAGGGTACGGGCATCTTAAAAGGTCGAACGACAAAGCCGCTAGAAACGCTTTAACAAAACATTTTAGCAAAATGTTTTTTAAAAAATTCAGAAATCAACCTGAAGAAAATATTTGTCTGTGAAAATAAGCTCCATCCTTTGGTCTACATTTTGCTCTTTGTTTCATGTCGATCCGCGGTCCATGACCCAAGATATAAGCCCTTAAATTTAGTGAATGCTGATTTCAAGATGAATCCCCAACGAAACTGCGAAATTTAACAAAACCATCGATAACTTTGTTGTTTCTTAAAGGATTTTGGTAAAACAGGTGTCGTATCAAAGGTCATTAAGAGAAAAAAAACATTTGTGCACTACCGTCCTAGCAGACGTACAGCCAAATCTACTAGCAAGGAATAAACAAAAAAAATTACCTAATTGATTTTTAAAAAATGTTGGGATCACCCTGTATAAACATTTTTTTATATCAGAATGAGCTACACCCTGTATTCTACATACCACTTTTTATTTCATCGTGATGCGTAGCCTAGAACCGAAGATCCAAGTCATCAAAGTTTGCTCATTCTAATTTCAGATAAAATCGCCAAGAAAAACGCAAAATTCAACCGAAACACCAGGCGCCCAGAAATCCTCAGAAAGCAGTAGGTATACTTTTTCAAAATGCACTTTTTTCAAAACATCGATAACTTTGTTGTTTCTGGACGGATTTTGATGAAGCGGGTGTCATATGAAAGGTCATAGTGAGGAGAACATTATTAGGGTACGGGCATCTTAAAAGGTCGAACGACAAAGCCGCTAGAAACGCTTTAACAAAACATTTTAGCAAAATGTTTTTTAAAAAATTCAGAAATCAACCTGAAGAAAATATTTGTCTGTGAAAATAAGCTCCATCCTTTGGTCTACATTTTGCTCTTTGTTTCATGTCGATCCGCGGTCCATGACCCAAGATATAAGCCCTTAAATTTAGTGAATGCTGATTTCAAGATGAATCCCCAACGAAACTGCGAAATTTAACAAAACCATCGATAACTTTGTTGTTTCTTAAAGGATTTTGGTAAAACAGGTGTCGTATCAAAGGTCATTAAGAGAAAAAAAACATTTGTGCACTACCGTCCTAACAGATGTACAGCCAAATCTACTAGCAAGGAATAAACAAAAAAATTTACCTAATTGATTTTTAAAAAATGTTGGGATCACCCTGTATAAAAAATTTTGTATATCAGAATGAGCTACACCCTGTATTCTACATTCCACTTTTTATTTCATCATGGTGCGTAGCCTAAAACCGAAGATCCAAGTCATCAAAGTTTGCTCATTCTAATTTCAGATAAAATCGCCAAGAAAAATGCAAAATTCAACCGAAACACCAGGCGCCCAGAAATCCTCAGAAAGCAGTAGGTATACTTTTTCAAAATGCATTTTTTTAAAAACATCGATAACTTTGTTGTTTCTGGACGGATTTTGATGAAGCGGGTGTCATATGAAAGGTCATAGTGAGGAGAACATTATTAGGGTACGGGCATCTTAAAAGGTCAAACGACAAAGCCGCTAGAAACGCTTTAACAAAACATTTTAGCAAAATGTGTTTTAAAAAATTCAGAAATCAACCTGAAGAAAATATTTGTCTGTCAAAATAAGCTCCACCCTTTGGTCTACATTTTGCTCTTTGTTTCATGTCGATCCGCGGTCCATGACCCAAGATATAAGCCCTTAAATTTAGTGAATGCTTATTTCAAGATGAATCCCCAACGAAACTGCGAAATTTAACAAAACCATCGATAACTTTGTTGTTTCTTAAAGGATTTTGGTAAAACAGGTGTCGTATCAAAGGTCATTAAGAGAAAAAAAACATTTGTGCACTACCGTCCTAACAGATGTACAGCCAAATCTACTAGCAAGGAATATACAAAAAAATTTACCTAATTGATTTTTAAAAAATGTTGGGATCACCCTGTATAAAAAATTTTGTATATCAGAATGAGCTACACCCTGTATTCTACATTCCACTTTTTATTTCATCATGGTGCGTAGCCTAAAACCGAAGATCCAAGTCATCAAAGTTTGCTCATTCTAATTTCAGATAAAATCGCCAAGAAAAACGCAAAATTCAACCGAAACACCAGGCGCCCAGAAATCCTCAGAAAGCAGTAGGTATACTTTTTCAAAATGCATTTTTTTAAAAACATCGTTAACTTTGTTGTTTCTGGACGGATTTTGATGAAGCGGGTGTCATATGAAAGGTCATAGTGAGGAGAACATTATTAGGGTACGGGCATCTTAAAAGGTCAAACGACAAAGCCGCTAGAAACGCTTTAACAAAACATTTTAGCAAAAGGTTTTTTAAAAAATTCAGAAATCAACCTGAAGAAAATATTTGTCTGTCAAAATAAGCTCCACCCTTTGGTCTACATTTTGCTCTTTGTTTCATGTCGATCCGCGGTCCATGACCCAAGATATAAGCCCTTAAATTTAGTGAATGCTGATTTCAAGATGAATCCCCAACGAAACTGCGAAATTTAACAAAACCATCGATAACTTTGTTGTTTCTTAAAGGATTTTGGTAAAACAGGTGTCGTATCAAAGGTCATTAAGAGAAAAAAAACATTTGTGCACTACCGTCCTAGCAGATGTACAGCCAAATCTACTAGCAAGGAATAAACAAAAAAATTTACCTAATTGATTTTTAAAAAATGTCGGGATCACCCTGTATAAACAATTTTGTATATCAGAATGAGCTACACCCTGTATTCTACATTCCACTTTTTATTTCATCATGGTGCGTAGCCTAAAACCGAAGATCCAAGTCATCAAAGTTTGCTCATTCTAATTTCAGATAAAATCGCCAAGAAAAATGCAAAATTCAACCGAAACACCAGGCGCCCAGAAATCCTCAGAAAGCAGTAGGTATACTTTTTCAAAATGCATTTTTTTAAAAACATCGATAACTTTGTTGTTTCTGGACGGATTTTGATGAAGCGGGTGTCATATGAAAGGTCATAGTGAGGAGAACATTATTAGGGTACGGGCATCTTAAAAGGTCAAACGACAAAGCCGCTAGAAACGCTTTAACAAAACATTTTAGCAAAATGTTTTTTAAAAATTTCGGAAATCAACCTGAAGAAAATATTTGTCTGTCAAAATAAGCTCCACCCTTTGGTCTACATTTTGCTCTTTGTTTCATGTCGATCCGCGGTCCATGACCCAAGATATAAGCCCTTAAATTTAGAGCATGCTGATTTCAAGATGAATCCCCAACGAAACTGCGAAATTTAACAAAACCATCGATAACTTTGTTGTTTCTTAAAGTATTTTGGTAAAACAGGTGTCGTATCAAAGGTCATTAAGAGAAAAAAAACATTTGTGCACTACCGTCCTAGCAGATGTACAGCCAAATCTACTAGCAAGGAATAAACAAAAAAATTTACCTAATTGATTTTTAAAAAATGTCGGGATCACCCTGTATAAAAAATTTTGTATATCAGAATGAGCTACACCCTGTATTCTACATACCACTTTTTATTTCATCGTGATGCGTAGCCTAGAACCGAAGATCCAAGTCATCAAAGTTTGCTCATTCTAATTTCAGATAAAATCGCCAAGAAAAATGCAAAATTCAACCGAAACACCAGGCGCCCAGAAATCCTCAGAAAGCAGTAGGTATACTTTTTCAAAATGCATTTTTTTAAAAACATCGATAACTTTGTTGTTTCTGGACGGATTTTGATGAAGCGGGTGTCATATGAAAGGTCATAGTGAGGAGAACATTATTAGGGTACGGGCATCTTAAAAGGTCGAACGACAAAGCCGCTAGAAACGCTTTAACAAAACATTTTAGCAAAATGTTTTTTAAAAAATTCAGAAATCAACCTGAAGAAAATATTTGTCTGTGAAAATAAGCTCCATCCTTTGGTCTACATTTTGCTCTTTGTTTCATGTCGATCCGCGGTCCATGACCCAAGATATAAGCCCTTAAATTTAGTGAATGCTGATTTCAAGATGAATCCCCAACGAAACTGCGAAATTTAACAAAACCATCGATAACTTTGTTGTTTCTTAAAGGATTTTGGTAAAACAGGTGTCGTATCAAAGGTCATTAAGAGAAAAAAAACATTTGTGCACTACCGTCCTAGCAGATGTACAGCCAAATCTACTAGCAAGGAATAAACAAAAAAAATTACCTAATTGATTTTTAAAAAATGTTGGGATCACCCTGTATAAAATTTTTTTTATATCAGAATGAGCTACACCCTGTATTCTACATACCACTTTTTATTTCATCGTGATGCGTAGCCTAGAACCGAAGATCCCAGTCATCAAAGTTTGCTCATTCTAATTTCAGATAAAATCGCCAAGAAAAATGCAAAATTCAACCGAAACACCAGGCGCCCAGAAATCCTCAGAAAGCAGTAGGTATACTTTTTCAAAATGCATTTTTTTTAAAAACATCGATAACTTTGTTGTTTCTGGACGGATTTTGATGAAGCGGGTGTCATATGAAAGGTCATAGTGAGGAGAACATTATTAGGGTACGGGCATCTTAAAAGGTCAAACGACAAAGCCGCTAGAAACGCTTTAACAAAACATTTTAGCAAAATGTTTTTTAAAAAATTCAGAAATCAACCTGAAGAAAATATTTGTCTGTGAAAATAAGCTCCATCCTTTGGTCTACATTTTGCTCTTTGTTTCATGTCGATCCGCGGTCCATGACCCAAGATATAAGCCCTTAAATTTAGTGAATGCTGATTTCAAGATGAATCCCCAACGAAACTGCGAAATTTAACAAAACCATCGATAACTTTGTTGTTTCTTAAAGGATTTTGGTAAAACAGGTGTCGTATCAAAGGTCATTAAGAGAAAAAAAACATTTGTGCACTACCGTCCTAACAGATGTACAGCCAAATCTACTAGCAAGGAATAAACAAGAAAAATTACCTAATTGATTATTAAAAATGTTGGGATCACCCTGTATAAAAAATTTTGTATATCAGAATGAGCTACACCCTGTATTCTACATTCCACTTTTTATTTCATCATGATGCGTAGCCTAGAACCGAAGATCCAAGTCATCAAAGTTTGCTCATTCTAATTTCAGATAAAATCGCCAAGAAAAATGCAAAATTCAACCGAAACACCAGGCGCCCAGAAATCCTCAGAAAGCAGTAGGTATACTTTTTCAAAATGTATTTTTTTTTAAACATCGATAACTTTATTGTTTCTGGACGGATTTTGATGAAGCGGGTGTCATATGAAAGCTCATAGTGAGGAGAGCATTATTAGGGTACGGGCATCTTAAAAGGACAAACGACAAAGCCGCTAGAAACGCTTTAACAAAACATTTTAGCAAAATGTTTTTTAAAAAATTCAGAAATCAACCTGAAGAAAATATTTGTCTGTCAAAATAAGCTCCACTCTTTGGTCTACATTTTGCTCTTTGTTTCATGTCGATCCGCGGTCCATGACCCAAGATATAAGCCCTTAATGCTAATTTTAAGATTAATCCCCAAGCAAACTGCAAAATTTAACAAAAGCATCAATAACTTTCTTGTTTCTTAAAGGATTTTGGTAAAACAGGTGTCGTATCAAAGGTCATTAAGAGAAGAAAAACATTTGTGCACTACCGTCCTAACAGATGTACAGCCAAATCTACTAGCAAGGAATAAACAAAAAAATTTACCTAATTGATTTTTAAAAAATGTTGGGATCACCCTGTATAAAAAATTTTGTATATCAGAATGAGCTACACCCTGTATTCTACATTCCACTTTTTATTTCATCATGGTGCGTAGCCTAAAACCGAAGATCCAAGTCATCAAAGTTTGCTCATTCTAATTTCAGATAAAATCGCCAAGAAAAATGCTAAATTCAACCGAAACACCAAGCGCCCAGAAATCCTCAGAAAGCAGTAGGTATACTTTTTCAAAATGCATTTTTTTTAAAAAACATCGATAACTTTGTTGTTTCTGGACGGATTTTGATGAAGTTTTGTTAAAGCGTTTCTAGCGGCTTTGTCGTTCGACCTTTTAAGATGCCCGTACCCTAATAATGTTCTCCTCACTATGACCTTTCATATGACACCCGCTTCATCAAAATCCGTCCAGAAACAACAAAGTTATCGATGTTTTTAAAAAAATGCATTTTGAAAAAGTATACCTACTGCTTTCTGAGGATTTCTGGGCGCCTGGTGTTTCGGTTGAATTTTGCATTTTTCTTGGCGATTTTATCTGAAATTAGAATGAGCAAACTTTGATGACTTGGATCTTCGGTTTTAGGCTACGCACCATGATGAAATAAAAAGTGGAATGTAGAATACAGGGTGTAGCTCATTCTGATATACAAAATTTTTTATACAGGGTGATCCCAACATTTTTTAAAAATCAATTAGGTAAATTTTTTTGTTTATTCCTTGCTAGTAGATTTGGCTGTACATCTGTTAGGACAGTAGTGCACAAATGTTTTTTTTCTCTTAATGATCTTTGATACGACACCTGTTTTACCAAAATCCTTTAAGAAACAACAAAGTTATCGATGGTTTTGTTAAATTTCGCAGTTTCGTTGGGGATTCATCTTGAAATCAGCATTCACTAAATTTAAGGGCTTATATCTTGGGTCATGGACCGCGGATCGACATGAAACAAAGAGCAAAATGTAGACCAAAGGGTGGAGCTTATTTTGACAGACAAATATTTTCTTCAGGTTTATTTCTGAATTTTTTAAAAAACATTTTGCTAAAATGTTTTGTTAAAGCGTTTCTAGCGGCTTTGTCGTTTGACCTTTTAAGATGCCCGTACCCTAATAATGTTCTCCTCACTATGACCTTTCATATGACACCCGTCTCATCAAAATCCGTCCAGAAACAACAAAGTTATCGATGTTTTTAAAAAAATGCATTTTGAAAAAGTATACCTACTGCTTTCTGAGGATTTCTGGGCGCCTGGTGTTTCGGTTGAATTTTGCATTTTTCTTGGCGATTTTATCTGAAATTAGAATGAGCAAACTTTGATGACTTGGATCTTCGGTTTTAGGCTACGCACCATGATGAAATAAAAAGTGGAATGTAGAATACAGGGTGTAGCTCATTCTGATATACAAAATTTTTTATACAGGGTGATCCCAACATTTTTTAAAAATCAATTAGGTAAATTTTTTTGTTTATTCCTTGCTAGTAGATTTGGCTGTACATCTGTTAGGACGGTAGTGCACAAATGTTTTTCTTCTCTTAATGACCTTTGATACGACACCTGTTTTACCAAAATCCGTTAAGAAACAAGAAAGTTATTGATGCTTTTGTTAAATTTTGCAGTTTGCTTGGGGATTAATCTTAAAATTAGCATTAAGGGCTTATATCTTGGGTCATGGACCGCGGATCGACATGAAACAAAGAGCAAAATGTAGACCAAAGAGTGGAGCTTATTTTGACAGACAAATATTTTCTTCAGGTTGATTTCTGAATTTTTTAAAAAACATTTTGCTAAAATGTTTTGTTAAAGCGTTTCTAGCGGCTTTGTCGTTTGGCCTTTTAAGATGCCCGTACCCTAATAATGTTCTCCTCACTATGACCTTTCATATGACACCCGCTTCATCAAAATCCGTCCAGAAACAACAAAGTTATCGATGTTTTTAAAAAAATGCATTTTGAAAAAGTATACCTACTGCTTTCTGAGGATTTCTGGGCGCCTGGTGTTTCGGTTGAATTTTGCATTTTTCTTGGCGATTTTATCTGAAATTAGAATGAGCAAACTTTGATGACTTGGATCTTCGGTTTTAGGCTACGCACCATGATGAAATAAAAAGTGGTATGTAGAATACAGGGTGTAGTTCATTCTGATATAAAAAAATGTTTATACAGGGTGATCCCAACATTTTTTAAAAATCAATTAGGTAATTTTTTTTGTTTATTCCTTGCTAGTAGATTTGGCTGGACATCTGCTAGGACGGTAGTGCACAAATGTTTTTTTTCTCTTAATGACCTTTGATACGACACCTGTTTTACCAAAATCCTTTAAGAAACAACAAAGTTATCGATGGTTTTGTTAAATTTCGCAGTTTCGTTGGGGATTCACCTTGAAATCAGCATTCACTAAATTTAAGGGCTTATATCTTGGGTCATGGACCGCGGATCGACATGAAACAAAGAGCAAAATGTAGACCAAAGGATGGAGCTTATTTTCACAGACAAATATTTTCTTCAGGTTGATTTCTGAATTTTTTAAAAAACATTTTGCTAAAATGTTTTGTTAAAGCGTTTCTAGCGGCTTTGTCGTTCGACCTTTTAAGATGCCCGTACCCTAATAATGTTCTCCTCACTATGACCTTTCATATGACACCCGCTTCATCAAAATCCGTCCAGAAACAACAAAGTTATCGATGTTTTGAAAAAAATGCATTTTGAAAAAGTATACCTACTGCTTTCTGAGGATTTCTGGGCGCCTGGTGTTTCGGTTGAATTTTGCGTTTTTCTTGGCGATTTTATCTGAAATTAGAATGAGCAAACTTTGATGACTTGGATCTTCGGTTCTAGGCTACGCATCACGATGAAATAAAAAGTGGTATGTAGAATACAGGGTGTAGCTCATTCTGATATAAAAAAATGTTTATACAGGGTGATGCCAACATTTTTTAAAAATCAATTAGGTAATTTTTTTTGTTTATTCCTTGCTAGTAGATTTGGCTGTACGTCTGCTAGGACGGTAGTGCACAAATGTTTTTTTTCTCTTAATGACCTTTGATACGACACCTGTTTTACCAAAATCCTTTAAGAAACAACAAAGTTATCGATGGTTTTGTTAAATTTCGCAGTTTCGTTGGGGATTCATCTTGAAATCAGCATTCACTAAATTTAAGGGCTTATATCTTGGGTCATGGACCGCGGATCGACATGAAACAAAGAGCAAAATGTAGACCAAAGGATGGAGCTTATTTTCACAGACAAATATTTTCTTCAGGTTGATTTCTGAATTTTTTAAAAAACATTTTGCTAGGTAATTTTTTTTGTTTATTCCTTGCTAGTAGATTTGGCTGTACGTCTGCTAGGACGGTAGTGCACAAATGTTTTTTTTCTCTTAATGACCTTTGATACGACACCTGTTTTACCAAAATCCTTTAAGAAACAACAAAGTTATCGATGGTTTTGTTAAATTTCGCAGTTTCGTTGGGGATTCATCTTGAAATCAGCATTCACTAAATTTAAGGGCTTATATCTTGGGTCATGGATCGCGGATCGACATGAAACAAAGAGCAAAATGTAGACTAAAGGGTGGAGCTTATTTTGACAGACAAATATTTTCTTCAGGTTGATTTCTGAATTTTTTAAAAAACATTTTGCTAAAATGTTTTGTTAAAGCGTTTCTAGCGGCTTTGTCGTTTGGCCTTTTAAGATGCCCGTACCCTAATAATGTTCTCCTCACTATGACCTTTCATATGACACCCGCTTCATCAAAATCCGTCCAGAAACAACAAAGTTATCGATGTTTTTAAAAAAATGCATTTTGAAAAAGTATACCTACTGCTTTCTGAGGATTTCTGGGCGCCTGGTGTTTCGGTTGAATTTTGCATTTTTCTTGGCGATTTTATCTGAAATTAGAATGAGCAAACTTTGATGACTTGGATCTTCGGTTTTAGGCTACGCACCATGATGAAATAAAAAGTGGTATGTAGAATACAGGGTGTAGTTCATTCTGATATAAAAAAATGTTTATACAGGGTGATCCCAACATTTTTTAAAAATCAATTAGGTAATTTTTTTTGTTTATTCCTTGCTAGTAGATTTGGCTGGACATCTGCTAGGACGGTAGTGCACAAATGTTTTTTTTCTCTTAATGACCTTTGATACGACACCTGTTTTACCAAAATCCTTTAAGAAACAACAAAGTTATCGATGGTTTTGTTAAATTTCGCAGTTTCGTTGGGGATTCACCTTGAAATCAGCATTCACTAAATTTAAGGGCTTATATCTTGGGTCATGGACCGCGGATCGACATGAAACAAAGAGCAAAATGTAGACCAAAGGATGGAGCTTATTTTCACAGACAAATATTTTCTTCAGGTTGATTTCTGAATTTTTTAAAAAACATTTTGCTAAAATGTTTTGTTAAAGCGTTTCTAGCGGCTTTGTCGTTCGACCTTTTAAGATGCCCGTACCCTAATAATGTTCTCCTCACTATGACCTTTCATATGACACCCGCTTCATCAAAATCCGTCCAGAAACAACAAGGTTATCGATGTTTTGAAAAAAATGCATTTTGAAAAAGTATACCTACTGCTTTCTGAGGATTTCTGGGCGCCTGGTGTTTCGGTTGAATTTTGCGTTTTTCTTGGCGATTTTATCTGAAATTAGAATGAGCAAACTTTGATGACTTGGATCTTCGGTTCTAGGCTACGCATCACGATGAAATAAAAAGTGGTATGTAGAATACAGGGTGTAGCTCATTCTGATATAAAAAAATGTTTATACAGGGTGATGCCAACATTTTTTAAAAATCAATTAGGTAATTTTTTTTGTTTATTCCTTGCTAGTAGATTTGGCTGTACGTCTGCTAGGACGGTAGTGCACAAATGTTTTTTTTCTCTTAATGACCTTTGATACGACACCTGTTTTACCAAAATCCTTTAAGAAACAACAAAGTTATCGATGGTTTTGTTAAATTTCGCAGTTTCGTTGGGGATTCATCTTGAAATCAGCATTCACTAAATTTAAGGGCTTATATCTTGGGTCATGGACCGCGGATCGACATGAAACAAAGAGCAAAATGTAGACCAAAGGATTGAGCTTATTTTCACAGACAAATATTTTCTTCAGGTTGATTTCTGAATTTTTTAAAAAACATTTTGCTAAAATGTTTTGTTAAAGCGTTTCTAGCGGCTTTGTCGTTCGACCTTTTAAGATGCCCGTACCCTAATAATATTCTCCTCACTATGACCTTTCATATGACACCCGCTTCATCAAAATCCGTCCAGAAACAACAAAGTTATCGATGTTTTGAAAAAAATGCATTTTGAAAAAGTATACCTACTGCTTTCTGAGGATTTCTGGGCGCCTGGTGTTTCGGTTGAATTTTGCGTTTTTCTTGGCGATTTTATCTGAAATTAGAATGAGCAAACTTTGATGACTTGGATCTTCGGTTCTAGGCTACGCATCACGATGAAATAAAAAGTGGTATGTAGAATACAGGGTGTAGCTCATTCTGATATAAAAAAATGTTTATACAGGGTGATCCCAACATTTTTTAAAAATCAATTAGGTAATTTTTTTTGTTTATTCCTTGCTAGTAGATTTGGCTGTACGTCTGCTAGGACGGTAGTGCACAAATGTTTTTTTTCTCTTAATGACCTTTGATACGACACCTGTTTTACCAAAATCCTTTAAGAAACAACAAAGTTATCGATGGTTTTGTTAAATTTCGCAGTTTCGTTGGGGATTCATCTTGAAATCAGCATTCACTAAATTTAAGGGCTTATATCTTGGGTCATGGACCGCGGATCGACATGAAACAAAGAGCAAAATGTAGACCAAAGGGTGGAGCTTATTTTGACAGACAAATATTTTCTTCAGGTTGATTTCTGAATTTTTTAAAAAACATTTTGCTAAAATGTTTTGTTAAAGCGTTTCTAGCGGCTTTGTCGTTTGACCTTTTAAGATGCCCGTACCCTAATAATGTTCTCCTCACTATGAGCTTTCATATGACACCCGCTTCATCAAAATCCGTCCAGAAACAACAAAGTTATCGATGTTTTTAAAAAAATGCATTTTGAAAAAGTATACCTACTGCTTTCTGAGGATTTCTGGGCGCCTGGTGTTTCGGTTGAATTTTGCATTTTTCTTGGCGATTTTATCTGAACTTAGAATGAGCAAACTTTGATGACTTGGATCTTCGGTTCTAGGCTACGCACCATGATGAAATAAAAAGTGGAATGTATAATACAGGGTGTAGCTCATTCTGATATACAAAATTTTTTATACAGGGTGATCCCAACATTTTTTAAAAATCAATTAGGTAAATTTTTTTGTTTATTCCTTGCTAGTAGATTTGGCTGTACATCTGTTAGGACGGTAGTGCACAAATGTTTTTTTTCTCTTAATGACCTTTGATACGACACCTGTTTTACCAAAATCCTTTAAGAAACAACAAAGTTATCGATGGTTTTGTTAAATTTCGCAGTTTCGTTGGGGATTCATCTTGAAATCAGCATTCACTAAATTTAAGGGCTTATATCTTGGGTCATGGACCGCGGATCGACATGAAACAAAGAGCAAAATGTAGACCAAAGGGTGGAGCTTATTTTGACAGACAAATATTTTCTTCAGGTTGATTTCTGAATTTTTTAAAATACATTTTGCTAAAATGTTTTGTTAAAGCGTTTCTAGCGGCTTTGTCGTTTGACCTTTTAAGATGCCCGTACCCTAATAATGTTCTCCTCACTATGACCTTTCATATGACACCCGCTTCATCAAAATCCGTCCAGAAACAACAAAGTTATCGATGTTTTTAAAAAAATGCATTTTGAAAAAGTATACCTACTGCTTTCTGAGGATTTCTGGGCGCCTGGTGTTTCGGTTGAATTTTGCATTTTTCTTGGCGATTTTATCTGAAATTAGAATGAGCAAACTTTGATGACTTGGATCTTCGGTTTTAGGCTACGCACCATGATGAAATAAAAAGTGGAATGTAGAATACAGGGTGTAGCTCATTCTGATATACAAAATTTTTTATACAGGGTGATCCCAACATTTTTTAAAAATCAATTAGGTAAATTTTTTTGTTTATTCCTTGCTAGTAGATTTGGCTGTACATCTGTTAGGACGGTAGTGCACAAATGTTTTTTTTCTCTTAATGACCTTTGATACGACACCTGTTTTACCAAAATCCTTTAAGAAACAACAAAGTTATCGATGGTTTTGTTAAATTTCGCAGTTTCGTTGGGGATTCATCTTGAAATCAGCATTCACTTAATTTAAGGGCTTATATCTTGGGTCATGGACCGCGGATCGACATGAAACAAAGAGCAAAATGTAGACCAAAGGATGGAGCTTATTTTCACAGACAAATATTTTCTTCAGGTTGATTTCTGAATTTTTTAAAAAACATTTTGCTAAAATGTTTTGTTAAAGCGTTTCTAGCGGCTTTGTCGTTCGACCTTTTAAGATGCCCGTACCCTAATAATGTTCTCCTCACTATGACCTTTCATATGACACCCGCTTCATCAAAATCCGTCCAGAAACAACAAAGTTATCGATGTTTTGAAAAAAATGCATTTTGAAAAAGTATACCTACTGCTTTCTGAGGATTTCTGGGCGCCTGGTGTTTCGGTTGAATTTTGCGTTTTTCTTGGCGATTTTATCTGAAATTAGAATGAGCAAACTTTGATGACTTGGATCTTCGGTTCTAGGCTACGCATCACGATGAAATAAAAAGTGGTATGTAGAATACAGGGTGTAGCTCATTCTGATATAAAAAAATGTTTATACAGGGTGATCCCAACATTTTTTAAAAATCAATTAGGTAATTTTTTTTGTTTATTCCTTGCTAGTAGATTTGGCTGTACATCTGTTAGGACGGTAGTGCACAAATGTTTTTTTTCTCTTAATGACCTTTGATACGACACCTGTTTTACCAAAATCCTTTAAGAAACAACAAAGTTATCGATGGTTTTGTTAAATTTCGCAGTTTCGTTGGGGATTCATCTTGAAATCAGCATTCACTAAATTTAAGGGCTTATATCTTGGGTCATGGACCGCGGATCGACATGAAACAAAGAGCAAAATGTAGACCAAAGGATGGAGCTTATTTTCACAGACAAATATTTTCTTCAGGTTGATTTCTGAATTTTTTAAAAAACATTTTGCTAAAATGTTTTGTTAAAGCGTTTCTAGCGGCTTTGTCGTTCGACCTTTTAAGATGCCCGTACCCTAATAATGTTCTCCTCACTATGACCTTTCATATGACACCCGCTTCATCAAAATCCGTCCAGAAACAACAAAGTTATCGATGTTTTGAAAAAAATGCATTTTGAAAAAGTATACCTACTGCTTTCTGAGGATTTCTGGGCGCCTGGTGTTTCGGTTGAATTTTGCGTTTTTCTTGGCGATTTTATCTGAAATTAGAATGAGCAAACTTTGATGACTTGGATCTTCGGTTTTAGGCTACGCACCATGATGAAATAAAAAGTGGAATGTAGAATACAGGGTGTAGCTCATTCTGATATACAAAATTTTTTATACAGGGTGATCCCAACATTTTTTAAAAATCAATTAGGTAAATTTTTTTGTTTATTCCTTGCTAGTAGATTTGGCTGTACATCTGTTAGGACAGTAGTGCACAAATGTTTTTTTTCTCTTAATGATCTTTGATACGACACCTGTTTTACCAAAATCCTTTAAGAAACAACAAAGTTATCGATGGTTTTGTTAAATTTCGCAGTTTCGTTGAGGATTCATCTTGAAATCAGCATTCACTAAATTTAAGGGCTTATATCTTGGGTCATGGACCGCGGATCGACATGAAACAAAGAGCAAAATGTAGACCAAAGGGTGGAGCTTATTTTGACAGACAAATATTTTCTTCAGGTTGATTTCTGAATTTTTTAAAAAACATTTTGCTAAAATGTTTTGTTAAAGCGTTCCTAGCGGCTTTGTCGTTCGACCTTTTAAGATGCCCGTACCCTAATAATGTTCTCCTCACTATGACCTTTCATATAACACCCGCTTCATCAAAATCCGTCCAGAAACAACAAAGTTATCGATGTTTTGAAAAAAATGCATTTTGAAAAAGTATACCTACTGCTTTCTGAGGATTTCTGGGCGCCTGGTGTTTCGGTTGAATTTTGCGTTTTTCTTGGCGATTTTATCTGAAATTAGAATGAGCAAACTTTGATGACTTGGATCTTCGGTTCTAGGCTACGCATCACGATGAAATAAAAAGTGGAATGTAGAATACAGGGTGTAGCTCATTCTGATATACAAAATTTTTTATACAGGGTGATCCCAACATTTTTTAAAAATCAATTAGGTAAATTTTTTTGTTTATTCCTTGCTAGTAGATTTGGCTGTACATCTGTTAGGACGGTAGTGCACAAATGTTTTTCTTCTCTTAATGACCTTTGATACGACACCTGTTTTACCAAAATCCGTTAAGAAACAAGAAAGTTATTGATGCTTTTGTTAAATTTTGCAGTTTACTTGGGGATTAATCTTAAAATTAGCATTAAGGGCTTATATCTTGGGTCATGGACCGCGGATCGACATGAAACAAAGAGCAAAATGTAGACCAAAGAGTGGAGCTTATTTTGACAGACAAATATTTTCTTCAGGTTGATTTCTGAATTTTTTAAAAAACATTTTGCTAAAATGTTTTGTTAAAGCGTTTCTAGCGGCTTTGTCGTTTGGCCTTTTAAGATGCCCGTACCCTAATAATGTTCTCCTCACTATGACCTTTCATATGACACCCGCTTCATCAAAATCCGTCCAGAAACAACAAAGTTATCGATGTTTTTTAAAAAAATGCATTTTGAAAAAGTATACCTACTGCTTTCTGAGGATTTCTGGGCGCCTGGTGTTTCGGTTGAATTTTGCATTTTTCTTGGCGATTTTATCTGAAATTAGAATGAGCAAACTTTGATGACTTGGATCTTCGGTTCTAGGCTACGCATCATGATGAAATAAAAAGTGGAATGTAGAATACAGGGTGTAGCTCATTCTGATATACAAAATTTTTTATACAGGGTGATCCCAACATTTTTTAAAAATCAATTAGGTAAATTTTTTTGTTTATTCCTTGCTAGTAGATTTGGCTGTACATCTGTTAGGACGGTAGTGCACAATTGTTTTCTTCTCTTAATGACCTTTGATAAGACACCTGTTTTACCAAAATCCTTTAAGAAACAACAAAGTTATCGATGGTTTTGTTAAATTTCGCAGTTTTGTTGGGGATTCATCTTGAAATCAGCATTCACTAAATTTAAGGGCTTATATCTTGGATCATGGACCGCGGATCGACATGAAACAAAGAGCAAAATGTAGACCAAAGGGTGGAGCTTATTTTGACAGACAAATATTTTCTTCAGGTTGATTTCTGAATTTTTTAAAAAACATTTTGCTAAAATGTTTTGTTAAAGCGTTTCTAGCGGCTTTGTCGTTTGACCTTTTAAGATGCCCGTACCCTAATAATGTTCTCCTCACTATGACCTTTCATATGACACCCGCTTCATCAAAATCCGTCCAGAAACAACAAAGTTATCGATGTTTTTTAAAAAAATGCATTTTGAAAAAGTATACCTACTGCTTTCTGAGGATTTCTGGGCGCTTGGTGTTTCGGTTGAATTTAGCATTTTTCTTGGCGATTTTATCTGAAATTAGAATGAGCAAACTTTGATGACTTGGATCTTCGGTTTTAGGCTACGCACCATGATGAAATAAAAAGTGGAATGTAGAATACAGGGTGTAGCTCATTCTGATATACAAAATTTTTTATACAGGGTGATCCCAACATTTTTAAAAATCAATTAGGTAATTTTTTTTGTTTATTCCTTGCTAGTAGATTTGGCTGTACATCTGTTAGGACGGTAGTGCACAAATGTTTTTTTTCTCTTAATGACCTTTGATACGACACCTGTTTTACCAAAATCCTTTAAGAAACAACAAAGTTATCGATGGTTTTGTTAAATTTCGCAGTTTCGTTGGGGATTCATCTTGAAATCAGCATTCACTAAATTTAAGGGCTTATATCTTGGGTCATGGACCGCGGATCGACATGAAACAAAGAGCAAAATGTAGACCAAAGGGTGGAGCTTATTTTGACAGACAAATATTTTCTTCAGGTTGATTTCTGAATTTTTTAAAAAACATTTTGCTAAAATGTTTTGTTAAAGCGTTTCTAGCGGCTTTGTCGTTTGACCTTTTAAGATGCCCGTACCCTAATAATGTTCTCCTCACTATGACCTTTCATATGACACCCGCTTCGTCAAAATCCGTCCAGAAACAACAAAGTTATCGATGTTTTTAAAAAAATGCATTTTGAAAAAGTATACCTACTGCTTTCTGAGGATTTCTGGGCGCCTGGTGTTTCGGTTGAATTCTGCATTTTTCTTGGCGATTTTATCTGAAATTAGAATGAGCAAACTTTGATGACTTGGATCTTCGGTTCTAGGCTACGCATCACGATGAAATAAAAAGCGGTATGTAGAACACAGGGTGTAGCTCATTCTGATATAAAAAAAATTTTATACAGGGTGATCCCAACATTTTTTAAAAATCAATTAGGTAATTTTTTTTGTTTATTCCTTGCTAGTAGATTTGGCTGTACATCTGTTAGGACGGTAGTGCACGAAAGTTTTTCTTCTCTTAATGACCTTTGATACGACACCTGTTTTACCAAAATCCTTTAAGAAACAACAAAGTTATCGATGGTTTTGTTAAATTTCGCAGTTTCTTTGGGGATTCATATTGAAATCAGCATTCACTAAATTTAAGGGCTTATGTCTTGGGTCATGGACCGCGGATCGACATGAAACAAAGAGCAAAATGTAGACCAAAGGATGGAGCTTATTTTCACAGACAAATATTTTCTTCAGGTTGATTTCTGAATTTTTTAAAAAACATTTTGCTAAAATGTTTTGTTTAAGCGTTTAGAGCGGCTTTGTCGTTTTGACCTTTTAAGATGCCCGTACCCTAATAATGTTCTCCTCACTATGACCTTTCATATGACACCCGCTTTATCAAAATCCATCCAGAAACAACAAAGTTATCGATGTTTTTAAAAAAATACATTTTGAAAAAGTATACCTACTGCTTTCTGAGGATTTCTGGGCGCCTGGTGTTTCAGTTGAATTTAGCATTTGTCTTTGCGATTTTATCTGAAATTAAAATGAACAACTTTGATGGCTTGGACCTTGGGTTCTAGGCTACGCGTCGTGATGAAATAAAAAGTGGAATGTAGAGTACTGGGTGTAGTTTATTTTGAGGAACACCATTTTTTAAAGAAAAGAAAGAAAACAGTTATTTTCAGTGGTTTTACGTTTTATTATTTTCTTTTTAATATGTAAGTGTCGCATAATAATCATTTTGTTTTTAATTTTTAATAAGTGTTTTTATATGCATTTAAAATACATTTCAATATATGTTTCTCTTGCTTAAAATAATTATTACCAAAATAATATAAAAGTGAAATTACAAAACATTTGCATAAACATTATAAGACGAAAATAAAAATTATTATTAACAATTTTATTGTGATATTTGGGAACTTATTGGTTTCGGTTTTTTTTTTGTTTTGTTACAATTTTATATCTAGATTACTTGATACCTATAAAATAAGTTTTTTTAACAAGTTTGCTAAAAGCTAGACTTAACAAAAATATTTAATAAGAAAAATTGTGTTTTCATTATGTTTAACCTATGTTGCGAAGAACGATAAAAAAAATTGAGAAAGGATAAGAGCTACTGGTCATTTAAATCTGTTGGATTACAATTTACGAACTATGTGACCTTTTGGACTACTGTGGTGTAGGTTAAGGTGGAAACATTGAGATTAACGGAGTGGTTATAGGGTGAATATTTCTTAAATTGAAGCAGAAACTAGCCTACGAAGGGGGGTTAAGAATATTGTCTAACTCAGATAATACAGCACCAATGGGATAAACAAACAACACAAGTCGAATTTTCACTCTTAAAGGTTATAATCCCCATATTCCTAGAATCGTGCGTTCTTTCATGGGCTCAAATCCTAGAGATCGCGGTCTTTGCTGCGTGTCCATAGCTTGATTAGGTGATAAGGACAGCGCATCCTTTTTGCCCGACACGATCCTGAGGAGAGGGTTTACAAAAACATCTATTTTGCCACATGTGCGACAATAATTGCTTACTTTTTCTTTATCAATAAGTTTGGGTACAAAATTCTTTATTTAAACACTAATAATAACTGTATAAAAATACGTGAAGCGTACAGCTAAAACTTAAACAAATCTACCAGAGCTACGAGTACGTGTTCGCGCCTTCCATTCCCTAATGCAAACTTTCTAGCCTAACTAAATTTATTGACAAAACAAATCTGTCTAACGTCGTCGTTCTGTGTCTTGCTTGCTGCTCGGATACTTCGAGGAGGATCTGTGTAGTGGATCTGTCTTGAGTGAGTTTTGTGAATAATTATGGCCAACAAAACTTGACCAGACAAGTCTATTTTATTTCAAATATTTTTGGTTTAGAAAAAGTTCTCTGCCTACTGGTTTTGTCTTTTCTACTCTTCTCTTGTTTGTATAAAAACTACTACAAAATATATTCTACTACGTTTGTTGGTTCATCAGTTTACGTTATGCAAGCGAAGCGCTTAAAGCCACCTGAACCCTTAATCGCTATATTCGTACGGAAAAAGCCCTTCCATTGCTAAAGTTCAGTAGAGTTCTGTGTTTTGTCTAGTGGGCATTGGAATCCTGGACAGGCCTCGGTCCCGCCTGGGCGATACAATAACCGACATGTCCCGACTGTGTGTGCTTTCGGTTGAGGAGGCGGCCGAGCTACGTTTCGATGGACCCTTAGTGGGTGGTGAGCAGCTGCTGGAGCGCTCCAAATGACCGTTGCTATGCACCCAAGCGGTAGTGAAGTCATCATAGACAGGCTTCTTGAGGTTGGCTGGTTTTGGAGCTCCCAGGTTGCTGGTAGAGTACCTCGACAGGAGAGCTTTCATTTTTTCCAGGATCTGAGCGTCATTTTTCGCGCTGCTGGCGGCTTCCAAAAGCTGTTGGGCCAGTGGTGAAGAGGCGTGGTTTTTGACGGGAGATGTCGTGAGCGAGACGCCACCCTTGACCCTGCGACCATTGCTGTCGTAGAGAATTTGTGATGACCGCGTTTTTGAGTTTCGATCAAACGCCGAACTAGGACTGAATGTGTCGGCCGTCATGGTGGGTCGCTTTTTACCTGTCGCCGGCACCCGACCGTTCCAGGTATTGGTCAAATCTTTGCCTGGGGTCTTACGGGCTTCATTGGCCAATTCACTTGGCTTTCGGACAGACCTGTAGGCCGGCTTTTTCCGGTTAAATACTGGCAAGCCTGTTCGGGAGCTCAAATCTGAAGTTTGGCGGACATCAGTATTGCTACTGTGACAGCCACTGTTGTCTAGACTACGTCTTCTTTGGGCCACCGGTGACCTGGGAATTTTGCTCTTCACAGAATTAAGAGATTTCGGATCTTCTTCGCCGTAGATTTTTGTTGAGAAGCCGGTCTTGCGAAGGCCTGTCGCGTTAGCGATATTGACCGTTATTTCATCCTCGGTTATGAAAACCCCCGATTGCTCGAACTTGTTGATTTCTTCTTGGGCTGGAGGGCTTATTGTTACAACCGAGTCAGGCTGATCGACGAGCGTATCATGCCGATCTGTGCTGCAGTCAGCTTCGAGCATTTCTGGAGTTTTCGTCGATTGACTGCAATCATCGACCGGAGACAGCTGAGAGTCACTTGAAGTTTGGTCTTGACGCCCTGCAAAAATTAAAGAGATTTAATCTCTCACTTCTTGGCAAGGTCAAAGTAGTACTTACCATTATTTTCAGCGTCATCCATCGATGTTTGGCTATGAAGTGACTCCCGCTTTTGTGCATTTGACTGAATCACACCCAAGCTGCGATAACCTTCGTCGCTGATCTCGCTGCCGTTGTCACTGATATTTTCGAACTTGGTGCTGCTAGAGGTTTCATTGCTTAGAGTGCCGTTGCTATTGGGCGGACTTATACTCTCGGTCTGGACTAAATTTAGGCTGTCGAATTGCACGTGATTACCGGTTGCTTCTGGGATATTCGCAGGCAACGATTTTGGTCCACATGATGAGTCCAATGATACTTGTTTCTTTTTCATGTCGATGAGTCGTCTTGGGCTTGGAGACATTGAGCGCCTGACCAAACTGGGTGACGCAATTTGAGAGGGAAGATGGAGTTTGTCCTACGAAAATTCAAGTCTTGATAAAGTAAAGAGTGACAAAAGAGGCTATTGTACACTTACGTAGCCACTTTCCATGCTGACATTGTGATTCAATTGATTTAGATATTTTCGCTGGGGCGTTGGGCTTCGGCTTCGAGTTTTACCAGAGGCACCTGGCGTCAAGCTGCTGACACCATTCGTAGATGGGGAATTGTTGTAGGCTGAAATAACTTTTCTCGCCGAGGGCGGTGATCTGAAACAGGAGATAAAAAGAGGGATGTAAGATTACAATACGACAAGTTGTTGCAAATTTCCTGAACTGGGTTAATAAAGTCGTCAATCGCGATAGGTACTGACGCAAGGCATTTAAGTAATAATTCAAGTCCAAACAAATATGTCAGAGCTATGCTCAGAGGCAATTAGCTGCGGTTAAGCAAGTTTAAGACGAATTAGTTCTAGATCGTTGAACAAATAATTGCTAATCACTAGCGATTAATATAAAGTAGCTGCGGGCGCATATTGTTTACTGAGCACAAGGTCAAGTCCAAGTGGTGCTGGAAACGTCTTGTCAAGGAATCATTATGTTGACCGCATTAGGATATGGCGAGATCGATATTTTCAAAACTAAAATCCGGTACTGGATCAAGGTTGAAAAAAGGTTTTCTATTTGGCTGTTTTTTTAATGGAGCCGGGTGGTTGGCTTGTGGGTGAAAGTCCCAAAACTAGAGACCCTTTTTCTCCGTTTGAATATGTATGACTAGAAAACAAAAGGACTTTTTTAAATGGACAGGACTAGATTTTGGCGACCTGTGGGGCCATGTTGTTTTGGTAACATGCGACAAATCTGTTGTTTGTTCAGTTACTGATACCAAATCTCCATGGCAAGTTGCAGGATTTAACAGCATGTCTTAATGATAAAATTTTAATTTTAATGAGTGTTAGTTAGTGCCACGATCTACGTTCTACATAAACGATTTAAGGGTAAGATTTTCCCTAGTGGCATTAATTGAGGATCATACGATTTAGCCCGCAAAACTTTTCTTTCCTGGTTTCTATGCTTATAAACTTCTACCATCTACCTATACCCTGCCTGAAAGACTCCAAGCTAGACAGGCAAAACGTTCCTATAGTCAAGTTTGCGAAAATTTAAGTCTTATTTTAACTTTATGCCTGTGCAAGTGCATCTTGATTTCTAAAACCTAATTGGACTTCCTATTGCCGCATCGTACAATTTTTCTACTGCGTTGTACCCCTTGATTGAACAAAAGAGTTTTGCGGGCTTAAGTTGGTACTAACCTATTACACTATGCACAGCCCATAAGTCTATCATAACGAAGGTTCATAGAGATAAGGAAGATTGTTGGGCAGTTCAATATTACCGCACAGCTCTTTAGGTTTGAAGTGAGGCTGGGAAGTTCGTCATCCGAATTAAATATTGAGCTAGATTGACATGACTACTCGCCAATTGCAAAGAATTGTATTTCCACCTAAGGTTAAATTTTTCGAAGAGATTTACTGCGATGGTACCTACGTTGTGAATAACACGCTGATAGCCGTCATAGGGGATACTTTTTTCAAAGTGCGATTAAGGGATCAAGTCACGAAGTAATGAATTCTTTGCTGCCCTAAACTGAAGTTCTTGATATTACAAGACTGTAATGGGCCCCTAAACCAGTGTCAGATAATTGGACGACCAGATTATGCCATATCACACTTCCTGACTTCTCCATATGGGTTTTCTTAAAGTCGAAAGTAAAAAGACGGTCCGAGTTCCACCGAGGCAAACTGAGGCAAACTGACAAATCATTATACCTACTTTCAAAAAAAAAAAAAAAAAACTTATACTAAGCTTAAAACTCACGCTAAATTAAAGTGAAATAAATGGTATTTTAAAATTGAAAAGAAATCTACTCGACCCCTCAACTCGCGTTTCAATGCATAGTTTCAGGGTAAGGTTAAAGCCAGGTTCGGCACTGTATGTGAACGTAAAAATGTATTATTTCGATGATACTAGCCCCAATGCAGTGCGCCCTGAATGCGCACTCGCACTTTTCAAAATGTGCTGATTGTAAAAAACTCTCTGAAACACTTTAAACATTACATTTTACACATTAAATTTTACATCGAACGCGAATGGGTATAGCGGACTGTGAAATTATGAAATTGCAATGCACAGCTGACAAAAAATCTGAAACTTTAAAATTTTCAGTACTAAATTTTCTTCCCCGACAAAATCCTCGGCCCTTACGTAAGTGCTGCAATAGGCGCCACAGCGCTGTGATCGAATACAGAACGATCTGTGGTACCATATGCGTTACTAGGTCTGCCATCTTAATGAACCTATCTTAAAACCAGATGACGATTGGAAACGTAAAAATGTATTTCCCCTATACCTGTATCTATGTCAAGACAGTTGACAAAACTTGCAAACCTACACATTTGATATGCCTCCGAAATTGTAAAAGGAAAATTTTGTTTGCAAAAAATTAGTTTATTACTAACCATTTGTTAGTCACACAAAAATAAAAAATTGTCCAAAGCCCAATAGTCGTTTTTTACTTAATCTTATGGAGTATTCTTTTGAACACCGAACTGCCTCACCGAGCTGTCAAATAATACTCCGAGTTCACGACAAATCCAGCGTGGTGTACACTCGGTTTCATTGTGTACACAACGTCAAATCCTGCACCGGTGCAGTCATCACGTTAGGTGTCCAATTGCTTTGACTTTATTTTGTTTACTTTTTTTTCATTTCGTAGAGTGGTTTTTTGCACTTTTTTCTTAAAATGAATTTTCTTAGCTTTGTCTTTCTGATATTTAGTATTTTTTTATCGATTTCATACAATTTCAGTCGCGTTGTAAAAAATAACGAATGAAAATTGAGTCGAAACGTCACTTCACATACACAATCAAACCTGCGCCCAGCCTCCACCGTCAAATACGACGGTGGCAAAAAGTCGAGTTCGGTGTCAACACCGAACTAACGAAAAGTTCAAAAGAACATTTACATGAACACGATTCCGTTCAGGTGTACGAGAAAAGAATAGTTTTTTCAAAAGAAAACGCCATTAATTTATAAAGCAGTGGAGAGTCACTTTTTTACTTTATTCGAAAGCAGATAATAGTGATGAGAAATGAGAAAACATCACCTGAAGGAATCGTGCTGCACAATTCTTGTTGTTGTTATGCTTTAAAATTGCATCCACCAGAACGAGATATATTTTAAATTTGTTGAACTCACAGCATTTGAGCATTTCATATTATATTTGTAAAGATGTCACTTTTGTCTCAACTTTGGATGTAAATATAATAAAATTTGATAGCTAACGAACAAATGAAAAACGAAAAAAAATTCGAGTCGGCGTTTAGAAAGTGTGGATGGCTTTTTCAAAAACTTTTTGCCCAAAACTCAGTTTTCAGTGTTAAGAGCGTACCCAGCAAACCCTGCAGTTTAACCCAGAGTTAACCTTGCTTGTGCATGTCGACGGAATCTCTCACGGTAGTGTGTTAGTGCTTCAGAATCAAAATATCGTAATATAGATAGACTAGTTATGAAAGGGCCACAAGGGACTTAGAGGGTATTTATTTTTATCTAAGCTTAGGAAAATCGAATTATATCACCTTTTTTTAAGAGAAACAGAGGATACAATTTCGGGCTAAGCAAGACAACACTTACCATCTGACATTGTCCGAATGACAAAACTGCGCTGCCGTTTCAGTCCAATGAGGGGGGAACAAATATGAAAAATTGGGGGTATACTTTCATCTTAAACGGAAAAGCCTCGAGGACAAAACAGAGTCCTGGGAAACCGCAGCGTTTACTTTATGAAAAAAAAAGATTCGTCGGTTCCAAATGCATAAATTGTTGACAAGAGAAACTGGGTGCCAAACCTTCAATTCAAATGCTTATGTAACTATTATTTCAAAACAAGGAATTATTCCGCACTTTTCTGTGAGATATGCCATTAGACCACTAGAGTGAACCGTTTGCTACGAAAAATATAGTGCTGCGGCGCGGCGGTTATTGAGAATTGAGGAGTTTTTGCAACCCAAGGTATTTCATAAGCTAAAAATCATCAGCGATTTGACCTTGGCAAGCAGGGAAGCAAGTGCAATTGGGCGATAATTGGAGAAAAAGAATAGAGAGAAGAAGAATAGATTTTCCTTGTGACGGGCTGGACATAAGCTGTTTTCCAACTCCTCGAAAAGGCACCAGAGAAGTAGGACATATGAAAAAGTTATGCGGTGTTTTGCCAGCGTATAAGAAGACGTGTTCGGAACTATCTGGCATATTCCATCTGGACCAGCGGATTTGTGAATATTGAGATCTTGGGGTACTTTATGGTACGAATGTGAAAACTAGTCTGACTGGCTCTTAGAACATTTTCATAGGGGACACTTTACTACCATAATTGTCTAGGTGGCTGACAGCAGGAATAAGCCATTGCATACGACTATTTGGATGGAGGATTTTTTTTTTTTTTTGAATACTCATTTGGATGGAGGATAATGGAAAATTTTCATATTTTCGACGCAAGACCTAAAGTTCTTATTAGCTTTGGGACCAAGTAAAATGTTTTACCTCACCTTTTCGTCGTTCGAAAATGTAACATGTCGAATTATGGGCTCTGCAATTGTTTCTGACTTTTTTGAACCTATTCAGGGGTTAGAGAGGCCTTGTAAGATTCCTTTAACCACTCCTTTGATCGCTTTCTTACAGCTCAATTCATACTGTGCTGTATTATATTTATACTTTACTATATTTCTTTGTAAGTCTCGATTCACACTGTGACATATGCGTAACATTTTTTGAAATATGGAAGAAGGTGACTTTTAGGCCTTTAAAAAAGAGATTAAGATGTTGCTGTCCTCCGTTTCAGGTGTCAAAAATTTGTGGGTACTTATTTGCACAGGCAAGATGAGTATCAGCAAAAGGGGTCAAAACTTGGCGCAATTAATTTTGTTCTCACTTATCCTTTATCCTTACTATTGTAAAACAGTTTTGTTAAAATTTAATACAGTTAATAAATAAAAATCAAATCTTAATCTTTGTCCTTTATCAGAATTCCGTTACGTTGCTCATTTGCAAATTTTAAATAGTTTTTAAGTTGGCGCATGAATCATTGCATCTACTCCCCTTCTAAGATTACGAGGTGGGTTCTAACCTATCACGCAGACGACGCACGCACGCATTTGCTACGTGACAATTATCGGTTTGATGCCCATGTTCAACTGGGATAAATTTCCACCGAGTTCACTTAAAGTATTCGCGCGTCATTAGCATTATGGCGTCTTGTCGCCAACAACGTGTATTAGAACTTGTCACCCAGGCCTATAACCAATTTTGTAGACTAATTGGAATTGCTAATTACAAATTTGTTATTTCAAATGCGTTCTATTCCCGCACCAATAAAACTCTATACATTTGTTTGTATATAAGCATTTATCAATCAAACTATCTTTGATCATAAATCAAAAACTTGCAGACGTACGCTTGTACGCTAAGCATCAATTTCCTTACCGAATCGCCCCTCGCTGACACACATGTTAATAACGTTTAAAAATTGTTTGACAAATCGCTTACAAGACGGATGGGGAAAATGGTAAAATGACAGGTTGGTGTTTACTTTCGATTGCCATTTGCAAATTGTTTTGTTGCAAGTTAAATGCATTGGATCTTTCGCAGAGGGGTGAAAGGGGTAGACGCGCATATTGCATGTCCTGCTTTGAACAACTGGTTTTATCGTTTAACACTAGCTTCTGCATCACGAAGAATTTTCTCGCTATCTAGCCAACTCTATCATCGTAAAATATAAGGCTTATTTGACATGATGCCAAGTTCGAGACATGATCTGCAGCGGTGACAGTGTTTTGTTTACTTTTTGAGAAATAGACAACAAGTGTCAAAAGAATACACAAACTAGGTGTTGGTAACATTCATCTTGGCGAATACCTCGGCTGAACGTAATCGCATTATATGGCTAACCTACTTTAGTGCCGCTGATAATTACAAGCGTTTGCGCCGTTCGTTGATTTATATGACTTGGATAGGCTATCATTCGGCGGTGCTGATCAGATTTGCATAAATTGATGTAATTACCCGCATTGGTGTTGAGCAATTAGCTGAAGGTGATCTGTCGTAGTTCGTAGAAATCAAATTTAAGTTCGCAGCATGAGTCTGACAGATGCTTGTGTGGTTTGCTTCTGATGGTTGCTGAATGATTGCTAGCTTACAGCGTTAAATATGCAACAAAATGAGTCTTTCATCATATCGCCGTCATGTTGGGCATGTGTTATAACAAGTAGAAAATACCAAAGTAATAACAAAATGGGGTCCTCAAGATTAAAAAGGCTTGGTAGACAGACAAGTGGAAACTGGAAGGTTAGATAACAGCTGCCATGTCTTCAAAGTTACATTAATAAACAATATCTGGACTAAACGCAAAGAAAAAACTAAACAGGAAGGAAAGAAGAAAATTTAATACGGATTTTGGAAATTAATTTATCAGTTCAGCGCATTGATTATCCAATGGATTATCCAGATAATCCATTGATTAATTTTCTAATTAACTAATTAACTAATTTTCGTTCTTTCTTTCGACTTCCGAACTTAAACAGTCAAAAGCAGCCGTATTGTTGAAACTTCACATCTGTCAAACCGACTGTCATTTATTCAGTCTGCTTTGTCAAACCAGCAGTGAGGGTCTTAACATTTTACAATATAATTGAATTGGTTGAATATGAATAAAAATTTAGAGTTTTTTTTTTAGAATTTTCAGCAGGTATGGAAAATGCAACCCAAACCTCACATCGGAGCATTTTTGTTCTATGTTTATGTTTATGTGTAGATTATTTAGTGGCCCATGTTGTTTCGTTGACATTTGCCAAATCTGTTGTTTTATTCAGTTATGTGACATCGCCCGGCTTTTAAATAACGAAACAGAGTCAACACCGAAAGAGAGCACCTAGGGAATTTCACTGCACAAGTTTGAAACAGGAGTAATATCCAGTTTTATTGGCATCCCTGCCAAACTTGTCGATTGTGTAGGCGTAGGGTGACTATGGAAACTCACGCTGTTCCGTCAAGGTCGGTAAAGACCTTACGGAACTCCTTTGATGTCAAAAAAAAAAAGATTTAGACAAGGCGACGCGCTGTCATGTGATTGTTTTAACATCATACTTGAGAGAATTTTACAGAAACGAAAGAGAAAAACACTGCAAGATGTCAGTAAAGCCTTCGTAAGTATCGGGACGGAAGCGGCCAATATGGGCTCAGCCGTCAGCGAGAGCAAAACCAAGTATATGCTGCCGTCAACAAGAGGCACCCAACACCAATGTTGGACGGAAAATTACAATAGATAGCTTTAGCTTTGAAGTAGTTAGGGACTATTTCTACCTGGGTTCCGCTAAAAATGTAGATAGCGTCACTAGCGCTGATATCAAACGAAGGCTACGTGTTGCCAATCGCTGTGTCTATGGGCTAAAAAGTCAATTGAGTTGCAAGACCCTTTTTCTCAAGCAACTGAAATATGCATTTATAACACGCTCATCATCCCAGTCCAGAGCATGGGGTTGTCAAAGGCGGATGAAAAAACTTTAGGCTGCCTCGAGAGGAGAATCTTTTGGGCGATTTATGGTCCCATCTGCATAGACGGAGAGTGGAGGAGGAGACATAGCATCGAACTGTATGGGTTGTACAGCGACACCGACCTATTTATCAGAGTCAAGATAAAACGGCTGCGATGGTTGGACCATCTAGAGCCCCGGCACGGAAAATATATGAATCCACTCCACAGGGACGGTGCAGTAGAAGAGCGGACTTAGGTGGTGCACGCCAAAGGAGAGGCGGGTTCCTTACCCAATTTCGAGTGCAAAACTGAGGAAAGAGTGAAAGGCGAATCTTGTTGGCTGAGGCTTTGTGTAAAGTAAGTAAGTTTGAAGCATAATTTTATTTTCTTCAGGCGCTTTTCGGTGTACTTTCTCAGTGGAAGACCTAAATCATCCTCCTATAAATGACACAAAAGATCTCCTCTGGTCGGTTTAAAGGATGACTTCACTTCCGGGCCTGACTGTCTGCGCGCCATAGTTCTAAAAAAGTATTCATACCATCTCGTCCAACCTCTCACTGCCTTATGTCGTTGTTCAATTTCTCAAGGTGTCTTTCCTCAGCTCTGGAAAACTGCCTATATCATCCCCATCCACAAAAAAGGACAAAAGAATGAAGTCACCAATTATCGCCCAATCGCCAAACTGTCATGTATACCCAAACTTTTTGAAAGCATCGTCTACGATACAATATCATTTCACTGCAAATCAATCTTCTCTCCAAACCAACATAACTTTCTGAAAGGTCGATCGACTTCCACCAATTTAATCGAGTTTGTTTCACAATCCTTGTGTGCTCTTGAGGACGGTAACAACGTCGACTGTTGTTGCCACTGACTTCAGCAAGGCCTTTGACAAAATCTCTCACCACATTATTGTCCTCAAATTCACTGCCCTCGGTTTCCCCCCTGGTTTTGTCTTATGGCTCAAGTCCTACCTTGAAGATCGAGATTATATTGTTACCTTCAGATCTTCTTTGTCTAACCCAATCTATGCCAACTCAGGAGTTTCCCAAGGAAGCCATCTTGGCCCACTAATATTTATCTTTACGATAAATGACGTCAACTCCATCATCCAGCACTGTTTGCTTTCGATACACGCAGATGATATGAAAATTGCGACGCATATATCGCCTCCTGCCGATTCCCTCGCTCTCCAATCCGACCTAAACAGCTTCGAAATCTGGTGTCAAAACAATTTCCTCGAGCTTAATGTCAGCAAATGCCAAGCTATAACCTATTCTCGTAAGCATTTACCCTCACCTGCCAGATCATACGCTATTGGGAACGAAGTTGTCCCCATAGTTGACTCTTTAGTCGACTTAGGAGTAATTTGTGGCAGGGAACCTGAATTTCGTCTTCATATCAATAGCGTCATCAAACGCGCCAACTCGGCGCTCGGCTTTGTCGAGCGCTGGTCGAAGGAATTCTCTAATCCCTACGTTACCAAATCACTTTATACTACCTTCGTTAAGCCCCTTATTGAGTACGCTAGCCAAGTCTGGTCCCCCTTCTACAACATCCACGTCTCGCCTATTGAGGCAATTCAACGAAGGTTTCTTCGCTTCGCCATTCGTGGTCTTCCCTGCACTAATACCTATAATCTACCCCCTTACAACGACCTAAAATTACATTGCTTTACGACTGACTTACTTACCGGAAATATTGACTGCCCCTCACTGCTGCACATGATAACCCTCAATACTAATCCTCGGCAGCTACGGTCTATGCCCCTCTTCCGCATTAACTTCCATCGCACGAACTACGGTTTCTACGAGCCAATGTCCAGAATGTTGCGCAACGCCAACTCCTCCCCTTTTGATCTACACCTTAACAAAAACAGTCTCCGCAACATCTTCTACCATCGCCCTCCTCCCTCTCTTTATACTTAAGTTTTAGTTATAAGTTTAGATTGTTTAAGTTAGAATTAAGTTAAAGCTTGTACTAAGCCAATAAAGTGGCCCCGTGGGGGGCGTCAAATCAAAAAAGAGATGATGGTCGAGGTGCCATAGTTCAGAATAGGCGAATCAGACAATTTAAAAAAAAAAAATTCATCCTCGGTGACGAAGCACCTCGGTGCCATATAGCTTCCAAATTCATTCTAGAGGGGAATATCCTTGACCAGTTCCGTAGAAAGATTCTTCAACTGCAACCATTGTAATTTGGAAGGAATGAGATATAAGGATTAGTACAATACCGTCTGCCTAACGCCTAGCCCAGCTAATGGTGGCCACATGACTCTTTTTTTAATATGTCTCACATGTTACCTAATTGGTTTGAACCGTAATGTTGCAGGTACGTCATAATTTCGTCTAAGATATCACTTACAAAAGTTCACTCTTACCTTTCGAATATCACCTGAGCCTTGTGCAGTTCAATGCCGTTAGTTCCACTACTAGTTCTTGGTATCAAGCGCGCAGCAACCGATGAACGATGTTGAGCCTTGCAACGGCATGGATCGTGCTTGTCCAAATAGTGTGACAATGTGTCCCATCCACCTCCAACTCGCACCATTACGTGTGATCGTAGAATCTGCAAAGAAAAAAAAAGAGATTCCCATAACTAAATCAAGTTCAGCAGAGCGTCTAAACAGATCACAATCACAGGGTTGCATAACTAATTTATTACCACCTCACACACAATCTAGCAATTTCCCACTGGCATGGCGTCTAAGTTTCGCACCACATTTCAAACTTACACCGGTCGGTGGAGTGGTGTTAAGTTTCTCATCGCTAAGCATGGAGACGTGCGATTTACCATGTTTGATTGCGGTTTTTGAAATGGGGAGCACCTCTATTAAAGAAAAAAGCCAACGACGTGAGATGCAATAACTATCCAGCGAGAAATTTTTACCACTTATCACTTGTTTAATTGTCTGTAATTTAGTTGTGATAATTGAGAGAGCTGCCGCCGCGCCGATTGTCAGCATCTTAAGCGAATTGATTATCATGGTGCATGGCTACGCATAATAGATTGACAGAGATTCCACGGTTTCACGCTTTTCTACCCAATTAGTTGACTGATTATTTCCCATACATAAACCTTAGTCTTACGTCAGTGGATGCACTCAAGAGACACTGCATAAGGATTAAACTAAGCCAGCTTATGTAAAAAATCATAAGGCAGACCAAATTAAGTCATTCAATCTACTGAAACGTATTGACCGAATGCCATACCCTCGCTGTGTAGCTCTGTCGAAACCCAACAGAATCGATATGACATCTCCAGTGTATTCAAATAATTAGCTACACAGCACCAATAAAAACCTAGCGAGTAGGTATTATGTCAACTTGAATTCGGTCTCTCGATCGAGTGTTATTTTTTCGTCATCAGATCAACAAAGTTAACATGTGCAATCGATACAAGCCGAGACGAGACCCGAAACCAAAGTCAGGTAGATTTGATTTCACAGCAAAGCAAGCGGCGGCGGCGGCGCCACATTGATCCCATTTATCGGCTAAGTGTTTTGACATCCTCCTGACAAACTAAATGGGAGTAACATGTAAGCACTTTAGGGGCTGGTTCTGGTATAGCAACAAAAAAGAGAGTGAAAGTCGACCAGATAGATTTTGGGCAACAACAAATCAGGATCGCCGCAACAATGAATGATCGTGCCTCACCGGAACGTTGCCTCGTCTAGAGACGGGTGAGTATCTTCATGCTCTAATGGAACGTTGTTGCAAGAGCACAGCGGTTAAATGACACCGATCACCCAATTTGGTCGCCCGAGGGAAACACCAGACCAGACTACATCCGTGGAACAACATGAACCATGACAGCGAAAAGATTTGTCCAAACAACATGCGTGTTCCTTGCAACCATGATCACTATACTTCGAGTTCGCCAGAGCGACGACCAAATGCGTTGAGTTATTTGTGTGCGATTCGCCTAGAGCCGACAGTTGTTAGAGCCGAAACGGATAGTGAAAACAACGACGACGGGACTACGAACTACGATACTGATGACTAAGTTTGAGGACGGTGTACCTACATACATACCAGTTGTTGATATGGTTTGGCCATAAGGCGCTTGTAGTTAACATATTTTTCTCTTTTAGAGAGCTACATTTGCGGCGTGGATGGGCGTTGGGACTTGGGATGGGAGGTATGTGACAGGAGTACAAAGAATTGTCCATATAAGTAGGACTAGTAGAGCAATCCTTGTGTGTGGCTGTTGGTACTTTGGAAATGGTGAATTACATTCAACTTTACTTGGCAACTTAACAAGGAAAACATTCATAACAATTAAATAAAAGGCGATTACAAATTCAAGAAGTAGAGCACTGGTGAGTTAAATTATTGTATAAAGAACACCTTTCATGACCAACGCATCTGCTCGCTGCAATACTCACTCGCAGCATACACCACACAAAAATTATTTTAATAAAATCCGAAGAAAAGATTTCCTGGGCAATCAACAGCTTGTCACCCTTCTAGTCTCCAAGCCCTGGCGGTGTATTGCCTGTAACAATACCTTGGCTGGTGTCAACCTTTTGAAGCTCTCGAATACAAAAACCACGTGCCCCACTCTTGGAGACGCGCTTGAGTAGTGTAGGGTAGGTAAACGCAGTCAAGAATCTGTGAAGGACTTCAGGTCGATTAGTCTAACTTCTTTTGTTCTTAAAACCTTAGACATCTTAGTAGTCTTAGACATCCACCGCTTTCCATGAGATAATGCGGACAATTGAAAGGTCGACACACTACAAAGAATATACCTTAGCCTCCTTCCTAAATATTGAGGGAGTTTTGAATAATCTTATACTGACGCTATTCTTGAATCTCTGATCTTGCTGGGTATTGATGAATTTATTAGGCAATGGATAGCCTCTATGCTCAGAATAAGAATTATCCAGGCATCACTTGGTAAGAGTCACTCAACCAAATTTGCTTATAGAGGAACGCCGCAGGGTGGTGGAATTTATACCCTATGGCTTATGATTTATGAACAAAATTCACGTTAGACTTGACAGGGAACTTTTTTCTTGACAGGGTAGAAGGTTGTTGGTATGTGAATGATGTGGCGATATACTAATCTTAGCGAAGTTTCCTTCTGTAATAAGTCAAATTATGGACGCTGCTCTAGATAAGGTAAGCACCTAGATTGCAAGATGATGGTCTTGGCGTTTACGATGTGACTACCGAAACGAAAGTAGCCGATTTTACCCACTATCGTCTAAATAGTCAACCTCTCACACTATCATCCAGCACCAAGAATCTGGGTATAATGCTAGATCCCAAACTAAGCTGGAAGTTTAACATCGAACACAGAATTAGAAAGACATGTACTGCCTTCTACGCATGTAGCAAAGCGTTTGGAAAGAAGTGGGGACCTTAACCAAACATGACTTTGTGGATGTAGTGCGTTCAATACTCACTTATGGATAACTTGTCTGATGGCCCGCGCTGAGTCAAATGAATAACCTCACGAAACTCGAAATACTGTAAAGAAGAGTCAGCATAGGCGCCATGGGTTGTTAGATTGTAAGGCCGTACGAATACATCAACACCCTGGACTCGTTATAAAATGTCTTGGTTCTGCCCCGACGAATTAAAGATGAACGTGGGGGCCGGCCGGTGTTTAGCGGAAATATCAATGTCACATCAGAATTGTCACGGTAGAATTACTGGCTTTCCGAGAAGCCTGCACGCAACTCGGTCTTTTTTTAAGAACCATCCAGATTGACAGATTGATATCCGGGATTTTGAGTTCAAAAATTAACATCCCAACAACTCGCAACAGAGTGAAAAAGAACGAGTCTTTGTTTTTTGGTGAAAATGACAGGATTCGAACCCAGACCTCTGGCGTAGTAAGCACACACACTAACCACTACGCCACGGTACCCAAAAAGTAAGGAAAAGTAAATACGTGTCTTTAAAGACACCTCAAACGAACACAGAAGAAAATTGCCAAGCATTCTGTTATAATATAGAAGCGAAATAAAGTTGTACAAAATTTGTATGGAACTTTTTTTTAGACTTACCTATACATAATTAAAATTAATTATGTATGTAAGTCTAAAATGTATACCTATACATAAATAAAAATTAAATCAGTTCTGCTTAAAAAATGAGCCGAAGTAAAAAATGATCCTCTAAATCTAAATAACCCAGTTTGTCACGTTACCTTCAAAGTTCAGAAATCTTTTAAAGTAAAAAGTATCAGTCAGCATAAAAGCCATAGGCAATTAGAAATCCAACCGTCAACAGTCAGATCCACATAAGGCACCTATTACACGCCGTTCTGTCACATCATAGAGACAGCATTTTGATGGACGTTTCGTAGCCGCTTAGTGGTTCAGAAATGTTTCGCTGCTTTATTATCGATTAGTTCTATCATGCAGTTGATAATTAAATAGGCCAATCGATCAGTGAGTTTAAAAAGAAAGACCAGAAGGCAGTTCTGCCTTCAACATATAGTTGGCACTTTGAAGTATAAATTCAAAACCATGAAAACAAAAAATGGAATGTCATAAAATACCACCCACCGCAGCCGAATCATAATTTTCAAAACGTCCAATAAAATAGCGACAATAAATCTTGTTCCATTTGGTGTCAATTAAATTGTCTAATCGAAAATAATTTATTTTACCAATAGCGAAGTTGGCTGTCTCTTATGACTGTAATTACCGGGACCCATGAATAGATTTCACTAGTTTTTTTTATCTTAGTGGTTTTGGAATGTCTACAAGAATGCTGTGTGTACATGACAGTCAGCCAAACCAGTGCCGCATTATTTTGTCTCCTAACACAAACTCTTGTTGTGATTCGAGAGAGAAACTGAAAAGTATTAAATTGTTCGATAGATATTCTTCGCTCCTGACGAGAGCACAGCCACAGCGCCATCGATCGGCGCATAAATGTATCTTATAGAGAGTGTTGACGTGTCAATGCCGTTTATGAAATTTATCGTTAATAAAGTTGCGCAAAATGATACACCAGCTGGGGTGCTTGACGATGGACAGTGACTTTGCAAAAGAGTGGAAATTTATGGGGAGTTTACATCGTTTTTAATAATAACACTAAATGTGCAGGCAGGCAATTAGAAGAGTTGACTGACAACTTTAGCTGGAAATCAAAGTGTGTGACAGGTGTGACAAGACAGTGAAATCTCATTAAACACGCGAGGTAAGTAACAGGACAACTTGGTGAGCCAGAAACAAAATTAATTACTGAGACTTTGAGGATAACGTACATACATAAAATGTTGCGCAATAGCAATTTTGGGGTCATTATTGTGCTCTAAGAATTCTGCTTTTTCGAAAAAAAATTCTGCTTGGAGGTTGACACTTATTATCTTTGCCATTGAACCGAACAAATGTTTGCGTGGAGGGTGCCGGGAATCGTTTCTATATGTTTAGTACTCTTGATTTCAAGACTTTACAGTGAAAGTCTTGAAACCACCAATGATACGATCCAAGTTGGGAAGGCGATGCCATAAATCTCTCAATGAGTTTTCTGTCAGATGCGACATATCCCTGGCTACATGGATATTCCAAGCAGCTTGAGAGCTGTTAGATAGCTAAAAAATCTGCTAGTGCTAATCATAGTTACAATGCAAAGGAACCAACAGCATACATAGATCCGATAAAGATTTACTTGGACACGTAACTTTCTTGCCAACGAGTCTGGCCATATGGCCCGATTGTAGCACAACAAATCATAAGAAACATAGTTGCTACAAGAGCTCTTACGGGCCCTTGTATGATAGGGAGACATGTCAGAAGACTTGGTGATCCCTTTAACGATTCTCGAAACCATGGCTCATCGTCTATACCTTACTGTCCCGACCTATCGACTTTAAGCAGGACCTTGACGCCCTAAGTGAAAATTTCTTCAAACGCTTAAATGGCGAACCACGCACTCTGTCCCATATTCCACTCGGGAGCTCAATAATTGTAGAGCACCTACAACAAACGCCAGATCCTTGATCACCTGATCTTTGATGCCTCTCATCCCCAGGGATCCCCAGGGTGTTCTCTTAGGGCTGGTTCTGTATGGAACCAATCTCTCGACCAATCACGGGAATACCATTATTCCCCCTTGGTACGAGAACATACACAGCGTCGGTTGCGCTTATCTTTTCCATTGCCTGAGGCAAATTCTCACCTGAGTCCTCTGAGGTACAGGTTTACATCGACAACGGTTACCCTGAGTTTTATGACTAAGGCTAGGGATACACGACGACAAAAAAACGCGCGACAAAAAACAACGTGATTTTCTGCAGCAAGCATACTGCATACAACACACGATTAATAGTTTTCCGTGCGGCTCCTTTTCATAGTTGAAAAAAAAAAAGATTTTGAAAGCTTTTTGTGGTAAACAAACTACACAAACAATAATTTTCGGTGCGGTTGTTGTGAATTGTGGTGTTAGTTGTAATTTTCATCGTTGAAAAAACAAAAATTAAATTTTTTGTCGTGCGGTTTAAAAGTGTCGCAAAGCGGAAAACTGTCGCAAAACGAGTCTCGCGACTCGGCTGCGTTCACACCAAGAACGGTTTTCTCGGCCCCCAAAATATCCCCTTCGGCACGTGTTCATACCTCAAGCAGTAACGCCTGGCCTCTCCCATGCTCGAAGTACGTTCTAAGAACGATGAAAGACCTCTTGATCTCAAGAGCTCTTACCTCTTAAGATCAAGAGGTAAGGGCTTAAACCGCAATATCGTTTGCGCAATATCGCAATATCGTGAAAAATTGGACAGGTTATTATTTTCGCAGTGTGAAAGGGTCAATTCGATTTTGAAATCGAATTGCTCAGAATCTAGATTCTGGCTCGGTGTGAAAACCGTATAACCGCGTGCCCTCTACTTGACCTACTTGATCTAAGAATACTCCACACTGGCGTCTCTTCATCATGTTGGCGTGGGTTAACACCAAAAACCGTTACCCCCGCTCTCAATTTATTCCCAATGACACTGCTTCATACCAACCACATGTCATCCATCTCATTCTCAAGGCAAATTCTTACCTACATAGGTTCTAGAAGTCACGAGCGAGCACTGATAATTGTTGCCCTACTTGGGCTCCTCTTTTAGAAAAGTCACTCACTGGCTCCCATTATTCTGCTGGCAGTAATTCACACCGAAACAGTTACCCCTACCCTCAATATCCTTTTCGGGTTGGTCTTTAACTAATCTATCTTCGGAACAGGCTTATACCCACACGGAGTCGAGGCTTATGCCTCGCAGACGTCCATACTTGTCATTATTGTCTTCATTTCCTTTAAAATGGAAGTGCTCCACGACCAAGCCTGTCTTTCCTCTAATGCTTTTCGTTGTTCACTCGCTGTATGTGCGTTCAGTAAAATCCATGAATGCCTGTTTCGCAACGAGAGAGTGAGCGAGAGTTTCGGGCGAGTTGTCAAACGAATTTCAATCAATGGCATTAAGGGGTGGCTCACAGTTCCAGCTATTGCTGGAATTGTTCCAGTTATCGCTGTCTCGCGCACCAGCCTTTTGGAAAATTTTTTTAACTCTCACCAAGATGGAAATTATTCTGTCATTCGCTGTTGTGAGACGCAGTTGAATAGACGTTTTTTTTCGAAGCTAACAGTTATTGTTGAAGAATAAATTATTCGTGTTTAAGAAAGTCCACAAATTCTACAAATGTTCTGTTGTGTCACTTTGCAGTCAAAACAGTCGTCGCAGTTTCTCGCTTTCATTGTGTATTTAACAAACCGTTTTTCAGGTCTCCGTCAACGCTGACCTGACGCGCTAGTTGTAAAACAGCCATAATTCTTGAACGCGATGAATTAGAAAAAAGGTGAATTCCACAGGTGAACATGATACATTATGTGTGCGCTTCGCTCTTGGGATACAAACGGTGGATAAGCGGAGCCGGGTATACCTTCGCTGTTTTTATCCCGTCTTCGTATAACAGATTAACATACTTTTTTTTTAGTATTTCTCGTCTATTTATTCTCTTCTTAGGATTCAATGCCTCATGTTAGCTCGGTTCGTAGTTTCAAGCTTTCAGTTGCGGACTTTAATCCTGTGAAAGATCCTCTTTAGGCTGTCAAGTCGCCGTTCTATGCAGCGTTGCTGTTCGAGGTAATTTTTAAAGACCATTCAGAGGGACTGATAAACCCATCGCGAGTAACATTTGTGTAGCAAAACTTCACAAAGTTTCGTTCAAATACAGTTTTCGTAAGAAAACATAGCCCTGCCAGGATGTAACGCCTAGCCACCACCACGCGCTAGATTTCTAATTTGTTTTTCCATCTTCATGTCGTGATTTAGAGCTTAGCTCAATACAAGATGCTACTTCAAAGCACAAGGGTGCCACTTCAAGGTTCTACTTAATATGTTTATTTATCTAAAATATGGCCATCCCACAGCCGATAGATAAACTGCCTTATCCATCCAACAAATAGAATTGGCATAACGCAGACTTCAAATTCCTTATCTAGATTACCAATCAGCCTTGGGACCAAAAAATTCCTTACATTAAACTGACAACGACTTGTTCATTTAAAACATAATGTTCTGTCAATTGGATAGAGAATAAATCTCTTTGTTAAAGCTCTTACTAAGACGGGTTGAGTCAACCTTCACGCAGACAAAAGGTACGAATGGAATCAACGCACTGCGTCGCACAAGTCGAACAAAAGTTAACCTCAATACGAATTGCAATTCAAATGACAGTTTGTCGTGCGCAATTAATAAATGTGTTTCTTTCAAAAAATATTGTCGTTGTTATGGCTATATATTTTCTTATGTATATTCGCCAGCATCGCAGTCCAAGTCAATAACTTTGAGATGGATTTAAGGAGATAAAATTTTCAAATTACCAAGATCCAATTCAGCGATAGGATTGACTATGCCAAGGATAGACAATGATCGTACGTTGCCCGGTTACTGTTCATTTTTATTTTTTGCAATAAACCTCAGTGCATAAAATTGGCACACACACGCCCGCTACTACCGATTCAATTTGATAAAGTGCATTTTAATCTTAAATCAGGATTATTGAGTGAAAATTTATTGGATATGCAAAAACCTTCTGGCATAGTGGCAGAAACTATGTTACTGGTGATGGTGATATTATTTGCGAGTGTTACCATTACCCTGAGAGGGTTAGTGGACCATTGCCACTGTTGATAAGTTGTTGGCAAATTCTTGGAGTTCGTAAATCCAAACTAAATTCTAGTCAGAGTTAATTTAACGTTTTTATGAAGAACCTAAATGAATGCTGTTCAAAATTATACAAAATTAAAAAAAAACCTGAAGGAATAGTGCTCATAATTATTCTACAAGCTTAAGCATTGAACAACCTTAAAGCCAGCGAAAATATACCAACGTTTTGGTTGGCAGCGAAACCTACATTGGCAGCAAACTTGAAATATGTTTCATATGTTTCTTAGATAAAGTGAACTAAAACCAGTGAGTGACCCCTAAAAGGGGGCGTGGCTAAAAACTTTGTATGAACGAGATCTAGAATAAAATGCCGCTTATCTAACTTGCTAATTTTTTTTTCTTTCCTAAATAAGGCTTAAGGCCAGTCGAAATTACGTTTTTTTGGAATTTTTTTAGGGTTTTTCTTCAATTCTGCAATAATTTTCAATTCAATTCAATTCAATTTGAAAAATTAACCTCTAAATCGATGTCACACCCACTAGGGGAGGTAAAGCGATTACATTTTTATTTTGTGTATCTTACAATAAACAGGAGATAATAAATACCAAATTCCAGACGTCTTAGGGCTTTGAAAGCTCTGGAGGTAGTTGCACGATTGTGAGCGTGTCTGGCGGCGGATTCGGAAAATGTTTACACTTGTACTGCTTCGGATAACAATGAACGCATGAACCAAATTTAAGCTTTCTAGCTTAAAATTTAAGGCCTAAAAACATGTGACATATAGACAGACGGACGGACGGACATGGCTCATTCGGTTCAGAATTCGGTCTCGATCACATGCCCTTAAGGTCTTAGGGGTCCACCATTATTATTACAAACTATGTGACAAACTTAATATCCACCTATTTGTGAATGGCCAAATAGCCATCTTCGTATGCGGCAGCAGTGTTGCAAATAACTGTAACAGCCCATAGAAATAACAAAAGTATTTTGAAGTCGTGGTTGGGTGTGAAGTCAGGTGATATGGCGCAGCTGGGGTAATGGCACACTTTAAGATTCTTTAAAATTGCGATACACGTACAGCAATCTAGTCTTTGGCCCAAACTTTATATTTAAAGAGTGTGAACTATTTAGTCCTGAGTGCACCATTTTTCCATGTTTTCTTTTTTTGTCATGCATGAGCTCAATTTTTTGTAATTTCGTAGCGACTTGCGGTCGTAATTATAAATCAATGTTTAGTTAAAAAAGGGTCAAGACTTGCATGGATGAGTGGCAACAAAGATGGTCCGATCGCCAAAATGGAAAATCGCGCATTTTTTTGTGAGGGCCAGCCATGCATGAACCATTTTACCCTCTACGTAATTTTGTATGAATTAAAAGGGAGCGGGTCATAATTCTGCTTTTCAAAATTCTGACTCAAGTTATAAAATTATTCTTATTTTTTTTTTAGGCAAGCTTTTTGTAAGTAAGGCGCAGGTAAAAAGGAAACAGACAGAAAACTGCAGGGGGGCGACAAGCCTCCGCATACGTATTTCACTGCGTATTTATCTATTTCCAGAATTTAGCAAGGCAGAATTTTTGGGAAATATTTTTAATCCCGGAAGAATTTCGACCCAACCTCAATTAAAAGTAGACACGACATGCCCTTTTTCATATCCACCGAAAAAGGGCATGTCGAGGGTAAAAACGGTAAAGCTTTTTTGAATCTGATTTGAAAGAGGCTTTTTTCTGCTTTCGATTTGTTATTTGCTTCTGCAAGTGGAAACGGAAGACTTTAACTCCTTGAAAAAAGGACTCTATTTAGGGTCCTACTTAGGCTACACAGCTTCGGAAGTTTTGGGACATCAATTTCCAGGTTTAAATCAGAGGTTTGTTGTTGCTTCAAAACTAATGATTTCTTTACGTAGCCGGGACGTCAAACCGATGGCATGACCCCCAACCTTAAAGACTAGATCCTTTCAATGACTTCAAAAACGGAAGCCGAATAATCCGCTCTTTGTAGGATTGAGATTTCAATACCTCGCAAACTTGTTCACAAAGTTGTTTGATATGTATGTGGAATAGAGGAATAGCGGAACACACCCTCTGGGAAGAGTTCAGAAAAATCAAAAACGTACGCTGAGCCTAAACCGGGAACTATAACCCGGAAAGAGTCAATTTATGCACCAACTTCAGTCAAAATAATTTACGTATCCCTACAGGCTTCCTTACGATTGGAGAATCGGGGAACACTTAAGGAAAATTTGTGTAACTGATGACTCGTTCTGCATTTTGCGATAATAAATGAGACTTTGGAACACATTCTTCGATCATGTGACCCTCTAAGTCAAAGACATAGAATGCCTGGGTAAATATTAGAAACCGAACAGATCTTAGACGCACTTATCATTCTTAGATATCTACGTGAAATTGGACTAGAAAAAGTGCTCCAGGGCAGTCTTTTAGCCCAGGCCCAAAATGTGCATTGCATATACCCTCGATTTTGTTTAGAAATAAACTAGTGGAGCTCTTTCGAGGAAATAATCCTCCCTAAAGTTGAGTGGGATACAAAAGACCACGAGGTACTCAGACACAATTGCTGGTCCATTGTGTACTGCTGTAAAATACCTAGCCTTAATATTGATAGGCATCCATAGGGCATCTGCAAGATGATTATATTCGGAGGAAAGCATTCCTGATATACCAATTCAAGATCACTTCTGCCGCAGTGTGCTAAGGCCTTAAGCTGTTTGTCAATATCTTAATAGGTTCATATCAATGTGGCTTTAGGCCAACATCGATCAAATATTCGCACTGCGGCAGGTCTTAAAAAAGTCAGGAATTCTAAATCGATGCTAATCATCCTTTTCAAGGTCACGGCTGACATAGGTTCTGTCAGCTGCAGCCAAGAGATGAGTTTCATAGTTTGTGCAGGATGATCACGGGAAACTCGCACGGTGTTCCATCAAGATCGGCAAACATCTTCTTATCACATTTACCGATCGGTAAACATCCGTAAACATGACTTCCTTGACATCATACTTGAGGAATTTGTGCAAAACTCTTGAGGCCAGCACCAGCGGCACAATCTTATAAAAGTCCATATCATTGCTCACATACATTGATGAAATCGACATAATCGGCCGGCGTGAAAAAGCGTGATATCGCTGAAGCCTTCGTGAGTATCGGGAAGGAAGCGGCGTATATGGACTTAGCGGACAATGACGTAAAAATTAAGTATATGATGTCATCAAGAACAGACACCAAACACCTACGTCTTGACATAGGCAGTTATAACTGTGAGGTAGTAATGAACTTTGAATATACCTGAGTTTAGCTTTAGACACCGACTTCAGCGCTATTAACACACAATGGGTTAACTCTTGTCAATCACTGCTTCTTTAGGGTAAGGAGACACTTAGGGTAAGGAGTCGCAAAGCCCTCTCTCGAGCAACTAAAATGTCCATTTATAAAACCCTCAGAATTCGAGTCCTGATTTACCGTCTAGAAGCATCGACCATGTCAAAGGTGGATGAAAACGCTTAAGTTTTCTTCGAGAGGAAAATGGCCCCATGGAGATTTTGTGGCTCTGCATAGACGGACAGTTGAGGATGAGACATAAAATCGAACTTGCGCTGTACGGCGACACCGTCCTAGCCATAGAAGAGTTCGAATACACAGGCTGCTATGGCTGGGTCATTTAGAGCGGTCGAAATCAATGAATGCACGCCGAAGGGACAGCCACAGCATAGTAGAGTAGCACCGAGATTCAAGTAACCCGAGCTCACGTACAAAACTGGGGTGGCTTATTAGAAATACAGCTGGCTGGCGAAGAATGCTGGTTGAGGCCATGGTCTACCTCGGACTGTAGCGCCACCAATAGCGCCGTCATTTATTTGAGTGAAGTCGTAGACGTGAAAGGCTTACAAGAAAGATTATGGCTACGTTAACGAGACTGGAATCTGGGACCCGTGGCTAGGCCGAGACTGAGGGTGTGTTCATTAAGTAAGCTGGTTTCTGTGATGGACCGGTTTGCTTTGAACCTTAAGAGAATCTATTCAGCGGCTTAACTTGAAGATCGATAGTTTCTTCCCGACCAAAATTTCTCGCTAAAATTGAGCCTGGGTTTTTCGTCTACCTTAAACAATATTAATTTTTCCTTCCCCTGGCATGTTAATCTCCCTCATAAACTTATCACAAATTTTTAAAACAACCATAGTAACAGCAAACCTGGTGCGATCTAGCGACAATCAAGTTAAAAAAAATAGGACTTACCCGAACAAATATTAGTACTTTGGTGTCTCCAATACGGTATTTACCCTCCGAAACACGGACCATGGGGAATTGTGACGGACACGTACATTTCTCGACAAGATCTCGTACCTGAAAAGAAAAGCAGGAAAATGCAAATTAAAAAATATTTTCAATAAGGAATGTCGACATTAAAAGGAAAGGACTCTAACTGATCCCTGAGGTCAGTCAAATTTAAACCCCGCCACAAAACAACCTCTTACGAATCCAATGAATTAACAGCTTAGTAATTGATATAACTTGTATATTCACTCACAGGTCTACACTTTCAATTTCTGAAACCATCCATCAACGAAGTAAAACACTTTGCCAGTAATCTTTTCAATTAAATGCCGCACAAGATATTGGCAAGACCACACTTACCTACCGCCATACCATCAGCAAACCGGCGCGGCGGCGGGCGACCACCAACCATAGACTTCTTCGATCGAAGCCTTATCGGCTGCGCGGTTGCATATATACAAAACCTCACATGTTGACCTAACAAATCTTTTCTACAAATTGCACTTCCTGATCCCGTCCAACCGAACAGCGGCAGCAGCGCATTTACAGCAGCCAACCAAAGTAAACAGCATCAATTATTTGCCGATCTATCATCATCCAATGCGCCATGATCTGCGCCACCATGATTGTGACGCGTCGTCTTTGCACTTCCACAACTGCAGCCAGTCAGCAGCGAGTTGACCTCTCTTCTGCGCTATGACTCTGAAGGCCATTAATCAATGGCAATCTCCCAAGAGTCCCAACGCGACTTCCTTTTTTCAGCATGGACGAGTCGATCGACCGACGTACGTAGCATGCGAGTTACTCTTTGGCCCATTGTTTGCATTCTACAAATTATCCTATGATCGCGCACAGCAATTACCCTCGCCAGTGCCATCTATGATGAACGTACGGAAAGACCGAGTGCAGGCGGGCTTATGTGCTCGAGCATGCGGATCGGTGTGTCATTAATCAAAAAAATAAAATAGAAATGCGATAGTGATCTTGTGGCACAGTGGAAACAGTTTTATACGGTCCTGAGATGCGCAAGTCGATCTGAAGACCGGCTTTTTATGCGCGCGATCAAGCTGATGATATGTCACGATGACAGACCATTACATGGTTTGTTGAAGCCATTCAATCAGCGGACAATAGCGAGAAGCGCGCAAGTCCGTTGCACATCGAGATAGATTGTGACGGATTTAACAAGTTTTATGACGCCTCACTGCGGCAAGATCGATCGTGGGAATATGCGAATATAGGACGCACACATATCTAATGATAGAAAGTTTTTTTTTATATGAAATTCAAATTGTTTGCTACCCACCTACTTACTGGGAGTTTAAGTTTGTTTAAAACTTAATCAAATGAAACGAGCATCAACACGACGACTGCGATCAAATGTCAAACAAGGTATAGTGTACCAACAATTAGCTGCCTTGACAGCGCCCAAGAACCAGCTGCACTGCGGGTATGTGGTATATGCTGCACCACCTTAACTCGTTACCGCGCCAACATTTCTGGGGCGACCCCAAACACATGTCTGCACTATTGGAGATCGCGTTTCCGCTAAATAATCGTGAGTTGACATCATTTTCACTTAATTTAGAAATGATGTTGTACAAAATAGTAATAAAGGCGACTACAACCGAATAGTACACACTTTTGATCTCAGCACGGTAATTACAAACCTCCAGCAGATTTGCATGCACCGAGCTCTCTCGGTGCTCGGTGTATAGCTTGCTAGAAGTTGAATTGACACTCAACGAGTGTGTGCAACGATCGTGTCGTGCAGTCAATTTAGGTTCTGTCTAACATGGTAATTGCACATGCAGCCGAAATAACGGCTGTGTTGGAGGTTTTTTCTTCTATTTTCAAAAAAGGTAAGTACTCAAGTCGGCCCAAAAATCACGACAACAAAGTACGGGTAGTGTAGAAATTTAATGATCTACTCAAACACACGCTTTTCAGTGTCCAATGAGAGGATCATTAGGAGCGACAAAGGATGCTGTGGAAAAAAACGACGCATCAAACAACCGGGCTTATAGTGGACTTTTCCCGATCGCCGGCCACTTTTACTTTCTACCCAGCTCGACATAGCTCGACATATAGCTCCTTTGGAACAATAACGTTTTATGATTATCGTTATTACCACGTCGTATCGTGTGGTGGTGATTGATTTGCCAAATATGGCGTGTTTCCGTCAGTTGTGACGCAGGAATTCTCTCACACCAAAATCGGTATCATCGTCAAGCGATCTCAGCTGCGAGCGAATCATTAATTCGTGGCGGCATCGGCATCGAGGAAAATCAGATTTTGGCTTGACCCGTCCGAGTCGGTCCACCCGGAGTGTGTACACATTTTATATGCGCGCGCCGCTGGTCTGTTGTTATAAATGGATGTTTATTGTTGACGGCGTGAAATATCTACTTTCAGCGTGAGACAGGCATTTTCCAGCGGAAAATATGGGAAATTTTAAAAGCAGGGGGGCCGAGCATCTGTGAGATTATTTTTTTCCTTGGTTGGAGGCAACAATCCAACAGATATAGTCTCTCTTCGCGTTTGATGATGATTATCGTTATTATCACATTTTCACTTTTGTTTGAGTGGCTCTCTGTAAAGGAGAGCTTCACTCAAGCCAGCGGCAGCGGGCGGACTCGAAGGTAAAGGATGATGTTTGGTGCTGATGGCTGTTGTCTGGCCATTTGTGGAAGGTATGTGGTACTGTCCAAAGGATTTATGGATGTGTTGGCATTTCAAGTATCCCAGTGGAACTAAATTACCGCCAATTGAGCAGAGGTATGACTTTGACAAATGAAGCATGCGACCGCGAAAATGATTCGAGAAAGGTGGAGAACGCCAATATGGAGTTTGGTTCGGCATTTTTGTACATATAGATGGAAACTGTTTTGTTCGATAAAAATCAAATTGATGAATACCTACACAGAGACCGCTGGGAACTATGTTTTCTAAATTCCAAGCTATTTGCAATTTATTTACTTGATTTATGTGTTGAAATGTGGGGTGCCGTGGCGTAGTGGTTAGTGTGTGTGCTTACTACGCCGGAGGTCTGGGTTCGAATCCTGCCATCGTCACCTGAAAAAAAAAGACTTGTTCTTTTTCACGGCTCCCACCTCCGCGAGGGTCTGACAAGCCCTCCGAGAGTATCAATTGTCTTGAAAAACTTCTCAAAGTGCCGTTCGGATTCGGCAAAAAATTGTAGGTCCCCTTGTATGTAAAGAAATTAACACACCAGCATACATTGTTGAGAAGTTGGCCCTGGTTCACCTCGAGCTGTTGCGCCACTCTATTTATTTATTTATTTATGTGTTGAAATATTTGATCAAAGTCGGTGATTATTGTTATTAAAGTTGGCAATAAGCCATAGATATATGGTAATCGAGTGTGGTGAAAAGACTGAATGGCACTCAGGAGAGAAAGAGTTGGTCCAAATAGTCATGAAAAATTCTTTATAGAGTTTACCCAGAAGCACCCGGTCATAAGCCTTTGTCAAATCTACAAGAAATGTGTAAAGACCAAAAAGTCTGCGAGCCATCGGGAAAAAAAAATTAAAGCTGAAAAGCGGGTAAACTATGTGTTGACAGGCTATCTTCACCCGACTAACAGTTGTCATTTGCTATTTTCAGTGCCATGTTGGGAAGTGAGAAGTGAGCACCACCGCCGTTTTCGGTAGACACCTTGACGTTAGCATAATCTTTAATATCGTGTCGGTGTGGAAGCTTAAGTCGGAAAGACTCAACCTGCGACGGTCAGCTGAGGGGTGACGAGCCTGAGCTCTGCCAAGCCTGAGCATACTGCAGACCATGCCGATGAATGGAACGCTAAGGGTTAAATCAGCCTCGAAGAAGTTCCTGTAAGTGACTCTGGCAAAGCTTGTCGTATTAGTTTATTATCCCAGCAAAATCGGCACAAAACTTCTAAGGATGGACGTTTTTCTTACAGGCTTACTCATGAGCGCAAACATGAAGCTACAAACTACTAACACTTCGGACAAAAAAATTATTGAGGCTAGCTCTCACCCAGCCCAAAAGGACATAACGTCGACCGACTCGACATCCACAATGAAATAAACGACGCCACCACCGTAAATCGGTCAGCCACTAAACAACTTACTCCTGCCACCTGCTAAGGGGAGGCATCCCTCTCTGCTGCTAAGAAAAGTCAACTCGATTGGGAAAGACTTTCAAATAACACAAGGCAGAGAAAGTCAAATATAGTTTCGCCCGGGGGCTTTCACTAAGCCTCCAACCCGACATCCAATGGATTCAGGTCAGAAGACAGCTATGCAAAAACCCCAAAAAAGGCGGTGTCTGAAACTTACGCGAGAGTGCAGAATTTTTTCTGGTACTCTTGACCTATGCATCTCTAAACGACTACCAGATCAATGCCATATTTTTTAAGCAGAAATCAAAGAAGCCGCGAGTCTTCTGACTTTCAACTGATTCAATAGACTGCAGCGTCTTGTTTTCTATAACGACATCCAAGCTGCAATAATTACTTTGAAATCGTCAACGACACTATGCAAGTTGGTAAAGCAATGCCGTAAATCTCTCTGCGAGATTGCTGTCTGATGCGACCTTGCTGGATCCCGGTCCACAGGGATATTGCAGGCAGCTGATAGAGGAAGTGTCCATTTATAAGACCCTCATCGCCCAGTCTTGCTTTACGATGCAGAAGCATTGACCCTGTCAAAGGCGGATGAAAACGCTATAGGTTGTTTTTCAGCGCGCAAAACTGGAGACGGATAAATAGAAATAGAGCTGGCTGGCGAAGCTTGTTAGTTGAGGTCCAGATCCACTCCAGACTCTAGCGCCACCTAAACTAAAAGTAAGTTAGAGGAAGAAATGAAAATGCTTAATGTGGGCACCTGCCTTGGTGGCTTAATCTCGCGGTGGGCAATTGCACATATATGGTAAAAATAAGCATTTACCCGACCCAGGATCACTCTATGTCACTCCACAACAATAAATCACCCAACGCATTATAAAGTCACGTAAAGAAGTAAACTTCCTTCTTGCTAGAGCGAGGTCAACCCAACACCTCTTCAGGCCTGGTAGTCAACCCAACACCCAATGCTGAACCTCTAGACCCGCAAATGTTCCCACGATTTTAGGTAACCACAGCCACAATGAAGATCCCACTACGGGGTCTACCTCTTTAAGGCAGAAATGAAATGGCTCTTGGGTGCCCTGTCTCCCATGACACCAGAAGATATAGCCTCCGGTCGAGCTTCGCAACCCGAAGGCCACTACCAGATAGACAGATACAAGGAACTATCTAGAATAGCCGCCCTGTGAAAAGCACCCTAATGTGAACAGACGCTCCCCGGATTAACGTATGCGGGTGCGTTAAGCCCGTCACCTCATCGACGTAAGGCGCCCCTGCGGGGAGTAAGTCAGGGGAAGTGAATCCGACTTACAATGCCACGAAACTGGAAGCACCCATAAATTCGATTTTCATCTAGACGCCAAGGCCATCATAATAGCCAACAACAGCTTTTACGACATCAGCAAGTGATCTCTCTTCCAAACAAGCCTTGTCAGTGCTCGATTGTAGGCAAACAAGAAGACTCAATTCATTTGGTAGGTTATAGATCTTATGAAAATAGTTGGGGACCTTAGTATAGGTTTCCTTGTCTGTTAGGGAGATAATGTCAGAATACTTGGTACACCCTTCAACAATTTCTGCAGAAGATACAGATAACAACAGCTTGAGGAAATTATGGTTCATCTTCTCACTAAAGAGGAAACCCTAACTGAATTCTTATTCAAAGACCTCAACGATCTACCCAGACGACTCGAGTTAAAGAACATAACAAGCTTTATCTTTATCACTCAGGATCTTGACTATAGACTACAACAAACGCCAATTATCCCATCATTTATTCACTCCTACACCTAAGGTATTCCATTACAGGACCCTGAACTCTCCACCCCTCCCGGGAACGCCACATTTTCCTTGGTACGGGTTCCTACCACATCGTTTTTACCCCTAAATCTGCCCTATGCATTTCTTTTCCCCGAGGCAAATTCATATCTGATTTACCTGAGGTTTACTTGATTCACCTACCTTAGCTTCTAGCTAAAAATAAAAGATTTTTAACGGTGTTCGACCTCCGCGAGGGTCTGACAAGCCCTCCGAGAGCCTCATTTGAGAGACCTCTCGATTCACCGTTCGGAATCAGTGAAAAATTGAATAGGTCCCTTTTGTGTGCGTAAAAATACCTGTAAAGCACACAGCATGATAGTAAGAGAGGTCAGGTGATCGATCTTTTGAGCTGCAAGTGCCAAATAGATTTTAGTTTTTTTTTGCTTATAGCTCATGAATGCTTTTCACTGGTCACAAGATAATTTTGTCGGCGCTGATTCACAACGAAAACGGTTAGCCCTGTCGTATAAATAACCCCTTCGATACGGGTTCAGATCGAACCAGTTACTCCACCTCTGCCAACGTCGTCGAAGTAAATTGTTACAATATCAATAGGTAAGAACTTATACTGAAACCGACTGCCTTCGTCTTGTACTCTCATCTAAAATAACTTCGCACTGATCTCTCACCTCCAATTACTTTGATGATGTAGGCTTACACCCAAAACGGTTCCTTCTGATAATAACTCAAACCAAAACCACCTCTTCCCTTTTCACTGCCAATTCTTACATAGTTTCCAGTAGTCACCAGTCTCAGTAGGCTAGCACCAATAAAGGTTTCCCTACTGGGGGCTCATCATTTCAAGAAAGTCTCCGCTGGCAGTGGTTCACACGAAAGCGGTTACTCCTGCCCTTCATACCCTTTTCGGGTAAGTCTCTAACTAATCCACAATCTTATACCGAGGCTGCTTGCCTCGACAAGTTTGGGGAGTCATGATAAAAGTTCCCGGGCTGATATTTCGGTCTTATCAAAAGTGGTACCAAAATGGACCTTTTATATGATGTAAGTGTGTCCCTGCTAAGCGGGGACAGCCACCTAACCCAAGCTGGGAAGTGAGCAACTGTAAAAAGTATACTTTATCTGCGTAAGATATCATCCTCCTTTGAAAAAAGTGTGAACTATACTTGGAATTAACTCCTTGTGCGATTATCGACTTCCTCCCTTCTAGAATCTTGTTTCATCCTCTCCAACTTTTTCCAAGACTTATGGCTGTTTCAGAACAAGTGCGTCAGCGTCAAATCATAGTGGCACCGTGAGTCTAGAAAAATGAGTCTAGAAACCGCGACGACTGTTTTGACAGCAAAATGACATAGCATAACATATTTGCTAAATTTTGTCGACTTTGTTCCACATGTATGATTTATTCTTCAGAACAACTATTAGCTTTAAAAAAAATGTATTCAACAGCACGTGACCGCGGTGAGGGTTTTTCAATTTTTTTGAAAAGGTGGCGTGCGAGGCAACGATAACGCCGGTATTGTGTACCACCCCATATATTGCCATTGACTGCCACCGCTCACATGAGCAACTTTTCTAGTTGCACGCACAAATACGGATGAAACCTTTTTAACCTTTGCTCTCTAAATTGCCGGCGACTTGGAAGAAATTAACGGGTTCTACATTCACCCACGAATATAGAGCTGCCAACGCAAGGATGTAATTTCTAACAGCGAGCAACTAAAAAATCTGTGACAAAACACAGATTTAAAAGTTGGCCAAAATTTGTTTCATGTCGGTTGCTCCTGTGCGCGTATTCCCATAAGAACCCACGGGACTCAAAAAGGTAATCAAATCGTTGCGTGACTAAAAGTGTCAAGTGTGTGATTAGCGTTATAGTAGAAATGCGCAATCATCCCAAGAGCTGATAGCTTGCAAAATAAATAAGGCTTATCCGCACTTCTCGCCAGATCCTGATATTTACATATGTATAACGATTTTTCTCAAAAAAGGAAAGTCATGACAAAAGCGTGTGGGAGAGAGATGCCTTAGCTTTGCTCTGAATGTAGCCAAATAAGTTACATGTCCTGTAGAACTTAGATAGTTTTTGAAACACGTCTACAACGGTCAAGCCATAACTGGACATTCCTATTTCGACACGCAAAAGACAAATCACGAGCTCATAAACACCACCCCCCACATCCTCAATATCAAAACGATCAATCCATGAAATATTATAATTACCACCACTAAATTTAAGCCATCTCATGGAATCATCCTTCCCAAGCAAGCAGACACCAACTTATAAGCTGTCGTTTCGCTCTGCCAAATTAAGTCATAGGAACTCTGGAAATTTATTGATATTTGATTCTGAACTCTGCATGACTCTAAGTGCATACTTCAAATCGATTATGGCCAACAATCATGCATCCGTTAGTGATCGTTGAGCTGCACAAAGCCCAGCGGGTGGGATGAGAAACTACGATCGAACTTTATTTGAAAAGATCGTGAGAGTTTAACAGAAATGTTGCCAATTTTGGGCGAGAAATCATCCGATGCGGCCGACCAAAATTGGAAACTCGTGCACAGATTTGTTTAGATCACATATCATCTGACATGTATGCTGAGCCCAGTAGCCGGAATTCATTTATAACCCGACGGGAATATAAGGGAATTTCCCATAAAATAACTATAAATTATGGTGAATAATTGTAGCGATAAACTCTGTGTTGCTCTCTTCACTGGGCGATGCGGTGTACATGTCGATAAATTTAAGTGATCGGGTGCCGGGGGTCGAGCCTGCGGTACGGGACTGATGTACGATATGCATGCAAGGATGGAGCTGCCGCTGACTTTGTACTTTGGTAAGAAGTGCACTTAAAATGGATTTAATTCGGGGAACAACACAAAAGTAGTTGTGTGGCGCGACATGGTGCAGAAGTACAGGAAGTTTGACCAAGGAATGTACTGACTTTGCGTCACGTGTGCGGATATGCACTGGAGTTTATGTTTCAGAATAAAATAAAATTTTAAATTAGAATATTATTGTAGAATACATTTCAAAAAATGTGGATTCTACTATTAACTTAGTACGTATATTCGTTAAACGTTAGTTAAAAAAAGTTAAGCCTTTGACCAAGAAATAAAACCCAAAAACGGGGGTTAAGACTTCAGTATAAAATATTTCTACTAAAGTAGTTAGACTAGTTAAACTTTATCAATGAAACAAAATCTTGTTTCCCATATCTGCACGAAAGAAGTGTCAAAAAGTAATCATCTCCATAGACTGAACACACTCAAACAAATTCAACCACTTTATAGTAAAAAAAACCGTCTTAGATATGTGATGCGCAACGATTTGCCGAAGAGCCATCACCACAGTTGCCTGTTTTTTACCTTCTTACACAATGTTTCTAGCTTCAAGTTGCATGCAAACAAAGTAAACGTCGCCGCGTCGATCGGTCGTCGCAGAACAAGAGGACAATTGCACAAATCGCAAACACTAAACGTCACTTCGTGTGCAAAATGATTTGATACTTTTTGGACCTTTTGACTTTTCCAAGTTGAAACGACTGCCGTTGAAGCGCTTGACTCTACAGCTGTATGATCTGAAGGCTGACAAGTATCGGCTACTGTTTGGTCTTTTAAGTGAGTAACTTGAGACAAATTTATGATGCGACTTTGTCGCATAATTTGCGATCACTGAATTTTTTTTTAGTGGAACTGTGCGATGGATGACGAGATTTTCGCAATATGAATATTAAGCTGTGGAGAGTGCGATAGTTGAATGCAAAAATAGAAGATCAGGCGGTGATGAGGTATCATAGGTTGGTGGGTATTTTTTTTTATTACCTCGATTCTTAGATTATGGGATAACCGGATTTAAAAATTTTATCGTTTATCTATCTTTAATTGTGCATCTGGTTAGGTATGAACACGAAAAAAAAATTATTTTAAATTATACAAGTGATTTAAATATTTTAAACCATTTTAAACAAGGTGGTGCAAAACAAACCTGAAACTGTTATAACGCGTCGAAATTATTTTTATTTTATTTTTTATTATCTTAATTTATTTTTTTTTCCCCACGAAATATACACTCGGCACGGTGGGACTTGTTAACACTTCCATTGCTTAACTATAGAATGGAACTCTTGAACAAGGACTCAGTAGCTACAGAATTCTGTATTTAATGACAGACTGATCTCGTGAAGAGGGACACGAGGGTACATTATCAGATGGTGCCGTGAAATTGGGTTGAATAAGTGACACTAAAGGGAATATCAACATTTTTCCTAATGTCACTTAGGTGTAATTAAGGTAGTTTGGCATTATGCCACAATGGACTTTAGGACCGCAGGAATGGAAAAGAAAAATCTGACAGGGGTTTTGCGGGGGAGCAGCATGCGCCCATCGATTCACTTTACGAACAGACCCAACTGTCATTCCAGTCAGCTGACAGCAAACTGACGCTCGAAGTTCGAATTTCGATAACGAATTACCCTACAATGGAAAAGTACCAGTGGAAAATTACCAAAGGGGAAATACAAAAAGTACTACCTCAACAATTTGTGCATGCAAAACTGGTGACAGTTAGTTAAGGTCAAAGATAGGTCTTGAAGTTTGTTGCTTGAGGCACAGGTGCATCTCGGTCTGCAGCGCCATCTAAAGCAAGGCAAGAGTTAAGAGTATAGTTCTTAGGTCGGTTTTTTAGTTCGAGATTATCCGAATTTCCGAGTTAATCTGAGATTAACCACAGAAATTAATTCTTCAGTTAATATGGATCCGGGACTAATCTTGGCTTAACTCGCCAAATTTAGTGAATTAATCTCGCATCATGGGGTGGGGTGCCGTGGCGTAGTGGTTAGTGTGTGTGCTTACTACGCCGGAGGCCTGGTTCGAATCCTGCCATCGTCACCTGAAAAAAAAAGACTTGTTCTTCTTCACGGTCCCCACCTCCGCGAGGGTCTGACAAGCCCTCCGAGAGTATCATTTGTCTTGAAAAACTTCTCCAAGTGCCGTTCGGATTCGGCAAAAAATTGTAGGTCCTCTTGTATGTAAAGAAATTAGCACACCAGCATACATTGTTGAGAAGTTGGCCCTCGTTCACCTCGAGCTGTTGCGCCACTCTATTTATTTATTTATTTATAATCTCGCATCAAATCTGACGAACAGTACGAATGCTTATTCGGTGTGAAATGAGTCAATAATTTTAAGAGTCGAAGATTTTGACAACTTTCAACCACTGGGTTCTTCAAGTATGGAACGCAGGTTTTTCGAAACACCCAGCGAAATTATTCATTTTGCTGTACAAGTGTAAAAAAGTCAAGGCTTTAAAGCCTTCCTAGTGGCATCTTAACGGGCATCATAAGAAGAATAGAACAAACGAATAAAGGTGACAGCTTGTCGGACACAACAAGACAATGTTACATGCCCCAGTACAGGAGAATTTAGCTTTGCTATGAGTAGGCTAAAAAGAACATAGTTACACTGTTCATGATGGTTTGAAAACGCAGCTTCTTTATTACAGGAGGAGAAATGCTTTCGTCAAATACTTTCAAAACAGAGAATCCAGGTGTGTGTATACGACACATCGATTTTTATAGTATAGGTCAAACCAATATTCTGGAAGAGCCCAACCATTTGAAGGCATTGAAGGGCAGCGTTTTTTTCCGGTCAGAAGCTTTAATTTGGGATGGGCAAATGCAAAATATAAGCGATGCTAACCCTACTCTCTCATTAGAAGATACCCACCAGTTTTAAAACAGGTTGTCGAAACTTTTTTAAACATTTCATCCGTTTTGTGACCTTTGCAACCTTTTTCAGGAAGAAAAACGGAAAGCTACTTTAACTAAGCTAACTTCTGGCATTAACATATAACACCCTCATGAGGTTTCATGAATGAGTATAGGCCCTGACAAAAGGACAAAGTGCAAGCTATTCAGAGAACTTTCAATTCAAGTTGTGTTTCGGGCGTCGAGCACTGGACTATGTGCAGAAGGGGAAAAACTTTAGATAGCTGGGTCCTTTGAACGAAACATTCTACGGTCAATGTTTATTCTTGAGCACCAAAAGAGCGATTAAAGAGAGGTCGGCTTGAGCCATTGTATTGCTCTTCAGCCAAAAGCTACCTTGAGTATTATGGGGAACGGCAAGTTGGGATCCAACTGTTTGTCGCCATGTAAGTGGTATGATGATAGACTCATTATTCACATGTTTTTGAAATGTCCATTTATCAGAACTCCTTGAATTGGAGTTCTCTCCCTTTAATTTCTTAATGGTATAATTTTCCAACTGATTAATTGCTAACATGGCACAAAACATCTCTTTGTCCGTAAAACATAATTACACGCAATAACGGCAAGCAGACCCATGCATCTTGGAAAATGATATCATAAATTGACACAATTAATGTCATTACACAGTTCCAAGATAGCCAAAGCCAGAAGGCTGCCGCGCACTATTAACAGGATCAACGTGTACAATAAATAGCAAAACTCCCATTTGACGTGTGGCCAATATCCTTCAATTACACTCTTGCAACCGCGCTCTGCACTTGGCTCTTGTGGCGGGAACGTCTCAATTCTTCTTTATGAACCAGTGCCGTCGCGTCGTCTTCCTGATGCTGCCTCACTACGATAAAGCAGGTGGATTCGCATAGCTACGTGTAAATTGCTAGCAATTAATGTTTTATTGCCAAGATCTAGGAAGCAGTGCTCGACTCCGAGCAGTTAAACATCGGTGCGGTGATCTCCGGTGATCGCGTTTCAGGTAATCATGTGTAATCAATCTAACGATCAGTGTTTAGTGGTTGAGGTAAATCCATGTGGAAATTGAAATTAATTTCTGCGAATGTGGCGAGTTCAGAGGTAGTTTGGCCTGGGGACAAAGCCAAATGATACACAATCATTTCGTTGAGCGGACTGTTGTAAGTAAACACATACTTGGATAATTTGTGGTTACAGCTGTGAGGTGGAAATTGTGATGAGGGTATTTTACGTTTATTGATTCTAGTTTATGACTCATTTCGGTAGGTCAATCGCAGAGTTAGGGTTCAAGTTCTTCCCTCAACTTTTGAAGCGTCCCACAATAACTTAGAAGACGCGCTGAGCGTCAAATCAATTAGGTACCTAAGGCCGTCTCTTATAGTACTTTACATCGAATAATGAGTCAAGCTACACAGACATGCCAGCACCACTTCACGGCTCAATTCAAAGCGCACAGAGTCGTGATCTCGATCCCATCCCACATCCCAGCAAATTGCCAACCATAAGAACTTTCTTTTGCAATTGTATTGTTTTTCACTATGATGGAAACCCAATAGAAATTGTGCTCTGGAAAAACTTTGCCGTGAGCTTTGCATGATTTGCATTTACGCTAGCGAATCGCCTGAACCGCAACCAAGGAGCAACGTTTAATTAAAACTACTCCCAGAGTAGTGAAATTTTCCTCCATTTCTCTCCTTTGTTTACATTTTAAGTAAATCGTTGACGATCGACACATAACGCCTTTAGGTGGGAGTTTTCAAGCACAAAAGTGGAGAAACCAAGCCGTTTTTGTGACGATGCTGCAACGTGGAAAACGTGACTCGGAATGCTGTGTGCAACAAGTAGGTATCGTCGTCGCCACGGTTTATAGTGAGGCTGGGCAGCAGCGATGGGCTACCCTTTAGGGTGGAACAGGCAATAATATACAACAGGGCCTGCGCGCTGTTTGATCATGCGAACATTGATCCACATTTAACGTCATTGTCTGAAGTTTAATAACAATTTTATTTGGTAAATAAACAATAAGGCATGGGCATGGGAAAATCCATGAAAAACACGATCGATAGTAGCACGATCATGTCCGTTTTTTTGTTGTTGATGTTTGTTTTTGCTTGGTGGAAATTTATCTCGTACATTATTGGGCAAAAAAAGGAACATAATTGAAAAGTGGAAATATAAAATACGTTTCGGGATATTTCGTAACTTGAACAAGTGTGTTTGCTGAACAATTGTTATAAGACCAACCATAAGATAGTGACAGAGCAATGGTATATAACATAAAAAGAATACTGTCCCAGAAACCAAATCGTGAACTTAAAAGTAAAGCCGATATGAAAACAATGGAACAGTGATCACACTCCAGTTTCATTGGAGATTTCACAATCGATCTTCTATGGATCTGGCTTGTCACACTTCGACGTAAGTCTCGTAAAAACTAGCCATTCTGTGTGTTTAAGTTTGGTGATCCTCACGATCTTATCGATCGGTGCGGTGAGTAAATTTATTTTCCAAACAGCAAAGGGGGCTTAAATATACAAATTGACAGATATCGACAGCTCTTATTGCCGAGGTCTACTGGTGACTTGTTGCAATTTGCATTTCGAACCGAGGCGCCTTGTTAGACTTCGGCTAACACAATACACCCATCGTCTTGTACGAAGACCATTTCGAAAAGTAAAAACTCTAAAGCTTGTCAATTTTTTTCCCACCACAAAATGACGTTTGTTTCTTTATTTGTTTGCTTATGTTGAAAGAGCACAACATTGGTTGGATTTGTTTTTCTCTATGAATAATTTGAAACAAAATTAAACAAATCAATAAAATCGTTATTGGTATGCACATTTGCACATGCGGTGCACTGACTACACGCTATCGAGATCGTATACATAGAGGAGTGGCAGAGGTCTTATGGCAGGCAGGTACGGGAGAAGTCGTAAAACTTTTACAATCATTTGTCTAAGGTGATAAATGGGTGCTTAGTTCACGCCAATAATAGTGTATAGTTATGGAAATTATTGCTGTTTTTCTAATAAATTTTGTCACTTGGCTGAGTGTGAGCATACATTTATTGTAAGAACGTGAGGCTATGCTGGCTGGGAGCGTCGAAAATTAGAAGCAACTCTTTCCTCTAGCAAGGGACATGCTTGGGGCTATCATGAAGTTGAATGACTTTGAAACATTCTTTAAGAAGATAAAGAAATAAAAATGGTGTTCAGTTTGAAAAAGCGTAATGAAAAAAATTTAATTTCTCCAGGCAAACACAGACAAGCGAAGAATTTTGCTTCAACTGGTCCGATTGGTTTCGACTTTATTCGGGATAAAGTGTTTGAAATGTTAGAAAAGCAGTAAGATGTACACTATAGCCGTTTTCAGAATCGTAATCTGTTTTGAGTTTCGCTTTATCTTACCCTCGAAACGCGCACATAGAGTGGTCCTAGTCATTCGAGTAAAGTCGGGTAATATGGCGCAACGGGAGCGTTCTTGCCTTCTGTGAAAAGTGGTCTCTTATGGTACATATTCTGCCTGGCGACATGTTCTAATCGCCTGAACCATATCACCCGCCTTTAAAAGTTACATGACTTTTTGCAATAGTTTTATTTCTGCCAAGTCAAATATTTGGGAGTACTTCTTGATAGAAAACTTCTTCTTTTCCGTGGAGATGCTTTTAAGTCTAAATCGAAGTGAAGTTAAAATTGTGTTTGGGTAAGGCATGATGGAGCCCACTAATGAACTAGCCATCACGTCAGAGAAACATCTGGGGTAGAGACTACATCCACTTCCAGTTGAAAACGTATTCAGATCAAGCATGTTGCAGCCGAAACTGAAAAAGCACTGTCCGGGCAGTGTAGTGGCGCTTTATGACAAGACATGGTGGGTATGAGGCTTACTATCAAAAAGGATCCTATTCCCCTGGGTCTTTGCGGCCATGGTAAGACCACTGCTCCCATACGCATTGTTTGGGCTAGCACGCTTTCGTGGAAACGCATTTTCACCTCCTTTGCCAAACTCCAAAGAACGGTTTATCTCGACTACACAAGGGTCTTCCCAAATACACCAGGCCCAGCTCTAGACGCTTTGACGTCTCGATAAGCAAGGTTCAAAAAAAGTTTCTAAGGACTCGAACCTTCGCTGGGTCTTCTTGTATTTGTTGACCCTTCTGCCATTGATACTCTGGGGTAGCTCGTGAGAAAAGAACTCGTTTTCGTGACTGCGTTAGGTGCAGGATAACTCCGACGAATCCGCTCGGAGATCTGGCAGGGATCGACGTGTTTTTTTCTCTGGAGAATCGACTGTAGACTTCTTGTAGGCCTGCTTTCGGGCAACCATGCTTTTGCTTAAAAGTTGAATGGAGGCTTTAACGTAGCCACCATCTGTCCTGCCTCGAGATAGGACGACGTTTCAGCTGAACACTTCCTCTGTAGTTGTTCTGCCTTTGCCCGCGCATCAGGTGGAGGATCTTTGAAGTGCCGAACGTGGTGAGTGCCGAACACCTTAGCTCTTCAACACTGAATCGAAATGATTGAATCCACCCACTTCCACTTCGCATAGAGACAAAAAAAGCCTTAGAAGTTAGAACTGTTCTTCAGAAACTGAATTGACCAACAAATGAACTAAAAAATTCCTTTCTAGGGTGCCTAAACCTTAAGTTAACGACTCGCAACTCGGATGATCAAACACTGGAAAAAAGCCTTTAAGAGACTTATTTCTTTAAGCAGAGAGAATGTTTAAAGGTTGAAGTCCTCCCAACTCGACTTTGTGCTTCCTTCAACTGTTTTTGTACAAGGTTTGCAAACGAATTCGGAGGAGTCCATGATGCACCATCTGTGTATCTATTGCGAATACCTTGTCGACGACCTAAACGACTTATAACAACGACTTATCCGCGATAAACATAAATTTTCATTAAATCCTCTACAAATTACGCGATTTACCAGGCAAATTTAAATTCTCTCCGCGAAAGATTAAAAATAAATCCATTCATAAATCTCATTCTCCCTTTTCACGAACCACTTTTAAGCCTTTCCGCATGTCTTTTTACAGTTTGAGAATAAAACAAGGAAACTCATACTGTCTAATACGTATGACAGATCTGTCACAAATATAATTTCGTTTGGGATTTTTACAATGGAAATCTTTGTTCGCTCCTAGGAAATGACACCAAAACTTTGTTTCCTAAAATGACCGAACAAGGGTACTCGTGTCAAATTAATCTTATATTTTTCCGGTGGAGCCACTTCCACTTTATACCATGTTTCCACCGGGCACCAATCCGCGATTAATATAAATCTTTATCAAATCCTAAGCAAACTAGCCGATTAACCATATAAATTTAAATCCCCTCGGCAATCGATTAAAAATAAATCCCCTTATAAGTCCTTGAACCCTTTTCGAACACCTATTTAACAATTTGAGGATCTTAAAAGGACACTGAAACTGGCCACATATCACGGATCCGTTAGAACTAAGATTTCTTTTGGGATGTTTACAATGGAAAAATTTTTTCGCTCCTGAAAAATAACATCGCCTTCGCCACTCTCTTTTGAGAGCCAAAATGACAGAAAAAGAGTGCTCGTGTCAAATTAATTTCATTCTTGTCTGGTGGAAGCACTTTGGGATTTATCATTAAAAATCGTCTCCCGCTAATCATCGAATATTGCCGATGGAAATATGGTATGAACGAGTTATACCATGTCTCCACCGGGCACTAATCCGCTATGAACATAAACTTTCATTAAATCCTATACAAAAAAAAAATAGAACCCAAACTGTCCATGCATGACAGATCTGACACAATTTAATTCCATTCAATTTAATAAATACGATTTCTTTTCGATTCTCTCAATCATACTTGAGAAAATTGTCCAGAACTCTCGCGCCAACACCAGAGGTACAATCTTTCAAAAGTCCGTTCAACTACTAGCATACGACATCGACATAATCGGAAGAACAAAGCGTGATGTCAGTGAAACCTTCGTGAGTATTGGGACGAAAGCGGCGAATATGGGTTTAGCAATTGAATAAAAAGACAAGGAAGTGTTGTTTTTGGGGAATAGTGAAGCATCAGTTTTAGTTGTGTTAGTGCGGACTACATATGTGTTGAACCAGGCTCGACTACTTATGAGAGATGGCTCGAGGTTCATACGTTTCTGGGAGCTGGCTCTACTTTTGTTTAACATTCCTGAGTTAAGGTGACATTTGTACCCCGATTCGTAATACATTCGAAACATTCACTTGCAAGTCGATACCCGACATCGGGCGACTAATGTCAAAACAAGTGCTTCACTCACACACACTGTATATGTGATAAAGAGCTATTCCTTGTCTCTTTATTCAATGGGTTTAGCAGTCAACGAGGGCAAAACAAAGCTTATGCTGTCAACAAGAAAAGGCACCCAACACCGACGTCTTTAACAAAACATCACCATCGAAAGCTATAACTTTGAGGTAGTTTGGGACTTTGTCTACCTGGGTTCCGCTATCAATTCAGACAATGACACCAGCGCTGAAATCAAACGAAGGATAACTCTTGCCAATCGCTGTTTCTTTGGGCTAAGAAAGCAATTGAGTAGCAAAGCCCTCTCTCGAGCAACTATAGTGTCCATGTATAAGACCCTCATCATCCCAGTCCTGCTTTACGGTGCAGAAGCATGGACCCTGTCAAAGACGGATGAAAACACTTTAGGCTGCTTCGAGAGGAAAATTCTTCGGACGATTTACGGTCCCGTCTGCATAGACGGAGAGTGAAGGAGGAGATATAACGTCGAACTGTACGGGCTGTACAGCGATATTGACCTTGCCAGAAGAGTCAAAACACAACGTCTTTGATGGCTGGGTCATCTAGAGCGGATGGACACCAACGCACCGGCCTGGAAAATCTTCGAATCCACACCGCAGGGACGGCGCAGTAGAGGAGCACCGAGACTCAGGTGGTGCACGCAAGTGGAAGGGGACCTTAGCCAACTTCGCGTGCGAAACTGGAGACGGCTAGCTAGAGACGAGTTTTAGGAGTTTTACAACGGAAATCTTTTTTCGCTCCTGGGAAATGACACCGCCACTTTCTTTTGAGAGCCAAAATGACAGAACAAGAGTACTGGTGTCAAATCAATCCTATATTTGTCCGGTGGAGCCACTTTAGGATTTATTTTTTATCATCTTCCGGCTAATCTTCGTTTAATTGCCGGTAAAGACATAGTATACGTAAGACTCGGCCTAAAAAGATCAAAAGCTTCGCAGCCACTGTTCCTATTGTAGCCTGTGGCGGCCAAATTGTGAGGGTGGGACGGTACCTTAGACGGTCCTCGCGCTCACCCACGAAGAATGTGGTTTGAATATCTTTTCCATAAAACGTTTTTTCTTAACAACGAATTTTAATACTAATGTTGCTACTAAAACAGTCATTAACCGCATGAACAAACGAGCTCTTCGATCAATTTATCTTGCATTATTTGTGTCTAAATATTTTTTGTCTGTCCACATCGATTTTCCCATCACTCAAAAAACAAAAATTAATTACTACAATCACTGAGTAAATACTCTTGACAGCTCTCTCGAATAATTGGATATTAAACAGGATTGATGCATTTCGAAAACCGGATCGGAGTTTGATTTGTGCAAAATGTAATTAAGTATTTTTGTTTGTTCAGTAGACATAAACTGAAGTCATCGATGAGGATAAGAGGGATCATACATTTTTAGTGGCGTTTCGAACAACGCATTTTCTAAAAAATACACAAAAACCATTTCCAAAATCCATGACTTACCATCTCATCAAGACTTTTCAAGTCATTAGTAACAATCTGTGGTTGTGGACCATAGACCAGCGTTGGTCCTTCATCATCTTGCTCTTCCTCCGAATCTGAGTCGAACATATCGGTTTCTGTCGCCATATTGTTTGTATCACATCCTGTAGTTTCTGTTTGTGTGCCGCAACCAATGCCATTGGCTTTATTATCGGCGGCAATTTCCCGATCGATTTGTCGTTCCATTTGGACCAACATAGGTGCGAGCATTCCTACAAAACAAAAAGTTAAGTTACAACGTCATAAAGTTGGTTACACGCAGTATTTTTGATGAGCTTACCAAACTTTGCTCCACGTCGGGCAACTTCCAAAAGGCATAGTATCACATGTTTTTCGTTTTTCCTCATAATTAGGTCGTCAGTTTCGAATAATAGGCACTCGAATATTTTAAGGCTTTTTCTAAAATAAACAAAAACAAAAGAACATAAAACATTTTTTTTTAAGTTCGAAAATAAATTTCTAATAGTACGACCTTCATCAACATAGGGTTTAGGGAACAATTAATCATAAAACGCTTTGAACACCTCATTGACTATGCAAATTTGTCTAAAATTACGCAACTAGTCTATGGATAAGGCGTATACCTATGTCATCGTTCAGAAAGATATCAATCTCGCCGCGGGAACTTAGGTACACGAAAAGCATCCGAAATTAATTAATTCGAACGAGCCAAAGTGATATGATTAATTTGTTATGGGTATTCAAGTTGAATGGTGTTAAGTGGGGGGCGGTGACGACGACGCTTGTTAGAAAGTATAGGTTTCAGCCGAGCCGATAAATGGAGGGCACTTTTTGTCTTTGTTAATTGCAAAATTATAAGAATCATGACTGTTGGAATTAATGAATTCAAATAGGAATTAATGAAGTTTGTTGTCATTCACATTAATTCAAAGCGATCGGAATGGAGATCGAGCTATAAATCGGTTTTTATAGCCCTGTCAAGACCGTTGTTTATTCATGAAAAAAGGCGACCGATACCAGATTGCTTAAGGAGTGCCGCAGTGGTCGAATGTCGAAAATTGGTCGAAAATTTTCTAAACTAAAGAGCAAAACAAAAAAACGCATTGTATGCTAATAGAGTGGGTGTAAATTCCTGAAGAAACCAGATAAAATATTCAAACGCGGCACATATATCTCCGCTGCTAATTATTCGAACAACAAACGAAGGCGAAGGCGCACCACTCGTACTAATTGTCAACGAGATAATTGAAATACAACGGGCACATCTTAGACTAATTTATGTACCGCGACCGCAATTGACAAAGTGCATTCCGGACGTTTTATATAATTTGCATGTGCATACATCAGCTACTGTTGCTAATTGCACAAGCAACGCACTTTGCTCCTTTCGCTTGGTTGCGTTGGGCCCACTTTTCAATAAAAATTTGCATACCAGACCGAGCTCTATACGCAATACGCATACTGCATAAAATTAGAGATAATTCCCGATATAGGTCCCTAAATCGGCCCGAAAACCTTAATTTATCGTGGACTCATTCTGATGCGCGCATACAGCAGATTGAACGGTCATTTACTGGCCCACTTGAAGTCCTCAACGAGTGCCAGTCGTTATTTCAGATCATAGCGCCAGGCTAATCTATCCGGGCATTCCCAACGATCCATATAGAACTCACCTGCACCACGTAATGAAATTGGACACATTATCTCGGGCGAAGAACGTGCCACTCTTTGCCGCTGGCAGATAGTGTACATTGCCCATAGCCAGAATTGGACCAGCCAATCCGGAAGTCATAGAGCGTGTCATCGATTTGTTGCGTGCTTGTCGTCTGGCCAAATAGTCCTCGGCAGCTTGGCGTACATTGTTGGCGTGCTGAAAAAAGAAAAAAAGGATAACATCTTTAATAATAATCGAATGGAGCATTTTAGGTAGTTAGATAATTTCGGATATCTAGAAAACTCTCGAAAAAAACTAACAGATCCAATGGAATTTAGAGCGGAATGTGAATTTATTTTTAGGGATTTTTTGGTTAAAAACAAGGAGGGAGACACGTATGCATGAATATTTTAAAGCGATTAAGCTTTTACTAAGTGTCAGGTAAGCGGTGACACTTTAATTCATGTTTGACGGTTAAATTAATGGGAAGGGAGGATTTATGAGGTTAATTTGGGTAAATATTGTTTTATGGGTGAGGAAATCTTTTTTGCTTGGCGCCAATGGGTGAATTTATTGGGTGCAGCTTCATTGCTAAATTACACGATTGTTCAAAAAAGTATTTTAGAGATACATATAAAAATCAGCTCTATAAGAGAGACTGCTCGCCGCTCTGCTTATAGAATTTAGCGCAAGGGATCCAATTTCCAAGCTAAAAATTCGATTTTCTTCATATTTGTACGGAACCGCTAGCACCTATGGTCTAGGTCAGGATATCGGTAAATAAACTTGCTGTCGGTGATCGTTACTGTTAAGACCAGAAATAGTGAATGATGCGGTAGTCTAGCTGCAGTCAAAGAGCTAGAATGGCTTGAACGTTTGGCTGCGTACTGCATATGGCGGGTTGACTGCATTCCAAACCGACTACAGCAGTTAATATAAAGTTAATCAATAGAGCTATTCAAATACATATTCCAATTAAAGCAAGGCTAGGCAGTCATTCCCTGTTGTATTCGAATTACATTGACTCCTATTTCTACCAAGGAGACGGTCACTTAGCTTTGCTTTGCGCTATATAGCCAGAAAGCCTATTCTTTCTAAAAGCTTACATAAGACCTTTTCCATAATCATCCATAATAAGATAAGACCTTTTCCATAATAAATCTATCACGACTTGACCTCGTCTGGCACACAGACGGTCTAAAATGGAGACAGAGGCCGGATTTGAAATTTATGGAGAATCGTCTTGAATCAATAAGCTTTGGCTTATTCATTTTCAGTGGTCAAATTTTCAAAATTTTCGGTGGTCAAAGGATAGACATGTGCACTCAAGAGGATACAAGCATCCACAGGTTTTCTAAACCCACCTCTGTCTATCAACTCCTACTCTCACCTCCCCGTAATGAACACCGGGTGCCTAGTACCTCAACTGGAGATTGGGTTCCAACCCCTTTGGAAGGTTGTTGGGGGTAGCAGACGAGAGAGGGGGGGAGGAGTGTTCCCACTAAGGCACTTCTCCTTGCATCCGGACGGCAGCGGAGGAATTCCCCAGATGGAATCAACGGTGGCGTCCATAGTTCCAGTCAGGCCGAACTACTTAGTGAACACCTTATATGGGCTACTACGACGTATTCGGAGCTCAGGCCTATAAGGAGCGGGCTATCCGTCTCTCCGTCCTAAGAGCTAAGCAAAGGATCTGGTCCTCCAGGTTGGGGGTCGTGCCGTCGGGGTGACTTCCCGGCCACGTAAAGAAACACCAGTCACGAAGCAGAAATAAGCCTCGGATTCGGACGGATTTACTGTTGACGACCAATGCAAACGAGAAAAGGACAACGAGCTCCGGATCTGCACGTGGAATGTTAGGTCCCTTAACAGACCACGTGCAGCCGAGCAACTAGCGGAGGCCCTTAACGACTGCAAGGCAGACATTACTGCCATCCAAGAAATGCGGTGGGACGGGCCGGGCAAAAGAAGGATGAAAAACTGCGACATCTACTACGGCGACTGCTATCGGCATCAAAGACAGCGCCTATTTGGATGTGGTTTCGTTGTTGGAGGCAGACTTAGGCAAAAAGTCTTGAGCTTCAACCCTGTAAGCGAGCGCCTCGCGACGATCCGCATCAAGGCTAAATTCGCCAACATTAGCCTGATATGCGCACATGCCCCCACAGAGGAGAAAGATGACGAGACCAAAGATATGTTCTACGAGCTCCTGGACAAAACTTATGAGCAGTGCCCTAGCTACGACATTAAGATTGTCCTAGGCGATTTTAATGCCAAGCTAGGAAGGGAGGGCATCTTTGGTCGTACTGTCGGAAAGCATAGCCTGCACGACACGACCTACGAAAACGGATTCAGGCTGATCGACTTTGCTGCGGGGCGACACGTTGTGGTAGCTAGTACACAGTTCCCGCATCTCAATATCCACAAAGGGACATGGAGATCTCCCGATCAATCAACCGTCAACCAGATTGACCATATTGCGATCGACGCAAGGCACTCCTCCAGTATCATGGATGTCCGAACTTTCCGAGGGGCCAACATTGACTCGGATCACTACCTTGTTGTAGCCAAGGTACGGCTGCGGATATCCCGACCAGCGCCAAGTAATGGAAATACTGTGAGGAAGTTTGACGTCGGCCGACTACAATCGCAAGAGATCGCCAGGTCCTTCTCCAACCGAGTCTCTCAAAACCTTCTACGAAGTCCTATGCAACCAGCATCAAGTATTGATAGCCAGTGGCAACACTGCCAAAATGCCATCAGAGACGCCGCCTCTGAAGTGCTGGGTTTCACACGGCGACCACAACGAAACCCCTGGTTTGACGATGAATGCCGGCAAGCACATGCAGCTAAACAGGAAGCATACAAAGCGGCGCTGCACAGGAGGACTAGAGCTGCTCGCGAGCTCTACGAGCAGAGGAGGAGAGAGGAGCACCGGCTTATCCGAAGGAAAAAGAGAGAGCACGAGAAGCGCACGGTTGAAGAGATAGAGAGATGGTACAACAGGAATGAGGTTAGAAAGTTTTACCAAAGGATCAAAAGGTCCTGCCAAGGGTATAAGCTTCGAACTGAAGCCTGTAAGGACCATCAAGGGAACATCGTTGTAGAATCGCAGTCGGTGCTGAGGATTTGGAAAGACCACTTCTGCAGACTGTATAACGGCGAGGACGAACCAAATACCGCTGTCAGGCAGAACGAACCATTCAACCCGGGCGAAGACGTTACCGACGAAGCATGCGAACGATACCGCCCACCCGACCTGGAGGAGGTGAAAGTAGCTGTGTCTAAGGTCAAGTGCAACAAAGCAGCCGGAGCAGACGGCCTAGCTGCCGAACTTTTTAAATCCGCTGGCGATGAGCTGGTTAGGAGCATGCACCAGCTCATCTGCAAGATATGATCGGAAGAAAGCATGCCCGACGAATGGAACCTCAGCATTGTTTGCCCGATCCTGAAGAAAGGAGACCCTCTGAGTTGTGCCAACTACAGAGGCATAAGTCTTCTTAACATCGCATACAAGATCTTTTCTGCTGTACTGTGTGAACGCCTGAAGCCGTTTGTCAACAATCTGATAGGCACATATCAGTGTGGCTTTAGGCCAGGAAAGTCCACCATCGATCAAATTTTCACACTGCGGCAGATCTTGGAGAAAACCCAGGAATTCCAAATCGATACACACCACCTCTTCATCGATTTCAAGGCCGCGTATGACAGCATCTATAGAGACGAGCTATATAGCGCAATGTCTAGTTTTGGCATCCCTGCCAAACTCGTCAGTCTGTGCAGGATGACGATGGAAAACTCACGCTGTTCCGTCAAGGTCGGCAAAGACCTCACCGACCCCCTTGATGTCAAAAAAGGATTTAGACAAGGCGACGCGCTCTCATGCGACTTCTTTAACATCAAACTTGAGAGAATTGTGCAGAACTCTCGCGCCAACACCAGAGGTACAATCTTTCAAAAGTCCGTTCAACTACTTGCATACGCAGACGACATTGACATAATCGGTAGAACAAAGCGTGATGTCAGTGAAGCCTTCGTGAGTATTGGGACGGAAGCGGCGAATATGGGTTAAGCAGTCAATGAGGGCAAAACCAAGTATATGCTGTCATCAAGAAAAGACACCCAACACCGATTTCTTGGACAAAACATCACCATCAACAGCTATAACTTTGAGGTAGTTAGGGACTTTGTCTACCTGGGTTCCGCTATCAATTCAGACAATGACACCAGCGCTGAAATCAAACGAAGGATAACTCTTGCCAATCGCTGTTTCTTTGGGCTAAGAAGGCAATTGAGTAGCAAAGCCCTCTCTCGAGCAACTAAAGTGTCCATGTATAAGACCCTCATCATCCCAGTCCTGCTTTACGGTGCAGAAGCATGGACCCTGTCAAAGGCGGATGAAAACACTTTAGGCTGCTTCGAGAGGAAAATTCTTCGGACGATTTACGGTCCCGTCTGCATAGACGGAGAGTGGAGGAGGAGATATAACATCGAACTGTACGGGCTGTACAGCGATACCGACCTAGCCAAAAGAGTCAAAACACAACGTCTACGATGGCTGGGTCATCTAGAGCGGATGGACACCAACGCCCCGGCCCGGAAAATCTTCGAGTCCACACCGCAGGGCCGACGCGGTAGAGGAGCACCGAGACTCAGGTGGCGCACGCAAGTGGAAGGGGACCTCAGCCAACTTCGCGTGCAAAACTGGAGACGGCTAGCTAGAGACAGAGCTGGGTGGCGAAGCTTGTTGGCTGAGGCCCAGGTCCACCCCGGACTGTAGCGCCACCTTAAGTAAGTAAGTAAGTTATTAATTTTCAAGGCTGAAACCCTAGTCGTTTGGAAACAAATTTGAGTTCAAATACGTATAAGAGGCAAAACCATAATTCATTTTCTCGGAAAGTTAAACGGCTCCTAATGCGCTTAACGCATCCCTCGTAAAATCAAAGATTGTTATCGAGACATACTCGGCCCTCTACGAAATAGCTAAAAACAACCTAAAGTCATTCTTCTAAATCGCTGCCAAGCTTTAATATAGCAGCTTTAGGGCCAATGACACAAAAGACTAGACTCTAACTGGCATAAGCGGGAAACGATTAAATATAGATCCCGAAGTGTCTCCACCGGACAATTGAATTGAATTCTTTATTGAGTCTTTCCTTCTTAACAATATTACTTTTCTTATACTAACCTTTGCTTGACAGTTGTTGTCAGTAATATAAGTGGGCGTCCTAATGTATGGCCGTCACTTTTTGTTTTTGCTTTTGTTCTTATATGGAATACGCCCATATGGCACTTGACGGTTTCTGTTTTGTTTTAATAACTCATGCTCATGAAGTTATTAAGAAAAAAATATTTTTTACGGTTATGTCTTATACAATACACATACACAATAAATTCGTAGGCTATTTACATAATAGCATCCTTAAGATTTGTCTCATTACATTTTCAATTTTGGTCAGTTTGTCTCCACCGGACGAGCATAAGATTAATTTGACAGAAGTACCCATTTGTTGTCATTTGGGCTCTCAAAAGAGAGTGAAGAAACGATGCCATTTCCCATGAGCGAGACAACAATTTCAATGTAGGTAAATATCCAAACAAAAAACTAATTTGTTAAAGATCTGTCATATGCGGACAGTTTCATACATACGTTTCAGTCTCATTTTTCGAGCCTCAAACTGTTATACAGGTGTACGAAAAGGATACAAAAAGTGACATTAAAGAGGTTTGCAAAAAAGGTTAATACGATTTGCGGGGAGATTTTTTTTAATTACTTGCCGAGAGGATTTAAATTTGTATCACAAACCACACGATTTATACGAGATTAATTGAAGATTTATAATAATGCTTAAATAATTTATGAAGGTAGTCTCCACCCCATTTGGTGTTTCACAACAGGCGTGACAGTTTGATCGTCAGTTGGGTGCCTGTTACGCACTTTAAGGAAAGTCCGCGAAAACCATATGTGAAGCGTATATTTCAACTAGAAATTTACATTGAATAAAAATATGTTAAAAAAATTTTGAACATTTTATTAGTGAACTAGCAAGATGCTAGTTTAAGACATATAAAATGCTGGAGGGGTCTTTAGAAAATATTCAAAGAAATTATGAAGGTAGACAGTATTTTTTTTTATATGTCTTAAACTAGCATCTTCTTTGGATTTTTATTAAACACGGATTAGTGTTCGGTGGAAACATGGTTTAAAGCTAGTGCAACAACATCTTTCAAGGGTCCCCTTCTGCGGAGACAGAAAAATAATTTTCAACACATCTTCTAGAAACCTGACTTAACTTGAATCAAATGCAAAGAAGGCTGGTTTAAATAACCGGCTTCAAACAAATCTTTCAAAAATTCTCCCGCAGGATGTCTAACATTTTAATGGACCATGGACAATAGTAACCTAAGAATCCTAGCACGTACCTATACAGCGGCCATTGCTTCTTACAACACAATCTTATTTCGCACATTTGGTCAATAAAGTTCTGAATTTTCTGTACCGCTAACATGTAAACTCGGGGAATATAATGTATATATGTGCCTAGACGACTAAGGCAAAACATCTTTGGGGAGGGAATTATGTCATGGGTAAACATGATGCCCGAAATTATTCTAGAGGAAATCCTTGTCTTCCTGAGCGGTCCCTGAGTACAATGTTGGCTCTAGCAGCTGGTCTGGGAAGACATAGTAGACTCCTTTTTAAGAGACCCCAGGTCCTCAAGTTTCTGGACAGCCCTCCCATTTGTAATTTATTCCGGTCTAATAAAAGCTCAGAAGAAGTTCGAAGGGTTTAAACCGTCTTCGAGTGCGATTTTAAATAAATAAATAGAGTGGCGCAACAGCTCGAGGTGAACCAGGGCCAGCTTCTCAACAATGTATGCGGGTGTGTTAATTTCTTTACATAGAAGGCGACCTACAATTTTTTGCCAAATCTGAACGGCACTCTGAGAAGTTTTTCAAGGTAAATGATACTCTCGGAGGGCATGTCAGACCCTCGCCGAAGTGGGGACCATGAAAAAGAACAAGTCTTATTTTTCATGTGACGATGGCAGGATTCGAACCCAGACCTCCGGCGTAGTAAGCACACACACTGACATCTTTGACAAAACATCACCATAGGCAGTTACAGACTTAAGATACTTATTGTATACCTGAATTCCGCAATCGCAACCAACGACACCAGCGCTGAATTGCTAAAATCAAGCGCAGCCAATAACTTGCCATCGCTTCTTTTTTGGAGTGTTGCACTCAGTTGCAAAACGGTCTGATAAGCAACTTAAGTCCACATTTAAAAAACATAGGCCCTGTCGAAGGTAGATAAAAAACGGTTTAGACTGAGACAGAGAGTGAAAAAGGAGTGTATAACATCAAACTCCGACAACCTAGCCAAAAGAGTCATCTTAAGCGGATGGGCACCAACGCCTCGCCCCGGCAAATCCTTAAATCAGCCCGCCAAAAATGGCGCAGTAGAAAATCGCTGAGGTAAAGGTAAACTTCAGGTGCAAAATTGGAAAGGGCTAGCTGAAATAAGAACTAGCTGAAATAAGAACTAGCTGGCAGACCTTGTGGGTTGAAGGTCCACCATGGACTAAGTTAATTAATTGAGTCATAGCGCTCTAAGTGCAGTTGATTAACTCATTCACCGCACAGTGTAGTAGAGGATAAAAAACAAAATAGAAAGAGAAGAAACGAGGCCATTCGCTCTCAAATTAGCGATGATACTAGATGCTACCGTCTAAAAATTCAAACTAAGCAGTCGCTTCTTTTCGAGGCATCCAATTTGGTTTAACTTCTGTGGTCGGCCCGAGTCAGTCATATTTGCTTGTTGACGAGCCCATATTCGTCGAAATGGGGCTCGTTACAAAACATGATTTTTGAACCGAAATTCGCTTTCATTTAAATCGTTAACTAAATCGTATTCCAAGCTTATGGGTTAGTTTAAGTTTGTATGGATGTAGGCTTAAGTCCAAATTCATAATTCACCAATTTGTGGTCTACGAAAAGTTGAGCTCTAGAAATTGGCTTCGTCGAATTCTCCTGCGTGCGATCATCGACAACGGCAACGTGTCCGGCAGTAAATTACGTTTCGCTGATGGGGTGAAGACAGCTTGTTTTTTGCCGATCGACTCGAATATGTCTACTACGTTACGTGTAGTCTTCTTGGGAAGACGATTATGCTAATCGTAAATCTGGCGACGTGACGAATGGTCAAACATCAGACCCACTGCCATAAAACAATTTTATCATTTGCAGATGTTCTTGAACGCTACAACTATTTACGTCGTTTCGGCAAGACTTAATAAATTACAGCTGATTTGATAGATGAAGCCTCACCGTTGTATAATTATGAGTGCTCCTGGTTTTTATTCTGCATTTTAAACCAGAAGCAAATTTCTTTTCTATCCAGAAGAGGAACTGTCAAACGAATCCAAGAAAACAGTTTCAGGAGAGTCCAAAATGTTCCGGACGCTCCTGGACAATCAATTGAAAAGATAATAACAGTTTCACTTTTGCGTTTGATGGAAAATTTAATTTTGAGAATTCCACTAATACTTAGGGCGTATTCTTTTCAACACCGAATCGTGAAACTGGTTTGGAATACAGAAAAAAAATGTTCTTTTCTTGTGCACCTGAAGAGAATCGTGCTCATGTAAGTGTTCTTTTGAACTCCGAATTTGTTCGGTGTCGACACCAAACTCAAAATTTTGCCACCGACTTATTTGGCGGTGGAGGCTGGGTGTAGCTTTGATTGTTTATGTGAAGTGACGTTTTTGTTTGAATGGCGTTTGAATGCGACTGAAATCGAATGAAATCGATTAAAACTTACAAACTATCTTAAATTTAAAACTATAAAAATAAATTTTAAGTAAAAAGTACAAAAAACCGACGCCAACAAAATAACGCTATAAAATGAATAAAAAAAGTAAACTAAATGAAATCAAAGCAATTGGACGCTTAAACTGATGACTGCACCGATGTAGAATTTGTCGTTCTGTACACAATGAAAGCGAGTAAACACCGCACTGGAATTGTCGCAATCAACGAGTGTTATTCGACAGCTCGGTGTAGCAGTTCGGTGTTGAAAAGAATACGCCATTAATTTTTTTTTCAATGAGCTAAGCGCAATGAAAAGTTCAACTCTTCATAAGAAGAATATTATTCAGTTACCTACCTACTTTGTGGTAGGTACTAAAATCAATTAAGTGACTTGACACGTAAAGCATAAGGCTGTATATTTTTAGAGATCTAGTGTATGCACTGTAGTGGGATTATATAACATTATCCAAACGTATTTGAATGGCCAGAATGTATATTTTCACTTATTACATAAAAAAATATCTTCGTAGAAATTCGTTAACACTTGGATCATCCATCTTGCGACAGCATAAAAAAATGCAATATCTGAAATACGTTTTCCAATCTGCACGCAACAGCTTGAAATTCGTGCAACAGCGTCGTTTATCTCACGTCAAATAGGCATCTCTACCATAGATTTTTTGCACACCGTAACAAATGCGAAAATCAAAAAGAAAAAAAAAAAACATAATGCCAAGTATTTAGGTTAGCTCTTCTGGTCGTCACCATTGCGTGCAAACATTTTCTTTCAAACCAACGAGATTGATTGAGCATTCAGTGAATTTTGTAGGCTCCGCCGAAAACTGTGCCAATAGGGCGTGCGTCGTGTCGGGGCGGAAAATATGAGTTTCAAGTGAATATTTTAGCGCCACAATTTTCCAACGCCGACGACATCGACGACGACAACGTCGCGACAAGATCTAAATAACAACCCAGTTATGCCACCATGTTGACATTTAATTGGCCCCTTGGCACTGAGTTTGGGGTTTTTAGCTACGTTTTTTTGTGGCACAAAAAATGTTTAATTACAAAGGATTATGTTAACGATAGTCGTGACTCACTCAGTTTTGCCATCAGAGAACGGCAAAGCGTGTGTAGTGTATATGTCAAAAATATCTGATATTTCATGTCATAATTGCCAACTTCACCAAGTAGTCAAGTCACCCACAAAATGAGTGCAGCATACATATAAATGCTGTGCCATATAAGGAGGCACTTTTCCATTCACTTCCATTCTGGGTGAGAAATGATTTGCGATGTCCCCAGCAACAACTGGTCTTGCATGCCTACATCCATCCCACAAAACAGGCAATTACCTACACTTGGCGCAAATTGTACATGTTCCGATATCGACTGAAAATGAGCTGAAATATAGCTACGAAATGTCAATTAGAGTCAGTTCCGATCGCGTTGATAGTTGAGATTTGCGAACAGTTTTTGGTCATTTATAGGACAGGTGAGTATTATGTTCATTGAATAATTTATAAGTTTTCTTGGGCTGCGCATAGGGATTTCAACCCCTCTCATCTTTGACAGTTCAAAAAGGTAATAAATTTAGGTACTCTGACAGGCAATCAAAAGAAATTCACTTCATCACATTAAGTTCGCGCACCAATTGACTATTGACACATTATTACAGAGTCCGTTTTATGTAATGAAATTATCAAAAAAGGGAACAATGACTCCACATGTTGTTAGTATTCAGAACGCCCTCTCACGGTGCCAACTGCAAATGGTTTATTTCTTTTTGGCACAAAAATAAAGCTATAAAAGCGGTTTATTACCTGATTTAAAGTCAATTATGAAAGCAGCAAATCGACGCCAAAAAAGCCCACATCTGTGTGCTGTGCCGTAAACAATGCGCCACTGTCCTTCGCGGTTGACAGTTTAAGATGCGGCACCCCAAAAATGGATTAAGTGGCATAGCAAAAAGACATATTTTGACAGATACTTGTCAAAATATGCAAAACTGAGGATTACAAGACCTCTTCGTTTGGGTAAAACTGTACCTACATATATGAAATCGCTTCAATTCGATCAATGGATGCGTTTATTCGTTTGTAAATTGTTCATGTGTCTGAAGGTTAGCCAAGACTTAAGATGGTAAGTCTAGTAAATGCTATGATCGTAAAATGGAATAATAAAAAGCAGGTGGCGTACGATGACATAATTTTTGAAGAAAACAGTTTATAAAGGGTTTTCCAACAGAGATATCCAAACTTAGACAGCTGATTAAGCGCCATGTTGTTGAAGCTACGTCCGTCAAAACAACCGTCAACTATTTAACCAGTCTTGCCAAATCAACAAAAAAAAAATTATTGGCGACTGAAGGGAAATTTGGGAAATTTTTCGAGAAATCTTTGAGAGCTGACGTTGACGACTGACAGTTTGACGTTGTTGCAGGTTCCACATATTCCTCTACTGTCCACCAGGTATCGCATTAGATCCTCGCCATTCGTCAAATGACGAACGGATAAGTCCAAATGCGATACCCGGTGGACATACATTAAAGAATATGTAGAGACCTGCAACAACGTCAAACCTGAAAATTTTGACAATTTGTTGCCTGACAAAAACTTCAATGAAGTTTCATTGGCCAGTTTTTGTTTATTTTTTCGCCAGTTGACAAGCAAATCAAAGCAGAATGATTATTTTGGGGATTTTTTTTGAAAGCTGACGTTGTTGCAGATATTTGTGTATATACTCCTCTATTCTTCACCGGAGGGCTGACTTCAATCGCCAATATTCAGCGCACATATTTTACTTTTTTTATTTTTTTTTTGACATTTTGTTCTCAGTCGTCGAGCAAAAGGTCAGACGAAGCAAAAAAGACGAAATTAGCTTCGTCTGACAGTTTAGGTGCCGAGATGTCAGACGAAGTCAGACCTTAAGGTGGCCAAAGAAGACGTTGAAGCTGAAGCTACATTGTCTTAGGAAACATTGGAATCGTATCACTGCACTCGTAAATGTCAAGCTGAGGCGGGTCCAACGCTTCGTTATGAACCACGCTTAATACATCCAAGCAATGGCCTGGCCAGCCCTGGTGAAGCAATTTTGACTCACACTTTTTCTCAACGAGCCAGTATAAGAAGCCTCAGCTTTAAGACACTTTGGGAAGAGGTTAACTAGAAAAAAGAGGAAGAAAGGAGAGCTGATATATAAGGGCTAAATGTGCTTTGACACAAAAACTACGGTTAAGAAACTAAGATTGCTAAAGCAATCCGAGTCAGCATGAAAACACTGAATCCCTGGGTGAAAAAAATTTGATCAGATAAAACAAACACATAACGTCAAGGCAAGTCTTAGAGCGGAAAAGGGACACTTCCAGAACGAAGACTTTTTAGGACAAACTAAAACATATATCGAATAAGTTCTCAGCGATGCTCGATGGTAGTTAAAAGCAACGGTGTGCAACGCTGACTATAACTAAAATGAATGTTGAATGTTGCAACTGTCGCGCCATCTTTTATGACGGTGCGTATACATTCAAAAAGTTTGACACCTACAAACCGAATGAGCGGAGTGAACATGTTTCTGAAACGCCAATTAATAGTAGATAATAGTTGTTCAATTGAGTAAGCTCAACACGCATATCGTGGCCAACACCGCCTGACAACAATTTTATCGTTTGGTGTCGAATTTTGTTGAGCACGTTGCAATCACAGACCGCTTGACAGCCCATACAATAATTGTTAAAGCACAAGGAGAAGGCTGCCTAGAACAAACGTGTATAATAATCTCTCCAAGCTTACTTTTGCGCCATCTTTTATGACGGTATATTGAAAAACTTGGACACTTACAAATCAAATGACTCGAGTAGATATGTTTCTGAGACGCCAGATCAATGCAATTAAAACCATGCAAAAACGACCAACTTTGAACCGTGGAAAACTACCTGGCGCCACATAAAGGTTGACTTGTATTTTTTCGCATAAGGCGCTATGGGTTCAAAGATTATTGCCAACACACATTCCACGTCGTTTAAAGTGTGTAAAAATCAGCCGCTTGAATAGTGGACACTGAACCTGAGTTTTGACAGTAAATTTCGATGATGGACAAGGCTTATTTTACATTCTCGAGCTCTATAAAACACAATTTTTGACTAAAAATCTACTACTAGGTCCCGAGTCTGCGCCAACATTTTCTTTGGGTTATTTTTTTTAGAAAAGACCAAAGAGTTTATGGGAATCGATATGGATAAATGTTGGTTAAGGAGAAAGATCACGGAGACACTTTATCCGCATAAAAATAGACAAACTTTTTATTAAATACTTAAAGCCTTAGCTCACTGACTTTCTTGTCAATGGAGACATTTTATTTTTAAGTAGCCGGCAAAGCTCGCAGCAGCAACACTGATATGGAGGCTTCATTGTACTAACAATCTAAACTTAGTCTGTTCAACAATGTTCCTTATAGAGTGTGGATATTGACACGATCTCCACAGGAAGACCGCCTATAGCATCTTATTTTTAGTTGGTCTCTTCAGTGTCATTCTGTGAGATCTCATGTTTCAGGATACACTCTATTTGAAACTCTTGTAGCTTAACGTCAAGACGCATCAAGTAGCTTTAAAATCATTTATGACCCCGATTTCTGCTATTTCCCCATCATCGTCACAAGCTTCCGAAAGTAAGTCTGTCAATTGAACCTGTTGCTTCAATCATCAGTCTTTCAATCATCAGCTTTACACGCAGCCAACTACGAAGCAATCAAAAAATATTACCCAACTACTTGAAAGTGATCATATTCAATGTTAAGTAATGCACCTGTAGCCTTCAATTTGATAAAAAAAATGGAAGTATTAATGGCTGTTATCTCTAAAAGCGACTTTTCTTAATACCGTCCAAAAACGATTCGTTTAATCCAACCAACATGACGGTTATAATCCATAAAGAAGACCAGACCACACGCAATGCAGTAATTTTTTTAGCCTGAATTTGTCAATAGTCTTACATAACTTTTTTAATTCACATACGCAACTAAGTGATTACACTTTCAATAAACTGCAGAAAAAAAGACAGCGTGGGCCCGTAATTATTTTACCAACATCTTAATGGAGCAGTCGGTAGTCATATCTGTAAAATCGATACACAAAATAGTGTTTTCATACGCACTCAGATGGAGGACAAACAATAACTTATACCCAATATAATTACTTGAAAAACCAGGAGTTCCTTGGGGCCAGACCAACTCTTAAGTGTGACTCTGTTGAGTAACATAATTGATGGCCCATATGCCAATTAGTTGACGTGAGAAATGGACTCATTCAGTCGATTTTAGTTTGCACTCAACTGTCACATCATAAACTAGGCAACATTCGCGTATCGAAACAACATGGCATGTACTCGTGTAGTCACAGAGGGGGGCCCCCTAGACGTATCTATGCGGCTATCATTTAGCGGAGGCAACATACATTTGTGTAAGCAAATCTGTATTAACTCTATAACTTTACTCGCTAAGCTTGGTCACTTAAGCCTGCTGCTGTGAGGCTTAGTGTTTTGCCATAAATTGCTTAACATGACTGCAGCCTGCACTGGCGCGTTTCTCGCTCTGGCAGTGGTTAATGGTGGCCAATCGTTTATAGGCTTTAATAAATGGCGCATCATCTGGGGCGACTGTGCTGGGGTCTTGGAAGTAGCACTCGACTGCTTAGCAGGTACTATTTGATAGCCTATGTTATCGGGGAAAGCTCTGTGGGAACTTTAGACAAGTTGGTTGTAAAAAAAAAAATAATTTCAAAACAGATTTTTTCCCAAAACTAACTTCCAATACGTCAATTTGTAAGCGACATTAAAGCCTGCCCTAAACAAATTCTAAAAAAATGCCTCCTGTTCAAGGCGGTGGGTTTCAACAACTCGCTGCATGACCAAGTACCCCATGTGTGGATGTGTGGGTTGATATTAAACAGGCCCGTTGACATTTCAATTTGACAGAGCAATTCTGAGTTGCCTGCCACATAAAATTGCGAATTGATTTTTGTATGCAAATTTTTCACCTTGAACAAGTGTAAGTTCTCTTTCATTTCTTCTTTCTCCGACGGCCGGCCGGCGCCTACATGTAACAATTTAACTGCTTGGGCGGTCTCAGGTCACGCCTCGGAGCAGATCTTTAAGAAAAAACTTTTCAAGAGGTTTAAAATTACCCAGCAGTTGTTTGCCATTACAATGCCAAAACAAAGTGTGAATGCGTGTGATTGTATGCTCAATTCACGGTTAAGAGCATCAATGTCATCTTGACATCTCGTTACATGGGAATCGTTACATGGTGCTAATTGACGTAGTTTCCCGTAATGTGAGATGTGGGTTTCTTTTATTATCTTCAACATTACGTATAGGATAAACGTTTTCTTTTTTGCTTTTATGCATGGAGAGGAATTTTGTTTCCTTCAACACAAGTCTTCCACAAAAAATATGACTTTATCCAAGCTTACAAAAGTTTCGTTACGCTCTCACCTGTGACGCATCTGCTACAAGTGCAATAGATACACTCGGTCAGCCATAAAATATTTTGTTCGCATTTAAATACGGGGGCATATGAATAGTTTCGATTCCTCACATCGATTTTATTCGAACCTGCACCTTCCCATAAAAGTTTATGATTGAACACATCCTAAGTTGCACGGGGGCGTTTATGACCTTTTAATTTGCGTTTTAGATTTTTACTGCCAAATTGGTTTACGACAACAGGTCAAAGCCTCAATCTGTTTGGCCCACTACCACAGTCGGGTTTTAGGAAATATCCAAAAAATGTCTTTCATCAGCTGGTAGTGCCTATACCTTTTTTGTAAGACAAATTAATTGATTTTCTTTGATTAGTTAAGCTTGAAAACGGATTTATGGATGTGACGGATTAAGAATGAAAAGAAAAAAACTAATCGACTCACTAAAGTAAAAAATTTTTGTTCAAATTTGGTGGTCATACATTTTTATATCCACACGTGGTGCATGTTTTAATTCCAAAAGAAGGTTGTTTTTATAAAAGAAAAAGAAGACTTGGCAAGAAAGTTTAATACAATGTCCTTATGAAAGTGTTCACGGCTCACTTAGGCGAATAATTTGCGTAAATTCGAAAGATTTAAACTTAACAAAAAGAATAAGACGCTTTTTTACTTCGTTGAAACTCATTCGCGATTTATCTACAAATTTTAGAGGTCTTTTCAGCTCTACTTTGCTTAGTTCCTTTACCTCGTCAAGGTTAAGTGCTATTAAGGGCTTGGAAATCGTATAGCATTCTAATTCTTAAGCGATTCTTTTGCAATTGTCGGTAAAAAAATAGGCGTGCCCAACCCTATGCCTCTTTAGCTTCGTGGCAGCATGCAAGATTATGAAATCGACATTATCGCCAGTTTTAACCCTGATGTGATAGAAGCTTTTTTTAGGGATTGAATAAACGGTAGTAAGCATTGAAGTTAACGAAAATATACTCCCGCCATTCAAGATAAAACGTCACGGTTGGCAGCAGCAGCTTCGAGGAAGCTAAAAACTTCTTCAACCTTGTAATTAACATCAAATTCACAAATAACAGCAGCTGGAAAATAATTCTAGGAAACCGTTGCTATAAATAGGTTTTTAGCTCCTCTAACGACAAAAGTGTAAGTTCTACATATTTTTGATTTGGAGAGCTTCTTATAAGATCCCGCAATTCACAAAAGCGTTTTAGCTTATTAATCTGCAGCTGAAGTGAGATAGAATTAACAACTGTAATGGCCAGATCATCGACAAAATGGAAGACTTTTAGATGCAATCCACCAAACTTTAGTCCGGTATGTCTTTCCACACTTCATCAATAAACAGAGCGAACAGGATTGGGCTGAGATCATAGCCTTGGGGAATAACCTGTTGAAGTGTTAAAAAATGTCAAACATGGAACTACCATTCCACGTAACTGCAGAAGTTTTTGAAAGAAGCTTTTTATAGATCATTAGCAACTTTAAAGACAGACCAAGCATTGAAAGTTTGTAGAGCAGAAAGCTTCTGTCAATGGAATCGAACTCGAACGCCGCGGCATAAAAGTCGACAAAAAACAGAAATTGTCTGTTTTTCGCGTCATTTTTCTCGCGGTTAATAGCTTCCTGGTTTCAACGATTTTGCGTCTGCATCGTAGAAATCGTTGAAACCAGGAAGCTATTAACCGGGCGAATAGCGACTTCAGGAAACACAAATCTGCACGATGCAGAGCGCCTTACTAAATTTAGGAATACATCAGCTATCAGCTAACATGCCCCAGTTCCTTGAAATGGGGTTATCGTTAATAAGAGATTAAACTCTCCGCCTAATAGCTGACTAGCTTGCTGTCCACCCACTAAAGCTTAGCTTAGCACACTACTTGGTTCAATGGTATCAATCTTAATAGATGTAACTGTTGTGAATGGGTTGAGTAAATAGCTGAACCGACCTTAAAATCTCTAATAAAGCTCATTAAATCATCTCAAGCAACACCATAGCCAAACACAGAAAAGCCTGGGCCTGAAGTAAGCGTAAGACAATGTTATAGTTAGCAAGTGTGGCAGTGCAACAGTGCAACAGTGCGTATGCAAAAACTTCAGTCCGTCTGCGACGGATTACAGAATATCCTTCCCTACCTAAAAAGGAAACTGCCACGCCTCCAAGAAGTGGGTGGGATATAAAAATATAACTGTTGAAAGCTTTATACAAGGGGGTTGCACAGATTTCGAACTAAAGCTCCACCTTTTTAACTAAAAAAATCAGCCAACAAAAGTGGGCGGAGGCATATGCTATATATAAAAAAAATTTGCTATGCAATTTTTTGTCAAATTCCAAATGTATTTTTTGAAAAAGTCACTTTGAGTTAAAATCCCTTAAAAAGTGGGCGTGGCCAAGTAAAGGCCAAACTTTTTCAGCTACCTCAAAGACAACTAAAATGCAATGTCACATACTAAAAATCATTGCGTACTTCTCATTTTTAAAAATACTTTTTTTATCTACTTCTAATTTTGAAAAAAAGTGTTTTTAAAAATTAGAAATGGTCGTACATGCAGGCCTGTAGTGGGCGTGCCTGTGGGCGGATTCAACTAATTTTCAAATTTGATCCGATGACCAAGGGCTGGACTTTCAGCTCGCTCATCAGCTTTCAGCTCTCTAGCTTAAAATTTAAGGCCTAAGAGTTGGCTTCATTGCTAATTAATGGTTTAATTGATTCTCCTGTCGGTTCTCATTCAGTCTCTAAAAGGTCTTAGGAGTCTACGCTGATTATTTCGCTGGGTTACAAACTATACATCAAACTTAATATAGGTACCCTGTGTAGGGTATATAAAAAAGAACTAAACTCACAACCGATTTTAATGTTGCAACTTGCAAGTTTTGAAAAAAAAATATTAAATCGCACATAAAGAATACCTCCAATAGCTCTGCCAACAGTTTGGCTTTTTTTAAAGCTTGAAAGAAGGGCTTTTCAATTCTTTTCAAGCAAACTCGTCTTTATTGGCAGAACAACAAAATTTTTGCCTTGTGAGAGAGTAAATCTTTGAGTACATTGGTGGCCTAGTACTAGTCGGGGTGATCTGAACTATGGCAATATAGTGCAGATGCCTCGTGTAGTTGATATTTTGAAGTTTTCTTTAGTTACGAATGCGCTTAGAGTATATATGTGAATGTTATGTGTTAGTCACTGTTAATACATTTTTTACAAAAAAAGATTAGACCTTTGCATAAAAATCACAGAGTAGCACGAAAAACTTGTTAAACAAAGATTTTGGCAGCTGTCAACTTCTGCAGTGCTTTCACTGCTCGTAGGTGTGAGTACCCGCCGAGGCTGATGATATTTTTTTTCACCAGCCCCACGCCAGCGCCAACTTTGCGAGGATTACTCAAGGCTTCGTGGCTGTCCCCGCTGGGCAGGGAAATACATAGCCCAAATAAAGTCCATTGGTGTGAACCACTGTCAGCAGATAGCGAGAAACTTTCCTGAAGAATAGGGTCCGGCAACTGTTCGACCCCAGATAGGAATTCGCCTTGAGGTTATATCGGGGGTAACCGTTTTCGGTATGAAGCCGCGCCAACAAGGTAGTCGGAGGTCAGTGAAGAGTAGTCCCAAATAATGAAAGCACAAAGCGGGTTCGGTTTAAGTCCATACTTATATTTATTTACTTGAGGGGCAAGTAATAATTAGCCTCCAAGATGGGAAAGTGCAGGGGTAACTGATTATCGCATGAGTCTTTGCCCCCCCTTCGGGTAGGGGTTAGAATTTACCCGAGGTAAGGCATGCCTGTCGTAAGAGGCGACTAAAATCCACCCTCCGTATGCCGAGCGCGTAGCGCATACAAACTATGCAATGGACAAAACAAAAGATTTTATTACCCCAGGTGGCAATCCAGTTTCACTGGCAAATCCACCCTCTTCGGAGGTAGGCTCTACGGATTCTGGGGAGAGCCATTTATTGCTTATAAATCCCTTTTTGAAAAAATCAAGGGTGCCTCGATCTCCACCAGCTGGATCAAAGGTCTCCGGGAAAGGAAGTCCGCCGGTTAATCAGGACTCAGCGAAAATTAAATGCTTTGAAACGGAAAACAAAGAACTCCGTGCTAAGCTTAATGAAATGGAACGTCTCTACCATGAGCTTAAAAGCGAAGTAGATTCCTTACGTAAAGAAAATGAAGCCTTAAGGAACCCCCGTGGTACTATAGTATGCGAGGAAACGCCGAAACGTCAATGTGAATACCAGACGGACGAGGAAGAACTTGCACGCGAAACGAATCCGGTCTTTAGGAAAAGGCTTACCAAGAAACGAAAGGCCGGTTCTTCACCCGAAGTAGAAACCGTGCAGCAAAAAGAAGAAACACCAGTCGTATTAAACAAAGCGACAGGAATACCCCAAGAAAAAAACCGCCGACCACCTGCAATAAATGTCGTTGGGATCGCGGACTACGGAAAGTTGCGAAACATCCTTAAAAATACTCTTGGGACGAAATATAACTTAACATCACTTCGAAACAACGTATGGAAAGTTAACGTCGATGACTCTGATGCCTATCGGTCACTGTCACAAAAGTTAAATTTAGAGAAAATCCAATGGTTTACTTATGAAAATCACCTCGAAAAGCCGCTGCGGGTTATAGCGAGGGGACTACACCCATCCTGTACCAAGGACGAAATAATACAAGACGTTCAAGCCCAAGGCTTTAAAATTCTTGACGCCGTGAACATAATAAAGAAAGAGAAGCAACGTACGGACGAAGGCAAAGATTCCGCTGTTGTCCGACGCGGCCTGCAAATTTTTATGCTTTCTTTTGATAGAACTGAAAATATTAACGAAATCTACAAAATTAAATCAATCCTTAACATCAAGGTAAAAATCGAGCCCAAGCGGAAGGGCAACAGGCTAGTTCCCCAATGTAAGCGATGCCAGGGTTTCCGACATACGCAAGCGTACTGCCAGAAAAAGCCGCGATGCGTAAAATGCGCCGGCGAACATCTCTCGACGGATTGCAATGTCAGCAGTCAGGCCCCCGCGGTTTGTGCCAATTGCAGGGGAAGTCACCCAGCGAGCTACCGAGGTTGCGAAATTGCCATTGAGTTGCAAAAACGACATGAAGCTCCGAAGAAAAATACTGAAAATAAGGGCTCAAGCCTAAAACCTCCTAAAGTAGATAAGCCAAAAACCCCTAAGTCGACAAGGGATAAGGGTTTGATTAAAGGCAAAATTCAAAATGCGCAAGAAAACGTCACTGGTCCTAGTTCTCACCGGAGTCAAAAGAGAGAATCCACACTTGTTGGTCCAAAATCGTACGCTCAAGTCGCGTCACGTGAAAGTAAGCCACAATCGGCCGCATCAGATTCGGTCTCTCAAATTCTAGGCATGATTTTAGAAAAGTTTGAGCAACAGGCGAAACTTAATCAAGTAATATTCAACAAATTGAGCGAGCTCGAGTTTAAACCTCGAAAAACATTTAATAAAAAATTATGAATATGGGAAAGTCAATCAAAATAATTACATGGAATGCAAACGGCCTTTTGCAAAAAATTGACGAACTAGAAGTATTCCTACGGAAGAATAATGTAGACATATGCCTGATTTCGGAAACCCACTTTAAAAAGGGTTCAGCACGCAAAATAAAAGGTTACATTGACTATCACGCGCATCATCCTTCAGAAAATTCGAGAGGTGGATCCTCTCTCTACATTAAAGACTGCATAAAGCACTCCAAAAACGAAGAAATAGAACTTGACTCTATGCAAATAACCTCAGTCTCAGTAAAATTAAGTCACATAAATTACAACATCGCGACGAGCTATTTTCCTCCGCAGTATCGGCTGGCAGATGAAGATCTTGCTCTGCTCTTTGATTCACTTGGGTCAAACTTTATCATCGGCGGGGACTTTAACGCGAAAAATACTTTTTGGGGCTCACGGTGCAATTCAACAAGAGGCAGAGCCCTCTTTAAAGCAAGTACAAAACGCGGCGTGATCTTCTTATCGACGGGAAAGCCAACATATTGGCCAACCGACAGAAATAAAATACCTGATCTCGTCGACTTCTTTATCGCCAAGGGGGTACCTCGTTACCTTACGAACGTAGAAGAACGCTTTGATCTCTGTTCAGATCACTCGGCAGTTCTTTTGAAAATCGGCGGAAGCCTAGCGAAAAAGAATAGAGCGCCTAGATTAACTAACAACAACACCGACTGGGACGGCTTTAGAAAATACTGCAAAGAAAACATAGCTTTAAATGTACCGCTCAAAACGCCACTTGAAATAGAAGACGAATTAGACAAACTCGTGAGAGTTATTCAGAGCGCTGCGTGGAATAACACTTCTTTTCGGAGGTCCGAATTATCGAACAGCGGAACAATATATCCGCGAGAAATAGAAGAGCTAATATGCGAAAAGAGGAGAGCGCGCAAGAGATGGCAACGTTCGCGAGCACCCCCGGATAAGACAATCTTGAACCACCTTTCTAACAAACTGAAGCACGAACTTCAAGATTTTAAAAGTCGCGAGACTACTGCTTACCTCGAAAGCTTGACTGCCGATAAAGGTTCGAACTACTCTCTTTGGAAAGCAGTCAAGTCCGTTAAGAAGCCTATAGCACACTCTGCGCCATTAAGAAAAGCCAACGGCGAATGGGCAAGAGAAGACAAAGAAAAAGCGGATTTATTTGCAGATTACCTAGAAGAAACATTCAAACCGTTTGACGGGGAACCGTTGGTCGAGGAGCTCAATCCTTATGCGGTACAAGATAATTATAGAATAAAAACCGTGTCATTGGCTGAACTTCGTCAAACGATAAATAATCTGAAAAACAACAAAGCCCCTGGCTACGACTTAATTACTAGCGAAATTCTAAAGGAGCTACCGAAAAAAGCTTTGGTCAAGATACTCTATATCATTAACGCTTCCATGAGAGTTTTATACGTTCCAAGGCAATGGAAAGTGGCCGAGGTCATAATGGTTCCGAAACCAGGAAAATGTCCAAACGACAAAAAGTCATACAGACCTATTTCGCTACTGCCGATAATAGCTAAGGTGTTCGAGAAACTGTTGCTTAAAAGATTGCAACCAATCATTGAAGAAAGACGATTGATTCCGGATCACCAATTCGGATTTAGAAAAAAACATTCAACAATCGACCAGGTCTATCGTATAACAAACGAAGTCGAAAAAGCTCTGGAAGCGAAAAAGATATGTACTAGCGCTTTTCTCGACGTATCGCAAGCCTTCGATAAGGTGTGGCACGAAGGCCTGAAGTACAAATTAAGGCTTTGCTTACCAGAAAAACTCTATAGAATCTTAGAGTCTTACCTTAAAGACAGAATATTTCGCGTAAGGTACGATAATGAGTACTCGGAATTCAAAGAGATAAATGCCGGTGTCCCGCAAGGAAGCGTTCTCGGCCCAATATTATTTTTGCTCTATACAAGAGACATACCCCACGATGAGGGAACAATTTTAGCTACGTTCGCAGACGACACTGCTATTCTCGCTATTGATAAGACAGTTGAATTATCAACAGGGAAACTCCAGCGCGCTTTAGACAAAATATGCGACTGGACGAAGAGCTGGCGAGTTGTCCTTAACGAGACTAAGTCAACGCATGTTAACTTTACTTACAAAAAGATAAACAACAAACCTTTATTCATTAACTCGGTACAAATCCCGTACTCAAATGAAGCGAAATATCTAGGAATGACTCTAGACGCAAAACTTAAATGGAAGCCGCACGTTAAAAAGAAACGCGACGAGCTCGAAATCAAGTTAAGAGAAATGAATTGGCTTATCGGAAGAATTTCGAAACTAAGCATATATAACAAACTGCTTTTGTATAAGCAAGTGCTAAAACCATCTTGGACGTACGGTATACAACTTTGGGGTTGTACTAAACCAAGCAATATATCTATTTTAGAAACTTTTCAAAATAAGACACTCAGAGCAATCGTTAATGCTCCATGGTATATAAGAAATAGCGATCTACACCGAGATCTAGGAATCGCAACCGTGTCTGACGAGGTAACAAACTTTGCTCGCAAACTTAGTACTCGTCTTCGCGGACACTGCAACAATGAAATTATCCGAACTTTGGATCAGACAAATCTTACGCGCCGACTACAACGAATGAGACCGTTAGATCTAGCAGCATAAGATGAAACCGCATAAATTGGCGGTATTGTAGGTGCCTTCGTTGGAAGGCAGCCTGCCACACGCGATTATTACAGAAGCTTGAACTACTTGTTAAGGAAACTTAGTCGTAGTCTGACGGAAAATGGGAGGTTTTTTAGTGAGTAAGAATCTCACACTACTATGAGCACGCGCGGCCGGTCCTCGTAGTGCCTATGAAGGTTTTTCCTACCCACGGAAAAAAAAAAAAAAAAAAAAAAAAAAAAAAAAAAAAATGAGTCTTTGCCTAAACACACTTCAGGCAAGCGACTGAAGTCAGAATTAACTTTGGGAGAATGGGAGGAGTAGGGAAACCGAAGCGATATGAACCCATACCAGGGGGTTGTTTCAGTAAGGACAGAAGGGTGAGCGAAAGCGAAACGGTATGAGCCCCTATCAGACCAGTTCTGTAAAGGAAGACTTTAGGGTGTGTTAAGGGTGGAGCGTGATGAAGGATTAATTGCCAAGCAGCCTCAAGTACTTCAAGTCGATACCCACTACCTTTTCAACGATTTAAAGTCCGCACATGAAAGCATCTATTCTATAGAGCCAAGCTATATAGGGCAATGTCCAGTTTTAGCAACCCAGTCTTTTTATACAAGACGGGAATAAAAAATCAACGCCATTCCATGAAGTTCGATTAAAACCGTACCGACCCCTTTGATACAAACAATAGAAAGAACTTTAAACATGACTTTTTGAACATCATACTTACGAGAATTTAGTATGATGTTTAAAATGGAAGCTATTTTTAGCGAAAGTATAAGTTTACAAGTTAATGAGGATAACACCATGCATATTCCGTCATAAAGAAACAACGACCATTGACTTATTCGGACAAAATATCACAATAGACAACTTTGAGTTACAAATGAGGTACAAATTAATAAGGACTTTGTCTATCCTAAGCTCCATTATTAATTTCGTTAATGGAGTATCAAAATAACTCTTGCCTGCCGCTGTTCCATCTCTCGATCAACTTAAGTGTTACTTTCTCTTAGCATGCCAAATTTACGGTGCAGAAGCATGGACTTTGTTAAAGGTATATGAGGACGCTTTAGGCGGCTCGACGCCAAAACCCTTTGGGTTGTTTTTTCTTTGGTGCTGTCTGCATAAAGAGTGTAGGAGGGCAACAGCGGGGAGGGCAAGAGGGTGTATGGGCAACACCGTCCTAGCTAAAAAAAAATAGTCAATAATGACGACGATCGCTTGGGTCATCTTGACACACCTTCCGGCCCATACGAGACGAGCAAATATCTTTAAGACGGACAATTATCGATGAGCATAAACATGATACACTTGTTTATGCTTAATGATATGGAACATTTAAGAAGTAGGAAAATTACACCAAAAATCGCCCAAAAATTACACCAAAAAAGAATCCAAACAAGAAACTTTGAATAGTGTAATCTTTGTGGTTATCCCAGGCAGGGTGAGTTTTCAGAAAACTTTGCAGAAGCTCACAGGTCTGAGTCCCCACCGAAGTTGATTAGTTTTTTTTCCACAGCGACAACTGTACGTTGGCACATCTCGGTTGTGAGAAGTCGGATGATATAGTGTCATAGAAAAAAGGTGAAAGAAAATTCATCCAAATGTTAGTTGGCGAACATAATTCCAAACATTAAATGGCTTAAGGGCCAACCGGCAAAAGTCCTTCCTCTTATTCAATGAAACCCTTCAAGTCGTCAAGGTGGGTCCAACCTTATTCACGACAGATTTATTGTTGACTATCTGCCCTCACAATATTGGGGTAGTATAGACGCAGACCTTCGTGAGGTGCCGTGGCGTAGTGGTTAGTGTGTGTGCTTACTACGCCGAAGGTCTGCGTTCGAATCCTGCCATCGTCACCTGAAAAAAAAAGACTTGTTCTTTTTCACGGTCCCCACCTCCGCGAGGGTTTGACAAGCCCTCCGAGAGTATTAATTGTCTTGAAAAACTTTTCAAAGTGCCGTTCGGATTCGGCGAAAAATTGTAGGTCCCCTTGCATGTAAAGAAATTAACACACCAGCATACATTGTTGAGAAGTTGGCCCTGGTTCACCTCGCGCTGTTGCGCCACTTTAATTTTTTAGACGCAGACCTTCTGTCACCATTAAACAATCTTCTTAAAAAATCGACCGGATATATACCTCTTACCCTATTGAAAGTGGTGTAAAAAGATAAGACCGACTATCAAGGTCTAAAACAGGCACCACATAACCAACTTTACACGGTTGCATGAATTCTACTATAACTTACTTCCCCTGTCAATAGATGACTAATTTCCTAAATAAGTTTACACACTTGAAGACTACAAAAGTTATCGTTAAGTTACTTTCGCGAAACCATAGGTGCGTAAGCCTTCCTCCATACAGACAAGACACCAGAGTTTCTTCTAGGAAAAGAATGATGTTCCCATTTAAAATTAAAAGTCACTCACTCTGACTGATTCTTTGACACACTCTTTACGGTCGTCGCCTTGTGTAGTCTTTGCACACATAAAGCCGCAAATCGCATTTACTGCTCTTCGCCGTTGCCTCTGAGTTGGTTAAGTAAATATTTATTTATTTTTTTAAGTGTCACACAGTCTATAAAAAGCCTAGTGCTGTTTACGTTGCAAAGTTTCCCTATTCTGCTCGCTCAGAAAGAAGCCAATAAACTCTCCCCCTCAATATTGCTATATCGTTTGAGTGTTTTCTGATACCATTGTGTGCTAATACCTCCCTGCTTTAACACCTGGAGGAAGAACCGTGAACGCTCATCGTAATCCCCATGCGGATCAGCTCAATCGATTTGTTAAAACAATGTCGAAGCCAGTGACCTAATAGCTTGAAAGTTTATAGTTTCGTTTTGGACAATCGATTGTAAGCGGCAGCAGGTACCATTTTGGTCTTGATCTCGGATACAAGTTCACCTACACACGGATTGCACGAGCAATTTGGCAGACCAATTTAAAACGACGGATTGGCGGCGCACAAGAGCAAATTTTCATATTTGGAATTTAATTAATGCGATTCTGTTCTGAAAATGGATTTACATTCCAGATTAATATAAGAAACATGGCTGATCTGACATGGATTTTTATTTAAGCGCGAAGGTAGACCATTTAAGTCATAACCTAAGGAGTTTAGCTGGGGAGTTCTTGGTTCTTTCTGTGATTGGGAATATTTTAAGAATTTATTTAATATCTTTTGCTGTCACGAGAGATCTGTTTTGATTTCAATTCGATGTCTGAGCCGGAAACTTTTTTTTAACGAGTCTTAGCTGTTGAATTTCGGTGCCTGAAGCCGGAATGGTTGTTTGTCAGCTGTTGAAAGGTGTGAAATTTGTCAAGGTATTTCATCAAGATTACATCGACGTTACACAGCTCACAACGGGCATAATAGCGAGCAGACTAAAAAGTAAAAGCTGTGTTTTACGACCTATTACGTCTATATCACCCTCCGATTAAGTGCTTTTTGCGTATGGATTCAATTTATTAGCGCTTATGATCTTGATGCTCAGGTCTACCTGTAGCATAATTCTCATCGCGTGACGGTCTATTTGCCGACCTAATTAGACCAATTGACTATGTAATGCGGTTAGTTGGTTCGCCTTTTGTTTCCAGTTCGTCCATACACTTCATCCTATTATGTGGAATGAAAACGTTAACCTCCTCAGTTGCGCCAGCACACTCGGAGTAGCACCTCGAAAGCAAATCGGATTATTATTGCCTACTTTTTGTTTTCGGCGATTTTTGCTTCCGCGGATATTATCTTTGATTTTGCTCCGCTTGCTTTTTGCAGTGCTTGAACTGAACATCACACGCATGCCAGTGGCGATGGCTGTTTTTTGAGTTAAACTCTTCCTGAAACATAAGCCTTGCCATAATGGGGCTGCCCTAGGAAAAGAAAATAATATTTTCCTGATTTTCCGTTTTTTTTTTTTTGTTTTAAATTTTGCTTCTAATGGAGGTGCAAAAAGGGGGGTGGTTTAAGCTTCCTGATATAATATGATGGGGGTAACACAATGCAACAAATGCAGTGTCTGACTAGTGCCTCATCGTTCTGAATGAAATGCTTCGATAATTATCGTCGTAAGACACCGAAGAATGTAAACACAGTGCGAGGGAATTTCCATTGCTGCGTGGCGTTTAAAAAAAAAATTAAGTACGTATGTGGGTATAAGCATTCACAATAGCCATCAGTCTGTGAAAAATTTTAAATGCCACTACGGTTTTTTTATGGGCTGGGTATTAACTGTGGATAATGTATTTGCATTTAATGCAAGGCAATTAGGTCGGTACGCAAACAATATAAAAATGGAAATTAATAATAATTTTTTTATCTTTTTTGCTGCATACCTATGCTAATTAGAAGAAATTTTTATATATACAGTTCGACTGTGGGATCCATCCATAGTTCTGCTTTTTAAAAACGTTTGTCAATACATTTTAGTTAATAAAAGAAACTACCGTAGAAGCTTGATTTGAGCAAATCGTCCATATTCGGGACTAACAAAAAATATAAAATGACAGGAACAAGTAGTTTCTGACGAGGGCTTTATAATCAGTTGAAAGATTTGTATGTGCGTTTTTAGTTGTTTGATTCAACATCAACCTAACCTAACGTATTTGTTTGATTTACCGAAATCTGTATGCACCTAATGTTAGACTTGCTTCTTTGCACGACACACCAAAGGGTGTCCTTGTTGGGTGTAGGGAGTACCTAGACTACGGTTTTTTTAACTCCGTTTTTTTAACTCCAAAAGGCTCATTGAGAAAGCAAAATTTGAATATGAAACGAGCCTTGAAATTTTAAGAATATTTCCGTCTGGGTTCGAGCAATCTGTTGGATAGAAGCCTGAGAAGTAACCACTGTACAGCAGCCAACGCTCATATCTAAGTCATAATAGAGTTGTAATAACTCATCAGAAGGGCCGAGATATTGATTATAACACCAACAAGGGGGAAAGTGCAACAGTGCTTTGTGCGTATGTCAATACTTTTAACTGCAACGCCTCCAGGAGCGGAATTAAAAATATAACTTTTGAGTGCCTTATCATAGGTGATCAAATACATTTTGAACTAAAACCCCGCCTTTTAAACTAAAGAAACACTTTTTTTAAACCCCTGCCCACAAAAGTCATACATATACTATACACAGAGATATACTATACACAAAAAGTTGGCCAATGCTAATATCTATTCACAGGCCTGTATAGAAACCGTGTCTGTGGACGGATTTTAAAAATTTTCGGATTTTAAAAAGATCTAGTAAGAGTCAACTAAAATCCACTGTAAGAAGTAGTCTTTGGCATGTTGTAAGTGATGCTTTCAGGGGTATACACTCCTGAAGAGGGCCAACCTTGGCAGTAAAGGTATGAGTGAAAGAAGAACCTAAAGGTCTTAATAAAAGCCAGAAGCGTCTGACACAGTATCAGACCGATCATGATACCGAGGGGCAGCTGAACTTTCAACGGTAGAAATCCACAAGCGTCTGTCTCAGAATGCACGACTTCTTGGTCGGCGTCTGTTGTCGAGGTGAGGATCGGGTAAATATAAACCTGGCAGCTAGGCATAAAATGCACCCCCAACCAGGAAAAAAATTAGCGAGTATGTCCTACAGTGTGTACGCAGAAGTTAAAGTCCGATAAAAAGGCTGTGGAATACCCCATCCTATTTCACATTGTAAACTACTGCTTATTGTTATTTTTTGATAATTTGTGGTTATTGCACATTTTGAAAAGGGGCGTGGTCCAACCAACCCTATTACAAACTATCAATATTAGCATACATATCCCCAAGTTACGCTTAAATGTACTCGAATATGCAACTTTTTGGTTCAAATTAAATTTTTTTCACAAATCGGCCCCTAAAAACAGGCGAGGCTAAAAACTTTCAATAAGCAAGGTCAAGAATGGAGGCTCGTTTATCTCGTTTTATTTCTTATTCTTTCCTAAATAAGGCTTAAGGCCATATAAAATTTCAAAAAGAATTCAAGAATAATAACCGGGTTAAAACACTGAAGATCGTTAAAAGTTCGTGCAGCGTAAATGAGCAAAATCAATCAGTTCGAATTTTACCTATGGCCTTTTCGGTTGGTCGTCCGGTAGGGTCCGGGAGCATTCTGGACTCTCCTGAAACTATTTTTTTAACTGGTATTGGCACTCGTTTGATTGACAGTTCCCCTTCTAAAAAGAAGAGAAATTTGCTTCTGGCCGAGAAAACCAGAAGCAGACACACAATCTTAAAACGCATGTTGGGCATTTGTCCCGTCTAGAATAGAATTTGCTTCACAAATGCAACGCCACACAAACTTCAAAATCAAGAAAAACGTTGTCTGTTCGAATGTACAGCATCAATCCGGAGAATAACGCTCTGATTTGGGATCGCAAACCGAAAAGGCAATAAAAATAAACTAATGGCGATGCGTGCTACGGCGTCGTCCTCAAAAGCAATTGGTGGTTGACAATTTAGTGGTTGAATTGACATTTTAAACTTCATTTTGGCGTTTATAGCTTCGTCTGCTACGTTTCACTATACTTTAACTACATTAACTACTTTTAGCAGATGTAACTGCGCAGACGTAAAAAACGTAGGAAATCAAAAAAAGTAGCATTTCTGCCATCCCTGCTTTTAGATATGTATGCCGTCTTAGCGTTTTGAGAGCACTGGAGGTAGTTACACATATAGACCTATTATAGGCGTGTCTGTAGTTGGATTTGAAAAATTTTAACACTTTTGTCCAAGCACAAAATTTCAGCTTTCGAGCTCAAATTTTAAGCCTGAAAAACATACGGATGGACGTACATGGCTTATTCGATTGGAAATTTGGTCTCGATGAAATGCCGCTAAGGTCTTGGCGGTCTACCATTGTTATTTCACCGTGTTACAACCTATATAACAAACTTAATATACCTCCTAACCTATGGCACGGGGTATTAGCTCCATGCTAGCTACTGGCAATTCCCCAACTAAGTAGGAAGGTTCGCGAACCAAACACTGGTTGTTTCACTGGGTCGGATAACAAGGGGTTAAATCCAAGGAGGGTACACACTTCTTTCAAAAAAGCATGATATGTAACGCAGATAGAGAGAGCACTTTCCGGAGTTACTCAATCCGCAACAGGGTACTGAACATGGCAATCCCTCTGCTAAGGAGATGAGGGTGGGGAAATAGTCCCTTAAATAGTTCCTTAAAAAGCTTAATATTGATTTAATCCAGCCAGAATGCTCAAGGCAATGGGTGGAGGAGGTGTAAAAGTACCAAAACTTGTCATTAAGGAGGCCCGGGACAGCGAGGAGGCACCTAGCGACCTACTTTCAATCGTCACCCAGATTGCGATCGACGCAAGACAATCTTTCAGTATTATGGACGTCCCAACTTCCTGAGGGGCTAACATTGACTCGGACTCCTGTCTCGCTGTACCGCCAAGACACATCCGTGGTTATCCCGAGTTACACCAAGAAATGAAAAAACTGTGAGGAAGTTTGAAGTTTGAAGGCTACAAAAGGAAGGGTCAAAACAGCCAGTGGCAACATTCCTAAAATGCCATCAGTGATGCTTTCTCTGGGTTTCAAACGGCCAGCCACCAGAAGGGAACCCCTGGTTGGACGATGAGGGCCGCAAGTGCATGCAGCTTAGAAGGAAGCATATAAAGCGGCTCTCCAAAGAAGGATTAGAGCTGCACGAGTTCCACGAGCAGTAGAGGAGAGAGGGCTACCGGTCCCTTGAAAGGAAAAACTGAGCCCATGAGACAAAAAGGTAAAGAGATGCTACAACATGAATGCGGATCAAAAGTTGTATTAAACGGTGCCAAGGGTATATAAAGCTCAGACGGAAGCTTGCAAGTATCTCAAATCATCGAGGCAGTCGGAGCTTGGAGAAACTACTTCTGCAGACTGTATAACGGCGAAGACGAGCCAGCCGAATACCGGTGTCAGGTAGAATGAGCCATTCAACTTGGTGAAGATTTCCCGCACGAAGAAAGATACCTCATTGACGAACTGGATGAAGTGAAAGTAACTACCTATATATCTTCAGGGCAACAAAACACATGGAGCTGACGGCCAGCTGCCGAACTTTTCAAATCCGCTGATCTGGTTAGGAGCACAACCCTGCTCAACCGCAAGAAATGCAGGAGGAAAACAAGCCCGATGAATAGAACCTCCGAATAATTTGCCTAATGCTCCAGAAAGGAGACACTCTGAAATCTGGATTGCGCCAACTATACTGTAAACAGAGGCATCAGTCTCTTAAATCTTTTCTCAACATTGATCAAACATCGATCAAATGCTCACGGTGCGGCAGATATTTAAAAAAAAAAACAATCTTTCAGTATCACCACCTTTTCATGGATTTCTAGGTCGCGTTATGACAAGATCTATAGAGACGAGTTTTATAATCAAACTCACCTAACTCGCCACTTTGTGCAGGAGGACGCAAGAAAACTCGCGTTGTTCCGTCAAGATCGGTGAAGGCGTCACCTTTCCCTTTGTCAAAAAAGGAGTTAGGCAAGGCGAGACTTAGGAGACCCACACACCTTGGTTTAAGAAATAAATTATTTTGGATAACAGGGATCATAATACCCGCACTAATTGACCAAGACGCAAAATACTCACGCAGTTTTAAGGGAACTACGCAGAACCTTTACGCAGAACCTTTTACGAAGTCAATGGCCTAGATAAGCTTTTAAGGGCTCGTAGATACCTCAAACAAATCATTGAATTTTTAAGGCACAGCTGGCAAAAAAAAAACAACAAAACTTTAAAAATAATCCAACAACTACTACAATTTCCCTTACATAGACCGCACAGCACAGTACATTATCGCACTACAACATTTTATGAACTTTTCTCCATTCCAAAGAGTACAATTCAATGGTCCTCTTAACACTCAACAAAACAAACAGCACAGCAACTTGTAGGCTTGTTGTAGCCATTTGTACTTCTGGCCGAAGAGGACTGTATTTATGTACCCAGTACATCTATAAAAAAAAGTTGAGTCTGAGGCATAGAGATGATGGTAAATCTGTCAGCGAATATGTTCTACAATTGCACCTCGAAAATAGGTGACTGCATGTTTATGTAATTTGAATTCGTTAAACTTTTGTAAACAGACAGACTGTGTGGTTCAATTGGAAAGAGGAGGGTTACGAAATTATTATGGGTTACCCAATTCGAAACGTTTAGCATGAGATTATATTGAGGGAAGGAATGTAACTGACCTTTAATATCAAATTGTTAGGGATATCTGACCTAGTTTTTTGCCTTAGTTGGAAGGATAGACGTGTTTACAAGAAGGTGATTTGGAAAAACTAATTTCAATACAGAAATGGAATGTGTATCAAGGGCGAATAGAGTGTCTACTAGATAAATTGATTGAGATAGAGGAAGTTGTATTTGACAGGTACCTATACACATTTTGAACTTGACATTTAACCACGCCTTGACATTCTTCTTCCAAACACCACAAACTTCCAATATGACCATTCATTAATATCTCAAGCAAAATGCAATTTATCTCTGTCGTTAGCTTTGGACAATAGACCCTGAGACATGGAAATATGCTCGAGTACGAACAAAAGAAACAAAAATAAAAAATATTCTCAGAAGTGATGATGGGTTGATGATCACCTGATCGGTTCATCATCATCAAACTTGTCACTGGAATTTTTATTACCGTGCGCCGCCGCGGCCGAGCCGTTTGCGGATCTTTTCGTTTGTTTTATGACGCCCTGGACATTTTTATTCACGTCACACGGAGCACACAAGTCCGACAAAGATACGAATCGGTTCGAACGTGATTTACTGATCGCATTCAACACGATCGGCCGCCCTCACCGCACGCACTGTATGCGCGATATGGGTGTGGCAACGATGTTTGCTCGTGGGAACACCACCATAAGCCTACTTAAAATTTCTCCTGAAAATCACTGATTATATACGATTAAGTATGGGACAAGGCCGAGACATGATGCGAGGATGACAGGTGCGATGATTGGGTGTGATCGATTCGAGTAGATTGTCAACAAAAAGCACGGACGGTGCATGTTTTTTTTTTGCAGAAATGGATCAGGGTTTTTGCGCTCATTGAGACATCTGACTTTATCACAGTCCATGTTCACAGTTGTCACCCTCATCATGTGGACGTGCAACTGACATCTGACACACACACGACAAATGCATTAAAGTGCAACACAACTTTTTTTTTTGTGCTGAGATAACAAAACACATATTGCAACAAAGCCACACCTCTACGAAGAGCTCGAGTGTTGGCCAACCTAATTCCTCATCTCGTGTGCCATGTTGCGCACCTAGGCTATTTTTTCTAAGCGAGGTAACGACACTCACCCTCAGGAGTTGTTACTCGAATTGCACTCGGCAACGTGCTTTATATTCAGCAAAGTAGGGTACCGCACTGTGCTACCTCTGTTCAGTGCCGTGTTTCAGGTAATTTACGACTATGCGCGGCTACATTATAAATCTGTCAAAATTATTAGTAACAGCCAGCGCGACGTCTGGAATAGAATTTCAAAAATTCCAAAAGGCAGCCGCTCCAAGAGTGAACATTTCAATTTCGGTCCTTCAACGCGCTGGCGCGGACCCATTAAATCAGGATTAATGGTAGTCTGCGAACAGTGGCATGTCAACTCCGTCCTGAAGAGACCAAAAGAGATAAACAGGCCAAACACTATTAAAATGACAAAAGCCTTCGTCGTCGCGTTGCCGTTGTGTAATGGCTTGGAAACTGAGTAGTTTTAAAAAAAAGAGGAGGAAAACGACTAAATGTGTATTCAGTTGGGGGCTTTTCAAGAAGTTGAGAGGTTAGGTATAAAATATGTGGTTTTGCGCAAGAATTCCAAGTGATCCGGTGCAGTGATTTAGGATTTTTAATTGAGAAAAGGATTTTTTTTTGTAAAGTTTGCATTGCTCAATCGTGCTGAAGTGAGGTTTGGTTTATTACCTGTGGCCGCGCGCCGCCTTGTCAATGTTAATTGAAGTGGCTGCAGGATTGGAATTTCTACTTGTTGGTTACAATTTGGTGGTTTGTGAGCAAATTAACACGAGGGTGGAGTAGACCAAGAGCGGATATATTGAAACGAAATTAACCTCAAGTGGTGGGTATAGAATTACGTGGGCTGGGGTTTAATTGTTTGTCAAAAAACTTGTCAAAAGTTATTAGGGGTTTTTTTCATATAAAAGCGGCCGAAATTGCAGCTGCCATGTGAGGGCCTACTTTTTGCAGAAAAAATAAATGGAAATTACTTCTTATCCCCCGGTTAGTTGACGATCGTATAATTAAGATGAAATATCTTATGCCGATGACTATCAACTTTCAATTCAAAGCACGGGTCATTAAAACCCATTAACACCACCTTGAAGTGTCACAATCGTCATACCGATTAGTATCTGCGAAAAAATGAGAGCCAAACCGATGAGAGCCAAATCGGCGGCCTTCTGGCCTCTACCATGATTTACCAAAACAAATTACAAGGCGTTTAATCGAACCTATCAGAACGATAGAAATTGCGCCATATTTCGCCCGGTTGGTTGTGTCGGTTGTCGCCCATGTACGAACAGACCTTATCGCTGTCTAAGATCGCCATACAAGCGGATAAAAGACTGATTCGAGACCAATAAAAAATTTCGGCTTGCCAGTTAGTTAGTGTCTCGATCGATGGCAACAACGACCGGCAGTGTTGTCTGGAATAGTTTTTCAATAGTCGGCCCCAAAATCACGACTCTTTTCTGATGTCTTTTATTTTAGAGCTTTGTGCGGCACGTGACGTGTATACTCTAATTTAGCTACGACGAGGCAGTATGAGATACCAAACAGAGAAGGCGTCTTTTGGAGCAAGTTTGTGCGACAAGGCGATGGGGAGACGATGAAGATGATGATGGGTTTTGAAATTGGAAATTTATTGTCATCGTTGTCGTGTGTTGACAAGTCATGGTACTACCTGATGTGTAGATGCGCCCATGTCAAAAGACGAAGAAGCTCACGAACGACAATCAAAACGCACATCAATTAGGCGGGCGGGACAGCCGAACACAAACATGATATCGTGAAAATCCAAAGAAGTCGGTGACTTTAAAAACCGATCGTGCTGGATGTTGCAGGTTCTTGACATTCGATGGACGCAAAGAAATTTGATGATCGCAACACATTCGTGCATCCAAAGTCGACAATCCAAATTTCAGCCATAACGGGCACGCGTTAAAATCACACAAAAAAAAAAAAAACGATCAAAAATAAGCGGCAAAGATCGCTTCATAAATTTGTGATGGAATCAAAAAAGACTTGAAGATAATTAAAAGCTTGCAGACACATTTTTATTGTTATTACTCAAACTAAACATGATTATGCATTGCCTCGAGATGCTCAATTCGTAAAATTTTATGATGAATTAACATCAAATTTTGAAATGAGAAGATGCGTGAATGTGGTACCTACCGCTGTTGAATGAAAAAGTCACTTTGCGGCGCACAGCTTATATTTACTCAACGCTATTTAACTATGCGCTGTCATTTAATTTGAATTATGAGTCAATTGAATGTGGAGGGGAGTTTGGTTTAATAGCCCTCTTGGCAGTTATATGCGGGTTTATTGAGGGCAAATATACACCAAGAAATGTCAGAGTTCCAGCATTTATTTAGATACGAATTAAATGTTATTTACAGAGTAGCAACAGAATAAATAAACATGGTTTTTATTGTTCCTTTTTTTTATAATTTTTACATTTTTAGGAGATCTCATTTACGAGCATTTAAGTCAAATTGGGAACTGTGCGGGATAAAGCTCAACAATACCGGTCGATGCCTATTTAAGTGAAAATTTTGCCAACTCTATCGGGCAAGGTGATCTGTCCATTTGTGTTCACCTCTTTTACATTTTTTCTAGGTCTTATAAAAATCAACCTTAGGTTAGGTTAAACAGGGAAGTGGTGAAAAAAAGTACCACACAAACACTTGGCTTTAAAACGCCGCCGGTCGTGATCCCTGGGGAGTCAGTTGTATGTAAATCCAAAAGGCAAAAAACTTTAACCTCGCTTTAGTGAAACCACCCTTTACGGTTGTTATAATTATTTATTTGCGACTTAAAAGCAACTTTTAGTCACAATTTTCTTCATTGTGACTATAATGATACTGGCCAATAAACCCAACTGCGATAATTTTAAAGACACTATGTCTCCACCGGCAATAAAACTGGGATTAGAGGAAGACGATTAAAAAAATAATCCCGAAGTGTTTCCACCGGACAAACATACGATTAATTTGACACGAGCAGCACGCTTTTACTGTCATTTTGGCTCCCAAAAGTGAGTAACGATGGCTTTTCCCAGGAGCGATAAAAAAATTTCGTTGTTAGAATCTAAATGAACAGTTCCGATTTATTTTTCAAGTCTCAAACTGTCAAAAGGTCGTGCGAAAAATTGTAACAGTGGCGTATAAGAGGTTTGTGAAAAGAGTGAATGAGATTTACTATAAGATCAATTTTTAATTACTTGGCAAGGGGATTTTAATTTGTATGGTAAATCTCGAGATTTGTAGGAGATTAGTGGAAGATTTGTGTAAATAGCGGTTTAATGCTCGGTGGAGACATAGTATAAAGGGCGCGGCTTCAAATGTTACTTAAAAGCCGCAAAATTGTCCACAACAATTGATACCAGTAACAAAAAGAAACGGGAAATATTTCTATGTCACTGTTTGAGTGATGTATAAGTTATTTGATCGACGCATTGAAGTAAGTGTGTCAATACAATCGTTGGAATCATAAACCAGTTACCATGATATTTTTTCGCCGCTTTCAGAAAAAAAGGGTAAGACAAAATTTTGTGTTCCTCTTGGAACGTATTCTAGGACAATTTTTTTATGGACGGATAACGGTTTAGTTACAATTTGAAATGTCATGCAAAAATGGATTAATAGTTTTTTAGAGCTTATTTCAAGAAATTTCGCAGGCAAAAGCTAAACATACAAAACTTAGGTCTAGAAAATATAGAATTGGCATGGAAAGATTTACTTTTTTTTTTAATATATTGAAATGTTTTTGAGAAATATAGTAAAATGATGTCCGTTTTTTAAAGGGTTTGAGGTTATAACTTTTTTTTTTTTTAGGGCCGGCTTTTCGGTGCTGAGTTAATTCCAGCTTAAACCAGAATCTGCTACTCCCGTAACAAAACGAATCTGGAGTAAACACAGCGAGCAGTTTTTCAAATCTGGAGTAATCCAGGCTTCAAGAAGAAGGGGGAACGTATGCCTGTCAGTTGAGCTAATGGACTTACAAATAGTTTAACGAATATTTTAGCAACTTCTTGCGATTTGGTCGTGACCCTACAGTGCGAACATTGAAGGGAAGTAAAGGAAATCTTTATCCCAAAAGCTAGGAAATGCAGCCGAACTACCACAAATGCTCCCCATTATTTGGCGGTCGTATGGCTATATGACTATAGACTTTCCTCTGTTACTTGTGTTTAAACACTTTGATACTATTATTTAGACATGCCCATAGACCAGTAAGCGACATGGCGAGGAGAGCTTAGTCTGATAACAATCAGTTGCAAGAGCCTCAAATTAAAGTGAAATGACAAAGGTTCATAAGGTTACATCAATAGGTACATCTGTAGTGAGAGCAACATAAGCTTCTTCGATGGATGTGATTGTCAATTTGCTATTCAAATACCTATAAATGCTACCAATCGCTCCTCAAGATAATTAACTCACCTAAAGGGATCCCTGAGTTCTCTGGGACATGAATCTTTATAGCTCTGCAGGCATAAGAGTGTAATTCTTTATTTTACTGTGAATGTATAAACTATAACTAAATACTTCGTTGGGACTTGTTTTACGTCCCGGTTTTATCCATTAAAAAAGCTTGTCATTGCTGATCCTATAAACGTGCAAACTCGTCATTGGCTTCGTCATTGCTTCGAGTGTTTATGTAATCAAAAACTTTAAAGCTTTGTAGCTAAAAACTTTAATTTCCATACATACTTCGCACCAACTCCGGGTCCTAAACTAAACACAAACACCAATATAGATTAACACCCTATGCACCCACCATACCCTAGACAAAAATGAAATAAGGAATATTCGGTATGATTCCGCTTAATTCAATTAAATCAAATCGGCGTAAATTCTAGATTTAAGAAGAAATAAGACAATCTTATTTTTATTTTGGGCTTTATTTTGTTTGGACCTATTTCGAGTCATAAAATATCAAACCTTTTTTCTGTGAGCCTCCAAATAGGGTGGAACACAAGATCCAAATAAAGCCTAATAAAGCCAAATGTAGCCTAACTACGATACCGGGGGATAAGTACAGAAATTCTTTTACGAATCAGTTTTTTTTTTAACTTAATGAAACCCATGATGTATAATCGACAGGCGATGGATAAAACATCATCCATTATAAAGTTGCAATAATTGTTTTCTAGGTGTTGTGCCTAAGCCAAGAAAGATGACGGAAAATGATGATGAAAAAAAAGCCAAGAAAGATGACGGATGAAATCGACATATACGTCATAGTAGCCAAACAAAAGGCACTCGCTGAAGATTTGGAAAAAACTATTATCAATTTCAAGAAAGACAGCCCATCCAGAAAAACTCTGAAATATAAGGAAGAGCGACTGACAAAAGTTGAGGCCATTTGGACGGAGTTTAAACGGAACCATGAAAAGATCAGACCACTGGTGAAACTAGACACCAATTATATGCAGAGAAATACGTATGGAAAGGTGGAAGAAATGTATGTAGAGATAAAAACTCTGCTGGAAAAACTCAATCCACAGACAGAGGTCACGACGCCTGCACAAACCTTAGGCCCCGATCAGAGTACAGCTCAAATGCAGCGATTAAGAAAACTGCATTTGAAGATTGAGGCAATTCTGCAAAACATGGAAGAGTTTGAGGGCACATTTGCTGAGTACTCTAAAGAGATATACGAGTATCAGCAAAAAATAATCATGGAGAAGATGAGAAACCTAACGGATGTGCATGAGGACTTCATGGCAAATGCTTCAGACTCTGACATTCAAACTCCATAAGTATAACGATATAAAAAAAGACATTAACCAATGTCTGCATAGAATGGCATGTACGCTGAGGGAATCTCATTCCACAAATGTTGTCAAAGAGTCCAGTTCAAATGCAAAACTACCAATGCTCAAAATTCCAACATTTAAGGGAAATTATCTTGAATGGCGCTCATTCTGTGACCTTTTCTCTACAATAATACACGAGAGGTCATCACTTAGTGCTACAGAAAAGATGGAGAACTTGAAAACTCATTTGGAAGGCGAGCCAATGCATTTGATTCAACATTTAACAATATCAAGTGTTAATTATCTCTGTGCATGGGAAACATTGAAGGTGCGTTATGACAATGAAAGAAAAATTGTCTCGATGTACATTGACAAGATGATAAAGCCTGGACATCAAGGAAATCAGCTAACATCAATCAAGGCAATTCTAGATGCAGCAAAGGAAGGGTTGTCAGCAATAAGCAACATGGGTTTCAACACCTCTTCGTGGGACCCTATAATCGTACATCTTTTAACCAAAAGCTTAGATCCAGAAAGCAGAAACCTGTTTGAACAAGGTTTAGAGCAACCAAACAAGGTGCCGTCAATAAAAATTCTTTTCGAGTTCCTCTCGAGAAGATATCAAGCGCTAGATGTCCTACCTCCAACAAAGGACAGACAACACAAAACTGAAAATGAACCACACACGTCAGTGAGAAACTTTCACGTAGCTTCGAGATCAAATCAATGTTCTTTATGCAAAGAGGACCACGTGATATACTCATGTCCAAAGTTTCTAAGTGCACCACCAAAACAAAGGTTTCAGCAAATAAAGCAAGCCAATTTGTGTCATAATTGCTTACGACATGACAAGCAGAGTCAGTGCCTTAGCAAAAGAACCTGGAGATACTGCAACAAAAATCATCACTCTCTTCTACATGTGAAGTGGTCTGAAAAAGCACCTCAAAATAAGAGAGTGGAGGACCAACAAACTCAGGGGAGTCAACAACCGGCAGTTCAATAACCAGGTGTTCAACAAAAGGTCGAATCTAAACAGATAGCCCATGGCCATCAAAATCAGAACGTCCTTCTGGCAACGGCTATGCTTCACGCAAGCAGCAGTGATGGGATGAAAAGTGTGAGGATACGAGCCCTGATCGATCCAGGATCTCAGGCGTCCCTTATAACTGAATCAATCACCCAATCGTTGCGGCTTAAAAAGCAAAAAGTACTCGTTGAAGTATGCGGACTTGGTGCAATTGGCGCAGGAACAGCACGACACAGAGTAGACGTGACAATATCTCCACGCTTCTCGTCTAAATTCAAACTTCATCTCGAAGCCCCTGTATTACCAAAACTAACAAGGCAGCTGCCATCCTCTTCAACCCACAACCTTACAACGGCAAAGTTTGACGACATAGAATTGGCAGATCCTACATTCAACATATCAGGATCAATCGACATGATTATTGGGGCAGATGCTTATGGTGACATTATCCTCAACGGTTTAAGGAGAGAAACCAGTAATATGCTGATAGCACAAGAGTCACACTTAGGATGGCTTATTTCTGGTCGCACATCTCCAAAACTGGACAGAGTTGGCACAATAAACGGATTCGTGGTACAAACAGCAGCTGATCAGCAACTTCAAAGGTTTTGGGAGCTGGAAGAGTTACCACAGCCAACATTTAAAACGCAAAGTGACAAGGAATGTAAAGATATCTTCAAGAAAACACACCACAGAGACATAGATGGCAGATATGTAGTTAAAATCCCTTTTAACCAGAAAAAAAGGGAATCACTGGAGCTGGGACAATCCAAACACAGAGCTGTGGCAAGATTCCGTCAGCTAGAAGCAAGGTTGAGTAAGGACAAACAACTCAAAGCAGACTATACGAAGGTGATAGAAGAGTTTCTGGAACTGGGACATATGATTGAAGCACCTCCCAACACGAAATCAATGAACAACAGTTACTACATACCTACCAGTTTAAACGAATTAATGCTAGTTGGTCCAAAACTTCAAGAGGACATAACAACAATTTTAATGCGCTGGCGAAAACATAAGTATGTCTACACTGCGGACATAGAAAAAATGTACCGCCAAATAAAGCTGAACGAAGACGGCCAGGACTACCAGCGTATTTTATGGCGAAGTTCGATTAATCATCCAATAAGGGAGTACAAGCTCACAACAGTGACCTACGGTACGGCCGCTGCACCTTATTATACACTTCAGCACTTGGCTCTAGATGAGCAGGAGAGGTATCCGCTTGCAGCAGACATTGTCAAAAACGATTTCTGTGTTGATGATGTGATGTCTGGACGAGATACCTTAAAAGAATGCGAAGAAACTCAAATGCAATTGACAACAATGCTGAAAGGGGCAGGTTTCAACCTTCGTAAGTGGGCTACGAATGACATTCGGCTGCTTAAGAACGTTCCACAGGAGTCTCAGAACCTCAGCAGCATACAAATCGACAAAGAAGAGACCATTAAAACACTGAGTATCCACTGGAGTCCTTCAAGTGATACCTTTCAGTTTCAAGTCCATATAAGCCCACCAAAAGAAGAAATTGAAACTCTTACGAAGAGAACGACATTATCAGAAATAGCAAAGCTGTATGACCCGCTCGGATGGTTGGCCCCGGTTACTGTTAGCGCAAAAATCTTAATGCAACAGATCTGGAAAACTGATCTGGATTGGGATCAACCACTAACAACTGAACTAGAAGATCAATGGAATAAGCTGAAGAATAACCTTGTGGTATTGGAAAACATCAGAATTCCGAGATGGCTGGGAGTTGATCAATCCAAAAAAATAGAATTACATGGATTTTGTGACGCGTCTGAAGCCGCTTATTCAGCTGTTGTATATTCGAGGGTGCCTATACGCGGAGGTAGCTATGTTACAGCATTACTGATTGCGAAGACTGAAGTGGCACCTATTAAGAAGAGAATTCCGCTTCCTAGACTAGAACTTTGTGGAGCTCATTTGCTGTCCAAAGTCTTGTTGGAAACAATGCGGATATACAACTCGCAAGTAGGCAAGGTATTTGCGTGGACAGACTCCACAATAACATTAGCTTGGATACAGAAGTGCCCATCAACATGGAAGACATTTGTAGCCAACAGAGTTTCGGAGATCCAAGAAGTAACGAGCCCAAGTTCATGGAGGCACGTCCGATCGTTGGATAATCCAGCTGACTATGCTTCTAGACGTATTACACCAGAACAGATTCAACATCATCCGTTATGGTGGAATGGACCTGAGTGGCTACTTCACAATGAAGATAGCTGGCCGAATCAAGTCGTACCTGAAGTTGAAGTCACAGAGACAAGAGTAGCGAAAATAGTCCTAAATACCGTTGTTTCTGATTTGTTCGATATCACCGAAGGATTCTCCAGTTATAACACTTTAATAAAAGCAGTCGCTTATTGCAAAAGATTTAGTGACAACTGTAGATCTCCAAACTCAAAACGACCAGGAAGCTTAGAGTTACAACTAAATGAATTCAACACAGCACGCAAAAACATCATACGAGCAGTTAAAAAAAGACGTTTCCAGAAGAAATCAAACACCTCCAAGAAGGAAAAAGCTTAAATTGTAAAAGTTAACTTTTTTTAAATATAAAGTAAACTTTTATATTTAACCCACACTTGGATGAAGAAGATCTGTTAGTCGTAGGAGGTCGATTGGAAAACGCAAACTTATCGGAAATCGAGAAACATCCTTACATTCTACCACCCAATGACAGATTTACTAAATTATTGGTTGAAAACGTACATCAGCGCACCTTTCATGGAGGCATTCGATTAACACTATCGACGTTGCGCAAATCATACTGGATCCTTCAAGCAAAACGTGTGGTGCGGCAGATTATACACAACTGTGTGCGTTGTCATCGGTTTAGAGCACAAGGAAAAACCCAACTTATGGGAATTCTACCAGCCTCAAGAGTAACTCCATCAAGGCCATTTACACATACTGGAGTCGATTATGGCGGACCTGTTCAAGTCCTTATATCAAAGGGTAGAGGACACCGTACAACAGAGGGTTACATTGCAATTTTCACATGCCTGGCAACCAAGGCTATTCGCATTGAACTAGTGAGCGATCTGAGCTCTGCTGCGTTTTTAGCAGCTGTACGGCGCTTTACATCAAGAAGAGGAATTTGTTCGCATTTCTACAGCGACAATGAGACCACCTTTGTTGGAGCGAACGAGGAAATTCAAATCCTTCTGCGCAATGCCATAAAACAATCAGAAATATATGTCTCGAAAAACCTCATCGTGGATGGAACCGAATGGCATTTCATACCACCAGCGGCAACGCACTTTGGAGGGATATGGGAGGCAGCAGTGAAGTCAATGAAATACCATTTAAAACGAGTTATTGGTGACACCTCTCTCACCTTTGAAGAACTTTCCACATTGCTGGCCCAAATCGAAGCATGTCTGAACTCTCGGCCGTTAGTTCAGACATGCTTCGATCATGTTCAGACATGCTTCTCGGCATGTCTGAACTCTCGGCCGTTAACGACATCGGCGAATCACCAGCACTCACACCTGGGCACTTCCTCATTGGAGATTCACTCAATGCACTTCCTGGACCAATCGTGAGAGAATCGAAAAGCTATCGCTCCCGTTGGGTACTTACACAAAAAATGTACGATTTTTGGAAAATTTGGTCCTCGGAGTATCTTTCCCAACTCCAACAACGAACTAAGTGGAAACAGAGGGAAGACAACATGGAAGTCGGGGACATCGTGTTGATAAAGGAGGATCGACTTCCACCAACAGCTTGGATGATGGGCAGAGTCTCTGAAGTTCACCCGGACAAAGATCATGGAGTTAGAGCTGCAACTGTTTTTTGCAACCAAAAAATATGTTAAGAGACCTATTACAAGGTTGTGTCCCTTACCGATCGAAACGGAGAAAGAAACAGAAACTTCAGAAGATGCTAGCTCCTCAACAGCACCCAGGGCATCTTCTGAGCAAGTTAACATTGCAGTGACTTCGGAAGATATCCAGAAGCCAGCAAGTCTTCATAGAATGGAACGAAACCTTCACAAAAACAGAAATACAAACCCCTTTCTATGGATTTGGTGTTTTTCAGCACTTCTGAACTCCTCAATCGCGATGCCAATGAAACAGGAATTCGAAATTACCCAGTTTAGAAGTCAACCTGGCATCTACTTCGAAGATTCGGGCAGTGCAAATTTGATCGCGAGCTCGTGGAAAACGATAGTGTTTTTTAACATGAGCAACTACTGGTCAGAGTTCTACGCATACAAAAACAGCGTAACAGAAATGAAAAACCTATGTCTACTTACGAATTTGACAGACGTTAAAGATTTGCTTTGTGAAGGCACTTTAAGTCAGTTCATTCGCCAGCTTCAACAAATCGAACTGAATAACGATGTGCTTCTACATGCAAACAACGATAAAATACACCGATCGAAACACTCTCCGTTTGACTTTATTGGAACTGTCGCAAATGAGTTATTTGGAGTACTGGACCAACGGTTCGCCCAGGGTTATGAAGAGACTATAGAACATGTGCGACTGAATGAAAATCATCTTATAGAACTCATGAGAAACCAAACAACTATAATCGAATCTACGGTTAACATTTTCAAACAAGATAAGTTAGAAACTGAAAAACAGCTCAAGTCGCTTAGTAACATCATAAGCCGTCTAAGTAATGAAGTCGACAAGTACAACACGTACAAAATGCTTAGCTCAACAGCTCTTAGCGCACTTCTCATGATGATAAACTATCAGAATACTCAGAACGTGCTGTTAGATGTCATCCTGTCAACACACAAGGGAAGAATCCATCCTCTCATCCTATCGGTGAAACAGTTGAAGGAAGAGCTTACGATAATTCACGACAACATTCCCCGATCAATGATGATACCTGGAGGACGGCATCACGAGTCAATTCTTCAACTCTACAAGAATCTTCGCCCGAGAGGAAGGGTTACAAGCAGCAACATTATAATAGAGATTTCACTTCCACTTCTCTACAATGAAGACTTCAAGATTTACAAGTTGCTTCCAGTTCCCACATGGACCACTGAAAATTTTACATGCATTGTTCCGTCCTCGGATTATTTATTAGTCAATCATCAAGGAGATCACTTTTACCCGATCAACAAAGATGAATTCATGTCATGCCAACAAAGGTCAACTGATAGATATTGGTGCAACTTGCAACATCCATTATTGATGTATGGATCAGAGGTCAGTTCTTGTGAAATGAACATGTTGCGATACAACCAAAAATTGTCAACATCGTGCGTTTTAAGAAATATCCCAGCAAAGGCATACTGGATAGAGATGCACCACATAAATACATGGATATTCAGTATGCCGCAGCAGACAACGATCAACATCATCTGTGATTTGCACCCAACACCAGTAGTCTTGGAAAAAAGCGGGATAATAAAGTTGCCTTCACACTGCATGATTCAAGATCAAACCATGATCATAATCGGCCGGCAGACAATAACCAGCAGAAATGTGTCTTCGTTTCTGCCATCACACAACTTACCCTCCATCTACCGACACGTAATATGTCAATAGTAAATGAACTGCCAGCAAGCGTTCAAGGAAGTGGTAACGAACAAGCCCTTTCCAATATTGAAAAGGCAATTAATTTGCAAAGGAATCAGGAACACATTCTGGAAGAAATACGCATACATAGAATTCATCAGTATTCACTTTTTGGTTCAAGTGCAATTATTCTGATGGTCGTTATCGTCATCGCCATTATCATCTTGCGAAAAAGAGGACGTCAATCCCCGAGAGTTCAACACCTGTATGAAACCAAAAAATCAATCACGCCACCACTACAACCAACGCTTGATGACGCCGACTTCTGCATATCGTCCGTGTGAAGAGGCCCCAGCATGTTGTGTCCAACATTTGACGACGCCGAACAATTCGCAGTTCCCAGCAATGCATGAGAATTATTTCAAAACGCAAATTTATTTCTATCATTCCCATGCGTTCAATTACAATTATTGTAATTGAACCTCATGATAACAAAATGTGTAGCGAGTGTAAATAAACCTTAGAATAAGAAATTGTACAGTAAGCATTATTTTAGTATATATAAGGCATTAGAATAGAATAAAGTTTTTATGTTCACATTGGACACCCAGCAATACGGTCATTTTATTTAGTTTCCCCCTCCAGCGGTAAGAACTAAAATAAATCCTTTTTACTGCTTAAACACTAGGAAAGAACGTTTTTTGATAATCCGAACCTGAATTAGGGGTTCCTGGCATCTGAGGACACTCCGGCCATCAATATTTGGGGTTTTCATGAGCCTAAGTTTAGTTGGTATTACTGCCATAGGTGCAAAGAGGCACAAATGACAGCCACTGAGGGGCTTAAGACCTTTTATGTCTTATCAAAATCAAGCTTTTTCTTAGCACTTAAATTTGTTAGGCTTGAGCGGAACCGCCACCTCTCGTGTCTGTGAAAAGAACGATGATACAAGGCGATGAAGTATGATCTATTGGAAAATAGCATCCTCTAAAAAGAAAAATAAAAAAAAACTCAAGCCTGAGGCACGCCAGTATTCATATGGATAACCGAGTACATACCGAAATTCAACCCAGAACGACTTGGATTGAGGATTCAAAAAGCCTTATAAAAGACTTATAGCCGCAATGACGTATCAAGTAACAATGGCCTTATACTGTGAAAGGATCAATAATTTCTATCGGCTAATACGAAGGATCATCAGCAACTTAGTCATTTTAAAAAAGGACCGGTTTCTTTTTTATGGTTCCCACCTTCACGGGGTTATGACAAACCACCAGAAAGTAAAATCTGTCCCAAAAAGCTTCTCAAAGTGACATTTGTGTTGGTAAAACATTTTAGATTTGCAGGTAAGATTTATAATGTCCAATAAAACTAATTAGATTTTTGTCAGTGTCGACTTTATTATAAAATTTTTTCTCACCAACAAACTTATTCGACTGACTGTTTTACAAATGCATTGAGTAAGACCAGCATTAAACTGTATGTAAATTTTAATTAAGGTTGTGTCTTTGCTTAATTTCCAATAAAGGCACCTTGCACATTACACATCAACCGATTTGAAACGCCTCTTCAGTGAAAATGTTGACCTCTTCAAGCCGAAAGCAAAATCGTTTTTTTTTCACCTGGGCAAACAAACAAATATGGCATAATTTTCTCTCAACACCGAGACACGTTCCAAATGAAATTCAAAACCAAGAGTGTCGACAGATCAGACGTAAAAAAGAGCAAAAAAAACCTTGACGAAGGGTCCAACAAGTGTCGTGTATGTTTACTTTCTGTTCACCTCCTCATCGATGAAAACTACTTGACCCACGTTGCACCCATTACTGAAAAAAAACACCGCTTTTTGTTTGAACAATTTTCTAATGACACTAAACGTGAAATATCGACGGCAAAATATTTACCCAGATCCCATAAATTGGCCCCAGATAAACGGGTCTTCGAGAGCGATATACCTACGAAAAAAAGATGAGATTCATTTGTGTGTGGTAAGCTGCTGCGCGATGGGCTCTTTTTCATAGTTTTGATATGAAAATTAGTTTCTTTGGAAAATATTCAAAAGATGAAGTGCTTTTTGGGGGAAATTTATTTCAAGAGTGTCTACGAACGAGGCTCCTGTTGAAAGAGACTATCGATTAGGCAAACATGAACGATATGTATAGACATTGGTGGAGATAGTAGATAGGTAGGTAGGTACAACGTGACAAACTACAGGCAAAGGCGTTCTCAAAAGTGATATTCTTAGAACAAAAGCCAAAAAAAAGAAAAAAATTTAACAAAAGGACTCAAGTTCACGTTCCGATATTTCAATCCAACCGAAACTGATTCTCCGCCTGCACAGATTGAAGGGATACAGACCTGGTGGCAAATCAGGATCACATTGCAAAAATGTGTTGTTATTTCTAAATTTCCCATGACCTTCGACACGATAAGTTCTCACGTATAGTTACTTTTTTATGTATTTAACGTTTAGCAAGACCATGATGATGATTTGGTTAATTTTGGATATTGTTTACACAATTTACCGCACCCTATTAACTTATTGCAATCTATCGGCACAGGGTAGCCTTGGTGTAAAAGACTGGACTCTGGCCTGAAGACTTTTTTTTCTATTCAACTTTACGTTTATTTTGGACCCTTCTGTTGTTTTTTTTCGGTTTCTTTTCGTGTTCAAGTCAATCGATTTAAGAGTCGCTAAAAAAAAAATTGCCACCAATTCCAGTTTCAATGTTAAACAACGATGATGAGATCATTGTTCGGCTCAAATAATACCATAATAGTGAATAATAAGCTAATATGCTTCAGCCTCAGTGTTGTTTTGATTTACAAGAGCTTTGACCTTAAGCCTAAGATTCACGCGAGTGGATTGGCTATTAATTCTTTTTTTTTCTATAATAAATGCAATTTTAATCATTCAAGTTAGGTTTATAAATTGGAAATAAATAGTGACTAAGCGGCATGGAAGGTGAAGTCATTGATGTAAAATCGAAGATTAATTGCGGCCTAATGATGTACCTTATGCGAGGGATTGGATGAGATTATAATGTTGTTCGGAAAATCAGTCAAGTGAGGATTTTGTGCGAAATAAGTTTTTACTTAAGATTGTTGAAGTTGTTTTTCGTTAGACCATGCACTAAAAGCTTTCGACTTCGAGTTTTTCGGAACCGGTATAGTATCATGTCACCAGCCAAAGCAACTTCTTCTCCACTACGTAATAAAAACTATTATGAATCACCCAAGCAAAATGGCATAAGATCTAAAACAGATGGATCTTCACCTTGTCTTAGAAGGAGAAAACAGCTTAGCTCCTGGCTAGAGCCTCTACAGAGTCCATGCTTTTTGATGAAATTCCATACCATCCTGAAAGTATAACGAAACGAAGGGACTTTTAAAGCAGTGAGTCTACTTAAATGACAGAAACAGAGATAGTAAGTGTTACAACCAAATCTATATAGCAAGCCAGTATATACAGACTTTACTTAGGGGAAAAATCGGGGCTTTAAATGGTCGATGACGAATCCTTAACTTCCCACAATAATGCACAGTATAGGACCGTTCGAACAGCTAAGAAAGCGTCAAAAGATTGCCCGAGTTAACTGTGGGGAAAAGGTTATTATCACAAACACAAACTTTCTTTATCATTAAAATCGTTGAAGAACCAAATCCACCTATCACAGCGAGACAGCTGCCATTAAATCTCCGGCTTATATATATGCAGCGGTGCATAAAATGAGAGCAAAGCTGGATCAAGACCTCTTTGCCTAAACAATAAAATGAACATTTCGGCAGGGGAAGGTTTTGGAAAAGGCGATGTTGCTGAGAAAACTAAACTAGAAAACTTTTTGTTGACTTTAAAACTGCCCATTTTCCCGATTTTTTTAGTTTTCGATAAGGTAATGCGCTGTTCGTAAGGTTGATTTTATACCAGGCTCGAAAAAAGTGTTCAAAACTTGCAACCCAATACCAGAGGCTTATTTTTTAATTATATAATAACCTAAGCCAATTACATATAAGGCGTTGATTTGTGAATGTATGCATGAGATAGGTTTTACGCCACACTGTAAAGGATTTAAGCCGCTCCAGTACTAATTTATTGCGCGATAACATAAGATCAATATATTGCGGACAAGTTGTACAGCGACATCATTTAGTCCAAAAATATAAATGTTGCTGGCATATAGAGCGAATGGACATGAGCACACCTACCAGACTTACGAAATGCAGCGACTATACTGGGCCATCCAGAGTAAGGAAGCAGCGAGACTCAGGTGCACACGAGAATGGAAGGTGATCCAATCCAACTCCGTGTGCAGAACTGGAAACGGATAGCAAGAGACTTAGCTGGCTTACGAAGCTTGTTGGTCGAGGCAAAGGTTCACCCTGCAGACTAGTAGTACTAACTTGTTAAAACTCAACCGGCACGTTCTTGAAATCTGACCTGACGTGGGATTCACAAAGGTGGTAAACTTTGGAGGGCGCACCTGAATGCAGTAAGCTAGTCACCGGCTCTAGTTAGGCAAGGTTTAGTTTAGGGGTCGGGCTTAGCAATACGCTAAGGTTCAAGACTCATGAAGCCTTTAGATTTGGATGAATTGACTTCTAAATGAAAGAATGCTTTGCGAACTACAGACAAAATTACTTAGGTTAAAGTTGGGACATATGGCGAAACTTTTTGTGTTATTTAAGTATTCCCAAAATTGTAAGACATTTTGTAAACAGAAACAGGAATATACCTTCATACCACGTGGATCTGGAAATATTGGCTACTCGTTGAACCATTTCGAGCTACTAATGAAGCGTAACAGACGTTCTGGGTCAGTCGTCCTAAGATAACTGAGATCATTATAGAAGAAAGTTCCAAAGTGAAGATTACGGTTCTTTGAGAGAGCGGGGCATATGCAGTGAAGGTGGAGAGTGGTCTCTTCTTCCTTCTCATCCATGCAGCTCCTGCGAAAGTCGTTAGAATAGACACCAAGCCTTGTGCTTGCCTATCAGACAGTGTCCTGTTATGACACCGATTGTAGCACTTATGTGCGATCTATTAAGAGCTATCAAACTCAGCGTTTAATATCTAGCTTTGGCCAAATCTTAAAGATTTAAGAGGATCTTTTGACCAAGTCAGAGATCCTGTAGCTATTGTGGACAGAAACCTTTGACTGGACAAAAATTGAGCCGCCCACTCCATAGCCAATGCCTACTTTTACAAAGTAAGGTCTTTAATGACAAATATTAATTTTGTCATACCATAAGTATTCTAGATAGCGTTTAAAAAAAATGGTTTTTCAGCCTTAGTTTGGGCTTTTGGGCATTTCCTCATGGTTTTAAAGGACATAAGATTGAAAACTTTAGTTCTTAGTCCAAGCCCACTTTTATGGGGGTGGCCTAAACATGCATGAATTCAGGGCAACAAATGTTATGGTTTGGTGTATTGGGTAAATTGGGAGCCGTTTTTTAAGAAGATCGTTATAGACAAAAACGATTTTTTTTTAAATTGAAGGGATTAAAATCTTGTGTCTAGGCTTCCCTACAATTTCTTTTACTTGAGAATAAATACTTAAGCCTTATTTTTCATCAAATCTTAGGCATGCGAACCCAACAATTTTACAAATTACGCACAAGCACTAGCTATATTTTTACCGGGAAGCTTCTGCTCGTAGTTTGCTTTCGCCCTTAAAGATTTATTGGTTTCCCAAGGGAACGCGATTGGCCTGTTTTAGAGCATTGTGTTGATGTGGAATTTTTCACAACACCATTGCTCAAACTAGCTTAAACTAACATAAGTTCTCTACAGAACATTTAATTTGAAAACGTATTAATACAAAACAGGTACAAACAGATGTTATGAGATACCGACCCTAAATTTCTACAGAAACAGGGACAGTTTTGGGAGAGAGCTAAAAATGTTCGGACAATAATATACCACTTCTATAAGCCGGAATGTATCTTATTTTACTTTTAAGTTTTGAACTCAAGATGGCATTAAGCACCGTTCGAAAGTTATCTTACACCTAAGTCTCAAAGCTTTAAGGCAACAGCTTATTTCGGAGATTTGACCACCCCGACCGAGTCAAAAAAATGTCTTCCGTGTTACTATTCTCTTACCGCTTCGAAGCTTCTGTATGAAGCACTTTTTTTTTAGAAAATTGCTACCCCAATCCCCAAAGGCTTCGACATTCGGTTGCCAGATGGGGAAATAATCCGTATTCCTTTTTTTCCCTTTTTCTGGAAGTCTGATAAAAATAAACTGTCTTCCTTTTAACCATTTAGTGCAACAACCACACAAAGAGCCCTTGGCGAGCTCTCGTGCAAAGTACAAAGTACACAGAGTCTATACAGCCTGGCTCTTGGCGCGAGTTTCTTGCATATCCAAAGAAACTTTCATACATCCCTCCACCAAAGGAGATGGAGTCAGAGTTAGAGTCAAGTCACATCATATAGCAACAGCAACCATCAACGCGGCAGCAAGCAAAAAGGGAACCGCATCGATTTCTTGGTTTCACCAGGAGAGACTAACAATTGTGTTGTTCTATTAGAGTCAATCGGCCCCTTGCGTTGTTCTCCGCATACATTTGCATCTTTTGTGCCCGCAATTTCTTCCTTTTTTCGGGAGGGTGACCTCGGAACACTTTTTATGGCCCACGGTGGTTTCTAAGAATTTAGCCAAAGAACCAAGTCCAGCAGAGTCGAACTATGTTTATGGGTGTTTCTGTGTGTTTGTTCTGGAACCCCATTTGCCTTCGTTAGAGAATATTATAGGGAGCAGTGCGGATTTGGGTGTGCTAGCTTATGCCCCCCATCTATATAGGGTACTAAATATTATATCGGATAAGCATCATTTATGAGGGGCGGTTATGGCTTCTGCAGTGCACCAAGGTGGAGCAATTGTCTGCGGGTGGTCTTCGTGGAAAAAAACGTTAGGCTGCTGCAAGAGATAGATATTGTCCAGTCATGGTTTGATCTTTATTGGTTTTTCCATTGTGCAATGCCAGTCACAATTGGCATTGACCGTGATAATAGCTGCTTTGGAACGAGGTACGCCTTATATAGTAATAATTAAACATTGCTCGCCAGCAATAGCCGCATTATACTTATTAATAACATATTTGCTCTCAATATGGCAATTGTTCTATATGGGGTTATATTAATCATGCAGCTACAGCGACGCTTATGGCGTTATAATAGGTGATCTAACACTTTCATCATTCTATACATTCTTGGATGTATAAAAGAAGAAACACATGTGTCAACAACTTTAAGGAAATGCTGCACGATCACAAACTAAACGCAAAGTTAAACAATTTCGTCATTTAGGCATCTGATTATTTTATTGGTAAGCCAGGGCATCCTGGTCTATGCCAAGAGGGTACAACGTTCAAGTTTTATAGGAGTATAAACGGACGAACTCAAACTCGACGTCAGATCAAATTAGACACCGGTTTCGTCGCTTACCAGTTCAGCAGTTATTAAATTGATATGTCTTCGAACAGCTCGCTCTTGCGATGGCTGAAAACTGTTTATAGTCTGACCTCACTGATTCAATCAGACGTCTCAAACGGTGAAGTTTGAGAAGTCGTTACGCTCTCAATTTCTCGGACGTGGTAAACAGAGGAGTAAAGAACTCAAAAGCTTACAGTTAAAGCAGTGAAGGAGCTCTAAAATTTATTGGGCGACAAGACGGGCCACGAATACATTACACGGATAGACTCAGAAGATTCCCCATGTCAGTGGAAAAAAGTTAAGTGCAAAGACGCTTTATTTTTAGTGAGGAGCTGGAATTTTTCAATCCAAAACAGGGAGCTGAGGATCCTTCCCATCGTCCTGAAGCGCCACGAAATATTTCACGTTCAACCTCCGCATCACTGGACCAACCACCTGTCAGAAATGCTTGGAGCGTTAAGTAAAAAGGAGTAGAAGGTTTGCAACTACATACCAGGAAAATTTACTTGTCACTTAGATAACCTGGGACCGTAAGGACCTATCACAACCTGGAGCGAATGTCCCTACGACTATGACGCTACAGAAGTAAAAAGTGCCTGTCCTCGGTACCTCATTACGAAACAAGCTGACCAATTGCATTTCACGATGTTAAAAATCAAATCGTTTTGAAAGCAAGCTTCATGGCCGTTTCACATTCTGCGCGAGAGCGCCAAATCAGAACTGCAGCGACAACTCGAGACCAGAGAAATCGTTTGTAACCGCAAAATGAAAGCGGGAAACCGCGACAACTGTTTTGACTGCACAAGGGCAAAACATAACATATTTCTAAAATTTGTTGACTTAAATTTCACAACAAGTATAAGCTTCGAGAAAAAAAGTATATTCTACAGCGTGTCATAACTCACAACAGCGATTGACAGAATAATCGTCGACCGAGGGTTTTTACATTTTTCGAAAAGGTCGGCGTGCGACATATCGATATAGCCAGTATTGTGAACCACCCCCATTCATTGCCATTGATTATTTTTTTTCGTTTATAAAGAGTAGAGTAGAAAAATCAAAATGCCAAGCAAAATCCAATGTCAAAAAAATCGTCTTCAAATTGATTGAAATTCATTTGACAGCTCGTCCGAGATTCTCGCTCGCTCTTTCGTTCTAGATGTGAAACAGGCATCAATAATTGTAGTACGAAATTCGAACCGGGCAATCCGGGTGTCAGGGTTCGAATCCAGCCTAACCCTGGGTTAAACTGGATTTTTTTGATTCCGGAGTTTATGTAAATCAGGGGTTAAGCTTAAGAATGGATTTTCTGTATACAGGGTTATTTCCGACAAAGGTTACTTTTGCCCCTTCTATCCCCAAGCGATAATTTTGGCTATGCGAAAATCGCCCAAAACGAAATCGCGCATAACAAAAAAAAAAATAAAAACCGCCCAGAAATAATAGCTCATCAGAAATAACCGCCCATCTTACAGTGGGATATGTAAGGGGGGCATGCTTCCCCTGCAACCTTCCTGCTTGGCCTTTTAATTTAACATTCCTTTACTTTTTGGGCCATCCTCCATTTGTTTTTGGATCTTTTAAAATTGAAAAATGAATTGAAATAAAATTTTGCATAAAAATATTGGGTTATTTTGAACTTTTTGGTTTTTTTTTTACCTCCTTCAGCACTTTACGATACGAAATCCGGTGCACTGCGTTGGCTAAAAAGAATCCTCTGTCCACTTTTTCACACCGGGGTTCAGACCGAATACCCCTGAATAACCCCTGTACTAAATTCTCCTTTTCGGCTAATTTTAAAACAGATCTTCTTCGACTGATACTGGTTACCTTAATCTTTTGTCTCGACTTTTTTCGGGGGCGAAAAGAATACCTGGTGGTCAAAGTGCCCCTGCTGAACGGTACCTAACCTAAATCCGGTAAAAAAATTATTGAAATCAGCGACTTTTAAAAGTCATTTGTTGTTTCATATGTTTCAACTGTTCTTAACATTTTGCCTAAACAAAAACTGGAATAGATATTGGAGTTGTTCTCAGAATTTGTCATGTTTCACAATCAGCACGAGAGAGGGTGACTTGTCACATGAATGAATGGTAATGTGTTAGGTTAGAGCGATTTGGCTTTGTCTTCGACCCGATTTCCGTGAAAAGGAAATCAATTGGAGAAGTTGCGGGCTGTCAATGTTTCCGTTTAAAAGCTGGTGAATGAAGAGGATGAAAGCTTGTTGGTTGAGGCCCTTAAGCAAGTAAGAATGAAGAGGATGTCACTTATTTCTCGACGCTTTTTAAGTGATTGCATGCCAACTAAGTATAGTCGATGTTCATACGGGGCGGCGGGCGGAAAGGAACGGTACAGCCGAGACCACGAAGAGGAAAACGGTGAAACCTTCGCTGGACTGCTGCAATTCTTTGTTTGCGGGTTCGCTGGTATACTCAAGATGAGTACTAACGAAATTAATATAGAGGGCTTTTAGTTTCGTTAGACCTAATGTTTATCGTTAATCATAATGTTTTTTCGGTGGAAACACTTCAGGATTAATTTCAAACAAAATTCAGGATTTAATTTTAATCTTCTTAGTCTAAAGGTCCAGTTTTGAGCCCAGAAATGAGTTTTGAATAAACTACGATCCGCAGTTAATCTCAGTTTAACTCGCTAAATTATCTGGGCCAATCTCGGATCAAACTCTGGAAAACACTTCGAACTTTTTGCCTGTTTTTCTCTATGTTCAAATACCTGCTGTTTAGCGGTTGCTATGAAAAACAAGTGGGAAAGTGCAACAGAGCGTATGCAAAAGCTTCAGTCCATCTACGATGGATTGGAAAATACCCGATCATACTAAAACAAAAACTGTCACGCCGCCAAAAAGGGGGCGGTATATAAAAACATAACTGTTGAATGCTTTATACTAGGCGGTTGCATGCATTTCGGCCTAAAACTCCGCCTTTTTAACTAAAAATAATCACTTTTTTAACGCCACGCCCACAAAAGTGGGCAGAGGCACATACAACATATACATAAAAGTTAGTAAAGTGCTAATTTCTACAACTTTTGTCATATAATTTTTTGTCAAATTTCATATATATTTATTTTTTTTTAGTAATTTTAAGCTAAAATTAATTAAAAAGTGGGCGTGGTTAACGAAAAGACTAAAATTTTATAGGCTACTTCAAAGACAATAACAAGGCAATGTTACATACCAAAAATGAATGCGCTAGCGCCATTGTAACATAGCTAAAATTTGCAAAAAGTATTTTTTTAAATTAGAGATGGTCGCACATACAGGCCTGTAGTGGGCGTTTCTGTGGGCGAATTCATCTAATTTTCAAAATTAATCTGAAGGACTGGACTTCCAGCCAACCCACCAAATTTTGGCTCTCTACCTTAAAATTAAAGGCTCAAAAGTTGTTTACATACATACGGATGGACGGACATGGCTTAATGGATTCTCCTATCGGTCCCATTCATATCTCTTGAAGGTCTTAGGGGTGTTCTTTGCCTGTTTTTTTTTTCTATGTTATAGTTGGGGTTGAGACAGTCAAAAATTCCGAGACATTGACAAAGGCGCTATTTAAGTCTTAACAAAGATTTTGTCAACTTTATTAGGCTACGTAATTTATAGGTTTGGAAAAGGCTTGATGTTGGCCATGCCATCATCGGTAACGGTAAGAGCTATCATTCGAACATTACCAATTTCTTCGGTCTTATTAGATGACATGGGCACCGTAGAAATATGGAATAAGAGGCCGACACTACGTGCCACAATGATCTTTTGGCAGCAGCGTTTTACGAGTTATCATACGCGGGGTGACGTAAATTCATTACCAAGATTGTGCGATTTAGATATGTTAGAATTATTCTCGCGGGGTATTCCTATATCGAAGGAATATTCCTATTTCTGAAGGAAGGAGGATTTCTATGCCCAAAGCCCAGAAATTTTGTCAAAAAGGGAGCAGTGCGGATTTGGGTGTGCTAGCTTATGCCCCCCATCTATATAGGGTACTAAATATTATATCGGATAAGCATCATTTATGAGGGGCGGTTATGGCTTCTGCAGTGCACCAAGGTGGAGCAATTGTCTGCGGGTGGTCTTCGTGGAAAAAAACGTTAGGCTGCTGCAAGAGATAGATATTGTCCAGTCATGGTTTGATCTTTATTGGTTTTTCCATTGTGCAATGCCAGTCACAATTGGCATTGACCGTGATAATAGCTGCTTTGGAACGAGGTACGCCTTATATAGTAATAATTAAACATTGCTCGCCAGCAATAGCCGCATTATACTTATTAATAACATATTTGCTCTCAATATGGCAATTGTTCTATATGGGGTTATATTAATCATGCAGCTACAGCGACGCTTATGGCGTTATAATAGGTGATCTAACACTTTCATCATTCTATACATTCTTGGATGTATAAAAGAAGAAACACATGTGTCAACAACTTTAAGGAAATGCTGCACGATCACAAACTAAACGCAAAGTTAAACAATTTCGTCATTTAGGCATCTGATTATTTTATTGGTAAGCCAGGGCATCCTGGTCTATGCCAAGAGGGTACAACGTTCAAGTTTTATAGGAGTATAAACGGACGAACTCAAACTCGACGTCAGATCAAATTAGACACCGGTTTCGTCGCTTACCAGTTCAGCAGTTATTAAATTGATATGTCTTCGAACAGCTCGCTCTTGCGATGGCTGAAAACTGTTTATAGTCTGACCTCACTGATTCAATCAGACGTCTCAAACGGTGAAGTTTGAGAAGTCGTTACGCTCTCAATTTCTCGGACGTGGTAAACAGAGGAGTAAAGAACTCAAAAGCTTACAGTTAAAGCAGTGAAGGAGCTCTAAAATTTATTGGGCGACAAGACGGGCCACGAATACATTACACGGATAGACTCAGAAGATTCCCCATGTCAGTGGAAAAAAGTTAAGTGCAAAGACGCTTTATTTTTAGTGAGGAGCTGGAATTTTTCAATCCAAAACAGGGAGCTGAGGATCCTTCCCATCGTCCTGAAGCGCCACGAAATATTTCACGTTCAACCTCCGCATCACTGGACCAACCACCTGTCAGAAATGCTTGGAGCGTTAAGTAAAAAGGAGTAGAAGGTTTGCAACTACATACCAGGAAAATTTACTTGTCACTTAGATAACCTGGGACCGTAAGGACCTATCACAACCTGGAGCGAATGTCCCTACGACTATGACGCTACAGAAGTAAAAAGTGCCTGTCCTCGGTACCTCATTACGAAACAAGCTGACCAATTGCATTTCACGATGTTAAAAATCAAATCGTTTTGAAAGCAAGCTTCATGGCCGTTTCACATTCTGCGCGAGAGCGCCAAATCAGAACTGCAGCGACAACTCGAGACCAGAGAAATCGTTTGTAACCGCAAAATGAAAGCGGGAAACCGCGACAACTGTTTTGACTGCACAAGGGCAAAACATAACATATTTCTAAAATTTGTTGACTTAAATTTCACAACAAGTATAAGCTTCGAGAAAAAAAGTATATTCTACAGCGTGTCATAACTCACAACAGCGATTGACAGAATAATCGTCGACCGAGGGTTTTTACATTTTTCGAAAAGGTCGGCGTGCGACATATCGATATAGCCAGTATTGTGAACCACCCCCATTCATTGCCATTGATTATTTTTTTTCGTTTATAAAGAGTAGAGTAGAAAAATCAAAATGCCAAGCAAAATCCAATGTCAAAAAAATCGTCTTCAAATTGATTGAAATTCATTTGACAGCTCGTCCGAGATTCTCGCTCGCTCTTTCGTTCTAGATGTGAAACAGGCATCAATAATTGTAGTACGAAATTCGAACCGGGCAATCCGGGTGTCAGGGTTCGAATCCAGCCTAACCCTGGGTTAAACTGGATTTTTTTGATTCCGGAGTTTATGTAAATCAGGGGTTAAGCTTAAGAATGGATTTTCTGTATACAGGGTTATTTCCGACAAAGGTTACTTTTGCCCCTTCTATCCCCAAGCGATAATTTTGGCTATGCGAAAATCGCCCAAAACGAAATCGCGCATAACAAAAAAAAAAATAAAAACCGCCCAGAAATAATAGCTCATCAGAAATAACCGCCCATCTTACAGTGGGATATGTAAGGGGGGCATGCTTCCCCTGCAACCTTCCTGCTTGGCCTTTTAATTTAACATTCCTTTACTTTTTGGGCCATCCTCCATTTGTTTTTGGATCTTTTAAAATTGAAAAATGAATTGAAATAAAATTTTGCATAAAAATATTGGGTTATTTTGAACTTTTTGGTTTTTTTTTTACCTCCTTCAGCACTTTACGATACGAAATCCGGTGCACTGCGTTGGCTAAAAAGAATCCTCTGTCCACTTTTTCACACCGGGGTTCAGACCGAATACCCCTGAATAACCCCTGTACTAAATTCTCCTTTTCGGCTAATTTTAAAACAGATCTTCTTCGACTGATACTGGTTACCTTAATCTTTTGTCTCGACTTTTTTCGGGGGCGAAAAGAATACCTGGTGGTCAAAGTGCCCCTGCTGAACGGTACCTAACCTAAATCCGGTAAAAAAATTATTGAAATCAGCGACTTTTAAAAGTCATTTGTTGTTTCATATGTTTCAACTGTTCTTAACATTTTGCCTAAACAAAAACTGGAATAGATATTGGAGTTGTTCTCAGAATTTGTCATGTTTCACAATCAGCACGAGAGAGGGTGACTTGTCACATGAATGAATGGTAATGTGTTAGGTTAGAGCGATTTGGCTTTGTCTTCGACCCGATTTCCGTGAAAAGGAAATCAATTGGAGAAGTTGCGGGCTGTCAATGTTTCCGTTTAAAAGCTGGTGAATGAAGAGGATGAAAGCTTGTTGGTTGAGGCCCTTAAGCAAGTAAGAATGAAGAGGATGTCACTTATTTCTCGACGCTTTTTAAGTGATTGCATGCCAACTAAGTATAGTCGATGTTCATACGGGGCGGCGGGCGGAAAGGAACGGTACAGCCGAGACCACGAAGAGGAAAACGGTGAAACCTTCGCTGGACTGCTGCAATTCTTTGTTTGCGGGTTCGCTGGTATACTCAAGATGAGTACTAACGAAATTAATATAGAGGGCTTTTAGTTTCGTTAGACCTAATGTTTATCGTTAATCATAATGTTTTTTCGGTGGAAACACTTCAGGATTAATTTCAAACAAAATTCAGGATTTAATTTTAATCTTCTTAGTCTAAAGGTCCAGTTTTGAGCCCAGAAATGAGTTTTGAATAAACTACGATCCGCAGTTAATCTCAGTTTAACTCGCTAAATTATCTGGGCCAATCTCGGATCAAACTCTGGAAAACACTTCGAACTTTTTGCCTGTTTTTCTCTATGTTCAAATACCTGCTGTTTAGCGGTTGCTATGAAAAACAAGTGGGAAAGTGCAACAGAGCGTATGCAAAAGCTTCAGTCCATCTACGATGGATTGGAAAATACCCGATCATACTAAAACAAAAACTGTCACGCCGCCAAAAAGGGGGCGGTATATAAAAACATAACTGTTGAATGCTTTATACTAGGCGGTTGCATGCATTTCGGCCTAAAACTCCGCCTTTTTAACTAAAAATAATCACTTTTTTAACGCCACGCCCACAAAAGTGGGCAGAGGCACATACAACATATACATAAAAGTTAGTAAAGTGCTAATTTCTACAACTTTTGTCATATAATTTTTTGTCAAATTTCATATATATTTATTTTTTTTTAGTAATTTTAAGCTAAAATTAATTAAAAAGTGGGCGTGGTTAACGAAAAGACTAAAATTTTATAGGCTACTTCAAAGACAATAACAAGGCAATGTTACATACCAAAAATGAATGCGCTAGCGCCATTGTAACATAGCTAAAATTTGCAAAAAGTATTTTTTTAAATTAGAGATGGTCGCACATACAGGCCTGTAGTGGGCGTTTCTGTGGGCGAATTCATCTAATTTTCAAAATTAATCTGAAGGACTGGACTTCCAGCCAACCCACCAAATTTTGGCTCTCTACCTTAAAATTAAAGGCTCAAAAGTTGTTTACATACATACGGATGGACGGACATGGCTTAATGGATTCTCCTATCGGTCCCATTCATATCTCTTGAAGGTCTTAGGGGTGTTCTTTGCCTGTTTTTTTTTTCTATGTTATAGTTGGGGTTGAGACAGTCAAAAATTCCGAGACATTGACAAAGGCGCTATTTAAGTCTTAACAAAGATTTTGTCAACTTTATTAGGCTACGTAATTTATAGGTTTGGAAAAGGCTTGATGTTGGCCATGCCATCATCGGTAACGGTAAGAGCTATCATTCGAACATTACCAATTTCTTCGGTCTTATTAGATGACATGGGCACCGTAGAAATATGGAATAAGAGGCCGACACTACGTGCCACAATGATCTTTTGGCAGCAGCGTTTTACGAGTTATCATACGCGGGGTGACGTAAATTCATTACCAAGATTGTGCGATTTAGATATGTTAGAATTATTCTCGCGGGGTATTCCTATATCGAAGGAATATTCCTATTTCTGAAGGAAGGAGGATTTCTATGCCCAAAGCCCAGAAATTTTGTCAAAAAATGTGAAAACGGAATGTCAAACTCCTAAGAAGGCCCACTTACACTTCCTGTGTACCATTTCTATATGAAAAAAATTTAGGAAATTAAGGATGGAATACTAAATCCTTCGAGGCATAACATTTGTTTACATGTTCAGAATTATATGATGACTGTGGTAAAATGTTAAAAAAATAAGCAACGTATATCAAATTACTTACGTCAGTTAAGGGTCAAGTTGAAAAGCATGAATTCATCACTTACCTGAAAAAAAAAACAGAAGAAAAATAAAAAATTTAAATGTAAGTTAAAAACTCAGTAAACATATAATAGAAACGCATCAAACATCAAACAAATTTATCAATGCAATCCTTGATATAATTAGGAATCTCCCCTTTCTGCAGTAAACATGATTTCTGATCCATCAATCAACCTTAAATCACCCAGCCGCCCATACCCAAGTCAAGCTCTGCACAGACCACACAAACTGGCCTCAAAGCTTATCTCTGACCACATATCAAACATACAGCCAATCTCACATCGGGGATAGTCAGAATCACACCTCAAGCAACTCCCATCGTAATCTTTCCTCACCAATGATTGAGAAGAAAAATAAGTAAATTGAACTAGTTATCAACTCCATTCACACAAGGTCTATCGCAGCTAATTAGTCCAACAGTGCGCACAGCTCAATTAAAAAAGGCAAATAAAAAAGGTTCCACAAAATATCAAACTTATCAGCAGCCTAGAGTTGTTAAAAAATTAGCGCTGTTCCGATTGCCTGCGCGCCAAGTCATTCTTATCGATCGAAAGTCATCGGTCTGGGTCTACCTACCAGGAGCAGTCAGCCGCCAGCTAGCCAATTCACCACTCCTATTTAATCTCTCTCTCCAGCTTCGACTTTTACTCTGTTTGCTGTGCTCGAGCAGCGCACCACAAATCGCAAATCTAATCACCCAGATACTGATGGGTAGCCGGGTGGTCACCTAAACTGTCAGCGTTGATATCGCCTCCCAAAATCTGAATACGAAGCCAATTTACGGTGAAATAATTTTCTACTCCAGTGATTTTTCACAGTGGATACAACATACTCGTTGTTGCCCACCTTCCACAGGTGGCAGTTACGTATAAGAGATAGACTGCCTGACATGGAAAATGCTAATTGATACAAGACAAAAACGCGCCGTGTATATGCTGGATCACGGTACGGATGGCAGCCCCTCATTGGAGATATCAAGCACGCCAGAGAAAAGAAGCCCTCATTTTGACCCGAAGAGGCTTAGTGCATTGTTGCAACGTTGCACACACTAGTGACACCATTCCGAATCTTGATGTGGCGGATGGCATCTTAGATGAATGCCAATGTGTGGGCTTTGGAAAAGTTTCGTTTTTTTTTATTCGCCATAATAAAGTACGTCGTCATGTGCTGGACGGCCAGCCCACACCTGCGATTGGGTCAGATTGGCCAGAAGTAGCAGTCATGGGATCTTCAAGTTGATGACATGCACATGACATGACATGGTTGATGGTAACCGCTTGAAGTTATTAAAGGTATTTTTACGCTTCTATTTGACATTTGAAGTCGATGAAGTTAATGGGGATTGATGATCCGCTTATGGCGCGTGAGGAATGTCATTGGTCTTGAAGCGTGGAGAATAACGCTTGGCGGCAACCTTGACTGCCAAGCGGAAAATGTCGCAAACAGGGTTACTTAAAAATGGTTAAAAAACTAGTTCAAGGCTTGAGATGATAGTTTTTTTTAACTAGAATCAGAGTAAGTTTAGCTTTGCTTAGGGTAGGTATTCAGATCTTGATCGCAGCAAAAAAAACCTGAAACAAATAATACCAACAAGTAAACGGTGTAAATGTTTTTAGGAGCTGTTAACGATTGTTAAACGATTATAGGATCGGATTAAAGTTCGGAGATTATTTTTATAATTATGGAGGAAACATTTTTCAGCTATCTAGGTGTTGTTGGGTTGGATTAATGCCAAGCTTTAACTATATGAACTTTTCTTATGAAGGACCTTAAACGATACATTAAGAAAAGTCGTTCGGCTGTGTTAAAAAGCAAAATCGCCTTATGAGAGACGACATCAACCAGCCGACAATGCATCCTCCAATTTTCTTTAAAACAGACAAAACGCAAGTAAGACAATCTCCGTCAATGGCGAGAGCTACCTACAGAATGAGGACTATTTTTTAGGGCTGGGATATGCTAACAGGACGGCGATACGTGCCACACCGTGAAAGCTACTTTGACCCAGGGGATGAACGATTTGGTACCAGACCAGGATAATTTACGCATTGACGCGGCTAGATTCTTTCTCGGGAGGTCTCCTGAAGGAAACTAGTTCTGAAGAAAAGAGCGCGTCGCCCACCTGGTAGGTCAAGACACAGGTGGTGGGATCAGGTAAAGAACAACTCCGAGACCCGTCTGGGGATCGCACCTGTGTCTCTTGAGTTGGTGGCGGAGGATCAGGAACGATGGAAGGACCATTTAGCCGCTCCCGCTTCGCGACCCTTCTAAGGATAAGCGGTCACAGAAAAAGACATGGCATAACATGACAGGTTATCGCTAATTTTACGGCGTGTGTCTGGCTATTTGCACGCAAGGTGGAGGGACGGATGAGAGTTCAGAGGTCCAGAAGAGAGCTGCACAGTAGAGTCGGTCTTCATGCCTTATGACGAATCTATGAGGTTGTTTATTACTAGAAACAGCGTCCGAATAACAAGTTAGAAAAGCTTTGTCTAAGGATATGATGTCAACACCCATCATACAATCTGGGAAAGCTCAGGTTTTAACGTAGAGGTAGAGGTGAGGCTTTGTCCGACGTTGTACTTAGCTCCACCCTTTTAGCAACTTTATTATTATGGCGAATAGGAAGGAAGTTTTAGTAACTTTTTATGTCTTAGAACAGCTCTCTCTAAGCAACGAACTGGAGGGTATCCAAGCAGGCATCGACATCACCCCACTGCTGTATACTCTCTGAGATACAGGTAGGCTCTCAGTTTAGGAAACTTTACAAAGCCACAAGAAGTTCGCGATCTCAACGCGCGCCGGACAAGAGCTCGACCGATACAGTCAGACACATTACCCTTCTCTAGTTCTTTCGTAAAATCTTACCCGAAAGGCGCACAGAGGAAAGAAATGCCGTCCCTGGTGGAGCTCTAAGATTTCGGAGCTCATCAAGAAGAACTCATGATCTACTAGATGATGGAACTTTGTAAAAAAAATTAGCTTATCCAATGGAAGAATTACAAGGAGAGCGAAAAAATACTGAAAAAAGAGATCAGAATTGCCAAGAGAAATTCATGGCAGAATTTCTGCGAATCAATTGAAACTACAGCCACTGATCAAACTATAAAAAGACACACAACTCTGCAACCCCCTGCCATCTTAAACCCACAAAAACACACAAAGGGAACGAAACGGAACGTAGTGGGATCTGCTATGGGATTCGCCTTTGATTTCCTGTCTGTGTGAAACACTCGCCAGCTGAAAATGTAGAAGTGTGCTAGGTAAAGCACAGAACAGATATGCATTCCCCAGTTAGTAGAAGCTTGGGGGCAAAAAGGGAATTTTTGTGCCGAGTTGGCTTTTTTTTTATAGTCTGATCAGTGACTACAGCGTCTCAACACTCGACTGACTAAAGACGATGTCTTCACTCAAGAAGAGCGATAGCGGCTGGACGTAGAACACAGGACGTGTTTACGGGAACCCTCTTCTCAGATTGCGCCGAAGCCAACGGGGTTAACGATAGAGCAACGCAGGGCTCTCGGGAAAGATGGCAGAAGAAAAGATCGACTTTAACCCTATAATTCCTTCACTGCCCCCTAAGGATTGAAGGGTGGTGGATAATATTCGACCAGTAATGCTCCAAGCAGGGGAAACCATCATCTCTTAGTTAAAAAGTCCAAAAAGATCAAACTGGGAGAAGCTTAACAAAAAACCACAGAGGATTGTTTTCCTCTGCCCAGGCAGAGATTGCACCGCCGAACAAGAGACTCCTTGAAAAATCCCTGCCCGAACAGTAGCATAGGAGTCCTCCCTGGTGGAACTCATAAATCGTGGAGCTCATCAAAGGCACAAGATCTACATAGATGGAAAAATGCTTATAATTCTGTTTTGTTGCCAGAGACTTAGGAGAAGTCCGAGTGCTGTTTAACAGGGAAGGCAGCACGTCAGCAAAGGACTTTAAACCCATAAGCCTCTCCTTGTTTGATAACAATGAAGCGGCTTATCAACGACGTGTTTGTCAGAGAGGTGATTGCGGCGATACCTGTCAAAGTCATGCGTACATGACATGTTGACACAGAAGAGCGTAGGTAGCATTGATGTATACAAGGAGTATATTCGGTGTGCATTTTTAAACATAGAGGGACTGTTTAATAAAATCGAAGCACCGCCATATTACGCAGATTGAGAAATGCCCATCTAGAAAGCAAACTATGTGACTGGATCGGGCTCATGCTAGGCACAAGAAGTATCAATACATAGGTTAGGCATTAACCAGACGAAAAGTCAGCAGAGGAACACCACAAGTAGGTGTACCCCCTCCACTCATATGAAATGAATCCTGGTTTAAGACCCTCGCGAAGGCAGGCTTTAATGTGATCGCATATGCAGACAATGTGGCGATCCTAGGAAAATTCCCATAAGTCCTCAGCGCTCGACTCAGCTACTCAGCTTACGCATGCATAACAGCTTCGTATAGTGCGTAGCTGGGTCGCTGGTCGGGGACTAGGAATAAAGCCATTAAAGTCTTGTGCTTACCAGAAAAAGCGTGATTTCAGCCTTCAGGGCTCTATGAATCGAGCTAGCGATATTTAAAGGGTGATTTTTTAGCTGGTTTGGTTTTGGCAACACTGGTTTTGACAGCTGACGTGTGTTTAGTACCTTGTGTCACTGTCAAACAGCTTCAGTTTGGTTTGCAATTTAACCATGGATCGTCTTACAAATGAACAACGCTTGCAAATCATTGAATTTTACTATCAAAATTCGTGCTCGGTTCGAAATGTTCATCGCGCGCTGCTTCCATTTTATGGTCGGCATTCGCGAGGCGAGTTTGGTGAACAGTTAATTTCACGTTTCGGGCCGGTCGATTGGCCGCCTAGATCGTGCGATTAGACACCATTAGATTATTTTTTATGGGGGTATTTCAAGGCTAATGTCTATAGGGACAAGCCCGCTTCGATTGACGCACTGGAAGCCAACATCCATGCATTCATTCTTGAGATACCGGCCGATATGTGTGAAAGAGTATGCCAAAATTGGACTCAGCGGATGGGCTACCTGAGACGCAGCCGCGGTCAACATTTGCATGAAATTATCTTTAAACATTAAATTTCAAGGTTCAAGCTATCGATTCAAATAAATATTTCATTAATTTTTTCGAATTTTTTGTGTTTTTTTTTTAAAAAAGTTCTCAACCTCTTAAAAAATCACCCGTTAAATCTAAAAGTAAGAAGTACGAAGATCCGAGGATTCCTCCATGTAAAAAAGCCTATCTCCAGGAAAATGAAGCGCGATCGGTTCAGTTGGTATTGCTATGATCAAACGAGAGATCCTACGAACCCTGTTAAAAAGGCAATGCCAATCAACATTCCAGCGAAATCGCGAAAGAAAGGAAGGCCTTAATATTCATGGATCAAACAAATGCAACGACAACAGCATTTATTTGGTCCCAGCGACGAAGAGATCCAAAACAGGGCGGCCTGCCGGTTTATTCTGATGTCAAAGCGGCGTACCACAAAAGCGGACCATTAGGAATGCGGTAGAGTGGGAGGGTTATTATCCAACAAATCAGATTATAACCTCGCGCCTAAAAGAAAAAGGTGAAGAAAAAAGAGGAGGCGATATCTAAATCAGTTAGTTGGAGGTAGAATATAGACGATCGTGTCAAGCAGGCAAACGTGGCTTTGTACAGCTGCCACGTGGCCCTTTATGTTCGGCAGCACGTGAGGATCTAAGCCGCACATGGTTCACTAGATTTAGCGGTTGTAAGACCCAATCCTAGCACACGGTGCGGTTGTATGGTGAATGAAAGAAAGTGTCATCTTTGTAACCTTACCAAAGTTGAAACGGCAGCATGCATGGGAGTCTCTAAGGCTAGACCCACCGCAGCATTGGTGGTACTGTTAAACCTTACTTTTTTGCATATATACTTCCTAATTGGTGCTCTTAAAACAAATGTCCGTCTAAGGGTATCCTACCTGTGGTCCTCTGGACCTCATGGACGCGTTTACGCGAAAACTCAGCAGCGTGCCTCTATTCCAAATATTCCAGTCGCGAGCTACCTACCCCTGACATTCACTGTAAGAAGCAGTTTCAATACCAGAACAGCAAAAACTTGTGAATGGAAGAGAAAGACAGTCGCGGAGCTGTCGAGGCCACCGTCGAAAATTCGCGAACCCGAAAATCTGAAGTGGGGCAGAATCTAGAAAAACAAAAATTAATCTCGAAAAAATTTAAAACTCTAATTTTTCGATATCCTTGAAATTAACGCAGAATAGTGTTAAACATCCAAGCAAGCATCTACCAAAATTCCTTGCAGGGGCAATACCACCCCGCTCCCCTTACATATGTTGCACTTAAAAAAATAACCTCTTCAAAGAATCAGGAAGATGAACCCTTCTTGGACAATGGACGAGTAACTACTTGGGAAACTAAGAATTTTTGTAGTCTTGCATCATAGAACAGAAGTAGTTTGCTTTATTTGAGGAAACTACTTTTGGATTCTTGCAAAGCCGAAAGCGATCGTCCCTAACTTGTCTATTTTTATTTCCATTCAGCAACAAACATTAAGGTGGGTTTCGAATGCTGGGTATAGCTAACTCATCTCCAAAGATAGACAGCTAATGAAAACATCAACAGTTTGACCTGTCGATTATATCCAAAGAGTTGTTGGTGTTTTGAAAAATTTATTTCATTCCATCACACTGACTATACGTTTCCGGCATGCACTAGGCAATAAGGTGTTGCACACGTGCGTATTTTCAACACACCGTTCCTGCTATAATTCTTTTGATCTATCCCTGACGAAATAGGCCAGAGTGCGTGAAATCTTTTCCTGTTTTAACAATTCCCTAAAAACAAAAAAAAAAAACTTGGATACGTCTCTAAACTCGAATATTAATGCCAGCCGCACCACCATCAGAAATTCTATCGGGAGCATGCAATGCAAGCCAACCTCTGCAGATTGCTTCTTGTTCTTTGCTGGTGTCTCCATGGGGTTGTGCATCGGCTACCAACTGAGTGGCGCCAAAATAAGGTTTCTACTCAAAGCCATAAATACATCATGATTATGCGCATAATTCATTCGTTCGCAGAGAGAAATTAAAATTTTAAAATAGACGACTGTACTTGTTGTATAGAACGACTATACGCGGCGATCTGAAGCCATGGACTGGGATGCGGCGAGATGATCTAGCATGATGCTTGAAAGATCTATGACTGGAATTGATGTCGTCGTGCGTCGCCGGTAGAAGCCGCATTAGAACATAACACAGTTCTGAGAGATTTGTTCATTGAACTTTGGTCGAGTTGTGACGATTAGCCTGGATTTAAGTTAACACGATCATTAAGCAGGTGATTAAAAGATTTTGTTCTCGACAGTTTTACGATGGTCGATATGTCTGTCCCAGAAAATATCCCGTATAGCTAATACCTGGCAGCAATTTATTCGGACTCATGCATGTACATAATTTAATTTTTTTTAAAGACGTCATTCACAGATCAGACGCGCAATAAAAACACTTAAACGTCTTTTCCAGGATTAACTTTTACAACGAAATTTATTGCCTTATGGGTGGAACTGCCTTTAATAAAAAAGACATTGAAAATCTAGACCCACCCTCCTTGCGACAAGAATTGTTAAAGAAATTACCGAGGGGTGAAAACTTGAAAGAAATTTAAAAGGGACCAGACCCACCCATAAAGCGAACCCAATTTTCGAAATTGAAAAAAGGTTGCAAAATGCAACTACATACTTCTGATTCGGTTTTCTTTAAGGGGGTTGAAGTAAAAAGTTGCCAGACAAACACATTATGGATTTATCACAACACAAGTCGAGTGCCAACTAGAAAGAGGACTTGGCAAACTCCGACGAACAAGCCAAAAAAAAAAAAAACAACTCTTTACGTTGGTCCTTTTGAATGATTTATGTGGAGGAGACCCAAAAATTGTACACATAACCACATCGCGACGCAACAAATTTCGAGTTCAAGTTCGGTCAACACACAAAAGTGATCCACCTTGACCGTTGTTGCTCCTTCTCGGTCGGTGTGTTAGAAGTGGACTTTTTCGTTGGCCAGAAACCATTTGCAGTTGGGTAAGCCTTAATTGCCATCATCGTTCAGGCTGCAGGTAGATGCAGCAACATAAAGTTTCCAAATCGAGCATCAGGGGTGCCAATTAATTCAATTTCACGAAAAAGAAAGATATTATCTTAACCTTGACAAACGGTATAATTAGACAGGTATTAATAATTCACAAGTTTTTATGTTCGTGTTCACAAGTTTGCAGCGGGATCTCACATGTCCTGATGGGAGGATATGATTTTTTTTTAGTGAGATGATTTCCTCGGGGAGTTTGTGTACTTCCCACACCAGGGTCTGTGCTGACTCGTGTTAAGAGTTTTTTTTCGCACAAGAATTTATTTCAAATTACAACTGTCAAATAAATTAATCTAACGATTTACGTATTCAATGAAAGAATTTCATTCAACCTCAAGGCAAACAGCGAAAAGAAGCTTTCAGTGAGATAAAAGGAACGTGTCCGCTTGGAACTTACCCTTAGATATTTAAATTACACTGGAACTTTGTCTATCTTTTGAATAAATTACAATTAAAATACATACCACTCAGTTTAAAATTGTTTACAACAAATATTTCCGCACTCATAAATTAATTAGAGATTAAAGCGCAGTTGTGAGTTGACAGTTTTTAATTAAGAGCATGGATTGCATGAAAACAGTAGACACGATCACCGGACACCGTTGCGCAAGAAGCTGCACTGAATAAGCCAAGTATACTCCAGCACGGGATCCATTATTTATCGATTTTACATAAATAGGATAAATAACGAGTGTGACATAAACTGATTGATGATTTAGCTGTGCCGAAATGAATTAATAAAACCTTGTGTAACTACATACTTAATAGAAGCACTCGGAGAGTGCAAATTGATGATCTAAATTAAATCTTTTATGCATGCCATAAGAACAAGTCAAAGTGATTTTATCGGGCGAAGATTTTAAAATAAAGAGAGATTAGATTATTAGACGAATTCTATCTTGCAACTGACTTGAAAATCTATATAGAAATGTCGTTTGACATAAAAGTGATGTAGTGACACGATCACCATGCAACTTTAAGGGGACCTGGGGATGATCAAAATCAGTGCAGTCAAACCAGAAAACTAAGACAATGGCAGCTCCATTGCAATTTCTCATTCTTGACAGATATTCTCTTTAGGGAGTCTTTATAAACTCAATTGATTTAGTTTTTGACATTTGATGGAACATATTTGTTATAACAAAGGTTGGAAAGAAAACACTCTTGTTCTTAGTTCCAAAATATTTTGATTAAAAAAAATAAAATATCCGACGGCCGTTTCTTCTCATAAGGGCATCTTCAGATGCTGTGACACTGCCGGCAAAACGCAAAAACTAAAATATTGTGGGACTAAGAACAAGAGTGTTTTATATCAAACTTATTTAGAAGTCTAAGGTTTAAGTTGTTGGCATAGACTGACTCGTGTTTCTCAAAAATCCCACAAAAAAATATCAAGAACAGTTTAATCTTGAGCGATCTAAAAGCGATCTCGCCGACCATTGGTGAATCGCCAAAACGAGCTGGTGACCCAGAACCGAAAATGTAGCTCGCGGGATTTGGATTTAAGCTCGTGCGTGCAGTACCTATGCGCCTGCGCGCCTTTGCTCCATAAAATTCGAAGGAATGACATTTATCCTGTGTCGTGTGAGAGTATGTCTTGTGTGCTTCGGGTTTTGATTCTAGATTCACGATCAGAAGAAAAAAGCTTTGTTTTTAAAAGAAGAACTGTCGATCGCGTACTAAATAGAAGAACTAATCGCGTGAATTTTGAACTATTATTTCCTTAAATCCTTTATTGTAAAAGCTTTCAGCCACGCCATTGAAAATTTAAGATTTAATAACAAGGATTTAAGCAAATAATAGCTTAAAATTCGCGCGAATTTTCTCTAATCCTTTATTGTTACATTTTTCAGCAATGTCATTTAAAATTCAAGATTTTACAATAAAATACTCACGAAATTTAAAGCTGTCAAGGTTTCAGTCATGCCATTTAAAATTCAAGATTTTACAATAAGGATTTAAGAAAATAATAGCTAACAATTCGCGCGAATTTTTAGCTACAATTTTCTCAAATCCTTTATTGTTACATTTTTTGTTACTCAAGAAAATAATACCTAGTTAAAAATTCGCACGAATTCGGGGTGTAGTATAGGGGAATTCATCAATGGTTCTTATTATTTAAGACATAAAAAAAAAGTACGAAAATGAATCTTGTAAAACTGGTGTCCCATACCAAGGTTAACTGTTATTTCGCAGTGAAATTGAAATTTTTTAATTTTTCAAAGAATTTCAAAGTTTGATAAGCTGCCAGATCTTCCAGTTTTGACAGACAACAAAATATTTTATCAAATTTCATACATATTTTTAAAAAACAGTTGCATATTTATTTATTACATGTTAAAAAATGGGCGTGGTCAAGTTGGGATAACATTTTTTTTATCGCCTTAAGAACAATTCCAAAGCAGTACCTCATGCCAAAAATTGATGTTCTGACGCAAAAGTAATCTTGCTAAAACTTGATTTAAGTGTTTTTTTATACCTGATTAGTTTTAATGCATAGTTTGTAGCACAGTGAATTAATTGTCGTAGACCCTTAGGAGCTTTTAGAGCTATGATCGAGACGGACAGGTGAATCGATTAATGTCCGTCCGTCCGTCCGTCCGTCCGTCTGTAGGTGTGAAGATTCTAGGTCTTCGAAATCAAGCTAGAGAGCTGAAACCTGGTACACGGCTTAGCTCTTCTGTTGCAGAGACAAAGTGTGAAAATTGGCTTAGTTCGTCAACGGCCACGCCCATTACTGGCTTCAATGTGAGACAACCTCTATTTCACATTTTCTTTCAAAATGCCTTTTGGTCAAGTTAAACATGGCGTAGGAACTCAAATTTTGGTACTGCGCAATATTGGCCCAAGACCTTAAACAAGGCAAAAATTGGACCGCCCACTATACCGACCATGCCCACTTTCAACATGTTAGATCTTTTCCCCCGTTGCAGGCGCCTTGTCGAGTGCGTCATCTTCTATGACGCCGGTGTGGGGGCTTAAGTTGCGGATTTTCAGCCGGCGTGGGTCGGCTGAGGAGCGACGAACTAAGTCCTGCCAAACCTGACTCCAGTGGTGGTGTGAGCATATTGCAAACCGTGCCGAAGGATGCAAGGCTGTAGGTTAAACCAGCCTCTAACGAGCTCTCTCAGGTGCCTAGGCGAAGACCTGCAGATAAACCATAGCCTTACCCCGGTATGGCGGCTCTGCCGGGGTGGACCACCCTTTCCGGTCATTCTCGCGGGACCAAAATAGCCGAACTAACTAAAACAAATAAGGATGAGGGGGAGGGCACGCTATGTGCCAAAAACACGGACGACACCATACCGGTGGTTCCGTGCGATCCAAACGTGGAACTACCAGCCTGTTTGATCGAAACTGAGGATATCTCAATGGAAAGGGAGGAAGAGCTACTCGCTGAACACTCCGATGATTCCGAAGAGAAATCCGGCCAAAAAAAGGAGACCAAGCGCGGGAGCAAGTCCAGAAGGACTACTCCCAGCCTGGAGAGAAAGAGGCGGTTTAAGAAGGCCAAGCATATTTATGGCATCTTAACAGCTAAAGAAAAATCTTGCCTCACTCAGAGGGATCTTCCCTTGAGTGGGCCCGGGAGACCATAGCTAACGACGTTGCCACGACAGTAGTGGAAGGACTACAGCTTTGGGATGGTGCGGAACTTAAAGCCGTTCCAATAGACCAGGTTCCAAACAGACCAAAGGGTAGGCTGACTATTCCGGAGATGGGAATAGTTAAAGATGACATCCTCCGCGTGCTGCAAGCACAAAACCCCCAGATTCAGATGCAGGATTGGGAAATTATAAGCGAGGAAGAGCCGAGAAATGGTTTCAGGGGCTATATTGTTGCCTTCGGCGACCTGCCCGGGAACCTAAAGGCGGAAAAACAGCTTCTGTTGTCCTTTGCAGCTAGCGAGGTAACCCTCAACCTGATTAAGCGGACTGCGGAAGCAACGAAGGCAACGGACACTGCGATGGAGGTGGAGAACAATGATGAAGGTGGTCCAAATAAACCTCCATCACAGTAGGGTTGCCACAGCCAACCTGAGGCTGTTCCTCGAGAGGGAACAGCTGGACCTAGCCCTAATCCAAGAACCCTGGATTGACAAAAAGAACAGGGTTTTAGGATTAGGGTCGAAAAATTTCTCACTTTATAATGTAAAAAATAAAGGTAAGGCGAGAACCTGTATTGTAGCAAATAAGAACGTTCATGTATTAATGTTATCTCATTTCTGCACAGGTGACCTAACGGTGGTGGAGGTTAGAGGGACGGACGAGAACTACACGGTAGCGTCGGTCTACATGCCATTTGACGACGGTACCTCGGTCCCCCCGGAATCTCTGAAGACGCTAGTGACAGCGTCCGAACAAGGTAAGAAGAACTTAGTCTTAAGCTGTGATGCCAATGCCCATCATACGATCTGGGGACGCTCAGACATTAACGCCAGAGGCGAGGTTCTGTTTGATTTTGTCCTTAGCTCCAACCTTCTAGTATGTAACAGGGGAAATGATCCCACCTTCATTACAGCGAATAGGAGGGAAGTCTTGGACGTAACTTTCGTGTCTCAGAACAGCTCCGTTCAAGTAACGAACTGGAGAGTATCTAAGCAGGCATCACTATCAGATCACTGCTGGATACTCTTTGAGATACAGGTAGGCTCGCAGGCTAGGAAAGTTTTCAAAAACCCAAAAAGAGCAAACTGGGTGAAGTTCAATAAAGAACTGCGGAGGACTATCTCCCCCTGCCCAGACAGAGATCTTACTACCGCGCATGAGATCGACGATACAGTCGAACACATTACCGGGGTGATCTCCAGCTCTTTCGAAAAATCCTGCCCAAACAGCAGTATAGGAGGGAAGCAACGCCCTCTCTGGTGGAACTCCAAGATCGCGGAGCTCATCAAGAGCTCAAGATCCAGATAGAACCTTGCAAAAGAGGGGCTCATCGAATGGACGACCTATAAGGAGAGCGTTAGAATCCTGAAAAAGGAGATCAGATTCGCCAAGAGGAATTCATGGAAGAATTTCTGCGAATCAATCGAAACAACAACTGAAGCGTCCCGACTGAGAAAAGTCTTATCCAAAGCGCCCATACCGCTATCTTCACTCAGGAAGACTGAGGGCGATTGGACCTCGACACACAAGGAAACGCTGGATTTACTGGCGGATACTCACTTCCCTGGGTGCACCGATACCTATGAGGATTACGCTACAGTAGCGCAAGGCTCTCGGAAAAAGATGAAGGAGGAAAAGATCAGGGCTATAACCGATGTAAAAAGCAGGGGAAACTATCATTCCATAGTTGAGTAACGTATACAAGTCCTGCCTAAAGCTGTGCTACATTCATAAAGCTTGGAGAGAAGTCCGAGTGATATTCATCCCCAAAGCAGGGAAGGCAAACCACTCTACGGCAAAGGACTATCGACCCATAAACCTGTCCTCATTTATGCTCAAGACGTTGGAACGGCTTATTGACGTGTATGTGAGAGAGCTGATTGGTGATAACTATTTATCAAAATCACAGCATGCGTACATGAGAAGCAGATCGGTTGACACTGCACTACATAGAGTAGTAACAGTAGTAGAAAAATCCTTGGAACACAAGGAGTACACTTTGGGTGCCTTTCTAGACATAGAGGGGGCGTTTAATAACATTGAAGCAGACGCGATATTGCGCAGCTTGAGAAACGCCCACCTAGATAGCAGTCTATGCGACTGGATCGGGCTCATGTTAAGCACACGAAAGATAAACTGCTACCTAAGCGAAGTATGCAGCAGACGAAACGTCAGCAGAGGAACACCGCAGGGAGGTGTCCTATCTCCGCTTATATGGACCCTGGTAATGGACGAATTGCTGAAAACCCTGGAGAGGGAAGGCTTCATTGTGAGCGCATACGCAGACGATGTAGCAATCCTGATCCCAGGTAAACTCCCACCAATCCTCAGTGACCGACTCATCTACGCACTTCGCATTGTTGAAAAATGGGTTGAGGGTCGAGGACTGGGAATTAACCCCTCTAAGACGGAAGTTGTGTTGTTTACAATGAAAAGGGCAGTTCCATCCTTCAGCAACCCAAGAATGGGGGGAGTGGAGTTACCGTTATCCAAATCGGTAAGATACCTGGGCGGGAACTCAGCTGGAGGGATAATATAGAAAATCGTGTCAAGCGGGCTTACGTGGCACTATACGCCTGCCGCAGAACGTTCGGAGGCATGTGGGGACTACAACCAAACATGGTACACTGGATGTATATAGCGGTTGTAAGACCCATCTTAACTTACGGTGCAGTTGTATGGTGGAAGGCTACGGAAAGAAAGTGTCATCTCTCTAGCCTCACCAAAGTTCAAAGGGCAGCCTGCATGGGTATAACAGGGTCCCTAAGGACGACACCCACCGCGGCACTGGAGGTACTACTCTACCTCACCCCCTTGGACATATACTGCAGCCGCAAGGCAGCTAAAACAGCTGTTCGCCTAAGGGAATCCGGACTGTGGTCCGCTTTCGACAGGAGATTCGCTACCAGAATACCTGAAAGAGGTGAATGGGAAGATAAGACCATTACAGGAGATGACGAGATCGCCGTATATACCGACGGCTCTAAGATGGACGTCGAAACCGGTGCGGGCATTTTCTGTGGAGATTTGGGTCTAGGTAAATCTTTTCGAATTAGTGACGACTGCAGCATTTTTCAGGCGGAGCTGGCAGCCATAATCGAAGCTGCCTCCGAGCTGAAGAAATACGGCCCCGCAAACAAGACCATCACCATATACTCTGATAGCCAAGTGGCAATTAAAGCCTTGGAATCAGACGTGGTAAAGTCAAGGGCTGTGAAACTATGCAGGGAAATTCTGGACGAGTTATCACTTGGCAACACTGTAACTGTGTGTTGGGTGCCAGGTCACACCGATATATCGGGAAACGAAGAAGCGGACAAGCTTGCGAGATTTGGGTCTGGAATGAATGCATCTCTAGCCCTCAAATCCATAAGAGTCCCGCTGAGTTCGATAGCACGTAGGATAGAAACTGAATCCTTGAGTAGAACCAATCTACGTTGGACAGAACTTGATACGTGCAGACACACAAGGGAGCTATGGCCAGCGGTAAGCAAAAAGAGATCACTATTTTTGATCGGACTAGCCCGCAGGAACATCCGAGTACTCACGGGAATCCTCACGGGGCACTGCGCTGTGGGTCTACACGCTGAGCGGCTAGGCATACCGCATAACGATTACTGCAGAAGCTGCAGGGACGTTGAAGAAACTGAATCTGTTCGTCACCTGCTCTGCGAATGCCCAGACCTCCTAAGATTTGTATACAAATCCGGATGGGTCCAAGAGGGCGGAACTCTGAGCTTCTAACAGCGGTCTATTTCTGTTTTCGTTCCAGGTATTAAGAAGGTTCCCAATGGACACAATGGACCCAACTGCTGGTCTAAGTGAAGCCGTGACTATTGTCAAAAGGGCATCCATCAACCTAACCTACCTAGATCTTTTAAAATCCGATTTCTCGGAAAATTCACTCTAAATTGAAAAAAAATCTAAGACAAAAAGGGATATTACTATTTGCTAATATTGCTCCATACAAGGTTTTGAGCTTTTTAGGAAAGAACTGTTTTTTTCTGAAATAATATTCTCTTTTACCGTATTTTCTCATGATTCTAACGAAATCACAATTAATTAATATAAGTTTTAAGCCCATGCCCACTTTTGGGGGTGTGGCCTATACAAATAATAAATATATAAATTCGGGCCAAGAAACTTTAAGTTTTGGTGTTACATGGTATTTAGGGTCGAGTATATAGAAGTTTGTCACAGACGAACTCTTGCACTTACTCACTTGTTAGAACTGGATGTTGTCACACATACAGGTCTATCATAGGCGTGTCTGTGGACGGATTCGATTAAGTTTCAAACTTGATCTGATCAAATGGACTTCCAGCTATGCTTTCTAACTGAAAATATAAAGGCCTAAAAGTTGTTCAAATACGGATGGACGGACATGGCTTAATCAAGTCTCCTGTCGGTTAATCAATTCCTGGCTTAATTAATTCTATGCATTAAACTACCCTGGGTTGGGTAGGGTATAAAAACGCGAATTCGTTCATGGAAGGCAGACAAACGTTTCTCAAATTTGACATTTGTGTTGATAGCTTCACATATTCCAAATAAAAAACTCCGAAACAGTTTTGAACATTGATAGTTTTGGGTTTTGTGTCTTAAATTGTCAAGGAAACATCGTAGTGGAATCGCAGTCGACACGGAGGATGTGGAAAAGCCAATTCGAAGCCAACAGCGGAAAAGAAGCCAATATCAGAATCAGGCAAAAAAAAAAAACATTGAACCCATTCAAGAAGCCACCGATGAAGCATACGAACAATAGTGAAAAGAGGATTAAGGATGACTCTTCACACAAAAGCATGTAGGGTCCGGCTAGAGGCCCTTTCGGTAAAGATTTTTATACAATATTCCACAGGAATGGAGTATATTAGGTTTGATAAAAACAAACATGAGAGATAGAGAAATAACAACAATAGACCCCAAGACCCTAAATCAGGATTCACAAGGAACTTTTGGTTCCGAATCGGCCTGACGTTTACGAGTTTTGCCATACGATTTTAATGTTTCCCAACACAATGTTTATATAGCTTTGCCTTCAACGTTTCGATTGGCAATCGCAAGGAGAAAACGTAATTTTACGTAATGTGACTACAAAAGAGCGAAGCTGTAGTTCAAATATTTTGAAAATTTGCTTCGTCTGAGTCTGACAGCTCAACCAGCTATGGAAGGACAATCAAAATCAAAATTAAGGTAAGCAAAAGAATGACGCGTTGAGGATAATAATGATAATAACTTTAAGTAGTGGTTCATATTATGAAACCAAAATAAGCACTCAAAAGACGAAAACTAGCCGTTTTCCCCAAAAAAAATATATTTTTTTTTAAAAAGGTATTTTTCAAAAAAGGGTTGTTTTGTGAAGCTCCCTTAAAACCATATGATCGAGACCGAATTCGGAGTCGAACAAGTCATGTCCGTCCGTCCGTCCGTCCGTCCGTTCCTCCGCATCCGTATTGTCAACAATTTAAAGGATGAGGTCTTAAATATATGTATCGCAAAAAATTTCCTTACCTACTTACTTTATTTGAGTTCGTGCCGTGGTCGATTTGTAGAGTTTTCACCTAAGCCCTCATTTTGACTTGGCGCTGTCCCCCTCCGCCCCCCGTAATGGATAGGGGCACCATTGACGGGCTGCTCGTAGCTTCTTCGGGTTAAACCCGGTCGGCTGCCGAGCGAGACCTTCCGACCACCAAGCGCTCGCATGCTGACCCCTCAGGCCTAGCTCCAAAGGGTGCCCTGGATTACCAGTATCAGCAAATATCCGAGGCTGTTCTCGTTTTCTTTTCATGATTGGGGGGGGGGGGGGGGGGGGGTGCATTTTATACCTAGCTGCCAGGTTTAAATTCGGCCGATCCTAACCCGGACAGACAACAGACGCCGACCAGGAAGCCGCTCGTCCCGAAACAGACGCTCCTGGATTTCTGTTCTTTGAAGTTCAGCCGTCCCTCTGAGATCAGGCGCAGACCAATGAGCCGCACAATATGTAACAGACGCTGCTGGACAGCATCATAAATAAATAATAAAAAGAGTGGCGCAACAGCTCGAGGTGAACCAGGGCCAACTTCTCAACAATGTATGCTGGTGTGTTGATTTCTTTACATACAAGGGGACCTACAATTTTTTGCCGAATCCGAACGGCACTTTGAGAAGTTTTTCAAGACAATTAATACTCTCGGAGGGCTTGTCAAACCCTCGCGAAGGTGGGGACCGTGAAAAAGAACAAGTCTTTTTTTCTTAGGTGCCGATGGCAGGGTTCGAACCCAGAACTCCGGCGTAGTAAGCACACACACTAACCACTACGCCACGGCACCCCACCCTGGACAGCATCACTTATGCCTAAAGATTACTTCCTCCAGTGGAATGAAATTAAATAATCTCACTTCTGTGGATAGTGTTGAAATTGAGAGGGAAGTTGTTGAAAATTAGCGGTTGAAAATTTTCATAATTTAAAGGAGAGACTTGTGGTTTTTACAGGCCAAATGATGGAAAGAAAACCATGACAAACTTGTCAGAATTCAGTCGTCCAGAAATCATACTATCCTAAAAAGCTTTATAGTCCGACCTGTCATCAGACTGAAAAATACGTCACAGAATGAGGTTCTAAATGGAGTTAGGCATATCAATCTCCTATGAAAAAATTTCTGCAATCAAAAAACCATTATTAACTTTCTCAGACTTTACTTTGAAGGTAAAGCAAAAAAAAATGTGAACAGCAGTTCACTTAAAACACTTGTATTTTTACTTTTCCATTCCATTTACTTTCGCTCCATCTGGGAAAATTAAATTGCCTAAAAAAGTGTGTTGTTATTGACGTTTTATTTAGTTAAATAGAGTCACCAGTAGTACCTACACTTTTCAATTCACCTCATTTCCCTTTTCGATAGAATAGAGTTTGAAACCTTTTCCATCTTTTAGGATTCGTTTATCTTTAAATTTTCCACCATTAGGGTCCGGTTTTTCAGTGCTAAGCCCAGCTCAGAATCTGGAATTAACCCAACGAGCAGTGCATCAGAGTAAACAGCGTCAGTAAAGTTGTCAAAATCTTTGCCTCTCGCAATTATTGACTCTCCCAACTTTCGGTCAAGCCTAGCACATTCAAGTGCTTGGCGAAAGCTTGGTGGACCGTAAGAACGCCTACAAGAAGTCTGCAATCGATTCTCCTAAGAGATAGATGAAAAGATGCTGACTGCTCGCAGATGTCCGGACGTAGTCGTTTGGTCTGTCTGCACCCATCACAGTCACGCCAACGAGCCCTGTGCTCACGATAAACCCAAGTATCAATGGCAGACGTGACAACAGATACAGGCAGGCCTAAAGCAGGTTCGGGTCCTGAGAAAACCTCGTCTGAGCCTAGCCTGGCAAGCTCAACAGAGATCTCATTTTCCTGGATACCAGTGTGACCTGGAACCCAAACAATATTCACTGGACTTAGCCTTCCGACTAAGTTAAAGGAACACTTGAGTTCGAGCACTATTTTGGACGAGAGGGTTGAGCAAAGCATTTAGAGCGGCTCGGCTGTCACTGCAAACGCATATGCTTCTCGCCCTCCTCCTGTTAGTCACAATATAGCGCATAGCCATTAGGTTAGCGTAGCGAAAATCTCCGCTTGGAAGACAGACGCATATTTACCTAAGGGGTAATGGAGTCTGATGTTCTCGCTTTCCACAAAGACTCCAGCACCAGACCCCTGTCCGGTTTTGGAGCCATCGGTGAAAAAACGATGGCATTCTTTCCCTGGCTCATAGTCTGGCCTAAGCCATTCCATTACCTGAGGAAAGTTGACTTGGTAGTTTTGTTGCAAAAGGATTTCTGGGGTCATTGCGTCAGAGGGCATGTCCATAAGACAGGGGTCGAAGGACAATTCTCGAAAAAGTTCTTCAAAATTCCAATGCGTGTGGTACCAAAAACCACCTCTCTTGATAAATATATCAAGGGGGAGGAGGTTTATCAAAGCGTCTAGAGCAGAGCCCGACGTACTAGGGAAGGCCCCTGTGCAGGCAAGACAAGCCGTTCTTTGGAGTTTGGCAAAAGAGGTAGTAGCATGTTTCCGCGAAAGCCTGTTCCATCAAACAACCGATGCATATGAGAGGCGTGGTCTTACCATGGCCGTATAGATGGTCTTGCCAAAGCCCCTGTATACAGCCAGAAAGTAGACAGTGCTTTTTCGGTTTTGGATTCAACATACTTGGACCAAAGAAGTTTTCTACCAAGGATCACTCCCAAATATTTGACTTCATCGGATATCGGGATAGTGACACCTTTAAGCGCGAGTTGAGTCAGAACAGTGACATTCCTCCTTCTCGTCAAGAGAACAACCGTTGTTTTAAAAGGATTTACTGAAAGCCCATTTCGAGTGCACCAATCGTCGATCAAGTCTAGGGATCTCTGCGCCTGAGAGCCCTAGGTTTGAGCCGACAGAAAGAACGGCGACATAATCCGCGTAGACTTGTGTGTTCCAGGAAGGTTGAAAGCCGATAGGAGTGCTCTTCAACTTCGAAGCCCTGATTCCTTTCGAAACGCCATACACTTTTACACAGACGGATCCAAGACGGAAGATGGTGTAGGACGTGGTGTATTCACTGAGCGTCTTATGCAGCGTCTTCCAAGCAGAAATAATGGTGATAAGCGAAGACCTGTCTTGGGCAAAGTGGAATGTTATATCCGCTCGCGATTTCTGTATCTTCACGGATAGCCAGGCCGCAATCAAATCCCTGCCATCGCTCTCTATAAACTCTAAATTAGTTATCAACTGTCGCACATCTCTTGACGAGATATCCGAACAGCTTCACATCCGCCTGTGTTGGGTGCCAGGACATAGAGACTGTATGGGAAACTGTGAGGCTGACAAGCTCGCTAAAAACGATACCAGACTGCCAGAAGATGAAGTGTACTGTAATATAAGTACTCTCCTTGGTACCTTCAAATAACTGCTCAACAATCACAGTAAACAAAAAACCAACGCCAGATGGAGGACAAGCACCACATGCCAAACCTCCAAACCAATCTGGCCCGTCTCGATCTAAATAATCAGATAGCTTGATCTGCTTAAAGAGAACCAAAATTAGTACTGCAGTGGGAATTATTACCGGACACTGCTTATTAGGCCTTCACGCAAAAGGACTAGATTGTTTCTCAAATGACTTCTGCCGAGACGAGGAAGTCTACAACACCTTCTCTGTAGCTGCACGACACTTGCATCATCCAGGAAATCCATAATAGACTCCTACTGCTACAACTATCTAAGTGACCTTAGTGAGACACCGGTCAAAAAGATGCTAGAGTTCACTGACAAGACTGGCTGGCTGTCAAAAAAATTTCACGCCAACTTGGTTATATACCCACGTGGTAGTACAATGGGCCTAATTTGGCCTCAGTGTACCTAAAAGCCACTTACCTACCTACCTAACTAGCTCCGCAATTAGGATTATCTCGCCCTGAAAAGCGGCCCTAAGAATGACAGAATTTAGTAAGACCTCATTTTTCAGTACAATAACGGCCGATTGCGGGGTGCCGTGGCGTAGAGGTTAGTGCGTGTGCTTACTACGCCGGAGGTCTGGGTTCGAATCCTACCATCGTCACCTGAAAAAAAAGACTAGTTCTTTTTCACGGTTTTCCACCTCCGCGAGGGTCTGACAAGTCCTCCGAGAGTATCATTTGTCTTGAAATACTTCTCGAAGTGTCGTTCGGATTTGGCAAAAAATTGTAGGTCCCCTTGTATGTGCAGAAATTAACACACACAGCATACATTGTTGAGAAGTTGGCCCTGGTTCACATCGAGCTGTTGCGCCACTCTATATTTATTTATTTAACGGCTGATTGCACAATGCTTACTGAAGTGAAACTTTAGTTGAGCACTCTTCAATATTCATGCTTTATTTGAATTCCGCTTAAGACTTTCAAATTACAAATTAAATCTTCTCAGGAAATGATTAAAAATGAGTCCCATCATAAATACCATTCACGTTATTAACAAACCTTATTATGCCACATTTAGGCGCAGTTTTATTACCGTTCGACAATTGTGAAAAGAAAGTGCAACTTTTCACGTATAACAAATCTGTCACAAACGCGTTTTCTATTAAGATTTTTACTACGAAAACCTTTTTCGCGCTTGTGAAAATCTCGTCTGCAGTCTTTTTTGAAAGCCAAAATGACAAAAAAAAGTGATCGTGTCAAATGAATCCTATTTCGTCCGCTGGAGCCGCTTCTATATCTTTTTTCGTCGTCTCCCGCTTATCTTAGTTTTATTGCCGGTGGAGGTATAGTGTTAAATAAGCTTTAAGTGATCTTAAGCAAATAAAGTTCCCTAAAAGAGCTCGGTTGCAGGAGAGTATGAAAGGTACAAAGAAGGTTTTCAATTAAGGCGTTTAGTTTGTCCAGGTTTGGGCTTACATTTACGTATAAGTACGCCAGCACAGAAGTTAAGGCGTTATGCTTTCATGCTGACGGAACATAAATAAACGATAAATAGGAAATTTTTAGCAAGACACTACCCGACTTTTAAAAGAAGTAACTGAAATCGGGGAAATATTTCAATGTAATTTCTAAGCTCGAAAATTGGGACGAAATGCAAGATTTTCCACCGAAATCGGGGCATCGGGAATAGCTCTAAAAATCGGAAGAAAAACGATAAATCGGTGTATCTGGCAACAGTGCGTGTGCCTTTATCTCCTCTATCCTCAAAGTCTTTTCGCTTGCGATGTGCTAGCATTTAAGAACAGTCATAGCCCCTTGATCGCGAGCTAAACAAAAAAATAAGTCTTTAGTAAAACCTTCCGTTCTGAAATCACGTCTGCGGATTGCTGATTCTTGTGCGAGAGATAGAAAGAAAGGAACTGCTTTGATCAGATGTCCGGGCGTAGTCGTTTGGTCCGTCAGTAAACATTTCGCTAGCGAAACTTGTGTTCACGCGAAACCCTAGTTTGAGCAGGTTCGGGTGTAAGCTCTGGGGATGTGAATTAATTATGTAATTTTCACATAGTATTCTAGTATTGCAACACCTCATTACTGGACCATTATCTTTTCAGTATGTCTCAAGACTTTCATTATCTCTCAAGAATTTTGATAAAAAACGACAGTACTATCGAGTCGAAACTGAAACGAAACCTTTATTCAAACTTCTTAAAGAGTTTTCAAACCAAAAAAACACTGATAAAGCAGCATGCATAGCATTATACCCATGTGTTGCACTTCATGTGGAATTTTTTGAAGTCTCCAAAGATTATTATTCAGAATAAAGCTTGTTGCTACAAAGTGCTCGTTCAGGGTCTTTTGTAGTGTTTCCATCTTTAACCGTGTCACAAGGTTGATTTTTCCTATAACCAAGTCAGCCTGAATCTTGCTTAAAGGCAGTTAGATTCCCCAGCGATAGCATCGAATTGGCCATATGTCACAAAACGTTTGCCAACCCCGGTCGCAATCTGTTTAAATACCACACCAGTCACATACAAGACGAATCAAACTTGCTCAGATATACAAAACACAACCCACAACAAGGATGCTGGCCCAAGAACATAAACAATAAAAAAGTGAAGCAGAGTTTTTTATCCCTCGCCACCATAGAAATCGGATCTTACCCACAGAGCTAAGCCTTCCTCCTTGGAGATTTATGAAAAATCATTATCTTTATGGGCTTAAATATCCCCATCGAAATTTATTGATAACAAGTCGGATTATTATGCATATAGGGGTTTGTTCGTTCGTTCTGTGCCAGCCGCGTCTAACCCTCGTCTGGCGGGAACATAAATAAATATGAATTGGATCGACGACGATAAGGGTTCATAAATTGCTCGACATGTTAATAAGGAATCTGAATCTGAACCCTCGTCGATTGTGGTGTAGCACTGCGCTTGACGTGCAGAATACAGCGAGGGCTTACTTAAGGTCTTCCTGACAAGGACTTTCATTATGTCATTCATCGACGAAGTTAATTCTCTGTTGCTTCGAGCTCTTGGGGTAGGTATAGTTAAGTGAGTGACCCTTAGTTTATGGTAATCCAATACGGGTTTGTTTGTGAACTTTGTTAAGTGATCTCTGCTGACTGCAGCATATGCCTTGGGCATTGTTTTCGGTGTTGATCTTTGGATTAACTCTATAAATAAACAAAACTATATTTAGAAGCCCAAGTATTCCTCCGCGATTCAGATTGACACTTTCAAAAAGAATCTCATCCGAAGCTATTTACAGAGTCAGTCAGAGACTCGTTCTCTGTGGCTATTAGGAGATTCAGATTCAGAAATCAAAGGGACAAATGAAATTTCTCAAAACAAAAATAGCCACACATTAGCACCATGACATCCTGAGAAGTAAAATGGGAAAACATCCGTGGAATGCGTTCGTGCTGGTTGAGCAAACAAGCGATTTTGTGTGCCTTTAAACTTTGCACGCTCTCTCATCGACTTGCTATGTGCACACCAGAATGCGTATATTAAAGGAGAAAGGACTCTGGCTAATGGCAAAAATCCAAAACCATATGCACGCAGCATTCCGCCAGAGTGCAGGGAACGCCAAGTATAGGCAAGACCTGGCTGAACGTAAATATTATCTTTTTGAAAATAAGACCATTACGCGCATGTTGACAGACTGCGATGGTTAATTGCTGAACGCATTCGCTGATGGAAATGACATCTACATGACAAATGGATGCTGCTCCTGTGTTATGGCTCGGCAATAGAAGAAAGACGGAATACTCCTAATGAGAACCACAAAAACATCCCATTACCATGCCCTAAGCCTCGGTGTGACACATGCCGTTGTACTCCTACATTTACCACCCGTGGCATTTTGCCAAGGATGTTTTTATTTCATTTGATTTAATGAAATACACACACCACCTCCGCCTCTATAATTCACTCACGCTGGTATGGCCGTGCCGTGTTGTTGTGTTGTGTCAGGGCCGAAACAAAGGCACAACGCAAGGACACGTACCTGGGCCTGGAATTTCCAGGGGCTGTTAGCAGCATCAGATTTTTTTTCTCTCCATTTTTTTACCCTTTGTTTTTGCATCCTGGTGGTGTCAGTGGCATATGCAACAATCTCTGACAGTGTTGTAGGTAAATAAAACGAAGCAAGAGTATTTTGAAGTACCTTATGACTGCGGGGTAAAATATTTTTCCTTGTCCTGCTAAATGAATTGCTATTTGCCAGCAAACACAGGACACACAACAACACTCAGTTCGGAGTAACATAAAAGCAAAATAGCTACCTTTTCCGAGCGCCAATGTCTGTGGTTAAAGTAGCACTGCACTCATTAATAAATGCACGGCTTCTTGGGTTGCTACATGTTATGTTTGCACTTGGCATGCAAGTGCGCACGAGTGCGGCGTGAGTGGATGCTAATGTGATAAAATAAATTGGAGCACCGATATGGTGGAGTTGAAATTGAAGGATATGCCTACGCTGGAGATAACTATGTTATTCGCACACCCAAACGTAGTCGAGCGATGGAAAATATTTATTCAAAAGACGGCAGAGGCAGATAGTGTTTTTAAAACTAGTTAAACGCAAATTTCAATACGCTTACGCGGTTTTTCTTTATAAACCGTTATTTCATCGGTTCTATTTAAAAAAAATCTTCAGGCTTTTAAAAGGCTCGTGGAAAAGAGATTTAAGTCTTGGCTTATTGCTGACCAGAGTCATCCTTGACTACAATTGGGCAAACGCCAGAAAATCGTCAAATTAAATTTGAAAAACAAGTGGGAAAGTGCAACAGTGCGTATGTAGAACGTTAAACGTAAAAAAATACATCCATCTGCGACGACCAATGCAAACGACGAAAGAACAACGAGCTTCGGGGAATGTTAACAGACAATGTGCAGCCGAGCAACTAGTGGAGGGCCTAAACTACTGCAAGGCAGACATTACTGCCATCCAAGAAATGCGGATTCCCGAGACGGGCCGGGAAAAAGAAGACAGGGAAAGAAGGGCTGCTATCGACATCAAAGCCAGTGCCTCCTTGGATGTGGTTTCATTGCAGGAGGCAGACTTAGGCAAAATGTCTTGAGCTTTAACCCTGTGAGCGAGCGCATCGCGACGAGGCTAAATTCGCCAACATTAGTCTTATATGCGCGCATGCCCACACAGAGGAGAAAGATGACGACACTTAAGATATGTTTTACGAGCTGCGGAACAAAACTAATCAGCAGTGACTTGATATGACATTATCAAGGGGGGCATCTTTGGCCATACAGTCACACAGCCTGCACGATACGACCTCCGATAGCGGATTTAGGCAGGTAGACTTTGCTGCGGGGCGATACGTTGTGGCTAGCTACCCGAATATCCAGTTCCCGCATCTCAATATCCACAAAGGGACATAGAGATCTCCCGACCAATCAACCGTCAACCAGATTGACCACATTGCGATCGACGTAAGGCACTCCTCCAGTATCATGGATGTCTGAACTTTCCGAGGGGCCAATATTGACTCGGATCACTAACTTTTTGTAGCCAAGGTACAGCTGCGGATATGCTGACCAACGCCAAGTAATGAAAATACTGTGAGGAAGTTTGACGTCGGCCGGCTACAATCGCAAGAGCTTGCCAAGTCCTTCTCCAAGCGAGTCTCTTAAAACCTTCTACCAGGGCCTATGCTCAAAGAGGCCGCCTCTGAAGTGTTGGGTTTCACACGACCACCACAACGAAACCCCTAATTTGGCGATGAGCGCCGGCAAGCATATGCAGCTAATCAGAAAGCATACAAAGCGACTCTGCACAGAAGGACTAGATCTGCTCGCGAGTTCTACGAACAGAGGAGAAGAGAGAAACACCGGCTTCTCCAAAGTAAAAAGAGAGAGCACGCAAGCGCGCAGATGAAGAGATTGAGTGATGTTACAACAGGAATGAGGTTCGAAAGTTTTAGCAGACGATCAAAAGGTCCTCCCAAGGGTATAAAGATCGAACTGAAGCCTGCAAGGACCATCAAGGGGACATTGTAGTGGAACCGCAGTCGGTGCTGAGGATTTGAAAAAAACCATTTCTGCAGACTGTATAACGACGTCTACGAACCTGTCAGGCAGAATGAACCATTCAACCCGAAGACATTGCCGACCAAGCATAAGATCGATACTGGCCACCTGACTTGCATGAAGTGAAAGTAGCTGTGTGTAATCTTAAGTGCAACAAAGTAGCCGGAGCAGACGCCCTAGCTGCCGAACTTTTTAAATCCGCTGGCGATGAGCTGGTGAGGACATGCACCAACTCATCTGCAAGATATGTTCGGAGGAAAGCTTGCCCTACGTTTGGAACCTCAACATTGTTTGCCCGATCCGGAAGAAAGAAGACCCTCTGAGTTGTGGCATATACTACAGAGGCATCAGTCTTCTTAACATCGCATACAAGATCTTTTCTGCTGTACTGTGTGAACGCCTGAAACCGTTTGTCAACAACCTGTTAGGCACATATCAGTGTGGCTTTAAGCCAGGAAAGACCACCATCGATCAAATATAAACACTGCGGCAGAGCTTGGAGAAAACCCAGGCTATCCAAATCGGTACCCACCACCTTTTCATCGATTTCAAGGCCGCGTATGGCATCATCTATAGAGACCAGCTATATATAGCGTAATGTCTAGTTTTGGCACTCCTGCCAAACTCCTCAATCTGTTCAGGGTGACGATGGAAAACTCACGCTGTTTCGTCAAAGACCTTGCCGACCCCTTTTATATCAAAAAAAGGATTTAGACAAGGCGGCGCGATGTCATGTGACTTCTTTAGCATTATATTTGAAAAAATTGTGCAGAACTCTCACGCCAACACCAGAGGCACAATCTTTTAAAAGTCGTTCAATTACTCGCATACGCAGACGACAATGACATAATTGGAGGAACAAAGCGTGATGTTAGTGAAGCCTTAGTGAGTATAACGACGAAAGCGGCGAATATGGGCTTAGCAGTCAACGAGGGCAAAACCAAGTATATATGCTGTAATCAAGAAAGAGACACCCAGATTAGATTTAAATTCGATTGTTTGTCCGGGGACCCTCCTGGGACTCTGGCACTGCGGTCTCTTAAAAGGATGAAACCCTAGAGCCATCTTTTTACTCCGGAGGTCGAGGAATTTTTTCGCCGAGGATATTTTTACTCAGACGCAAGAGGGCCGGGCATTCCATGATTATGTGTAGAGAGGGCTCATTGCTGTCTAGACAAAGTCTGCATGTGGCGTCCGGTGAAAGGCCGATGCGATGGAGATGTTTTTTTTCAGTTTGCAATGACAAACGAAATTTCCGTGAGGATTTTTAAATTATCCCGGTCAACGTCGGTCGGGGTATGAGACCTCCTAGGGGAGAATCTGAAAATGAATTTTTTTGAACAATGCTGTCCAGGTATGTTAAGCCAGACCTCGTGGGATTCAGCTCTAGCTATAGGTTTTTTTTAAAAAGTTCTCGACGAGTCTTTTACTAACTCCACAGAATGGTTCGGGCCATATGAGTGGTTAAGTTGCCCCGGCATCACCCAGAGAACCACCATCCGATTCAGAGCAGCTATTCAGACAATGACAACAGCGCTGAAATCAAACGAAGGATAACTATTGCCAATCGCTGTTTCTTTGAGCTAAGAACGCAATTGAGTAGCAAAGCCCTCTCTCGAGCAACTAAAGTCTCCACTTATAAGCCCGTCATCATCTCAGTCCAGCTTTACGGTGCAGATGCATGGACCCTGTCAAAGGCGGATGAAAAGACTTTAGGCTGCATCGAGCGGAAAATTTTTCGGACGATTTACGGTCCCGTCTGCATAGACGGAGAGTGAAGGAGGAGATATAACATCGAACTGTACGGGCTTACAGCGACACCGACATAGCCAGAAGAGTCAAAATACAAAGTCTACAATGGCTGGGTCTACTAGAAGTAATGGGTACCAACGTCCCGGCCCGGAAAATCTTCGAATCCACACCGCAGGGACGACGCGGTAGAGGAGCACCGAGACTCAGGTGGCGCACGCAAGTGGAAGGGGACCTCAGCCAACTTCGCGTGCGAAACTGGAGACGGCTAGCTAGAGACAGAGCTGGCTGGCGAAGCTTGTTGGCCGAGGCCCAGGTCCACCGCGGACTGTAGCGCCAGATTAAGTAAGTAAGATAAGCCTAACCCAGCCATAACGGTCGCAACAAAGACCAATGCGACGAGAATGACTATATACAGCACAACAGAAAAGACCTGACACCAATAGATGTCACGGAGGTATCCCCCAATCGCTAAGAAAAGTCAAGAAGGCTTTAAAATAGCACAAGGCAGCAAAACCAACCCGTTTTAGGAGGGGCCCTTTACCAAGCCTGAAGCTACGAATTAGGAGCTCAAGGGAACTAGGCCATAGGTTCGTCCTTCAAAAACCCCGATGAAGGCCAAGATAATGCGACGGTTTCTAGGCCTAAATTGACCTTTGCGCCATCATTGCCAGGTTGACGAGGGGGACAGATAAATGCGGATAATTGTAGGATTTTTGGGGCTCAGCTATACTTCGGTATACTGAGGCACTAACGTGTCCCTGCTTGCGTCATTGCAGCAAAGAGATTTCAGCTGACAAAGCAAACTAGTCTGACCGTGACCAGGGCTAAATTGCAAAAAAAGGCTCACTTCCTTTAGCAGGGTATGTCTTAGGTAGGTAGTTGGGCTCGCCTTGTAAGAAAATTTTCGCAAAAGCTTTAAAAGCGACAAAGAGGTTAATCTGCACCAACTCATCTGCAAGATATGTTCGGAGGAAAGCTTGCCCTACGTTTGGAACCTCAACATTGTTTGCCCGATCCGGAAGAAAGAAGACCCTCTGAGTTGTGGCATATACTACAGAGGCATCAGTCTTCTTAACATCGCATACAAGATCTTTTCTGCTGTACTGTGTGAACGCCTGAAACCGTTTGTCAACAACCTGTTAGGCACATATCAGTGTGGCTTTAAGCCAGGAAAGACCACCATCGATCAAATATAAACACTGCGGCAGAGCTTGGAGAAAACCCAGGCTATCCAAATCGGTACCCACCACCTTTTCGTCGATTTCAAGGCCGCGTATGGCATCATCTATAGAGACCAGCTATATATAGCGTAATGTCTAGTTTTGGCACTCCTGCCAAACTCCTCAATCTGTTCAGGGTGACGATGGAAAACTCACGCTGTTTCGTCAAAGACCTTGCCGACCCCTTTTATATCAAAAAAAGGATTTAGACAAGGCGGCGCGATGTCATGTGACTTCTTTAGCATTATATTTGAAAAAATTGTGCAGAACTCTCACGCCAACACCAGAGGCACAATCTTTTAAAAGTCGTTCAATTACTCGCATACGCAGACGACAATGACATAATTGGAGGAACAAAGCGTGATGTTAGTGAAGCCTTAGTGAGTATAACGACGAAAGCGGCGAATATGGGCTTAGCAGTCAACGAGGGCAAAACCAAGTATATATGCTGTAATCAAGAAAGAGACACCCAGATTAGATTTAAATTCGATTGTTTGTCCGGGGACCCTCCTGGGACTCTGGCACTGCGGTCTCTTAAAAGGATGAAACCCTAGAGCCATCTTTTTACTCCGGAGGTCGAGGAATTTTTTCGCCGAGGATATTTTTACTCAGACGCAAGAGGGCCGGGCATTCCATGATTATGTGTAGAGAGGGCTCATTGCTGTCTAGACAAAGTCTGCATGTGGCGTCCGGTGAAAGGCCGATGCGATGGAGATGTTTTTTTTCAGTTTGCAATGACAAACGAAATTTCCGTGAGGATTTTTAAATTATCCCGGCCAACGTCGGTCGGGGTATGAGACCTCCTAGGGGAGAATCTGAAAATGAATTTTTTTGAACAATGCTGTCCAGGTATGTTAAGCCAGACCTCGTGGGATTCAGCTCTAGCTATAGGTTTTTTTTAAAAAGTTCTCGACGAGTCTTTTACTAACTCCACAGAATGGTTCGGGCCATATGAGTGGTTAAGTAGCCCCGGCATCACCCAGAGAACCACCATCCGATTCAGAGCAGCTATTCAGACAATGACATCAGCGCTGAAATCAAACGAAGGATAACTATTGCCAATCGCTGTTTCTTTGAGCTAAGAACGCAATTGAGTAGCAAAGCCCTCTCTCGAGCAACTAAAGTCTCCACTTATAAGCCCGTCATCATCTCAGTCCAGCTTTACGGTGCAGATGCATGGACCCTGTCAAAGGCGGATGAAAAGACTTTAGGCTGCATCGAGCGGAAAATTTTTCGGACGATTTACGGTCCCGTCTGCATAGACGGAGAGTGAAGGAGGAGATATAACATCGAACTGTACGGGCTTACAGCGACACCGACATAGCCAGAAGAGTCAAAATACAAAGTCTACAATGGCTGGGTCTACTAGAAGTAATGGGCACCAACGTCCCGGCCCGGAAAATCTTCGAATCCACACCGCAGGGACGACGCGGTAGAGGAGCACCGAGACTCAGGTGGCGCACGCAAGTGGAAGGGGACCTCAGCCAACTTCGCGTGCGAAACTGGAGACGGCTAGCTAGAGACAGAGCTGGCTGGCGAAGCTTGTTGGCCGAGGCCCAGGTCCACCGCGGACTGTAGCGCCAGATTAAGTAAGTAAGATAAGCCTAACCCAGCCATAACGGTCGCAACAAAGACCAATGCGACGAGAATGACTATATACAGCACAACAGAAAAGACCTGACACCAATAGATGTCACGGAGGTATCCCCCAATCGCTAAGAAAAGTCAAGAAGGCTTTAAAATAGCACAAGGCAGCAAAACCAACCCGTTTTAGGAGGGGCCCTTTACCAAGCCTGAAGCTACGAATTAGGAGCTCAAGGGAACTAGGCCATAGGTTCGTCCTTCAAAAACCCCGATGAAGGCCAAGATAATGCGACGGTTTCTAGGCCTAAATTGACCTTTGCGCCATCATTGCCAGGTTGACGAGGGGGACAGATAAATGCGGATAATTGTAGGATTTTTGGGGCTCAGCTATACTTCGGTATACTGAGGCACTAACGTGTCCCTGCTTGCGTCATTGCAGCAAAGAGATTTCAGCTGACAAAGCAAACTAGTCTGACCGTGACCAGGGCTAAATTGCAAAAAAAGGCTCACTTCCTTTAGCAGGGTATGTCTTAGGTAGGTAGTTGGGCTCGCCTTGTAAGAAAATTTTCGCAAAAGCTTTAAAAGCGACAAAGAGGTTAATCTCTAGAAAAAAAAACTCTAGGTTAATATCTACTTCTTCCAAGATCTGAACAATCTAACAAGACTCGACTTAGAGACCATATAATGAGTTTTATTGCCTGTTAACAATTCTTCAACATTAAATAACAGGCAGGAGGAGTGTTTCCACTAAGGCACTTCTCCTTGCAATGGACGGCAGCAGAGGATTTCCTCATTCCTCAGATGGAATCAACGGTTGCGTCCACAGCTCCAGTCAGGCCGAACACCTTATATGGGCTCGTAAGACGTATTCGCGTGTGGTGGTCAAAGGATAGACATGTGCACTCAAGAGGATACAAGCATCCACAGGTTTTCTAAACCCACCTCTGTCTATCAACTCCTACTCTCACCTCCCCGTGGTGAACACCGGGTGCCTAGTACCTCAACTGGAGATTGGGTTCCAACCCCTTTGGAAGGTTGTTGGGGGTAGCAGACGAGAGAGGGGGGGAGGAGTGTTCCCACTAAGGCACTTCTCCTTGCATCCGGACGGCAGCGGAGGAATTCCCCAGATGGAATCAACGGTGGCGTCCATAGTTCCAGTCAGGCCGAACTACTTAGTGAACACCTTATATGGGCTACTACGACGTATTCGGAGCTCAGGCCTATAAGGAGCGGGCTATCCGGCTCTCCGTCCTTAGAGCTAAGCAAAGGATCTGGTCCTCCAGGTTGGGGGTCGTGCCGTCGGGGTGACTTCCCGGCCACGTAAAGAAACACCAGTCACGAAGCGGAAACAAGCCTCGGATTCAGACGGATTTACTGTTGACGACCAATGCAAACGAGAAAAGGACAACGAGCTCCGGATCTGCACGTGGAATGTTAGGTCCCTTAACAGACCACGTGCAGCCGAGCAACTAGCGGAGGCCCTTAACGACTGCAAGGCAGACATTACTGCCATCCAAGAAATGCGGTGGGACGGGCCGGGCAAAAGAAGGATGAAAAACTGCGACATCTACTACGGCGACTGCTATCGGCATCAAAGACAGCGCCTATTTGGATGTGGTTTCGTTGTTGGAGGCAGACTTAGGCAAAAAGTCTTGAGCTTCAACCCTGTAAGCGAGCGCCTCGCGACGATCCGCATCAAGGCTAAATTCGCCAACATTAGCCTGATATGCGCACATGCCCCCACTGAGGAGAAAGATGACGAGACCAAAGATATGTTCTACGAGCTCCTGGACAAAACTTATGAGCAGTGCCCTAGCTACGACATTAAAATTGTCCTAGGCGATTTTAATGCCAAGCTAGGAAGGGAGGGCATCTTTGGTCGTACTGTCGGAAAGTATAGCCTACACGACACGACCTCCGATAACGGATTCAGGCTGATCGACTTTGCTGCGGGGCGACACGTTGTGGTAGCTAGTACACAGTTCCCGCATCTCAATATCCACAAAGGGACATGGAGATCTCCCGATCAATCAACCGTCAACCAGATTGACCATATTGCGATCGACGCAAGGCACTCCTCCAGTATCATAAAAATAAATAAATAAATAGAGTGGCGCAACAGCTCGAGGTGAACCAGGGCCAACTTCTCAACAATGTATGCTGGTGTGTTAATTTCTTTACATACAAGGGGACCTACAATTTTTTGCCGAATCCGAACGGCACTTTGAGAAGTTTTTCAAGACAATTAATACTCTCGGAGGGCTTGTCAAACCCTTGCGGAGGTGGGGACCGTGAAAAAGAACAAGTCTTTTTTTTTCAGGTGACTATGGCAGGATTCGAACCCAGACCTCCGGCGTAGAAAGCACACACACTAACCACTACGCCACGGCACCCCCTCCAGTATCATGGATGTCCGAACTTTCCGAGGGGCCAACATTGACTCGGATCACTACCTTGTTGTAGCCAAGGTACGGCTGCGGATATCCCGACCAGCGCCAAGTAATGGAAATACTGTGAGGAAGTTTGACGTCGGCCGACTACAATCGCAAGAGATCGCCAGGTCCTTCTCCAACCGAGTCTCTCAAAACCTTCTACGAAGTCCTATGCAACCAGCATCAAGTATTGATAGCCAGTGGCAACATTGCCAAAATGCCATCAGAGACGCCGCCTCTGAAGTGCTGGGTTTCACACGGCGACCACAACGAAACCCCTGGTTTGACGATGAATGCCGGCAAGCACATGCAGCTAAACAGGAAGCATACAAAGCGGCGCTGCACAGAAGGACTAGAGCTGCTCGCGAGCTCTACGAGCAGAGGAGGAGAGAGGAGCACCGGCTTCTCCGAAGGAAAAAGAGAGAGCACGAGAAGCGCGCGGTTGAAGAGATAGAGAGATGTTACAACAGGAATGAGGTTAGAAAGTTTTACCAAAGGATCAAAAGGTCCTGCCAAGGGTATAAACTTCGAACTGAAGCCTGTAAGGACCATCAAGGGAACATCGTTGTAGAATCGCAGTCGGTGCTGAGGATTTGGAAAGACCACTTCTGCAGACTGTATAACGGCGAGGAAGAACCAAATACCGCTGTCAGGCAGAACGAACCATTCAACCCGGGCGAAGACGTTACCGACGAAGCATACGAACGATACCGCCCACCCGACCTGGAGGAGGTGAAAGTAGCTGTGTCTAAGCTCAAGTGCAACAAAGCAGCCGGAGCAGACGGCCTAGCTGCCGAACTTTTTAAATCCGCTGGCGATGAGCTGGTTAGGAGCATGCACCAGCTCATCTGCAAGATATGGTCGGAAGAAAGCATGCCCGACGAATGGAACCTCAGCATTGTTTGCCCGATCCTGAAGAAAGGAGACCCTCTGAGTTGTGCCAACTACAGAGGCATAAGTCTTCTTAACATCGCATACAAGATCTTTTCTGCTGTACTGTGTGAACGCCTGAAGCCGTTTGTCAACAATCTGATAGGCACATATCAGTGTGGCTTTAGGCCAGGAAAGTCCACCATCGATCAAATATTCACACTGCGGCAGATCTTGGAGAAAACCCAGGAATTCCAAATCGATACACACCACCTCTTCATCGATTTCAAGGCCGCGTATGACAGCATCTATAGAGACGAGCTATATAGCGCAATGTCTAGTTTTGGCATCCCTGCCAAACTCGTCAGTCTGTGCAGGATGACGATGGAAAACTCACGCTGTTCCGTCAAGGTCGGCAAAGACCTCACCGACCCACCTTAAGTAACCACCTTAAGTAAGTAAGTAAGTAAGACGTATTCGGAATTCAGGCCTATATAAGGAGCGGGTTACCCGGCTCTCCGTCCTTGGAGTCATCAAAATGATCAGGTTCTCCAGGTTGGGGGTCGTGCCGTCGGGGTGACTTCCCGGCCAAGTCCATAAAGAAAGCTTAGGTACGAACCAGCGACAAGCTTCGGAATCGGACGGACTTACCGTTGACGACCAATGCAAACAAAACATGGAAGCAAAGTGCTTTCACGAGGAACTTGAGTGTACTTATATATAAGACCCTCATCATCCAAGTCCTGCTCTACGATGCAGAAGCTTGGACCCTGTCAAAGGTAAATGGAAACACTTAAAGCTGCTTTGAGAGGAAAATTCTTCAGACGATTTATGGTCCCGTCTGTAAATAACAGCCTCGTCATCATAAGTTTACAATTAGTCCGGTTACCCTCGGCACTCTCATTCCATTCAATTATTTCTAGATGGATCAACAGCCCCCTACTTTGCTTACCGTAATGTAAGTGTAATTTTATAAAGCCCCTACTAGCCCTTGTTAATCTGTTGTCTGCTATTTATCCAAAAAACAGTTTATACATACCGTCGTCAACGTAAAGGTCAATATAGGGCTCTGCTTTTTTGAGCGGATTATTTTAGTGCCGTGTTGTTGTGTATGCAGGTCGACTGTAGAAGGTCGAGGGTTCAAAACCCGGTATATGGGTAATCAAAAAAATTTGTTCACTGCTTAACCTTCACAAGATTTACAGACTATCTCTGACTAAAATCATTCTTATTTCGAATCGCCGAAAAACTGTCGGGCCTCGTAATGCCTTTGCAGAGCAACTAAGCTAGGCCTTGCCCAAACTGGGCCTGGGCGTTGCAATTAGTTTTTTGTTTTGTAAACTTTTCAGAATGTGGGGTGCCGTGGTGAAGTGGTTAGTGTGTGTGCTTACTACGCCAGAGGTCTGGGTTCGAATCCTGCCATCGTCACCTGAAAAAAAAAGACTTGTTCTTTTTCACGGTCCCCACCTCCGCGAGGGTTTGACAAGCCCTCCGAGAGTATTAATTGTCTTGAAAAACTTCTCAAAGTGCCGTGCGGATTCGGCAAAAAATTGTAGGTCCCCCTGTATGTAAAGAAATTAACACACCAGCATACATTGTTGAGAAGTTGGCCCTGGTTCACATCGAGCTGTTGCGCGACTCTATTTATTTATTTTTTAAACTTTTCAGAAAAAAGATGCCAAAACGATTGCCAAATTCTTTCCTTAAAGACTTCACCTACTTCTATTGAGTTGTGTCCAACAAACTGAATAGATATCCAGGAAAATCCTGTGAGTTTTACTGCATTTATAAAAGAGACGACTTACCTTGCATAGTGCCACTCCGGTGTCCAGTCGATCCATGAAATTCTCAGCATTAATCAGCAACTCTGGATACATTAAGCTCAGCCATTCGGCTAAATCCTCCTTCATTGCCTCGAGGTATTCCTCACTGGATTTAAATGGCCTATATGGCCTTGCTTCAAGAAGAATGGACGTCATCCTGGCGGTATATTATTTGCGACAAGTTTGAGGGCTCTTTTTGTTTTAACACTTTTTTTATAATCTTAACTGCGCCTCCTCTGCAGATATTAGGACTTCCTGTCGTTGTGCCTTAAATTTCGTTCTTTTTTTTTGCCTGTCAGCTCTGTTTTATTTTTATTTAAAGGAGCTCATTTCGAATATGTGTCCCCCTTTTCGTGGTGGCTGCAATTACACGAGGACGTCAGTTAGATTTGCCGTAATTAAAAATATCGATTTTTTGCTTTTCTTAGATTTTTTCTCGTGTGGAAGTAATTAAGAAGACTAAAGATGGAGGCAAATTTTTCCACCCTTCGATTCGGTTAGCTGCTGGAGTATCATTTAAAACCGGGGATATCTGTGGAAAGAGAAACAAAAATATAAAAAAACATTTTTTTAATTTTGCTCTTTCTATATGTGTATCGGGGGGTATGTGCAATTTCCACTTGAAAAAATGCAGATGAAAGCGGATGATGTCAATGTGGATAATCCTTAAAAATGCCAAAATCATTTTTGACACCCAAAAAGCATGTTGGGGAGAAGTAGGTAATATGACACCGAAATGTTGACTTGTGTGGGTAAAAGTATTTCTTCTTGAGGACCACAACAAAAACAAACGTGAGCTGGCTCAAAGAGATATCTAGTGAACCTTTTTCGATTCGCTTCACAGAACACAGACGTTCATCCCGTATTGAATAAGTCATACAGTTCTATGTGATAGTTTAAAGATTTGTAAAAAAGTGTCAAAGGTCATTGACTCCTGTAAACAATTTATGCGAATGCAACTAACAACATCCTACACACTTCCGAGTGGTTACATCACATGTCGGTATCGCCAAGACCACCAAGGGACACAGCTTCCAATCAACCGCCTATCGCACTTAATTCCACGCTTACCCTTCGTACATCTCCGCAGATAAGTTTCAATACATTCAGGCCTTTAATGTATGTATTGGCGCTTTGCCGCGCGTGAAAACTCTTCCCGGGGCTAAAACGCGCCGCAATCAAGAGTCGCATAAATTTTCCCTCCCGAAGACGAAGACGAAACATCCCAGTGCATACAGGGAACAATTATCATAAATTGCCTGGCTGTGCAGCGACCATGAAAACACTGCCGCATTTTCCTTTTATATCGGTTGGGTGCTGTTGCCGCTAACAAAAAAGGAAGGCTGCCATCAATAGCTGGTTAACAGAAAAACCTAATTTTCCACCAGGCCCCCTGAGCTCTTTGGAAAACAAAAGCAAAAAAAGCACTCCGCATTAGAATTACAAACACCTCTTCGCCTTGTGAGTAAACGGGCCATGTTGAAAAGGAAGTTGACATGTTGCAATGACAGCAATTAATTCAATTAACTTAACGAAAGTCTCCTTTTGCGCGATTCGTTAATTGTTTTGATTTTTGCACGAAACCAATGTGCGCGCGGCGGCGGAGCTAATCTGATGCAATCGACTTGAGGTTGCGTGCGTTTTAGTTTGCGGTTTTTTAATTGCTCTCTTCTGTGGCAGCTACTCGTGTTACACAACTTTAAATAAATTAATAAACTCTATCGCATTTCTGCAACATATATTGAACGAGGATTATTTATTGTTTGTAAAATGACTTAATCGTTGTGTTGTGGGTGAAGTTGTGGCGGTTGAATGCCTTTGTGCGGTGCTGATGTAGCGATTATCTGGTGGCAGTTGCGCGCATGCAGGTGTAAATCCATGGAAATAGAGTAAATATTTCCTTTCTAGGAGATACGCTTAATTGCTGCATTATTGTGGAGTTAATATATTTGTCAGAGGTGTGCTGTTCGGCACTGATAGATATAAGGCTACTATCTTAGATTTTTTTATTGTTTTTGAAATTGAAAGTGATTGTATTGGGCATTTAAGGAATTTTTAAAAACCCTACGTTAATCCAGCTTAAAAAAAAACGTCTAGCGAAAAGCGGAAAACGGATTTCTCTACTTAAGTCATACAAAAAAAAAGATAATCCATCTGGATCAAGCAGGACTTAACCACAAGGTAACATTAACCCCTAGCTCGCATTAAATGTGATCTGGAAATGGACTACTCAAAATTGTGCAACCTTCTCGCAAACACGTTGAGAACGAAAACTTATACGCTAACTAAAGGTTACGGAATAGCAACGTACGGAAGGATGAAAAGGCACTATGAAAAGGCATGTCAGACGTGGCCTTCCAAGTTTAAGGCTTTTGAAAGAGCTGAGAATTAAAGCAATATTATTTTTAAAATGCAAATGATACTAAAATTAAAACTTACAACGAACCCATATGGGTATAAGGGTAAAATACTTGTACTATAATGTCGATGCCAAGAATTTCGGTATAGGTACACAAATACATACTGTCAAAAGGTACCATGCTGCGTTAAATGCGCTGGCCGGTACACAGGATTTTTTAAAGCATCACTATGAAAGGAAACCACCCAGCAAAATTTTCGAAGCTGAGAGATAGCCAAAGAGCTGCAAAAAAAGAATCTCTCAACGAAAATATTAGAGGTCGGGATCACAGCCTTGAACGTAGAAAAATGGCTAAAAATTCCAAGCCAAACATTCCATGGGAGCCAAAGCCGATCAAAGATCGAGATTGACAAAGCGAAGCGTAAAAGCTTCACAAGAGTGTTCTAGTTGGACCGAAATCGTACGCACAGGTTGCGTCAGACGAAAATTAGACCAGGTCGCCCACAGCAGATGCTGTGTCTCAGATCCTCCCTGTTAATAGTTAAAAATTAAAATAAAATTAATAAAGTCATTATTTAACTCATATTTGAATGTAGCCGGCCTCTGAAATAAATAAAAGGGCTGACCTGACCTTGTCGACTTCTTCATAGCCAAAGTTTTAGAATTACCTCCAAATAGATACCTCTAAATAGGTTCGGCGCGAGCCGAAGTTGATGACCATGAATTTTGCTCCGATGACTCAGCAGTTATCTTGAGGATGGGCGGAAGTCTAGTGAAATTAGAAAGAGCTCCAATAAGTTTACCAACAAAAACACTAACTGGGACGTTTTGAAAAAGAACTGTAAGGATATCGTGTGGACTTAAATATGCCATTTAACATTCGTGCGTTGACAAAGTCATTATCATGTAGATTTGTATCATCAGACATGTATTATTAATCATGTAGAGAACAAGTAGGATTTATAAGCTCCCGTGAAGGAAGTGGGCTTTCGGTGGAGTTGAAAGATGGATATTTTTAGAGTTTTTTGAAACATTTCTGACCTTGCATGATGCTTTCGTGCTGATTTATCTTATAACGATTTGGCCTAAGGGAGGGTATCTTCGGCCGGTCTGACAGGTAGATTGTAGATTGTACGGGGGAGGTGGTACAGTGAATCCCAGATGTGATGTCTATTATTATAGATTATTGTGATGTCTCCCATTTATAGCTCATCCATGATGCCGCAGTTTGTTATAAAGGCGGCTGGCTCTTTGGGTGTGCTGGCAGCTATGTACGCTGCTTTGAGGCAGAACTTACCTGTAAAACGTTGACGGGTTTTTATGTAATAGTTACACTCACATAATATGTGTTCTGCTGTCTCTGTGTCCTCGTTGCATAGTCTGCATGTATTGTCTTGTCCTATACCCTTGGTCATCAGGTGTTTTCTAACTAGACTGTCAGACCGGTGATCCAGATCCAAATCTTGAGGCATATTCTTTTCAACACCGAATCGTGAAACTGGTGTGGAATACAGAAAAAAATAGTTATTTTCACCCACGCACCTGAAAGGAATCGTGCTCATGTAAATATTCTATTAAACTCCGAATTAGTTCATTGTTGACACCGAATTCGAATTTTCGCGGTGTATGTGAAGTGACGCTTCGACTCAATTTTAATTGGTCGAATTAAATCGTATGAAATTGATCAAAATAAAAAAAAGCTATCGAAATTCATTCTAAGTAAAAAGTACAAAAAACGACGCCAACAAAATCACGCTAGGAAACTAAAAAAAAGTAAAAATAAATGAAGTCGAATCAATTTGACACTAAACGTGACGACTGCACCGGCGCAGTATTCGTTCTAGTATTCGGTGCATTATTTGTCGTTCTGTACGCAATGAAACTCAGTATACACAACGCTGGAAAGAAACTGTCGCGGACACCGAGTATTATTCGACAGCTCGGTGTAGCAGTTCGGTGTTAAAAAGAATACGTTATTAGCCGAGCCAAAGTGTTCATACCCCATCCCATAGGATAGGAGGTATGTTATCATATCATACACCATCATACCCCATCCCATAGGATAGGAGAAATCACAAAATCAACGTAGACCCCGAAGACCTTAAGGGCATATGATCGAGACCGAACTGTAAGTCTGTAAGAATGAGCCATGTCCGTCCGTCGGTAGTTTTCAGGCCTTAAATTTTGGGCTAGGAACTTGAAACTTCTTTCTAGGTCCCGAAGTAGTACAATTGTAAAATTTTTTGAAATCCTCCCACTGAGACTGACACGCCCATCAAAGTTGTCGTCGGAAGCTGAAATTTAATATGCGATATCCTCGCTTGAGTGTATTATGATTGAAATTTAAAAAAACGAAAACCGCCCCATGTGGGCGTGGTCATATTTAATTTGCATTCTAATAAGCCGTTTATATTAGATGTTTGCTTCAAATCCAAAAAAAATTGCACCAAAAAATGTTTAGATTATAAACTCAAATGAATAAATTTTGGAATGCGGGGGCGTTTTTAAGTAGGTATAAACTAAATTTTCAATATAACAAGTGCGTACGTAAAAACTTCAGTCTGCCTGCGATGGATTGCAAAATACCCTACCCTACCATGCAAAGACGTTTTGCAAGCCTTGGAATAGTCGCACATTTAGACCGATTGTGGGCGTGTCAGATGGATTTTAAAAATTTTAACACTTATACTGCTTCGCATGACGTGGAGCTTATACACGAAATTTAAGGCCTAAAGGCATGTGACTTACAGACGGACGGGCGAACATGGCTTATACGTGTGTCACATGTGTTTAGGGCTTATCTAAATTTTGAGCTAAAGAGCTGAAATTTTTTGCGTGGGCTCCTTTTTATCCGCAGGAGTGCAAGTGTTAAAACTTTTCAAAACTTTTCCACCTACAGACACGCCCACAATCGGTCTAAATATGCAGCTTAATCCAGAGCTTTCAAAACTGTAAGACGTCTTAAAAGACTGAAATTTGTCTTTTAGAAAATGTCTAATGTCTAATCTCCTAATGACACTCCTTAGACATAAAAAAGAAAAATTTAATCGGTTTACCTCCTCCAGTGGGCGTGGCATCTATTTTAAGGGTAAATTTTCAAATGCATTTTATTCAATATTTTTGCTCCAAATTGAAAAAAATTTACATAATATTTTTTTAGAAAACACTTAGTTCGACATAATTTTCACAGAAATCTTACATAATTCACTAATGAATTTGGGCCACGCCCACATTTGGAGGCAGAATTGATGAAAAACTTTGAATTTTCCATAAAAACGCATTTTTGACAGGCCTTAAGCCCTATTAATGAATGAAAAAAAAAGAAAAATAAGCATTTTAGGTAAGCAATATCCGGTGTATACTCCACTCTTTCAAAATTTGTAGCGTCGAATTTTAAGGGGTCGAATTCACGAAAATATTAAGTTTGAACCAAAAAATAACATATTTACTTACATTTAAGCGACATTGGAGATATCTTAGCTCTAATATTTCTAGTTTGTAATAAGGCGGTTGGACCACGCTCCCTTTCGAAGCATAAGATAACCATAAATAGTCAAAATAACATAAATAGCAGTTTTTACAATGTGGGATAGAATGGCATATTCAACGGTCCGTTTAACGGACTGTTACTTCCGCGTACACACTGTAGTACTTACTCACTATGGTTATCAATAAGTTTCATTCGCCACTTCTCATCCAATACATTTGCATAACAATACTCTAAGTAAAAACTACTTGTTTTCAGAAAAATGTTTTAGTTCTATGTATGTGTTGAAGTATAGAGCGCGTAAATATGTTTAACTGATGGAACTTCGACTTGAAGAGCACAAAATCATGGGGTCTTCTTCATAGAGTGAAACTTAATGTATTCAAAGCTCATTACTGCACTGTCCTTTAATAATTCGTATCTGAATTGCTGTAACATAAACAATCTATATTCTCGGAATATGTGTGAATAACATAACCGAAGTTCATCATCCGAAGATCACATGTTCGGAGTTGTCAAAAACGGTGCTACTGCTTATTGGATTATTACAAAAAACGTATAACATAACGGCTAACATCTACAAAACTTTCATACGCCCCAAACTAGACCATAAACCCCAAACACTTTCTTGGTGGGATTCAAAATCGATTCTTGAAACTTACAGGCGACTTGAACAGAGAGAAAGAGAAGAATTTGACTTACAAGGACAACCTTTCCATTGCTTCCTGTCTTTCATTGTTCTATCGTTCGAGTGTTTCTTATGGCATCATGCAGATATTTCAGCCGCTATGCCCGCGCGAAAATGAGAGTTCACTAGTTCACCCGAAATTTGGGAGTACCGCGTTGTTCTTGAGTTAACACGAGTTAACATGTTAGAGTTAACAGTTTGAGTTAACATGTTTTCGAACTTCACGAATGTGGAAGATGCTTCCACAAAAGTGTAACACATTAAAGCTTTTATCGCTTTTTAGGGGCAAGTTCCTTAGCGGTGTTATATAAATCCCTGTGGGTTAAAGATGATCAAGCGAGTCATATTTCACTTCCAAGACCACCTATACGCGATGAAGAACCACATCCGAGGTGTCCTCGCTTTAAACTGAATACGTGGATCTAGAGCGTACACCTCTAGGATTGAGATAAACAATAGGTGTAAAAAGCCCACACAAACACTAGGCATCAAAAAGGGCCCATCGCGATCCCTGGGGAACCGGTTGAACAATTCAAAAGGCAAAACAACTCAAACATTCTCCCTGATGAAACAGCCAATTTCCCTGCAATAGCCAAGAAGGGCTCTTTAGTTTGTACCGTCTACTTTTGTTAAGCTTTCGAAGAAATATTCCCCTAAAAAATTCCTATGGGGGGGAAGTATGTATGTTACTCAACCACCTGCAAAACGCAGCAGAAGCTATTTGTCCTTGTCAGAAAGCCTGAGCCTCTTTGTGTGTTTCCGCACGAGACAGTGACCTCTCAGAATTCCCACTAAAGGGCTAAGCTTGTCTCTGCTTATTTTCAACAGTCCCTTCGATCTTTTCCGCTTAAAACGTGGCCATAGAGCCTTAGATACCCTATGTATCTCTTCCGGATATCGATCTCATCTGCAAAAGCTCGGCCGCCCTAAGTACAGCGAGAACGTCTAATTGGAAGACACTGCTTGTATCTCGTAGTTTTAAGGATACTTTTGGATACTTGCAGGTCTTTTAAGAAGATATCGGAACCTGTTCCTTCCCCTGTTTTCGAACCATCTGTGAAAATTGCAATTTCAAAAGGCCTGTCATTTTCCCATGGATAGATCCCGACCAGGGAGGGAATTTCATCCGTAAGTGGTAGATTGCCTGGCAGTAGCTCCGTGAGGATCCCGTGCCCGTAGCTACTGCTCATGAAATGATTTAAATAAGTGAGTCGTAGCGCACCATTGCCAGCAAGTCTTTTGATCTGTAGATCGAGCCGTGTTAGGTGCAGCAGAGTGTTCAGAGCTTCCGCAGGTTTAGTACGGAGTGCACCTGTGATGGCTATACAAGCCGTTCTCTGAAACGCTGATTATTTTCCATAAACTGTTTGTTGCTTTCAACCAAACCAAGGCACCGTACGTAAGTGTGGGTCTTACCACCATAGTATACAACCAGTGAACCATGGCAGGTTTTAGGCCCCAAGTTTTCCCTACCGTTCTCTTGGAAATAAAAAGCGCATTATATAAGCCTTTTTGATTCTTTTCCCTACATTAAAATTCCAATTCAGTTGCTTGTCCAGGATTACACCTAGATACTTCGCACTATCTGGGATAATTCCACTCCATTTAACTTGGGGAGTTTGAATTGCAGTATCTAGTTCTTCCTGGTAAACAGAACCAATTCCGTATTTAAAGGGTTGACACTGAGTTCACAGCTGTTGGTTCAGATGCTGATCGTCGTCAGAGTCAGATCGTCACTCTTTATTTCACTGAAATAAACACTAGATCGTAGTAAACTACGTGAATGCGTGCTTAAACATAGTCACTTCTCTTTTTTTTCCTCCCCCTGCTTTTGGTTTGGGATTGGGTTAGTGGTGTTAGCCGTATCGTAGCAATAACCTCCCAGGCTAAGGGCCCCAAGCAAAAACTAGTTCCGGAAACGGACCTCTAGTCTTGCACATTTTCAGATGGACATTAATTTTCCCAACTGCCTACTCGTGGGTCTAAAATAAATTTTTTAACAAGTAAAAACAACACAACTGATAGAGGTGCTCAGGCGCAGCTGTAATTAATTCCTTTGAGAACATGGGGATAAAAAGTCTATAAAACATCTGTCTACTTTTAATAAGTACTGTGTCATTACCATCTTACATATAACGGGGACCTTGAAAGATTTCAATATTCATATAAAAACTTGCAACAAAAAATTTCCTGCTATTTCCTATGACCCTCAAATTGTTCTCAAGACTCAAGCTATAACTTAGATTAATCACTTTAAAATGTTCTTCCAATTTCAACATGATCTATGATCTTTAATTATATCAACAAGTTCTTATCTGACATATGTTTCGAGGGGGATCATGCTCTATAGACATCTTAATCAGAAGACGATTGCTCACAAAAAGGCCTCACATTTCGTACTCAAGTTGTATACAACTGTTTCGAAATATTTCCTTGTAAACTGTTACTACAAAATAGTTTTTCACTTAACCAGATCGACGACGCTCTTAATCAGTTTACAGACAATCAAGGCCAAACGTTCAACGCATGTGGCGAATTTTAATTCGCCTTCACGGTCAAATGTGTCTTTCTCATCCGGCAATCGGAAACAGTGATCTATAATCTGGCGGCAAACTGTATCGAATTGCCACCTATTGGGCGAAGGATCCGATAACATTGCGTGACAAATACACATGTCGAGCAGAGCTAACCTAGAAAATGAATTTAACAAAAAAAGAACAAAAAAACCGTAATAAAATCAATCAGTCAAATCCCTAGGGCTGGTTCTTGCCACAGTAGAATAATTGATCTCTTCTCATGTCGCGAAATGTAGGCTATTGGTTATAGATCGTGTGACTTACAAGTTTGAAACCACTGCGCGCCGCCGCACCGTGTAGGCCGCAAAATTGTCGGCGCAATGTTTTTTAAGACTCTCCATGCCATCTGTGTGTGCAGAAAATCAGGTTCATATGAATATGTACCTGATTATAATGTAAACTTGTTGCTGAATAATAATCTCAATTCAATTAGCATATGGTGGCTGACAAAGACTACGTTGGCGGCTAGCGGCTTTATTTCTGTTCAGTTTTTTTTTTTGCCTTCAATATGTCAAATGTGAGAAAGAGCTAAAGCTTCAATAGAAATTGCAAAGTTTCCGCCACTGAAAAATTAGAATATTATGAGGTAGTACCTAGGTTGCACACCAGCAGGGTATGCTTTGCGATCGTGGGCAAACAAGCCGTAAAAAGCCGGCTTATGACGGTCATTGCGGTCGTTAAGCAGAGATGGTTTTCCATTTGATTCAGCGCCTACAACTGTTTTTATTTTTCATAGCTCTGAACAAACTTTATCTCAGGGATTTCAAATGCTATTGAAAACGGCAAGAACCATTAGCGCGCTTACAAGACTTCGACTAATTCAATAAACGCGTCCCATTCGAAGCTGGGGTCAGCAACCTGGTAAGTGTTGTTTAGAGTGCAGAACTATCAGCTGCTAAATCAAAAGATGGACACCTATTTGGCCAGTACGACAGAAAAATGATCGCACTCTCAAGATACATAAGTGCTTCATTATTTAATGAGCGGCAGTAACGTCTCTCACGACTGTTCTAACAGGTGTCAATGTGTAGATTTGCTGGCTTTTAAAGGTTAATGGCAATGTCTAGAGTCATTAACGTTAATATTCCAACTCTATTCGCGTGGTGAATCATTTGCTTTTCGGTTCATAAATCTGAGAATTTTGAACTTTTCACTTTAATGGTTTGGAGGCATTTTTTTTCCTTTATTCGTTGACTCTCTGTACGAAGGGATGATGACCATCTTGATATAGTGCCAGAGGGTTAATACTGACGCTTTATTTTGTGTACTTGCTTTTGACATTTTAATGCGGTAGTTATGCGATTAAATGTCTATTATTAAAAGGTGACGGAATGCTACGGCAGGTCATTGAATTATTTCATCTTGAGCTGACTTAACTTAAAGCTTTTAAGTTAAGAACTCTTCGGATAGATAATTGTTTGCTTAGAATTTACTAAAATCCCAGAAAATTATTCATGTCATGTCTATCGATATCTTCGTAAAGGAGCCATTGAGTATTTTGCTAATCGTACATATAGTTGATGTTAATCTTGTCAAGATTTCATTCTATTGCCCTTAAAGATAATTGCTTAAACCATTGCAATGTAGTACATTTTTCAAAAATAATAAATATTTTTTATTGTATATAGGTTTTTGCCAAAAGAACTTTACGCAATATATGGGCTCATCTTCGGAAAAACTGAAACCCAACTGAATTTTGGTATATACACATACCAATAAGCTTTTCCAATGAGGTGCGAAAAGTCCCCGCAATTCTGTTGCCGCATAGCTTTTGACAGCCGAAGAAAAAATTAATTACCTTTTTCGCTTTTTGGTAAATACTTTCGTTCCTCTCGGACTCATGGCTATAAACGAATTTGTGAAAAAGAAAGGAAAGTAAAATCTATACAAAATTTTATCATCTTACTTTGGTTTAGCAATTTAATGCTTTGTACTAGACCCATACGCATACTATACGTTGAAGAAACGATTTTAGCTACGTTCAATGACGAAGCTGTTATTCTCGCTATTGATACGACAGTTGAATCATCAACAAGAAAACTCCGAACCACTTTAGCCGAAATTCGCGACTGGACGAAGGCCTGGCGAGCAGTTTTTAAAGAGAAAGTGCAAAAGTTGTTCTGTAATGAACCTTTAAATACCCGACACTATTTACCCAGCAATACCAATTATTTAAGTTTTTTGGCTTAAATTTATTTATTGGAAGTTAACACACAAGGGCCGTTCCCCAAAAATGGGCGTGAACAAAGAAGAAAATTGTTTTAACTTATTTCGTTAGAACCGTAAGGAAATGTGTTAAAAACGATACTTTAATAAAAAAAAAACAGTTTTTTCCTAAAAACGTGCCTAACAGTGGGCTGAGCTCAAAACTTTGTTTGGAGCAAAGTTAAAAACTGTTTATGTCTTTAATATAGCTTTAATATTTGTCATATAATATTTTGAGCATGTTCAATGGTTCAATGTTGTCTCACATTAAAGCTAAGTGGTCATCTGCGGATTTAACCAATTTTAACAACATAAGAACAGTGCCCTAAGTTTCAGCCCTCTAGCTTGATTTTGAAAACCTGAAACCTTCAGACATATAGACGGACGGATTGACATGGCTTTAATAATCGATTTACCTGTCGGTCTCGGTCATATCTCTAAAAGTCCTGTGTAAGGGTTAAGAACTTGACTCTATCCAATCAATTCGACGAAAATCCCTTACGCAAATGAGGCCAACGCACGCAAAGAGGTGCTTTTTGGAGGTACGTTTGCGTGTATCGAATACCTTGGCAATCACTTATATTGGGGTACTAGTGTGATACCCTCCCGCTTGGGCTTTTATACGTAGTTCCGAAGCGAAATCAAGTTACTCCTTGTCCTCAGTTATTCAATTTTTTGAATGGGCATCAAGGGGTTGCAGAGTTGGCTATCCCTTTAAGGTCTGACCAGCGTGTATTGCCTCCACCTCGGGCGAAGAACCGCTCTTTTGCTGTTTTTTTTTTCTTTTGTCGGAGGTTGCTACTATCCGATGGAGCACTTAGCCACAACTACTGGTGGTTCTACCACGCGGACACCTTATTTTAATGTATTTAGTTTACCCGTCTTTCGAAGAAAAATGAGAAGGAGCTTCAGTGATGAAGAGCTTACGTGTTCGGCACTCACCACGTCAGACCCAAAGATCCGCCACCTGATGCAGGACAACTACATAAGATATTCTGACCCCTCGCAGATGTCCGGTCGTAGTCGTTAAGTCTGTCTGCACCCATCGCAGGCACGCCAACGAGCCCTGTGCTCACTTGAAACCCAAGTATAGGCCTAAAGCAGGTTCGGGCCCTGAGAAAACCTCTTCTCATAGCTTGCATAGTCTGGCAAGCTCACTGAGGAAAGTCGACTTGGTAGTTTTGTCGCAAAAGGATTTTCGGGGTCACTGCGTCAGAGAGCATGTCCATAAGGGGTAGGGGTCGAAGGACAATTCTTGAACAAGTTCTTTAAAATTCATATGCGTGTGGAACCAAAAACCACCGTTCTTTAAGCGAAAGATGGTGTTCAGCGTACACCGTGAAATATCAGGGGGGGAGGTTCATCAGAGCATCTAGAGCCCGGCATACTAGGGAAGGCCCCTGTGCAGAAGACAAGCCGTTCTTTGGAGTTTGGCAAAAGAGGTAGTAGCACGTTTCCGCGAAAGCCTGTTGAAAGCCACCAAACAACCGATGCATATGAGAGGAGTGGTCTTACGATGGCCGTATAGAACCAGAGGACCCTTCTCAGAGATACGTTCCATGTCTTGCCAAAAGCCCCTCTACACTGCCAGAAAGTAGACAGTGCTTTTTCGGTTTTGGATTCAACACGCTTGGACCAAAGAACTTTTCTATCAAGGATCACTCCCAAATGTTTGACGGATATCGGGATAGTGACACCTTTAAGGAAGCACGAGTTGAGTCAGGCCAGTGACATTCCTCCTTCTCGTAAAGAGAGAACAACCCTAGTTTTAAGAGGATTCTCTTTTGTTGCTTACTAAGTATTTTAAAAACAAAAATAAGGCTAAAAGTTTGATCGATTGTTGATAGACGTGGACGAAAACCTGCTTGAAAAGTGCCTAATAGGTATACATCATTTGATTTCACCTTGCTTACAAGTCTGCGTGATGAAAAATTATGTAAATTTTACTGCGTGAGAAAAGGACTGGAATGATGCTGCGATTTCCCGATACGTTGGGATCAGAGACTGAATGCGATCACAATTTCCCAACTTAAAATCTACTAAAAAAAAATGCAGTGCAAAATATGTACGCTCACCGCAAACTGAGCGATAAGTGTATTGCCCATACTCTCTATATTAAAAAAAAAAAATAGAGACTTTATGCCTGACTTTTATAAAATAAATAGAGTGGCGCAACAGCTCGAGGTGAACCAGGGCTAACTTCTCAACAATGTATGCTGTGTGTGTTAATTTCTGCACATATTTACAAGGGGACCTACAATTTTTTGCCGAATCCGAACGGCACCTTGAGAAGTTTTTCAAGACATATGATACTCTCGGAGGGCTTGTCAGACCCTCGCGGAGGTGAAAAAGAACAAATCTTTTTTTTTTCGGTGACAAAGGCAGGATGACTTTCAAACTCGAGTATTATGAGTTTGAGTCATTGTTTTCTGTAACACCGCATGTTTATAAACTTAAGCGGTATGAGAGTAAAGACCGGCATTTATTTGAATCATGAGAACCACCGCAAATAAATTTCGCCCACTTTCCACAAATTTGCGCACGGTTGGGGGAGACGAAAGAAATTTCGTCTTCGTATCATATTGGAACGAATTTTTGGGTCATTTAAACGAATGAGTGTAATTGCACTTAAACATCGCTGAGCGTATGAGCTTATATGACCGCATGAATGTAGATCATCAAATATTTACAATCAACGCGATGGCGATATATGCATTGCGAGAGATCTTTGAGTTATAGTCGTGCGAAAAACAGAGTGTACGAATAATCGTTGTGTATCATTGGTGCAGATTTCTGGTTGAGAGGGATCACCTTTTTTGGAACTACCAAATATGTTTGAGCAAAGTTTCAATCTTTCGGGATGAATTCCAGTCATCTAAAACCATGTTCCCACAGAGTAATAATCCACAAGTGACATAAATCTTCAACTAAATCCTCTCGGGAATTAACAAAAAATAGGTTTTCTCTTAAATCTCAATTTCCCTTTTCAAAAATCCTTTTATGACACTTTTAACCCTTTCCGCACTACTTTATTAAGGATTACATAACTTGAAAAAGAAAATTGAAACTGTCCACATATGACTTACCAGTCACAAATATGTTTTTTTCTGTTTGGATTTACATCGATTTTTTTTTTCGCTCCTGGAAAATATCATTTTCACTCTCTTTTGATAGCCAAAATAACAACAAAAGATTACTCGTGTCAAGTTAATCTTATGTTTGTCTGGTGAAAACACTTCGGGACTTAATTTACATCATCTTCTGCTTATCAAGTTTATTATGCCGGTGGAGAAATACTATATTAGCAAACTGCCACATATGCCACACAGTTTCTGAAAAATTACACTAAATTTTTAAGGGTAAAGAAACTTTTTTTCTTTTTCTCTTTTCGTCCCTACTTTGAGTCTGTCTCTGAGGTCAACAAATTCTGTGACGCCAGCAAGTCTAAATCATATTCAGGAGATGTTTTATTTTGAAAGCGCATTTAAAAATGAACGGTTTGCCAGAACGTGTTCATCCTTGCACATTACCAGAAGTTTTGAAGCAGACCTTTTGACACATATAAATTTTTTTAGCAAAGTTCTTTGTAGAAAGCCAGCCAGATTGTAGATAAAGATTTTTAAACACCTGCGATGATTGTTTGCCTGAATAGGTTTAAGAGATCAAAAACGACGTTGATGGCGACTTTCCGAAGGTTCCTACAGTCTATACTTTGTACCAACCCCAAAGCCTCTGTTATACTCGTACACGGGGACGGTTTTAATTACACTGAAGATAGCGTTAACAATTGTCTTGTTGTAGCCAAGGTACAGTTGTAATATCCCAACCAGCGCCAGAAGATGGAAGTTTGATGTCGAAAGGCTACAAACGCAAAAGATGGCCAGCATCTTCGCCAATCGAGTCTCTCAAAACCAACCATAGAGGAGGAGAGAGGAACACTGGATTCTCCAAAGGCATAAAAGAAAGCCCGAAAAGTGCGCGGAGAGATCCAATTACAGAAATAAGATTCGAAATTTTTACTAAGAGGTTAAAAGGACATTCCAAGGATAAAAAGTTCGAGCTGAAACATATGTAAGGACGATGAAGTGAACATCGTGGTAGAATCAAAGACGGTTCTAGAGATTTGGCAAAACGAACTCAATCTATCTGTCAGACATAATGAACCATTCAATCTATGCGAAGAAGAGAAGCAAATGAGCGATACCGCCTACCAGACCATGGAGGAATTTTACTACAGAAGCATAGCCTTCTTAATTATTTCTGCTGTAAAATAACGGCTGAAGCCGTTCTTCAACAGCCTCTTAGTGCAACTTTCGACTAGGAAGCTCTACCATCGGTCAAATATTCAAACAGCGGCACAGGTCAGGAAAAACCCCAGAAATTCTGAATGCATACCTACTATCTTTTCATCGATTTCAAAACCCCGTATGACAGCTTCTATATAGAAACATATTATAAAGTTCAACGTCTAGTTTTGACATCCCCGCCATACCGCCATCATGTCTCTATGACGTAAACAAGGAACAGATTCTCGTATAAGTCTTTACACACCGAGGGGGACTTTTCTTTGACTGTTTCGGAATGGCTTAATGAGGACCTTTTACAACTCTCAGTGGTTTGAACAAAATCTCGTTGAGGGCCCATACCATGTCTGGAAAAAAGCCTCAAAGTCTTAGTTAAAAAAAAAACAACAATTAACGGAAGGACTTTTTTTGTAAACGCCGTATGGAGTTAAATGATAAATGAGCCCACATTTCCAGTGCCAAATAAGAAAGCAACCGTTTAAGTGATCACCTTTACAATTGCAATGTCAACGTCATTAGTTGTTATGCCTTTCATTTCAATACTTGTTGTGTATTTTGGTTGATTTAATGCTTTCGAAACACACAAATGTGTAATGAACTCATTAAAGTGTGTCAAATATGGTCAGCGATCGGGACTTACAAATCACCGATTTCAGCGGTAAACTAACCCTTTTAATGATTTTTTCCAACCTGACAACAACCGCAGCATAATTGAACCCTCAAGTCTTATTAAGAGATGTTTTGTTGGTCTTTCGAGTGAATATCATTGAATTAGCAGCCAGTTACGCAACATTCTCAGCTCAAGATTTATTTTATCCTACCGATAGGTAAATGCTCCTCTATACTCTTTGTATACGCACCGGGGCTACTTGAAATTTTGTTTTCCAAAACCACTTCAACTGAAGATCAATCAAAGCGAATAAACAAATGGATAACAATTCAATTGGATTGAGGAGCAACAAAAAAAAAACTGCTTGGAAGTCCGGTGGCTATTAAATGGAGGCCAACTACTATGGCCTGTGAAGAATTGGGTTCAAAGCTACTCATTGACAGTGACACAATTTTGCAATTGGCTTTGCATCGGTTACGTTTTGTGTCTTTTCGACAAGAGTTCAATAAATTCACGACATTTCAATGAAATTTCTTTGCCCCATCGATTTTTCGCTGTAAGCTGCACTGTTTGCTGCCCTTATGGTGGGTTGATGAACCTTTGCGTGCGGCATACCTTCACAAAGGCCACGCAAAATAGAAAAAAATTACCTAAAACACCTGCGGCTAAGACCAAAGTGATATCGTTTCGGATACCAGCACCTGGTAGCAATCGAATGCTTCGTCGAATTTATTACGTGCGCCAAAGTGGGAAGAAAAAACGAGCCGCATCCAATCATTTATATCTGGGCTTTGATAGATGGAACAACAGAGCCATGAAAAAATGTCGACTTTCCACTTGGGACTATATGCAATAGTGGAAGTCCGCATTTATTCGGCCCAAAAGTGCTCAAAAAGGTCGCCAGCACAATACCTTCGAAAAGGCGTGAAAATTCATTGAAAACGTTCGGTCCATTCGAGAGTGTTAGGCTGAATGATTGATCCAATTCGTTTCGGTGGCGCAGTATGCAGTTAAGTGGATTGTTTTGTTTGGCCGTCAAGTGGTCGATAAGATACTATGGGGAACGAATTAAATAGAAGTTGTCACAGTTTCCTCGGCGTGGTTAGGCAATTTTGTGGAAAAGAAACTGAGCACTTTCAATAATAAACAGCGCACCATCAGAAAAAGTAAGGAAATATAGCAGCAGCACCTTTGCCCCCTGAGAATTCAGATATTACCAAATGGAATTCGGTTGCATACATCCTTTTCTCGGTACAGCTCAATCTCGACAAGAAATCTTTTATTACAAAAGAATGACAAAATACCAACCAACCCTTCGTGTATTACACAATCCCTATGGAATTAATTGTGTCTTACATCGCTTCTTTCGATTCGTTTATCCTGTGATCGCTGATAACGTCACGTTCAAAAGGTTTCCTTTCCTGAACTGCAATATGATGAAAAACAGAAGATGGATACCTGGAATCTCAACGTGGGTGGGCACATTAGTTTCGCACGATGTACCCCGGCCTATTCCTTATGCATATGCCATATGCAAAACCGGAACCGAGACTGAAGAAAAGCATCTTCTGGGGTTCTTCCTCGGTCTGTATAGCTTCGGGCAGTTTTACCATAGGTACTCGTCGTCGTCGTAAGGAAGCAGCAGGAGAGTAAAAAAAATCATCTTGACCTTGAACTTGTGTCTTATTTTTCTCATTTTTCACTTCTGCGGAACAAACCTACATCACACGAAGGTAATTATTATTATTTTGCCTCCTTTTGTTGTGCACAGTGCACCGCTTGCCTCTGTAATCGAGGCTTGTGAAGTACGTACCTATCTTTGCAAAAAAAAACCCGAGATGCTTGAGGTGAGATCTTATAGCTACTCGAACAATAGGCAGCACGCTTTCCAACGCCAGATGAGCACAGATGAAATTGTGCAGAGGCTCTGGGTGCTCTCTTGTGCTGACTGCATCAGGCCATCAAAGAATAAGACAAAACCCCTCTGGGAAAGCACTTCATGAGGTGCAAACTGGTGTGGATCATTCCGTATAGGGAAATATTGTCAAGAACAATGCAGCACCGTGATCTGGAACCATGAGCCCGTGTGATGTGATATGTTATCATCATATGGCAGAAGGCTTGTGCATAATGGTTAATTGTTTACTATGGGAATGGCAACAATGCAATTGGGCTGTGATGGTCGACATGTAACTTACTAAGACATGTGACTTACTGGTTCAGTAAGTCATTACCTGTGGGCTTTAATTACACAAAATATGATTCCGTTTGCTTTTGCTCTGATAGCCTACTTTTCTTGACGTTGCATGCAGGGCAGGCAATGCTTTTTATGGTATTGTATCGGATGGAACCTGGGCCCAACCTTGTTGCTTGTTATGGTAAATGCAGTATGCCATAAATGAAGTATGTCCATTTATCAAAACCAACTGCCTTGATCTTTTTAGTTTCTTCTTCAGGAGAGACTTTTTCGGGCAGTATTTAGAGTAACAAGATGTAGCCAAAAAAATGCGCCCTTGCAGAGGCTTTCGCGAGCAACAGGACGTTTCGGAATTCGTGTCCCGGGGCCTACGTTCAAAAGTGTTTCAACGAATCCTTGTCAAATTTTAGGGCCCTGTGTGCATGGACCTCCTTCGAAACAGGTCGTCCCTTACACAAGCAAGGATTCGGGGTTGATCAACAAAGTCTTATTTAAGTGCAGACACCTTACGCTGACCTTCCACAAACTAAGGAACGATTTTAGGCGTTTTAAGTTCCACATACAATTGGTCTCATATCAACGTTTACCATAAGGGACAACATTATTTACGAGCACAAAAAAACAAGAATCGAGTTTGGAGCATGCCAAGATAATTTTTTCTCACTTGTGGAGAGAAAGGGTGCTAATTGTATCAACAAATGATAACAATTCAAAAATTTTATGGAAGTGCGGTGGCTTTTAAAGAGTGTCGACTAAGAAAGAGTGTCGACTAGTTTTTTTACTTCTGGAGGGATGGTCCTTGTTCTATCACTAAAGACATACATATTGTCAGACTTCCTTGCTTCGAAATCAGGTAATGGAAACATTTAGAACATCAAAACATTTCGGGAAGTTTTGCGTTATAGAAATCTTGATTTGTGCCCAACCATAAAAAGAGGTTTTTTTCATAGATGCGGTTAGATATTGAAATCAAATTGAAAAGGAGGTTAGGTTAGGTTGAGTGGCTGCCCCCGCTAGGCAGGGGCACACTTAGACCAAAAGAGGTCCATTGTGATACCACTTACAGGACCGGAGTTACCAGCCCGAGGACCTAAATGACAACTACCTATTTGGACGGGAGGTGTAAACCTGTACCGAAGGTCACCAATCGATTATTGATTGGTTGAGAACTTGCCTGAAGTTAATTGGGGCTGGAGGGTAACCGTTACGGTGTGAACCACTGCGGGGAGCCAGTTAGATACTTCCTGGAGAAAGTGTGGTCTGGTAACTGCTGAACTCCAGATGGGAATTTGCCTTGAGGATCCTATGGGCGAACTTGATGCGGTAAATGAGGAATGGTTTCCGTGTGAGAAAAGCCCGGCAGGGGCAACCGATTTCGGTTAAAGTCCGCGCCAACGGCTTCTCTGCTAGGAATTATCCTCGAGGATGGGAGGGTGCAGGGGTAGCCGAATTCGGTGTAAACCCTTGCATGGGGGGAGTACTAGCGCAAGAAGCTGCTGTAAGGTAACCGTCTTCGGTATAAACCCGTACCACAGGTGACTCCTGTTAGAATTGGGCGAGGGGGGAAGGGGACGTGGAACAGGAAGGCAGGGGTAACCGAAGCGGTATGAACCCGTACCAGGGGGAGAATGAATCGGTGTTCCCGTTAGAGCGGAGAGGTAAAGGCAACCGAAACTGTATGAGCCCTTACCAGGCCGGTCCTGTTGGGAGTACTTGAAAGCAGGGCGGTGATTGGGAACATTTGGCGCTCTATGGGCGAGCAAGCACCTCACAGTGGAGGAGGAGGAATTGAAAAGTAGGTTACAGCCAATTATTGACGAAAGACGTTTGACGAAAGACGTCGTTCAACAAACGACCAGGTCTATCGAATAACAAACGAAATTCAAAAATCTCTGGAACAGAAAAAGATTTGTATTAGCGCTTTTCTGGACAATTCGGAAGCCTGCGACGAGGTATTGGCGAGGTATGGCCTGAAATATAAGCTAAGGCTGACTTACCAGAAAAACTCTACAGAATATTAATGTCTTACCTTGAACACATAATCTTTCGTGTATGTTGAAAGTTTAATTCAAAGAAATAAATGCCGATTTCCCACAAGGAAGTGTTCTCGTTCCAATCTTATTTTTGTTTTGTATACTGGGGATATACTCAACGTTGAAGAAACAGTTTTAACTAGGTTCGCTGACGACGCGGTATTTCTCGCAATTGATACTACAGTTGTGCAGGACAACGATGGAAAACTCTGGCTGTTTCGTCAAGGTCGGTAAAGACCTCACCGACCCCTTTGATGTCAAAAAAGGATTAAGGCAAGGCGACGCGCTGTCATGTGACTTCTTTAACATCATACTTGAGAGGATTTTGCAGAACTCCCGCACCAACCCCAGAGGCCCAATCTTTCAAAAGTCCGTTCAATTACTCGCATACGCAGACGACATTGACATAATTGGGAGAACAAAGCGTGATGTCAATGATGTCAATGAGTATTGGGACGGAAGTGGCGAATATGGGTTTAGCAGTCAATAAGAGCAAAACCAAGTATATGCTGCCATCAAGAAAAGACACACAACGCCAACACCGAAGTCTTGGACTAAACATCGACAGCTATAACTTTCAGGTAGTTAGGGACTTTGCCTACCTGGGTTCTGCTATTAATGACAGACAATGACACCAGCTCTGAAATCAAACGAAGCATAACTCTTGCCAATCGCTGTTTTGGGCTAAGAAGGCAATTGAGTAGCAAAATCTTCTCTCGAGCAACTAAAGTGTCCATGTATAAGACCCTCATCATCCCAGTCCTGCTTTACGGTGCACAAGACATGGACCCTGACAAAGGTGGATAAAAACACTTTGGGCTGCTTCGAGAGAAAAATTCTTCACACGATTTACGGTCCCGTCTGCAAAGACGGAGAATGGATGAACCGGAAACCGGATGGACCGGAGAATCTTCAAATCCACCTCGCGCAGGGACGGCGCAGTAGAGAAGCACCGAGACTCAGGTGGCGCACGCAAGTGGAAGTGACGCAAGTGGTATCCCTGGGATTGCAAGAGGCCTGGTTTGATGCCTGTGTTGTGTTGTGTGATGGTATTTTACGTTTTTGTATAACCTAATATATCTTCGACTAATATTTCATTTTCAGAAAAAAGCATGCATCAAAAACTGTGGCAAACTTTATAATAAATTTCATATATACTATCAACAGCTCGGGAGAGTATGATAAGATATTTTTTCCTGTTATCTTTGCTGTTTGTGCTACATACTTAACGGTCCATAAGGAATGCGGCAACGATGATAAATCGTTCAGTTGTGCCGAATTCAGATAAAGTCTTAGCGTTAAGCAGAACTCACATATTTCAGATTATTCATCTGGACTATATCAGTGACTCCCACTAAACCTTTTATGTTTTCGTTCCGTCAAGATGAAACAAATATGGGGCGTTTTTAAGACCACGGGCGGCTATGGAGTTATAGTCTCTCAAGGGAAATCTGGTTGCATCTGTTGCTTCCATAAGACGTCATATAATTCAAATTTACCCAAACTGTCGGCGGCAAAATTACCGCACTGCTAGTTACCTACATCAAGAATCTAAGCAAAAAAACTCTAGAGATTCTCATTCTCATGGGCAACCAAATTCTCGGTAGCAAAATCGTTTTATTGCAAATCGTTAGCTAAATACTATGGTTCAATTTCTAGTGCCAGGTGACGCTGTGACTCCAAAGAAAATACAGTGGGCTGTTTTCTTTCCTCCCGTACAATATTGTCCGGTTCACGATGGTCTTTCCAATGAAATACCAAGACGAGTTTCTATGTTAACTTTGCGTTCAGCATCTTTCTCTACGAGCGACAGAGCAGTCGCGCTAGACATGTTGAAGTAACATTGGGTCTTTTGGAAGAAACAGCTGTCGCTTGTGAAAAGCCTCTCATAAGACCCAAAAACTGCTTTGTCGCTCGTGGAAGACCAGGCTTTAGAATGAAGAGGTTCAAACAAGTGCATAACGAATGCCAGCAAGATGCAACCTCTTAAAATGCTTAAATGTGAGCTCATCTGTGTTAAGCTGGGGTGCTGCCTGATCAGTTGACCATTATACCGAGCTTTCCTTAAGAAGCAATCCATAAAGCATATTCTCAAGACCTACAAAGTTGGCCGGTCCTTACCTCTCGGACCTTATCACCGGACTGAACTTCAAGCAAGAATACAGTCTTTTATAACCTCAGAAAACTTAAGAACACTGAGTTGCAATGCAATTTTCTGATCATGCCAGATATCTTTTTGTATTCTGAATGAAGGCTGCTGTGCTTCCAGTGCTTCCAGGATTCGATTGCTCTGTTATCAGTTACGAGGGTTCTTAGTTCAAAGTTGGACCTACATCAGCCACCAATATGGGTCTTGCAAATATGGGTCTAATGACTGTCTGATTGCTCCAATTTATTCCTGTACACCTTAACCGTTAAATGACTTCGATAACCTTTGTCGACTTTAAGGCTGCCTTTGATACTTTAAACAGACAGGCGTTGCTGTATAAATTAGGCTGTACTCCAAATTTCTTGCGGGTACAGTCGCAATTGTGTGGGATGGTTCCAACGTATTTGATTAGTTCAAAACATTATTACGCGTCTCTCAAGACTACATTCTGAGTTCCTTGGCGTTCGCGCTCTTCATTGACAACAGGATCAGGACGCACTGCCAGGGGTTATACCTAACGTTTGCTAGAATTCTCATCAAGATTCTCCTTTATGCTGATGATGTGGCCTTGAATACTGACAACCCTTTCACTGTCCAACTTCTAATAAACAAGCTTTTAGTCTATTGCGAAACGTGGGACTCATCATTTTTGAGAAACGTCTAGAAGAAGAAGACTACCCGAAGAATCCTGGCGTTTAGGTGTTGAGCCGCTTGATATAGTCCGGGAGTTTAAATATCTTGGAGTTGTGCTTGCACTAATAGCCTTAGCTTTAGCAGGCACGATAAGGTAGAAAGCAGTGAGGCTAAGCTGGCACAAAACTTTATGTGGCCTCGTTTCTTTGTCAACCAACATATATCGGCCTTTCACATAAATTTAAAGTACTCAAATAAATAAAGTATGCTTTAGAACCAATATCTCAGCTTTTCTGTAAACCTTTGTTCGAGAGCAGCTGAGAACTTCTACTCGTTGATATTTTTGAGAAGCTGTTGGCCTTTTAGGTATTTTTTCGTCTAATGTTTTTTCGAAAAAAGTCTGTGTTATTGAGAGCGAGTAAAAAAAGCGGTGGATATAATATATTTTGATAATGCAGTAAAGTGACAACTCTCCCTACGGTTTTCTATTACACAGAGCACATATTTGAAATCAAATGCCTTATTTGACATGCGTTAAGTCCTGATTCTCATAGAGCTCCACTTTTAAATATTATTCACTATTCTTCCAGACCATTCATAATGAGCAACAACCTTGAGCTTGTTACAGAACTTGTCTAAGTTGGTTACCTTGTACAATGACATCACTCCACAAATTAAGCGATAAACTCCTTTGCTAGTAGCTCTTTCTGTGAATGGGCAACAGCATTGTTAAGTTACTACGATACATTAAAGTAGTAAGCATTGTTGCAGCATTGTTAAGTTACTCGATACATTAAAGTGACTATACTTATAAGTCCTACCTTCCTACTCCTACCTTCATTACAACAGTTTTGCTTTAGGACGCCCAGGTCCAGGAAAGTATTTTTTTAAGCGAAAATTGCTTAAAAAATTTTTGAATATTGAATAAATTTAAAACTTAAAATCTAATTTCTATTATTGAAAATTTGAAGGAAGCTAAAACCTTTCGTTTCCTGGTACTAAAATACTGCGATCTATAAAATCACCTACACTTTCTAAAAGCCATAAATATTTCATTAAAAAGCTAACCGAACGTATCGTTGCTTATATTGGGGAGCGGCCAAAATTTAATTTAATATTGAAAGGTAAAAAATTACAACAATTTACAATTCTACAAACATAATAATAATGGCTAGTCCTATGATCATGATCCTGGAAGCTTTTGAAGTGATCATAGGACAAGCCATTATTATAATGTTTGTAGAATTGTAAATTATTGTAATTTTTTACTTTTCGATAAATATTTAATTTTTTCTCGTTTAAACTAAAACAATAGAATAAATAAGCGTGACGTCAAAGGAAAAAAGTAATGAAGTGTAAGTATTCAACTCCTTTGCCAAGTCAATTTTTTAAAACATAAAACAAACCACTAGGTTTGACTTCAAGCTTATAAATTATGTTTAAAAAAAATAATAAACTCTTGTTTGGCAAAAAATGACATCATTCGCCCAAACGATTCCTAGAAACCAATCTCAAACAATCTTGAGCAGAATATATTTCTAAATAATAGCCCCCCAGGGAGCTTCTATACACACACACGATATAGCATCAATTCGTCCTTCTAATTCACTTTTAATTAACTTCAATTCATGGCTCACGATCGAGCTCTCATAATTCATTTTTAGAGTTTACAATAAAGAAAAATAAATAAATTATATTTCAACTCTGCAGGCATTTTTTTTAAAAGATCTTCTTCTCGGCGTGACACGGTGTTGGTTCCGTCAAGAGCTGATGTCATCGGTAGGGCCCAAGTGGTGACATGACATGGTTGCTCTCAACGTTTTCTACAAAACATGACACAGAGCACCAAGAGTATTTGCGATGCAAATATTTGCAAACAAACGAGAAGAGATCAAAGGCGTCGCGTCGCGTCGTCCGTTTCTTGTCCATTTCTAATTCTAATTGGATGTGTGTTTGCTGTACGAGTGCGTCTTCCTTGTTGACGGATGTGTGACAGAAGACAAGAAACCCTGCCTTCTATTGAGTCGATGATAATGGGAAGCTCCGCGGATATGGTTATCTGCAAATTTTTTAACTTTGCACTCAACGCATAATGGGCATGAAAGAAATAGTTCAATTCAAGGAAATTGATTCGTCACACATTTCGATGTGTGCAGAAGGCCTAAGTGAATTTAGAGTACCATGGATAAGTACTTTTGCACGCCTCAAGATATGTACGATTTTGATGAGTATTTTTTAACCTTTGGAAGACATGTTTTTGTGCTGTTCCATTAATTGACTTCGAGACGGAAGTTGCTTGGCTATAAGCGCTTTCACATATCGATTGGCAATATCTTAAGCTCCAAAGCTCAGGTAGCTAAAGCAAAAAAAGTCAAGTAACAGTAAGTGGTTAATTAGATTTTGAAGGCTATTTTTGGCAAAGTTATTGATGCTGATCGGCCAGCAAGATCATGGCCATCTTTTGTTTAGAGCGCGTGTAGTCCTTGAAGTGGGTCTACTGGCCTGGTGAGGTTTTAATGTTTAAATGATAGAAAGAAGAGTTCGAAGCGATTTTAATTGAGAAATTCAGATTTGAGATTATTGAGGAAATTCGGAATGGAGATTATTTAGATTGGGCGCCGAATGAAGTATCTGGCTAGTTTTTAAAACTTTCGTTGAGAAGTTTTGACGCGTACGTGCTGCTGATATACATATTGAGAAAAAACCGTGCCCATTATGCAAAACACTTTAAGATTTTTCGCTTACCCGAATCACTATGTAGATTATGAAGACTTAAAATCACGATTTTTTACTTTTACGCACTTTCCTCATTTATAATAAGATTGAGCAACGGCAATGCAATGCTGCGCAGTAAACGTCTACCTGCCTAAAATTACCAGAGGTTATCCTTGACATCGGCCAAAAGATCAGATGCACTGAATTCACAGAGTGGCAGTTATTGGCAGCCAACATCCACACCATCTGTTGGCTCACCCCTTAAGAAAATGAATTTTCGGGCCTGACATTTTCAGATCGATAAAAATGTAGCTACACTATTCTTAGTAAATAACTTCAACCCAAGTCTGTAAAGCGTCACAAACCTTAATGTGTGTACCAAATTGAAGCTATCGTATACAAGCATCGATGCGACCTGTATGACCCTTATATCATAGACAGGAACTTAAAGGAATTCCTTTAGCCGAGGAAAAATAATTTTTTCTTATTAAATCTTTACGTTTCAATCAGTATACTAATAGACTCTAGAAAGCCATTTGAAATTACTTACATAAACGCGAGTTATAGTTTATTTAGGGTCAAAACATGGATGCATCACTTACCTGAAAAACATAACAAAAAAGGCAAAGCGTTAGATATAGTGATTCCTTATAGAGAATATATAAACATTAGAAAGATTTGAATTAAACCTTGCCGATCACTTAGGATCCCCTTTTCACTGTCTAAATTGCTATAAGTTAGGTACACCAGAACGAGATATTAATTGACTTCTCAAAATTTGTAGTTTCTTTTCGTAATCTTATAATTTTTTATTTTTAACATAGCTCGTAGATTTTTCATTTTCACAGTTCTTGACTCCTAAAACATATCCTCGCAGAGTTTAGAAATTTCAATCTCATCGGAACGGAAACTCTTTTAGGATTTCTCTGTTATAAGGTACAAATTGTGGACGATATAAACTTGGAGAAAAAATTCTACATCAAACATCCAGGAGCATGCCAGTTCACTATGAGGCGAAGTCATACACCCTGTTTGGATCTACGATCATTGCGACCACTACGATCATTACGATCACCACGATCATTACGATCACTACTATCATTAGTACCGCGACTATGAGAGCTTCCACTCTCGATAACGTTCCAAATAAGATTTTTGAAATTGACTCAGACATGGTTTGTATTTCCTTCCCTGGTCATGGTGAGTGTCACTAAGCTGCATTCAATCCAATAAAAGAATTCGCTCATCCAATCAAGGAACATCATTGAAGCGCCTCAAGGATCATGGGGTTCGTTACATTTGGAGTTCGTTACAATTTGACCGAGCACGAGGTCAGCAAGAACTTCATCCGTCAAAGCTTTCGTTATAACCACTCATTGAACAGCCATAAGTTGGGCCGAAGACGAGTATCTAGCGGGCACTTTTTGGATTCAAATCGTCAGCAGTGCAAAACGCTGGGAGAGTAAAGGATAAAAGGGAACTAGACAGGGAACTAAAGGAGAGTGTTCCAGAACAGTTTGCCTGGAAACTCCTTGGTTTAATACTATCATGTTCGAGTGTATAGTTGTCCGTTGAATGGAAAGTTTGACTTTTTTCTTGGAAATACTTGCATTTGGACTGGATGAGTGGTTTAATGCGCTGAATTTTAATTTTGTAATTTTAATAAAAGCAGTTCTGAATACCGATCGAATGTCGACAAAATTTATAATGGTGTGGGCCTCAGTCGTGAGTTTTACTTGTAGGGTGTCCATGTTTTTATCAAGATTTCGTGTTTTTATCAATATTATTGAATAATAAGTTGTGATATTGTTATATCACAACATCGAAACAAAAGCATTTTCAGCAAAATCCGTCTTAATAAATCACATGTTTCGGAAACTCAATATCATTTCCTTCCTATGAGAATGAAAATGTCCATGTTTAAGAGGATTTTAAGGGCATTTTACATTTTCTGAACAGACTTAAGGTTATAGAATAGGGCATACCTACATATCTAGGTACGCTCTAAACAGGAGTAAGCCTCACGTGTGCCTCTCAAGGGATATCTTGAACCAAATATATTTTCATTAACCGTCAAAAATAAGAAGTAAACTTATGGCTAAAATTGTAAATATTGAATGCCTATTAATTAGCACTTAATAAAATACCAAATAATATCACAGACATACCGAATGTCATATATTTAAAGCCTTTTTGTGTAAAAAAAAAAACTAAAACGATGCAAAACAACATGAAATCCTAGCAGAATGCGAAAAAATCGATTACAAGCCCTTAAAACTCTCGCATGTATGCTTCATGGTTCGTATGTGATTCTGTTTAATGACACCATCGGACTTTCATTCCAGTATTGATTTTTCCGGCAAAACTATCATAGACGATGTGTGACATTATCGATAAAAATGTTCAAATCACCGACGTAGTCACCAGTTACTCTCGTGTATGCTGTCATTTCTCTGCGCAAAGAGGAATGATGATAAGAATAACCTGACAAGTGGTATTACAAGGGGTTGAGTTGAAGGGAGAAAAATGTAGACAAGTAGGGAGGGACCTTGTGACGCGACGTTTGTCATCCCTCCTCGCAGGATGATTCTATTGTTCAAGGACAATATTCCATGTTAAAGTCATGTCAGACATCAGTTCAGTCTAATGCCTGTCGACGACGTTATCATCCGCGATTTGTTTTATGGAAGTCGTCTAGACTCTCGACAACTATGATTTCTGCAAACGCGTATATGATTTGTTCACTCCTTCATCAACATCGTGTGTAAATGGGGCTATTAAAAAATACTCTCTACTCCTATTTACATCCAATTTAATTTGAATTTTAAAGTCGCCACCGCATTTTATTTTGGATTTAGAGTGAGCACACACCACAGTAGCCGCCCCACCAGACCAGATGTGTGTGCGTGTTTTTATACTTTTTGGCAAAGTCTATATAAACCCACCTAAACGAGTTAATAACTTTTGGAGAGGTTTCAGTTTTGTGCCTTTGGTTATTTGGTTTTATTGATTTTTAACTCTTCGGGCGACACATTATTGCTTGGTTTTGCCACTAAGTGGTTGATATTGTGCCAATGCTTGATGCTGTTCGAGAGGCAAGTGTCAAGGCCATGGTGAATGTTGAAAATATTTGTATTTATCTGTTATTAAATGGATTTGACGGAAGTTGTATTTGCATATGCATTAAGAACAATGTCAATAGAAAAAGTCACTTAAAAGCAAACGATTCTGATTTTTGGCTTAATAGAAAACAAAAGAGCTGGACATGAGTAAGTATAATTTTCCGCTTAAATCTCTATCGCATTCAGCAAATAATTGTACAAACTTTCATGGGTGGTGACGATATTGAAAGTCAATATTTGCTCCAAAACACAACACTCACTTATGTGGGTGTTTTGAAAATTTTGAATTTTTGGTTGTTTTTAAACGTAAATACCTAAAAACAATAGTTTTAAAACGAACACTCCTTGTCAAGCGCTATTTGCACACCTCTTAGCTTCAGTGAACAGTCAGGAAGCCCTCCCTTCCAGTGAGTAAGTGCTACAGTGTTTTGGCAAAAGTTACGGTTCGTAAAACGAACAGTTGTATACCTACTCCGTTATATCCCACATAGTAAATTGCTGGTGTAATTGTCTTTTTTTACGATTCGTGATCGTGGGTAGCGCTAATATTTGAAATATTTTCAGGGCGCCTTTCCTTTACGATCACCACTAAATAATTTTAAGTTTTTTAGTTTTTAAGCTGGGAGCACCAAAAACGGCTTTAAAAGAAATTATCGAAAACGCGCTAGAAATGGTTAAAAAACGATCAAATTCGTAATTTTCGCACATACTTATTATTATGCGGCTATTTTTCCCGTATTTTTGACGTATAGAAAGTACGAAAATGGGTGCGTTCAGCCAACGTGAAACACTTTTTCGGTAAAAGCTCGGCTATTTTTTTTACTGTGCGGACTATTTTGTTATTTTGTAATGTTTTATATCCAGGCCATTTATGAGCTATGTAAATTAATTTTTAAACTTTCTCTGCAAAAAAAAAATGCTTTTGCACACAACAGTGTTTTGGTGGCGGGTTAAAAGGATTTAAACTCACTTTTTCGCAGGGTTTAGCCGCTCACGCGACTTCGTCGCTCCGCTAAGGGTAGGTGCAAATTGTCTGGCAGGCGCCTGTGGCCAACTACGGGCATTTTAAGGTTACCGTCAAAAAATCGTTGAACTCAATCAAAAATTGCGGTAAAAAAAATCGGGAGATTATTAGGAAGTTCAAAACTCAAGGGATTTTTGTAATAATTTGGCAAAAGTCTAAGAAACGATTTTTTTTTAGAAAATAATACCGAAAATCGCGCGATTTTTTATATTATTTTTAAAAAGGTTTATAAGCTTCCTGGAATTTTAAGAAAAATATTGCGTTCCTGAAATATAATACCAAAAATCGCGCCTCTTTTGGCATTATTTTCAAAAAGTTGAAAGGAACGATTTTTTTTTTAAACAATACCAAAAATTATGCGATTATTTGTAAATTAAATTTTTTATTTTCAAATGTGGTGTATATTTTGCCGTCTCCAAATGAATGCGTTCAATTTTTGCAATAGAAAAAATTAGAATTAGTTTGCTTATTCTCTGAAGAGAAATAAATTATGGTATGAATAAGCAAACCAATTCGAATTGTTTCTATTGCAAAAGCTGAACGCACTCATTTGGAGACGACAAAATATACACCACCCATGATATCAAACGCTGAACTCTTTCACGTTTGACGCATTTGAGAGCTCATAAAAAATCAATCTTAACCAATTTGTATAGAAAATATTGAAATTTTGCTAATTTTTTAAATATGCATTTCCTTTTCATAAGTTTGGTGTAGAACGTATACTAAAATTATAAGGAAGCGTTTAAAACAAACCGGGAGTCAAAGTTCGTATTGTCTTAAAGGAAAGTAGAGCCATATTTTCTAATAGTCAGTGAGCTGATGAACATTTTTTTACCGATTTCAACAACTTTTTAACCTTCATAAATTCGTTGTCCTGAGTGAGAAAATCACAAAAATCACATTCTGCCGCATGGTCACCGGGTCCTCTGGAAGATGCAACGACCTAAAGTTGCACACAAAAGTAAGAAAGTTAGAACACAGTAAGATGTCATACGAAGCTGAGATTTCGTATTTAGCATTTTTAACTTTTGCGTGCATTTGCAGGCCTAGCATGGATATATCAGCTCCTATAACAAAATATCGCTTGCATATAAATATCCAAGTTAAGCTTGGAAATACTCACAAAAATGCAATTTTTTATGCCAATTAAATTGTATGTAAAATCGACCCCTAAAAATAGGCGTGGCCAACAACTTTGTATGGACGAAAAGTAGATTGGAGCCTGCTTCAACTTCTGTAGTAAATTTTATTTTTTGCCCTTTTCTAAAAAAGACCTAAATTAATAGTTTTTGTAAAAAAATTAAGGTTTTCTTTAAATTCTGCCTACAAATGTAGGCATGGCCTAAAACCTTGCAGGTACAAGAAACTGTAGAACTAGGTGTTTTCTACCTAATATATTAAGTACAATTTTTTCAAATTTTAAACAAACATATTGAATTAAATGCATTTGAAAACTTTATTTTTAAATCCATGCCACGCCCACTACGAGAGGTCAACCAAAATGATTTTTATTTTGTATGCTTGCAATCGCTATGAGATGCTAAATACGAAATCTCAGCTTCGTATGAAATTTAACTGTGTTCTAACTTTCTTACTTTTGTGTGCAACATGCATGGTGCGGTGAACATACGGCAGAATGTGATTTTCTCACTCAGGACAACAAATTTGTGAAGGTTAAAAAGTTGTTGAAATCAATAAAAAAATGTTCATCAGCTCTTAGACTATAAGGTGAAGGTCTCCTTATATTTTTTTGAAGTAATTTTTTAAAAAGGGGCTGGTATTACCACCCCTTGTTATAAAATAGAAATTTTTGCAAAAAAAATTTCAGAGTTTGGTCTAAATACATCCAAAAATGTAGTTTTTAATTTAGATTGAAAAATTTTGTAAAATAGAGATATCCGCATTTATTATCACGTTCCCATGCTGAGTCGAATCTGTCAACCTGGCTTTAAATGTATAGAGTCGCTGTTTGAGTCGAAACTGGTTTGAGTCGACTCGAATACGGTGTGTGGCTTGAGTCGATTCGAAATTATGCGTGGGTCGAAGAGTTAAATGGTCGAGAAGACAATTTTTTGCGTTTTCGCGCACACGGAATGATAGATCTTAATTGTGTGAGTTGCTTCGATCTGTATGAGGAAGAAACATCGTTTGGCTTACAAGCAAGTGAAGACTTTGATGTGTGTCAGTCAGTTTAGCTATATTTGAAATCTTTCTGGACTCGACTCGAAATTCGATCGGCTCGAAATTCGTCAAGAATTTTTTACAAAATTTTACTTTCAAAATTTTGGTTTTCAAAATTCTCTTTTACAATATTCTGGAAATGCACACTTTGGAAAAGTGGAGTCAAAATGCGGGTCATAGTTCTGCTTTTAAAAATTCTGCTTATTTAAAACAAAATCGGCTTGCAAAATTCCGCTTTTCAAAATACTCCTTTTTCAAAATTCTGACATAAGCAACAAAACTCTTATTTAGCTTTTCTAAGCAAACTTTTGACTTTTTTAAGTAAAGTTAAGGCAAAAAATAAGAAGGCAGAAGGCGGCATACCCCCATACATGATTCTCTGTGTCGCTTTGTAAAAATTTGCATAGGTATACAGAATTTTGAAAGCAGAATTTTGTCCTTTAACCCCCTGCCCGTGTTTTTTTTTTCGTTGATTTCCCCACTTCAATAAAGTCAAAAGTTTGTGTAGAAAATCAAAATAATGAATTTTATTGCTTACGTCAGAATTTCGGAAAGTAGAATTTTGGTAGGCAGAAGGTCATAATTCCCCTTTAAAAATTCTGGTTTTTAAAATTCAGCTTTTAAAATTCAGCAATTTGTTAGAAGTAAAGCAAAGTTAAAAAAGGAGGGGTTTGCAGGAGGCAGCACGCCCCCATTACGTATATTTAATTGTGTAGCTTTGTCAAAGCTGCGTTTCTAGAGTTTTTTAAAGCAGACTCCTGAAAAGCAGAATTTTGAAAGATAAATTTTGTGAAAAGAATTTTTGCCCCAACCCATTTTGGAAAGCAGAATTATGACCCACTCCCGTCCTTTCAGATGAAAAGAAATTAGGTTTAACTATTGGGTTCGGTAATACAACTTCTAATGAAGAGGAGGAATGGTTTTTGAGGCGTCGTCATGCTAGACAGGAGAAGTTATGGTGAATGAAACCGTTTAGTTAAACTTATATAAGACCTAATTGGAATCGGCGAGCTCCGGGAGTCTTTTGCTCTTCTCCGAAAACCCCATTAAACATTCCTGATGTAGACTGCAAATTGTGTCAACTACAGACGCACTTTTTAAGCCAGAAAATTTCCTACCATCTATCAAATATTTACACTGCGGCAGATCTTGGGAGAAAATCCAGGAATCTCAAATCGATTCCAGCCACCTTTCCATCGATTTCAAGGTCGCGTTGACAGCATCTCTTGAAACAAGCTATAAAACGTTTCTAATGTTTAGTTTTTTGATCACTGCCAAGCTCGTCAGTTTTTGTCAGGACTTTGTGTATTAATTCAGGCAACGACTCCAGCGCTGAAAACAAACGAAGGCTTATCTGGCCAATCGCTTCTTCTTCGGTCAAAGAAGACAATAGGGTAGCAGATGCTACTCTCGAGCAACTTAAGTGTCTATTTACAACACCCTCATCATCTCAGAGATACACTCATGAATTGACACACTCTGAATAGACGCAGAGTGGACGAGGAGAAATAACATCGAACTGTAGCGCTGGCTGGCGAAGCTTCTTGGCTGAAGTCCTGGTCCACCCCGGACTGTGGCGCTACCTTAAGTAAATAATGCTCCTTTTCATAAAGTTCTCGTTGTTAAGCCTTTTTGGGAAGAGAAAACACCGAATAATTGCCCTGACCCCTCCAACTACTTCAGATCTACATTCTAATCTCTAAGCCTTTGGGGCTTGTTTACTCGCAATGTTAATGAACGAAAACCCTAGTTCACAAATATAGAAGATTTTACTTCAGGAATAATAGCAGCAAACATGATAATGATCACTAGATTATTCAAAATCTTTGTATGAATCTCTCAAACATAGAAGTTCGATGTTTTTTTTTTTTGACTCTGGTGGCAATTCAAAGTTCTAAACATTGTGTAAATTCTTTTAAATGTTATAAAAAAATCAAAATTTTTCTTACTTGATTAAAAGCACGTGAAAGTGCGTCTATTCAGATGACCAAGGAAAAAGTTTTAATTTTTGCAGTTTTTGGATAAAACCAAAAAAAACTTGTAGCTCTGACCTTTTGGTTAAAATTTGGAAGTCATGATGTAGGTCCCCGGGTCGGTATTCCGGGATTAACAGGAAGTTGTTTCACAATGGACCTTCTAAGATCTAAGCATAGTGTTTTCCTGCTGAGTGAGCGGGCAATACTTTTTCTATTACTACCTACTTTATTTAAGCGCTATTTTTTTCAGAATTAGTTTTTTCTCGTGAAAATTTATATTTGAAAAAAAAAATGTAGTCATTATAATTTCTGGAGCGTCTAATCTGCTGAACATCACTGTATATGCGGAATCAACTCTCTTTCTTAACATATTTTTTCTTTTTTCCGACTTAAGTTATTCAACTTTCCTAACGAAAAAACCGCAAAGCAAAACAGAACAGTCTACCGAGTTAAGTATTGAATTTCAGAAAAATATTTTCTCCACCATAATCCTCATTCTCGCACAATTACCTTTTCAACCTTGGTCCTTCCTTGCCTAGATTTCACACGTACAAATTTTTTTTTATTTTTTTGCGCAGGAAAACTCTATACCGGGTCAAGTGTCTATACTCGTAAGCGCTTCACCTTTGCTCATCAATCACCCTTAAACACACGAGAATTTGTACCTTTGACAACTTAACAAATAGTCAAATCACGTTCAGGAGGATAGGAATAACGTCCACGCGACTGCACAAACGACGATGAGTGCAACTACTGAACCAACACAAGCAAAGCATTTTCCACTCCAGAGGCGGAAGGAATGATAGTAAGTAAGGTGAAACCAAGGAACATATAAGGTGAACGTCCTTCGAGGTTGTGGCTATACACGCTCTGACACAATTCTGTCGCAGTATATTTGAAAATAATTTAGCGAAGCAAAATTAAATATCATTCGAAGGGTATTTTCGAATTCAATTCGAAGGATATTTTTCACTTTAGGAACGTTGCCAAAAAGCGCATTTCTAAGGATGTTTTGTCCTTGCAAAAGAAAATAAAGCAGAGAAATGCACTCACCGTGATTAAAAAATTAATGAAATGGATCTGAACTTACGGCTTACTTGGACTCTGGCCAGTTTACTAACCTGAAACGAAATGAGAACAAAATCGGAATTGTTATTAAAAATTTTGCAATTAGCTTGGGTAAAAAAAAAGTTCTTTTAAATTGGTCTTCAGCTCAGCAATATTTAAGTTTCTTATCTTGATAACCAGGTACCGGAAATCAATTCAAGTGGAAGCAATATTTTTCAACGAATGTAATCGGTTAATTGCATGCAACCGTGGACCGTTCAAAGTCGCTGGGGTTAAGTCAACTGGATATCTAGTTCATGCCTCCAATTTGACTGTCAAACCGCAAAGAAAGATTTATAAATGGAATGAAAATGTTTGTCACGTAGGAGAGACAGACTCTTAAGACTATGCTGCACAAATAAAATCAATCCCACTCCTCGCCCGGACGGTCGGCAGCAAGTCCGGTCCGCCTATCCTAACGTCCAGCGTTAGTCTTCACTTTCTGGGCCTATAGGTGTGTGGTTGTACATAAAGCCCATGGCACGTGGTTTACTTCTTGCTAATAAAAGGGAATAAGCGAGTGCAGATAAATTAATAACGCAAAAATAAACCACAAGGAGAACGATTTACAATTTCCTGTTTGGGAAGGCAGCTCCGGAAAGAATAAAGGAAACAGTCCGAAGAGGTATTCCAACACAATGAGCCAAGTACGAGGGCTGTAAAGTCGTCGCAAGACAAACAACAGCGTGCGTGATGATGACGAATTCCCTGCAGTGCTGCATGCAATTGCAGTTCGTAGTCAAAACAAAATGCCATCACGATGGGTGGCTTGCGAATGCATTCACACTTTTGTTCGGTTTCGGTTAGTGTGATCGTTAAAGCTTGGCGAGGAGGGAACTAGAGACACACTTGAAAGCTACGGACCATAAAAAAAACCTGCACTTCACATTCTTCAGAAAAACAACTGTATCTCAACCTTATTCGTATATTTTCCTAGTTTTTTTTATCAATTAGCAAAATATTCCAATGACAATTGCCCGTTCAACTTGGTGTGGGCTTTAAAGCAGCGGCCGCACTTTTTTTCATGCACAATTAAGTAAGAGGAAAACTAACTTTGAGCACCATATAACAACACCTGTGCTACTATGGCGGCAGAAACAGCTTACCTCACATTCGATATGTCATTTAATTAAAATCACATACCATGGAAATTCAAATTTGTTATAAGGAAAAGCGTGTGGCTTTAGGTGGACGTATTTTTATGGCAGAAGTTGTTGGCTGGAATTTTTTATTTGATTTCATGGAAACGGTTACATTTGGCTGGTTTTTGTGCAGATTTTGCTACACCTTTCGGGGCATACATATTGTGCCGTAAACCTATGGGCCTTGAAGGATAACCTAAACCAATGAAAAATTTTATGGGCTTAGAGTGACGATTTATTCACCAAAATTATATAAGTTCAAAACATTCTTTTTACATGCATAAAGTTGAAGAATCATTTTTTTACCGATAGACATCGATAAACCTACGAATTTTATCAAGCCTGGCCTTCCACAAGCTACATAACAGCTTCGGGTGGAAGAACTCTTATCAGAGTCCTTCCACGCGCTCGCCAACTGTCGTCGTATCCCACAAGACCCAATGTTAGTCGAGCTTGTCTCAACCGTCGACTGCGAATGTTCTGTCGCTCGTGGATAAGGCCCCTTAGCCGAACTGCATGAACTAAGAAAAGAAAACAGCATTTACACTTCAGACAACGCTTTTCGGCGAAACTTGAACAAACTCATCTAATAATGAATGTGAAGGAAGAATAGCGGTTTGAAGATGTTTATTGACTAAAGCGGGTTGGTGTAGCGTGTGGTGGCTGGAAGATACCTTCAAGTGGGAGGCAGAGCCTTAATAGTAGGCGGATAGGCTCGTAAGCTATAGGAGGTACCACCGACCAGTGTGAAAAAATCCGGGGAGAACCAAACCCAGCACAAACAAAAATAACTAGCGTCGAATTGCCGGCCTGATGGTGACACCATTCCTTTTCTGAGTAGAGGCATAACACGTGCGGGGAAAAGTTTTGATGTTTCTTTGAAGGTTATGTTCCGTACTGGCTCAAAAGCGGTTGTGTTCCATCGGGAATTTTTATCCTCTTTTCTCTATTTCTGTTTGCCCGCCCAAGCTTCTAACTAAGCCTGATCCAAAGCTTTGATAGGCGCTGAGCTGACAGCTGATAACCACCTTGTGTTATGCTAATTGTGCTTCGATTTATAGTATTCCCTTGCCGGCTATGCTAAAAGCAATACTTCGGCCTTCAAACGTTGGAAAAGATTACATGATGCTGACTCCGAGCTCAGGCAATGATTTGCTCTTCATTCTTCGAAGGAGTTTCAGCAAACAGAACTGATCCTTTTGTAGCAAAAGAATTATTCATTATCTTCTCTGCACGTCAACAGTTGTTAGCTCTGCAGGAGATGTTGATGGAGCGACTTGGTGTGAACAGAACTGCGTGTGGTTTAAAATACTTGGAGTTAAAAAAAGAGCCTACATTGTGTCGATTCGATGTGTCACTGACCTTGCCTTATCTGCTACGTAGCAATGCGAAGCTCGTTCAAACTTTTAGTTACAAGAGCCCAGAAGCAGGCATGCATAATGTTCGGCGAGAAATTGGAGCATGATAACAGAACTGAATGAGATGTTTTGACAGACAACTCGTCATCTCAGTGGAACGAAACTAGTTGTTCAGACAAAGACTTAGCATACTCGATGGCTTGGACATTTAACGAAGCAATAGTATTGCTGCAGCTATCAAGTGTGACTCAAATACCTGTCGGCGGGAGCATCTACTATATCTATCCGGTCGCCGTATTCTGGCGAGACCGGTGAACCAAGCACTCCGAGCTCACAGGGCTAAAAGTTCTTCGCATCTTGACCTACACGTTTTTCCTTTTTCAGCAGTTGCCAAAAAGAAGGAGAAGTTTTACAAGGTTCCTTGGAAAAACGGAGTACCCGATGTTTTTTTGTTCTGATGTGTGGTGCGATATTAGGTCGAATGGGCAAGGAGCTGCATTCTAATTCCTACTTTATTCTATAATTTATAATTTAAACTTTATTTAAGAGTGGATTTATATTAGTGCAGTAAATCTCACGATTTGTAGAAGATTAGTTTAAAATGAATCATAATTGCGGGTTAGTGCCCGGTGGAGACACTATGTATTATCGTAATACTTAATTTTATTGTAAAAATGTAAATGTAATTTGACAAAAAAAAATCATAAATGCAAGCTTTTGAGAAGTCTGGAATTTGAGCAACGGTAGTGTTTGAAAAACCGGTATCGGGTCAAACTCCATATGAGCATGTTTGGCTAGACGAACAAACCGTCAGTCAAGCCATCAACCAAGCAATTTATTGTGTAGAAAATGTCAGCATAGAACTTCTTTTATAAAAAAATCACAGATTATTTTGATTTGAGCTGTTCGCATCACCCTTTATATTCACAGTTTTGCTTGTAAGCGAATAATTTTTGTTTGTAAATTTTCAGCTTAATTAGTCAGTGTCTCAAGGAAAAAGGTGCTTTATCTTTTTATCTTTGATAAATAGGCTTTTTTATATTTGAAAAAACGGCGAGGGGAGTATTGGAAGGCACGATTGTCAACCACTTTACTTAAAGGGTGCCCCAACGTGGTAATCAAACTTAGCCTAGCGAAACCTTTGGACTGCCCGCCTCTTATCACAAATAAAGACAGACTATAAAAGAAATGGGACTGTATGCCACATGAATGTCAATTACATCTGTCCCAAAAAGCTTAAGTGAATGATCCGCCAACTTTGCCAAATTGGCAGTTATAACGTCTGATTTCATTTATTTGCCATTGACCACGCACTTTACTTACTGGGAGGTTCCACAATCACACAGCTCTGTTGACGTTATCGACTCGCGAGTTGTGACAAGCAATCTCTACAAGTTTCCTCTTTTTGGAAGACCATACGCGCGCAAGTATACCTACTCGACTCCACGATGTATAGTCGCCGCCGCGGGAAGGCAAGAACGTTGCACAAAATTAAATTGTGGTCGCGTACGCTGGACGCGCAAACAGTGTGCTACTTCCTGTGAAGCATCATAAAACGATTGCGACGCGCGCACACTTATTTCTTTCATTTCTTTCCCGTCACACACAAATGAGCGATGAGTTTTGTGTCGCTTTTAAGGTCTGGGTTAAAGGAAAACGAGAGTCTTCAATTTTTTTTATTTTCGTTTTTAGTTTCATTGCTCCTCCGCCCAGGGAATGGGGAATTAATAAATTCCGAGAAGGTCACCACCGCTAGCAGAGAGGGGCCTTTTCATCTTGATCTGTGGGTCATTAAATGGGTGCCATTATGTAATCGAATCAATAAAAGAACTAAATTCTTGTGTGTCTGTCCAACCATCTAGCGCCTACCTATGTGGGCACGAGCTCCGATTGTTATGGGAATCACTTGCGCAACTTTTCCATTGTGTTGTGGACTGTGTCGCTGTGTTTCGACAAGATTGGTTCTGGGGAGTGAAACCAACGCACACGCCAAACAATTAAATTCGACGTCGTCGACTATCGATATTTCTCTTTTATTGCAAGTTTCTGGGCCAACTTGGATAGGATATAGAGACATTGCCGGCCAGCAAATCTAACAACCTACTCGTTATTGGCTTCACTGAGAAAATTAAGTAATTGTCAGGGCCATTAAAGGCAATAAGACTGGCACAATTCGAAAGAGGCGTTACTTTTTTGGGGAGACATTTTGGGTGCAAAGTTGTTCAGATCAAGTGAGCAGAAATCTTTCACAACCTTTTAACGATAAATCAAGCCAATCGGGCCTTTAAGCTACATAACAGGAATTTCTGACCTTTTTTCGGTCTGTTCTTGCGCTACATGGACAAAAAAAACACGCACGCAACAAATTCAAACATCACGGCTTGACATAAATGAGACTGCGAGACATAAAGAGGTGAAAAAAGTCGATTAAAGTAGCAAAAGTCGGGGCTTAGCATTAACAGTCTCTTCTCTGGCTTTTCTTCATAGTGTGTCCTTGTTATCGGATTAAGGTGGTAATTGATTCGCTGTAAATCATTGATGGGTCGATTAGAGAACAAGCGTTACCATAGACGATAGCGCCACTCAATAAATCAATCGATATCCACGAGGCGTTGAGAGGTATCGAATTACAAATTCCTTCGTCTGTTGATGTGTGTGCCGCGCTGTCTAACCTAGTTTCATTTACCACTAGTTACGACTAGTGCGCGTCGCATGTGCTACCATAACCAGCCCACAGAACATCAAGAACATCACTAGACAAAATGACGATATCCGGCATTTAATTTGCGCCAATCACTTGGGCTGCAATCCATTTAGCCACGCGGACACCAAAGAGGCGGCGGATAAACGTTAGGAAAGCCAGCTCGGCTCACACTCTCCAACTTTTGTGTTGTCGACATCCATCGCGCTTGGTAACAAGACTCTATAAGTGTCTGGCAGCGTCAACAACGTCATCATCATTACTCATTGATTCATTCATTCACTCATTCATGTAATTCATTCAATGGCAGTTTTTTTTTTTTCATTAAACGTTGGCGTTTTTCTTGTGGCGAGATATCTCTGTTCTTGTGTCCGCGTCTGTCTGGGATTCTGGTTCATGTCCACCCCATGTGGTCGGGCTGCCTGCCGCTGCCGTCCGTCGTCGTCTGAAATCTGTAAATCGGTGCATGGTAGACGGCGAAGTGTAATTACACTCCTTAGCAAACATGCAATCTAATTTCGTTTTGGAGTCGAGAAAAAACAAAATCCACAACTTATGTTGATGGATCATCACGCGATTTGGTTTGCCCTTTTCAGTCAAGAGGTGGCGAAAAAAATATTTGTCTGTTGTTTTGGGGGTATTTAAAGTTCAATGAACTTTCCGATAGATTTAACAATTCAAGCGAAAAATCAAGCAGGAAACAGAGCTTAAGGAAATGACTCAGGATATTAATCTAGTCCCAGGATATCAATCAACAGGTCTTTCAGAATTGACGTTTATCCAACGGAGCAAAACTGTCGCATGGGAAAGTAGGTTCATCAATCCAGCCCTTGACATCACGTACAAAAGTCTATCTGCACCGGAACACATATTGGTTGAGATATTTTAGGAGCCATGTTAGGTACCCACATGCGTAAAATGGCGACAAAATGTTCCAGTCTTCCCCCTTTTCGTGTACCTTACTCCATGGAAAAAGCAAACATGTAAAGAAATTAGTCTTTACTAAAGCATGACAGCCAGCATCCAAATTCCAAATACCGAAGTGAAATGAAGCAGAAACAAATTTAAATTAAAAGAAGGCAAACCTTAAAAAACAAACAGGAAAAAGACGACTCCAACATCATCAAAAAACGCATCAGGCTGCAACATTAGTCGAATGTCAACGTTGCGTTCGTTCGCCTGGTGGAGTCTCATCATCTTTGAAAGAGAACCAAATGCACGATATGTTGTATCTACGTTTGGCTGGATTTGGGCAACCAAGAGGATTAATTATTTTGCGGCGTGACAAAGACGAGATGGCGCAGTAGTAGAAGAGGCTGGTAAGGGAAAAGATGGCTCACTAAAACGTGCGCACGCAAATAGTAATGGGCTTTGAAGACACAAATGAAGGTGAAAGGATTACTTGGCATTTCTTCGGCGCGTTCACTTCGAGTCCGACAAGTTTATCATTTTATTTTAAAAGTTTACCGAAGTAATTAGTAGATGGGATCGCACCCTTGAGTGCGTGTGAGAGTGTATGGCAAGATAGCTTTTTTCAGCCACAATTTAGTCATTAGAAGTCTTTGAAGACCTGCAAAACAGTTAGCAGTACTTCTAATACGTATACCCTAACCGCGAGATCAATTTAATATCTTAGGACAGTTCTTTACTTATCCCCAAGCATTCGGAATATCCCTTAGTCCCTCAAGTGATCCCCAAGCTGTATGCTTACTCCGTTTTGCCGACTGACAGATTACGTTACCGGCTTCCGTAGTTCTCCTGCAAACGTTCCGCTAGGCCTGACAAAAACTCGAGGTGGAAATTCGAGAAAATCTGTTCGTTGCACATCTAGTTTGTTTTTTGCAACACCCCAATCCGGAACTTTACACAAACATTGAGGTCATGATCAAGTTTTATACCCTTTTGTAGAGTCACTGCCGGACGGGCCTCGGTTCTCGAGGGCACGCTTTGCCTATCAAAGTTCGGTATTGGTTCGCTAAGGACCGCGCTAAAGTCCAGCTCAGTTGCTGGTTGTTGCTTCTTTTCTCTTCTTACATAACTTGTCGGACACCAAAGTGCACACCTCGTCGTGCAAAATTTGCATGCTGTCCTTAAAACTATTGACCAACATAGTCAACTAAATGTGAAAATGCTTCTAAAAGCTTTGCTTTGCTCACTTCTTTGATCTACTTCTTTGATCACTTCTTTGATCTTCTTTCTTCTTCTTTCTCTAAGCCGTGCCAACTACAGAGGAATCAGTTTTCTTAACATCACATACAAGATCTTTTCTGCTTTATTGTATGAACGCCTGAAGACGTTTGTTAACAATCTGATAGGCACATATAAGTGTGACTTTAGGCCAGGAAAGTCCACTATCGATCAATTATTCACACTGCCACAGATTTTGGAGAAAACCCGGGAATTTCTAATCGATCATTTTATCGATTTCAAGGCCGCGTATAACAGCATCAATAGAGACGAGCTTTACAGCGCAATGTCTAATTTTGGCATCCCTGCCAAACTCGTCAGTGGAAAACTTACGCTGTTCCATAAATATCGGTAAGGATTCGTCGCCTTTGATGTCAAAAAAGGATTTAGACAAGGCTATTTCTTTAACATCATGCTTGAGGGAATTGTGCTGAACTCCCGCGCACAACTACTCGCATACGCAGACGGCATTGACATAATTGGAAGAACAAAGCGTGATGTCAGTGAAGCCTTCATAAGTATTGGGACGGAAGCGACGAATATGGGTTAAGCAGTCAAGTAGGGGCTCCCAAAAGATCATAATGGTTATAAAGCCTAGTAAGTCCTGAGAAGACTCGGTATTTCTTTACAATTTCCACCTCCGACAGGGATTCTGCGAGGACTTACCGCCAAGAGAGTGGCAGACTATCTGCCGAATATAAGGCCAGATAAGGATATATAAGAACGGACTAGTTTAGAAACAGAATACTGTACTACGGCACCGACAGCTGGATGAAGCAATATAACGTCACAGGCAGCGGCGTCCCCCAAGGTTCTGCGCTAGGGCTTCTTCTGTGGAATCTTATGTACGACGACGTACTCAAACTCCGGATACCCAAGTAGCCAAAAATAATTGGATTCGATGACAAAGTGATCGTTGTAGTGGACAAATTTATTGAAGAGCTTAATCATGACTGTAATGTCATAGGGATAGTACAAGTCTGGCTAGCAAATATGAAACTACGGCAGAGGAAAAGACGGAGTTGGTATTAACCAGCAGCAGACAAGTAATAGAAACGATTAGAGTGACCGTGGGCAAGAATGTTATAGTTTCAAAAGCAGAGTTGAAGTACCTCGGCGTCACAATAGATGCGAGTTTAACCTTTGAGCAGCACTTGCATCACGCAGCAAGTGACTAAGGCAGCAAGAACAACTGGCGCCGCTCTGGCAGGGATCATGTCAAATATAGGAGGACTTAAAAAGAAGAAAAGACTACTACTGGCAAGGGTTGTAACGTCATCAAGCTTCCAAATATGGGCCACCTCAATGAAGACTAAGTCATACAGTCGGAAAACAGAGGTGGTCTATAGAACCAACGCATTGAGAGTATGATGCGTAGATGCCAATAGACCTCCTAGTTAAAGAAGCTGAAAGAAAATATCGTGTCGGCAGGCTATCAACAGCAACGATCCAGAGAGATAATGAAGTCGCACTTAGAAGTACCCTAAAAGAATGGCAAAAGGTAGATGGACGTAGAGCTTGATCACTAATATAGACTCTTGGATTAATAGGTAGCATGGGGAACTGACATTTCACCACATGCAACGCAGAGACTGGTTATGGATGTTTCAGAGCCTACCTTTACATATTTGGGCATGAAGACGCAGAACACGCTGGGAACGCAGAATACGTAATCTTTCACTGTCCGCGATACCACAAAGAGCGTAATCAGCTAGCGAATTGACTCGGTGAAAGCTTAACTCAAGAGAACATCATCAGACACACACAGTTGAGCACGTAGGAAGCTTGGGAAGCAGCAAGTATAACAGTGTCTATCATCATGAAGTAGCAATGACGACAGAAACGGGAACGAAATGCAGCGCAGGTTGCAGCCAATGAGCCGAACATACAAGGCTGAAATCTCCCTCGCGATGAAGTGCTTGACGGCGGTGCTGCGATGATCAAGAGTAGAGTTTAGTGGGTGGAAATTCCACACTGTTGCTGAGTTTCGTCTTTAAAAGTTACCCAACTCCCACGCACGAAAAAACCTCTATGGAAAAGCTTCCCAAACTGCTGGTTAATTTCTGGGAAAAAATCTAGTTCTTCAAATTGAAGAAGAAAACAAAGTACATAGCACATGTTGAACCATTTCAGCAACGTCTTTTTATAAATAATAAATAAAAATTTAAGAAAAATTAAGCCCCACGTTGGGCGCCACTTGAAATTTATTCTTTTAAGTTCACTTACATTTACCTGCCTGGAGACCCTTTTTATCAGAAAAATCTCTCACTGAGCGACATTAAGCGTCAACTCTGCTGACAGTGGTCCATACCGAAACGATTACCGCTAGCCCCCTTTAACCTTTTTGGGGTAAGTCCCTAACCAATCCAACCATCGTTACGTGATGTTTGGAAAAGGCTTAGGTAGGTAGGTAAGTGGCTTTAGGAGCACTGAGGCCAAACTAGGCCGATTGTTGGCGTGAGTTTTATTACAGCCAGCCAGTCTTGTCAGTGAATTCTAGTATATTTTTGACCGGTGTCTCACTGAGGTCACTTAGATAGTTGTAGAAGTAGGAGCCTATTATGGATTTCTAGAACGATGCGAGTGCCGGACAGCTACAGAGAAGGTACTTTACACTTTCCTCCTCTTCCTCATCTAGGCAGCTTCTTCAGAAGTCGTTTAAGAAAACACCTAGTCTTTTTGCGTGAAGACCTAAACGCATAAGGCTTGCCCCGAACTTTCAACCCCAAAATGAGTAGTTATCATTAAGTTCCTCGGGCTGGTAACTCCGGTCCAACAAGTGGTATCACAATGATCTTAGTGTGAACTACCTAACCCTACCAAATTTGCATTTTTCTTCTGGACGAGGAAGCTGAATACACCTAACTTACTCCTTTTTCTCTAAGCTAGTTAAGCACTTTTTCGTCAGATTTTGCTAAATAAACTAAGTTTATAGCTTAAATTAACTATAAACTTAATTATAATTAAGTTTATACCTTAAATTTGTATGAAATTGTTTGTTAATTTTAAGCAACAGTTAAAGTTATTCTTAAAAAAGTCATAAATAATGTTTCCCCGTGTATTTCCCAGGTCTTGTTGTGCTCAGACTAAAATGAGTCCGCAGTTAACCCAGGCAGCTTTTTCAGTGAAGTACTGGGCACCATCAACTGTAACATAGGAAAGCAGAAAATATTTAACTTTCTTCTACAGAGTTGATCCGGGGTTAACCCATCGATTTCGATGAGTTGTTTCGGGTGTCAACCTCAGTTTAAGTTCGAAACTCCAACGATTTCGCACGTTTTAGCAAAGGGATTCGTTTTGCCACAGTTACATACATTCCAAACGAGTGTTCAAGCAATGATAACTAATTGTTTGAGGTCTAAAAAAAGACTCAAGTGCGTGAGTGCAAGTCTTTACTGCACCTGCACAGACATAAGCTTAGCTAAAGTTCCGAGCCAAAGCAAATAAACGCAATGGGCCTTACTAATAAGTCTAGAGCTTCACTTAGCTAAAGGCGAGAGAAACGTTTCTTAGCGACATATCTTCTGTCGGTAGTTTTTCTGTCGTCGCCCGTCTTAGACCTAATGGCGTCCTTACTTGAGCGTCAAAACTTCCACCTACGATAGTTCAGATAAGCTCGAATAACTATTTAGTAGGGAGCGGCACACTTTGGCAGTTCCTTCTCGTGTAAGGGCTCTGGAAAGTCTCAAAACCTACTCACACGCGACCAGACTTTATAGTAGAACGTATTAAGTTGCTATCTTTCCTGAGTTATCTTAAAAAGAATGTAACTAAAGGCCTTTTATCTCAACAGATATTTTTTCGGTTCGTTGATTTGTCAACAATCCCAAACATTTTCTAATTACCCCAAAATCTCGATTCGTAAACTTGATTTCCGATGTCATTCGCTTATCACGGGCTACGGAATCGAATTTCGAAATACCTGTTTTAATTAAAAAGTGTTAAACCTACACTTCCCTAAAAAAAAAACAGCCAACTTCGTTCTTCAATAGAAAGAAGATCGTGTTAACCAATCCAATTGTCTCCCGCTGACATATTGTGCTCTATGGGGCTCTGGCTCTGGGTTTGGGTACTATTGAAATCGAAAGCTGCCTTGTCACGTTGTTGGTTGGCGGCGAACTAATTGAGATGTGTTAACATGTGCGCATGCGGTTTTGACAACAATCGGTTCGGAAACAAAACACAACTGATAAAGAAAATTAACATCTTTACGATTTTAAGTGTGTCTCTTTTTTTACACTTTTTCCTGCATCTCTTGATGTGGCCACGGAAAATCCATTGTTGTCGGTAATTTGTTGCGGCGAGTGTGTAAAATGTTTTAATTTTAGGTCTACGCCAGTCCATAAAAAATGGACAGCATTGCGCGCTGCCTTGCCCCCCATGGAAGAGATGTGCCGACCTTTGTGTGAAGGCACATTTCTCACCTTTGGTATAATTTTTTTTTATGGGATGATAGTTTAATTTGGTCGTGCGACCTTGACGAGTCTTGAATCGTCAGCTTTATGATAATGATCTTGATTTTTTTTTGTATATTTTCCTTAGTTAATAACAAAGAGGCGCCATCAATGGCACATAAACCATTTATTTAAACTGTTCATGAATTTCTGTGGTTGAGTGCGATAATACATCAAGTCTCCCTTTTTTCGAGGGCCCCCTCCACGTGCGTACAGGAACACAAACAACAACAGTGCATCTATCACATTCTCCAGATATGAAGGGTGGCATAAAAATAAATTCCATTTTGTTTTTTGTTTTTGGGGCTGAATCATATATTCATATGCCGGAGTCACAAGAGCGACAGCGTTAATTTCTGGGAATAGACAACTTAACATTTCTCAGATCTTTATTTTTGTTCATTCACCCCAATGATGACGATGCTATGCTGCTAGGCTAGGAGGAGGACGCGCCGGCATTGGGTGTTCTGTGTGGGGCTGTGGGTCCTGAACAATGATTCTCGTTTAACTCTGGTAACCTAAAAATAGCTTTTCAATTGAATCACAGAGATTCCTCTTATGGTAGAAAGAGTTGTATGCGGACGTGAGTATATTTAATAAATTTGTTAAATCTCGAATGGACTTCCAAATTTGGTATCAGACTAAACGGGTTGTCTTCTGATGAATAGTAATTGATAAATGTGTGACGTTGCAGAGCTTTTTTAGAAGACACTTTGTGTCTGACATTGAAAAAAATTAGGCCCCAAAAAACGATCGGAAGCTGACGTTAATTGTGTTTTTTTTTTTTTTTTGTATAGCCTTTTCGATAATTCTTAATCCAAAGAAGTAAAAAAAACTAAGAGTTTGAGAACTAAGTGACATAATAAATCATGTTGTAAAACGATTTAGTTTTAGTATGGGTGCGTAATCTATTAGAAAGTGAATCGTATGATCGCCTTGTGCATCCTTTAGGTGATATTCGTTGGAATCGTTACTTATACAAGTCTTCCACATGCGCCATTCCCGATCAGCTTAAAAAAATCGCAACAAATGTTTAGCATATCTACGCAAAGCAAAATAATTGAGGTGGTCACATTTGGGGTAAGATTAAATTGGTTTTCAGTAGCTCGATTAATTAGAGCATTACTCGCGAAAATTCTTACATATTATTTTAACAGCGGTTATTTTAACTCGACTCTACCCCCTTAAGAGTCTTTCGACAATAAAAAACTAGTGGGAGAGTGCAACAGTGAGTATGTAGAAACTTCAGTCCATCTGCGACTGATTGCCAAATACCCTACCCTACCTGAAAAGGAAACTTCCGCGCCTCTCAAAAGTACCCGGGATATAAAAATACAACTGTTGAAAGCTTTTTGGTAGGTGGCTGCATACATTTCGGATTGACTTTTCTAATAATTTTCTTATCCTGGAAATCGGTAAGGCATGAAATTGATTTGTGGGGTCCCTTAAGCCTTCTGCATTTAAAACACTCTTAAAGGCATAACACTTGCGGAGATTGTTTTACGTTCCGCATGGGCTGAGCAATGTTTAATATTTGGAAAATCTGTTGTTGTGGCCTTGTTCAAGCGGTTAGACTGTTAATCAACTGTCCAAGAGGTGTCCCAGGTTCGAGCTCCGACCGGTCATACACATTTTTTCATGGCTACATTTCTAGTAAGGAACATTTGTTATAAGAGAGGATCGGAATCAGCCATGAGGTGTGAATTACCAGAATATGATATGATTTTTAAACAAGTGTTAAGACACAGGTAGGTTATTAGACGTAATAACTCCTCCCTTTCGCTGTCTTATAATTTCGTTTATAAAGAATTCATCGGAAATATACCCAGAAAATGAAAAATTCCGCAATTTACTCTAATGTTAGACGTACAAAGTTTTATTAGAATTTTCTTCTACGCAGAGCATCATTAATGTGGAACAGTCTCTACAGATTTTTTCTCATAAACAAATTGTTCAACTGCTCAAAACCAAAGTGGACTATACTCTATCCTGCCACTCTTCGAATCTTTTTTACCCGGACAACCAAACCATCTCTTAACAATGGTAGTCTAGTCATATACCTATGAAAGTGAAAGGGAGTTTACCTAGTCTTAACCCATTCGAAATGTTTCATTAAACTCCTGGTTTGCCTTTCCTCAATGTTCACAAAAACAACTAAAATAGAAAGCCTGGCATAAAAATGTGCTTGACGTTAGGAACTTTGTAGGTAATCTCGATAAATACATATTTTCTGTTCCCTATTGTACCTATCAGTACCGATGCGTCATGTTAGACCTAGTATTCGAGATTGAATTTTAGCAAGTAGGTACCTATCGTTTTTTAGTTAGTAGGTATACGAATGCCTTCAATACACATTCATAAAACGAAACTCCACACACCTGAAAGTTACAAATTGTAAACAAAGAATCAGATTGGCAATTATTACATTTGCTTCCTGAACAAATTAGCACTGTTTAAAAATACTACAACATCGCAAACCAGCTCACAATCGGCACAATAAAAATGGCAAAAAAATAATGTGACAATATCGCACGCCTCTTAATGAATCAGCTAAACAGAAAAAAGCAAAACAAACGCGTGACTTCATAGTACTTTTCGGAATTAAATTGTCTCACACGGACTGGGCGGGCGGTCACGTCAGATTCCTAACAAGCACGCGAATTCACCGTCTGCCGAATTCTGTGAAAAAAAGCGAAAATGACGAGCTAATAGATTTGTAACACGACAAACCACATTCGCATAGGTCAAGAGCTTTCATGTGGTTAAGTCGGAATGGTTGATGGTAGAAGGTGGACGTTGAAACCACCAAAACTTTATCCAACATCGAAAGGACGAAACTATTTCCAGAGCTTCAAAATGGCGCAGCTTGTGCTAAGGTTAGCGGCGATACCTACATGAAAAACTTTTCTTTTTTGAGGAAAATCAATGAAAAATTCCATGAGTGTAGAATTAAATCATATTCACTGTGGTCCCGTGACTCACCGAAAAAGTTTTCCGTGACAGGACGGGCAGACTCATATTGTGCCGTGACTCGTCTGCACCGAAGAAGTGAAACAAAATTCTACTTTATGTCAGGATAATAAAACTTCTGATGAGTATCGTAAAAGGTATGCTTTTGGGGGAATGAGATGTAGCAAATCGATAACAATCGCGTGCCACAGCAGAGGGAAAGTGAATATCACAATTTTCGTTGCTCTTGGTTCCACCACCCACCGCAAGGTGGACGATAATACATAGATATTGGTGGTAACTACACTACACTAGCAATTACCAAGGCTTCAAACGTCATAGTCATACTCACGCCAGACATTGGGCGTGTGTTGTTCAGAAGCAAAACTATTGATTTGCGTCCAGTTCAGATGCGTATCTCTATCGTCTATCTGTATCGAGTGAAACTTGTTTTTCTGTTTGTTTGGATGGCTTTTCATTTTTGGATTTTTCAAGTGCAAGCTTTGCTTCGACAAACTTAACGCCCAGTCGCGTTACAATATTTTATAAAAAAATCTATAAACGAAAAATTCAAATTCGCTTTGAACGCGAGTGGGCAGAGCGGTGGCATTCTCTAAGTTTTCAACTTGAGCGGATGACCTTTTTCGGGTGACCAATTTGTGTGTGGGGTTCTGTGATCAAGTTTTGTTTGCTGATTTCTTTTTTCAACCAGTGTTGTTGAGTTACTTATTTGATTTTCTTAATTTTTGCGAGAGCTTTAGCTGTCGTAAAATGGTGATCGTATGGGTATAAATACTCGAATAGACATAATTTAACGAGGCTAATTTATTTACAAGAAGGAGTTTTTTATTAAGCACTAAATTCATCGATCGTATCGTGTATGATCGAGCTTGAGCAATCGCGTAGCAATTTAAGATTTCAGTGGTCGTTGCACATTTTACAACGAATTAAAATTTGCAAACACTAAAAATGAACACTAAAAAAAACTATCGTTATTTTAGTGTTATGTAGGTAGAACTCCTCATTTGGAATTTTTTTCCTTTTGACTTCTATTCGAGTTCCTGTTCAAGTTCTATTTTCAAAACGTAGGTACGACGAATTAGTCACATTACTCTACTCGATAAATATTACTCAACAAATGCTAACGTTTATGACCTCTCATAAACGAAATCTTGGCAGCAGATATCATTGATGATACGTGTAAGGGAGCGGGTCATAGTTCTGCCTTTTAAAATTCTGACCTTAGCCTTAAAATCCTGCTTATTCTGTTTTCTTTAAGCAAACTTTTGAATTGTTTAAAGCATAGCAAAGTAAAAAAAAACAGGCAAAGGGGTTGCAGGTGGCATTTCATTAAATTGAAATCATTCGTTTTGAATGCTCGAATGGGGAAACGCTGAAACTTTGTGAGGGTGAAATGGCTGCAGTACCAATATACCCTCTGCGTAGTTTTACATGAATTTTACGTAGGTTCAATCTTTAGTTCTTACATTCGCCGAAAAAGGTAAGAGTTTAAAACGCTTTTAAGAGTGATTTGAAGGAGGATTTTCTGCTTTCGATTTTTTTTTCGGCAGCCGGACTTGGACAACGTTTGCTCATCCTCAGAGGCACAAATTCAGAATGCGTCGATTCACGATGAATAATGACGGTATATATAGGTCTTTAGAGAAAGCCTTTGTGCAGGAAAAGGGGAAGGGCGCACTATTGCAATAAGTGGTCTCAGAGCACAGGCATTTTCTTGGCCGCAAACTTGTGCCAAAAGTTAGCGACAATAACATAATCGCAAATGCGCCAAATCATCTGATCTGTGCCATATTACCCGCCATCAGAGGCCATGGTTTTGTGAAATAGGTTTCTTTACCTTTAATTGAAATTTGTGTTCGCTTTTGCATATATATGTGTGTATGCTAACCCTTGGATAAAGTACATTCCCGTTTTTATTTCGTTAAGCATTTTTTTCGTTTTGGGAACATTCAAAAGCAAAAAACTTTCTCCATGTTCCCTGACGTTACCCTAAGCTCTATATTGGAGTTTGGTTGGCATGTGTGGACAGGTGCACCAATGACTAACTTGCACGTTTTGGATAGAATGTAAAGGTTAGCGTTGAAAACAAAAAGTGGCATCAGCGTAGCGAAGTTGTTAGACTCATTATAAAATCATCCTTGCAATGGCTTTCGTTGTCTTAACTTCTTTTTCGACGTAGTATTCAAGAAAACGAACGCCTCTGAATGCGGATAATTTGATGTGACTTAATTGAAACACCTCAGTCATGAAAGTACCTAAAATTGGGGCTATAGAACAGAAGCTGAATTGATAACCAGCAAAATTTAAGGCCTGTGCCAAACCATTAGGCCCAGGGAGGTAATCAAACATATCGGAGCGAAATTGGATGTTTCGCTCCGATATATTTGATTACTGCAAAGGCGCTTCTCTTAGATGAGGTGACGGGAATGACGACCCAGCGGTCGCTAGTTTGTTTTAGGTGTTCAACCTCAAACCCCGAAATCATACTCCTTTCATACATTCCACATCCGATCCAAAATCATAAAACCTAAAAATTTTTTACTCCAGGTGGTATTGGCAATTGCCAAAATGCACCCGTAGTCTTTATGACTACGTTCGGGGCATGGCGTCTTTAGGCCCTAACATTCTTTTATGAAAAAAGAAACAAGCTATTCTGGCGGCTCTTTGTTCGACTCTCAATGCACTGCTGCTGACGGTAGGACTTGGGATACCTTTTATGGTGGAACGGTCTCCGAAAGAGCGTTGCGCCTGAGGCCTGACTAAAGGCCAGCAGAAAAGGAAAAGGAAGCATGCTGACCGATTGACGGCGCAAAGAACTTTACTGGCTGAAGGAACCCTTCGGCGTTGTCTATGAATTGGGATAGGTCGAGGGAAGTCTCAATAACTGAAACAATATATTCCCTTACATCGGAAACCGCCTCCTCTTCTGCTCAACAAACACGCAAGAAAAAGCGAGTTTCTGGGGCTTACGTGGTGATGGTGAGTGCCTTATCCCAATTAAAGTAAGGTGTCTGCATGGTACTCAAGTTTTATGGACCAGTACTTGCGTCTGAGTACTCCATCGGATAGTAGCAACCTTCAACTAAAAAAAAGAAACTGAATATAAGCAGAAGTTCAAAGTCCAAAGACCTAACCATAACAGCCTCAGATCAGCTTAAGTTCGCTTCCATAAATGTCCCATTATAGGCAATTCGTATACCACGACAAAAATAGCCTTTTGTTCAATCTCGTTAAGTTGCCGCGTTAGCTTTTGTTAGCTTAAGCTAGTCCCAATCCAGTGAGAGGTTTGACGCAGAAATTTTACAGCTGATGAGATTCACACAAATCTTATGCGATTTGAATCGTTTACTTTAGTCTATTATGGGTCAAGCTTTTGACGGAAGTTGAGTCGGATTTTCGATATATTCTGACATAATCCCACTTAAGTCTATTAAAGTGGGATTATGTCAAAAAAAACTCAATTTTTCATTTTCATCGAACTATGAAATTCCACTGCACAGCTGATAAAAATACTGAAATATCAAATTTTTAGAGCAACTTTCTGCCCCGGGAAAATCCTCGAGACACGTTGGTGCTGCAATAGGGTGGCACTGTGCTGTTAGCGAATATAATGTATGGGTTGTTGTATTCGCTTAAACGAACATAGAACTGTCGCTGTGGCTTTCATCGATTGAACCTTATAACAAAACAATGAAATAAAGATTTTTTATCGTCAGCAAACTGGGCCAAAATCGGGAACTCGTCAAAACTGATCAACAACTTTGAACTACCGACAAGGAATTGACTTTACACGACAACTCTTCAATATTGTTGTGTGGAGGCTTTAGCTTCAATAGAACAAAAGAAGTTCGCTATCTGCAGGCGATATCATAGCACCGTAAACCGATCCTCTGATCGTCAAGAGCCTCGTTACCATTCGACGATGATGTGATCGCAAACTCTGATCGACCAACTGGACAAAAAGATCAAGTTATGAACTGCTTAAATTCTGTGTTGAAACAAGGTACATAATTCTTTAAGCATCAGAGTCTGTAGCTCTGGAAAGAAAAGTTCTAAGTACTTGACAGGCTGTTTTCGAAAGTTGCCATATTCTCTGTCAAAAAATTTCCGAATCAGTTTCCTTTTTGTTATTTTCCCTTGGTAATTCGATATCGAATGTCACTTCGCTGTCAGCTGACTGAAATGACAGTTGTTGTGCGAGTGTGTTCGGTACAAATTCACAAAGATCTGATAGATTTTTTGAAAACCAATTTGTATATTTTATGTTACCAAAACTAACAGGCTTAAAATTAATGTCACAAAGAACAATGTAAAAACTGCAAAAAATATTTACTCGTCCAGGTAAACAAGAACATTCAGCAGGCTCGTCGAATTTTAATATTTAGTTCCAAAACGATTAAAATGGCAAAACATCTATTTTGAGGATCAAGTGGCCGAGGAAGCCAGAGTACTTTATCTGGGCAGTATAAGCAAAAAATCTTTGACAGAAAGCCCAAAAGTAATTTTACAACAACATAAAGATATTTTGAGGCAATTTTGAGGCAATAAACTGAGATTAATCAGAGAAATTAGCTTGTTCTTCAATTTCGATCTGGGATAACTCGCTAAATTTTGTGAGTCGTCAATCCCGGATGATTCTCTGGAGAACAGTTCGGGTTCGACCTTCTTTGCCTGTTCTTTTCTTTGTCGAGGGGACGGTTGGGAGTATCGAATATTTCGATAACTTTATTGCCGGAGTAAATCCTGCACTGAAGAAGTGCCCTGCACTGACTTAACTCAAGATTCATTTTGACCCGGGATTAACAGATCTCGGTTTAGCCCAGGTTCTGCACTGATATGCACTATCACCTAGGGGGCTTAAGCGTTTATGCTTTTTTGAAGCTTTTTGTGCCAAAAAAGCGGATCCAGGGGGATCGACTACTCTTGTTTGTGATAGTCCTTGATAGATTTCGGAGCAATGTCTTAGGAATAGGAAGGGGATATCGGAAAAATATGTCCCTTGCTTTTGATTTTTACCAGCAGATTTAACGCGTTGATGGCTTTTGGGAAAAAAAAAAACTACTCGTGCTTCTGATTTTTACCAGCAGATTTAACACGTTGATGGCTTTTTCAAAAACAGCTCGCAAACGAACAAGACTTTTCACCAACGAGCGACAAATCTGTTGGTTTTTATGCGAACGACAGGTGGAAGTCGTTTCTCGTACGCAATTTGCCCAGACTCTCGGCCACACAAAAAGTAAAAAAAAACATAACTCCTTTAAATCAACCATAAACTTCAATGATGTTCGCGACACCGTAAACTCATCATCGCATACCTTAAATCCCCCATCCAACGTGAATCCAATTACCAGCGACTTTTTCATCTAATAAAGAACGTAATATCGTTGGCATCTAATGCAAATAAAAAGCAGCCAACAGGATCCATTATGCTTTATTGCCTAAGAATCATGTCAAGTTGATACTATCGCAAACCGGATCAACATGCTGTTAGTTGCCTCGAAAGGAGAATATTCGCTTGACGCACTTCAACATCAGCCTCATTAACGTGGGTTGGGTTGATGTCTGTTGTGTATATCTACCAATAATCCCTTAAGCATGTATTGTAGATTCACTGCCAAGATTCGCAATGACTCAGTTCGGTTTTGCAGGGTTTAAGGATATATACGTATTAACAGTGCCATATGGACTTAATATCAAATGGTCGTTCCAGGCATTGTAGTTCATTTGGTAATCCTAATTGTTCAAGGACTAAAACTACAATTTAGCTGCCCGTTTTGCGATGACGGGCGAGGGTAACCTTCATACCGTAGCTACTCGAAGAAAAACCTTCACCCTATTTTCTCTCGCACTTTGTGTTTCGATTTCGATACTCCCATACAAACACTTCGAGCACCTTAAATAGGCGTAATACTTCACTTAGCTTCCATAGACTGTTTAATTTTCGTTTGATATAAGTTTTCAAGAGCCTACGTAAGTGTATCAGCGGACGACTGTGAGTCACTTTACAAAAAAAAAATAGGTGATGTTTCCAAACCCGCTTCTTTGACACTTACCAGTTGGGCAGGGTGGACTGATTTTTTTCGCTGGTATTTCTCAATTTGTTGCTCCCTATATGCGCCGCGACTGTTGACGAAACTTTTGATAACAACAGACTTCTGATTAGACTTTGATATAAAATTTTTATCCACTATTTTCTATGTACTATAAGGGCGACATATAATAAGACCATACTTTCCGCGTATTGATAAGGAAAATAAAAAAGGCTGTGTTTGCTCCGGAGACCTCACACAACGATATGTTGTTTGATTTGATTGCTAGACGCCTATAAAGTGTGGGTTGTCGGACAGATAAAACAATTTACGACACTATTGTGCTCGACCGATACTTCAATTATGGATTTTCCGTTGGAAGAAATAATTTAGAAAACTTTTCACTTTCCCAATCGTTGGGAATTTTCTTGTATTTTCGAAAGCAAAAATGTTAATCCACTCGCGAGGATAACGAACAGCAAACTCCGGTGTGCACCACTGAGAGGTTTTCCTTACGAGCTCATTTTTTTCCGGAAAAATTTTATTTTCCTTCTTCGCTGCTGTTTAGTGGTGGTTGTTTTTTTTTTGTTGTTCTTCATTTGTCGTTGTTGTTGTTTTTCTATCCATTTTGACAGGTTGCTGCAGTCTAGCAGTCGTTGTCCTGTCAAAGGATATGCGGCGAGAACTGACTGCGCATAATCCGTGAGTGCAGAGCCATACGACGACAAAAGCCGATAGGACTCTTTTCAGATGGAAAGTGAAATTCCATAAAAGGAAGAGGACACGATTTTTATGGTTGTTTAGAGAGATTTTCCTTCCTTCATTTTTCTTTAAGGTAAAAGGTAAGGTAAAAAGAGAATCAACATATAAATAGAAAGTAGACGCTAGGAAAGTAAAAATTGACAAGAACTCAGCAGGGTAAGAGATGGTAGTGCTATTTCCTAAGTAAACCTCTGAGGTGTAGTTATAATTATACATGCTCTAGAGTGATGCAGTTTCTTTGGAATAAATTGGTTTGGTTTTGGGGAGGTTGCCTTAACGTCATTTTATTACGTCTTTCAAGGAGGCATTACAATTATGACTCAAGCGGGCGCTAAGTGGTACACATTATACTCAACCATAGAGGATTCTATACTTTCTTTTAACACTGTTGAGACAAATTTAATTGGTTGGTGGTGAAGCACACACATATGCACACTAGTTGATGCGACATTTCTGATCAAAAGCAGAATAGAGGAAATATTAAAATTAGAAAAGCCATAAAATAAAATTGTCATTTAATGCTATTCTCGGTTTGGGAACATGATACCTACTTTCCCACCGAATTGGCTTTTATTGATGTCGGATCACAGGAAATGAGTTTGTTTTTTTATTGAGTGTTTAGGAGTTTGTAATTTTTCAACTTGTGTGGCAAGGTAGGCAGCTTCGTTTTTTACTTAAAAAAGCAGACAAGTCTATATCAAACATAATAACTCTAGTGTATTTTTTTTCGGTGAGTTTTACTATTAATTAAGTCCACTTTAAAGGAACAGAGAAACAATCCTCTGCTATATTCGAATAAAGATGGAGGTGGTTTTTGTCAATTATAACTTTAAGAGCTTTGGATTTTGTTTAAGTATTGCAGTTGAAATAGCCAGATCTCATTTAAAAGATAATAATATAACAGGATCTTAGTCTGTTAGAAATTTATGTCAATCTTAGAAATTTATGTGGGCACGTGACTCCTCCCCCCTTTGGCCTATTACTTATAATGATAGCGAAAGTGTGTCTGTGATCGACTTTTTAACGCTCGTGGAAAGAGATCACAAAAGAATATAAAAATGTAATAGCACGCTTCAGTTTCAAAAAAGTTCAGCAAAAAACTTGTGTTAAATTATTTGTGGTTTCAAATTTTTAAAAAGGAAAAATAAATTGGACACTACTACTTTTTAAAAAAAAAAGCTCGAGAACAGTTGCATAGGAGCAGTTAAATGGGAGCATATAGTCGGAGGAGAGAGGAGAAAAAAAATACGCCATGTAAAGCAGATAGTGATAGGTAACCTAGTGTCTCCTTTAGTCACGGATATGTCCGGCACATTTCCTCTGTTGGAAAAAGACTGGAAAACGACTGCAAAACATCTAGTGGAGACGCCAACTGACTAGACTATTTTCAGTATTCTTCTATTTTCAATTAACTTCCAATACTGGAAATAGGTAAGTAAAGTAGCTGACCTGTGCAGACGTGCCCTAAGGAACGTGGAAGCCCGGTACAAAAACACCGAAGCGTTTCCCCGCAAGGGTTATGCCTTCGGAGAATAATTATGTGCGGTAGAAAACACGTTATTCCTTTGGGCTAAGAAGACACGAAAACACGTTATTTCTGGGCTTTAGGTGCAAAGCGCTCGAGCAACTAAAGCGACTATTTATAAGACCCTCAGCATCCCAGTCCTGCTTTACGGTCCAGAAGCATGGACCCTGTCAAAGGTGGATGAAACACTTTAGGCTGGTTCGAGAGGAAAATTCTTCAGACGAGTTACGGTCCCGTCTGCATAGACTGAGAGTAGAGAAGGAGATATAACATCGAACTTTACGGTCTGTAAAGCGACACCGACCTAGCCAGAAGAGTCAAAATACAACGGCAATGATGGCTGGGTCATCTAGAGTGGATGGACACCAACAGCCCGGCCCGGCAAATCTTCGAATCTACCCCGCAGGGACAGCGCAGTACAAAAGCACCGAGACTCAGGCGGCGTAGGCAAGTGGAAGGGAACCTCATCCAACTTCGAGTGCGAAACTGAAGACGGCTAGCTGGAGACAGAGCTGGACTGACGAAGAATGTTGGGTGAGATTCCGGTGCTACACTTCGGACTAATCCACCCGGAATGTAGCGCCACCTTAAGTAAGTTAATAAGAAAACGCGTTAGTATTCTCAATGTTTTATTAGTCCCGGTGATATGTGGCACACTATGATGCAGTGTTTAACTACTATGCACAAGGTCCCGGCTTCGAGTCCCGTTCGGCACAATAATAGATACCTCCGCATGGGTCTGAGAAAACCTCCGAGAGTATCATTTGTCATGACTCATGATACGAGAGACCTGCCAATTAGGAGTCGGCAAAAAATTGAAGGTCTCGTCCATGTGTATAAGAAATGGTTAAGTTTTTAAACCTCGTTTAAAGGGAGTAAAAATTAAACCTTATTTTAATGCTTTCGATAATTTGTTTGTGGCAGCAGGTGGACTTGGAGGAAATCAAATTCCCTGCGACATCGATAGGATTTTATACAATATCTGGGCTATGCAGCTTTGGCCCATTAATTACATTAACTTCCAGTTTTTTTTTAATACTCTTTAGACACAAATAAAACAAACGACTTCAGTTCTGGCTTAACAAGAAAATATGAAGCAGCAAAAATTAAATTATTCAAAGCGAAGGGTAAAACCAATTTTATCAAAATTTAAGGTAAAATTGTCTTGATATGACTTTAAGAAAAATTCTGTTTTTGCTTCTTTCAAAAGTTTTTGAAATATTCAGAACACAAAAATCGCCTTAAAAAAGACCTTACGCCATATATTTATTATTCCGTAAGCGAGCGTTTTTAGCATTTTGGTCATCATTATCAAAGTTCTATGGTTGTGAGCGCAGACAGACACACCTCCTGTCAATATATCACGGAACTAACAGTGCAGATCCATTTCCTTGTGACCAGCAAATCAGTGGATCTTTCTTGTGACTTGCAATCTTATCTAACGAGTCAAGAAGTCAAAAAAATGTGATTGCTACTATAGCTCTAACACTATGTTAATACTACAACATTTTTCTCATTCATGGAGTCACTTCAGGATAAAAACAACTTTAGCGACACTTAGTTCGGGGGAAAAACAGTGCGGCTAAGGTGTTAACCCACAAAAAACTGTCAGACTCTTCACAGTGTTATAGCAACCGACACATCCTCCGACTACCTTATCCCTTATCATGACTTCGAAACACCTTTTAGCTGCATGTTTCCTAACAGGGATGAGTGGGAATCGGAGGAACCGCTAAGAAATTTATCGAAAGCCATATACACAGATGGGTTACGAATGAGAATACGCACGGGTGCGGGTCTTTACTCTGAGAACCCACATCAAGAAACAACAATAAAATTGCCCGACTCTTGCAGCGTCTTCCAAGTAGAGTTCCTTGCAGTCAAGGAGGCAGCCAGCCTTTTGTCAATAAGGGCAATACCACAGGATGATATGACCATATTAATAGACAGCCAATAGCTGCCACAGAAATTAAATCCGAACTTGTTAAGTGTTGTAGCTTAAGGTTCTTGGCTCACAGCATAATGTAAGACTCTGCTGGGTACCTGACCACAGGAACGTACGTGGCAATGAAAAAGCCGATGAGCTTGCACGACATGTATCAGCATTAGGACCTCAACAAGCTCTTCAATTGATCAAACCCCCACTCTGTGACTTCAGTAAGAGTGTGAAAAAAAAAGATCCGAATGAAAGCAAAGACAAGATGAGCATCCTTGTCCACCTGTGAGATCTCAACACAAATGTGGCCTAAATATGATAACTCGCGAACTAACGCGCTCATCAAGAGTGGTAGGAAGGCTCTGCTGTTACTAGTCGGCCTACTAACTGGTAAGAATCTTCTGAGACATCATGCTATGAAATTAAATCTCGACAATGACGACATCTGCAGAGAATGTGGCGCTGACGATATGGATTGCTGCGAGGACACACCTCACTTTTTTTACCACTGTACCAGTCTAAGTCAGTTGAGGAAAAGAACTTTAGGAAGCTACTTCTCTTATGTCTATTCCTTAAAAAAAAAGAATAACGGCAAAAACTTTTTTCTAAATGGTGAAATGGGATAAGTCAAATAGGTATTTTGTTTGGCACCTTGTGTATGCTTAAAAGACTCCGAATAGAAATAAGAAAATAAAATTTAACTCTTAAAAGATTAATTCTGCTGCAAAGGCAGTAACGCAACTAAAACAAGGTTTTTCTTAGAAAAAATTTGTTGCCGTTATTTTTTTTTTTTTTTTCAAAAAGTAAAAAACTTTTTTAGTAACTAATTTACAAGAGCATTAAATTTGAAAAAAAAAATAAACTTAATAATATAGAAATTAGAAAAAATTTACTTCAAATTAAAAATTAATTAAAAAAATTATTTTTCAAAAACTGTACACTAAAACAGCTTTTATTAAAAGCAAAATTAATGAAGAGATTTCTGGCTTTACAAAGGCTAAAAAATTTAAAAAATAAGTAAAAATAAATTTAAAAAAATATATATAAAACAATAAATTAAAAAATAAAATGAAACATCTTAAAATGAATTCAAAACCAACACTTGGTTACTTTTGTCAGCTTTTACGTATATCACATCTTTTTATTTCTTATTTCGGAATAAATTAAAAAATATGTGATAGGTATATACGTAAAAACTGACAATATTTAAAAATTCGAGCAAATTGAGTTTTTTAAAGAGAATGAGTTAATTTTCATAGTTTTTTTTTATCGGATCAATATTTAAAATAATTAAACAGTTTTACAAAATCAACATTGAAAGATTTTTGTATTTTAATTTTTCGTATTGAATAATTTTTATAGTTACCAAATTTAATTAAAAAACATATTTTTTTTTTTTGCTTTTTAAATATAATTTTGGAATAATTTATTATTCGAAGCTAAGCATTAAGGTGTTAAGAGATGATTTTTTTAAATTTTATTATAAAAGGAGTTAAAAATCGAAACCCAATTTATCATTATTTTTATTATTTATTTACAATAATAATAATAATAACAAAATTATAAAATGTAATAAAAAAAGAGGGAAAAAATTATTTTTTAATTTAATTGGGAAAAAGGGACCCTCAAGAACCTTGTAACCAGAAGGCACAGAGCAAACTACCTTTATACACAAAAAAAAAGTAAAAATGATAATTAATAAAAAAGGCTCAAAGACCTTTTTCAAAACAGTTTCGTTGGCCTTTCGTGAAGATTTTACACATAACAGACGTAAATCTACCGCCCGCGCTTATTTGCTTAATAAATTCTTTGAGGCGCAAAACCCAAAGGTGCCAAACACTATTAAATCACTACTAAAGATAGTGTCAATCAGCAGCACTAAAATATTCGAAAAGTTTTATCTTAGTTCAGGTTGGTTCAAGTTTTATCATAAGTTTGCTTAAAATATTGTATGCTTAGGCAGTGTAGCTGGATTGAACCTCTGCAGCTATTTCAATGTACCAACCTTGAAAAGCTTCTATGATATAATCCTCAATATTCCACGCGAACTCCAGTTATCGGTTCCGTTATTATTTCATTCACAAAACAATAAAAGTAAACACTCAATGGAAATTCCTTTTATGAACACCGCGCACTAGTCAACGAGGGAAAACAAATGGTTTGCGGTAAATTCACTCTGTTGTTAGAAACTATTCGTGCACTTTAGCTATTTTTCATTGAACTCAGATTCGGGAAATTGATATGAAAAAAATAAATAAATAAATTGAGACAGAAACAATAACACCGATAAGAAACCGCTTTTCAAATTAAAAATAGCGCGCAACGGACCACTCACGCGATCAAAAACTCAAACAATACTGAATCTCACTCCATTCGGTCGTTGCTGTTATAAAGTAGAATTTCCTTTGCCATCTGACATGCTGATGCTGTTTTGTTTTGTTGCTTTTTGGTCGACTCGAATGTGTATAATGCGCGATGGCAATGGTATGAAGGTGTTCGATGTGGAAAGGGAAATTTTCTTTTCCTTACAGGTTTGACGCTGATAAATTTTATTAGTAGGTTTGAGGCCGTTGTGTTATCAGTATGGAACGTATGTTAGGAGGGAGGCAATGTTATGTTTCTTCGAAATCCGTACTTGCAACGGTTAGGTGTTAGGGAAATGTTCCTTAGGGGTAGTTGATGTGCTGTCTGCTGTGCCGTGCAGACTAGAGCTTCGACTTACTTAGTTGAGTCAATACTATAGCAATATCACTTTAATTAAGAATTTGATACTACGAGTGTATTCAATTAAAACAAATGTTTCAAGTTAACAAAAAAAAAATATAAAAAAGAAGATTGGATTTTTTGAGTTCCGCATGCTGCCTCACCAAATAAAAAAATAAAAACAAGTGCTTCGATATTGAGATTTTAGCACTTCAGTATTATCTGTGTTTGTTCAGATAACAATTAATTCTCAAGACTGCATATTGAAAGATTTACCCGCATAGATTAATAAATAATATGTACATAATATTAGCATAATCGATTCTGTTCTTCTTTTCGGCCAGAGGTCCCACTGGAAAATTCTAGAGTAAATGCGCCTTAAATCGTCCACCTAACAATTTTAGATTTTTGTTATAATGCTCTTATATAACATTTTAGCTCTATAAGAGCATTATAACAATTATGTTCAGTCCAAGAATAAAGCTCTTAGAATTTCACTAGTGTTATCTATAAAAGTGTTATAATATGCTGTGCCTAGATATCGGAGTCATTAAACTCTGATAAGGAAACTATAACTCTTGTTGTAAGAGCTGTATTCTCATTGCCAGAAAGAGACGAAGATAAAATCCTGCAAGAGCAATTTTTGTTTTAATTGCTAAAAAAAGACCATCAAGTATGAAGACACACGCGGAGCGGTTCGTCGGCTTTTGTTAAAGGTTAAGTTCATCTTTATTGCGCAGTTTGTGTAAAATTCTATTTTTTTATTAAGTTTCTGGATATATTTTAAATTCTTTTACACTCTGCAGTCAACTGTTCTTATATTGAGTGATTTACTAGTTTCGTTACACCAAAAAAAAAGGTGGCAAAAATTTTCGAAAATATTTTTACGTATTATAGAATATTTTTACGTTTTTGAGTTAAATCTTCGAAGTTTTTGAATATTCGCAGTTTGCTATAGTTTAGTATAAAATTTTAGTAGGTGGACTATTCACGTTATTTATTTTAAAATTATATTTTATACCGTTTGGGAGATAATGTGCTGTTGACCTTTTAAATAATTTTTTAAATTTAAAATTTATAAAACAATTACTATAGTTCATGGCAATTAGGTTTATACCGCGGAATCCAATAATAATAGTAATAAAGATTTCGACGCTTTTCCATGAGATTCCTTATGATTTAAGCTAACTTTTACCATTTAAAACTTGACGCTACTGGTTTTTCATTTTGTTGGGAGTAGGCTAAGGCTAAGGTAAATGACACTACTTCTTACTAGAAGGATATAAGTATATTTGTTTAAAATTTCTTTACTTCGACACCGTTTAACAGGTTAAGGTTAAATTTTCAGACAAGGTGTGATAAGAGATCAGGTAAGTTTCCGTTCCGGTTGGATAGGGGAGCGGCCACTCACGCCACTCACAAATCACAGAACATCATCGGAGTGGCCACGTCATCGGAGCGTAAAAAAAAAACAGATTCATAAGCTGTGATTACTTACTTACTTAAGGTGGCGCTACAGTCCGGGGTGGACCTGGGCCTCAGCCAACAAGCTTAGCCAGCCAGCTCTGTCTCTAGCTAGCCGTCTCCAGTTTCGAACGCGAAGTTGGCTGAGGTCCCCTTCCACTTGTGTGCGTCACCTGAGTCTCGGTGCTCTCTACCACGCCGTCCCTGCGGTGTGGATTCGAAGATTTTCCGGGCCGGGCGTTGGTGTCCATCCGCTCTATATGACCCAGCCATCGTAGACGTTGTGTTTTGACTCGTTTGGGTGGGTCGGTATCGCTTTACAGCCCTACAGTTCGATGTTATATCTCCTTCTCCACTCTCCGTCTATGCAGACGGGACCAAGAATTTTCCTCTCGAAGGAAAATCGTCAATCGTCCGAAGAATTTTCCTCTCGAAGCAGCCTAAAGTGATTTCATCCGCCTTTGACAGGGTCCATGCTTCTGCACCGTAAAGCAGGACTGGCATGATGAGGGTCTTGTACATGGACACTTTAGTTGCTCGAGAGAGGGCTTTGCTACTCAATTGCCTCCTTAGCCCAAAGAAACAGCGATTGGCAAGAGTTATCCTTCGTTTGATTTCAGCGCTGGTGTCATTGTCTGAATTGATAGCGGAACTCAGGTAGACAAAGTCCCTAACTACCTCAAAATTATAGCTGTCGATGGTGATGTTTTGTCCAAGACGTCGGTTTTGGGTGTCTTTTCTTGATGACAGCATATACTTGGTTTTTCCCTCATTGACTGCTAAACCCATATTCGCCGCTTCCGTCCCAATACTCACGAAGGCTTCACTGACATCACGCGTTGTTCTACCGAATATGTCAATGTCGTCTGCGTATGCGAGTAGTTGAACGGACTTTTGAAAGATTGTACCTCTGGTGTTGGCGCGAGAGTCCTGCACAATTCTCTCAAGCATGATGTTAAAGGCTTGTCTAAAGCCTTTTTTGACATCAAAGGGGCCGGTGAGGGACTGACAGACTGACGAGTTTGGCAGGGATGCCAAAACTAGACATTGCGCTATATAGCTCGTCTCTATAGATGCTGTCATACGCGGCCTTGAAATCGATGAAGAGGTGGTGTGTATCGATTTAGAATTCCTGGGTTTTCTCCAAGATCTGAGGCAGTGTGAATATTTGATCGATTGTGGACCTTCCTGGCCTAAAGCCACACTGATATGTGCGTATCAGATTGTTGACAAACCACTTCAGGCGTTCACACAGTACAGCAGAAAAGATCTTGTATGCGATGTTAAGAAGACTTATGCCCCTGTAGTTGGCACAACTTAGAGGGTCTCCTTTCTTCAGGATCGGGCAAACAATGCTGAGGTTCCATTTGACGGGCATGCTTTCTTCCGACCAGCTCATCGCCAGCGGATTTAAAAAGTTCGGCAGCTAGCTTTGTTGCACTTGAGCTTAGACACAGCTACTTTCACCTCCTCCAGGTCGGGTGGGCAGTATCGTTCGTATGCTTCGTCGGTAACGTCTTCGCCCGTGTCGAATGGTTCGTTCTGCCTGACAGCGGTATTTGGTTCGTCCTCGCCGTTATACAGTCTGCAGAAGTGGTCTTTCCAAATCCTCAGCACCGACTGCGATTCTACAACGATGTTCCCTTGATGGTCCTTACAGGCTTCAGTTCAGAGTTTATACCCTTGGCAGGACCTTTCGATCCTTTGGTAAAACTTTCTAGCCTCATTCCTGTTGTAACATCTCTCTATCTCTTCAACCGCGCGCTTCTCGTGCTCTCTTTTTTTCCTTCGGAGAAGCCGGTGTTCCTCTCTCCTCCTCTGCTCGTAGAGCTCGTGAGAAGCTCTAGTCCTTCTGTGCAGCGCCGCTTTGCATGCTTCCTGTTTAGCTGCATGTGCTTGCCGGCATTCATCGTCAAACCAGGGGTTTCGTTGTGGTGGCCGTGTGAAACCCAGCACTTCAGAGGCGGCGTCTCTCTACTCTCTCCTCACAGTATTTCCATTACTTGGCGCTGGGATATCCGCGGCCGTAACTTGGCTACAACAAGGAAGTGATCCGAGTCAATGTTGACCCCTCGGAAAGTTCGGACATCCATGATAGTGGAGGAGTGCCTTGCGTCGATCGCAATGTGGTCAATCTGGTTGACGGTTGATTGATCGGGAGATCTCCATGTCCCTTTGTGGATATTGAGATGCGGGAACTGTGTACAAGCTACCACAACGTGTCGCCCCGCAGCAAAGTCGATCAGCCTGAATCCGTTATCGGAGGTCGTGTCGTGCAACTATGCTTTCCGACAGTACGACCAAAGATGCCCTCCCTTCCTAGCTTGGCATTAAAATCGCCTAGGACAATCTTAATGTGGTAGCTAGGGCACTGCTCGTAAGTTTCGTCCATAAGCTGTGATTGGCCAGCACAAATTGTTGTGTAAACAAGGCCATTTTTTTTACACGCGTACAAATTGCCAGTTAACTCTCATGACGTCAAATGTGCAGTTAGGTCTGTCCAACAAATGTCACAACATGCGTCAATTTTTATATTCTTCCTTCTTGGGGCCGCTGTACTCAAATTTTCCATTTTCACAAAATTATTTGATTAAGGATAAAAAACATCTGCTCCCGATAGATGGCGATTATTTCAAGTTACTAACAGCGTTAATTATACCGTTATTTATTTTTGATTCTCAGATAGTTTGCGTTAGCAATGGCTATTTTTTCCTAGTACTTTGATCACGCAATTTAAAGGTAACGGTAGATAATAAATATGAGTTTTTGAATTTGCCTTTTAAACAATTTCAGGAAAAAATAATTTAGAAACAGCGTATTTGAAAAATTTAAGAATTTTAAAATTCCTTACACATGTTTTATACGCAACCCGAATTTCATTATAATCAGTATAACCGTTAAGGTACTAGAGTATTTTGAAAAATACTTTTTGAAATGTTTCTAAAGTTTTCGAGTCAAATCATAAAATCTGCTAATTATTCAAATTATTCACCAAGCGTAGTCAAAGCGTAGTGAAAATAGGCTTCACGTTACAAAAAATATACAATATACTTTTTTTGACTTCTCGAATTCGGGTCGCTGAATTCGAATCTGAAGAGTTCCAACACAATTCGTGGTGCGTTTTGAGATATTCACCAAAAACGTCAACATTTTCGCACTTTTTTTGGTTTTTTCCTTAGAACTCGGAAATTGTGCATCGTACGTGAAACGTCACTTACTATATAGCTTTCACAAAATTCTCCGATATGCGTGTGATTTTTTTCAAATAATTAGCAAGTAGTAGACAAATTTTTTTCAAGATTTTAAGGGACAGTTTACAGTTTCCTTTTTAAATTCTCAAACTGTTACAAAGGTTCGTGAATAGGGTGAATAGGATTTATGAGAGGATGTATTTTTAATCGCTTGCCGAGAAGATTTAAATTTCCATAGTAAATCGCGTGATTTGTAGAGGGTTAAATAAAGATTTATATTAATCTCAGATTAGTGCCTAATTATAATAAGGGTCAAATTTATTTTTGAAGATAAAACTAATTTTTATAACGTTATTCTTTGGATATATGTTTTTCGGTTTATTTTAACTTTAATGATGATTTAATTTATCATGTATATATGTTTCATGAAAATTGGTTTCCTTGGGCATTTAAGGGTTACACCGTTATGTGCGAATAAAAATGAATGTCCTTGTAGCTATGTGTTCTCATTTTTTCACGGACTTCATAAATCATAAGTGTACCAAATTTCATCTTTCTACGACTCACCGTTCAAAAGTTAAAAGTGCGGACGGGCGGACGGATAGACAACGAACTGATAAATTGAGAGGTCCAATTCCATTTTTTTCCATTTCCGTTTTTCCATTTTTCGAAGGACCGCTTAAAACCAGTAATTTAATAAAATAAATAGATATATAAAAACTTGAAAAAAATTAATTTGTCTGATTTACAGATCTTTATATTTTTATTTTTTATTTATGTAATCCGGAATCAGCGTCAACTTTTAACAGGTAAACTTTTTAGTAATTTAAACATAAGGAAACTTACAAAAAAAAATCATTCAAATCAGTTTACTATAACCGGGTTCCGGTTTGTTTCAATTTAAATGCCTAATTGCACTGGACTATAATCATCTAATGTGCAACTATTTCGAACCAATGCATGGTATGGGATTCTAGTCCTCACCACATAGACCTGCTGTGGTCGTTCCATCTGCGTGTTTATTAAACTTTTCTGATTTACATTCAACTATCTTTCTTGGCCGCCAAAACACGGTGTTCAGAATCTCCTGGATCTTTCTTTTTTCCCTACTGATCCTGGCTGTTCTTACTGCCAGTTTTCAACTGATAAGGTCTTCCATGTGCCGGATTCTGAAGGCTAAGATCTCATGTCACCTCAAATCTACACAATTGTCTTCTTTTCTTTTTCTCATCAGGCTTTTTGAGCCTTAAGAATTTTAAACCGCTTATAGTTATTGTCAGAATATGCACTAAATACACTTTTTTAAAGTATTCTGTGTAAGGCGTTGTCAGAAGTTTGTATCAGCATCCTGTCACCAGTCTGGTTTGCGCCTTAGAACAGCAAAGTAATAGGTATGGTGAAGAACAATTCTAAAAACACTTAGCGGTGATCAGTTATCGGATTTCTTAAGACGCGTACCTGGCTTTATCAAAAAAAATCTCTCTTGCAACACACAAAACCTTGAAATTTTGAGCTTCAAGTTCGAGGTTTTGGCCCCATCCCTCTTGAAAAACACACACGTCAATTTAAGCCACACTCTCAGCTGCAGCGCCCTTATTTTAGCTTACATGAACTGCATGAGTTGGAGCCTTCAGTTCATCGTTTGCCCGAGAAAATCAAATTTTTCGAATGATTCTGATACGACTGTGGCAGAAAGGCATTTCATGGTGACAAAAAGTAGGACGAATATCGAAACAAAAAACGATCGCACATTTTGCTGGGGTGTATCGATCTCCTATTTGATAATCCCAAAGTTTAAACTCGGAAATTTATCTCTAAATATTAAAGGCAGCATTATTTTTTAATTTATAAGAGCCTCTGTTAAAATTTCCTTTTTATCTCGAAAGCATACAAAAATTTCCCAAAATACAACAAAACTGTTGCAACTTAACCTCCACGATTTTCCGACGAACATGTTCTGTTTACATTTGCCTGTCATATGGAACCGCACTTCGAACACGGCAGCTGATCGATAAATTTCCCTTGTCTGCTGCAATTAGATTCAAAACGGGAAATATGCAAAATTTGAACAAGGCCATAACATCAGCTAATAGTACACCTTTTCCAATTAACATAAGACGACCATTTTTGGCATAAAGCAATCACCCTGACATATCGGCTCGGCAGTTGATTTTTCCAGGTTTTACCATAATTGTCGGGTTCAGTCAATACAACTTGCCGCTTAGATCTTAGAAGACCGCGCACGATCAACAAGATCGTTCTTCCGTTCTGAGCGAATATCCAATTAAACGCTCATAAATGCGTTGCGAACATTACTCACACTGCTAATAGTGTACTTGAGTGTTAATTAGTCACCAACAAAGCTCTTGTTCTACTCTGGCTACGTGGAGGAGAACTCTGATCTCAAGTTCAGAATTATTCGTCAGATAAGTTGTGTTGTGATTGAGGAATATGAGTTGCACTGTACCTACTCTTGTTTTGCTAACTAAGTCAAGTCGAAGTAATAAAGAAAAACTAGTTTTGCAAGCAGTCGTTCATTTGACTTTGGACAAATGATGCATTTAATTACAATTAATATTATAAAGAGCTGTTAAAGCTGTGAGGGAATAATGAAGTTTACGTGCTTCCATAAAAGGAAGCCTCAAAAGTGTTTAATTATAATTTTAAAATGCACTTGGTAGGTAGGGGTGGTAGGGGTGGCCGAAATTGAAGTGACAAGTCCAAAATTCACCACCCGCCTGAGTATTGCTGTTGAAGAGCTTGAATCGGTGGCGGCTGATTAAGAAAGACTGACACCGTCTAAAAAGCGGTTTTAAATGAGGATAAATTAAAACAAAGCTATAGTTGTTATGGTAGTAAATAGATAAGTTAACACCGCACGGGTACACGCGCCTTGACCAGAGGGAGTTCACCCGAGTTAAAGGTGATGGCACATCGACGGGAACGAACATGTTCCCAACCTGGACACCCGACACCGGAATTGCATTACAAATGCAATTCCCAACACTAACTATTGGTCAGCATTTTTCCCAGATACTGGAACCAGGACATGGGAACGAGAGTCAGCGTTTTTCGTGAGAACAACGAACCACGAACTGTTTGGATGGAGAGCGGAAGACCTCGGACGACTAAGACAACGAGTCAGTCTTGTGTAGACCTCGAAGCTTGAACCAGTGACATTATCAATTACTGTAATTCCCTTGTCGTAAATCTTTGAATCTTAAAAATAAATCTTATAACGTGAACCGGTACGTGTTTTATTCGTGAGCCGTTGGGTCGGCCTTCGGGCCGACGCTCACTTTTTTTTGGATTCCCCTCACGGGGATCCTTTAACTGGCGCCCGAGCAGGGACCGGCTTTAAAAAGGATTGTTTCAATATTCCATCGCCGATGGGTCGCGGGTCCTTTAATACAGGAAAGACGAATTTGTACGCTCTATTTGAGTGCACGTCTCTGTTCCCGTGAGAATACAGTAGACTATTCAAATTCTGAAGCGAAACCAATTCCATCATCCCCATGAGAACATGTTGGAGATCGGTAGCGTTATCGAAACGATATGTGAAGTGTTTCGTGCCATTAGTAGGACATTTGCAACTGCAACGCTTATGTCCAAACGGGATCAACACGAACCTTCCTAGGCCGGTTCTCATAAAATTTTTACCATCGATGTACTAATTCGTGTTTTTCTTCTCTTCCTCTAATATTCGGTTACATTAGAAAAATTTTTCGTGGCGAGGAAATTTGGGAGAATGCTAATGCAAGTGTTCGATATACACTTGTTGCTTAGTCCTTGGAAGACAAAACCACCGAATTAACTCGGAATTAGAGCTACTAAGCTTGAGCAAATTAGAGTTACTAATACCACAAAAAAGGTTGATCTTAACCAAAAATAATGAAAATAAATTTAAAAAATTATTTAAAGTAAAAAGAAAAGGAAGGAAAAAAAGCTCTGTAAAAATTTTTAAATTTCGAACGATAGGAATAGTGAATACAAATTGTGAAGAAGGAAAAATGTTGTGAACCAAAAATATTTCTTTTTCGTACAAATTTGAAAATTGAAAATAAAATTCAGCAAGAAATTGTGAAGAAAAAAATAAATTAAAAAGTAAAAATAAAATATAGAAACAGTGGATGTAAAAAGAAGAAATTTCGTGAAGAAAAAGGAAACGAAAGTTGTGAATGTAAAAAGAAAGAAGAAAAGAAAAGAAGAAAGAATAAAAATTGTTTTTATTTTGATTATTTTTTGATTATTATTTTTAAAATAAAAAATTTTTTGTAAAAAAAAAAGAAGAATAATTCATAATTATTAAAAAATTATAATAACTAAAAAAGGAAGTTCAAGTGAATGTGGAAATAATAAGTAGTGAAAAAAGAAGGAGTCAAGAGAAGGAAACTTAAATCCACATAAAACCAGGTAAGGTGCATTGTATTTATCTTTATACGTCTGGGATACATTTCGTTTTACATAAACACTTAAAGTACGCTCGAATAAAACTTGCCGAATAAAAAATACCCTTTTGTCTCTCTTAAAATATTAAAATGGATGCGCTTTCGAAATCCGTTACTGATCTAACCGGTGCGGTAAATCAGATTTTGCAACAGCTCAAAGCGATAGAGACCCGTGTAAAAAAAGTTGAACAGACCAATCATCCTGGAATTGAACCAAATACAAGTACTCCCCTTCGCGAACCTCGCACTGAGGAAGACTTGCGCGACATAAGCCGACTACCAGATTGCGTGAAAGAGCTCCAAGTTTTCGAGGGCAACCCTACGCACTACGTATCTTGGATACACAGTATCGAGGGAATACTGAAGGACTTCAGTATAGTGAAGGGCAAACCTTTATATCGCGCGATCCTTAAACACATTCGTCAGAAAATTCGTGGTGGTGCAGATTCCGCATTGGTATCCTATAACATCTTTGACGATGATTGGGAAGCTATAAAGAGATGCTTGTCTTTCCACTACGCTGACAAGAGAGACATAAGAACTCTCGAGCATCAGCTGAACCAGCTGAAGCAAGGTGCTTCTAGGGTCGATGAATTCTATGCTATGATCAACCACCAGTTCTCGTTGATCATTAATAAAATAAAAACGGAAACCCATAGCGAAGAGACTGTATGCGTTCTCATAGAAACATATAGGAATAGGGCTCTAGACATATTTACGAGAGGCCTTAACGGTGAACTCGCTAGGATGGTCATTCTCCAGAGACCAAAAACTCTTCCGGAAGCATACTCGATGTGTTTGGAATTACAGAATCTCAATTACAGAAATCATGTTATACATGATAGTACATTTAAGAATACAGTAGTTACTTCTCCATTGAGCTATAATTTCAGGAGGGAAAGCAAACCTTTCCCACCACCAAGAAACTTTCATCCTAAACCACAATTTAACCATAATCGATATCTTGACCTGGCGAGTGCACAAGCTCTGATGCTGATGATGAATATCCTGCCGCAGTGAGAGAAGTTCGCGAAGATGTAAATTTTCCGACAACAAGCCAGAGCGGCGACAAATATTCTGCCGCAGCAGAAGAAGCTTGCGAGGAGGTAAATTTTACGGCAACAGGCCATCCAGCGTACCATTCCTAGAGTACGAAACTGGGGGGGGTAGCGTACTTAAATTCCTTGTTGACACGGGGGCCAACAAGAATTTTATAAGCGCAGAAATCAAACAGTCCACCATTCCACTTGACAAAACCTTCACGGTGATATCCGCTGGTGGGAAAATTCCTATCACGGAATATGTAATTGGGAGATTTTTCAAAAATGTCGGCAACGACACTAAAACGAAGTTCTACGTTCTACCAGGCCTGAAAACATTTGATGGTATTATAAGCGACGATACGCTCAAGGAATTGGAAGCTATCATCGACCGAAAAAATAACATACTAACGCTGAAAAACGACATTAAATTGCCATTAAAAAATAAAATTTCAAAGGAGGTTAACGTCCTTTTAAATGATTTCATCCCTGCCGAAGTCAGATACAAACTCGGGGTATTAGTCGAGAAATACAATTCACTCTTTAGTCCAATAAGTAATAGGGAAATAATCCAAACGAGTGTAAGAGCTGAGATAAGGACCAGAACTGATGAGCGAATCTACGCAAAGAGCTACCCTTACCCAGCCTGTATGCGGGAAATCGTGAAGATAGAATTACAAAAGTTGCTGAGGATTTGGAAAGACCACTTCTGCAGACTGTATAACGGCGAGGACGAACCAAATACCGCTGTCAGGCAGAACGAACCATTCAACCCGGGCGAAGACGTTACCGACGAAGCATACGAACGATACCGCCCACCCGACCTGGAGGAGGTGAAAGTAGCTGTGTCTAAGCTCAAGTGCAACAAAGCAGCCGGAGCAGACGGCCTAGCTGCCGAACTTTTTAAATCCGCTGGCGATGAGCTGGTTAGGAGCATGCACCAGCTCATCTGCAAGATATGGTCGGAAGAAAGCATGCCCGACGAATGGAACCTCAGCATTGTTTGCCCGATCCTGAAGAAAGGAGACCCTCTGAGTTGTGCCAACTACAGAGGCATAAGTCTTCTTAACATCGCATACAAGATCTTTTCTGCTGTACTGTGTGAACGCCTGAAGCCGTTTGTCAACAATCTGATAGGCACATATAAGTGTGGCTTTAGGCCAGGAAAGTCCACCACGATCAAATATTCACACTGCGGCAGATCTTGGAGAAAACCCAGGAATTCCAAATCGATACACACCACCTCTTCATCGATTTCAAGGCCGCGTATGACAGCATCTATAGAGACGAGCTATATAGCGCAATGTCTAGTTTTGGCATCCCTGCCAAACTCGTCAGTCTGTGCAGGATGACGATGGAAGACTCACGCTGTTCCGTCAAGGTCGGCAAAGACCTCACCGACCCCTTTGATGTCAAAAAAGGTTTTAGACAAGGCGATGCGCTGTCATGCGACTTCTTTAACATCATACTTGAGAGAATTGTGCAGAACTCTCGCGCCAACACCAGAGGTACAATCTTTCAAAGGTCCGTTCAACTACTTGCATACGCAGACGACATTGACATAATCGGTAGAACAAAGCATGATGTCAGTGAAGCCTTCGTGAGTATTGGGACGGAAGCGGCGAACATGGGTTTAGCAGTCAATGAGGGCAAAACCAAGTATATGCTGTCATCAAGAAAAGACACCCAACACCGACGTCTTGGACAAAACATCGCCATCGACAGCTATAACTTTGAGGTAGTTAGGGACTTTGTCTACCTGGGTTCCGCTATCAATTCAGACAATGACACCAGCGCTGAAATCAAACGAAGGATAACTCTTGCCAATCGCTGTTTCTTTGGGCTAAGAAGGCAATTGAGTAGCAAAGCCCTCTCTCGAGCAACTAAAGTGTCCATGTATAAGACCTCATCATCCCAGTCCTGCTTTACGGTGCAGAAGCATGGACCCTGTCAAAGGCGGATGAAAACACTTTAGGCTGCTTCGAGAGGAAAATTCTTCGGACGATTTACGGTCCCGTCTGCATAGACGGAGAGTGGAGGAGGAGATATAACATCGAACTGTACGGGCTGTACAGCGATACCGACCTAGCCAAAAGAGTCAAAACACAACGTCTACGATGGCTGGGTCATCTAGAGCGGATGGACACCAACGCCCCGGCCCGGAAAATCTTCGAATCCACACCGCAGGGACGACGCGGTAGAGGAGCACCGAGACTCAGGTGGCGCACGCAAGTGGAAGGGGACCTCAGCCAACTTAGCGTGCGAAACTGGAGACGGCTAGCTAGGGACAGAGCTGGCTGGCGAAGCTTGTTGGCTGAGGCCCAGGTCCACCCCGGACTGTAGCGCCACCTTAAGAAGAAGAATTACAAAAGTTGCTGGACGAAGGCATTATCCGTCCCTCTAAAAGCCCTTACAATTCTCCTATTTGGGTTGTGCCAAAAAAAGCCAAGGCCGATGGGGAAAAACAATATAGGATGGTGATTGATTACAAAAGACTCAATTCAGTCACCATCCCGGACACTTACCCCATACCAGACATTACCTCCATATTGACTAGTCTAGGTAAAGCCAAATATTTCACCACGATAGATCTGACGTCGGGCTTCCACCAGATTCCGATGAAATCGTCAGATATACCCAAGACGGCATTCCCGACCTTAAACGGGAAATATGAATTCTTGCGTTTACCGTTTGGTTTGAGAAATGCGCCGGCGATATTTCAGAGGATGATCGATGACGTCCTAAAAGGGTTTATCGGCAAAATATGCTATGTCTATATCGACGACGTCATCATCTATAGAGACACGGTCGAGTCTCATCTAAAAAACATAGAAACCATTTTCATTAGGCTACAAGAGGTGAACCTTGAAGAAACCAAATTCATGCAATCTGAGGTAGAATTTTTACGATATTTAATAACACCGGAGGGCATTAAACCGGATATGAAGAAGGTCGAGGCCATAGTAAGATTACGGCCTCCCACTAATTTAAAGGAGTTGAAAAGTTTCCTTGGAATGACTTCCTATTACAGAAAATTCATATGCGATTATGCTAAGGTTGCCAAACCGCTGACCAACCTAACAAGGGGTGAGAATGCCCAAATAAGGGCAAATCAGTCAAAAAAAGTAAGCATTTCTCTAACCGAAGAGGCGTTGGAAGCGTTTAGAAATCTTATCACACTACTAACATCGGCAGAGGTCCTAGCGTACCCCGACATTAAGTTACCTTTTAATCTCACTACGGATGCGTCCAATGTAGCAATTGGAGCTGTGCTTTCGCAGGGAGAATTAGGTAAAGATAGACCCATAAGTTACATATCACGTTCCCTCAATAAGACGGAGGAAAACTATGCCACTAATGAAAAGGAAATGTTGGCAATAGTTTGGGCTCTGGACAACCTTCGCTTGTATTTATACGGAGCGAAAAAGATAAGGATCTATACAGACCACCAGCCGTTAACGTTTGCCTTGGGAAATCGTAATTATAACTCAAAATTGAAACGTTGGAAGGCGAAGATCGAAGAATACAACCATGAGTTGATTTACCGACCAGGTAAATCAAACGTCGTTGCAGATGCTCTGTCGAGACTCAAAACTACGAGGGAAGACTCGACCGCTTCAGTGGAAACTGAACCTGAGTATGAAGTCAATGCCCTGCATAGTAATACGTCAACAGATTCTGCCTCTGAAAAGGGTTCCTCTACGGAAACCGCAGAGGAGAATGCAATCCTGACACTGCAGATGAGACGGTCCATAGCGCGCAACAAGACTCCACAGACCTCATTCCGCATGTGGAGGCTCCCCTTAATGTATTCAGGAACCAATTGGTAATAAAAATTGGAAAAGGGGTGTGTATATTCGAGGAACCACACCCTGGTTACTCCAGGCACTATGTTGCCTGTTGAAATCCTTAAAACAAGACTAAAACCAAACATTGTAAACGGAATCAAGATTCCCGAAACTTGCATGGAACTTCTGCAAAAAGTATACCTTGAACATTTTGTCCTCTACAAGATTCGTTTGACCCAAAGGCTTGTGGAGGATGTAACGAACGAATATCGAATCTGGGATCTTATCAGCAAGGAACATAGAAGGGCTCATAGGAACCCCCGAGAAAACAAAGAACAGCTTTTGGAAAAATATTATTTTCCGAGGATGAATGCCTTAATTACAAAATACGCGAGGTCCTGCGATGTGTGTTTGGCAAACAAATATGATCGACACCCGGCGACTCCCGAATTCCAACCTACACCGATTCCATATTACCCATGTGAAATACTTCATATGGATATCATGGAAATCCAGGGTGAAAAATTTTTATCCTGCATAGATAAGTTTTCTAAATTCGCCAAGCTATTCCACATAAAAAATAAATCATCCCTACATCTGAGGGACAGGATCATTAAGGTACTTCATTATTTTTCTGTGCCAAAAATATTGGTAACTGATAATGAAAGAGGCCTTCTCAGCCCTATTGTCAAAAATTTTATAAAAATGCTCGATATTCAAACGTATCAAACCCCCGTAAACAGGAGTGAGGTGAACGGCCAAGTAGAGCGGTTCCACTCCACATTTTTAGAAATTTACAGGTGTCTCAAGACAGAATTGAAGGAGTCAAGATTCAGGGAAATACTAAATATTGCTGTTGACCGGTACAATAACACGATTAACTCGGTGACGGGTAAGAAGCCATCCGACGTTTTCTTCAATAGGAGTTCGCGGACTAGTTATCAAAACCTAACAAATCTCCGAATAAAATTAAATCAAGAATTAAAGAAAAAACTCCACGAGAGGCAAATTAAAAGGAACTCCTGGTTTAACCGGAAGAAATCGGTAGGAAAAAAATTTAAACAGGGTGACATAATCTACACGTCTTTCAAACGGATATAGGGCAAACATAAGCCCCTATATCGGAAAGAGGTGGTAGACAAAGACAACAGGGTCACCATTATGACAAACACGGGCAGAAAGGTCCATAAAACACAAATAAAAAATGTAAAATTAAATTATTACACCCAGACGTGACAATGCATCTTGACCGGAGTTGTAAATTATAGAAAAACATAAAGAAAAGCAATTGTTAATATTTGATTAGAATTTTAAATTTTTAAGATTAAGAAAGACGAATTGTAACACTTAGACCTAGTAAATAAGGCTTAGGTTAGATGCACCAAATTATAATTATAAATTTTTTTTAAGAAAAATCAGTTGGTGTTTTAATTACAACGGCGTGAGATACTATACGCATCACAAGAAGGAATAGATATGCGAACAAACAATTTTATTTCTGATAAGCCACTTTAGGCAATTTATTCTTTTTATAAATCCCCACAGACTACTTTTCTTAGTCCCTATCGAAGGGTTCCAGATCTTCAACTACGAAGCACCCATAGTGTCACTGAAAGAAGGCAAGGGGTGGATCGTCGACGGCAGCTTTAACTAAATCCATACGATTGACCTTTTGCAGTTCGAAAGGTTGATGGATGATATCAACGGCACCATTGTCAACAACGTAAAGGACGAGGATAAGAGACGCCTAATCGATTTTCATGTTCGACAAATTAGGGAACGTCTTAACCTGTTGAAAGGTAGACCCTCAAGGAAGCCAAGATCGATTGATTGGATAGGATTAGCCTGGAAATGGGTAGCAGGCAACCCAGATGCAGCAGACTGGAATGAAATTTTGCAGAGCCAACAAGTGATTGTCGAAAACAACAACCAACAATACAAGGTAAACGAGAAGCTCTTTGGGATTACGCGAGAGATAACCGGAAGAATCAATTCGGTCATCGGAAGATACGAAAACGGTATTAAAGATGTTACATCCGCAAAACTTCAACAAGAATTAGAAACCTTACCGTATGTTAACGAAATTGAAGCTATTGAGTACGGAACTCCATCGATTTTCACAAACGGCTCAATGTTGCTGTACATTGTTTCGATGCCCAAAGTGGGGAAGGAAGAATTTAACCTAGTGATAACTAGGGCCTCGATAATAGAAAGGAAACAGGTCGACATGAAGTATAAAAAAATACTTGTTAACCACAGAACGACATACGGTATCACAGGAAATTGCTTCTCGATCAACAACCTCACAATCTGCGAGGACAAAGAATTAGAGAGAGTTCCTGAAGAAGCCTGCATTCCTAGACTACTGAAGGGCGGCTCGGCCAATTGCACCTTCCGAACCAACCCCGAAGAAGTTATCGAACTTATCAAGGAGGATACAATTTTTGTCACCAATTTTAATGGTAATCTAACATCTAACAATGTTTCAAGAGTTCTTACAGGTACATACGTGATCCAAACACACAACGAGTCTATCCAACTGAAAGACAGGAGGTTTACCAGTTCAACGAGTTCAAAGCTGCAAGCCCTCCCTCCGGCCCTGATGAACATCTCCAACCAGGACCAAAAAATTGACCTGGAATTCGTTCATGAACTCAGCGTTCGGAACATAGAACGCTTAGGTAATCTGACTAATGAATTTAAGATATCCATGTTTACAGAGGCTGTAATCATTAATTATACTTGCGGCTTCGATAATCAACCACATTTGGCGGAAGATCTACAAAAGACACAACATCCCACCAATTGCAAACCCTAACGTACCAACTACAGCAGCCTGACCTGAAGGCTGCCTAAGATCTGCGAGACGCAGATTTTTGAAGGGGGAGGAGTTAACGCCGCACGGGTACACGCGCCTTGACCAGTTCACCCGAGTTCAAGGTGATGGCACATCGACGGGAACGAACATGTTCCCAACCTGGACACCCGACACCCTAACACAAACTATTGGTCAGCATTTTTCCCCAATACTGGAACCAGGGCATGGGAACGAGAGTCAGCGTTTTTCGTGGGAACAACGAACCACGAACTGTTTGGACGGAGAGCGGAAGACCTCGGACGACTAAGACAACGAGTCAGTCTTGTGTAGACCTCGAAGCTTGAACCAGTGACATTATCAATTACTGTAATTCCCTTGTCGTAAATCTTTGAATCTTAAAAATAAATCTTATAACGTGAACCGGTACGTGTTTTATTCGTGAGCCGTTGGGTCGGCCTTCGGGCCGACGCTCACTTTTTTTTGATTCCCCTCACGGGGATCCTTTAACTAGATATATTAAATGCAATATTTGCAAAATAACCCATATCTATGGAAAAGAACTATCATGGTTGGGCAGGTGTACCAAAAGACACATTGCATACTTAAATCATGTTTCTCCTGATCTTCGTTGTTTAATAGTTTTTTAATTTTCCAGTAAGATGCATACTAGCCTCAAGCACTTCTAATGGAATTCAAACCAATACCCGCCTATTCCCTTCAGCTACGGGTGAGAATATAGCTGCAGCGGCCCCCGAAACGAAAAGATAGCGCTTGTCGTAAAAGGCGACTAAGGAGTAGCGACACATTATTTTAAACTTTCCCAGAAGCGTGCATTATGTAAGTCCGTGGGTTGACATGACTGGGGGACCACCAATGTCGGAATAGCACGTTCGAACAACAAATAAGGCTATGCACGTGTCGAACAAAACAAGTCGTTTAGACAAGAGCATTATGGAAAGGTACGCAACGAATGGCACTACCCCGTAAGGCACTGGACGAGCAGTATTGCTCGGGTCAGAGCTTGTCGGTTTCCGGGGGATAGCAAAATAATGCAAATGCCTAAGCGCAAGCTTAGGGTCGTGAGTTGGAATGTTTGAAGCATGACTGGTCTTAGCTATGAACTCGAAGAGATGATGGTAAGGAGGCGAGTGCACATCTGTGTGTCCAAGAGACGAAATGGCAGAACATCGGAAATCGGGCCCGTTTCTTGGATATAAAGAGGATTTCCGTGAGTACTCGGATATCCCTGCGGGCTAGTCCGATCATTAATTGTGATCTCTACTCTACTTTCTACTCAAGGATTCAGTTTCTATCCTGCGTGCTATCGAGCTCAGCGGAATTCTTATAGATTTGAAGGCTAGAGATCTAGCCATTTATCCCGGACCCAGATTTCGCAAGGCTTTCCGCTTCTTTATTTTCCGGGATGTCGGTGTGACCTGGCACCCAACACAGAGCTACGGTGTTGCTAAGTGATGACTCGTCCAGAATTGCCCTGCATATTTTCACAGCCCTTGACTTCACACCACATCTGATTCCATGGCTTAAATGGACGCATGGCTTTCAAAGACTATTGTGATGGTCTTGTTTACGAGACTGTGTTTCTTCTGCTCAGCGGCAGCTTGGATTATGGCTGCCATCTCCACCTGAAAACTACTGAAGTCGTCATTGATCCGAAAAGATTTGCTTAGTCCCAGAGCTTCACAGAAGATGCCTGCGTCGGTTCCTACGTCCATCTTAGAACCTGTAGACAGCGATATCTTCATATCTTGTGATAGTCTTTTCTTCCCATTCACGTCCTTCATGTATTCTAGAAGCGAATCTTCTGTTCTCAAAGAGACAACCCAGAGTTGAGCTATTGAGTTTCCCCAGAAGCGTGTCCAAAAGATCTTGAGGACCACAGCTGGCAAAGGCAAAGTTTAAGTAGTACTTCTAGTGCTGCGTATTGGAAGTGAAAGAAGTATTTAATACTCGGCCGACCCTAACCTGGACAGCAGACGCGGACCAGGAAACCACTCATTTTGAGACAGACGCTCCAGTATTTTTTTGTTTGTTGCTGGTTTTGGTCCGCCCCGTACCGAACGTTCTGCGAGAGACGATCTTCTATAATCTATATTATCCCTCCAACTCAGCTTAGAGTCCAATATGACGCCCAGGTTTCTGACCAATTCGGATATGGGTAACTCCATTTCCCCCATTCTTGGTGTTTTAAAAGGTGGAATTGCCCTTTTGCTGGTAAACAACAAGACTTCCGTCTTCGAAGGATTTATTCCCAGTCCTTGACCCTTAACCCAGTTACCAAAAATAAGAAGTGTGTTGCAGATTCGAGGTTTAATGGGAGTTTACCAGGGACCAGGATTGCCACATCGTTTGCGAATGCGCTCACAACGAAGCCTTCTCCCTTCAGGGCTTTTAACAATTCGGCCATTACCAGACTCATATGAGCGGAGATAGGACACCTCCTTGCGTTCCGTTTGGTGCATGCTTCGCCTAAGTAACTGTTTGCGTTACTTAGGCGAAGGTCCCTTGCGTGCTTAGATGAGCTCGATACAGTCGCCTAGACTGCTAGGTGGAACCCTTCTAAAGAAAAATCTTACAAGGGCTTCAGTGGTCACGGACTAACACCAATAACGGTTGCCCTAATATGGCTTCTCTTTTTAAGAAAATCACTCACTGGCCGTCATGGCTCATGTTGTGTTGACGAGGGACTAAGGGATTTCTTCAGATCTGGCTAAACAAATTCGGCGAAATCTTCGGAAAGCATCAATCTAACAAAAACAGAGAGATTTGTTTTTATATTTTTTATAAGTGTGCCTTTAACAGAAATGAAAAGCCAGTCAGTGCAGTGGATATATGAATTGAGACCCGGCATAAGGGTGTTCTTTACAAGAATGATGGGTCGCATAACTGTTTGCGGATACCAAACAGCAGGTGTAGTTAAAAGGTTTGAGAATTCTCAGCACTCTGGCCATCGAAGGCGTTCTAAGTTGCTTCCGGAGACTTATGTAGGTATGAAAAAAAACATTTATAATCTCGCATGTTTCGAGCCAATGACATAGTAAAGGGTAGGCACACTATAACAACTGAACTACTTACTTACTTACTTAAGGTGGCGCTACAGTCCGGGGTGGACCTGGGCCTCGGCCAACAAGCTTCGCCAGCCAGCTCTGTCTCTAGCTAGCCGTCTCCAGTTTCGCACGCGAAGTTGGCTGAGGTCCCCTTCCACTTGCGTGCGCCACCTGAGTCTCGGTGCTCCTCTACCGCGTCGTCCCTGCGGTGTGGATTCGAAGATTTTCCGGGCCGGGGCGTTGGTGTCCATCCGCTCTAAATGACCCAGCCATCGTAGACGTTGTGTTTTGACTCTTTTGGCTAGGTCGGTATCGCTGTACAGCCCGTACAGTTCGATGTTATATCTCCTCCTCCACTCTCCGTCTATGCAGACGGGACCGTAAATCGTCCGAAGAATTTTCCTCTCGAAGCAGCCTAAAGTGTTTTCATCCGCCTTTGAAAGAGTCCATGCTTCTGCACCGTAAAGCAGGACTGGGATGATGAGGGTCTTATACATGGACACTTTAGTTGCTCGAGAGAGGGCTTTGCTACTCAATTGCCTTCTTAGCCCAAAGAAACAGCGATTGGCAAGAGTTATCCTTCGTTTGATTTCAGCGCTGGTGTCATTGTCTGAATTGATAGCGGAACCAAGGTAGACAAAGTCCCTAACTACCTCAAAGTTATAGCTGTCGATGGTGATGTTTTGTCCAAGACGTCGGTGTTGGGTGTCTTTTCTTGATGACAGCATATACTTGGTTTTGCCCTCATTGACTGCTAAACCCATATTCGCCGCTTCCGTCCCAATACTCACGAAGGCTTCACTGACATCACGCTTTTGGTGGTCAAAGGATAGACATGTGCACTCAAGAGGATACAAGCATCCACAGGTTTTCTAAACCCACCTCTGTCTATCAACTCCTACTCTCACCTCCCCGTGGTGAACACCGGGTGCCTAGTACCTCAACTGGAGATTGGGTTCCAACCCCTTTGGAAGGTTGTTGGGGGTAGCAGACGAGAGAGGGGGGGAGGAGTGTTCCCACTAAGGCACTTCTCCTTGCATCCGGACGGCAGCGGAGGAATTCCCCAGATGGAATCAACGGTGGCGTCCATAGTTCCAGTCAGGCCGAACTACTTAGTGAACACCTTATATGGGCTACTACGACGTATTCGGAGCTCAGGCCTATAAGGAGCGGGCTATCCGGCTCTCCGTCCTTAGAGCTAAGCAAAGGATCTGGTCCTCCAGGTTGGGGGTCGTGCCGTCGGGGTGACTTCCCGGCCACGTAAAGAAACACCAGTCACGAAGCGGAAACAAGCCTCGGATTCGGACGGATTTACTGTTGACGACCAATGCAAACGAGAAAAGGACAACGAGCTCCGGATCTGCACGTGGAATGTTAGGTCCCTTAACAGACCACGTGCAGCCGAGCAACTAGCGGAGGCCCTTAACGACTGCAAGGCAGACATTACTGCCATCCAAGAAATGCGGTGGGACGGGCCGGGCAAAAGAAGGATGAAAAACTGCGACATCTACTACGGCGACTGCTATCGGCATCAAAGACAGCGCCTATTTGGATGTGGTTTCGTTGTTGGAGGCAGACTTAGGCAAAAAGTCTTGAGCTTCAACCCTGTAAGCGAGCGCCTCGCGACGATCCGCATCAAGGCTAAATTCGCCAACATTAGCCTGATATGCGCACATGCCCCCACTGAGGAGAAAGATGACGAGACCAAAGATATGTTCTACGAGCTCCTGGACAAAACTTATGAGCAGTGCCCTAGCTACGACATTAAAATTGTCCTAGGCGATTTTAATGCCAAGCTAGGAAGGGAGGGCATCTTTGGTCGTACTGTCGGAAAGTATAGCCTGCACGACACGACCTCCGATAACGGATTCAGGCTGATCGACTTTGCTGCGGGGCGACACGTTGTGGTAGCTAGTACACAGTTCCCGCATCTCAATATCCATAAAGGGACATGGAGATCTCCCGATCAATCAACCGTCAACCAGATTGACCATATTGCGATCGACGCAAGGCACTCCTCCAGTATCATGGATGTCCGAACTTTCCGAGGGGCCAACATTGACTCGGATCACTACCTTGTTGTAGCCAAGGTACGGCTGCGGATATCCCGACCAGCGCCAAGTATTGGAAATACTGTGAGGAAGTTTGACGTCGGCCGACTACAATCGCAAGAGATCGCCAGGTCCTTCTCCAACCGAGTCTCTCAAAACCTTCTACGAAGTCCTATGCAACCAGCATCAAGTATTGATAGCCAGTGGCAACATTGCCAAAATGCCATCAGAGACGCCGCCTCTGAAGTGCTGGGTTTCACACGGCGACCACAACGAAACCCCTGGTTTGACGATGAATGCCGGCAAGCACATGCAGCTAAACAGGAAGCATACAAAGCGGCGCTGCACAGAAGGACTAGAGCTGCTCGCGAGCTCTACGAGCAGAGGAGGAGAGAGGAGCACCGGCTTCTCCGAAGGAAAAAGAGAGAGCACGAGAAGCGCGCGGTTGAAGAGATAGAGAGATGTTACAACAGGAATGAGGTTAGAAAGTTTTACCAAAGGATCAAAAGGTCCTGCCAAGGGTATAAACTTCGAACTGAAGCCTGTAAGGACCATCAAGGGAACATCGTTGTAGAATCGCAGTCGGTGCTGAGGATTTGGAAAGACCACTTCTGCAGACTGTATAACGGCGAGGAAGAACCAAATACCGCTGTCAGGCAGAACGAACCATTCAACCCGGGCGAAGACGTTACCGACGAAGCATACGAACGATACCGCCCACCCGACCTGGAGGAGGTGAAAGTAGCTGTGTCTAAGCTCAAGTGCAACAAAGCAGCCGGAGCAGACGGCCTAGCTGCCGAACTTTTTAAATCCGCTGGCGATGAGCTGGTTAGGAGCATGCACCAGCTCATCTGCAAGATATGGTCGGAAGAAAGCATGCCCGACGAATGGAACCTCAGCATTGTTTGCCCGATCCTGAAGAAAGGAGACCCTCTGAGTTGTGCCAACTACAGAGGCATAAGTCTTCTTAACATCGCATACAAGATCTTTTCTGCTGTACTGTGTGAACGCCTGAAGCCGTTTGTCAACAATCTGATAGGCACATATCAGTGTGGCTTTAGGCCAGGAAAGTCCACCATCGATCAAATATTCACACTGCGGCAGATCTTGGAGAAAACCCAGGAATTCCAAATCGATACACACCACCTCTTCATCGATTTCAAGGCCGCGTATGACAGCATCTATAGAGACGAGCTATATAGCGCAATGTCTAGTTTTGGCATCCCTGCCAAACTCGTCAGTCTGTGCAGGATGACGATGGAAAACTCACGCTGTTCCGTCAAGGTCGGCAAAGACCTCACCGACCCCTTTGATGTCAAAAAGGATTTAGACAAGGCGACGCGCTGTCATGCGACTTCTTTAACATCATACTTGAGAGAATTGTGCAGAACTCTCGCGCCAACACCAGAGGTACAATCTTTCAAAAGTCCGTTCAACTACTTGCATACGCAGACGACATTGACATAATCGGTAGAACAAAGCGTGATGTCAACAACTGAACTACGGTAATTTGAATTCTCAGCTGTTGAAAGATATTGCCGATTCATCAAACGGACCTCCATCATCATCATTTTCGAATGCCGCTTATCCTTTAAAAGAATATCGGAGCGAGAGTGGCTAAATGGTCTTTCCATCGTTCTCGATCCTCCGCCACCAACTCAAGAGACTCCGGTGCAATACCCAGGCAGGACACAGAGAGGTTCTTTACCTGATCCCAGTACTTGTTTCTTGGCCTACCAGGAGGGCGACTGAGATCTTTGCTTTTACTCCAAGCTCAGCTTTCCTGATGACCGGCCGGCGCAGTTCGTTAATTATTGCTCCAGCTTGGCCAATTCTACAGGACAACTCAGTATTACTCCTCCCATCTTTCGTCAAAAAGACCTCGAGATACTTAAACTTCTTCACATCAAATGGAGCTGTGCTACGAATGAAAATGGTTAATTATATTGAACTGGATTACATGGTTCGGGACGCACCATATGTGGATCAGACCTTGCGTCGGCCTCGTGTCTCGCGATCCGTGCCTTGTACCTACAAAAAATCAATGTTGACCAATTTTCTCGGTTCTCGGGGTTTTTCACACTTTTAAATCTACCTTTAACGGGAAAAATAATCAAAATCTTTTAAAGAAATGTACATACCTATAGCCAATATTGAAATCATTGTTTAGCTAAAAATGATAAAAGACGTCCTGTCGACAATCCATTCACAAAGAAAAGTCCTGGAATCAATCTTCATCACCATGGCTAAAACAGTCATGGTCTTGTCATGTGTCTTTTATCTTCATAGCGGCTGATGTGTGTGATAGACAATTTGCCCATTTGGCATTTTCGCACGACTTCACACTTTATTCACCATCGAAACAATAAACCTCCTTGTGAGAGACCCGTAGAGAAGGAGGTGTCCATCCATCCAACCCATGTGTCACGCCATCCATCCACGTCGACATATCCGACATGTAGTGTGGTGCGCAAGCGCGACTGACTTTTATTTTTGCATACAGCAAGCAATACTCCATTGCTCGTGGAGTACGTAGACAAAGCTCCTTTTCGTCGATATCGACATTGTACGATCGCCATAAAATCTAGCTGAGGTCCAATATATCACGAAAGCGTACGCGCCGTCGCCAGGCCACTTCCATATACGCCGGCTGCCTGGAACGGAAGGAAGATTTTCCGATACGATACCCATGTTGGCTGGTGGTGATGATGACTGTCGCGTTAACTAGGATTTAATTGTGGTTTTATTTCGTAGATGTACCTACACTGATTTATATGTTCACACCAGGCGTAGGTACGGCCGACGCGGCCGACGGCGCGCACGACTTCAAAGGGACCACGCACTTGTATGAGCTTCACCGGCCGGCGGACACACGTTATCATCGCTTGTAAATTTTTGGACACAGGGTCATGTTGGATGACATAAAGACGCCTTAAGGTGAATCGAGTACTTGAATGCATCGCGTGCCCCAGTAGACAGACAAGAAAAGTCACAAATCACTGAACACCGATCGACCGCCTTCAACAGCGGAAAGCGAAAGTGCACATGTGGTGAGAGGATAAAGAGGCATCCCGCTGGATGATATCCACTACAGTGACAGGTAATTAAGCGGCTGAGTAGGCACCAGCCGACTGGGCGGATGAGATGTGTTGTTGATGTGTGGTTATGTGCTTACCGATGATAATTCCACTATGACTTGCCAGTTGAAAGAGGCGTAGTACGAAATGAAATGCACTCTTTGGAGCTATCAAAAGTGTCGATCGTCATCAACGTTTGATTCCTTTTTCTGTTAATTTTCGCTTTATCTTTAGAAGCTTTATAGTTTGGCCTTCAGAAATCAGAATAAGGTGGTTGGCACTAACAAAAACGATCCAGACGTCTGCCGAATTGTTAAGAATTGTTGGAAATAAGGACTTTAAAGCCACAATTACAAGTCGGTCGAGTTCACTGCGTCAATTTCATGTCTCAGTCTGTAGTCGGGATAGAAACCCAGTTCCAAATAAGGATAGGAAATGATAATAATCTTGAATGCTCCACTTTAAGTCTAAAATATTTACAAACTCTGCACCTTATTATGATAATCCCATAACTATAGAGTCGATCCTTCATCATCATCGTTACGAAATCGTTTTGTATTTCTTCTTTCGACGCCTTAATTGATTTTGCAGTCAACAACAATTTGTTGTGTCGCCAATAATTGAGATCAATTATTCGTGACGCATCTCTTGCACAAAACCACAAAAGAATACCCGCACGCATGATGCGGTGCGAACTTGCATTCAACTGAGTCAATTTACTTGCACTTAGCGCAACAGTTAAGGCAATGACAAGTTCGAGTTCAACTCCACCAGACCCCAAAAATAAAGAAGAAGAAAACAACAATCGAATGGATCCGGTAACAAAACATGGATTGCATGGACGCGGAGCACCACCAACAGTATCTTCGATAGTGGTGGCACCGCACACCATCTGGACGTTGCATCTCTTGTGAATAAATTGTCAAACTTAATTGCGATGCGTTCCCTAAAGTGGCTTATTACAACTTTATATTCGGCCAGACGCCTCTAGGTGAGTTGTTCAGCGATTTACTTCCAAAAATGGGAGATACATGGGTAATTGATGTGGAAAGCTTTAGTTTTTTGCACGGTTAAATAACACCTTTGGTTTAGGTCTGGTGCTCAGACACTAAAATAAACCATTTGTGGATAAAAGGAACAATTACTTTGATTTTAATAGAAAGCCTCAAAATGCCAGAATCAGAGAGCTACATAGGTAAGATTAAAACAACCTTGTTAAAGAAATTTTAAATGACAGACTTAGTAAGCGATACGGTGTTCATATAAAAACTTTCCATAATGAGGGAAAGACTAAATTGTAGGTAGCTACTTCTAAATCGAAAAGGTCTAGAAAAACGTTAAATATGAACCCATCTTCTTTATTACAGAATTCTAGAAAACTGGTTATTTCTTACACCCAACCACCACGAGTGTGAAACAAACCCTAAGCCTGCATGATAAGCTTCTTAAAATACATCGTTAGTATCCGAAAATTTTATAGGCTTAAGAGTATAGAATATAGAAAATATGTTTTCCTGATGTCTTGCCTTGAGCTATCTATAGTTGAATCCAGGCAAACTACTACAAAAGTTTTATAGCGTATACGCCTAAAAAGGCTCTAATTGAACTTGAAATTTCCACTCGGAGAAGGAACAGTATAAAGTCCAGGCAGGACCATTACAAACACCTGTACCGTGAGCATGCTAAGATGCTGACAAATCACATCTTAATGATGTCGGTCCGGAAATAGCCGTGCCAGTTATTTGAACGCAAAGGGGTGGCGTCCTTGGAGCAAACGTTGGCGTCATTGGAGCAAACGAAATTTAAGCTAGACTCAGTTTAGTTAAAGAAGTCGCTGTGGTGCCTCTGCTAGAACAATGTTAGGCCAAACGCAATGATACCTGTACAAAATATTATTTGTGGTTAATCTACATAATATACAAAAGGCTGAACTGATCCTTTTTACAAGCCGATACCGGAACTCGCAGTCAGTTGATTACCTACCTACTTACTTACTTAAGGTGGCGCTATAGACCGAGGTGGACCTAAGCCTCAGCCAACAAGCTCCGCAAGCCAGCTCTGTCTCCAGTTTCGCACGCGAGGTTGGCTGAGGTCCCCTTCTACTTGCGTGCGCCACCTGAGTCTCGGTGTTTCTCTACTAAGCCGTCCCTGCGGGGTGAATTCGAAGATTTTCTGGGCCGGAGCGTCGGTGTTCATCCGCTGTAGATGACCCAGCCATCGTAGACGTTGTATTTTGACTCTTCTGGCTAGGTCGGTTTCGCTGTACAGCCCGCACAGTTCGGTCTCCGTCTTTGCAGACGGAATCGTTAATCGTCCGAAGAATTTTCCTCTCGAGGTAGCCTTAAGTGTTTTCGTCCGCCTTTGACAGGGTCCACGCTTCTGCACCGTAAAGCAGGACTGGGATGATAAGGGTATTAGACACGGACACTTTAGTTGCTCGAGAGAGGGCTTTGCTACTCAATTGCCTTCTTAGCCCAAAGAAACAGCGATTGGCAAGAGTTATCCTTCGTTTGATTTCAGCGCCGGTGTCATTGTCTGAATTGATAGCGGAACCCAGGTAGACAAAGTCCCTAACTACCTCAAAATTATAGCTGTCGATGGTGATGCTTTGTCCAAGACGTCGGTGTTGGGTGTATTATCTTGATGACAGCATATATGTACTTGGTTTTGCCCTCGTTGACTGCAAAACCCATATTCGCCGCTTCTATCCCAATACTCACGAAGGCTTCACTGACATCACGCTTTGTTCTTGCGATTATGTCAATGTCTTCTACAGATGCGAGAAGTTGAACGGATTTTTGAAAAATTGTACCTCTCGTGTTGGCGCGGGAGTTCTGCACAATTCTCTCAAGTATGAAGTTAAAGAAATCGCATGACAGCGCTTCGCCTTGTCTAATTCCTTTTTTGACATCAAAGGGGTCGATGAGGTCTTTGCCGACCTTGACGGAACAGCGTGAGTTTTCCATTGTCATCCTGCACAGAGTGGCGAATTTGACAGGGATGCCAAAACTAGACATTGCGCTATATAGCTCGTCTCAATAGATGCTGTCATACGCGGCCTTGAAATCGGCCTTGAAATCGATGAATTTGGGATTTCTGGGTTTCGCAATCAGTTCAACAAAAAAACCCTCAACCTCTACAAAAAAAAAGCCGAATAACGTCAAGTATTTAGGAGTGATTTCATTTTAGTTTTTTTTTTTGTGTGTAGGATAAACCTTTATAGGCACTACGAACACCGGCCGCGCGTGCGCATAGCAGTGTGAGACTCTTAACTAAAAAAACTCCCATTTTTCCGTTAGACTACGACTAAGTTTTCTTAGCAGGAAGTTCAAGCTTCTGTAGTAATCGCGTGTGGCAGGCTGCCTTCCAACGAAAGCACTTACAGTACCGTCAATTAATGGGGCTTCGCCTTAAGCCGCTAGATCCTACGGTCTCGTTCGCTGTAAGATTTACCTGATCCAAAGCTCGGATTATTTCATGGTTGCAATGTCCGCGAAGTCGAGTACTAGGTTTGAGAGCAATGTCTGTTACTTCGTCAGTCACGGTTGCGATTCCTAGATCTCGATGTCCATAGATCGCCGTTTCTAATGTACCATGGAGCATTAACGATTGCTCTGAGTGTCTTATTTTAAAAAGTTTCTAAAATAAATATATTGCTTGGTTTAGGGCAACCCCAAAATTGTATACCGTCCAAGATGGCTTTAGAACCTGCTCATATAAAAGCAGTTTATGTGTTTATGTGTATGCTTAGTTATGTGTATGCTTAGTTTCAAAAATCTTCCGATAAGCCGATGTATTTCTTAACCTGATTTCGTGATTTCGAGCGGGCTAAAGTTTTGCTATTGATAATTCAACTGTCGTATCAATAGCGAGAATAGCAGCGTCGTCAGCGAACGTAGCCAAAATTATTTCCTCATCGTGCGGTATGTCCCTGGTATAAAGCAAAAATAAAATTGGGCCGAGAACGCTTCCTTACGGTACACCGGCATTTACCTCTCTGAGTTCCGAGCACTCATTTTCGTACCTTACGCGAAAGATTCTGCCTTCAAAGTTAGACAGTAAGACTCTGATTTTATAGAGTTGTGAACTTGTACCGCGACCCTTCTAAGGATAAGCGGTCACGGAAAATGATGATGATGTAAACTTGTACTTCAGACCTTCGTGCCATACCTTGTCGAAGGCTTGCGATACATCGAGAACAGCGCAAGTACATATCTTTTTCGGTTCCAGAGCTTTTTCGATTTCGTTTAATATTCGATAGACCTAATCGACTGTTGAATCGGCTTCTATTTCAAGTAGCGTTTTGAGTGATATATTCAAAGCCATGTTTTCTACGCAGCATTTTCTAAAGTCATCCCAGTTGTTGTTGGTGTTAGTTAATCTAGGTGCTCTTTCCTTTTTCGCTAGGCTTTCACCAATTTTCAACAGAACAGCCAAGTGATCTGAAGAGAGATCAGAGCGTTCTTCTACGTCCGCAAGGTAACGAGGTAACTCCTTGGTGAAGAAGTCGACGAGCTCAGGTATTTTATTTCTGTCGGTGGACCAATATGTTGGCTCTCCCGTCGATAAGAAGACCACGCCACGTTTCGTACTTGTTTTGAAGAGGACTCTGTCTATTGTTGAATTGTACTGTGAGCCCCAAAAAGTATTTTTCGCGTTGAAGTCCTCGCCGATGATATAGTTTGACCCAAATGACGTAGTCGTAGACGGCAGTAAAATCGTGCGTCGTCCGCTAGAGCAGGAAAATAACTCAACGCGATGTTGTAAGGTGCCACAATTTCACGGAGACTGAGCTAATTTGCATTGAATCCAGTTCTATTTCTGCGTTTTTGGAGTGTTTAATGCAGTCTTTGATGTAAAGAGAGGATCCGCCTCTCGAATTTTCTAAAGGATGATGCGCGTGATAGTCGACTTAACCTTTTATTTTGGGTTCCAAAATCAGGTAAAGTGGGTTTCCAAAATCAGGCATATGCCAATATTACTCTTCTGTGTGAAAACTTCTAGTTCGTCAATTTTTTGCAAAAGGCCGTTGGCATTCCATGTAACTATTTTGATAAACTTTCCCATATTCATTATTTTTTGTTACATGCTTTTCGAGGTTTAAACTGGTGCACGCTCAATTTGTTAAATATTACTTGATTAACTTTCGTTTGTTGCTCAAGCTTTTCTAGAATTATAGCTAGAATTTGAAAGACAGAATCTGATGCGGCAAATTGCGGCTCATTTTTACGTAACGCGACTTGAGCGTACGATCGAGTGTCGATTCTCCCTTTAAACTCCGATCAGAACTTGGGTCGGCGACGTTTTCTTGTGCATTTTGAAATGTACCCTTTGTCGATCGACAGGGGTTTTTGGCTTATCTGCTATAGGAAGCTTTTTTTTGAGGGAGGAATTTTTTTTTAACTTCATGTCGTTTTTGTTACTCAATGGCTGTTTCGCAACCTCGGTAGCTCACTGGGTGACTTCCCCTGATATTAGCACGAACCGCGCACTGGGGCCTGACTGCTGACATTGCAATCTGTCGTGTCGAGATATGTTCACCGGCGCATTTTACGCATCGCGGTTCTTTTTTAGCAGTACTCTTGCGTGTGTCGGAAACCTTGGCATCACTTGCATTGAGGTACTAGTCTGTTGCCTTTCCGCTTGGGCTGGATTTTTACCTTCATGTAGGAAAAGGCAAAAGGTTTTCAGGTGAAAAGGTAAAAAGGGACAGGCTTCTCGGTAAAGCTTTATGAATCAAGTCCTAGAATTATTTCAATTTTCAATTTCGAAATAACAAAATTTTATTTTAAACAGGCTAAACTAATCTTATACCCCGTTTATCCGATACTTTAAATCGCTCTGAACGATATCGAATTGACGAAAACCGATAGTATATACACTTTTTGAAACCGATTTAAGTATTCGAATCGCGTTACACAAAACCGATTTTCAAAACGGTTGATTTGGTTTGAATCGATTGACTTTTTAATTTTTTTCACAAATTGTTCGAGTTTGACATAATAGTAAAACTAATTTTCAAACCGGTTAGTTTGAAACTGCTTGATTAGTTTGCGCATAAACATGGCAGTGGAATCGGTGTGAGTCAAAACGGTTAGAATTCAATTCGATTCATTTTGTCGGATAAACAAGATATTAGATTAGAACTCTAAAATTAAGCTGAGTGAGGTGTAGGTCAAAAAGAGTGGAGTTAGGGTTGCGCAGCATTCTAGACATTGGCTCGTGGAAGCCGTTTTTCGTGCGAAAAAAGTAAATGCGGAAGAGGGGCATAGACCTTAGCTGTCGGGGATTAGAATGAGGCCAATCATGTCCATGTGTAGGCAGTGAGGGGCAGTCAATATTTCCCCTAAATAGGTCAAGGACGAAAGGTATGTCAAGCTACCAGCGTCCTTTAAGGATTGTGGTGATTGATTATAAGCTATCGTTGTAAAGGGCCAGATCACAGGTGTGGGCTTGGGGACGTCTGCAAAGGGCGTAAGGAAGAAGCCTACGTGTCGGATCCGCTTCAATAAATGTGGAAACCATAGAAAGGGGACAAGGCTTGGCTAGCGTTTTGTTAAGAAGGGGCCAAACGAAGCGTATACATAGGGATTGGTAACGAAGGGATTGAATAATGGCCTGAACCAAGATCTCATGAGGCCAAGGGCCAAGTTGGCATATTGATGACGTTCTCTCTGGAAATTCGCAGATTACTCCTTCATAAGTCGATCAAGAAGACATCTTAGTTACCGATAACATAGGATTTGACAGGTGCGGGAAAACCCTTGCAAGAATAAATTATAGTGCTTGACATTGGCTGACATTGAGCTCGAAAAAATTCTTTTGACACCAAATAAAATAGCCGTTTATTATATGTCGGATTGGAGAGAGAGTGAATTGTTCCCCAAGAAATTCCATGTTTTTGTTGTCGAGGTTTGCTACTATCCGATGGACTCAGACGCAACTCAGACGCAAGTACTGGTCCATTGTACTACAATGCAGACACTTTATTTAAATTTAGATAGGACAGTCAGGACCGAAAGTGGAGTTACGAGGACTACTTGAACAGGATTTCTTTGCTAGCGGGGTGTAGACCAAGCGGGTGGGCATTGCTGATAGAACGGCTCAACAGTGAAATTGTCAATTAGGGTTCGATGTTTGGATGTAACGGCGGGAAGGTTGGCAAGATTTGCGTCATTAATAGCATTGAGTGCCGGCGCACCTAATAAAAGAGAAGCAAGGGTGCACGAATCTATTGCACTTAACACTGTTTTCGCGGACTTACTCGCCAAGCTTGTCAAGAACTGTGTGTTGGGTAGATGCCACGTTTTCTATATTTCTATATTTCGAAGAAAAGAGTTGACTGATAGGGAGGAATGAGTGGATTTCGCGATTTTAATGATTTTAGATTTAATTTCATTCAGAGTGTCGCGTTACCTTGCCTGTTATCGTACAACATTGTATTGTAATACTTAGGAGAACAAGAAGGGCGGATTACTTACTTAATTTTGGGTGGCGCTAATAGAAATAATCTGCGTTTTGCACGCAAAGTTTACGCAGGTCCCAGATTTTCCGGACGAGGCATTGGTATCCAGTCCATCCGCTCTGGGAGACCCAGCCACCGCGGGCTGTTGTATCCAAACTCTTCTGACCAGGTGTCGCTCTCCACGAATAATTCTTTAGCTTAAAATAGCGCTGTTGAGAGAGCATCGGAAAAGCCATTGATATTTCGAAGAGATCCAGACCACCTTAAAGCAGTTTCGCTTGTTCGATTTGCTAGGTTTTGATGTATTTTCCTGATAGCAGCATATTTTTGGTTTTGTCTCATTAACCACTAAATTCTCTACTTTCGTCTCAATACTTCCATCTTCCGATTATGCCAATGTCGCCTTCGGATGCGAAATTTTAAAAAATCGTGATTTTTGGTGTTGGCGCCAGAGTTCATGACTTTGTCTAAATCCTGGGGTCGGTGGAGTTCTCCTACCCTGTATTGAACAGCGTATGTTTTCTTTCGTATTCATCATCATTTTCGAATGCCGTTTATCCTTTTAAAGGGTCGCGGAGCGAGGGTGGCTAAATGGTCCTTTCATCTTCCTCGATCCTGCGCCACCAACTCAAGAGACTCCGGCGTAATCCCCAGGCGGGACTCAGAGAGGTTCTTTACCTGATCCCACCACCTGTTTCTTGGCCTACCAGGGGGGCGACGCGCTCGCATCTCGGCTAGGAAGTCTGTCAGGGGGCCTGCGAACAATGTGCCCAAACCATCGGAGAATCGATCGCTCCACTCGGAGAAGTAGCTGCTCAACATTAAGATTCCCACGAATACTGACGTTTCTCACTCTATCCCTTAGAGTAACACCAGCAACTTTCTTCGTATTGTCTCATAAAAACTAAAAAAAATGCTATATAGCTCGTCTCTATACGCGGTCTTGATATCTATGAAATCTTAGCAGGTATCGATTTGCGATTTCTATAGTTTTTCAAAGATCTGCCGCAGTGTGAGTTTTTGATCGATGACTTCCTGCATACATACAAGCTTGCGTACATCTCCAGCGATCTTAGGGAGACTTATGCCTCTGCACTAAGCTTAGTTCAAATGATCTTTTTTTAAGGATCGGGCAAATAACGCTTTTCGATTTATCAAACCATGCTTTCCTCCTACCATATCTTGCAGATAAGTTGGTGCATGCTCCTGACCAATCAGTGCCCGCTTGAAAAAGGCCGTCAGAGCTAAACCTGCGTCAGCTGACAGGTACTTTTTCTTCATCTGCGTCGAGTGGGTCACATGGTTTATATTCTTCAGATTGAATGTTTCCTTCTACGTGATAATGAAACTCGGTTCATATTCGCCATTATTCAGTTTGCATGGCCTGCGATTCCACTACAATGTTTTCTTGGTTATTCTTACGGGCTTCGGGTCGAAATTTGTACCTTCGGCAGTTTCGGCTCGGATTTGGCGATGTTGCCACCGGCTATCAACATTTGAAGCTGGCAGCACAGGACTTCGTAGGGAGTTTTGATTGCCTCGACTGGAGAAGGAACTTGCGATCTCTTGCGGTTGTAGCCTGCCGAAATTAAACTTCCTCATTTCAGGAAGAAAACATCTGCAGGCCCATTTTGTGGTAACGTATCTGGATAAGATAAGGCCCTAAGGTCTATATCCCGAGCTTAAAACTTGTGTATATGTATACGCTTATGATGTTCCCGGGTTATTATGTTTTTAATACTTTCCAAACTCTAAAATAAAGCTTTAAACATTAAAATATATGAATTTCCACACAATTTATTTACTTTGTTGATATTTTCTTTTTTTCGCTCGTAAACAGTTCACAATACATTTTTTATTTGCTTAATTTTCATCTTTTATATGTCTATTTAACATATACAATATCTGCTAGTTTTTTGTTTAATATAATAAGTTTTCACTATGACCCGTTGCTGACAATCCTTCTTCTTTGCCATTCGACAAGCCAGATTCAGAATCACTTAAAAATTATTTATTCCTTTCACACATCTAATGAATTTAGTTTTTTGTTTTTTTTGTAATGCGTTTTTTTTTGTTTTGGTTTTTTTTTTCTGGTTTTATATATTAAAGCAGGTTTGTTGTTTTTTTTTTAGAAATTTTATAATAAAACAATTTGTTATATGTTTTAATTTAGGATGACAAAAAGTAAAGACGAAAAGGAAGTAAAATTAAATAAAAAAAAAAAAAGAAAACACAATTATTTATTATTTAGATGGTTCCATTGGAAGGGGCCCCTAATCCGTAGGTCTTTTCTCGCTATTTTTTCTTGTGTACTCCTCGGCATTTTTTATGAACTTCTTGCGATCCTTGAGGTATTCCTCGGCTACATCAGCTCGTAGGGGATGCTCTGGCTCGGGATCGTTGACAAGTGCTACTAACGCTTGGATAACTAAAAGTGAATTTTTTAATTATTTTTTGATTTTTTGTTTGGTCGATTTAGAGGTTTCAATGTTGAGTGATGAGTGAGTTTTTCTTGTGGTTGGTGTTTGTCTTGGATTGGAAACTTTACACCTTAAAATTTTTACCAACTCTGGCGCTGGTTCATTTTTGTCGTCAAATTTTTTCTTCTTGTAAAGATCCGAATTTCCTTCTTTGTCAACAACTGAATTTTATAATGTAAAACGTTCTTTTCAGCTAAAATCTTTGCCACAACAACACACTTCTGCCGTAAAGTATAGACTATAGAATATATCCTTTAACGAGGTTATTATTTCAGCAAAGGTATCCTTGCGTGGAAGGAATCAATGGAAGAGCCGAACACAAAAGGTATTTCTGGCAGAAGTCCTACTTTAAAGGTATATTGGGCGCAGTGGAACTCTCTCCATGGGCAAGATGGTGCTCTGCGGAGAAAAATTCTTTAAGAGGCAGCTGGTGGTTCCACGCTCGAAAGTGCAAGATATTCTAAGGAAGATGCACGTTGGAGTATCTGATAGCCACTTAAGAATACACAAAATCCTAGGAAAGGTAAGGCTTTTATTGGTTCAATGCAAGAAAAGACATCGAGAGCTGGTGTCTGAGGAAAATGCACCAGTACAATGTGGGTACCCCCTTTGAGGATAGCCTTCGACATAGCAGGCCCGTTTCCCGAAACTGAGAACGGCAATCGTGACATCCTTGCAATTGGCAAATAATTCAGCAAGTGGCCTGAGGCTTTCGCGATCCCAAACCAAGAAGCTAAAACTGTTGTCGACCAGATAGAGGACCACTGGGTGTACAGCTTCGGTGTGCCAATGGAACTACATCCGATCAAGGACGAAACTTCGAGTCAAAGATATTCCAGGAGGTGTGTACATCTATATGACTACAGAAAACACGAACCACATTTTTATATGATGTGGGAGCAACAGCACCATAATTCAACGTGAAAGAATTAGTATGGCTCTACAATCCTCATCGTAGAAAGGTAAAATCGGCAAATTTGCAGCAGGACTGGGAAGGTCTCTACCAAGTAGTTACGCGAATCAATTATGTAGCTTTCCGAATTCAATGAGGACCAAGAGTGAAAATGAAAGTTGTCCATGTGGATCGCCTTCATCGTTACAACGGAATCAATGATGATGTGCTTGTTCGGGACAAACCAAACTGGTGGGAGACAATGTGATATGACGACAAAAATGTTTTTAATTCAATTTTTTATGGGATACCCGCTGTAACCAAAATACCCTGATTTTCCCACCAGAGGAGATTTTAGTAAATACAATGAATGAACTCCAGGCGTCAAGCTCCGCCCCCCATCTAGAATTTTCACGAGTAGTCATAAATTTTCATAAATAGCTTTTTAGCAGTTTTGAATCGGAATGCTTTAAAAGCGAACGTCGAGTGTGAGAGTGATGGAAACGGTTACGGTGAACTAGATTGAACTAAATAAGTTGTGTTTGATAAATAAAGATACTCGTTGTGTGTTTATTAAAAGTGAAATTGAGTTTCTCAGCGGAATACACGACCAAAAAACGAAGGTTAAGACCAATTTTGATTTTTTTGTTTAAAAATTGTTCCATCTATTCCGTCTATGTTTGATCACATTATAACCTTTCGTTTAGATAATACATGAGTCACAACTAACCCTGATAGGAAACGAGGACGACTAAGTAGGAGTTCTTTGAATCGTCTTTAAAAAAAATTGGAACATATTGGCATTAGGAGAGCAGCAGTTCAAGATTCAAAACTGGAACACGTTTGTAGTGGGCAAAACAAAAGCAAAAATAAAAAAAAATAGAGTGGCGCAACAGCTCGAGGTGAACCAGGGCCAACTTCTCAACCATGTAGGCTGTGTGTGCTATATTTTTTTCACATACAAGGGGACCTACAACTTTTTTGCCGAATCCGAACGGCACTTTGAGAAGTTTTTCAAGACAAATGTTACTCTCGGAGGGTTTGTCAGACCCTCGCGGAGGTGGGAGCCGTGAAAAAGAACTAGTCTTTTTTTCAGGTGGCAGAGGCAGGATTCGAACCCTCCGGCGTCAGAGGCACACACACTACAAAAGCAACAAAAATTATAAATGTTTTGCAGCAAGCGGGGAAATGCAAAAATCTGTTTAACGCAGCGAAGCGACCATTCTGGGTGAAGTCCAACACAGAATAGTCTTGCCTCCCATTCCCATCATAAGGAAATAAGAAAAATTAAAAGACAAAATTTAGGAAATTCTGTAAGACAATTACGGATACTCCTGCCGCGGCTAGAATACATAAGGCAAAAAACTAGAGGAATTGAAACGTCTCTGAGAAAGGTGTAGAGAAACTTTTCCAAAAATAAACAGCAGAAAGCACGATTTCTATTAGGAACTCACTTTGCTGGTAGTCTCCAAGTACAAGTACAGACAGGAGCAGGGCGAACATACCCAAACCGAAAGAGAACTGGAAAATAGCAACAAAAATCTGTCTTAGAGGGCAGTCAGCGTGGGTAATCAGCTTTTTTTTAGTCTTTCGTGGCAGCGGGTGTGGATGGAATTACACAAATCCTATTACAGAAAGGGCGAAGGCGTTAAAAAACAGTGCAGCACTGGGCTATATACCGAGTATTCATGCCAAAAATATGGAATAAAGACCGAAGTATACCGAAGTCCTTTAGAACAATCAGACCTAACATCGTTTCCCCTCAAAACGATGGAAAACGCTGTAAATAGGAAGGAGGTACGATGTTCTACGCTAAACGTAGAACATCGTCCCTCATAATTTTCAACTAGTCTACAGGGCGGGCAAATCCTTTGGAACTGCCCTTTCTAACCGATTACATTCAAAGTGCTCTTGAAGCAAAATTATATTGTGTGCCTTTTTTAGACATCTGATGCTTTAGATACAGCGGGGCGTTTAAGGGGATTTAAATTGCTTTAAAGCGAGTTCTTGGATACAAGAGAAGTGAAGACATTACAAATAGACTGGTTGTAGATCAGCAGCTGTCTGGCACATGCTCACGACATAGTTTAAATGGCTGGAAAAAGAACGTTTGCAAGGATATAAACGTATATATAAAACGCACTCCAGAATTGGCAAGATAAGAATAGACATATAAAGGAGCTGCGATACAGACAAAGGTTCGCAAACTATTTACTTTAAAACAGCACTGACACTCTGTGGATCCGGCGCATAACTTAATTGTTTCTAGTAACCAGGCAAAGTCCTATTTGATGATGTAATATGGATAGTGCTCATGCACTCGCAGAATCGTAGAACGTTATCTTCAAACTTATAAAAAGAATTATTTCCCACAACAACTTTTCGCCGGGTTCGGATGCCATAATTTTTGAATTAAAAGTGGGGCCATCTAGCAATTTGCTGTATGGTTTCGTAAAACTAGAATCAAATCTGCAGCCTTAGCTTATTCCTGAGTTAGACAGGTTGGTTTGCAATAAATTCTGTAGTTTGTAAATGTATCGTTCCAATCCAATAGGAAATTTATCCCAATTCCGTTTTTATGTGCAATGAATATGAAGGTGAAGTGTAATCAAGGACTTACCTTGGTCTGTCCTTGTTGCAGGTTTCCAGTTTTCTGTACTGATAATCGGCAGACACACTTGACCCTTCTCATCGATATTTGGATGATAGATTTTTGTTTTGAAATTAATTTTTGGCGGCTTAAATGGATACTCGGCTGGGAAATTAATCTCAATTTTAAATGCTCCCTTATTGTACGGTGGGTTCTCCTGCAAGAAAAAGAAAACAAATCCATACGCTTAACTGTTTCCAGGCAAATCAAAACACAAAGCATAATATCCGCGCAGGATGAATCACTTATATCTCACGATCCAGACGTTTCTGGAATTTTATCATACTTACAGGCACAATCAGGCCAGTCCAACGCAACAGATTTTGATCTTCTATGAGCACTTCCCTAAACGATTTAAGTCCCGAAGCTTGGAGATCTGTTAGTTCCTGATGGGAAAAAAGAAGAATTTTTCACCGAAATCAATTAAAAAAGTTTCTCCAATTGGAAAAGTCAGGAAGAATGTTGGCAAAATCTTATCGATTCTCGACAATTTAGCTTGAATTGCAAAGAATTTCGCAAGTGCGAGGAATTTTCTTCCAATTATGGAATTTTCAATTTGTCTTACTTTTTTAAGCCTTCGCGTAGCTGCCATTTTTAACTTTTCCTCGTAACGTCCAGCAGCAGCAACCCCAACAACACCAAAAGCGATTTTCTTTTTTCTTTTTTTTTTGCAGAAGTTCTTGCTGTTTTGGAAACGTCAAATTTGAAGTATGATTGAGTGCGGTTGGCTAGACTGTTTTCATCGCAGAGCCATCTGTAAATTAAAAGTGAAACAAAAAATTAGATTGTAGGGTATCACTGTTAGTGCCTGTTTTCATTTGGTTGATCCTAACCTGATGTGTGAGAATTACTATGGTGAAGGGAAGCGCCAGTGTGGTGGCCACCGGTTAACTTCCGTTTTATTTTGAGAAATAAAATTTGGGTTAGGTTAGGATAAACCAAATGAAAACAGGCACTTAGGTGTGATTAAAAAGTTACAAGAAAACCTTTTAACAGGTAGAATAGTGTGTCGCTTGGCAATATGCATGTCCCTTTTCATTATGTTTCCATCATAAATTACTAAATAACAAGATATTCAACTTGCGTCCCTCTTGGCCTCCAACGTCCATTTGCTTACGTTTTTTATAAAGCCGTCGAAGGTTTTAAAAAGCCTAAAACAGATGAACAGCAGGTCTTAACGTGTCACAGCTACCAGCACTGCCTCTAAAACAGATGTTCACTCTTTTTGGCATAAACTATGCCAATTTTTCCATCCAGTTTTAAATTTCTTGTCAACTGGGTAAAAAAATAAACAAAAATTGACCAATAAAACGAAGGCGGGAAAACGCACTTGTCCTGTTTGAATTCTTTGTCAACAAACCGTCATCAATTTTAGATTTTGACAGTATCAGTGATGCCTGATATTTATATTACTTTTTTTTGTGGCCGCAATGAAACTAGGCACCAAATTAAGAAATAGAGACATCGTTCAGTCACTGCAACCCCAGCAGTACTTGGTTCGCCTGCGCCATAAGATCCTGTGTAATTTATTTTCGCTGTTATTTATTATTATTTTCGATATTAAAGCTCCAAAACAGAATTGCATACATAAAATAAATAAATAGAGTGGCGCAACAGCTCGAGGTGAGCTAGGGCCAACTTCTCAACAATGTATGCTGGTGTGTTAATTTCTTTACATACAAAGGGACCTACAATTTTTTGCCGAATCCGAACGGCACTTTGAGAAGTTTTCCAAGACAAATGATACTCTCGGAGGGTTTGTCAGACCCTCGCGGAGGTGGGGGCCGTGAAAAAGAACGAGTCTTTTTTCAGGTGACGATGGCAGGATTCGAACCCAGACCTCCGGCGTAGTAAGCACACACACTTTTTTTTTTCAGTTTTAATGCTTTTTATTACTTAATTCATGATTTCTCAAACGCTAGACAAAAATGCTTAAAACTAGCTTAATTAACTTAACTATCCTAACATAACTTACTAGGCCTTCGCGGGCGCTCTAAGCTAAACTTAATTCTTATAAACTATGTCTTTCGACCTAAACTAACTTACATTACAATACTTAATATAAAAGAATAAAATTTAAAACTAAGAAAAAAAAATTTATTGAGAAAAAACTTAGTAACTGAACTTTTTTTTTTCTTATACAGGGTGTTTTCAAATTCGATGCAAAATATTTTGACACAAGATTCTTGGGTATATTTGAAGAAAAAAATTGTTCTACAGTATAGGCCTATCTCAAATTTTGATACCACTTATTGGGAATTTAAGAAAACACCTACTTTGAGGTACCTTGACCCATACTAACACAAATATCTCCGCTAACACTTACAACAGGTACTTCATTTAGGACTTAAATTTTAGAAGAATAGTACTCCTTTTAACTGCATTAAAATAAAATTGATGACTTTTTTAACTTTCGAGATATTTGCTTTTAAGTCGGATCCTTTTTCCCTGCCCATGACATTTTTTTGACTTTCAAGACACATTTCTGCGAAAAATGCGTAATAAACATATCGGTAATTTTTTTTTCTAGTGCACCTAACAATACTTAATAAAAATTGCTAAGACAAGTTACCCGAAAAACCCACAGATTTTATCATACTTGGGAAATTCTATAGCAGGTAAAATTATGAAAAACTCTTTTCACGAAGCCGCGACAGGTATAAGGTGGAAATATGATTTATTACCTACTTTTATAACCGCGATTGACAACAAGAACGATTTTTTGACTATGTATTAATAATTTACGTAGGTTTTAGAGCATGCATTCTTATTAGACTACCTGATAAAAAGGTAATTTCCCTATCATTTTTCTGTTAAATCCCAAAAAGGATTAAGTTTGAGGTTGGTCGCCTAGTTGGAAAATTTACCTAATGTAAATTGTATAAAAGGTTAGAAAACAAAATTAAATCCATCAAAGTCATTTTTGACGCCGAGGTGACACAACAGTTGTTAAGAAACCCTGCTTGAAATGGCATCTTTTACAAACGAAGAATACGCCGATATTATCTACGTTTATGGGATGTGCAACGGAAGTTCTATTAGAGCACAACAAAGATACCATCGGCTTTATCCTAACCGAAGAGTACCTAATCCCCGCGTATTTACAAATTCGTTTCGAAGACTTCGGGAAACGGGATCTGTTTCAACAAGACGACCTAACGCAGGAGCTTCACCAGGAAGAATTGCAGTTGATGAAAGAATACTGGAAGCGGTTGCAAATGATCCATCAATCAGCATCAGGCGCTTATCCTTGCGATTTAATGTTTCAACACATAAAATTGTTCGTCTCCTGCATACGGCATTCGTCTCTCCATACCACCATACACCTGTGCAGGAATTGCTTCCGAGTGATTTGGAGCCGAGACTTGAGTTTTGCAACTGGTTGTTAGAGCGGAACTTGGATGACAACGGTTTTATAAGCAGAATCCTATGGACGGACGAATCTCAATTTACTAGAGATGGGATTACAAATTTTCACAATCTACACACATGGGCTGCGGAAAACCCACACACAAGGAGAGAGTCATCATTTCAACACAGATTTAGCGTCAATTTGTGGGCAGGTGTTATTGGAAACAACTTAATCGGTCCCTTCAAACTGCCTCCCACACTGACTTCTGCAAACTATTTGGAATTTTTGTGCAATGATTTAACAGATCTACTGGAGGATGTTCCGGTATCTCAACGAGCTTCGTCATATTTTCAACAGGATGGAGCTCCAGCCCACTTTGGTCGCGAGGTTAAAAATTGGCTGGATGAAAAGTACGCTGGTCGTTGGATAGGAAGAAATGGACCAGTTCACTGGCCTGCAAGATCTCCAGACCTTACAATTATGGATTTTTTTGTATGGGGGAGAATAAAAGAACTTGTTTATTCTACAGAAATATCAACTCTAAATGATTTAGAAGATCGCATTCTCCAAGCCTCGTCACAAGTGAGGCAGGAGTTATCCTCAATGAACGTTGACAGCGCAATCCAAAAACGGGCTCTAGCATGCATACAAAATGGAGGAGGACACTTTGAACACCTTATTTGATTGTAAAGTTAACTTAATAAAATTAAAAAAAAAACATAAACCAAACACAAGCATTTTTATTCAGAATAATAGGAATTGAACACTATGAATCGAGTTTTTCATAATTTTACCTGCTATGGAATTTCCCAAGTATCATAAAATCTGTGGGTTTTTCGGGTAACTTGTCTTAGCAATTTTTATTAAGTATTGTTAGGTGCACTAGAAAAAAAAAAATTGCCGATATGTTTATTACGCATTTTTCGCAGAAATGTGTCTTGAAAGTCAAAAAAATGTTTAATGCAGGAGTACTATTTCTTCTAAAATTTAAGTCCTAAATGAAGTACCTGTTGTAAGTGTTAGCGGAGATATTTGTGTTAGTATGGGTCAAGGTACCTCAAAGTAGGTGTTTCCTTAAATTCCCAATAAGTGGTATCAAAATTTGAGATAGGCCCATACTGTAGAACAATTTTTTTCTTCAAATATACCCAAGAATCTTGTGTCAAAATATTTGCAAACATTTGGAAAAATTTGGAAACACCCTGTATATAAAACTTAAGGCTACCTTAAAATAAAAATAAAAATAAAAACAAGACTTAACCTAACTTAACTAATTGCGTAATTAAATACGCACTTTTTTTATTCAGTGCTGTGCTTTTTATGTTTTTTTTTTTGTTTTTTTTTTTATGTAAATAAAATCTAAAAACGACCTTAACCTAGACACTTAAGAACTATGTAAGCCGGCCAAGGCTTAGCGGCGACCGACTTTGCCGAACCGAGAAAACCCTAACCCGGATCGATAGGGATCGACGAGGGAGTTCCCTCGGTTAGCCACCAGGATTGCTGGTGCTGTTTATGTACATCTCCCACATCCCGGGAGGATACCGATCTGCTGAATCGGAGACGCTCCTCAGCGCTCCGTGCGACGTCTCGGTTGTAGTTGAGTCGCCTGTCAGCAGTTGTCCGAGCAACATGGAAGATTAAGGGCACAGCCGATCTATCCTGGATCAGACCTGCCTGGTCGAAATAGAGGAACGCCTCTGAGGGGACGAAGCCATTCAGACGCACACTCTCATGGTACATAAAATTTGGGTAATAAGCCCCTGAGATCAGGTTATTCGTCGAGGTCATTGCTCTTGCAATGTGCCTTCGAGTCAGCTTAATGAGGAAATTATCTACTCTGATGTAAGCACACACACTAACCACTACGCCACGGCACCCCACAAAACAGAATTGCATGCAACCGACAAAATGACGAATTAACTCACATTTGTAAACAAAACTCAGAGTATGCGTAAATTCATCAAATTCAGCTTGTGTGCAAAGCTTTTACATGTCCGAAGTTGAGTATCTAGTTATTCAGTAATATCTGGTAATCATACTGAGTGAACGGATTTCGCCGAAGACAAGACTAAAGCCACGTAATCACAAGGAACAGAAACAGGAACAGAAACAGAACCTCATACATTAGCAACTGAAACCTAAGTTCGCTGAATGCTTTTTGCGTTGCTAATGTATGAAATTCTGTTTCTGTTCCTGTTCCTGTTTCTGTTCCTTGTGATTACGCGGCTTAAGGTAAAAACTATACTGTCGCAGTCTACATGAGGTGGATCTAGCAAGAATTGCTCAAGGACATTAAACGTTGACGTATAATTTTTGGTGATCCCCTTTAGCTGATGAACGGAAAAGGGCAAAGTGATTTTGCATAAGTCACATACCACCATAGCTCCGCGTCTACCAAATGTTGTTATATATTTTACAGTTAGTGTGTAGGACAACTGTGTACGAGATCCCCATTTAGAATCCCGAAAGGGGAAATAAAAGTTTTTTTACGATGTCCTATCTCCACGAGGATCTGACAAACCCTCCGATTTTTCATTGGTACTTTTGCGTTGAAGGGGAAATATCAGCTCGCCTTTTAGTGAAAACACAATGTAGTCTCTAAAAATCATCACATTTTGTCGTCACATCAAAACATCAACCATCGTCACATAACAAAATCAATTCGGGAGAAATTAAATGTGTTTTAAACGTTTTATTCCAACTCTACACCGGACATTAATCCACATTCAGCATAAATCACTATACTTTGTCCAGCTGAAATGTGCAGTACAGGGAAGATATGTATCTCACTCTAACTGCAAAGGAAACCCTTTTAGTCTTGTGACAGACATTTTTGTCAAGGGTTCCCGTACTACATTCTTATGAAATTGCAAAAAGCTCCGATAAAGCTTCCTTACAAAATCCGAACAAAAGCATACCTTTGTAAGCGATATGGCTGGCAGGATTACTCAGATTTAGGCTCTTCCATAAGGCTTGTACTGCATATTTCAACTGGACAGAGTATAATCCCTCGCAAATGTCTAGATTAACCATGCAAAATTAAGTTCTCTCGGCCAATGGTTAAGAATTAGTTAAACCAGGGCCAAGTTCTCAAGCATGTATGCTGCTTGTGTTGTATTCTTCACATACAAGGGGATATACAATTTTTTTGCTGAATCCGTACTGCACTTCGAGAAGTTCGTCTGTCCTAAACCCACCATATGTCTGTCCCCGGTCAGACCCTCGCGAAGGTGGGGTTCATGAAAATGAATGATTCTTTTTGTTCAGGTGACGACGGTAGGATTTGAACCCAGACCCCGGGCGGAATAGGCACACATACTGACCAATACGCAGAATGTTTGCATGTGTTTACCCAGTTGAAAAATAAATTCTCATAAATCTCATTCACCCTTTTGACACGCCTTTTATTGATCTTTTAACCCATCTCGCTCACCTTTATAACAGTTTAAAACTTAAAAAGGAAACTGAAACTATCTTCGTACTCCGCCCTTGATAGGGACCATGCTTTAGCAGTAAAGCAGAGCTCAAATGATAACTTAAATTTTGCATACCTGAAAGCTAAATAAAAAAAATCTTAAGAACAAATTTGCAAACAAGAAGAAAAGACAGAAGAAAAGCCTGGAACAAAAAATTGCAAAACAACACAATGCCAAACAAAAAATGGCCTAACTTAGGAAATAAAAATATTAATTCATTTTAAAAAAACCAAACGTAAATTGCAAAATGTGGAATGCAACACAACAAAATGTTAATTGCCAAATGTAAGTTTGCCAAACATTTTTGGGGGAACATAGCATACGCCCCCATTGCTTGTGAGATCTATGAATGTTTAGGCCCTCATCTCTTTCGCGACTGTGCTGGAATGTTGATTGACGTTGACTTTTTGACAGGGTTCATAGGATCCCTCCTTAGAACATGGCAATACCAGCTAAGCCGGTCGTACTCCGTTTTTCTGGAGATAGCAGATAGGTTCTTTTACGCGGAGGCTTCCTCAGATCTTCGTACTTCTTCTTCTACCAGCATTGGGTATCAAAACGGGCCCCTCTGGAGAGTCAATTGATTTAACAACATTCAACAATACGATTCAAAAGTGAAGAAACCATGCTTCGTCTCCTGTGTACCTGACCTGCTTTGTTGGTTTTGAGTAGATATCAAATTTCCCACATAGTACCTCGTCGCGTCGCCTTGAATTTGTTTCGAAACCGTTTTCCCTAGCTATGCTTATCCAATTCTAGAATTCCCATATAAATCACACCCCCATTAATCCGTCGTCTATTCCCTGGGATTTTACGTGTTCCACTAATGACAGACTCCTTTTGGGAGCTTATCTTCTTCCACTAATGATGGACACGGTATTATTATTGAAGTTGAGCATTGCACTGCGACCTGATGAGTCTATTGTGCCGCTTACTAAGCCTTGGAAAGGTTGTTCGCTTGTAGGAATACCTCGTACCGATGCTCATATCTCAACATCCAATCCTCACTACCCTTGGCTACCACTAAAAATCTTCATACCCTTAGGTTTCATTAGTTTCGGAAGAATCTAGCAATGAAAAGTGGGTCAGTAGTTCGTTTTTCTCAATATGATAGGCGATGCAGACATTATTCTGTTTAAGGAGACACTCTACACCCAGTTAAAGTTCAGAATGTGTCCTAGTCTCAATACATATACAAGGTCTTTAAAAGACTTCGTTTTATGGTTATCCTAGAAGGTACAAATGTTGTTTCTGGTGAGGTCAATGCACGCTTTAAACTCCTCTGGCGAAAATTTAGTAAAAGCTTTATAACTTGCGTCAGTCCTCCCACCGACCTAAGGAAGTCGACAAAAGGCTTTTTCAGGTCTTAGCTCGGTCTACTTTCTCCGATCTTTAGAATACTTCCTATTTTTCACAAGATTTCCTCACTTTCCTGCGTTCCGCAGGCCTCGAATTTTAATTAATTGTTTTTTATTACTCGGAGTGTTATACACAATCACCCCAGCTACCATTTCAGCCTTTGAACGATTCCTGAATAAGTGACTCCAGGAACAACCCGAAAAAAATTTTATTAGTAAGAGGCTCCAAGTCCTGGGGCTCTCAGATTACCCACGTAGACACCGTCTTGTAGCCTTTTCGCATTGAATTTTGACTTTTATTTGAATCCAATTTTACAATCCGATCATGAGTTTTTTTTTTGTTGTAATAAAAAATAAAGACTACTTAACTGAGACAGAATCTACACCACTCGTTTCACCTCGAAGAACCTCTTTAAGTAGTAAACTTGTCCCAAGGTCATTGCGACCAAAACGAGTGCCTCAAACGTGGACCACAGAACGACGCGGGTGTTTGTGCTCTCGTTAACTGAACGATGGATTTTGTCACGGACCTAAAGACACGGAAAACTAATTTATTCCAAGCCCATATCAGAGATTTGGTGTGTAAACTCACATGCATGTACTCCTGTTCGTGTTTCACGCTGGTCAAAGTGCCAGACAACTCCCTAATCATATCCTCCAACTTCGTGTGGCCAGCCTCATCCTCGCCAGGTGCACCAGGTGTCCTCTGCGACGCCTCACCCACGTCGATGGAGAACATCACCACCTTTGGTGTCATGCTGGACTTTTCGTTATTGAAGCAAACAGTGTACACACCAGTGGTGGGGGCGGCAAAAGTCAGCTTGCCTGAAGATTCCTTTTCACTTTGGTGGATGACATTCTGATCGGGGCCGGTGATTTTTATGTCTACGTCCAAGAAGCCGCCTTCGATCACTTCGAATGTAAGACCTGTGCACCGGAGAAACGTGGATTTCGAATTTTTTTTCTTTGCCAACACATTAGAAAAGTGATTCCATACCTAACTTGGTTCCGCCTTCGGCACGTTCAAAAAAGCACTCTTCGTTGTGTGCATCTACGGTAATGATGAAAGCACTACTCGAACGGAGCAGTTGCATAAATAGCAAACTGCAGATCGTAATATACGCGGGGAAATTCATTTTTATGGAGAAAATTTTACACAATTTTCCGCAAGCAGTTTGTATTTTTTTAATAAATATCTATTCGTTTCGTGAATGAAGGGGAGGCCACGTATTCTGTCAAACAGGCTGAATGACAGCCAGCTGAAGCTATTCGTGCTGTTGTGTTGGCGTCATTGCGGTCGGTAAGGAGGTTTTCTGATAGTGATGTGGTTTTTTATATCCCCGTTTATAAGGGGCAAACGACATTTTTTCAACTTGGCACATGTGTTGTATGATTGTGCGTGTGCTCCTGGTTTCGATTCTGGATTCAAAACCAAAGGCAAATTTTTCTTTTATTCAGAACAGAGACTGTCAAATGAGTTCCGAGAAAACAGTTTCAGGAGAGTCCAGAATGCTCCCGGATGCTTCTTGACAACCAACCGAAAAGGCCAACAGTTTTTGCATAAACTCGCATAGCCTCTATCAAAAGCATGAGTAGGTACATATTCCCATATATTTTTTATAAATTTTCTGTTTCTATAACCTCCTGGTTTTTGGCAGTTTTTGCTCGAAACCACTATGAACGACATGAGTATCACGTTAGAATGCCACGTTCTGTTCAAACTTAGATATAAGTATCTACGAAATGGAATCTCCAATCTGAAAACTGATTGAATTTTTTGGGTCACTGTACAATTTCCCTTTTTTTTCTAAAAGCACTTTTAATAATAAATATGGGCTTAAATTATGACAATTGATGTTCGAATGACAAACAAAAGCAAAACCTTGTTCCCGTTCAGAAGTGTGAATGAATGGGTAAACAATGTTGTGTAAACTTTTTGCCTAAAACTCGGTTTATGATTCAGTGTAAATACCGTATTAGAGTGATACTTTTCGATTCTTCCTATGATATTGCCTTTTTGGTGATTGAAAGATTTTTCCCTGGTGGATAATGGCTCCGGGAAATAACCACCCAAAATTAATTGAAATAACTCCCCAAAATTTGTACGGAGGTGGGGTTTATTTCATGTGAAATCCAAAATTGGGGACTTATTTCATGGGTTTTTGGGGGCTTATTTCAAACTTTAAATTGGGGGATTTTTTCATTATGAAAAAGGTACCCAAATTCTACTATGAAAGAAAAACTTTTCTTTTCAGGATTCAAGCAGCACAGTGGGATATGTATGGGGGGCGTGCCGCCCCCTGCTACCCTTCTGCCTGTTTCTTTTTTTACCCTTTGCTTTTATATGTATTTGGGGACTTCTTTTATCTTCCAGTTGGAGAGTATTTTCACACTTAAATTATCCCTCAATTTTGGGGGGTTACTTTATTTAGCATTTGGAGACTTATTTCGTTGGGGAGGTTATTTCCCGGAAACGTGGATAATTAAAGGAATATTAACAGACCTACATGATCAAAGCTGAAAATGTTGACTCTTTGTTAAGCTGCGATTACACTGAAATTTCATGCCATTTTGGAAATTCTAAGTGCCTGTTTTCATTTGGTTGATCCTAACCTGATGTGTCAGAATTACCAAGGTGAGGGGAAGCGCCAGTGTGGTGGCCACCGTTCAACCTCCGTTTTATTTTGAGAAATAAAATTTGGGTTAGGTTAGGATCAACCAAATGAAAACAGGCACTAAGGCAAGCGGAAAAATATTTCAAATATCTATCCCTTGCTTGCCAATTGACGTTTCGTACGTCAAATAATATTAGACTAGACTGCTGCATGCCCCTCTTACTGGCACTAGTCACAAAATATACACTAGCAAGTGAGTCAGCTTTTCTGAGATACCTTCAATGCTTGCTGTCTGCTTTACTTATAGAATGAAGAATAGGGGAATATGTAAAGACCTGCAAGAACGTCAACTTTAAAAAATTTACCAAGTTTATCATTCGGCCTTGATTTACTTGTCACTTGGGTGAAAAATAAGCAAAAACTGACCAATCAAACTAAGGCTGGAAAACAGCATTGAAGTTTCTGTCAGTCAACAGTTTGACGTTGTTGCAGGGCTCCACATATTCCTCTACTATCCACCAGGTATCGGAATGGGAAGGTCGGGGTAGTTGAAACTGTATGAACCGGAACCAGGGGGAATATGTGCTGGTGATCCCGTAGGAGTGGAGGGGTGAGGGCAACCGAAGTGGTATAAGCCTACACCGGTCCAGTCCTGTAAAAGAAGATGCTGGGATATAGTTGTGGGGGGGAAGGGGAAGATTGGGAGTCTCCAGCTAGACGCCTTTTAGTTTTTCAGAGGCGTGCCCTTCAAACTTGCGTGCCCTTCAAATATTCCTGCGGTGTCGATTAGAAAACCTTCCGAGCCGGGGCGTTTGTGTCCATCCGCTCAAGGTGACTCAACCGTCTCAGTGGTTTTGGTCTGGCTCTTCTGGCTAGGTCGATGACACTCCACAGCCCGTACAGTTCGGTATTAAATCTCCTCCTCCACTCTCCGTGTATACAGGCCAGATCAAATATCACCCGAAGGATTTTTTTGGACTGGTCAGCCTAGCGCGTTTGCATCCTCCTTTGACAGGTTCCATGCTTCCATGGACTGTAAAGCAGGACTTGAAATAAGGGTCTTATAAACGGATACTTTATTTGCTCAATAGAGGGCTTTGCTACGCAATTGTCATCTTAGCCCAAAGAAGCAGCGATTGGCAAGAGTTAACCTTCGTTTGATTTCATAGCTCGTGTCGTTTCCTAAATTTATAGCGGAACCCATTTAGACCAAGTCCTTAGCTACCTCAAAGCATTAATTACTGAATAACTAGTTATTCAACTTGCGTCCCTTTTGTCCTCCAACACCCATTTGTTTACGTTTTTTATAAAGTCTTCGAAGCTTTAAATTTCCGCGGCGGAAGAAACAACAATTTAACTCAGGGGTCAGTTGATTTAAAAGCACCAAAACGCAATTACATGAAACTGACAAATTGACTGACTGAATTTGATTTTAAATTGAATTAGCTCACATTTCTAAACATTACAGAGTATGGGTAAATTCATCAATTTCAGCTTGTGCGCAAAGCTTTTACATGCCATGAAGTTGGATATCTAGTTATCCAGTAATTTATGCTACAATGTTATAGGCTGTCTATATGGTGGGTGTTTGTCTAAGAGGTTGGTGCTAGGTGTATCTTTTTTATGACAGCATTTACTTAGTTTTGCTGCCCTCTTGCGGAAATGGTGTTTCCGATTCCTCAGCAACAACTGCGATTCCATTACGATGATCCTTTACCCGTTCTTACAGGCTTTAGTTCGAACTTTGTACTCTTGGCAGGAACTTTTGATCGTTTGGTTGGTGATACTTTCGGACCTCATTTCTGATGCAGCATTTTCTATCACCGTCACCGAACGCTGCTCGATGCTCCTTCTATTCCTTCTAAAAGGCCGGTGTGCTTTTACATGCCCGAACTTTTAAATGTCTCAATCGACCATCTATTGTTTTAACTTAAATCTGTTTGCTTCACATAAGATTTAGCTCAAAAGGTAGCAGGGCTGTTTAACGTCGCTGTTCCAGCATTCTTTTAAAATTGTGTGACAACTTTGTAACCAGTAAAATCTCGAAAACGCTACTGGAAGCGGAAAGTGTTTAAGGCGTGACGTTGAAGCCGCAGCCGATATGCTCGCAGAAATAATACTCATTGGCATGAAATACTTCATTCCCAAAAAAAATAAGGTTATCAAACCAAAGGAGAATTCATGGTGTGATTCGGACTGTAAAGAGGCCATCAAGTTAAAGAAGGTTAGTTTTCGGTCATATAAAGCCAACCCAACCGAGGAAAACCGGAAAAAGTTTAAACAAGCCAGCAATGTCTGCAATGCTCATATCCATCATGCCAAGTTCCCTCATGATCAGAAATTGAGGCAAAAAATACTTCAATGTCCCAAAGGTAGTAAAAACTTCTGGCCATTCGTCAAAAATATTAAAAATTGTGCCTCATCCTCCATCCCGACACTCGTTTTCAATGACATCCCAGCTGTCAGCTCCTTGGACAAGGCCAATCTACATGCAGCTCATTTTGCTGCCAGCTCCTCGCTCCCTGATTGTGCCTTGTCTCCACCTGTACTCGAGAGCGTAGAACATTCCATGGGACAAATTCATTTTCGCACTCGTACAGTAGCAGGAGTCCTTAAAAACCTCAACATACACAAATCCGCTGGTCCAGATGGCATTTCCCCCATAGTTCTGAAGAGGTGTTCTTCCACGCTCGCAAAACCACTGCGTAGGCTTTTCCATCTGTCCTACTCTTCTGGTCTCTTTCCGAGTAGATGGAAAACTGCATTTGTTCAGCCCGTCCCAAAAAAGGCGATTCAACTTCTCCGACCAGTTACCTACCAATTGCACTAACATCCATTCTTTCCAAGGTCATGGAAACGCTGATGAATAGTCAGCTTATGCAATATCTAGAATCACGGAGGCTTCTCAATGACCGTCAATACGGCTTTCGTGGCAAAAGGTCTGGTGATCTGATGGCCTATCTCACCGAAAAGTGGAACCGCTCCTTGCACCTTCCTGGCGAAAGCAAGGTTGTTGCGCTCGACAATTCTAGGGCATTTGACAGAGAATGCGTGCATTTGGAATCGATGTGTCTTTTATTCATTGGATTAGAAATTTCCTTTCGAACCGATCAATCCAAGTGGTTTTGGACAGTTTCAAGTCTGATGTCCATCATATTAATGCTGGTGTTCCACAGGGCTCAGTTTTATCTCCAACACTCTTTTTGATCTTTATAAATGATCTCTTGTCTGCCACATCTAATCCAATTCATTCTTTTGCTGGTGACAGTAACTCTAGTTTTTCATATTCGTTTCCTTGCAAACGCCCCAGTCCTTCGGACGTCGAAAGGGAACGGTTAAGTATGTTGAACTCCTTAAATTCCGACTTAAACAGCATATCAACATGGGGGCTTTTAAATAGAGTGGAATTTAATGCATCCTAAACGCAATGCTGTTTACTGTCATCCAAGCTGAATAGAAATCTTCAGCCGTTATCCATGAACGGCACTTGCATCACTGAAACCGAAAAGCTTTCCATCCTCGGTATGTTTCTTAATGACAACTTACGTTTGAATGACCACATATTCGACGTCGCCAATAACGCAGCGAAATGCTTAGGGTTCCTTAGTCGATGCAAGAAATACTTTACACCTTCTGATTTGGCTGTCATCTATAAATCGTTCATACGACCAAAACTGGAGTATAACTCTCATGTCTGGGCAGGAGCTCCTAAGACAAATTTACACCTACTCGATCGGATACAAAAAAGAGCATTGAAATTGATAGGCGACTCAAATATTGCGAAGTGAATCGACTTCTTGCAACACCGTCGCAATGTCTCTTGTCTTTCATTGTTCTACCGTTTTTTCCATAAAGAGTGTTCCAGTGAAATAGCCAGTTGCATTCCACCCCTTTAAAAATTCAACTGCAATACTCGCGCAAGAAGGAATGCTCATCAGTACACCCTTGAGCCCAATTTCGGACGAACCGCGTTGTATTGGAGTTCTTTTTTTAGCCGGAAAACACGGATGTGGAACAGGTATCCGAAGGAGGTTTTTCCTTGTCACTACAGTCCACAACAGTTCAAAACCAAAGTGCATCACATCCTCTCTTCTTTTTTCTCTGATCCTTTCCATTCGCGTTATGTTAACTCAGTATAAGGGTAGCCATAACCCCTTGAACGCGGATGAATTATAAAAAAAGGCTTTGTAAGCACCAGATCAGGCCAAATTGGCAAGCATTTTAGAAGAAAGAAATATGTCCCAAATAAGTGGACAAAAGCATACCACTGACAAATCTGACAATATTGTCAGATCGGAGCAATCGTGAGTACAAGGCTGAAGTCGCCGAACTAACTTTTAACGAAGATTAACGAAAATTTTGAATACCTATGTAATTGAAAAAGAAATGAAACGAGCGATTATAAAGTTCAAATTAAGGATATTGACCCTCAGCCATAGAAGAGGAGCGCTAAGGACTCACGAAGGGATGAAACATTTTTTTTTATGGAAATATTTTACTTAACTTTATTGTATAGATTTACTCGTTAAAATTTTATTTTGTTTTAATATTTCCAAAATCCTTGACAAACCACACTACCTTCAAGGATTGCTAAACTCGAATATAATCTGAACTACTAGGTAGAAGGAGTAGCTTTTTTCAAATTAAAACCATCGATAAAACTCAAACAAACTCTCTTCAACTTTTATCCATGCCCGATTTGTGCGGCTCCTTGGAAATCTTTAGAAAAAACCCATACACAAAACACTCACTCTGATTAGCGTAATAGTCAAAGTCTGTACTTCACTGAACCGTCACTTCATTAAGCAAACATTTCCCCAGAATTTTCCATACCACACAAATGCAGGAATGCTGAGAAAGAGCAAAGGTACGCGGTATCCTTTTTCTATTGACCAAAATCACTTGCACTTGGCTGTATATTGATCAGTTGAATGCAATTCCAAAGAACCTCTTTCTCTTGACTTTATCGACGAATTCCAACACTAAAATTAAAGCACTCCAACTCCACCACACACTCGGCGCGCATCCCTATCAGAGAATATAGATTATTAGCATCATATCCTGACCCCATTCGAGCCCTCTTCATCACTCTAAACTACTGTTTCACTTATCTCAATGCGCCTGCATATGCTCGTGTTCTAAGCCAGTCTTGTCTGTCTATAAGGGAACTCAAGAAATCCTTGTAGCCAGCAGTGCACAATTCCATCACAATTCACTTGCAAGAGAGCAACATTTGAACAAGGAGTGCTCTGCTGAGCTGACACAGGAAAAACGCCTGCGCCATTTTCTGCACACAAATTGATGACACAAAAAGGTACCCACTGCCACTACAACTGGAATAAAATAGAGACATGAGCACTAGAACATATTCCCGTGAGAGAAGCAGGGACCAAAATGGAGCATCAAAACGCCGAGCAGCCAGAGTATACTCAATATACACTCTGTGCAGATAACATGGACAGGACATCCACAGAGCTCTATTCCACTGTAGCCTAATGGTATGGTGACATTCCCTCCATCATCTGCGGAGATACAGATCCACATTACGCGTTTTCAACCCAGTTTTGTACTTTCATTCACATTCGCTGGACCACATTCTGTTTTGACTCGAAAACATTTTTTTTATTCTTTGCCCGGTGCTAAAAAAAGTGGAACCAAAAAAATCGGTGAAAATATCCTTTGCTAGTTTTCATTGAAAACGAATCCGTTTCGACCGCAACAAAATACATTTTTAGAGACGGGAAATATGTAAATCGCCCCGTGAAAAGTGACATCTTTTCTGTGAACACCACCCCACTCCTGGCCGAAAACGGATACAGAAACTTGCGACAAATGGGAAAATTCTCCGAGTTTCGTTGCACAATGACATATTTTGGTGCCGTTCGCGTGTTTCGCAAAAGTATTTAGAGTGAACCAAGTGCCAAGGAAAATCGTTGGGAAAACCGAAATTCGCACAGCGAAAACCGAAAGCCCACAGTTAAATAAAAATCGTGTGTACAGTGAATACATATTGGCGTATATCTCTCTGTTCATGTAGTGGAATTCATTTTAATACACACACACACATAATATTGTATGCAGTGTGCGTTCGCAGGTTTTAATCTACTAATGGTGTTCTAATTATTTACTCCCTACATTTCGGATTATAAAATGCTTGCTAACTGGGATCTACTACGTTGTCGCAGTCGCCGTCACCAGCATCATCATCATCATCACCACGGTCGCCACCATTAACCAATGCAAAACTCTTGTCTGCCATAATACTATCCGTTGTCATTGGAGTCGTCCTCGTTGTCGCTATCGTCGTTTAGTCGTTGTCGTTCTGGCACCCACAACTAATGGATGTTAATTGAATTTAACTATGATTCCGAAAAACACGGTAAGAGAGATGCTCCAGAGTAGAGAGACATTTTCATTAAATCTACTTAGTTTTTGTATTATCCCGTGAAACCGGGACCGGTGACTGGGGACCGAGATCGAGACCGAGCACCGAGCACCGAGACCTGGGCATGGTAACGGGGACGGTGAGGTTTAGGTAAGAACTTGCGAGATGGCCTCTCTCGGGAAAATGGGGGACATAATATCGTCGTGTAATTTATTGACGTCTCTTAAGGGTTTTACTAAATTGGATAATGAGAATTAGAGATGAAGCCAGGCGTTAAGCTTTTATAATAACTAGCACCAATGCGTCGGAAACGCGTTTCACGCGGACATAAACTCTTCGTTTAATGTGCTCTCCTTCAAGGGTAAATTTTCGGTTAAGTTGGTATTCAAACAGTTTGTACCATATGCTGGCAGCGACCCTTTTCATTGTGACAGCTTTGAGGAGTCATGGTGCTTGGGCCGGGACGGGTCTTTTGTTTTCTGTTAATATATTGGATCATGTTCTCGCCACAATGTATTGACGTGATAATGCTGAGCTATTTTAGGACCTTGTTACACAGTCAATGGTGCGAAGCCACAAGTTTCAAATATCCCATAATAAAAAGAAAAACTTTCCCCATCATCAACCCACACGCTCACACGTCTTTCATATTTCAGATTTTTTTTTTCAGCTCGTCATTTTGTTTTTCCCGAGATGGTTTTTAATGACGTCGCATATTTTTCTGCCACAAAAAGTCAACAAATCTCCTCTCCAAGTCGTATAATCTATCAAAATGCTTTCGTGCACAACTCTTCCTCTCGGGGGTATTAGGATGTGTAATCTAAAATATGCTCGGTCCCCTCATGGCTGAAGCAGATTAGCAAAAAATTGTGGCTGTGACAGTACAGTATATGTAGTATCAATCGAGGGAGCTGATTTTGTATACCCATGTTCACATGACATCCACTACGGTATGTCATATTTTTATGGTGTAACGACGAAAATATTATTTCAAAACCGAGCATTTATAGTGCTTCCACCGGAAAATACATTTACTTGTACCCACCTACACATAAGTAGCACGTATTTGTGTCAATCATGGCGGGCTTCAGGAGTTCATGTATTACAAGTTGGGTACTTACTTTACATACTTGAGTAGGTGGGTGTGCATTTTTTGTATGAAATTGTGCTGATCCTTCTCAGAAAAGACTGTCTGCGACCATCATGATGTTAGATCGGTGACACAAGTAAAAAAACCCTCACCCTTTTACCCGTATGTGAAAGGATTCAACCTTACTTCAAATTTTTTATCATGGATTGGGGATAAGCTATAGCTGGTAATCTGAAGTCTGTTTGGTAAAAAATACTCAACTTTCTAGGGTGGGATTTTTCTGTTTCTTAAGCCTCATTACCTGTCAGATGATGATTCTAAGTTTAATGTGAGTTGACTTATCCTAGACTAAAATTTACCTTGAGTGGATAAAAAAACTACATATTGTCATCATCCAGAGAATTTTCTTATTTTTAAGCTCCCTTACCAGGCAGATGATGGCCTGTGCCGAGTTGATTCTGAGTTTAATCTGAGTTGACTTGTCGTAGACTGAAATTTATTTTGAGTGGAAAAAAAATTATTGCCACTAAGGAGAGAGTTTTCGTTTTCTTAACATCCTTTGTCTGCTAAATTAGGGCCGAGTTGGTTTTGAGTTCAATCAGAGTTGACATATATGTATGACATATAAATAAGTGGGGTGGGGCAGCAGCTCGAACCAAGTGTGCTAATATCTTCACATACAAGGGGACCTACAATTTTTTGCCGAATCCGAACGGCACTTTTGAGAAGTTTTTCAAGACAAATGATGCTCTCGGAGGGCTTGTCAGACCCTCGCGGAGGTGAGCACCGTGAAAAAAAACAGGGATTTTTTCAGGTGACGATGGCAGGACTCGAATCCAGAGCTCCGGGGTAGTAGAGTTAACATATTCTAGACTAAAATTTATTTTAAATGGAGAAAAAATTATTTAGGGCCTGTGCCGGTCGATTTTGAGTTTAATCATAGTTGACTTATCCTAGAGTCAAACTTCTGTTGAGTAGAAAAGAAACAATTGTCATTATAGAATCGGAATTCAGATTCATTCTTAGCAGAGTTTGCGTTGGTTTTCTTATTCTTAAGAATTTCTTCTTTCATTGATTTGACTTGAGGTGAGTCGGCAAAGCGGACGGTTGCTTAAAAGTGGTGGACAAACATATTCTTGATTTCAATCGATTGGAATAATCATAGGGGATAACAATGTGTTTTACATATAGGGATTTACGAACTTTGACGGGTTATTTCAGTTGAATTGTTAAGGCCAAACTGTCAATGTGTTTATTAATTCATTCATATTGGCATGCATAAATTGTCATTGTCTAAGTCCACTTGCAAAATTATAGCGCCCAACAACATGAGCGTATGGGCAGATTATTTTATGAAAGTGGATCTTCAATATGCGCACTTGGGTTGGTAAAACTACTGTCCTTTCGTGAGGTCTATTTGCAAATACGAGTTGATCGGTTCAGTGAACGATCTGTCAGAGGAACAGTGTAAAGAAGAATGCGAGGTAATCGATTCTGTGCCTCTCATGGGAAGCCATCGCTTCGCAAATTATGCGTCATGATTTGAGAAATCATCATCACAAACTTCAATTGACCCATGAGCTCCGTAACCTGTCAGTTGATGTTCTAATCCGAGTTGAGGGTTGTGTCTGACTTTAATTACATTTGACTAAATATTGTAGAGTTATAGAGTTTAGAGTTGAGTTAGATATCGTGGCTGTCCTTTTGTGTTTGGTCTTCAAATTTATCCAAGCTGAGTCGGAGACCATTCCGAGTCAAATGGGTGTGAAAACACGAGTGTTCGAGTGGCCAAGATACAGAAACGTCACTTCAACTTAGGATTGTTAAACAAAAGTTATGCCAGAAACCTGTTAACCCCATCCCGATTATTATAATTGCCGATTGAAGGTAATACGTGAAGACGTAAACACGTCAACGGCTGGTTGTTGTCATCCCATCCCACTTGTCAAACGAGCACGAAAATTATTTCTACTTGGGAAAAATTACGCTCTGTGGTGCCATATGGCACACTGCAACCCAACAGTGGAAATTTCTTACGATCGAATTCCAAGGTTATATACTAAGGCGGTGCAGGTGTGAGCGACGTGAACCGGTCAACAAGATCGTACGACTTGCTCTACCTCTGTTTCTCGCTAGGCCTCTCTAGTTTTGCACGCGAAATTGGCAGAGGTCTCCTTCTTTATCCAACTTTGGCAGGGTCTATCTTTCTATACCGTAAAGGCCTGGGATATTGAGGGCCTTATAAATTGACACTTTAGTTTACGGTCCCGTCTGCATAGACGGTGAGTGGAGGAGGAGATATAACATCGAACTGTACGGGCTGTACAGCGATACCGACCTAGCCAAAAGAGTCAAAACACAACGTCTACGATGGCTGGGTCATTTAGAGCGGATGGACACCAACGCCCCGGCCCGGAAAATCTTCGAATCTACACCGCAGGGACGGCGCGGTAGAGGAGCACCGAGACTCAGGTGGCGCACGCAAGTGGAAGGGGACCTCAGCCAACTTCGCGTGCGAAACTGGAGACGGCTAGCTAGAGACAGAGCTGACTGGCGAAGCTTGTTGGCTGAGGCCCAGGTCCACCCCGGACTGTAGCGCGCCACCTTAAGTAAGTAAGTTGCACGAGAGCGGCCTTGCTATATTCAGTTGATTAGCAAAAGTTAACCTTCGTTTGATGTCAGTAGAGGTGTCGTTGTCTGAATTTTATCGATGGTGGACTTTCCTGGCCTAAAGCCACACTGATATGGACCAATGAGATTGTTGACAACCGGCTTCAGGTACGGGTTCACATCTTACACCAGAAACGATCTTTTAATCGATGTTAAGGAGTTGATGCTTTTGCAGTCGGGGTGTGTTATCCAGCCATGTAAAGAAAACTTAGGTTTTGAATTTGAAGATTTATACTATGTCTCCACCGACAATAATAAGAAGATTAGCGTGAGACGATTAAAAATAAATCCTAAAGTGGCTCCATCGGACAAATATAGTATTTATTTGACACGAAAACTCTGTTTCTGTCATTTTTGCTCTCAAAAGAGAGTGGCGATGTCATTTCCCAGTAAAAGCCACAATAGAAAACGTACTTGTGTCAGATCTGTCGCACAGGGACAGTTTCAGTTTCCTTTTTTGATTCTCAAACTGTTACAAAGATGCAGCAAATAGGTTTGAGAATAGGGTGAATGGGATTTATGAGAGGATTTACTTTTTAATCGCTTGCCGAGAGGATTTAAATTTGTATGGTAAATCGCGTGATTTGTAGAGGATTTAATAAAGATTTAAAATAATCGAGGATTAGTGCTCGGTAGGGACATGGTATTAGACTACATATATATATTTTTAATACCCGACCGAGGGTAGACACATAAATTTTAATGCATAGTTTGTAGCTCTCACTATGTTATAATCACCGTAGAGCTTTAAGAGACATTATCGAGACCGACATATGAATTGATTAAACCACGTCCCCCTGTATGTGTAAAGGTTTCAGGTACCCAAAATCATGCTAGAGAGCTGAAACTTAGTGTACTATTTGGTTCTTATTTTGAACAGACAAAGTGTGGAAATTGGTTAAATCCGCCAACGGTCGCCCACTACTGCCTTTAATGTGATACTACCTCTATTTCACATTTCCTTTCAAAACGCCTTTTGGTCAAGAAAGGCACTTACTTTCTGGTGCAGAGCAAAATGGGCAAGAAACCTTTATTACGTCGAAAATAAGGACCCCCCCACATCATTGACCATGCCCGCTTTTATCAAGTCATACCTTTACAACCTTGTTTTCTCGGGAAATCCATTCAAAATCAAAAAAAAAATGTATGACAAATATTAAACATATCAGCTAAGTTTGCTGCATACAAAGTTTTGAGTTCCGCCCACTCACTCTTAGGGGGCGTTTTGAGCAAAAAACGTTTTTTCTTTCCAGAAATAATGTTTGCTTTAAAAAAGCGTTTCGCTCATTATTCTTCAGTAATAATTATTTTTTAAAGGAGTTGAGGCCACATCAGAAAGATTTAGATTATAGTTTCGGGTCTATAATCTCAGGATTCCTGAAAAGTTGTTGATTGTTGCCTATTTGTTCGAAATTCTCACGCCATGTTGTCGTGCCATGTTACCATGTTTACGCTTTGCCTGCAAATGGTCCTCCAGAGCTTTCAATCTTTTTAAAAACCAAGCCTAAGAGGGTAAATGTTTAAATTTTCTATTAAGGACTAAGGGTGGCCCTGGCCCATCTGCGCTTATTCTGAGGCGGATACGCACAAGGATACTCATTAGCTGATGTTTTTCTGTTTCTGTTATAGTAAATTTAAATGAGGTCACACAGGATAATTAGGTTGAAAAGATACCACACAGAAGTGGACATCAGATTTTTGATTTTGTTGACAAGATTTTCAGCGAGGATGTTACTCGTAAGGTGTTATTAAATATATAATGGTGCAATTATACTGCTGTTCAAATATGGGCTGTCATTTTGTTATTGTTTTTTTTATAGCAATAGGTATACGAAAATGTTGTCTTTCACACAATCATTTAACCTCTGTGCGTTATTTTCTTAACACCTACGCCAAACACCTTATTTTGGAGAATCCATCATCCAAATCAAATTGTCATGACATCAGACGGTGTGCTGAGAGATTTCATAAGAAACTCTGGGGAGCAGTTTCAAAACACTGAATTAAGTATTTTTTGAAGAGCTGATTAATATGAATGATGATTAATATGCGTCTTTAAAACCGATGAAAATATGGTATGGCGTATTGAAAATCGGCGAGTCGTTTTCATGCATGCATATTCATCATGGACACATGATAGTACTGGTACTGCTGGTAGTCTGAGATCGTTTCGTCCACCTTACGCTGGATTGCTTAATTGTTGCCTTAATTGTCCCCCATACGGGCGACTGCATAGCACAAAGTCCCTGTCAGGCTCGTCTTCTTATTGCTTCACCTTTTCTGCGTATTTAAATTTTTAGGTCTAGTTTGAGCCGTAACAAGAAACTCGTCAGACGTGTTAGATGTAGATCTGCTTGTATCAGGGGACAAAGAAGAAGTCAAACATTTTTCAGCCCAGAGCATTACTTACAAAATTGGTATTATCTAATGTCATAACCGTCTCTAGCGAGGCAGCATATCTGATGGCCCCAAAAAATTACACAAAATTTAAGTGAAAAAAAAACAACCTTTAAGGAAGAGTAAAAAAGTTCTTCTTAGAAGGAGACGTTTGCAGTAAGGCTATTTGGAGTAAGAGGGAGTATGCTCCTGTAAGGGTTTCACAACGGACCTATCGCAAGTGTAAGTTTATTGACGTTTTACTGACAGCAATTTAATGCCATAACCTACACATCTTGCCTAATGCAGAGTGCCTTCAAGTGTGTGGTGTCACTCCGTTTGGTGAGTTATGCATATATTAAGTTGGGAAGGCTTGAATTTGTCTTTGGTACCGTCTAATCAGTTCAAAATGTTCCAAAGTCCAAAATGTTCTGATATATATTGAGCTGTGCGTTAATAGTCTACTGTCTAACTACTTCAATAGGCTACGTCCCAAAGATGGTGGCCTAGCTTTAATTATGATCATTTTCATTTCTTATCTGATTGAGGCTGTGCCATATTAGTGGTGGTATGAACTTCTTTATTTCTTAGTTTTTTTCTAATATTTGAAGGAGAAATACAAATGTTGACATTTAAATTACCAATGAGTGTGAGTGCGCCCATGGCAGTCACAAAAATTTAAAAAATTGATCGGATACGTAAGAAAATGTGCAACATGACGTAACTTAAAAAAAAAATTCAGAAATAAGAGTTCGAGCCAGGTTTACCGCTGCAAACTATTTAAAGTTTGCCTTAAAATAAAAAAAAGGTCACTTAAAACTAGAAAAATGCGCTCTTTTTTGTGATTAATTGATGCTAAACACGCAAATTAGTTAAATTTTATAACGCCACTCAATTCAAGTTTTTCATACCCCATTTCTAAGGTTTGATAGTTTATATTTATAACATCCCGAATGAATGTTCCACTGGACCGAATGCCATACGCTAAATTACGCAGCCGCTCATATAACTCTTCCCTTGTGCAGCGCTTTGGAGAACTAGAATATTAACGCTTTACTTTCGTTCGCCGTTTGAAAATTAGAATTAACAGCATTACACCAAAGCGAGTGCCGCTTTCTTAGTGTCAAAGTAACCGGTTTCTTATCGCTGAAGCCACTAAACACCAAGAGGTAATATTTTCTTAACGGTGATGCGGAATATTTTCATATCATCCATACGATTTCGGTTTTAAACTTAAAATTGCTTTCAACCAATATTTAAAAAAAAGAATATTTATTTTTCGCAAAAATATTAAAAGTGACACCAAAAATTTACATGTAAACTTGTATTGGTTTACTAAAACCACCCCTTCATCTTTACGGTTTATTGCGTTGCGTTGAGAATTAATGGCCCTGTCACAGAGCTGCGTTGTCGATTGGTTTGTCCCGTTACGTTCACTTTGCTTTACTATACCGTGTTGAAAACATGCCATTCGATAAACGATTGAAAATAATACAAAATGCCAAAAAATCAACAAGATAAAAAACCACCGCCAAAGTCAACAATTCCAGCTTCACAGAAACGTCAAGACGCAGGTGAAAATTCATTATTGATTTTTTTTTTTTTGAATTTTTTTGCTTTCCCAAAACTTTCTTACGTAAAAATACGTAACGGCGGATGGTCGACGCAACGTTGTGGCAGCTCCTGTTGAATTTAATGTATTTGAATTTAAGTTGCCAAATCAATGTTGGCGCAACGCAGCTTTGTGACATAGCGACACGTAAAGTTTGCGTAAAGAATAAAGCGATTCACTTTTTTACTTGAAGGATAAATATGCAAATAAATAAACAACTGAAAACTCAGACACGTTCCTTTGGAAACTGACATACGTCACTTACTTCTCTATAGGCCGCTTTCTATAAGAACGTTTGTATTTAACTGTGTTCTTAGTTGTGTACTTCGACGTGACGGACGCAACATATTCATTGGGCTAGAGGCGTTTTACATATTTCTGAAAAACTAGTTTGAAATTGCAGTTTAAAATGTGAGGGTAATTTCTAATTTGTTCGCCTTTAAACAAAGTTCGCAGCTTGGCAGCTAAGAAAAAAATGGGTTGCTTATAGCGACTTTAGTCGCTCAGAGGTAGCTCTGGCCCGAGCTCCTATTTTTCTATCCCATTTTTCTTATGTGTTTTTTGACATTTCTTGAGTTTTCAAACTTAATTAAATCTGTTCTGGCGTGTAAACACCTCATTTTTAACTCATACTTTGCTACTTTTATTTGCTTTTACTTCCTCTAAAACGAATTATTTAATTCTAAGTTAAGAAAATCCAAGAACACACTTTTGACAGGAACAACATTGATTTCATTCAACTATATCTGTCCTTGTCTCGCAAAATCTAGATTTGAGGTTTTCTGCTTTTACCAGGCTGACAGTCTGGGAGACCCACGAATATAATCTTAACGTAAGTACTGCGCAATTTAATCGTTATTACGATATGTAATTCGTAACACATCGTAACTGGCTCGGTGGATGTCATGTAATACAATACAAGACTTGAATTAAACAGCCTTGAATTAAACGACGATAGGAATCTGCTGCTTTTATCAAAAGATACCAGATTGTTTTAACCAAAAATAGATCAAAATTTTTCTTATTAGTTCTTTTCAGCTGTGCCCTCATCAAGGTTTGCTTTGTGCTTGTATGCTTTGCAAACCTTCAAAGAGCTGAAGAGCCAGTTCTCCCTCTAAAGTTCATATGCGTCATGTTATATAAAAATTCCCCCTGCAAGGTCGGGTTTAGAATAGCCTTGAGGTATGCCTGTCGTAAGAGCCGACTAAAATCCACCGGAAGAAATATTCTTTAATGTTTCAACGGATGCTGTCGATGCTGCTCCATTTGGGGCAACTTTTGGCAGTAAGGTTTTAACTTATAGATGAATCTTAAGGTTAAATTAAAATCCAGAAGCGTCTGTCACACATTGTGCGGCTCACTGGTCGGCGTCTGTCTCCAAAGGGGCGGCTGTATTTAAAAATGAAAATAGAAGTGACTTACCTATTTCTCATAAAAACGACAAGTTAAAAAAAAAAATGGCAATGAACAAAACGAAAGATTTGATTACCCCAGGTGGCAGCCCAGCTAGGCTGGAAAATCCACCCTCTTCGGAGGCAGGCTCTACGGATTCTGGGGAGAGCCTTTTATTGCTTATAAATCCTTTTGAGAAAAGGACAAAACTAAATCGATCACCACCACCTAGATCGAACATATCCGGAAATAGCAGTCCACCGGTAAACCAGGACTCTGTGAAAATTAAGAGCTTAGAAAAGGAGAATAATGAACTCCGAGCTAGGCTTACTGAAATGGAGCGACTCTTCCAAGATCTAAAAATGGAAGTTGACTCTCTGCGAAAAGAAAACGAGAATATTAAATATACTCGTTTAGCGAAAGACTGTGAGGTAACAAAAGAGTGTGTAACACCGAACCGACCAGCAGTCGAATACTTCACGGACGAGGACGAACTTGCACTTGAGATCGATTCAGTCTCACGGAAAAGGTCTAGCAAGAAGCGAAAGGCGAATTCCTCTCCCGAAGTAATACAAAAAGAAGATAAGCCCTCTGGCTCAAACAAAGCTAAACCAGAAGCGAAAATTCGTCCACCCCCCGCAATAAACATCGTCGGGATAGCAGACTTTGGGAGATTGCGCAACCTTCTTGCAAACTTTACTTTCCACACGTTATTACGGTGCGAGGTAAGCTTATAGTTTTCTGTTCTCAGCACGCGGCCTTCCAATTTTTATGTTCTCCTTTGAAAGAACTGAGAGCATAAACGATATTTATAAAATAAAAATGATACTTAACATCAGGGTTAAAATCGAACCCATGCGAAAGGGCAATAGACTGATACCACAGTGTAAGCGATGCCAAGAATTCCGGCACACTAGAGCCTACTGCCAAAAAGAACCACGTTGCGTGAAATGTGCCGGAAAACACATGTCAACAGAGTGCAAAGTTAACATAAAGGCTCCAGCAGTTTGCGCCAATTGCCACGGAAACCACCCCGCGAACTATCGAGGATGCGAAGTAGCCATAGAGCTGCAAAAGGGACGAGAACCTCTTAAGGAAAATACTAGAGGTCAGAATCAAAGCCTAGGACGCCCAAAAACCAAAAAGCCTAGGACGCCCTGCTGAAACTCCTAAGCCAAAGACTCCAAAGACGCCAAAGCCGATCAAAAGTGGAAGATTCGCAAAGGAGGCGTCGATAAAAGGCGTAAAAGCTCCACAAAAGAGCGGAGAAACCACCACTGGTCGGACCGAAATCATACGCACAGGTTGCGGCAAACGAAAACAAGGCAAGATCGCCCACAACAGATGCAGTGTCTCAGATCCTCGCTGTAATCTTAGAGAAACTTGAGGATCAGACTAAAATCAACAAAGTTATATTTGACAAACTGAGCAAGCTCGAGTTTAAGCCTCGAAAAAATTACAAAACATGAATATGTTTTATGAAACAGTGAGCATGAATATGAAACAGTTATTTAAAATACTAACATGGAATGCAAAACGGCCTTCTGAATAAAATAGACGAACTAGAAGTATTTCTACGGAAAAAAAATATTGATATTTGCACGATTACGGAAACTCACCTTAAAAACGGGTCTAGACCCAAACTTAAAGGTTTCAATGACTATCACGAACATCACCCTTCGCAAAATTCGAGAGGAGGTTCCTCATTCTACATTAAGAACTGCATAAAGCACTTCAAGAACACAGAAGTTGAGCTAATTTGAGTCCAATTTTATCATTGGGGGTGACTTTAACGCCAAGCATACTTTTTGGGGTTAACGATGCAATTCAACAAGAGGCAGGCTGTACGAAAACAGTATGAAGCGGGGGTGGACTTTTTCTCCACGGGTAAGCCATCATATTGGCCAACCGATAGGAATAAAAAGCCTGACCTTGTCGACTTTTTCATTGCTAAAGGGTAGCAATACCTTATATTACCAAATATAAGGTATTGGTACTATGGTAATATGGTTATGGTATATACCAAATACCTTACGCGAATCGAAGAGTGTTATGATCTTTGCTCAGACCACTCAGGAGTTATCTTGAAGATGGGTGGAAGACTGGCGAAAATAGAAAGAGCTCCTAGATTAGCTAGCAAAAACATGAACTGGGACGCTTTCAGAAAGAACTGTAGGGAGGGTGTTGGCTTGAATGTGCCATTGAAAACTGCTTTCGAGTTCGAAACCGCAGTTGACAAATTCATTGAAGCAATTCAGAGCACTGCTTGGAACAACAATTCGTCCCAAAAGAACGCAGTTAGCACCGAGGGGCATGTACGTAAAACATATCCGCTAGAAATCGAAGAATTGATTCGTGAAAAGAGAAGAGCGCGTAGGAGATGGCAAGGCACGAGGGCCCCCCCAGACAAAACCCTATTGAACCACCTCTCTAACAAACTGAGAGGAATGTTGCAAGATATTAAAAATCGTGAGACCACTGAATACCTTGAAGGCTTGTCGGCGGATAGGAGCTCAAACTACTCGCTGTGGAAAGCAGTTAAGTCTATCAAGAAACCTATAATCCACTCGGCACTATTAAAAAAAAGCTAACGGCGAATGGGCAAGAGAAGACAAAGAGAAAGCGAATTTGTTTGCTGAACATTTAGAAGAAACATTCAAGCCTTTCGACGGTCCGCCGTTGGCTGACGTTCTAAACAAAAACGCGGAACCTGATAGCTTTAGAATGAAAAAAGTTTCGTTAGTTGAACTCCGACAGACAATTAGCAAACTTAAAAATAATAAGGCCCCGGGTTACGACCTGATCACTGGCGAAATATCAAAAGAGCTACCAAAAAAGGCACGGCAAGATACTTTATATGATAAACGCTTCTCTTAGACTTCTATACGTTCCAAGGCAATGTAAATTTGCTGAAGTCATTATGGTTCCAAAACTGGGAAAATGTGCAAATGATAAAAAATCTTATAGGACCATATCGCTTCCGCCGATAATATCGAAAGTATTCGTTAAACTTCTGCTGAAGCGATTACAACCAAAAATTGCAGAAAGACGCTTGATCCCGGATCATCAATTCGGTTTCAGACCTAACCGTTCCACAATAGAAGTCTTTAGAATAACGCATGAAACTGGAAAAGCCTTAGAAGGGAAAAAAATATGTTCAAGTGCTTTTCTCGACGTATCGCAAGCCTTCGACAAGGTATGGCACGAAGGCTTGAAATATAAGCTACGGCAAAACTTGCCGGAAGACATGTTTCAAATATTGAAAAACTATCTTGAAGGAAGACTCCTTCGTGTTAGGTGTAGTAGTGAAGAGTTTCAAACAAATTCGTGCTGGCGTACCCCAGGGAAGCGTCCTCGGTCCGACCCTGTTTCTGCTCTACACAAAAGACATACCTCTAGATGACGAGACAGTCGTGGCCACGTTTGCGGACGATACGGCCATCCTGGCAACAGGTGAATCAGTCGAGTCATCAACGAGAAACCTCCAACGAGCATTGGACAGAATTTGTGTCTGGACGAAGACTTAGCAATCGCTCTTAACGAGAACAAGTCTACGCATGTGAATTTCACTTACAGAAGAGTTAACAATTTACCTCTGTTCATAAATTCTGCACAAATACCTTATGCAAATGAAGCGAAACATCTAGGGATGACACTAGACGCTAAACTAAGGTGAAAACCACGTAAAGGAGAAGCGTGATGAGCTCGAGATTAGGCTCAGGGAAATGTATTGGCTTATCGGAAGATTTTCGAAATTAAGCACATATAACAAACTGCTCTTGTACAGGCAGGTGTTAAAGCCGTCCTGGACATACGGTATACAACTTTGGGGTTGTACCAAGCCGAGCAACATGTCCATGTTGCAGACTTTCCAAAACAAGACACTAAGAGCAATTGTGAATGCTCCATGGTATATTAGGAATGGCGATATTCACAGAGATTTAGGAATAGCTACCGTGGGCGAAGAAGTAACAAACTTCGCTCGAAAGCTAAATACTCGCCTTCATGTTCATTGCAACAATGAAATGATCCGTACTCTAAACGAGACTCTTTACGTTGTTAACAACGAGCGACGACTACAAAGAACAAGACCCTTCGATCTAGCGACGTAGGGTGAAGCCGCATGAATGAACGGCTCAGTAGGTGCATTCACTGGAAAGCAACCTATCCAATGCGATTAACACTATGGAAGCGTAAACTACTTGTTAAGTTAACTTAGTTGTAGTCAAGAAGTATTATGAGAGAGCGAAAATTTACTACTATGAAGTGCGTTCTGGCAGTTTCATAGTGTCTCTCATAAATGGTTGGTTTTTTAGCACGTGGAAATCGGGCATAACCAATATCGGCTACTTCGGTATTATATACCTGCTATAGTGGGCGTATTGGTATCTTTGAAAGATTTTGGAGTTTTAGCCTCCGTCCATCCTAGTATTAAAAAAAAAAAATAAAAATATATATAAAAATTCAATTTTATGCGTGTATGCATTGGTTTCTTTTTTTAAAATTATAGCTTTGGAAGAGGAAGTTGTACATTTAAAGATAGCGTATACTATTGTGATAAAAAAAATCGATTATAAAGAATTCAGATATTCAAGGAGCATTTTATACTACTATTCAAGTCTCTTGTTATAATGTGCGTTTGAAATTTGTATAGTGTTATGTTTAGTAGTTGTTTAATTCTCAATGGCATTAAAAAAAGTTTGCAATATTAAACCATACAAAGCCTAACCAGATGTGTAATCTGAAAGATGTCAAACTTTCAAAAAAACTCAAGATATTCAAAATATGAGTAAAAGGAAAATGTTTAGTTTAAAAGAACAAGTATGACGTTGTCCTCACCTGAAAAAAAAATGAAGCAAAGGAACACAATTAAATTAGAGTTAAAAATATTAGTTAAATTTATTTTGATTCTTAAAAATCAAACCATTAAATCTCTAAACTTTATGCGAGAACCACAAAACAGCCTCGGCTTGGCCTCGACTTGACATTTACAAGTTCAGCCTTACGATTTGAGTGTTTGCTAACACAAGAAACTCGGCTTCAAAATGTTGTTTGCAAAGAGAAAGAGTGCGCAAAGAGAAAACGTAAATGCTACGTAATGAGGCTCAGAAGCCCAGCACGAGTTCAGATGTGCTGAACTTTTGCTTCGTTTGAAGCAAATGGGGGTTGATTTCGATCGAACACACGTCTGCCTTGGGCTATATTTGTATAAGTGTGTTGGTCATGCACGGATATGGTGCAGAATATCTGAGTGTGTCCACATTTTGGGCCATCGTGGCATGCTTGGAGAAGGTAGTGACTGCACAATTAAAGCTCTCTCTCGATGAGCGAAATGTCATTGCAAAGCCGGTTCAAGCGGGCGAAGACGAAGCCTGAGGCTGCTTTGTGGTCCTTGCTTTAAGTAATGAGGGCAATACGTTACGTCTGTCAACATGACAGTCCAAGTTTGTCTGAATCTTTCAAGGAACAGAAAATAAACTAGTGGGCTGGTTACAATCCGCTTTGGCGAATCGTCGGATACCCCATCCCAACTGACTCTCGTCAAGCTTCTTACCGTATTAAGACGTTAGCGCCAAATAGTGGTTTATATGATATCAAATAAAATTGCAATTAGAATTTATCGGTTGTAAAGCTCTTCAAAAAAAAGTGGCGTGTCATCAACGCCTTTTAAGATGTTGGTTTATATGTGATGATTTCATTTTTATATGAAAAATTCTGTTTTCACTTAAAAACGTCCCCAAAAGAAGGCGTGGTAAATTTTTTTGCTTTAAGTTAATAGTATCTGACTTATTAAAGAAGCGCCCTACGATTACATTGATTTTTCATGCAAATAAGTAAAGTAGGCGTGTCGGTGGGCGGACTTCAAAAATGTTTACTATTGTCTGCTTCGGTACCTTAAAATTACAGATATCAAGTTTCAAGATCCTAGTTCTGAATCAAGGCCTAAAAACTACCAACAGACAAACGGACAGACGAGTTCGGCCTCGATCACACGCCTTTAAGGTCTTTGGGCTCGTGGGGAAGAAGCGATTATTACTCTGTGCTACAAGGTATAAATCAATCTTAATATAAGAATCTGGTTGTGATTATTTAACCCCGAATACCCATTGGAACTGAGGCCTGAGGACTTCAGCGTCATCGGAGTGTTCAGCTCGAAATCTGGTCGACAATCGTGACAGCACTAAGCCTTTTGAGAAATTAGGTGGATATTCCGGCTTGTACTTTAAAAAGGTATGGACTCAAAGCAGGAAAATAAAACGATCCTTTACTTATGTTAAAAGACGTGAAGAAACTCTGGGAGGACAAAACCGCACAAGGAACTGTTTGAGGAATTTCCTATCATTATTGGCATCTCCCGAACTAGGCAAATAGGTAACGGAACCAAAAAATTGTCTGATGATGGCTGTCGTCTTCTTGCCTAATTTTTTCCTTCTTTCCTAATTCTTGCCCAAGAATTCCCCACCTCCCCTGCAAGGGTTCACACCGTATTCGGGGCCCCCTTTCTTCAGGAAGTCTCTCACTGGTCCCCTCAGACAGTCTCGCATGTCGAAGTTTTCGACACTCTTCGTTTCCACCGCCTACTCGACATACAAAATTACGTGCCGATCACTATACTCATAGAAGAGAGGAAGTTTAATCCTAATTAAGGAACCTAACATGCAGGAAATAAAGGAAGTCCTTCTATTCTGCAAAAGCAAGGGTTCGCACATTAGTTTAAAAAAAATCCCAATGAGTTAAAACAAATCAAACTATTGAGTTACATTTTCAACGACTGTCATTAATCATTATTTTTGAAGTAGTTATTTGTGGAGTGAAGCGGCTTGGCTCATTATTACTCTTCTAGTTCTATAACAGCTTGTGGGTTCAAGCTGAAAACTTAAATTATCCTAGGTCACAATCCCCAATCCGTAAACTTAAGGGTACACTAACCTGGAGACTTTGCAAACTCGTTCTAAAAGCTGCCCTCCGCCTTCTGACCCTGACGTAGCTGTACCAGAAAATCTTTTACCACAAAACTTCAATGGAATGGATTCGGTAAGACTCTGAGGGAAAGAATGACATCATATTTTAAAGGACGGCCCTAAAACCGGACAGGGGTCTGGTGCTGGAGTCTTTGTGGAAAGCGAGTACATTACACTCCAATTAAGTAAATATGTGTCTATCTTCCAAAGGGTGATTTTCGCTGGAGGACAAGAAGCATATGCGTTTGCTGTGACAGCCAAGCCGTATTAAAAGCGCTGCTCAATCCTTTTACCTCGTCCAAGAGAGATCTCGAACTCAAGCTTTCGTTGATCTTAGTCGGAAGGCTTAGCACAGTGAACCTAGTATCCAGGAAAGTGAGCTCTATGATGTTTGCTAGACAAGGTTAAAAAAAGGTTTTCTCAGGACCGGACCTGTCTTCCTGGTTCCTGCCATTGATACTTGGGTTTCTCTTGACCACAAGGCTCTTTGGCGTGTCTGCAATAGGTACAGACAGACTGCGCGCACACCCGGACATCTCCAAGGTGGCAAAGGTCCTTTTATCTCCCAGGGGAATTGACTGCAGACGAAGCAACGTCCTAACTCACTTTGACTTCTTTGAGATCAACAAGCTTACGCTACACAGTTCAATGGGTAAGGATTGAGCGAAACTACCACCTGTGGAGAGGACACCATTATATTTGTCCAGCCTTTGCTTGCATCAGATGACAGATCTTTAGGGCGCGCGACTGGCCTAAGCTTTTCTTCACTGAGTTCTGGTTATAACCAAGACACGAGCCAGCGATATAGCCGAAGGTTGAGAGACGAAAAAAGCAATGATGAATTCATTAAAATTGCCCCTTACATACTTTTTAGACCCCTGGATCGTAAAAAGGCAACACACTTTGATGACTATACCCAAATAAGATTAATAACAATTACAAACTCTGTTTTAGTGCCTTCTCCATACGTTAAATAAGCCCAAAGTCAAACCCTCATTTCGTCAAAATGCACATAAAATAAATTCATAAAGTCCATGATCTGAGATATTGACCCTACAAGATTAGAGCCTCGTTTGACAATAAATTTTACTATTTTTCCATTGTCTAAGAAATGAATATTGTAAGTTTTGCGTTGATTTGTTTGAACTTTCCCTAAAAGGGGCTTAATGAACTATATAAAGTTCCGAATATAGCCATGGGTGGCGGAAGTCATATATAGCTCACCCATGTTCGCCAGAAGAAGAGACCTTTTCTCTATAGCAGAAAGGATTTTCCTCGAATAAATAATAACAGTGTGTGTACGATTTCATTGGGACTTAAGACTCAATTTCGACATCGTTTGCCAAGCAAAATGAAGCCGCTTCAAAATTTGATAATCAGCTTTTGCACTGCCGCCAGCCGACCTTCCCTCTAACGGCGAGATGAGTTCTCACCAAAAAGGCAAAAGCCGAGCAAGTACCGTCCTGTATATGTGTGTCATATATTAAATCCACAAACTCACACATTGAGACTATATTACCGAAATGTATACAAATCCCAATGGATAGCTTAAAATCCCTCATTTTATTCGCCTAAGGACGTTATCAATCCACATCCACAAGGTCGTCACATCACATCCTTTTTTATTATTTAAACAAAGATTACCCCCTTTGAGCGTGCCGGGACTCATATTCACCAGTGTGTAATAAACAAAATCCACCCCCTCTAATCAAGTCTTACACAATCTAAAGAGATACATGCTGGCAGTATGTGTTACATACAGAAATATCAACCGCCTTCCCCACATTCACCCTTCGAAACCAAAGTCCGTCTAATAAATTCCTATCAATAACTCATTGGAAATGCAATTCGATTTTTATTATACAATTTTAAGGACCCAATCATTAAGGAAGCCATTCCACACATATACACCACTTTTATGGGTGTTCTTGTCGTGGTGGCCTTCCCTTGGCCGCCCCCAGACTCTCAAGCTAAAACGGAAATTATTCCTTTCATTTTATCTGTCCCCATTCGGAGAGCAAAAAATATCTAGGACCAAAGTCAATCACACTTAGACTGTGTGTGCGTGTGTGTGTGTACATGTGTAATGTGTGCCATATTTAGTCCTCAATATTAAGGTTAAATTAAGGAAACGATGTAAAATCAGAGAAATCAAATGAGTACCGGAATGGAGCACCAGTAAAATCACTCCCACAACGACCATAAATTGCGCTCCTTGCAAGCGCTATCAACACCCAGTGATTATACTGAAAGGAAGTTTTTGTTTTTCCTTTAAATGCGTCATTTACGCCTCGTGTATCAGCCATCAGGGGGAAAAAAGTACGCGGCTAGGCGTACGAAAAGTCTAATCAATTTTTGGGTCCATAATTACAGCAGTGCCACCGCCAACAGCAACAAGGACGACTCTGCCACTCACAGCGACAATGAGAAATATAATTAAAGGATAACAAAACAGAGAAATGAACAATTATTACAGCGGGTGCTCCGAAATCCCAGCCAGCCCGATAAACACAGTATCCTGGGCTGCTGCTGTTGCTGCTGCCGGTTTGACAACGGAGACTCGCTGGCTATTGTTGTATATAACACTTAAGTTCTCGCCACCGACACCACCACCATGCGCGACTACTACAAACAATTAACACAGTTTTATTTATTTATTTATTCAATCCGCTGCCGCCCCGAGAGTCGTCAGCATCAGTGGCAGCGTCACCCTACCTACTATCCACCTTCCTCCCTACGGAACCACGGAATCATTTTATCGACGAAAATATTAATAGCCACTTTGTAGATCTGCAAATTAAAAGTTTTCATTCCATTACACCGTTAGCGTTGCCAGCGCCAGCGCCCGCCAGGGTAGCGTACCCTTCGTGGGGGGTGGATCGGAGCGAGATTCTACGAAAATTACCCCCAGGAACGGGGGTGTTAAATTAGGCTCTTTTATTGCCGCCACACAAATCGATTTGGTAGTTAGGTTAGGTATAGAGATGGGGCCGAACGAGGGGGGGAGCAATGTGTAGGTATAGTAGTCAAGTCGGTGATGTTTCTTCTCATGGCCACTTTAGGTTGATTTGTTGAAATGGAATCCGATGGATTCCCTCGTTTGCTTCTCCTCTCATGGAGACATATACAATGCTCCTGGTGGCGTGGCAAATGTGCTTTTCGGCTTTTTATTCCTTTTTCTTGGCATTTGTGTGTCTTCTGTTTTCTTTTTTTCGTCTTGCTTATATATAGTGCGGGGGTTTAAGAACGGATAACGTGACGGTATATAAATTTTGATTTATAATTGTGGCCTTCACTTAGGTTAAGTGGCCAAATTATAGGATACATCAATCATCTGCGTCGAGTTTTTCTTATATTCCTCTCGGATTGTAGAAGGACGAGAGCATGAGAGTTATGAGATGATTTCTTTTGAATTTCTTGGCATTTGATCATTATTTGGACACTAGGGGTTGAGGGTTATAGTGTGATGAGGTCACCCATCCGAGCCTTAGTTTCGTTTTGGGTAAACAAAAGTTTCCACCAGCCAGCGTAGAAAAAAGTTTCAACGTAACACGAGCGTATAATTTGAGGCCGAGAAAAAAGGTTCACTTGCGCTTGCACTAAAGAGTCCCTGGGGAAAAAGTCGAACGAAAAGAGGATCAACCGTATAGCGTAGGTATATAGGGGCAGCCCAGCCAGTTGTTGACGAAGTTTTGCCAGGGAAAACTTTCGAATCCGAATTTTGCTGGAAAATTTTGAGATCATCCGATGAATCTTTTATTAGAATTTCAAGTTTAGTGCAGGACTCCTCTTCGGGGAGCTATACGAAAAGAAAGCCAAACTTTAGTGATAACGCTCAAAAGATTAGTCAATGCAGGCACAGGTCTGCAGAGAGCTTACTCGGGAGGGCAAACTTTTTGATATACGGAGCAAATTGCAGTTGCAAATCGCAGTCAAAATTATTGAAACGATGCAGTTCTTATGGTGATGCTTTCCCTTAGGAAAGATTGAAGATGTTTTCAAGCGCACCGCATCCCATCATAACCGCACATAAGCTTGCATCTAAGGAACCATGTGAACGTTTGTGTGTTGATATGCGAAGCTTAATTGAAAAGTTGTTGAGAGGTGCCATTTTGGGTTAATAAATTAATGTGCAATGAGGGATTTAAGGAAAATTATGATTTTTGCATTCAAGACCCAGACAACCAGCGAGAAATTACTACAGTATGGCTTAAAAGAGGTAAATAGTACCTAAACTAAGAAAAATTAATTGTTTCCTAAACCTAGGCTTAATGTCTTCCTTCCCTGCCCTCCCAAATATTGAAAAAACTGTTTTTTTTTTAGACCAAAGGATCAAGATAAAAATCCGTGAAAGCCAAAAATAATGCAATTGAATAATATATAAACTCATAATAAAGATATTGCAATATTGATTGATCTAAAAAAATTCTATTACGATAACTAAAGGCATGATTAGGTAGGTTTTAACCATTAACTCCATTCATTATGGATTAAGCTTCTTCTTTAGTAAGAATGCTCCTCCTAGATACTCTCAAAATAAGAAACTCGCAATTCACGGCATATGTCTCGTTTCAAAGAAAAGAGTAGCCTTCTCTACCCCAATAGCCCAGACTACTCTTTTTTTTCATACTTTACATAAGAAGACGAGCAATTATCAATTTGGCTGGTAAGAATGTCCTTGTTCTTCAAAGAAAATCGTTTCTATTTTCCATTTCATTTAGATTATGTGAACTTCTCGAAGATTGGGACGAAGCTCAGACATAAAATGTATCTGGCATCCTAACCACAGGCACAGGCCATAATTGTACCGAAACCCAGATGAACGAGAGTCGCTTTTATACCCGACCTAGGGAATATTAGATAGGTTAGGTTAGGTTAATCAGGGGTGTGGTGAAAAGGTCCACACAGACAGTGGGCACCAAAGCGGGCCCATCGCGATCCCTGGGGAACCATTTGAAAATAACATTCAAAAGGCAAAAACAACCTAAACATTCACCGTGAAACAGCCAATTTCCCTGTAAAAGCCAAGAAGGTCCTTGAAGTTTGTGCCGCGTACCTCTTCCAAAGAAATATTCCCCTAAATATTTTCTGCGAACTCGCGAAATTGCCTCGCATTCGCACGGTATGCGTGACAGTATTCACACAGTATGCAGAATCGACAAAAATCTGTGTCAGAAAACCTGAGCCTCCTTGCGTGTTTCCTCAGGAGACAATGTCCCGTCAGAACTCCCACCAAAGCCCTTAGCTTGTCCCTGCTCAATTTAAATAGTGCCTTCGATCCTTTTTCGTCTAGTCGTTGCCAGAGGGACCTAGATACTCTGTGTCCAGCCAGACGAGACCACCTTTGCTTGGCCGTCATTACAATTTTCTCCTCAATAGTACCTCTAACTACGCAGAGGGCTGGTTTGGTGTTAGGAGCCCTCCTTTTCGTGCAAGCTCATCAGCTTGGTCGTTCCCTCAATACAACAGTGTCCTGATACCCAGCACAGTCTCACCCGGTTCTGACTGCACCCAGCACAGTCTCACCTGGTTCTGGCGGCTTCTCTGTGCGACAGTCCCTGGCTATATCAAATTTGATTTTGATCGATTCTATTGCCTTGAGCGTAGCCTAGCTATCGATGTATATGGCGATATCTCTGCCGGATATCGATCTCATCTGCAAAAGCTCGGCCGCCCTAAGTACAGCCAAAGCCTCTGGTTGGAATACACATGCATGTATCCGGTAGCTTTAAGGATACATTTAGTTCCGGGTCTTTTGAGAAGATACCAGAACCTGCTCCTTCCCCTGTTTTCGAACCGTCTGTGAAAATTGCAATTTCATTAGGTTTGACAATTGCATTATTTTCCCAGTCTTCCCTCACTGGATAAGTGACGTCATACGGTGTGTCAAAGTCGACAATGGAGGGAATTTGATCCGTTACAGTTGGATTGCCGGGCAGTAGCTCCGGCAGGATCGAGCCGTGTCCGTAGCTACTGCTCTTGAAGTGGTTTAAGTTAGTGAGCCGTAGCGCACTATTGCCAGCAAGTTTTTTTTTATAGTTTGTAACACAGTGAAATAATCACCGTAGACCCCCCCTTCAAAAATTTGATTTTTCTGAAAATTCGCTCTTGAACGAGAAAATATAAAATGCAAATATTGAAGATTTAAGCATTCTCTAAGTTTAATCCATGCATAGTTTTGAGCTAGGTCCACTTTAAGTCGACGTTTTTAGGGAAAATTTTTTTTTTCTTAAGTTTTTTATTTTTTGTTTTTTAAAGTTCATAAACATTATAATTGCACAAAAATTCGTTAGTCTGCCATCTTAGATTTTTTGCTTTTTTTCCAAATACCTTACATTCATGTTATTTGTTTTTCCATCTTCCGAAATATAATATGATCGTCAGTGATCCTAGATGTACCCATCACATCAGCTCCGAAAATCCGTGGCCTTGTGCTAGCAAACGGCTAGAAAACTTCAAAGTGTAATGGTTCGCCGTATCGTCGTCCTCTCCACAGCCAGGACAGATGGTGGTTTGACTCGAGTCTAACACATTTAAGTGGTGGCCCGTAAGGAGCAAATTAGTTCTCTACTCACGAGAAACTCAAAAGGCAGACCCATTGTCTAGCAAGCTTATCAGAGGTTTTATTTCCTTGGATACCAGTCTGATCTGGGATACAAAAAGATAAACTGAATTAAGGCTTCCGACTACGTTCAGCGAAAGCTTAAGTTTGAGCACTATCTTCGACGAAACGAGGTAAGAGGGCTGAGCATAGCTTTAAGTGCGGCTTGGCTATCCCTGCGAACGCATATAGTTCTTGCCTTCCACCTGTTAGTCACAATATAGCGCTACAAATAAAGGCAGGAAAACCTAAGCAGCCAGCTCCATGTCAAGTCGTTGCGAAGAGTTGACACTGTTCCAAGAAACAACTTATGCGTAAGAACGGTCGTACTTCCATGGCCGTATAGATCCAGAGGATACTTCACGGAGATGAACCCTATGCTTTGTGAAATGCGCCTCTGCACTGGCACAAAGTCGACAATGCTTTTTCGGTGTTGGATTCAACAGGGTTGGACCAAATTTTTTTATCAAGTCCAGATATCTGATTTCATTGGATATCAGGATAGTTATCATAGAGAGAACAGGCGTAGTTTCAAAAGAATTCACTGAAAGCCCATTCCTAGTAGAACAATTGTTGAACAAGCATCAGGACTTTGCGCGAACATCATCCGCGGAGGCTTGCGAGTAAGTTCGAAAAAGATTGAGGTTAATATTTCATCAACAACGTGTTGTCTGAATGAGTTACACATGGTCGCGTTAACAAAAGCCCCCTCAATATCGACTGAAGCACCAAATACCTATACTACTTTTTGTCAAGAGCACATTTGGTCCTACTAACAAGGTTTTGAAGCACAGTTTCACCGGATTTTAAAAGCTCCTAAGCGTGTTGCATTTCAGGAAAAGGATGTGATAGAAGAGCAAACTTGCGCGCACGCGCAGCTCAACCAGACTCTTCAAGCTTCCTAGCAGGCAGGAAGACACCTAGTAGGCTATAGTCAGACTTGCCAAGTTTTGGTATGAAGACGACCTGAACCATACGCCAAAAACTGGGTATATACTCCAAGCCAAGGCTTGCAGTGTAAGTATATTCTTTTCAGTGTGGGCAGCAGTTGACCTAAGCCTTATATCAGCATAACTGGGTAAATTACACCTGAACCAGGTGACTTAAAGCTCACAAAAGTTGCAATAGCATATTTGATTGCGCCATCAGTCACCACTTCAGATGCAACTAGTTGAGCCGCGTTGTGTTCGCTGGTTCTTGAGTGGCCACCGCGCCGGTACCACTGAAGAGCACGTGGTGATCTGATTTCCCGGGAAGTGAAACTCTAGTAGAAGACTAAAGGTCTTCGCCTTAGTCTCAGTGTAAGTACCATCAGGTTTGAGGATTGAAGCGAGTTTGCTTGGTCTGTTCCTCTGAAGAGCTTTAACAAGCCTACTAGTTTCACTTAGAGATTCGATCTCCCCACAAATTTTTTTATAAAAATCATTCTTCTACTTGCGAATGAGTTTCTTGAAATCCTTTTAGTCTAAGAGCCCACAGTACATTTGGGAGAGGTTGACCAAAAAAATTGCATATAATTGGATATGTCTTTTCACGCGTTGTCAAATTGCGACTGGCAACTTTTTCTTTCAGCCGTGGCAAGTATAGTGCTAACTTAAGAATGGAGGTCCCATCCAAGGGGAGGGATTTTCGGCCCCATGCCGCGTAGCCATTCAGAGGTTTGTTGCGATGAGGTCCTCATCCAAAAGGTTTCGTCCTTTAACCACAGCTTTTCACCTGAATGCAAGCATCGGTTGCTTCCTCAAGTTCCAACAATCGAGTTTTGCAGTGTTCGCACTCCGGAGCACTCAAACTGTTGTCATTACCCTGCTTTCCCAATTCGAACTGCTAAAGAGGAGCTAGCAGCATTCCGATAAGAACGTTTCTGATCTCTGACCTTAGATGTCGTGCGTTTAACGAGTGGTGTAGGTATTCCAGTGGCACATTGGCCATCAGAACCGCCCGCGTCGACCATGTTCGGTCCACTAATGCTGCAGCCCGTTTAGTTGACATCACTAGCATCCATCACCAATGCACGGGCAGCACAAACAGTTGCTGCGCTTCCTGGAATTATGTCCGTTTTAATGCCCGCGCGACATCCGGTTTCCGTCCGCCAGTACTGTACCCATCGATAGTAGCAGCACCAGCTTCACTCAAAGATCGTGCGCAAGCTGACACATGGGCGTGAGGGGTTGTATTCCTCATAATGGGCTTTGATTTTTCTTGTTTTTCGGTTCAGCAGAAAAGAAGGCGATGCCCGATGTAGAAGACTGGTGAGCCTTTAACCAACCTGCCCACTTCATGGAAATCGCCGAAGAGCCGAGCAGGGTAGCAGCTCCTTCAGCTCGTGAAGACTTATCGATCTGCCGCTTTTTTTTACTCTACAGAGCTCGCTACTTCTGAAGCCCACAGGGGTATTCCGAGTTGGCGCGTCAGTAGCAGTGTCAGGGTAGCTTCCTAAATCATGCTCAGGTTTCCGAGCAGGTTGGACACCGAGCTACAAGAGTCGCTGATGGGTATATCAAAAATTAATGTTGGGGCCTCCAGAATCCATTCCCCGTCCGTTGTCGAAAAGACTGCGAGTGAATTGTATCATCTGAAGTACTAACATCCTTTAGGTTGTCCATTCATTCATAATTTGTGAGTTTTTAATACTTCTCCTTTAGGTTAGACTACACTTGAGGTTGGATGGATAATGAAGGAAGAAAGGAATGAGAGGGATGCGTGGAAAGGGTTGATTTCGGGGTTTGGACTTGTCCCCATTGGCCTAACTTTTGAAATGATTTTGCAAAAAAAGGAGGTCCAAAGGTATCAAATCGCATGACATAAGAGCCCAGTCAACATCTCCTTTTCCTTAGACCCATTTCCCTTCTACCCGGCTACCGGTTACCCGCTCGGAGGTCACGGATATGTGATGGAGCACTCAGACGCAACTACTGGTCCAATGTAATACCACCTCTCTGATGAGTAAGGTGTCGGCGTGGTATTACTTGCTCGGCACTAACCACATCAGCCCCATAAACTCGCTTTTTCTTCCTTTTTGGTTGAGCGAAAGAGAACTCGGTGTTTGATGTAAGGGACTGATTTGTTTTATTTCCAATCGACTGGTCCCCCCTTTGTATAGACGGCGAGTCGACCGAAGTGCTTTCGTCTTTAGCCGGTAAAAATTCTTGGCACGCGCCGCCAATCGATCAGTAGGTTCCTTTTTCTTAGTCAGGCACAACGCAGGATCCGCTTCTTACGGAACCCATTCGACCATAGAGGTATCCCGTCCCGAGTCATACCGTCGGCAGAAGTTCGTCGGGTAGCAACCTCACAAATAGGGTGACGCTAAAGGCCCTCGTAGATTTATCCCTTAGCTCTACCTAACCTTACCTGACCCAACCTCACACATACTCGGCTTGCGGAGCTAGTCGGACAAAGAACCACAAGAACAGCTTGTTCCTTTTTTAATAAATGAATGTTGAGGTCTGCAGAACGCATGCTCTGGCCGTAGTCAAAGAGATTGCGGTTGGATTTAAGCTATTGCTAAAACCACTTGGAGTAGAAAAATGTAGTTTCTCCATACATTTAGATTTTTGATTAATATAGGAGAATGGGTGAAAGGGTTGATTTGGAAATTTCGGCTCAAAAGCTTCACTCACCAGAGTGAAGGGCCGGGGACGGGGTAAGGGGTAGCCATTAGCAGCTGAAGTGAGTCCTTATGAAGCAGTTATCATCCGGTTTTCGAGCATCGATATTTCTCTGAAGCAAGGCTTTTGATATGGAGTTATATCGAGTGTGATCAAAAGCACAATCGAATTTGTATATTGGAGTTGAGTGGTATTTTAATCCTACCAAAATCAGAAGATTTGAAGACAGTTCTTTTTGCTTATTCCGGCAGCTTCCAAAATACAGGTCGTCAGAACAAGAATCTGTGCCACTAGGAATGATATTGAGTCGTTCACATAACTACCAAGGTCTGCGGAGTCATTTCAACTCCGTCACACCTAGTCGTAGTCGCCACTGATGCGGTCGACGAAGAGCGAATGAAGAGCAATCTTCTCAATATCATGTTCGCCCGACGCTGTCGGTTTTCCAAGAAATTCGATACTTTCACAACTACCCCTTCTCAGGTGCTTGCAAAGCATAGTAAGCTTTAAATACCCAACAAAATTTTGAATATGGAAAACAAACAAAAAACCACCCCATATTGAATTTCATCAAAAACACGAAGCTACAAGATGAGTTACATTGTGCCTCCCGCCACCACTGATGCTGTCACTCCAATTCCAACCAAGACTGATTGGTTGAGCCAACACAAGTCTGGTCACTTGGGCAATGAGGAGGACTGCTCGGTACAGACCCTCCAGCGCGCATTACACCTGCCACTGTCTCACAGTGTGTCTGTTTGATAGACCAAAAATAAACCGAATATCAAATTTCCTCGAAATCAATCTTCAAAGAGAGCCGCACAGCATGCAAATAAAATGAACGATGCCTGTAACGATTTCCACATACAATTGCTGTTGACGTATTTCGTGTGTCTGTCAAACAACGTCTTACTTACCTGTCATCGTGGGTGCCTAAGCTTTTATTTATTCAAAACGTAAACAAAAAATTTAAGCCACATTGCCAAACAAAACAGTGGCAGAGCTGTTATAAGGGCAAAAAAAGTAGCTACTTTTTCTTGCTGTTTACTCTAGCCTCTGCCACAATGTGTGTATAGGGACTACATGTGGGGGATGTACGTTAACTACAAATTCATTGCATTCCACCTCCTGCGGGCTCACGGTATCTGAAGGCTTCTATACCATTGTATAGTCTCTATGGTATACCAAGTTGAGTCGCGCCCGCATTTCATCTGTCTCTTTATAAAACGTTCCCATTTGAAGTTTGATAAATTTCATTATGTGGAATATTGTTTCCCCATTCTTTTATATATTCGTTTTTTTTTTGGTTCATACTTTTCTGAGCTCCATAATAAATCTAATTTTGACTTTTCAACGACAGAAACGCTGAAAAGGCGAACATCAGAGCTCGACAACAACCAAAAAGCAAAAAAAAAGCCGAAGAAAACTTGTAAACTGAAATGGCTCCAAGGTTGGTTCTGAGAAAAATATTCCCATGCAGCATATTCTTATATTTTTTTCGGTCCCCGCTGGATCTGAGCTGCTGCTGATAACATTAAAAGGACACTTTTTCTTCTTGCGGAAAGGATATAGACAGATTCGAACATATCTAACCATATACGGTTATGTGTGTTCATACGTAAACCACTTCATGAATATTGGGGTGTTATCTACATTATGATAATCTTGTTTCGTCCCGTTTCTATACCGGGAGAACAAAGAGTCTGAGTTAGCCTTTTTCCTTCAACTGAACCCACCACTATCTGCCGATGTGACATGAGGGCTTGCTTTCTCTCCCCGTTGTATATGTATGCGGCTAATGCATATGGAACTTTGCCACTCAAGGGAGAGGATAAAATTAAATTGAGAAAAATGAAAATTTAACTTAATACATGGCGCAGTCGTATGGGATATGGCCATGGCCAACAAGGGCGGATTATATGTAGATACTAGATGTGTATTATACATTCGGAATGCAAATAATTATTGAAATGTCGAGAATGTCATTGCATGCAAGCCTTTCAAATATGCACTCACACTCGCACTCGCATCCTTCCGAGGAGAGAATGTTGCAAAGATGAAACATCGAAGACTTGAGAAATTGTAGCACGTCGCCCCGCTTGGGATCCTTCCTTTGCATGCACGCCACATTAGTGTCTGGCTCGTATATTTCACATTGTTGAGCGCAGGCAAATGCCAATTGGAATAGAATGCGATATGCGAAATGCGACTCCTTGCTAGGAAACGACGAACCCATTGGATATACGAATAAGAATGAGTGAATTTGTCCACTTAATGATTACCAATTTGCATTCACAAGTCGTGCCTGTCGTTTGTCATTAAAATTGAAATTCAGAGCCGTCGCTTAATGCTCCAAAATTGAGAGCGCATTTCTGCTGCCAAGGACCGAAGACGACGAACGACGACGAGCAACTCCTCCACAGTCAATTGGCTGTGCAAATCCATACATCCTAGGAGTGTAGGAAATGTGAAAATAATGCGTTTGCATCCTTTCTTCGTTTTGTTTGCTCTTGGAGGGCATTTGCAAAAATGCACTGCTGTCGGGAGCATAAATGCCAAGTTAGCTTTTTATTGACCATTCGAATTTATCGCCGCTGTCTTCTTTGGTCCTTTTGCAATTAATTTGGCGCCTGCAATTGAAATGTAATGGCTGCAGCGAGGAAACTTTAAGTGGGACTTGTTTTTGATGGTACCACTAGACCGCACACTACCCCCTGTTAGAACATGTGGGTGACAGTTGTAAAGTGTCGGAAAAAAGCTGCTGTTTTTCGAATGGACACAAAGTCGTATTTGTTTGCCTTTCAAAAACATCCAATATGGAGTACAGGAAATGTGCAAGGACGACAGAGATTGATGAGTGTTTGGCATGGCTATTTCTGTTTTCCAAATGTGCATGCTATCGTGTTGATTAATTATACGAGTATGTCATGTTGGGAAATCAACAGGAAATCATACTTTACCCTCAGCATGTACCTACCTACGTCTTTGGCAAATCTGACACATCGATGCAAAACCTTGTGTAAATTCGAAGTAAATATTTTATTAGCTCTTACTGCAACTGGATAAGTTTTGCATAACATTGCCCCCTTCCTAGTGTGATTTACTTATTCCGATTACACCTTGTCATTTACACACACACACACACACACACACACACACTTTGAAGGGGGCCAAGGACGTAACATCAAAAATTAAAGACAATCCATTCGCTCGTCCATTCTTTTGACACAAAATGTGTTTCAGCCCCGCTCACATTCTATGTATCCAGCAGGATGAGCCATTGTCAATAATTAAAAACATCTATTGACGATTCCATTTGATTCCAAGTGGATAGTCGGGGTACGGTCGGATCCTTTTGTAGGATCCCAGTAAAAGAGATTAACTAGTTGTTTCCAGAATCATCGGCACACAACAACATCGAAAAATTGGGTCGATTTTCGAATTGCTGCTGCTCTTTTGTTCGGGCATAAAATGTCAATTCTCTCATTCCTGTGGCAGTAAGCTTCTGCAAGATTACTTTTCAAAACAGACGCATGGCATCGGGCATTTAGTCCATAATCGGCACTTTGGGGCAACTCTGAACACAATGAGTGACAAAAAGTTGTAGTTTGCAGAAGGAGATAAAGTTTCGAATCGTATAATCATAAGTTTGTCTTTGGCCTGGATTCAGGTGGGTTTTGAGAGTTTTGACACAGGACGTTTCTGTGGTGAAAAGGCAGCATGTGCGGATATCTGTGTATTCATCATGTTTTCGAGCTTTTATTTGACCAATTTGAGTTGATTTAATTGTGAGACAACAATGGCCCAAAAAGGACACGAGACAAAGTTGAGCAAAATGCTTTTAGACTTTATGTTTAACAATATTAGTTTCTTTCCTCCCTCGATTGATTATATCTCAGTATGCCAACCGAAAGTACTTACCGCTCGGTTTAAGCCCAGTGATATAAATCGCAAATATTTGACACAAAAGAGTCTTAGGAATTGAACCTTGTTTACATCAGTTGATAAAATTATTATTATTTTATTAGTTTGAAAGAAAGGGATATTGTCGTCCATTATTTAGATAAACAAAGCTGTTGTAGGTGCGTATCCCTGAATTGTTTCTAGTCTAATCGTTTCATTTTAACGACAAACAAGCAATGGCATAAGGCGGGCTTTTGGCCAAGTAAAACAATACGAATTAACGTTGATTGTTTTAAAATATCGTTATGTCTTTGTTCACGAAAAAGTAATTAAGGATTTAATGGACCAACGACGCACTTATTGTGACGCAAAGCCGTTATCATTAGAATTTCAAATTTATGTATTCGTGCCTGAAATAGAAATGAAATTGAGACTTTAAAATTCTACTGGGACTTAAATTTTTTTTTTATCCTTTTCCATGGAATATGAAACCGCTATTGGACTCTACACGCACATGCATAAGGCTGGTATAACTTTGTGTCGTTGTAAAAAATACACTTTTTTCATTGCTGTAAAAGTAATAATGATTGATATAAAAGCAAAAACATTTGGTTCATCTAAATAAATGTAGCATTCTTTTGATGTAAATATCATGCAGATACGTCTAGTACTAACAGAGTTCTCGGCCTGGAAACTTTAAACACCAGTTATTAATACATAGTGTACTGCCGCATAGAAAAACTATTTCTAAAGGTTTTTGTTTTTACCTCGAGTCAGTATTCGATTTTTCCTTCGCTTCAAAGTGTCTAGGCGCTTCTGTTGACTTTAGCATTCTAAGAAAGAAAAAAAAAAAGAGTTTCAAATTTCCCCATCTCATCTTAAACGTGACTGACAAGCCCATTTTTAAGTGGCCTCGTTTACCCTATTACCTATAGTTGCCTCTAGGTCTAAATTGGGAACAGCTACCCCGGATTGTACACTGCATTTACAGGGTAGTCGTTAGGCCCATCCTTATGGAACGAGTACTAATCTGGTGGAAGACACTAGACAAGACAAAGATAGCAGTACAGGTGGAATAAAGTGGCAATTGTCTGGTTGATATACCAGAAAACTTGGTACTCCCTTCAACTAAGTTGCAGATATGAGGAGGGGGAAGGAACCATGGTTCATTTTCTGTATAACTGTCCCGCCCTATCGACCTTAAGAAAAAAAACTCTAGGAAGTCTCGAGTTGAAGGGGATAATCAGCTTTATCTCCGAGTCAAATTTGTTAAACGATTAAATGGTTAACCACATCCGAAGTTTTTACCACCCGAGAACTCAATCGTGAAGCACATACAGTAAACACCAAATCCCCGATCATTACTGGTCTCGTACGGGCTTATACCGTTTCGGTTGCCCTCGGTTACCATTTCCCCCCCTGGTACGGGGTCATGCCGCTTCGGGTACCCTTACCGCTTCCATTTCCAAGGTTAATCTGACTTGAGTCGCCTGAAGTACGGGTTAACACCAAAAACATGCCGGAATTCAGAGAATTCTCCCTTTGCAAGGTTTCATGCCGAAATCGAATACCCCTGTACTCTGCCATCCTTGAGGCTGATTCTTACTTGAGGGGCAATAGGTAGGGAACCAAAATCAGATCCCCTTTCTTATTTAGGACTTTTGCTCACTGACATCACTGACCTTGCTGATAAGGGTTCATACCGAAAATGGTACATCACGCTTCAAGTTATTCCCTCCAGCTCATACCAACCCCAACCCTCCCATGTCCGATCCACAAGGCAAATTCCAATCTGGAGTCCAACAGTCACGGGACTGTTGAACCCCTCCACAACTTGATTTAAACCAAAATGGTTACTCCCAACTTTCATTGCCCTTTTCGTGTAAGTCTCTAACTAATCAATCATCGATTGTTGACCTTAGGAACAGATTTATGACAATACTAGTTGCCTTGACCTTTTATTTGACCTCACTCAAATCTGGTAGTCATCATTAAGGTCCTCGGACTGGTAGCACCGGTCTTACGAAAAGTGATATCACAATGGACCTTTTATTCTATAAAAGAAAGCTCTCAGATGAAGATTTCAGTTTTAAGAGAGAGCGGGGCATGTACAATGACGGTGAAGAGTACCCCCTTTTTCTTCCTCATCCATGTAGTTCCTGCAGAAGTTGTTGGAATATCAGACAGTGTCCTGTATAGTGACACCGATTGGAGCACTCATGTGCAATCTATTAAGAGCAATCAAGCTTTTTGAGCGTTTAGGATCTAGCTTTGGCCATATCTGTTTCGTCACTAGACAGCTGCTACCAGCCGTCCGTCAGGGTAGAGAGCTGTACCAAGCCTGGCGACTTCGTCAGTCTTGCAGTTACCCGGAATGTCGCTGTGCCAGGCACCCAGAACCAGGTGAATGTTTAACCGCTCCAACATCTCCTTTGAAGATGATCGACAGTTGGAGCACTCATGTGCAATTTATTAAGAGTGATCAAGCTTTTTGAGCGTTAAGGATCTAGCTTTGGCCATATCTGTTTCGTCACTAGATAGGTGCTACCAGCCGTCCGTCTGAGATTTGTTCTTTCTATTGCATACATCTTAGGCAAAAGTTTGAATGTGGAAATCGGAATGCCTTACGGTGTCTTTTTCAGGGTAGAGAGCTGTACCAAGCCTGGCGACTTTGTCAGTCTTGCAGTTACCCGGAATGTCGCTGTGCCAGGCACCCAGCACCAGGTGAATGTTTAACCGCTCCGACATCTCCTTTAAAGATGATCGACAGTTGGAGCACTCATGTGCAATTTATTAAGAGCGATCAAGCTTTTTGAGCGTTAGGGATCTAGCTTTGGCCATACCTGTTTCGTCACTAGACAGGTGCTACCAGCCGTCCGTCAGAGATTTGTTCTTTCTATTGCATACATCTTAGGCAAAAGTTTGAATGTGGAAATCGGAATGCCTTACGGTGTCTTTTTCAGGGTAGAGAGCTGTACCAAGCTTGGCGACTTTGTCAGTCTTGCAGTTACCCGGAATGTCGCTATGCCAGGCACCCAGCACCAGGGGAATGTTGAACTGCTCTGACATCTCCTTTAGAGATGATCGGCAGTCTAGGCCGCCTGATTGTCAGAAAAGACTCATATATCTTTAGAGGATATGATGTTATTCTTAAACTAAGACTTCCTTTATCGTCATAAATTTCAGCTTGGAAAACACTACAATGATCCGGAAGTCGAAAAGAGGGACTAAGATAAAGTCTTTCTGAGAACACACCCCCGCCTATCCCATCAATCGTCCTAACAAACCCTTTAAGAGTTTTTTTTATATGAAAATCTCATCATTGTGCAATTTGTGACGATATTGTGCAGAATGACGAAATTGATTAATTCATCCTGCAGCATTTTCTAGAAGGCTTCGTGAAGAAAAAGGTAACGAAAATTCTGTTTTGATTTGTTCGCTTGGGTGAGCTCTGGGGGGTCACTCTTACGTAAGTTCAAAATTTGAAGAGACGAAATAAGCTCGACGAAAATAAAGCTCTTTGATAGAAGCTCGATAAGGAAGAGAAAAGTCTTTAAACTGATACGAGATGGAGGGACCAATTCAAATATTGTGATTCTCGACTAGCTCTTGCCTTTAGTGGTGACGTGAACAATTGTCTGATCTGGAGGATGGCAGCCTTTCCTATTGTATGGTACTCATCATTGTATGGTTCACATCGTTCAACAACAGTATTCTGTTCATTTTCCCACTTACAAAAAGTTGCAGAAAACATCATCCACGACCACAAAGCTATAAGGGTAAGGCACTCGGTCAAATTAGAGATCGGAAAAGGAAAAAACTACATCACTTGTACGTATTCCCTTTGATTAAACAGCGCTCTCGCACTTAACATAATTTAGGTAAACGGGTCACAATAAATCAGGCTACAATGAATACGTTGTTGCGTACATCTAATACGCATCAACAATTGGAAGTTACTTAGTCAAGATATCTCCTAGAACCTAAAAGCATACATTTTTGAGTACAAGTCGACATGGACTTTATTCCTTTTTTGATTTCGTTTTCTAAAACCCAAAAGAAGTGCGCCTTACCTTACAACGGACGCTATGAAACGTTCAGAAAAAGAGTCACATATTAATGGGTGAGCCATCTAATCATTAACTCATTTTAGGGGATTCAGTCATCGTTGAGAATCACACATTAATGGCTGAATCTACCTAACCCCTAACCACAGGTAGGGGGTTCAGTACAACGCGGAGAATAAGAATAACAAATTCAAGGTCATAAGCTTTGACTTCAGTTCGTTCCCAAGGTTTTGTTCGCAATTAACCTAGCCGCGGGTGGGGGGTTCAATGCGATGTCGAGAATACTCACTTACTTATCGGGCTCGCAAGGAGGATCTCCGTCTGAGTTACATTAGCATTCCATCCTGTGCAATCCTAAGCACGCTGGCTTTATTTGTCCAGATAGAGCACCCTGGCCTTCTCGAACCTTGGGGCTTGGATTCGAAGACTCTCCAGGCTGGAGTATTGTCCATCTGCTCGATATGGCTGAAACAATATTGTCATCGTGGTTTAGCTTTTTGAACTACATCGAAGTCTTGGTACAGTGCAAAGAGTTCCGGTTGTATCTTTTCCTCTAATCGGCCTCGCACTAACATGATTCTCGAAATATCCAAGTATAATTAATTCTTCTCTGCTTATCGTACAGCACTCGGCCCAATATAGTAGAATGAAAGTAAGGATTTTGTTACGCTTACACTCTGCCTTTCGTGAGAGGAGTTTTGAACCCATTTGTTTTGCCAAAACAAAGGAGCAAATATTTCCTAGGGTTCCTTCGACGCATCTCCACAAGGTCAGGCGGAGACTTACAGATTATTTTCATTTACTTCAAGACCAATCAAGGACACCTGTTCAGGGCACGGCTGGAGCTGGAAACGATGTCGACATCGTCCGCATACCTTAATTTTGGCAGGAATCCATTGAAGATAGTGGCTTCCATGAAAACCATTAGCCTTGCGAGCGATCAGAAGAGTGCCAAGGCATCTGGTGCATGTTTGGAACAGTTCCGAAGAGTTGTTCCCAAACTTCACAACACACCGCGAACTTTCTTATGTTTCATGCCACAGTTCGATCAATTTTGTCGTGGTTTTGAATAAGGTCATCGCCAAGCAGAGCTCTGTCATATTCGGCTTTAAAACCGACGAACAAATAATATGGCTCGAGTCATAGCTTTAAGCAGCTCCTGGAAATGCTGCTCAACACTTCAACTAGTGCTTTGGTGACAAAGGGTCCTTCGCTATTTTGAAGAGCCTGTATTCCAATTCAAAAGCCAGCAGCCAGTTTCTTGGCTGTTTCATATAATTCTCTGGTCTGATTTCGGTCACGATCTTCTTGAGCTGGAAAATTGCGTAGGTCCTCTTCTTTCTACCCAACGTAGAAACTCTCTCCTTTTCTCATTTTCTTCTCTTGGATCGATGAACTTCTTACGTTGCCCTTGTTTTACGCTAAAGCGTCTTCGCATATGCATCTTATGTCACTTTCTTCCTGTGACGCAATCACAATTAAACGAACGACTCTTTCATAGAGTTTGCAGAAGGGTTTTTTGGCTAAAGATTGTTAAGATTGTTTCAGTCACGTTTTTACTTTTTTTTAGTGGTGAAGCGGTGCTGTCTCTACTGGTTGTTGACGTTTGAGCATTGTGAGTGCAAAGCGGGGAGTCTTTCACTCAAGCGCTCTGTAAAGGCTCTGGCTACTTCAGCTGTGCTAAGGCATCCAATACTGAGATTCATTTTTTGGTCAGTCCACGGATTCTTCTCATTAGGAAGTCGTGCTCGACCTATTGACCTAATCCTGCTTATCTTTAATCTATTGGTCAGTAGCCGTTCCTTGTTGTTGTTTCATGAGGCTGTGCTTACTGACTAATCCTTTGAAGATGTTCTCCTTTTAAGCCTACGCATAAGAGTCCCCGAGTACAATTTTCACATTGTTCCCGGACAGGCGCCGTATCCTCTATCTAGAAGGTTATAAAGTTCTTACTTGTCAGGGTCTTCAGCGTCTTCGGCAGGGGCGTATCCACACATGTATTAGGCTGCCACTGCAAGGTGATCACTAACCATCTTAAAATCAATTTCTTTTAACCTTGCCCTATTCCCCACGACCAACGAGTTTTGCATGGCAGCTGATTTAATACATTTCTAGATCTTTTCATTTCATCATACCTGATCCTATCTGTTTTTGGAGTAATAGGTATATGCTTTATATCGCAGGAGGACAGACATAAACTTTTGAGTTGCAACTGGTGCGTAGAGTGCTCTTACGTACCAGGCAAAAAATCTAGAATCGGGGGTCCCTTAATGTTTCGGATCTTCTCCTCTTGAGTATTTTTGGAAAGGTTTCTTGTTCCCCCATCATAACTGTAGTTTTTGACTGGGAAGTGACGCAGATTGCAAACCCTAGAACTTGGAGGGCCAGGTACATTTTCATACCCCGGTCTATAGGACGCAGGTGCTTATCCGCCACCATCCTTGTTTCAGTAGCCTGACAAATACTGAAAATCCTTGAAGACCTAAGCCCAAATAATTCGGAGTTGCTCAAATAAGGCAGTTGACGTTGCAATATGTTGATTGCACTATAAGAATTTATCCATTGCATATCCTCTTTCTGAGGCCTTCAACATCGATTTCTAAGACTCAGTTAGACGGCCATTCTGGACAATAATTATAGTGTACTATTTTCTTCTTCTTCAACTCTCGCACTTTTAAGTTCAGCAAGTCAATTCCTAGAAAGAACGGATTCAGTATCCGGCGGTTAGGTACGAAGGTATCACGCATAAGCACTTCATGTGTAGTCTGTTACAACACTGGGCGTCACCAGGTTGACGCCGCGCCGATCGGTGCCTACCCTGATCCTACAGCATCCAATCATCGTGCGAAAATTTTCTAATGCTTGCCTTAGGGTGCTGGTGGCCCTGATTACCGAAGCCATTGTGATTGCAGACAAGGGATGTCGGGACACAGATCTCGAAATAGAGTTTGACATCGCATCAAACTTACTGCATGGTGTCTCACTTCCTAGACTGGGGCTTCGTTACAAGAAACAGAAATACTTTGTCTCCACCGGCCATGAAACTACGATTAAAAATAAATTTTGAAGTGGCTCCACCGGGTAAACATTAATTTGACAGTATAATGCCTACGAATGCTATGATCAATGCTACGAATAAATATGATCAAATTTAAATAAAAGTGGTCAGAGCTATCGCTAGCATTTAGTGCAACATCATCGCGTACATAATTAGCAAACCCGCGTTGTGAATGAAAAGAGTAACAAGCCTTTATCCAGGCAAATCCAGATTAAGGTCGTAATGATCGCGATCATCTGGGTTATCAGCTTCCTGGTTTGTACGCTTGAGTGTGGACATAAACGAGCAACCCACGTATGTTGCAGATTTCTACGCAGGAGAAGTCAGAATATTAGAGGTTATAATTTTTCGTTTCCGAACCAGGATAGAAAGGTTTGCAATGAGCTAAATCTTTTTCCTGTCCTTAGTTGAAATAAAAAATTAGCAGCATAGTAAACGTTGAAAAAACATATTTTTTATGTAAAATTTGTAGGCAATTTAAAAATTAAAAATGGAAATGTATTTTACCTAACGATAAACGAAAGCCAACAGCCAGTGTGGAAGTTGTAATTGCATTAAACATACATTTATTGTGAAATCAATATAAAACTTAACTAAATGAAGAATATTGGGATGTTGCAATTACATTGAATAAAGCCTTACAGCGTTCATTAAACCACCGAGCCTTCTATTAAATGATTAAAGATTCTTCGAATTTTTAAAATGAGCACTATTGCGCCAATCTTTTGGAGACATAAAATTTTGACTTTTCCCTCTTTAATTAACAAAGTTCTTTTTAAAACAAATTGTTCGCGTATTTTTCATAGTTTTCTGCAAAAATTTCTGACGGTTGTGGTTAACCACGTTATTTTGAAAATACCTCTTATGCAATGATTTCCATTCATTGCAAGTTTTTAGTAGGTAAAAAACGCTGATGGAAAATATTAATTCGGAGTCATTTAACATGTAAAAACCAACAAAAGGTTTAAGGTTTTGTGAAATAGATAGCATCAATTAAATAGAATAAACTTCCAGTGATGGAATTCCGGTGCAAAATCGGTTTGCATAGTCGCACTTTTCCAACGTCATTTGAATTTCTGCAGAACAACGAATCAAATTTGAGTTGAAAAACCACATACGGTGGCTTTATCAAACCGAATATTTGAAAACAATACCAATTTATTTCTAAGCGAAATTAATTTCGGGTCAGTGTAGTATTTGATGTTGTGCCTATTTTTCAAAGCTTCTGCATATTTAGCGTACACAAACACCAACATGCTTAACAAAGCCTTTTGTGCTCAACTGATGAGTATCGGTACATCGAAAGGGCTGACATCAACCAACATCTGAAACGATTAGTGGTTTAATTTGGCCAGCAAGTAATTACGTGTCTAAATAATATCTGAAGGCGGTTTTACTTCGGTGTCAGGCATGTGTAATGAGCCCCACATTTGTTGTAGGTACCACAAAAGTATATTTTCAGTGTATAAATTATAACTAAGTTTGCTTAAATTCTGCATCTTTTATTAACTTTCCCGTGTAAAAAACTGAAGCATTAAAAAATAAATTAATAAATTGCAAAGAAGGGACTAAAATAAGAAAAATGAAAGTGGAAATCTAGTGAAACATAAGGGAAGATAATAGTTTAGAGAAAATATAAGAAGGGGGTTGCGTGCGGGCAGCATGCGTTTTCAGCTGTAACATCATGGACCTTATGTCTCAACAGTGGAATATGTAAGGGGCTAGCAGCGCAGGGAGCAGCCCTGTTTGTTACTGATTTTTAGCGGTCCGTCCTAAAATGGAAAAAGGACCTCTTATGGTATCGCTACGTTGTCCGTCCATTCGTCCGTCTGTCCAAACGCTTCTCCGTCCGTCTTTATAACTTTATAACTTCTGAGCGGTAAGTCGTAGAAAGACAAAATTTGGTGTGCATATAAACTGCAAAAAAAGTCAGAGAATCCGAAGAGGGCAATTTTTTTAAGCACAAATAACGGGTTAATTACAGTTTGAAATTTCATGTGCAAATGGACTTAATGTTTTTTAGTGCTTTTTTCAGGAAGTTTAGAAGGCAAGAACTAGAAAAACGAAACTTAGGTTTAAAAAATACCAAGCTTTTATTAAAATATAAAACTTTTCGAAAATATCAAAATGTTTTTGAGAAATGAAGAGTCGAAAATGCATGACGTTTTTCAAAGTGTTGGAGGCCATCACTTTTGAACGGCTTATCGCTCAAAATCAATATTGAACACACGTATAAAGCAACTCAAAGTAAACCAAGTTCTTAGGTCATATTTTTCAAAAACAGTTTGAGTACTGTAGTTTAAACGCATTTTCGAAAAAAAAAATCGCAAAAATGCATGAAAAAACGTGTGCCCTCCTCCCCCCCCCCTTTATCTCCGGTGCTGTTTGGTGAGATTCTATGAAAAAAATCACACGTATCAGAAATAGTTCAAATTTTTAGTTAATAGTTCAAATTTTTTTTTGAAATTTTAAAATCTTCTGAGATTTAACTGAAAAACATAAAAGCATTTTCAAAAACAATTTTTTTAAGTCTTCTAGTAGCTTAACAATATAAGCGATCTTTTTCAGATTCGGTTAAAGTACAAAGTTTACAAAAAGAAGGAAGGCTGCGTTAAATTTTTTTTAATTGCCGTTTTTAACCTAAGTTTTTAGAAACCTATTTAAAAAACGAAATAAAAAAGGAGCTTGTTTTACCGTTTGCGCATAAACCGGTGGCCATAGGATTAAAAAAACATCAAAGGCTAGCGCTGCTGGTTGCGCTATTGAAAAATATGTCTAAGGGGAACTGGAAAAAACTTCAAAATATTTGTTTTATGGATTTGAAATTTTAAAAATTATAAAACAGGTCAAAAGAACGCATGTCTCCCCCTCTATCTCCCAAACGGTATAAAGTATAATTTTTAAATTAACACCGCGCTTAGTCCATCTTCTAAAATGTTATACAAAACTATAGCAGACTTCGATTATTCAAAACCTTCGAAGATTTAACTGAAAAACGTGAAAACATTTTCGAAAACTATTTTTGAAAGATTTTAGATCCTTAACGGTCATGACGACCTTGTTAAAATTTAGTTGAAGTATGTAATATTTAAAAGGCAAGCGAACTACATCAATAACGTTTCAAAATTGCCGTTTTCGACCCTAAGTTTTTAAGCCCATTCAAATAAGCGAAATAAAAAACAGCATATTTTTACCGTTTTCTCAGAAATCCATGTCCGCAGAATTTGAGAAAAGTGGCAAATGCTAGCACAGGTGGTTGTAAAATTGATCAAAAAGTCTAACGGTAGTTAAAAATAATCGAAATTGCTGTTTTATGGATCTTAAATTATAAAAATCCTTAAAAAGGCCAAGAAAGAGTATCTCCTTCCCTCTATTTTCGTAACGGTAAAGCTTTTAGCCAGCCTTTTTTTTAGAGTAACGAAACCCAATATAAAATCACCCAAAATCACCCAACAGTGGACAGCACTATGAAAAAAGTATATTACAGACTGTAAAATATATCCAGAAATAATTTTAATAAATAAATAGAACGTTACACAAACTGCATAATATAGATGACCATAACCTTCAACAAAAGCCGACGATCCGTTCCGCGTATGTCTTTTTTCATTAAGTTAAGTGTGTATTTTAGTGATATCTGGCCCAAATATTTTGGATCACTTTAATTTTGTTTTGGGCGATTTGAAGTAGCAAAATAAGTACAATTTAAGCTGAAGGGTGAGCTGGGATGTACTGTATCCTTCTTGCATCGATTGGTACACCAGAAGAAAAATCCAGGGGCGCATGCTTGTAACCGAAATTAAGTTGCTTTTTGATCGTCATCTCTTGTATAAGGTAAGGCATAAAACTAAGGGAGGAAATTTTGGTGTTTCTGAGCGGAGCTCTTATGCCTTCTGTTTCTCCGTTGTACTTGACAACTTCCTCGATTTTCATTTTTTGCGTTAGACATTGCGTCACAAGTTTCAAAGAATTGCATGTCTTCGCTATTATTTATAAATAATTAGGAAAAAAAAAATTGTTTACCTATTTTAAATCTGAGCAGCCGAATGATAATCACTGTTATTATTTTAGAATATTAATAACAACACGTGCGTACCTACTTACATAAAACAAGAACGAAGGACAGCTTACCTGAAATTAAAAAGAAAATACATAAATATTATAATATAATACATATAAGAAAAAATGAGAAAAATTTAATTCATCCAAAAAAAAAAAAACTAATGCATTAAGAGGTTATGTTTACGATTGTTTGCTTAAACGTAGATACTTGCATGAATCAAAGGGTCAAGAAATGACTTAAGAAAGCTTCTTCAAGATTTTAAGAATGCTTGCAGGTTACGTTTTCTTTCTTATATGAAAACAAGGATTTAAAATGTTCCCACTGACTTGGCAGGAGAAAGTTTAAAATTTTTATTGAGTCGTTAGTATTGTTCACAACTTTACTTTATCATAAGAAATAATCGAAAAAAAACTGTTCCTGATAAACAGAAAAATATAAAAAAATATTTTTAAGGTCGTATAAAAAATCCTAATAGTTTTGCTCTTAAGAAATTATGAATCGAAAGAATTTATGGTTTCAACCGCAAACTTTGTGCTCTTCAAAGAACCAAAAACGTCGATCCTATGGTGTGTGTGTTCCCGAAAACTACATATACACATACCTACATACACATGCCTACATTTACACATACCAACCTCACTTGCCCAAATTAAAAAAAGCCTAATGGAATGGTTTTTGGTGAAAATAACATTATCGGTCTCAATACTGTAGCCAATATTGCAATCAATAAAAAATCAATAACACATTCTAATAGATTAACTAAAAAAAAATTATCCGATATGGAACAAAAACATTGCATGAGTTGCATTTGAATTATTACTCTTTTAATCGATGCCGACTTTATTTTTTTATGACCGACCGAGGGTATTTTATTTTAATGCATAGTTTGTAACACAGTGAAATAATCATCGTAGACTCTTAAGACCTTTAAGAGATATGATCGAGACCGACAGGTGCATCGATTAAGCCATGCCCGTCCGCCCGTCTGTGTGTGTGAAGGTTTTAGGTCTTCAAAATCAAGCTAGAGAGCGGAAACTTGGTACACGGCTTGGTTCTTCTCCTGCATAGACAAAGTGTGAAAATCGATTTATCCATTAACAGCCATTCCCACTTCAATGTGAGACAACCCCTATTTCATATTTTCTTTCAAAATGCCTTTTGGTCAAGTTAGGCAAGGAAAAGGAACTTAAGTTTTGTTACTTTAACAAGGAAAAAATTGGACCGCCCACAATATCGACCATGCCCACTTTTACCATGTTAGATCTTTTTAAACCCGATTTCTCGGAAAGTTCACTCCAAATAGAAAAAATAGACAAATATTGAAGATATTACTATTTTCTTAGTTTGCTCCATACAAAGTTTTCAGCTCCGCCAACTTTGAGTGGGCGTTTTTAGGAAAAAACTACTTTTTCCAAAATAATTTTCGGTTTTAACACATTTTGTCATGATTCTAACGAAATCACAATCAATTGATTTTAATTTTAAGCCCATGCCCACTTTTGGGAGCGTGGCCTATACAAATTATATATGAATTCGGGCCAAAAAGCTTTAAGATTTAGTGTTACATGGTATATAGGGTCGGGTATATTGAAGTTTGTTACAGACAAACCCTTGCACTTACTCACTTGTTTTGAACTATTTTTGCCTATTCTAAACTAATTTAACAAGTTATCTGCAAAAAAAAATTTTCAGATTCAACAGTGTTTAGGTGCCCCACTTAGCGGGTTCAAAGGATTAAAGCTCCCTTTTTCGCAGGGTTTAGCCACTCGCGCGACTTCGGCACTCCGCTAAGAGTAGGTGCTGGTTGTCTGGCAGGCACATCGGGTATTTTAAAGTCGAAGTCTTTTAATTTTTTTGGCCAGAACTTTCAAATTAATTGAGTCTGACATTTTTTCGAAAGAGATTCGGAATTAGAACGGTCAAATTTGGCATTTGGCGGAACAGGACATTATCCAAATTGGCATATTATCGGCTGTCTTTTCATTTAACATACGTATTACATCTTAGGTATCATTTGCGAAGCAGAACAAGATTCGTTTTTGGCGAAATGGTCCCGCATGCTTTGGACATTTCTAAAAAAATGTGTTTGATGGGACATAGGCCCAAATTTTTTTAGTTTTTATAATCGATGTGAAATATAATCCCGAAATGACGTTTGGGGCTCATTTTCTTAGAGCTTATGTCCCTGTGCTGTTGACATTATTGTTCACAACTTCACTTGAAATCATAAAAAAAACTGTAAAATATTATCCATATTAAAAATTGGCGGAGATGCTGTAAACCTGTGTTTCGAAAATATTCTTGCCTTTCGTCGTTTATGACCGTTGTCATTATCGACTTTGCCCGCATTTCATAAGGTTAAACAACGTATAAAGAAATGGCAAGTATTATTGAATACCCACAAAGTTCTTAAGGTACGCTTTATCAGACCAATGCGAAAAATCGCGTGATCGCAGTTCCACATACATAATACAAGATGTGCAGCCATAGTTGCCCTAAGCAGTCCTAAGTAAAGCTTTTATCAATAGTTTTACGAAAAATTTAAAATAAAATTAAGAAGTGAAATTTTAAATATGTTGCTTTGGAGTCAGGTGTGTTTGAATCTTTCAATTGTGAACACTGAAAACGATAGCAGAAAGCGATTGTGGTGAAGTTGAACCCTGCTGGACCAATTCCTAAACAGAGCACCTCCCTAGGTGGTTCAAGGTAAAATGATCTCCCAAATGTAAAGGTTCCAGGACAGGAAAGTAACAAGGGGCGAACAAAGCCAACAAGAAGAAAAACTCAGGAGCCTATGACTCAAGTTGAGCGTATCTTTGGGTTTTTGCCTGTAGTTCAGGTTCAGATGGCTTTGCTAATAAACTGGCAGCTATTGTAGAATAGCTTTTTCTGAAGAGAAGTTTTTTGAGAAGTAATTCAAAGAAGAGCTTGTTGGTTGCCGGTTTTTTTTGAACAACTATAATGAAGCAATTACCGCAGATTGGCTGCATCGCTGAATGGAATGTCCTCTGCTTTAAGAGTTTAAAGTTAGGCCATTGTATTGACTTTCACAGCCAGGTCTGAGGTGTACATCTTGTACATATTGACACAAAATTCAATTGCTGTCAAAGCCTTTTGTTTAACGCGAGCTAATAATAAAAAGACAATCAAACCAGATTGAAGCGGGAGTTCTCTTGGCTTAGGTGGATTCTCAGGAATATGCTCAGACCCATCAAACGAAGTGTGATGTGGCATGCCTTTCTCCGTCGATCTCGTTCATCCCGTCATTTGGTAAACACGATCGCTAAAAACGCTGTTTGACCAGAACAAAACCAGGATTATTGAGGCAGCTGTTAACAGAAGCTTGTAAGTTACACCCTATATTGTTCGCTTCTTACCAGGTGCTGCTGCCATACAAAAGAACGCGTGTAACTCTTGAACGGAATAGGCTTTGTTTTGTGTTCAAACTGATTGCTGCTAAAATAAGTCCACCAACGAACTTGTGTTCACTAGGGAAGCCAGTAAATAAATAAACTTGTGTGAGCGTGAATAAAAGAAGGTTTGGTGAAGTGGTTGCAACTTGGTCGGGACCCAGCTTCTCTAAATATTTTCCCATATATGAAGGTTTGAACTTTTTTTTGTTTCAGTCTCTCGCGGAGCATCATTCGAATGTCGATCTTTTCCCAAGGGGAACATGAGGACCTAAACTTGAGACCTACGCTTTTGTTGGAGGTTGCTACTATCCGATGGAGCACTCAGACACAACTACTGGTCCATTGAACTACCATGCAAACAACCTGCATAAATGTATTTAGTTTACTTACCCGTCAAAGAAAGATGAGAAGGAGCTTCAGTGATAAAGAGTTTAGGTGTTCGGCACTCACGCTCACCACGTCAAACTAGTGACCTACTCCACAGTTATTTTCCAAAATCACCGGGCTCACGTCTAGTCAAATTCGTTGGTACATAACATATGTCTGCAATATACAGTCCCAACAAAGGTGTCCTTCATCAAAAAAATATCAAAGTGAACGAAGTTAGTAAAACAATGTAAAATGAACACCTGTTATAAAAACGTCCTTCAGGATTAAAAACGTTCGCAATAATGGGAGAATTATTTAAATAGAATTTCATCCAACTCATCATGTCAGACTTTGGACACGTAATTCGCTTACGCTGTCCTGTGCCTTGTCCTTGATCATTTTTTAATATGGTTTTAGATTTTCTGTATTTGCATTACTAAAGGCAACACAAAGAGCCTCTCCTAAAAAAATATTAAAAAGTTATAAATTTATTTGCAGGACAAAACGTCAAAAGTGATGCACGAAAAGTGGTCACAAAAGAGCACTTGGGGTATATTATTTGCGTTGCTGGGGTGTTGGCCAAAATTAGGGTTTTCAGATCCCTTTTAAACAAAAGACATTAAATTATGTAGATACACATATATAAACGTTTCAAGACCAATTGATACTCTTGGCATACTTTTGGCAATTGAGATGCCGAAAGCATGACCCGTATTACGACCGTTTTGAATTACCATAGACAATTGCGGTCCCTTCAAGTGTATTCAATTTTAATATTTTAACAAATTCCACCCTCTCTCACACAATGCGGTCAATGCCGCATAGCATAACACTCTTGGAGTAGTGCCACTTACTTAACACTTAAGAAAATATAATACCAACACAATATTGCCCTTTTTTGGGGTTGTATCCTTTTGATGCAACCCCTCCGCCCGCGCCGGCCGTCTCAAATATAAATTCAATTAACTTCGAAAACCGCTCCGACACAGTTCACATTTCAATTACAAAAGACTGAATGCTTCAGCCTACGTATGAGGCTGGCTGACTGCCCATTTTACGCACTTATTGTGGCACTACTGTCTTATTCGAATTTGAGCATTCTCCGAAATTCCCTATCTAAATTCAGGTTAAATGCGAAAATGTTTATCTGATTAGATATCCCTTTGCCGATGAATCTTTGAGCAGGCCGCCCCGGCAGGTGGTTAGTAGCAGGCGGCATGCTTCGTCGCCACAAGGTTGACGTGCAAAAGGTAGGCGGGACAACACTACTCTTGTATGCACACAAGTTTAAACTTTTTGCGCAAAACAAACCCAAATTGAAACAGATCCTTCGGATTGAATTGAGGTCTGGTTTCTTATTTTTTTTTCCTTTGAAGGGTGCCCTCATTTTCTCGCTGCCTCTTCGGGTGTTTTGTCTTTATCAATATGGCACACACGTTCTTCTGTACTGAGTGTTTACCGCATTTGCTTAAGATTTGTAGCAGGTACCCAACAGCCAGATCCTGAACAGAACGAATACACCATATCTCACGTGTCAGTTGCCCGGGGCGTGGGACCCGATTCAATACAAGTCTTGGTGTACGGTCGTACGTGTAGCATGTACCCACACCACCCTTCAATTGATATTCCACTAGGGTGCAGCAATATAACACACAACAGCAATCGCCCCACATTTTATATTGAATTTTTAATGCAAGGTTTTCTTATCCGTTATTTTGATTAAACTTTCATGTTACACATTATCCTGCTCGCTTCGCAGAGAGATGCTTTCCTTTCCCTAGGACGACGTTTAGAGCAAAACTATTTGCCAGGTTATACTGCTTTCCCCCAAAAGACCTTCTTCGAGCACAAGCACAGCAATAAAACTTTGAATTCAAATCAGGAGAGTTATTTATGCAGGATTCCAAAGGACCCACCTAGGACATAAAATACAGATAGAAAAAAGAGGCCCCGGTCTCTAATGAAGACCAAATGAATTTTCTGGCACTTCAAATTTTTATATTCTCTCTCAGCATAGCGAAAAAAAAACTACATTTCCGTTAACATTTACTGATTGTAACGCCTTCTCTGTGTCTGCTATTTTCATTTTCAGTGTTTCCTGTAATTTCCATCGGATGTTTCAAACAGCACACTTCCGCTTCCTCAAGCCAGCGAGCGAACAGCATAAACGCGAATTCAATTATGGTCGTCGAATGTCGAATGGAAATGATAAATTATTCGCCCCGAAATAGGAAAATTTAAATCGAAATCGAAATGAAAATGAGCGAATGAAATCAAATTGAAAAGCGCGGCAACTTGTAACGGCTTTGTAACACACACACACACACAACACAGCGAGCAACGGAACGGAAACGAGACAAAGATTAAATATCAAATCTCATTGGGTTGTGACAAAAGCAGCAGCAGCATCATCACCCATCATCATCGCGACAGGACCGCCAAGAGCTTTATCCTTGTTGGTTCTGCGCTGCGCGCACTCATCGATGGTAACGTCGAAGGAAATTAAAATCGCTAGAGTTATCAAAACCGAGCCGCCACCGCCGCCGATTTGCTCCTGCTCCGTAGGGTATGTGCGTAGGCGAATCAATTTAGAAGGAAATTCAATTTCACATGTGCGGTACGATCTGCTGAATGAGTTTGATGGTAAGCACGCCGCGCTGGATTAACTCCTGCAGAGCGTAAGTAGCTCGTTCACCCGCAAGCGATTGATAAACTATGAATAAGAAGACACCGCCAATTCAATTGTCGACATTTGTTGGTAGCGTCAAGAATCCGACTAGTCCCTCAATGTGTTTTCCATCTGCGAAAAGTGAGAAGCAACGCGATCATCATCCCGGGCTATGCGGGTGTCAACGGGCGCCCAAATCACATTGTATATCAGCAACTGGTAAGTTGTTTTACTTGTTTTTTTAAATATATATTTTTTAACATTAACCTTTCATACAAAGAAACATAAAAAACACATTGAAATTAGTACACACACAAATAGCGCTGGGCAATAATTTCTACCCCTACCTACTCTGTTACAGAAAAATGTAGGGAGACCACTCCAACATCACTTTACTAAAGGCATCTGTGGATTGAAATTCGACATTACCCTAAAAATTTGTTATTTCAGCCATTTTATTATACAACACTACAGTTTGGGCTTAAATTGAGTCTTATCCTGGTTCTTAAAATACTTTTTTGGTAGGAACAATATTTCACACTATACTGTACGGATTGACCACGCTCCTAAATCGTGGTTCAAAGTGTGTACACACAGTGTAAGAAAAGTCATAATACCTCAAAGCAAACGGCCATTGTGTGCTCTAACGAGAATTCTCTATTGTCACTGCGTCTTCACATCGAAGGAGTCGTTTTGGTGATATACCAAGACTCCGCATGACTCTGTATAGCTTGTCTCTATAAATGCCTTCATAAGTGGCCTTGATCATTGAAGTCAACGAATAGATTCTTACGTAGTTTAGGTGGTGCTACAGTCTTGGGTGGAAATGGACCTCAAGGAACAAGCTTCGCGAATAAATTTCGTCTTGAGTCATCTCAGCATATGTCATCAACGTGTATTCAAAGTTTTTATTGACCGAAGGTGTGGATCCGTTTTAGATGGCCCAGCCATCATCGTAGCCATTCTCGCTAGGTCGGTGTCGACGCACAGTCTGTAAAAGTCGAAGTTATTTGTCAACTCTTATCTCTGCAGACGGGACCACTAATCACCAAATAAATTTTCATCGAAACAACCCATAGGGTACTCATTCGCCTTTACTATGACCCATTCTATGCTTCTGTACTGTAAAACAGGAATGGGACGAGGAGGGTCTTATAAGCGGACACGAGTGAGGTTAGTGTAGTTGCTCGAGTGAGGGCTTTCCTACTCAATTGCCTTCCTAGCCAAAAGAACAACGATCTGCGAGTTGTTTTTGAATTGATCTCAGTGCTGGTCGTTGTTGGAATTCATAGTCAACAAAGTCCCCAAGTATGTTTAATTTTAAGCGGTCTATGGTGATGTTTTATCCAAGAAATCGGTGTTGCTTTGACAGTTTAACTCAGTATGATATTAAAAAACTCACATGACAGCGCGTTACCTGTTCTAAATTCTTTTTAGACATCAAAGGGTTCGTTGAGATCCCTACTGACCTAATGGAACACCGATTCTGAGAGTCTTTCATGTCAAAACAGAACATTGTCTTTTATAGCTCGTATCTATAGGTACGATCAAAATAGTGCTCGAACTCAAGAAATCTTTGAACTTAGTCGGAAGGCTAAATGCAGTGAATCTTTTTTGGGTTCCAGGTCACACTGGTATTCAGGGAAATGAGATCTCTGATTAGCTTGCCGTGCTAGGCTGAGAAGAGGTTTTCTCAGGACCTGAACCTGCCATAGGCCTGCCTGTATCTGTTGTTACGTCTGCCATTGATACTTGGGTTTCTCGTGAGCACAGGGCTCGCTGGCGTGACTGCAATGGGTGCAGACAGACTAAACGACTACGCCCGGACATTTGCAAGGGATCAGCGTCTTTTCTTCTATCTCTTAGGAGAATCGATTGCAGACTTCTTGTAGGCGTCCTTTCCGGCCACCAAGCTTTTGCTAGACACTTGAATGTGTTAGGCTTAAGCGAAACCACCACCTGTCCTGCTTGTGGAGAGGACGACGATACAACGAAACATTATCTATGTAGTTGCCCTGCCTTTGCTCGCATCAGGTGGCGGATCTTTGGGGCTGACGTGGTGAGTGCCGAACACCTAAGCTCTTCATCACTGAAGCTCCTTCTCATCTTTCTTCGAAAGACGGATAAACTAAATACATTAACGTAATGTCTCTACATGGTAGTACAATAGACCAGTAGTTGTGTCTGAGTGCTCCATCGGATAGTAGCAAGCTCCAACAAAAACGTAGAAAAAAAACGTATCTCTAGGTACTGTTACAGGTGGCCTTGAATTCGATGGTGATTTGTTGATGGTGGTGGGAAAAAAACCCAGAAATTTCAAATAAATACCGACTGTTTGAAATTTCTGGGTTTTTTTTCCAAGATGATGGAAACTACTGGCCTATGGCCACACTGATATGGATCGATCGGGCTGTTGACAAAAGACTTTGGCCACTCACACAGCAAGCCGAAAGGATCTTGCCATGTTTTGGAGACGGATGAATCTGTAGTTGGAGCAATTTAGCGATTTAATTCGCCATAATGATGCATATAAGCTGGGCCATGCTTTATTACAAATCACCACCAGCCGCTTTGAAAAATTCGCTGTCATTCCCGAGAACTTCGTTTCTACTAGGCTTCGTCACAGGTTAAGACATTCACTTTATCCTGGTCGGATGGGCGATATTGTTGGTACTCTTCTTCGGTATCATCTTGGTCCAGATTGAATGGTTCATTTTGCCTGACAGCGGAGTTCGGTTTCTTTATGCCGTTGTACAGTCTGCAGAAAGGGTTTTCCCAGATTTTCAGCATTGACTATTCCCTTGGTCACCCGTACAGGTTTCGGCTCAAGCTAAGTACTTTTCTTTCAGCACTTAGGCAGAAATATTGGTGCCTGATGTCCCATGCAGACTTACTTACCTACTCATTAGGCCCACTTCACACATATCCGGCAGCCTGCTAACCGGTACCGGCTACCAGGTCGTATGGACAACCGGCGTGGCGACGGTTTCGGCTTGCAAGTGTGAAAAAAAAAATAGTCCCAACGACCGGCTAACCGGCTCCGGTTACCCGGTCGTTTATATGGGCAACCGGGTTTGACGGTGTGGACGCGCTTATAAAAATGTGTTCCCAACGACCCAACGACCGATCTGCAGAAGGTATGTTGTGAAATGGGCCTTAAGATGGCGCTACAGTCCGGGGTGGACCTCGGCCTGAGCCAACAAGCTTCGCCAGACAGCTTGTCCTCAACAAGCCGTCTCCAGTTTGCACGCGAAGTTGGCTAAGGCCCCATTTCATATGCGCGTGGCATGTCTTAGTCTCGGTGCTCCTCTACTGTTGCGTTCATCCGGGGTGGATGCAAAGATTTTCCGGGCCGGGGAAGGTCCCATGCTGACACCTTACATTAATCAGTTGTGTTTTCCCTGGATTTTAGTGATATAGCTTGAGTGTGGGGCAATCACCACGTCAGCCCCATATACCACCTGATGCGAGCAAAGGCTTGACAACTACCGAGGAAGTATTCCACTGTATCTTCGCCCTTTCCACAGGCAGCACAAGTGGTAGTTTCACTCGAGCCTGACGCATTCAAGTGTTTAGCGGAAGCTTGGTGGCCCAAAACGCCTACAAGCAGTCTGCAGAAAAAAGGAAAGACGTTCGAAGTCGTTAAGTCTGTCTGCATCCATGGTTGTCACGCCAACCATCACAGCAACTGTGCTCACGAGAAATCCAAGTATTAATGGTAGATGTGACAACCAGATGCAATCAGACTCAGCGTAGGTTTATGTTCTGAGAAATTCTCTTCTGAATTTTGTGTCTAGCAAGCTCATCAGAGATTTTATGTCCCTGGATACCAGGGTGACCCAGGACCCTAACTCTTTATTAAGCCTTTCTACCAAGTTCAACGAATTCTTCAATTCGAGCACTATCTTGGCAAGAGGGTAGAGCAGTAGTGCTTTATGTTCGGCGTTTCTTGGCAGTCACTACAAACACATATGCCTCTTGCCCTCCACCATTAAGTCACAATGTAGCGCTTAGCCATTACGATCGCGAAAATGTCTGCTTGAAAGACAGGCGCATATTTTCCTATGGGGTAGAGGGGTCTTATGTTCTCGATTTCCACCATATCCCTGTCTAAATTTGGAGTCATCTGTAAAAATATGATGAGATTCTTTACCTGGCTCGGAGTCTGACCGAAGCCATATCATCGGCTGTGAAAAGTGTAAGTTTTGTCGTTCAAGAACTTGCGGTGTCATTTTGTTGAGAGCGAGTTTGGCAAAAAAGGCGGTAACACGTTATTGCAAAGGCCTGTTCCTCCAAATAACTCAGCCGTGTGTAAGGCGAAATCGTACCATGCCCGTATAAATCCAGAGGACTTTCACTTTTCCGGTATTTTTGATACCTTTAAGCAGGAGTCGAGTCAGACCAGAGACCTTCCTTCTTCTCATAAAGAGAAAAAGCGTAGTTTCAAGATGATTCAAAAAATCGATAAAGTCTAGACATTTCTGGACCTGAGACCAGACATTCCCGAGGATTGAACCGGCAGAAAGAACGCGGATGTAATCCCCGTCAAAGGTTGGGAGCCAATAGCAGAGAGTGTACCACCATGCACCATGCAAGGAGAGACAGAACAATTCCTAGCGGGCAGCCCCTATATACCCCAGTTTTGGGACATTTTCCACAACCCTGCTACGACTATCAACTTCCTGAGCATTATTATTGCCTCAAATCATCGAAATAATGCTTGTCGGCATTTATCCTTTAATTAGTCAATTCGCTGTGATGATAGTGTACACCGAGCACATCAGGAGCTGCATCTCCGATTTAAGTATTGTTGTCACAGGTTTTTAACACTTAATGCTGGCGGAATTGGATTACGTAAGAGGTTCCAAGAGAGTCGATTAGAGATGGACCCAGTGATCTTTTGCAACTGTAGCTTTCCGATATCAGTATTTCTATCGCTTTGTATTGAGTTAAAATATTCTCAGGTCTTCAAGCGTTTTGCAGTGCGAAATTCCCGTAGCAGTACCCGCTACAACGATGTTGTGCTCGGAGTCGATATCGGCTTCTTGGAAGGTTCAGGCGTATATAATGCTGAGTGTCTTGCGTTGGTCTCAATATGGACAATCAGCTTGGAGATTGAATGCTCGAGAGATCTTCATGTGCCTTTATGAATATTTAAATGAGTATTAGCTCCCACAACGTCTCAGCCCACAACAAGGGGTGGTACCGGCTAAGGTTATCTGTGATTTTCACATTTTGTGACAGTCAAAGTGATCAAACATTTAAGCAGATGAATTTTCGTGATTTCTGAATCTGTTATCGAAGGTGGTGTCGTGCTGTACCACTAAAGATTTCTTCGACTGTACCACGAAAGCTGCCTCCTCTTCCTGGATCAGAAAAATTGTTTTGGAGTATCTTAATGTTGTAACCAGGGCACTGATTAGCTCATACGCTTTGTCAAAGATCTTAGGGAACATATATTTCGTGCCGTTATCTTTCTCCTCTTATAGGGGAATACGCGCATAAAAAACTTTGGTAAATTAAGCGTGGGATCTCGTGGCGCTAAGCGCTTGTTGAATCGCGTCGCTAAGCGCTCGTTGAACCTCATACATGAAGCTCAAGAATTTTTCCTAAGTCTGCCATCAACGAAGCGACGCGACGTAATGGCATCCAGATAAGTCAGTAGCAGTCGGCATTGTTTTTGTTTCATAAAAAGCTCGCGATCAAAGGGGTTGTGGCTACCCTTAAAATTAAAAGGAATATCGTGAGCAAAAGAAAACAGACAAAAGAAGAGCAAATTGAAGAGGGTACCGCATGTAACACTGCGGGTGAACATCAGAAACCTTGCATAGAAACACCAAAGCTTTTTCCCGCAAGTGTTATGCCTTTACGTTCAAAGCAATGGTATAGCCCGCATAGTATTTATTTACAGCTGGCCTAGTATTTAAATGTTAAACAAAGAAAGGTGGAAGGCGCATCTTTTATCTAGCTGCCAGGCTTAACGACCGGCCGACCCTAAAATGGATATCAGATGGTGACCAGTAAGCTGCTCATTTTGAGACAGATGCTCCTGGATATTTTTTTGTTGCTGCTTTCGGTTGGCTCGGGCTATATTTGTGCCGGGACTCGCCATAGTTAGTGAGCGTTTCCCTATCCGTTGTCTGGTGAGGCGCCCAAGTGGGGACCAGACCCCAGAAGGGAAAGTAGTGCCCGGCCCATCGCATTGTGTTTCTAAGATGGCAGGCAGTAATATATGACATGTTTCCATGGCTTGTGACATCACGGTTGCCACATTGGTCATTTATGACCTATTTTGGACAATTTTTTTGCTCTGGGTCAGATGGTGATATTTTTTCCATTTACGACATTATAAAATTAACTTAAGAAGCTTTTATTTTTGTCTTATGCAAGCTAAATTTGGTGAGTTAATCGCGGATCAACTCTGGTCAACAGTATAAACTTCTTTCGATGTTTTTTCTGTGTCAAATGGCAGTGGCTTTGCGTGATTCCGCCAAAAACGACATCTGTAAATGACTCAAACTTCTTTTCCTGTATTTTTCTATGTGAAGTAAGAGCTGGACGAGTTAATCATTTCGAGAGTCGAAGATTTTGGCAACTTTACTGACCGAGTTGAGATTAGTTGGGATTAACAGGACTTAACTCAGCAATGAAAAACCGGCCATGAGTGGTTTGAAAAATCTCCTAAAAATGGTTAAAAAACTAATATGGCTCGAAAATTTTAATACTCTCATCTACAATCTCTTGTCTCTTCCGTACAGCTCAGCTGCCACTGAATTAAAGTTTTATGAGCTAAGACAGATTAAAACAAATTTAAGAAATAGACTTTATTTTGATGCTATTAATTATGAAATGCTGGCCAAATGAAAGAAATAGTCATATCGTTTGGGCCGCAATTTTTTTAAATAACGTTTTTAAAAATCTTTAGGTACCTTTTATCTCATTATATTTGACTTCATTATAGGGACTTTTTATAATGAAGTCCAAAAATGTTTGGACTTAAATTATTTTGGTCATTTTTAGCCTTAGTTGGTCATATCTTTTTCCATCTTTGGACATAAATTTTATTTTCAAGTGGCAACCGTAGCGACAATAACTCGGCGAACGCGCTCTTTTATTTGTTCTAAATTTCCATCCGATTTCGAAGTTTGATTTTGTTTCGCATTTAGTCTTTTCTTTACGGGGCCGGGAAGCCATCCCGATTAACTTACATGTACCTAATAATGAGGATTATCTATATCTTACTTATAGACCCAACGACGGCGAGGCGAACAAGCACTCATCCCCAATCTTGAGGATTATATTCTGCCTTTGCATCTAAGGACGATGAACCAGATAAACCACTCCTAGAACTAAGCTCCGAATAATTCGTAGAAGCCTATATAAGAGGTTCACAAATTATTTCGACCTGACTGGACCGCACCGTTGATTTCATCTGGTGAACTCCAGCGCCGCCATTTGGATGCACAGAGAAGTGCTCTACTAGAAAATCTCCTCCCCCCTTACTCGCAAAAAATTTTATTAATTTTTTAATGATTATCTACAATAAAAAAAAAATACATTTGTTTATCCCTATGGCGCTTGAGGCTGTATAGCTTTCGTACATTTACCTGATTTGGTGGTCCTGAACATAGACGATGTACGCTGATACAAAATGTTTATGTGGTTTATAGATCTGTTAACATATTTTTTTGTTTTCCGTGCTTCATTTTGTTAACAACAGATTTTTTAATGCTTCCAGGAAAATGTATTTTTTTCAGTACATTTTTCATGCCCGTTGAGTGCAATTTGAATATTGAACAAACAATTAGCTAACGAATCAATCGTGTTCTCCATTTGGGTGGAATGCACAAAGCTTCACGTAACAATAAATAAAGAAAATTTAATTAAATTAAATAATAATTGTTTTATTACAATGATGTCGCAGGCACATTGTAAACATAATTGGCTTTCTACTTTCAATTAAAAATAACGTCGCTTTTTGAAATATATAATTGCAGATTAAAATGTGCAAAAAGTGAAGTTTTTTTTGTCGTGATGATTGCTTATGATTGCAGAGTTGTTAAAAGTTATATTAAATGTCAAAGGCGCCAGTTTATGTAGTGTATTTTCCTCTCTCCACTCTGACACTTAAGTTTTATGAGAAGACGATGACGGAGACTTTTTATATATATATGTTTCGTTCTTGTCATTCTTTACGGCTAATTTAGTCGGTGAGTGTTGTATACGCAAAGGGGAAACTTTTCCTGGAAACAAAAATCTATTAGAATGTGCAGCTGCATGCAACAAAACTAATTGCCTTTAAGTGCGAGCATTTGGGTGGATACAAATTGTGTTTTGTTCAATTGAAAGGGTTTAATTAGGATTTTAAAATAAACAGTCAAAAAAAAAGTAGTTTTAAGGGGCACAATAATTGCTGCAATTATATCTACTGAGAAACTTGGAAAGGAGCTTTTTTCGTTCTTAATTACTCTGTATTACTCTGCAGCTTATGCGACACCTTGAAGAGTAAAAATAACAAGCAGAAAGTCAACAACCCTGCTTAAATTATTAAACGCTGAAATGTTGCCTTGAATTGGTTTTAAAAGACTTTGGAAAAATATCGTAAGACTTTAAATATTTTGTATCAATACTGGGTGAGTCATCGTTCAATGCTTTTATTTATTCAGCGATGTGGGTTACTGAAATGTGACTGAAATGTACTTCAAAGAAAACTTACTTGCTTGGAGGGGGGGACATATTTTGGCATATTTTTGGCATATTCGTCTCTATGGATATTGTCATAGGCGGGCACTAAAATCGATGAAAAGGTGGCGGGTATAGATTTGGAATTCTTCGGTTTTCCCCAAGATCTGCCTGGCCTAAGGCCACACTGATATGTGCCTATCAGATTGTTGACAAACGGCTTCAGGCGATCACACAGTACACAGCAAAAAAGATCTTGTTAACAGGACTGATGCCCCTGTATGTGGCACAGTTTAGAGGGCCTCCTCTCCCTTTCTAGAGAATCGGGCAAACAATGCTGAGGACCTATTGATCCTCTGGTAAAAATTTCAAACCTCATTCCGGTTGGAACATCTCTCTCTCTCTTCTACCGCGCGCTTCTTTTGCTCTCTCCTTTTCCTTCGGAGAAGTCGGTTGACGTTTAATAGTTGATTGATCAGGAGATGTTAAAGTCCCTTGTTGGATGTTGAGATGCGGTTACTGTGTGCGAACTACCACAACGTGTTGTCAGCAAAGTCAATCAGCCTTAATCCTTTATGAAAGGTCGTGTCGTGCAGGCTGTGCTTTTCGACCGTATGACCAAAGATGCCCTCCCTTCCTAACTTGGCATTTAAATCATCTAGGGCAATCTTAAAATCGTACAAGAGCGTTGCTTATACGTTTTGTCTAGGAGCCCGTAGAATATTATCTAGAAAGATGAAGGCATCATTATCACAGTGGAGAAAGATGCCTTCATCTTTCTCCTCTGTGGGGGCATGCGCGCATATGAGGCTTATGTTGGCGAACCTAGCCTCGATGCGGCGCTGGTTTTGATGTCGGAAACAGTCGTCGTAGTAGAAATCACAGTTTTTAATCTTGCACGCCCGATCCTACCATGTTTCTAGCAACTGCTTTGCTGGTCTGTTAAGGGACTTAGGAGATCCGAAGCTCGTTGTCGTTTGCATATGGTCGTCAACTGTAAATCCGTCCGAATTCCAGAATTGTTGCTGGTTCATAACTGGTGTTTCTTTACGTGGCCGGAAGTCACGCCGACGACGGCACGAACCCCGACCTGAAGGCCCAGATCCTTCGTCTGACTCCGTCCCGTTAAAGGTTTCTTGCCACTATTGCAATGCACCAAAATTGGAGTTCCTACGCCTTGTTTGACTTGATCAAAAGATTTTTTGAAATAAAATGTAAATTTGAGATTGTCCTACATTCAAGGCAATTGTGGGTGTCTTGACTGTGTCTGTTGTCTCTTTAGAATGAAAACTAAGCAACACTCCAAGTTTAAGGTTTTTAGCTCAATTAATTCTAAAGACTTAAAAGATCTAAAGACTAAAAAGATCTAACGACTTCGCCTTTAATTCGGTGACAGAAGCGTCCAGCCCAATAAATACGTTGTGTCCGACATCACATCGAAGTATACAACTGAAAAGTCAGTTAAATACGCACGTTTTTTTAGGATTAACATAATAACACGAGTGGCAAGGGTGAGAGGAGAGACAGGATAGGTAATGGTATACTCTGGTTTTGAAATATTTGGGACTATAATGGCATGGAAAAACCTCTTGTAGAAGCCATTCCCCATTCGTGAAGTTCTGCTTATTTAGGAATTGTTTGAGGGCAGCTGGCTATTTCACTCGAGCACTCTTTATGGAAAAAGCGATAAAGCAACGAAAGGCACGACACATTGCGACGATGTTTCAAGGAGTCAATCGAGCTCACAATGTTTGGGTTACCTATAAGTTTAAATGTTCGTTTTTGGATCATGTCAGGCAAGGATAAGGTCCAAGATGATCTTTGGTGACCTGTATAGGCATGTCCTAAGTCGAAGTAGAAATATGTGCCTTTATTTAAAGCTTTTTTGAAAATATGGTTACTTGGCTTTTGTGACGGAAACGTGCCACATTAAGTAGCGACATTTTGGTTGAAAGTCTCATTCAAACAACACTATTATGTGTATTATTCACTTATTATGAATTTATGCAGATTACACACTTGGCAACTGTTTCGGAAAATTTACCAAACTGTTTACGATTTGTTTCCTTAAACACACTTTAAATATTTTGGTTCAGTGTCTAAATTGTGGTTATAGAGCGGTAACATATGGACCATCTATTTCTACTTAGGGTGCGCCATATTCCAGTTGTGCTTTTTACAAAAGAACGCTGGAGCTTGAAAGACCCATAGGTCCAGGTGGCGTGGGATAAACTTTGGAGAGTTTTGAAAGCCAAAAAAACAATGCTAGCAGTCAATTATCGGGTAAGCTGAGCTGAAAGTTAAAGCGAAGATTCCAGTCTTTTATAAATTTTTTTTAAGCCTGCTGCAATTTTCTTAATCCCCGAAAGAATATCATCTTGGCTGACAGCTGCTGAATAGATTTCTCAGGTGCATTGCTGGTTTTACTCGTAGGGATAGAGTGACAAATGTTAGCATTTGCTAGTATCTCCATGTCAAACTAGTATGTTTATCCGAATGGATCTATCAAAATTTCAATGGTTTGTAGAGGATGTTCGGCTTTGTCCCCCGACAGACTTCCTATGGACATTTTATGCTACCCGTGATACAAGTAGACTATTCTCGAGGCAGGGCAAGAAAGAGGTAGATGTACTAGTTCGAGGATCTTTTCTGGTACTGGCTGGGAGTTAGACCTTGTTCTCGAAATTATGACGGAGGGTCGGGAACGGTGGAAGGACTACCTAGCAAAATTATTCGCTCCGCGACAGAGTAGTGTAGGAAAGGTCTAATTGACTGCTTCTTTGTCCGTGCATGTCTGAATTAGTTACAGGTACCACCCCATTAAGCTGTCAAACTAGAACTCTGTATTCGGTTATAGGTTAGGTTAGGCTGGTGGATGCCCTTTTGACAATAGTCACGGCTCACTTAGACCAGTAGTTGGGTCCATTGTGTCCATATTGGGAACCTTTTTAACCCCTCCATTGTGTCTATTTTGGGAACCTTTTTAACAGAAATAAACCGCTGTTAGAAGCTCAGAGTTTCGCCCTCTTGGACCCATCCGTATTTGTATACAAATTTTATTAGGTCCTTTAGTTCTACATTATTTAGATCTTCGAGCTCGTTGAAGAAGTAACTGCCGAGGGTACTACGCCTGATGCTGTTTAGGGCTGGTCATTCGCAAAGCAGGTGACGAACAGATTTAATTTCTTCAACGTCCCTGCAGCTTGTATTCGGACATAATTTCGCGGCTATTTTTCTCTGAAAACTCCAGCTGTGTTAGAGAGAGGCGGTACTTGGATGCTGCATGTCCAGTGAGAGGAGGCCTATTTAACAGTTTAAGATTAGATCTGTCTGAATCCAATCTAAGATCTAATCTAAGACCTGGAATTTTCTTGGCTCTTTTGCGGTTGCGCTTAAGAAATTCGTCGGAGTATTTCAGACTTCTTCCTTTCCACTTTTTCCTTTCCAGACACTTTTCCTTTCCATTTGTATAAAGATGCAGATGGTCCAGCTTTTTATATGACGGTTAATATTTGCTATAGTGAAACCATATAGGGGAAAAGACCCAACGAAGAGAATCTGCCTTCCCATGTGACCTCAGTCTATCATTGGCACACAACGTGGGTATTGTTTTTCAACCCGCTAAGAACGTTCTTTTCCTGAAAGTAGAATGAATGAATTCGTCACATAATCAATCAATCCACCGAGACCTTCATAGGCATTTGGCTAACAATTGACTGATACATGCTTACGTGTTCTAAACCGCAGTGGTTTATAGCCGCTCATTTGATAAGAAAACCTAGCAGCGCTGACCGTCCTTAGCCAGAAACTTATCATCACCAAAACGTATGAAAAAAATATTTTAGTTATTTTTCACTCGTTTTTTTTTAATTCATCCTCCCTTTATGTGGAAAACCTTTCTAGTAGAGTATCGCCGATCGAAATAGACTAAGGATTCGCTTGGTCTTGAACGCTTGTATAGCTAGTAAGCCCCCTTGAATTATCTAAGGAGCACTCTTGGCAAGGCGAACAGAAATTCTGCACTTCTCTCCCACGGATCTCGAATCCACCGACCGACCGACCGAGGATTAAAGCTTTGATGCACTTCCAGCATTGATTGTCACTCTGGCTGTAGGAGTGACTACGGAGTAAGAATGGGTAGATATTTCCTGGCTCCGGGACGAGTCCTTTTCTTGTTCTTGGAACCGAGTCCGCCTTTCTGGTTTTCGGACCGAGTGATATTTTCTGGCACCCGTGCCAAGTCCATTTCTGGTTCTTGGAACCGAGTCCTCATTTCTGGTTTTTGGACCGAGTCCATCGATATTTTCTGCCAATCGTGCCGAGTCCTTTTCAGGTTATCGAACCGCCTTTCTGCTCGCTGTGACCGAGTCCACTTATCTTTTCTGCCAAATGAACCATTTCTGGTTTATGCAACCGAGTCCTTCTTCCTGGTCGTGTGACCAAGGTCTTTCATCTTTCTGGCGACTGAGCCGAGTCTTGGTTTTCTAGTCTTCGGACCGAGTCTATTTATATTTTCTGGCATCCGTGTCGAGTCCATTTCTAGTTTTTGGAGCAGAATCGAGTCCACTTTCTGCTCGCTGTGACCGAGTCCACTTTTTTTTTCTGCCAATTGAACCGAGTCCATTTCTGGTTTATGCAACCGAGTCCTCCTTTCTGGTTGTGTGAGCGAGTCCATTCATCTTTCCGTCTGTTTTGAGTCATCTTTGAGTCTAGGCTTTCTAGTCTTCGGACCGAGTCCATTGATATTTTCTAGCATCCGTGCCGAGCCCATTTCTAGTTCTTGGAACCGAGTCCATCTCTTCGGTCGATCGAATCCATTTATCTTTTCTGGCAACAGAGACGAGTCCATTTCTGGTTCGTGGAGATGAGTCCTCCTTTCTGGTCGTGTGACCAAGTCCATTTATCTTTCTGGCGACTGAGCCGAGTCTGTTGATATTTTCTGGCATCCGTGCCGAGTCCATTTCTAATTTTTGGAATTGAATCGAGTCCACCTTTCTGCTCGCTGTGACCGAGCGCATTTATCATTTCTGGCAACAGAGCCGAGTCCATTTCTGGTTCGTGGAGCTGCGTCCTACTTTCTGGTAGTGTGACTATCTTTCTGGCGACTGAGCCGAGTCTATTGATATTTTCTGGCATCCGTGTCGAGTCCATTTCTAGTTCTTGGAACCGAGTCCAATTTTCAAGTCGATGTGACCGAGTCCATTCATCTTTTCTGGCAACTGAGCCGAGTCCATTTCTGGTTCGTAGAACCCAGTCCTCCTTTTTGGTCGTGTGACCGAGTCTATTTATCTTTCCGGCGATTGAACCGAGTCCACTATAGTACTCAAGATTGTTTATGTATAGTAGTTAAGTCAGTAACGCAAAGAAAACAGTAAATTGTATTGAAATAAGAAAACTGGTGTACTTAGACTTTGCAAACACAGAGTTATAGTCTTCTCTGTGGGCACCCTGGAACCGACGAGCGAGTACCCAGCTGTAGACATTAAAAAGACCCTTTACAAAAGAGAGAAAATACTGAAGACTCCAGCTGCTACAAAGGGTGAATGAATAACGAAAGGTATTCACATAATGATCTCTATGTTGTTGAACCATTGCAACTTCAGTGTAGCTATGGTGGCTAACGTAGGGTTTTTTCTTTCACCTGGTTTGACATTTGTCTTTTTGAAAAATTGAGGTGTTAATTTAGGGCTTGCTAGATTATAGTCACTTGCTAAGCTACTTTTGTCTGCAAGTTATCGTTGGAGAGCTTATCTGAGTTCATTGTATGGCCTGTAAGGCTGAAAAATTTTCTCAAAAGTCATTCTCCGTGAGCTTTACTGCTCTTTGCAGCGCTTTACTTCCGAATTTCTGCGTATCTAGAAGATTTCTATGCGTATCTAAAGATACTGGTGTGTCTTGCTTCTTGATGTCTGTGGAAGGACAATCAATTAGGCGTATTTGTTGACATATAAAAGAACTGCAGGTTAACCACAGCCCAGTTTCTTATTCCTGGTGACTTACTGACTTCCCACTTTTTTCCCCTTGGACAATCAAGGGATGCTAATTGATCGTTGGCATTTATAGTGGGTAATGCTCGTTGCTTAAGCTTTGCAAAGCACGTTTTTTTGTTTGTTTATTTTGGTGCGGACCTAACTTCGTGTGAAGTTTCGTGTGTGTCTTTGGTGGGAACGTTTTTTCCCCTACAAAACACCGAGATGATTAAACAACCTAGGCTTTCCTGAGAAGATAATCCGTAAGTGGAACAGACTACTCAAGGTTCTTCATCGCCAAGGCAGTACTCAGCAGTTTACTCTACATAAAAACTTTGCTCGCCTCTATTATTTTGCCTTAAAGAGTAGCTTTAAACTTAGATGGGGAGTACAAAGGTTAAAAAAAATTCTTAAGCGTTAAATGTCAATTTTTTACTTGTTTTTTTTCCGATATCGTTTAAATATTTTGGCAGATCAAGTCACATAAAATTTCAGGCAAAACCCCTCTCCAATCTTCGACCTTATCTTTTTCTTATGTTCCACTGGCAATATTTAGTTTCCTTTCTCTGAAAATCGAACCATGACTGCAACAGAATAGGAAAATTACAAGAGCCAACGCTCGTCATTCGAATCAAGATGTGCCACATTCTAAGAAACCAAAAATCCTTTTGCATGAAGTAGAAAAAAATCTTAATTTTATTCGAAAAAGGGTTTACGTTTACGCCATGGCCTTTTGTTAAGTACACCCATACATGTGCATTGAAATAAATCATGCTCTTTGTGAGCAGCTTAAAGTCATGCTGTTCTTTAAGTTTCTGTGAAGCACACACTTTACCTAGTTTTTCCCTTTTTGGAATGGCAATCTAAAGGGCATCCACCCAAAAGGATTTTAACCACATCACTGGCCCTGGTTGCCTATTAAAAGTTTGATTTATGGCCATCTTGGCAATGAAAGTCAATGCAGAGACGCAAATGAATATGAAATCCATATGGGTACCCAGAATTTCAAACTTTAATCTGTCTTCTGTTTGCGAAAACACAAACACAAAGAGTGCATGTATCAGTCATATAGGCATACACATAAACATCCTGGGGGATATATTACCTTCTGAAAATGTTCAATTACTTTCGAATGAAGATGAACACAGTTTGCCGTCATAAGCTTTCGTCTCGACCATTATTTGGATACCTCAAAGCAATCAAACCGCACATAAACTTTGAGGAACCTCGTAGTTGAAACTAGAAGGCTCTTCCAGGAATGACCAAAATCCGCAAGGAATCTGATTGAATGTGTGTAGACCCAAATTAGATTTTCACATGTCTGCAATGTGGAGAGCATTTCGTTTCCCAGAAGCCACAGGAATGAAGAAGCCGAGCTCTAATAAAACCACATTCAATTTAAATATATAGTTACGCGTTCATGTCCTGGATGACAGCACCCTCGCGTTGCGGAGCATTTTCGCATAATTGAATATTCTCTGCCACGCTGACGGTTTTAAATTGACAGATCTAATAATCGTGTCGTGTCTTCCTGTTGCCGTGATTAGGAAATTCCTTGTAGAATTAAAAAGCAAAGAGATTTACGAAAGTTTCGTTTCGCCAATAACAGTGACAGCGATTCTCTGTCTAATTGAACACTTCATAACAAAATGATTCGGGGTCCAGGATCCTATAGAATCCTGCTGACTACACAAAACATTCACACACACACACCGTCACTTATAATGTTATCGTTTTCATTTCCGTTCGCGCCGTCCTTTTGGCTGATTTTTTTGTTTGCTCTCCACCACTCCACCACTGGTGGGTGGTGGGTGGTCGGAGGTCCTTTGGTAATTCTATTAACGTAATTTTATCATTCATTTATTCTTTTTTATAGGTGTCCTAATATTGGTGCTCCTGTATACCGCAATGGGTTCGATTATATTCGTAACACTCGAGGGTGAGGTCGATGATAGCAATTCCCTGGAAACTGCTGTGGCCGCATCCAAGCCATATCCCAGGACGGAGCTGGCGAATGCTGAAATAAGATCAAGGTAAGAGTCGTCCTGGCAATGGGTGTATGTACTAAGGCCAACCGGTCATGCTTCTGGTGTGTGATTGTGTCATTAAATTTTATTTCCTTCAATTCGTCGTTGTCTTCACTCGACAGCGATTCCATCGTCGAGGACGCTGGATAGAGCAGCCAGGGTCGAAGCACAAAGTTGCCTTCATACGAACGAAATGTATCCTTAAACGAGTATGGATGTGTATCCGCTTGCAGAATTCCTTGACCAATCACTGTCTGTTTTGTTGATTTAAAATTTGTTTTGTGCTGTCATTTCTGCTGCTTTTGCTTCGTCTGCAGCGAATGCGTTGTCGTCGTCGACGACAAACGATTGTGTTTGCTTTGAGAGGGGGTCCTTGCTTCTGCCAGTCCTATCTTTCGGCAAATACGTGCTGCTAAAGGAAACTACCCAGTACCCGTTGAGAAAGACAAATACGCACCTTGTTGTGCACCGAGAACTGCTGGGTAAACGTTTTCGTTTTTTAATGAATCCTCCTCGAGTTTTTCTTTCTCATCCGAAAGTAAGTACCAGTCAGCCATACACACCCACACGGCCTTGTGTGTGTGTGTGTGTGTGTGTTTCGAGGAATATTTTTCTACGCTCTTTTGGTCCTTTTGTGTGTCAAGAATTTAGATCCCAAGATTGTGTATTTTTTTGCCTTTCTCGAACTCTGGGAATTTTCTCTGTTTTGCAAGGACTGCTTTCGAAATAAGGAAACGATTCTTGTATTTTTTTTCTCGTTTCCTTCGTCCTTTTGTAGGTACCCTGATTCAAATACCAAGCACAGCAGCGGAGTGGTGATAAAAGTTTGCTTTCAACAAAATTAAAGCTTTTTTTTTTTCTTCTTTACCCTCATCTGGACTTTTCCTTTTCTCTTATCTTTGTTGCAGGACCGTCGATCGACTGTGGTCAATTACTGAAGATTTGAACATTTTGTACAAGGAGAATTGGACGCGATTGGCTGCGCAAGAAGTGCAACATTTTCAGGTGAGTTAACTTGGGAATTACCTTTATTGCGGCAACACGGTGGGGCCGGGCGGGGAGCGAAAATTCAGCCAATTCAGCAACATTCTATGGAAATTGGTTGCTCAAGGGTGTGCGAGCAAGAATGGACCTCGTCAGTCAGTTCGTCGGTGATATAGGTGTTCCGTTTGCAGTTTGGCAAAGCCAAGCCAAGCCAATGTTGTTATTTTCTTTTAACGATGCATTTGGAGGAGAGGAAGGTTTTTTGTGTTTATCTTTCTTGGTGTATACTTTGATTGTACCCGAGGGTAAGTTCTGATGTTCGAGTAAATCAATGTTTATGGGAGAGGTATACTCGTTGACCAACACGTTTCACTGGGCTTCGATGTAGAAAAGCCATTGTGGCGTGCGGGACTCACTAGCGTGCGATCGTATATACTCCAATTTTGGCTGCAGGGCTGTAATGCAATCTAGACACATCTAGTACAGAGCTCCGGTGAATATTTACATGCTCCGTTTGAGGGGGTGGTTTGCCACACTGCTGCTAAAGTTTCATCTCTTTTCCCGCGTGTCGTCGTGGTGTTCAATAGCTCCCAATCGACGCAAGGTTATAGATAAGAAAGTATTTAGGGCAACTTTTGTGCACTAAGGATGCTCCTGGCGGGCGAGAATGTTTATGCTGATGCAAACTCTTTGCCAGAGTTTGTTAAACTTTTCTCTTGATAATGATGGCAGCTGGGTATCTCCTTTGTTATCTTGTTTTGGGATTGTCACTCTTGTAAAATTTAACTCTCTGTGAACCCAGACACTTTGAAAGTTACAATTAATAGGTTTAATAGGCCAACTTACAACACGTTACATGCTGTTTTGCTTTGGAAATACCTATCCTTGGCAAGGCACGATGAGTGAAACAGGCTACACTTCAAACGAGCAGTGACGAGGCAAGAGAAATGAGTAAAAAGGGTTAACTGCGTTGTGAAATAAGAGGGCCTACGCAGTTCCCAGCTCAAGGATTTTGAAGAGTCCAGCGATCCAAACAAGGCAGAAAGTTATACGAAACTGGTTGGGCCAGTTTCGTAGACTGGTTGCTGGCAGGTTCTTCGAAACAGCAAACGAAACCTAGTCATTGAAGTACTGGAAAGTTTCAGTGTTTAAGCAACACTTTCAGCAGCTATATTATAAGCATCAGGTAGAGGGAGTAGAAGAGGTGCACGAGAGAGAAAAAAGCGTAAAAAAAAGGATGAAAGTTCAAATTAATGATTTCCTTACCAAGGGAGTTCTTTAAATGCGGAATTTATGTTTGGTGGGGTGCACCAAATCGTTAACCAAGTAAGGGTGACAGCAAGCGTGCTCGATGACCCGTCAGTTCTATATGCCAAAGATCTTAAAGATCTTATCTCCAATAGACGATAAAAACACTTAAAAATAAAAAGGCCCCGGGTTACGAACTGTTCACTGGCGAAATATTGAAAGAACTACCAAAAAAGGCACTAGTCAAGCTACTTTATACGATAAACGCTTTTTTTAGAATTCTATGCGTTCCAAGGCAATGGAAAGTTGCTGAAGTCATTATGGTTCCAAAACCGGGAAAATGTGCAAATAATAAAAAATCTTATAGGCCCATATCGCTTCTGCCGATAATATCGAAAGTATTCGTGAAACTTCTGCTGAAGCGATTACAACCAATAATTGCAGAAGGACGTTTGATCCCAGATCATCAATTCGGTTTCAGACCTAACCATTTCACAATAGATCAAGTCTACAGAATAACGCATGAAATTAAAAAAGCCTTAGAAGGGGAAAAATATTTTCAAGTGCTTTCCTCGACGTATCGCAAGCTTTCGACAAGGTATAGCACGAAGGCATAAAATATGAGGCAAAACTTGTTTGAAGACATGTTTAGAATATTCTAAAAAAAAAAACCTATCTTGAAAGCAGACTCTTTCGTGTTAGGTGTTTTACTGAATACTCGAGTTTCAAGTAAATTCGAGCTGGCGTACCCCAGGGAAGCATGCTCGGTTCGACCCTGTTCCAGCTCTACACAAGAGCGACAGTCGAGACAGTCGTGGCCACGTTTGCGGACGATACGGCCATCCTGGCAACAGGTGAATCAATCGAGTCATCAACGAGAAACATCCAACGAGCATTGGACAGAATTTGTGCTGGACGAAGACGACTTGGCAAACGAGAACAAGTCAACGCATGTGAATTTTACTACAAGAAGAATTATGAGAGAGCGAAAATTAACTACTATGACGTGCGTTCTGACAGTTTTCACAGTGTCTCTCATAAATGCGTGGTTTTTTAGCACGTGGAAATCGGGCATAACCAATATCGGCTACTTCAGTACTATATACCTGCTAGAGTGGGCTTAACGGTATCTTTGAAAGATTTTGACCCTAGCATTCAAAAAAAAAAAAAAAAAATTTTAAGCCGCTTTTGCCAGCATTCATTGTTAGAGGTTTAACTTGGCGATGGCCTGATTCCAAATCTCGTTAAAATGGATAAAACTGGTATGTGTAACATTAAACATAAACGTGTAATGTTAGTTTGGATTTTTAAAACAAAATAAACGAAACACCTTATTGACCGACAACGAATTAAATAAAAACACGAAACAAATAAACAAAAACAACGTTTAATATTTTTTTCGTTTTTTATTAAAGAGATGAATGCATTTCAAACCAACTACGGTTCATCTTCAGCAACACTAATTTGACATAGTGTTGCTGAAGATGAACCGTAGTTGGTTTGAAATGCATTCATCTCTTTAATAAAAAACGAAAAAAATATTAAACGTTGTTTTTGTTTATTTGTTTCGTGTTTTTATTTAATTCGTTGTCGGTCAATAAGGTGTTTCGTTTATTTTGTTTTAAATTTAACGCGACCGCAAGAAATTGTTCAGTTTTCCGACCTGTTTGAAGTTTCATCGTTTACTTGTCGTGAAAGACCTTATTTTAAAGTTAGTTTGGAAACAGCAGAAACGATTAAGTCATGTGCGGTCCGTCTATCCGTATGTAAGAATCGGATTTTTTTAGCTAAATTTTTAGATCTTTAAAACTTAGCTAGGAGGCTGAAACTTGGAGCGCATTTTTGCTCTCATTGTTACAGAAAAAGTATGCAAATTGATACGATCCACCTACAGCCAAGCCCACAATTGACATAGATGTCAGACAACATCAAATTTACATTTTATTTAAAATTGCCTTTTGGTCAAGTAAGACAAGGCTTAGGACAAATTTTGGTGCAAGACAAAAGTTGCCCAAAGTCCTCAATTAGACAAAATTTAAACCGCCCACAACATCGATCATGCCCGCTTTTAAAAATGTTAAATTTTAAAAACCTGATTTCCCAAGAAATTCATTCTAAATCGAAAAAAAAATTAGCGTTTAGCTCCGCCCACTTTTAGGTGGCTTCTTTTGAAAAAAAAACTGTTTTTTTACCATAAGTTTTCGCTTTTAACGAATTTTCTCATAAATAAGAATTTATGAGGAACAAGAATTATTTCATTCTATTTTACTTTTCAGCTTACGTCCATTTTTTGGGGGCGTGGCTATTACAAATTATTGGCATAAAGTATGTGAATTCAGGCCATAAACTTTTAAATTTGGTGTTACAGGGTAAATAGGGTCGGGTATAAAGAAGTTCGTTACAGATGAACTCCTGCACTTATGTACTTACTTGTTTTTACACCCCATCCCATAGGATAGGAGGTATGTTTGCCACATAGTTTGTAACACGGTGAAATAATAATGATAAACTCCCAAGACCTTAGGGGCATATGATCGAGACCGAATTCTGAATCGAATGAGCCATGTCCGTCCGTCTGAATTTTGAGCTAGAGAGCTGAAATTTCGTACGTAAGCTCCACGTCATGCGAGGCAGTACAAATGTAAAAATTTTTGAAACCCGTCCACAGACACGCCCACCATCGGTCTAAATGTGCAACTTCCTCCAGAGCTTTTAAAACTGTAAGGCGTCTTAAAAGGTTGAAATTTGACATTTAGCATCTCCTAATAAATGCTAGACACAAAAAGAAAAATTTATTTGGTAAAACTACTCCAGTGAGCGCGGCATCTATTTTAAGGGTAAATTTTCAAATGCATTTTATTCAATAAATTGGCTCCAAATTCAAACAATTTAGCTTAATATTTTATGTAGAAAACACTTAGTTCTTCATTTTGTTCATACAAGACTTTGGGACACGCCCACATTTGGAGGCGGAATTGAAGAAAAACCTAAAATTTTCCAGGAAAACGTAATTTCTACTGGCCTTAAGCCTAATTTAGGAAAGCATGAAACAAAAAAATTGGCAAGTAAGGTAAATTCCTTCATACAAAGTTTTTAGCCACGCCCCTTTTTAGAGGTCGATTTTTTAAAAATTTTGAATTTAAACCAAAAATTGCATTGTTACGTACATTCAAGCGTAACTTGAAAATCTCTGTGTGAACATTGATAGTTTGTACGAAGGTTCAGTTGGACCACGCCCCTTATCGAAGTTTGCACTACTTGTGAAATGTCAAAAAATAACAATTACATTAGCATTTTATAATGTGGGATGGGATGGAGTATTCAACGGGCCGTTTTACGGACTGTAACTTCTGCGTACACACTGTTGCATTTACTCACTGGTAAATTAATAAAAGCCTCCAACTAGGTGTTGGACAATAATTTTGTGACACAATAATTTTGTGAAATTGATCTCTAAGGATAGGCGTGGCCAAAAACTTTGTATGAACGAAATCTAAAAAAGTGACCGGTATAATTTGTGTACAAAATTTTCTTTCTAATTCTTTTCTTAGTACAGCTAAAAATCAGTCGAAATCCATGTTTTCCTGGAAATTTATATGGTGATTTTCCTTGAATTTCGCCTCTAAATGTGGGCGTGGCCTAAAACTTTGTATGAACCAAATGTAGAACCAAGTATTTTCTACAAAATATATTAAGTAAAAATATCCCGATTTGAAACAAAAATATTGCATAAATTGCATTTGAAGGTTTATTTTTTAGATAGTAAGGAGTAGTCGATTTCGCTTTTATTTTTTATGTCTTATAATCATTAGGAGATGCTTGATGTCAAATTTCAGCTTTTCACGAGGTCTTACAGTTTTGAAAGCACTGGAGGTAGTTGCACATTTAGACAGATTGTGGGCGTATCTGTGGGCGGATTCAAATAATTTTAACACTTGTATTGCTTCGGGTGACAGAGAGCCTACTTATAAAATTTCAGCTTTCTAACTCGAAATTTAAGGCCTTAAAATTGGTGACATACGGACGGACGGACATGGCTCATTCAACTCAGTCTCGATCATATACGCTTAAGGTCTTGGGGGTTTATCGTTATTAGTTCTCTATGTTACATTTTCGCCTGTATAAAACTTATATATACAGGCGTATAAAAACCTGTTAATTTTTATCGGTCCGTCCAAAAATGAAAAAAGGACATCACTACGTTGTCCATCCAATCGCTTTATAGCTTCTGAACGGTAAGTCGTAGAAAAACAAAATTTGGTGAGCTTTTAAACTGAGGAAATAGTGAGAAAACCCAACGAGGGCAATTTTTTTAAGCACAAATAACGGTTTAATTACAGTTTAAAGTTTCATGGGTTTCAATGGGTTAAATATTTTTAAGTACCTACTTTTTTTAAACTTAAGCAGGCAGGAACTAGAAAAGCGAAACTCAAGTTACTTACTGAAGTTTTGAAAATATTGAAAGGTTTTGGAGAAATGAAGAGTGACGTTTTTCAAAGTTTTTGGAGCCCTTACTTTCGAACCGCTCAGTGCACAAAGCCGATATTGAACACTCGTGTAAAGCAACTCAAAGTAAACGAAGTGCTTAAGTCATATTTTGCAGAAAAGCTTTTAATACTGCCGTTTTGACGGAAAAAAAATGCAAAAATGCATGAAAAACGTGTGTTAAAAAAAATCACACTTATCAAAATTGTCCAAATTTTTAAGGGATATTATAGCGAATTTTATAGTTTCAAAACCTTTTGAGATTTAAAACATAAAAACACTAAAACTAATTTTTGAAAATCTTCTAGTATCTTAACGGGAAAAGCAATCTTATTCAGATTTGCTTAAAGTACAAAAAGACAAAAAGCGTACAAAAAGACAGTTAACTGCGCCAAAATATTAATTGATTAATTAAATAAATATAATTGCCGTTCCCAAACTATGTTTTTCGAAGCCTATGTATTTAAGAAACGAAATAAAACCAGTGAGTGGGCGCAACAGTGTGTACGCAGAAGGTACAGTCCGTAAAACGGACCGTTGAATACCCCATCCTAACCCATTGTAAATTGCTGATGTTATTATTATTTTTTGAAATTTTATAAGTAGTGCAAACTGCGAAAAGGGGCGTGGTCCTTATTACGAACTATCGATATTAACAGACATTTCTAAGTTACGCTTAAATGTACGTAAAAATGCATTTTTTTTTGTTAGAATTCAATATTTTTGTAAAAACGAGCTCAAAATGGGGCCGTGGCCAAAAACTTTGTATAACGAAATCTGTAGTGAAATCTAGTTTCCCTTACCTGCTAATTTTTTTTGTTTCATTCTTTCCTGTATTAAACTTCAGTCCAGTCGGAATTACGTTTTTCTGGAAAATTTTAGGTTTTTCTTGAATTCTGCCTCCAAATGGAGGCGTGGCCTAAAGTCGTGTATAAACAAAATGAAGAAATGAATTTAAAAAACATAAAATATTAAGCAATATTTTTTCAATTTGAGACAAAAATTGTTGACTAAAATGCATTTGAAATTGTACCAAAATAGATGCCACGCTCACTGGAGCAGGTTCCTAATTTTTTCTTTTTTGTGTCTCACATGCATTAGAAGATGCTAAATGTCAAATTTTAGCCTTTTAAGACGTGGCAAATTAAGGACAGACAAATGGAGGCGTGGCCTTTGTCTTTAAAGACAGACAAATGGAGGCGTGGCCTAAAGTCGTGTATAAACAAAATGAAGAAATGAATTTAAAAAACATAAAATATTAAGCAATATTTTTTCAATTTGAGACAAAAATTGTTGACTAAAATGCATTTGAAATTGTACCAAAATAGATGCCACGCTCACTGGAGCAGGTTCCTAATTTTTTCTTTTTTGTGTCTCACATGCATTAGAAGATGTTAAATGTCAAATTTTAGCCTTTTAAGACGTCTTCAAATTTTGAAAGCTTTGGAGGTACTTTAGACTGATTGTGGGCGTGTCTTTGGAGGGATCACAAAAATTTGTTTTACCGTTTATGCAATAACCGGTGGCCATAAAATTTAATAAAACCATCCAGTGCTAGCGCAGCTGGCTGTGCTGCTGGAAATAGTCTCACGGGTAATGGAAAGTATTCAAAATTGTTGTTGTATTGGGTTTAAAAATTTAAAAGTTATAATAATGGTCAATAGAACGTATGCTACCCCTTTTCTCTCCCGAACGGTACAAAGTACAATTTTGAAAAAAATAACGGGCATAGTCTATCTCTGAAATTTTATACAAAGCTAAGGCAGGCTTGACTCAAAACGTTAATGCATTTTTGAAAACGATTTTGAAAGATTTCTAGTCCCTTAACGGTTAATACGATCTTAAATAAATTTTGCCGAAGTATGTAACGTTTAAAAGGTAAGCTAACAGCATTAAAAATCAATCCATCTACGACGGATTGCAAAATACTCGACCATACCTAAAGAAAATTGCCACGCCTCCAAAAAGTGGGCGGGAGATAAAAATATAACTGTTGAATGCTTTATACTAGATGGTTGATAAAACTTCGCCTTTTTAACAAAAGATATAACTTTTCAAACGCCCCCAAAAGTGGGCGGAGGCACATACATTATGTACATAAAAGTTAGAAAATATATCTACAACTTTTGCCATATAATTTTTTGCCAAATCTCATATATATTTATTGAAAAAAAGTCGTTTTAAGCTAAAATCCCTTAAAAAGTGGGTGTTATTGAAAAGGCCAAACTTTTTTGGCTACTTCAATGAATGCTCTAGCGCCATTGTATCATAGCTAAAATTTGGAAAAAGTATTTTTTTAAATTAGAGATGGGCGCACATACAGGCCTGTAGTGGGCGTGTCTGTGGGCGGATTCAGCTAATTTTCAAACTTGATCTGAAGGACTGGATTTCGAGCCAACCCACCAATTTTCAGCTCTCTACCTTTAAATTTAAGGCCTAAAAGTTGTTTACATACGGACGGACGGACGGACATGGCTTAATCGATTCTCCTGTCGGTCCCATTCATACCTCCAAAAGGTCTTAAGGGATCTACGGTGATTATTTCACTGCATTCTATGACAAAAGTTGTAGATATTAGTATTTCCTAACTTTTATGTATATATTGTACATATACGTATATACTTTTGTGGGCGTGGCGTAAAAAAAGTGATTTTTTTAGTTAAAAATGCTGAGTTTTAGGCCGAAATAAATGCAACCACCTAGAATAAAGCATTCAACAGTTATATATTTTATCCCGCCCACTTTTTGGAGGTGTGGCAGTTTTTTTTTCGGTATGGTCAGGTGTTTTGCAATTCGTCGTAGATGGAATGAAGCTTTTGCAACGCACTGTTGCACTTTCCCACTTGTTTTAGATAAACAAGGGGCGTAGTCCATCTTTTTAAAATAAAAAAAAAAAGTTATAGCAGTTTTGAAAGTTGACTAATTATAATGATGCTGCTAGCAAATATGCATGTCGTAACTTTTGAACCACACAATTAACATCAACCAAATTTGACGCAATCTCAACCACATGAGCGTTAGCCAAAACAATAGATTTGGAAAAAAAAACAATAAACTTATAAGTTTCTTTTTTAATATAAAAAAAATTAAAGAAAAAGTTTTTCGCCAACCCTTATTTTAGATTAATAAAATTAAAGAATCGCCCTTTATAAGAACAGTAGACAACACTATACGAAAAAAGTGTAAATTCTATCCAGAAATAATTGTAATAATTACTAGAATTTTACACAAGCAAGCGCTATAGATGAGCTCAGCCTTCAACAAAAGCCGACAGGTTTTCATACTTGACGGTCTTTTTTTATTTGGCAGAAAGGTAACGATTTCAATGAAGGCCAATGAATTCAATCTGACTTCATATACAAGTTTGAAAGTTTGTACCACCTCTGTATTTTTTTAAGACTAAAGGGTTGAGTTATTGGTGATTTAAGCATAACCAACTTAAATAAGAAAGTTCCAGGTGTGCTTCAGGAAGAGTCCAGACATTTTCAAGCTTGTTAAGCTTTTAACCAAAACTCTTGAGCTAATTCTTCTAAAACTCCTTTGCACCTATGGATACTTTAAGGTTTTTCAACTAACGCAGAGCCTTTATTAAGCAGTTCTCTGAGTGGCAAGCTAAGCCAACGTTTCGTTAAGCTAAGAGCTTCTCTAACAATATGGAGACAAGAGGATATGAAGAGTTAAAATCCAGTTTCAATTATTTCTATACTGAATAAAAAAACATCGTCTGTAATGGCACCAAAATTCAAGTATCAGCATCCAGGACTGGCTTTTATCTAAGAAGTCACTTCCGGTTTACTGCCTTAAGATATTCCAAAACAGCAACAACATTCTCCGTTTACAATCTACACTCAAAATCGGATGATACTTATTTAAATTCCCGACACTATTATCTTTTGAATGTTCTTCATGGTAGCCGTAGACACGTCCTGTGAGCTCCTATGTATAGCGTCCCCGCCCTCTTCTACTCGCTTTTCCTAAACTAATTACGCGAGGCAATGCGCAATAGTTTAGGAATAATTATGATAAGATGAACACAAATGGCAGCATGAACCTCACGCAGCAGGAAGACAGTTGTGAATTTCAAAAATCCACTTTTGTGGTTTTGACAGCATAGCTCAGAAATTATTTAAACCATGTTTTGCGCTCTGAGAAAGTCGTCTTTGTCATTTAATAAGGCCTCTTTAATAAGGACGGCAAAGTTTTGTTTTCTGTTTGATCCGCTGATGATTAAATTGTTTGCTTTAAGAATCAGTTCACGAAAAGTTCAAAGGACTCCTCCCGCCTACCTGGTGTATAGGAGGAAGCTCTTGTCGATAAATTAATGTCTTCCGCTGTAAGCGCTGTTATGATGGTATATTTCGCAGAGGGTTTAGTTTCGGATTTTACACAAACGGTGTTAATTAAATTTTATTCAGTACGAATGTCAAAGGATCGAGAACAGGGTGGTCGGGCGAAATAAAAGTCAATTCTCTTTCAAGTACATGCGGCTATAAAAATCCAATTTATGCCGACGACGACGGGGATATTCCATTAATTTTTCGAATGACGAACAAAGTTTTACATGTGCATTACAAATTTTTAATCCAATTTCACAGGACACTTTGCTGCGAGCCGTGCGTCAATCAAAAGTGCAACAACCCGGCGTTCAATTGATGCTTCCCACTGGACACAAATGGACGTACGCTTCAGCTTTTCTGTACTCACTGACCCTGATAACAACTATCGGTAAGTATTAAATTTAAATCCAATCAATGTTGCCTGTCATCCTATTTTCGTGTAGCCGTCCATCCCAGTCATCACCTCCGGCCGAAAAAGCGAGTGATATTGATTTTTAGTTTAGGCCAGACCGACGAAGGGGACGAAGGATACGGATTTTGACAAATCTTGTTTCCCGATTTTGTTATTTTTAATCACATAACAACTTCCTGGAATCAGTCCAATAATATTTCCCATTCTCGAGTGCCTCGGTGTGCTTTTCGTTATCCTCAATCCCATTAGCAATAAACGCTCTATCTCCCAAGGTACAAGGATCCACCAGGGGGAGAACGAGTCTTTCTTTCATTTTATTTCATTCTTTTTTTCTGTGTTTAGGATTTAGCATAGATATATGCCTGGCTAGGTGTAGGTGCGGATATGTGTGAAGCATTTTCAGCTGACTGACATCCTTTCAAGCACAGACAGATGATGATTCTTCCTTTCGTTTGTTGTCAGCGTGCGCCTTTGATGGTGGAGGGAGTTCATTTGATATCCCTAATGATGATGACAGTCGTTTTTGTGTTCTAAGAGCTCCGCCCGCACCCCGTTTTCTTTTAATTGAAATTCAAACGGTGGCAGCCGGAATAAGTTCCCTTTGTCACATCACATTTTTTCCATAATAATCTGGGGATATGTGTCAGTAGCGTGCATTTGTCAACATGTCGAAGCCACAATTTCCCCGAAAGAGGGCAATTTCCACGCTTGATTTCCACATCCACACCCATGGGTGAGTTCTCCCCGTTGTGCCAGATTTTCCTTTTGCTCTTTTCTTAATTTTTTTTCCCCCTGTCGTCGGTGTCGGTCGGTGTGGAATGGAACACAAATAATGACAGCCAGGAGACGGCTGGATGCCGTGCCGATCCAGCACTAACAATGTCAAACCGGAAAAGTATGATTCGATAAATCTGGTTGGCGTAATGTCTCTTATGCCTGAATGGTCATTGGTCGGTCGTCTATTCTAGGTTTTGGCCATTGTGTAAGTGAGTCAGTAAGTAGCTAAAGAATTGAATGAGATTGTTGGTCATTGTGTCCTTTATGAGGACGAGTATGGTCAGTATGGTCGGTCACCCCTATCTTAGTTGTGCAGCGCGGGCACCGCCTGGAGGAATGTGTGCATAAGTAGGTGCTTTGTATGATGATTTAATATAATCTCAATTTATGCTTATTGATTGTGGAGTTTTGTAGGCCAACCGAACTCCCACACTTGATACACACTTGCCCACAGTCAGAGAAGGGATAATCACCCTCTGATAAAATGCCAAATTGTGGCTGTTTCGTTGGACCGCTTGGACCGACCGACCGACGGTTGGTTGGACGCAATAAATAGAATTATGGCCGGAAACGTTAAGCCCATAATAGGGATACAACAATTTGCTGGTCGGCCCGTTTTGCATTTAATTAAATAGTGGAATTATGGACGAAAGTATTATTCGCATTTTGCATGTGTAATTTTAATAAAATTTCTGTTAAGTGACGACTAATGGCAGATTTTATCTAAGAGCAGATTAATGATTAAAGGAAATAGGGATATTTTCACTTTTTTTTTCTTTTTTTCGATTGTCGCAATATGAAATTAAAGCAAGGGATTTAATGAGGGTAATCGCATTGGCTGTGCGTATATACACTGGATAGAGAGCACTTATCACATTTCACATGCCGGAAAGCGATGGAAAATATCGCCTCTCCGAAAACATCTCATTAGTTGAATGTGACATCCTCATCACGCAATATACTTGGGTCTGAATGGGGCGCCTTTGTTGTATGACAGAGCGGATAGCATGTGCAGGAAAAATGAAATGCTTGGCATGACACAATGGAGGAATAATTGATTTTTCTTTTCGTTCGACAGGGACCACATCAAATGCTTAAAATAAAATCATATAAAAACCGATAAAATGTGAGGAAAACTTTTCGTCAACAGTCACGGAAAGAAAAAAAAACTTTTTTTTTTTAGATTTATTATCACATTGCCAATAACTGTCATGGTAATTAAATAAAAGTTAAAATCGACCTCTTATTCATAAAGTTGACGACGACGACAGAAAAGACGTCGTAAATATTCCTCCTCACACTTTTTTTTTATTTTATATTCAAAGTTTTCATGCAAAAAGAATAATGACATAAAAATAGCAAAAAAGAAAATGTCTCGAATCATAAAGCTCACTTAAGTAGCGTCTTCTCTTGGGACTAAAGCATTTTAGATGGCCAATGAACCATGACAACAAAGTTTCGTGTTCATTGTTAGCTTTTAAATTGAGAAGAAATTTCCAGCCTGGGTTTTAAATTGAGGCAAATCTGAAAAGGGCACAGTTTTTTTAAAACTCAGGTTTAGATTCAAGTGACCCCCTTCTGGGGTTGCTGGTCACCAATTGAGCGCCTCCACAGGTGTCGGATAGGTATGGTAGGTATCGATATGAAAAATATCCGGGGCGGACCAAAACCAGCAGCAAAAAAAAATCCAGGAGCGTCTGTTTTAAAATGTGCGGCTCCCTGATCGGCGTCTGTACTCCAGGTTAGGGTCAGCCGAATAGTAAACACCTCTTTCTCTTCCAATATGCAAACAGAATAGACAACATGCTACGATTTACCATGACAAATGACATAAAAGGTTTCGGAAAAGATTCCGAGTAACTATTTTTAGCTCGCTGGTAAATGGTGTAACGAACCAGTAAGTAGAGTCAGATGCAAGTACAAGACGTCTTTTAATAAGCCAAAGAATTTTGAGCTTACTAAAAGAACAAGACTAGTAAACAAAGGGTTTATCAAAGAACGCCACGCACTCGCAATTCAAGTCACAGGACAATAAACTAAGATCGCCTACAACAGATTTTGTCTTGCCTCAGGATTATAGAAAATTCTGCGTAAAATCAGGATGTAAAATAAGTTTGACAAATTTGAAAAAAATTAACAAGCCGAAATTCAAGCCGCATGAGACGTATGAAAGAAAAAAGCATACTTTTTAAATGCACTCGGCGGCATCTGATATGCGTTTTCTTCAACATCAATCTTCAAGGAACAGTGCAGGCAACCCAGAATCACCCACTGGCTGTATACCTCGGTCGTTGGACCTATACTGACGTATGGAACGGTTGTCTGGTGGACCGCCTTGGATAAAGCGGTAAATCGTAACATACTTACTTATTTTAGGTGGCGCTACAGTCCGGGGTGGACCTGGGCCTTAGCTAACAAGCTTCGCCAGCCAGCTCTGTCTCTAGATACGTGTCTCCAGTTTCGCACGCAAAGTTGGCTGAGGTCCCTTTCCATTTGCGTGCGCCACCTGAGTCTCGGTGCTCCTAAAAAGTGTTTTGATCCGCCTTTGACGGCGTATAAGTGGAGCACTTCGCACAACTGCCTCAGCAGCACTGGACATCCTGTTCCATCTAATTCCTCTTGACATCTTCAGCAGACAAACAGCTGCAATCACGACTACTCGCCTCAAAGCAACCTCTCAGTGGACCGATAGCGAACTATCTGGCGAGTATCCTAATACTCTGCTATTCTGAACGCTTTCAGATTCCCTTCTAGAAGCATAAACTTCACCAAACCTCAACTACAGTTTGATAAGAACTTCTAGACAGCCATCTTCCCTTAGTTCGGTCCTCTTGGTATGAGGTACCTCCTCTGGAATTTTAATCGATCCACTTCTACATCCATGGATCAAAGACAAATGATGGGGTAGGTGGGGGTGGGGGGTCTCAGAAAGACTTATTCTTAGTCCCTCTTTTCGACTTCCGGAGTTTTGTAGTGTTTTTCAAGCTGCAATTATGGCGATAAAGGAAGTCTTGTCCTGACTTAAGAATAACCTTATATCTTCCAAGGATATTCGAATCTTTTCTGACAGCCAGGCAGCCATCAAGTGCCTGGAATCAGTCTCTTTAAACTCTAAAAGAGATGTCGGAGCAGTTCAACATTAACCTGTGCTGGGTGCCTGGGCATTGCGACATTCCGGGTAACTGCAAGGCTGACGAACTTGCTGAGCTTGGTACTACGCTCTCAATCTTGCCTAAAAAAAAACCCCTCAATTAAAACCCCCCAAGTAAAACCTCTCAATTTCCACATACAAACTTTTGCTTAAATACTAAATAAATTAATTAAATACTAATTAAATTAAATACTAATTAAATGAATACAATAGAAAGAACAAATCTTAGATTGACTGAGTAGCTCCACTCTACTGACGAAACAGATATGGCCAAAGCTAGATCTTAAACGCCCCAAAAGCTTGGTCGGTCTTAATAAATTGCACATGACTGCTACAATCGGTGTCATTAAAGGACACTGTCTGATGAGTAGGCATGTAAAAAGGCTTATGGTGTCTATTCTAACGACTATTGCAGGAGCTGCATGGAGAAGAAGGAAGACGACCGCTCTCCACCCTCTCTGCACATGCCCCGCTCCTAGAACCGTAATCATCACCTTGGGGCTTTCTTCTATAATGATCTTAGTGATCTTAGTACCACTGACCCAAATCGTCTCTTACGCTTCATTAGTAGCTCGAAGTGGTTCAACGAGTAGGCAATAATTCCAGATCCACGTGAGGCTAAATGTGTTGGTTTCTTCAGACCCAACAGCCACTTTAGTCTAACCTAACCTTACCTAAGGGTAGGTGCTAATTGTCGTGATTCTTAATATGTTTCGAGAAATTGTCGGACTCAATTGGTTTAGAAGTTTGGGAAACAAGTGAGTAAGTGCAAGAGTTCGCCTGTAACGAACTTCTACTAAAATACCCGAACTTATTTACCCAGCAACAATAAACCTTGAAGTTTTTTGTCGTAAAGTCAAATATGTGCTCAAAACATTGCTTAAAGCAAACCTAGAGCATTCCAGAAACTTCAATATTTGTAATATAATATTTGCTAGTTTTAGAGTGAATTTTCAGAGAAATCAAGTTTTCAAAGAAATAAGGCACAGCAAAAGTGGGCATAGTCGATCGGGTGGGCGGTTTAATTTTCGTCGTGTTTAAGGCATTTAGCCGTTATTTTGGTACACCAACATTTGAGTACCTGCGTTATTTAACTTGGTGGCCGCTGGCGGATCTAAGCAATCTTAGCACCTTGTCTGTGCAGCAAGTTTCAACTCTCTAACTTACTTTTGAAGACATAAAACCATAACACATACAGACGGACGGAAATGGCTTAATCAGTTCACCTGTCTATATCTGTCTATATCTATATAGACAGATGTCTATATCTATATCTCTAAAAGGTCTTAAAGGTCTACAACGGTGATTATTTCACTGTGTTACAAACTATGCATTAAAATTAATATACCCTGGGTCCGGTATAAAAAAGTACAAAAAGACTGCAACATCATTTCACTTTGGCTTAAGAAAACATCGTTTTTCAATCTATTTGGTAAAGTGGGTCTTTGCGAAATAGAATTTGGCGAAATAGGGTGTAACCAAATGGAGATAATCAGGAGACTAAAATATTTGAAATTTTTTTGTAACATTTTACCAAGATTGCTGAAAGACTTCCTCGATACGCACCTGTCTGTGATCCTGGACACTGAGCTGGTTCCAGTTCTCCAGAACAAGCGTTATTAGATGAGCGATGGCTTGACCCTTAAAACGAAGATTCGGGCTTCCATTAAATGCTGGAACAATGCACAAAGTTGGCGGTTGTATCTTCTCCACCATTTGCCCTCCTCGCACACAGGAATTTAAAATTCTACAAACATTGTAATGATGGCGAGTCTTATGATCGTTTCAAACGCTGCTAGACAAACATCGACAGGAACTTTATATTATAATTCCTATGGACAACTCTTCCTATGGTTTTCCACAACTATCTGGAAAACAAATGAAACCGAATCAACAGTATCTAAACACCCAAGTGGGGCTCCCAATATCATCTGCGAGTTAGAATTGAAAATTGTTTTAATTTTTTCAGTTTTCACTATTAAATTTAATTTTGTATGGCTTTACCATAAAGGCCGCTCCCAATACAAGCAACGATACGTTCGGTTAACTTTTTAATCAATTAAATTTTTAGTTAATAAATGTTTTATGAATGGCAACGAGAATGGGATGGAAAACAAGAAGATGTCAATGGGCAGAAGAATAACAATGGAAAGGACAATAGGAATAGGATATACCACGGTCCATTATACACGAAGCTGTAGACCAAGCTATCACATACGAACTGTTGTACTGGTTTCGTTTAAGCTTTAATGAGCTTCGAATTGCTCGGCAAATCAACCCGCTTTCTCTTCGTCTCCTTTTGCATTAGGGGTATCTGAATGGACAGCACTGCTAATAGTTTGTGTTCCTCTTCATCGTCAAGCCTTCAAGATATTCAATAATTTCAAGATATTTGTAATCCTGCGGCGTTTGTTTCAGCTTGTTAGAGTGGTGGTTCGAGGTTTTTCTTATCTTTTCCTGAGTTTTCCTTAATTTTTAGCCTTTGCCCATTTTTGGGGGCATTGCCAATTTAAATAATATATGAATTCGGGCCAAAAAACTTTTAGATTTGGTGTTAGAGGGTATATAGGGTCGGGTATATAGAAGTTTGTTACCGACAAACTCTTGAACTTCTTCACTTGTTTAAAACAAAGATACTTATTGTGAGGAATTGTTATTATTATTTTTGAATTTATATATATATATATATATATATATATATATATATATATATATATATATATAAATATTGAAATATATATAAAAATTGAAACATGATCTATTCTATTAGTACCTACGAAGGCGTACATATTTTATTGCGTCAGTGGTTGTCTTATAACAGTGGTTGGCCCTTATAGTGCTTGTCCGCAACAGTGCTATAACCTTTTTTGACCACAAATAGCATTTAAAAAATATTACATTTAAAATATTAAATTTGACCTATTATGATTTGGAAGGAATTGGCGGCCATTTTGATTTTAAAAAGAAAAATCCCCATTTTAGCGGCAAAATCAATTTTTTTTCTACCTTAAAACGATGTTTTCATGGCATCAGTATACAACTTACCTCCGATTTTCATGAAAATCTGTGACCAAACCGTCTCTCTATCATGTTTCACGTCAGTGAAACACCTGGGGTAGAGACCACCATCAGTACCATTTAACACTTAAATATTGATAATTGCCTTTTATTAGCAATATGCTATTTGGCTCGTTAAAATTTATTTTTGAAATTAATTGCCTCTTTTTCCGTAGGGACATGGCATTTGCGGTGGTAGTCTTTGGGGTTTCAGTGAAGAGTTTACATGTTCCTTACTGGCTCAACACATTTGTGCCAATCATTTTCATTTTATAAGAAAAGATGTACCTTTTGGTATTCAAGCCAATATAGACTCGTTTTTTTTGTGCCGATAAGCAGCAGTCTGCATAAGCGCAGACTACTGTATATATAATCAAATAAGTAGAGCATTGCTTACATAGAAAACTCACCCTTTGCGCTTACGTATTGACACCAAAAACGAGGTGGAAGATTTCATTAAATTAAACAAATATTCTTTGTGAAATCCATGTTGAAGTTTATTGATAAATGAAGTTCGGTATAAAGCAATTAAAAATGGAACACATGTGCCCATGAGGCTTCTGTTATAGATAAGACACCGCGAAGGTCAAAATCATAATTGACTTAAAAGAGTGTATACGGTGAATGCAACTTTTAAAGATGTTGCCAATCACATTACCCTGGAGGTCAAAAAGTTCATCTCAAAACGAAGAAATGTTCGGTCTTCAAATTTCGTACGCAATGAACAGTTTGATTGATAGCTTGTGTGGGCCGTAGAGCAAACCTGTTGAAACTAGATATCGCCCAGACACAATTCATTCAGTTTTGGGAAAGAACTTCTAATTTTAGCTCTCTCCAGCCGCATATTGAAAAAAAAAAACGGGTCAATTATTCCGCCAACCTATAATTCCTACCATACAGTGACTTTTTTTTGGGTTGCTTTGATATTTCGTGAATCTCGTATGGATTTTTCAATTCCTAGAATACAATTTTAATTATTATTTGTGTGTACGGCCAAAAAAATTGCTTGCTCGAATTTTACGCGATGTTACTTTCGCAGATTGGCTTTTAACATAGTAACCGACTCCATTTCGACGAAATTCCAACGAAATGCCAAATCAGTCACACGATTAAGTAAATGACAGCAACTGTCAATCAAAATTTACACCACCATTGGCTTTGCGAAAAGAGCGGGCACTGGGAATGTCATGTTAAGCTAGTATTGGGATAAACGATAAATGATTGTGCACGTTTTTTATTTCGTTTTGACGGACTATTGTGAATTCCGGACTATTTTCCGGACTATTGTGAATTTCGATCCAGGATTCGATTTTCCGCATCGGTAAATCACCGCGAGTATTTGACACACCCTCCGACCATAGAGTATAATTTCTCAAGACGCACCTCCACCCTCAGAGACCTGTATAAGTCAGTTTTGATTTGTACATGTAGTTTATACGACGGCGCGGGTTAGCTTTTTTCAGATTTTCGAGGATGAAACTTGGTTCAATAGGGCAGTCTTCTGGTATTTGAATACTCCAAGAACCTTACCATTGTCCCCTCGCTACTCTCAAATATTCACCTCAATCCGCATGTCCTTTCACATCCTTACTTTCTCTTTTCTTTTCTAGGCTACGGTGGTGTATCTCCTCGCACACAATGGGGGCGAATTGCTGCCCTGATCTATGCCCTTTTCGGTATTCCTATCGTATTGCTGTACCTCTCTGCCATGGGTGAGGGACTATCGTCTGCAATGCGTTGCCTCTTCAGGAAGGCTCGCTCGAAGAACACAAACGGAGTGGCGGGCACCAAGACCCCGCCACTGGAAGGCTCAACTGGCAACACAGCAAATCATTTCACCCATCATACGGCCGGTAAGATACATCATTACACAATGCCATCATATCAACTGGCCAGTTCGCCCAGCGTGCCCATATCCATATGCATTATGGTGCTCATCTGTTATGTCACTCTGGGTGCAGTCCTATTCCATAAGATGCAGAACTGGAGCGTTCTCGAGTCATTGTACTTTTGCTTCACCTCCCTGGGGACTATCGGTTTCGGTGACCTCGCTCCGACAGGCAACTTAAGTCTCTACTTGGCATCTGGTTATATTCTCATCGGAATGGCAGTGGTAGCAATGTGTTTCAGTCTGATACAGACCGAGATAATTCTCTGGCTGCGCAAGTTCAGTGTTCAAGATCACGTCTTGCCAGCTTCGGATGATGTGGCTCTGGTGTCGGTTTCGGTGACTCCCAAATCCTGACAGCGTCAAACCGAGCTAATGCCCAACAATCATCAGAATCCACTATTTGCCCAGCACACTCTTACTCAGTACAGTTCGCTTCCACGGCGGACAACCGCTTTCCAACGCAACACCCCGGTGCGTCGGTCAACCGGCGTCCCGGAAAACCACATGGAGTACTTTGTGCCCCGCAGCATAAGCGAGTTTAATCTGTCTGGCGTGGGAGACTTGGCCCTACCACCGCCAAGGCGCTCGCCCATTCAAACGAGCAACACCAGCCACAGTCTACAGGCGCAAACAATTATGTGCGCTCCACCTCCGCCACCACCGCCACAATTGCTAATGAAACCCCGAGAAAAAATGGTAACATTCGAGGACGAGTCCAACGGCAAGGGAACAACCTGCCCGCATGGGGTGCCGACGACACCAAGAAAGGTGACAGGACCGGTCAGCGGAGACGTTTTTATGTGACGTGAACAGTTGTGACCATCCGATAATGCAAACGATGACGAACTAGTCGAGTACCGGGTGGTTGAGGGTAAGGAAACTTGTAGTCTTGAAGACAACAACGACGGTAAGAAGGGCTCATCGCCAGGCGATGTTATATGTGTATAAAGTGGGTGGTAGAATAGTTTAAGTGTATCTCTAAGATATTGCATTCAAAATTAAGCTAGGTCCCTAAGTATGTTTAACACGAGATAGTCAAAGAAGCTGGAGCCGAAGCTCACACTTCGACACCAATCTTCTTAAAATATTTCAAATCTTCTCCAAAAAACATCAGTGTGCAAGTAAAATATGCCAAAAAAAAGTATTGAATGCCAAACAAGTAGTATTAATGTGAAAAAATCAAAAAAAAAAAAAAAAATTTATGTATAAATTAAACATTTACCACAACAAAACCACAACAATACGACACATAACAAAAAACACGTTTTGATACTAAAAGTAAAATTTAGAAAAAAACTTATCTTATAGTATAATTACAATTTAAAAAAAAAATATGTTCAGCCAATTGTATAAAAAAAAAATATATAATAAAAATCACATTTCTTATTGCATTTTCAATTTTAAGCAGAACCAAAAGTTTCTATATCAAAAAGCCTTACTCTGTAAATAAAATAAATAAAACATCATCATTTTCTGCTTAAGTTTCTTCACTAAAAATATATTTTTTTTTCTATTTTTTTTTTAAATTAGAAAAAATAAATCAAATTATAGTTACTCCACGATTTTTACTTTATGAATAGTGGAAATTATATTAAGGTAATTATAAATATATTATGTGTATGTATTATACAATAAATGAGAGAAAGAAATTGCCAATTTATATAAAAGAAACTCACAAAAAAATATGCAGTCAAGTGTAATACTATTAAAAGTTAAAAAAAATATGTATTCCATAAGCCGATACCAAGTTTTTTTTTCGTAAAAGAGATATAGAAATAATTAAAAAAAAATTATTATATACATGAATACACGCATATGTCCTAAGAAAAAACACTTAAAGATTAATTAAATAACCCAAAGGTGCGTGATCACATTGAACAGTTGTAGTAGATTTGTAAAAAGAAGATAAGGTAAAATAGAAATAATAATAAAAAAATGTAATTTCCAGAATTTATATTTAAAAAAAAACTCTAGAAACATGTTGTGTAACAATATTTGGTAAAAATACGAAAGAAAAAATAAAACAAATTTTGATGACATTTTAAAGAAATCAATAAAGAATGACGTGATTTAACAAAAAAAAAACATTTTTGAGTTTAAATTTCGGTGGAATATGCTTTTAGCTTGCTGTAGTTAGTATAATAAATAAGAAATAAGGGAACAAAGGATAGTTTGCTGCAAATATTGGGAAAAAATATGAGTAAGTATGCGACATTATTATTAAAAAAATGTTTAAAATGCTAGCGGTGGTTGATGGTTCGCCTCTTAACAGTAAGTCAAACAAGCTTTTTGCTTTTATCATTCTAGAGAATACTTTTGCTTTAGTTCTGGATTTACAAGGATCACCCAGATTTTTTTAATTTGCCCTGACAGTTTTAAACAAAATTTAGCAATTCCTTTTTAACTGAATAGTGCGTCATATTTCGGGACAAATCCTGTCTTAGGGCGCTTTATCGTGTGGGCCACTCTTACAGTTGTTACCTTTTGTAGAATGGTCCAAAGTCAATAACCTACAGACGCCTATTATCTTCGACACTTAGGACTATGGTTCTTTTCTTCACAGGCGGTGGTGAAGGAACTAGACTACATCCCTAACCTTACACTCGGGAGCTGTAACCAAGACCGAGCGAATCCCGAGATCCAAAAGGCCTCTCCAAGCAATTCGTAAGGTTCTCCCAGTTCTCCCAAGCCCTTTCGTTACTGGAATCGGCATCCAAGTTCCTATTGTCGAATCTGCAGAAAAACCAATATGAAATTTTCATAAAGCTTAGTTGGACAGGTTTCCGGACCGGACACCAACGCTCTAGCCTGGGAAATCTTCGAATCCACCCCGCAGGGGACGGCGCAGTAGAAGGGTACCGAGACTCAGGTGGCGCACGCAAATGGAAAGGGTCCTCGGCCAATTGCGCGTGCGACACTGGAAACGGCTAGCTGGAGACAGAGCTGGCGAGTGAAGAATGTTGGCTGAGGCACAGGTCCACCCCGGACTGTAGCCCCACCTTAGTAGGACAGGTTTTAAGAAAAACCTAGACGCCAATGGATCCACCCGAAAGATTACAACTGAAACTACTCGGTCGAACCATTCGTACCATTTCAACTACAAAAATACACTTTTCGAGAATTACCAAAAAGAATACATTCCTCGATGGTCTGTGGAAAGCCAGGGTTTTTACATTGAGTTCGAGGTACACAGTGAGAATTAAATAGCTAAAAAAAACGGATTCGTCCACTTTCGTTTAAAGGCTTGCAGTCTTCTTTAGAAACTTGGGAATAATACGCCAGTGGCTTTGAAACCTTCAATTAGTCATAGCGCGATAGCAGCAAGAGCTTCTAAGCTTTCCATGGCTCCTCCTGATAAGAACGTAGGCAGCAAATCAAGAAAAGCTCAGCCTGGAAGAAATCGAACCCGCACTTGGTAAGCCTAAATTAAGCTAGACCGCTGGACTAGATGGTATTAATCCTTTACAGTGGGATTCGCTTAAGGAAATGACTCGTGTTATTTTTCTGGGACTTATTAAACTTAAGCACCGGAAGATTTCTGACGTAACTAAAAGGTTGAAAATTATTCGCCTTAATTAATTCTAGCAACTCAATGATCAACCTGAACCGTCGGCGTTGTGTACAATATTTTCGGGACTCGTTCGGAAGGATGGACTAATTCTGTTTCTCCTACAAGTACTACTCTGCATAACAGTTACGATTCTTAACAACATTCTCTGTGGCAGGTTATTATAGGTCTTCCTTAACAAAGCACAAAGCTAACGCAGAAAACTTAACAACGGACTCCCTCAAGATTCATTGTGGGGTCCACTGCTTTTGAGCCTATATATAACCCTTTTACGAAGAATAAAAAACTCAAAGCTAGGTGTGACCACTGCCAGAAGATTTGTCAGTAGACGAACCCCGCAAGGTGGTGGTCCTATTCCCACTCCTTTGGATTTAGCGGTGAACGAACTGACCAGGATAACTGGAGAGAGAGAGGGCTGCAGAGTGATCGCTTATGCGGATGACGATACCATTGCCGTTTCCGAACTCCCACGAAATGCTTTAAGGAAGCTAACACGATGGGCCGACAGTTATGGTCAACCCCCACAAAACTGAACTCGTCCTGTTCACCAGGACTTGAAAAAAAAATATCACACATCAACCCCCCTCAATCAAGGGCACTCTTTTCTTGCAAAAAAAAGCCATTGGAAACAAGTGGAGACTTCAGAATCACCCATTGGCTCACCCAAGACCTCAGTCATTAGGCCGATACTGACGTTATGGAACGGTTGTCTGGTGGGCCGCCTTGAATAAAGCAATAAATTGTGACAAGCTGAGTAAAGTTCAAAGATCAGCCTGATGAGCGGAGCACTTCGCACAACTGCCTCAGCAGAGCTGGGCATCGTGTTCCATTTAATTTCTTTTGGCACCTTCAGCAGACAAACAGCTGCAATCACGGCTAACCTCTCAGTGGACCGATAGCGAGATACGAAACTCTGCTATTGTGAAAGCTTTTAGGTTCCCTTCCAGAAACATAGACTTTGGCATACCTTAACTACTGTTTGACAAGAAACTCCAGACAACCATCCCCCCAAGTTCCTCTTGGGATAAGGGTGCCCCTCTGGAATGTAAATCGATCCATTTCTACACCGATGGATCAAAGACAAATGATAGGGTAGGTGGGGTGTGTTCTCAGAAACACTTAATCTTAGACCCTCTTTCCGACTTCCGGATAATTGTAGTATTTTCTCTCTGAAATCGTGACAACAAAAGAAGTCTTGTCCTGGCTTAAGAATAACGTTATATCTTCCAAGGACATCTGATCTTTTCTGACAGTTAAGTGGCCATCAAGTGCCTGGAATCAGTCTCTATAAACTCTTAAGTAGCCCTAGACTGCCGATCATCTCTAAAGGAGATGTCGGAGTAGTTCCACATTCACCTGTGCTGGGTGTCTGGTCATATAGCGACATTCCGGGTAAACTGCAAGGCTGAGGAGCTCAGCAAGCTTGGTAAGTACTACTCTCTCAATCTTGCCTGAAAAAGACTCCTTAGGCATTCCAATTTCCATAGCAAAGAACAAATCCCAGATGGTGGACGGGTTGTAGCACCTGTCTAGTGACGAAACAGATTTGGCGAAAGCTAGATCTTAAACTCTCCAAAAGCTTGATCGCTCTTAATAGATTGCACATGAGTGCTACAATCCGTGTCATTACAGGATAGTGTGTGATAGGTAGGCATGCAACAAGGCTTGGTGTCTATTCCAACGACTTCTGCCTGAGCTACATGGGTGAGGAGGAAGAAAAGACAACCCTCCACCTTCTCTTTACATGCCCCGCTCTCTCTAAGAACCAGAATCTTCACCTGGGAGCATTCTTCTATAATGATCTTAGCGATCTAAATACCACAGACCCAAAACATATCTTACGCTTCAGCAATAGCTAACAAAGGTTCAACGAGTATGAGGGATCTCTAGATTCATGTGGTATCACAATGGACCTACATAGGTCTAAGAGTGTGTCGGTTTCTTTGCACCCGACCGCCACTTTAACCTTACCTAATCATTTTACGAGTTTTTTTATTCGGTGGACTCTACATAGCTACACAACTCGCAAGTATTTCAAATGATGACTTATGACTATATTCAACTATGAGCAAAACGAAAATATCTTGTTTCATCTGAACAACAAAGTTGCCAATACAAAACGGTGGTATTTTTCAACAATGTTAAGATGAACAATAGCCCAAAATACCTGGGAGTTGCTCTGGACCGTACACTCTCTCATTAAAACCAAACCCACAGCAACGTCATTCAAAAACTAGCCTCACCAGCGGGCATTTAAGCAAAAACACAACACTCGGGGACTCTGGAGTTTTCGACATTGACAACTTTGCTGAACATTGTTGAACATTACTGAGCATTGCACACCCGTCTGGCTTAATATGGGCAGCGTGGTGCAGTGGTAAGTGTGACTTACTATACTATGCACGAGGTCCCGGGTTCAAATCGCGACTGGGGCAGTAAAATCTTTTTTACGATCCCACTTCCGCGAGTGCATGTCAAACCCTCCTAGAGTTATTTATCATTACATCCCTCTCTATTCGCTGTGACGAACTGGCAAAAGAACCTGTAACGCACACAGCATGCATGGTTTTAAGAGGTCGGTCGATAGCTATGGCCCTTCTGAGCTGCAACCTGCAGGAGGTCCTTTGTCAATTTTTTGGCGGCTAAAAATGGAAAACAGAAAGCATAAAACACCAGTGAGTAAGTGCGTATGTAGTAGCTTCGGCCCGTCTGTAAGGGAGCGCGATATACCTTATTCATATTCCCATTTTTCTGGAAGAGGTTAAGCTTTAGGCTAGCGAAAGTGGGGAGTTTGAAAAAACCATAGCGCGAAGAGAAGGTACTCACACAGTTGATCTGAAAGGCGGTTACGGTTGAAGGGATAGGTTAGACAGCTGAAACATTTTCTTCCAAAGCTCTAAGATTGCTAACAAAGTCAGGGCTTGCTTGCTTTGGTGATGGAAAAAGTGAGAAAAACTGGCTGGACGCTGTCCATCAGCCTTCACCATCGCTGCTCAATAAAAGGAAAGGAAGCAGCTATGCAGCGCTATAGCCACCCTTGCCTTTGGTTACTGCGCTTCCAAGTCGAAGTGAATTTTCTTTGCAGCAGGAGTAATAAATTTTACCCGTAAAATTTACCATTTCAGGCTTATTTGCTGAACTCCCATCAAAATGCCCTCCTGAAGCAGATTGACTTCAAGCAAGTGCTCTCGCGACGCAGAATTGCAGACTCTTGGTGACTCATACTCCAATTCGCCTCTCCTTTTTTCAGGAGACGCCCCAAAGTGTGAATCGCAGATCTGTGGTTCTTGTAAAGCTTATCGCGGGGCTTGGCTTTGTCCCCTGCCTCAAGCAAACCTTTCCGCTGGAGCAGGCTGCATTACGATGGCAGGTTGGATTACGGTGGCGGCTTCTGACGTAAATGATGACCTCGAAGAAACCAAGTCTGTTTCCGTTTTACAAGGAAATAAAGGCAACGTTATCATCCACTAATGCTGTATCTCCATCTTTCTGGTTTCACGAGCTGTCCGTTGCTATAATAGACGTTGTCGGCGAATTGCCCTAGGGTCGTGATCTTCGCAGTCGCTTCCTAAGTCGATAGGAAAAAGCAGCTCTTTAGTAAGCCAAGGCCATCTTGTCCAACCCACTTACGCAAAAGGTGGAAATTAAGGCAAATGCTACAGCAAACGCACAGCTGGAAGCCCATAAGGCATCGTTTATTTCCTTTGCAACGAAACAAAAAGAAAAAGGCCAGTATCTAGTCTACAGACCTGATTAAATATCGAAAAGCTGATACTTCATCTGTAATGCGTCGTTAGAAAAGCGACGTTAGAATAAGCTCCTCGTCGCTATGGTAAACGAGATAGACAAGCAGTCGTCTGGCAATCAACCAGTAGAAAAAATGTTAAGTTCCACGTCGCCAGATGGAAGTATTCAACCACCACAGAAAACGCGGATTTTCAATTTGATGTCGCGGCTCGAAGAGAGAGCCGCATGGTTGCAGCTTGTGGAAACAAGCCTTCCGTGGACCTTCCCCTGTCGTTCCGGTTTGGTGGCGTGCGAGGCTTGGAAGGGCCATGGAAGGCTTGTTTTCACAAGCTGCAACCATGGTTGGAAATATCTGTCAAGCTCTGCTTTTATTTCAATTGAAATACACAAAAGTTAACTGCACCGAAATTATTTTTTTCTTGCGTCCTATAGCAGAATCTTACAATGTCGCTACATTTTTGCGGGAAGGTATTACGCACCTAGGTCAGAGGAGCTGATAGCTAAGTTGCACGACTTAAGCAGAGTTGACAAGGTACATTCTGCTGGAGAAGCTACTAAGATGCCTCCATGCACGAAATAGGGAATTGAAAGCCAAAAAATAAAGAGTCCTTCAGACGGGGTACAGACAGCAATACGGGCAGTATTTCCTGTTGTCTTTTGATAGGAATCGCTTGCAATACACGGAGGAATTGAAAGTTATGTTAAGGTTAAGCATGGGATAGATGATGGACAAAACATCGCACAAGAGTAAGGACGAGCATAAACCCCCTCTTCCCACCTTGCACCACTATAGCAGCCACCAAACATCACCCAACAGAACGTCACGGCCATACTCATGCAGGATCGAAAAAAGGGAAACCCTAGCTAGACTATGTTCTTAAAGGTAGGTCAGGACTTGCTTCTAAACGAAGAACAATTAAAGGCATTTCTGTAAGAAAACGACAGCTCAGTTGGCAACCTGATGGAGGGCGACAAATTCGGTCTATCTCCTTTATGACCCCGAGGTAGCATGAGAAAATAAATAGAGTGGCGCAACAGCTCGAGGTGAACCAGGGCCAACTTCTCAACAATGTATGCTGTATGATTTGAATTTGAAAAAATTTTCAAATTCGAACCCAGACTCCAGCGTAGTAAGAACACACACTAACTACTACGCCACGGCAGTAGACCCCCCCACAAAGACTTCTAATTACTTCGACAAATTGAACGCTTTTGTGACTTCAAATGACTTCAAAGGATTGAATCTGAATGCACTCATGAATGCTAGTGACTTCAAAGTGACTTCACTGAATGTTTGATTAACAATTTTTTTTCTAGAAACTGTTCTAAAGTCTTGGTATGAGTGCAAAAACATTTTTACTTGAAGACTCTGTTCCAGACTGTCAAAACATAAAAAGTAAAAGCCGCAAGTAAATTTACGTTCACATTACTCGCCAAAACATCAAGGCGATAGGAAACTTAAAAGTTTGTTTTATCTTAACACTTCTTGGCTCCGCAAAACTCAAATACGTAATAAACTACCCAGCAGACGTCCCTACTCTGGCAGTGTAATCCCTCTTCCTTCAGAGCAAAACATCACTTGTCAGCAAAATGTATACATTCTTACGTTGTGCTTTTCCAGCTTTTATGTTGTTTGAAAAAAATCGCATCAGAATATGCTATTCACCTTTAGTTTCTATCCATGCATAACCCAGATTTAAATTAATAAAGATGCAAACAAAAATAGCACAACATGCTATCCGAAACGTGTCAGAAATTCATCTAGGAGATGGTTCTGTTCCTTGGGGTTCAACTACTAAAAAAGAGGAAAATATTACTAAAATGAGTTTTGATGCTTTTGAATTCGTCTGTTATTGAACTAATGATTCAGGCCAAATTAAACACTGCATCAAAGAGGTCATTATTGATGGTTATGCATTTTTATTGGTATTTAAAACCGAATTCAAAAATTGATGCGAAGCCATGAATATTTAACGAGATTGTAACTTAAGTATTTTAGATTTTATGAGGTACTTTAATGTAGCATCACTGATTTTATGTTGGTGCAATAATGGAATCTTAATCGCACTCACAATTTAAATGCTTGACTAGGCCACAAAGGTACAGTGGGTGTCGTAGTTGTAGTTATTAAGGATTTTGAACTGACATTTTGTACGGACTTGTTTGGAAAACTATTTTTTGTGACCTTTGACCCCCGATACAATTTTTAGCGACACTCGAGTCGATAAGTGAGGATAAAAAATCCTTTGAGATCGACAATATTAAGCTTTGTTTCAAAATTTTGCTTTGTAGGACTTTTTAAAAAGTTCAGCCTGTATTTCGCCTTATTTCATTGGAACTTTTTCCTACGGACAGACGGACAAAGCTTACTCAATTGCTCGGTCGGTACTTTGATCCCTAAAGTATATTGTGAGTCTAAGATGATTATTTCACTCTGTTATAAACCATAATTAAGAATTGGTAAGCCCGGGGTAGAATATAAGAAATTGACTTTTTGACCCCTGTTTAATTTTTAGCTGCGCTCAGCATTTTGTGAAAAGAGACATTGCATACTCTGGGAAACGATGCCCAAGGAAAGAGGGCCCCAAACTCTAAATCGTTGAATGAAGCCTTGAAATGAGATGTCCTTTTTCAAAGTGCTTAAGTCCATAGCTTTTGAACCACTTAGTTGACAAAACCATATTTAATTCAACTCTAAAGCAACTGAAAGTAAAATAAGAGTTTAACTCGGGGTTTTCTGAGAGAGTTTTGATACTGATTTTCTGGCGCAACTTCGAAATAAAAAAAGTTAAATTCATGAAAAAACGAATCGCCCCCATCCTTTATACCCGCTGCTAAAGAAACAAATGTTTTGAAAAAAAAATCACACTTGTCAGAAATTATCCAAAAATTTTAAGGAAAAATATAATTTTAATAAGCTTTAAAATTTGACTCGAAAATATACAAGCATTTTCCACACCCTTACGCGAAAAGGTTCTATTATCTTAACCGTAACAGCGATCTTGTTTAAATTTAGTTTTAGAATTAAAAATAAGGGGGAAGTGGCAACAGTGCGTGTGTAAAAACTTCAGTTCGTATGAGACAGATAGCAAAATACCCTACCCTACCTTAAAAGGAAATTGCCACGCCTGCAAAAAGTGGGTTGGATATAAAAAAAAAAATTTAAAAATTAGACATCCAGCTCACTCACAAACCTTCACCCTCTTTAGCTTAAAGTTTAAGGCATAAAAGTTGTTTGCGTATGAACGGACGGACGGTCATGGCTTAATCGATTCACCTGTCGGTCTTTTATTTGTATTGCAAACACCCACAAATGGGCGTGGGCTGCAAACTAAAATCAATCAATTCTGATTTCATTAATTTAAAAGCTAACCGAACGTATCGTTGCTTATATTGGGGAGCGGCCCCTATGGCAAATTCATCATCATCATCATTTTCGAATGCCGCTTATCCTTTAAAAGGGTCGTGGAGCGAGGGTGGCTAAATGGTCGTTCCATCGTTCTCGATCATTTGCCACCAACTCAAGAGACTCCGGCGCAATCCCCAGGCGGGACTCAGAGAGGTTCTTTACCTGATCCCTCCACCTGTTTCTTGACAACCAGCTGGGAGCACCAGATGGGAGCGACGCGCTCGCATCTCGGCTAGCATGACCTGTCTAGAAAGTCTGTCAGGGTGCATGCGAACATCGTGTCCAAACCATCGAAGAATCGATCGCTCCACTCGGAGAAGTAGCTGCTCAACATTAAAATTCCCACGAATACTGACGTTTCTCACTCTATCCCTTAGAGCAGTGTTTTTCAATCTGTGGGTCGCGGCCCCCTGGGGGATCGCCAAGCAAAACTAGGGGGTCGTGAGCTCAAAACACCCTAAGAATATGTGTACTCAAAAAGGTAAGAAGTGGCGAGTCCCACAAACAATTTTAAGGCTTCTTTTTGAGCTCAGAATATACTCGTCTCTTCTTCTCTTCATAGAGTAATTATGGATGGTTTGCGGATTTTTATTCTTTTTTATCTTTATCGATGGTCGATCGATCAGTTGGAATGACATTAACTTCGCACCCATCTCTGTCCTATGCGATATAAGAATCAAGTTCCAAAAGGTGTCTCTTGACGCAAAGAATGTTATGGTTTACTCGTTATGATTCCTCTGCAGAAATTTCTTCGAAAACTCTGACTACAAACGACATTTTAAGAGGAATCATTTGTCGTATCTTCATAATAAGACAGTTCTCATTCTTCCCTAGAATCTTTAAAGGGAGCTTTAATAGCAAAAATAAATAAGCGTGAAATTAAAAGCAATAAATAAACCAGAAAATGGCTGTTCTTCAGCTTCTAGAGCTCAATAATTTTAAAAACTCTTCATTATCTCAATAAATTGTCATTCCGTAGTCAACTAACATTACTGAACAATTTGAATTTAGATGAAACTCACCCAAATGATTACATATCAACGCAACGGCTGAACTTTTGAATACATACTTATTATTGGTCTCCGCCTTCTTTTGTGCACGTCGATCAGAAAGTTTTTTTAGTGGCTTGTTATCAAGTTTTGTAATAGTTCGGGGGTCGCCAGAGATTTTTTATTGTTTAAGGGGTCACGCATTCAAAATGTTTGAAAAACACAGCCTTAGAGTAACACCAGCAACGCACCTCAGGAATCTCATTTCGGCAATTGTACCCGCGATCTAATTCTTTCGGTCATTACCCAAATTTCATGACCATAGCTGAGGCTCGGAACGAACACTGAATCAAAAACTGAGATCTTTGCTTTCACTCCAAGCTCAGCTTTCCTGATGACCGGCCGGCCGGCGCAGTTCCTTTACTATTGCTCCAGCTTGGCCAATTCTACAGGACAACTTAGTATCACTCCTCCCATATTTCTTGAAAAAGACCCCGAGATACTTAAACTTCTCCACCTGTTTTAATGGAACTCCATTTATGTGCAGGGTACACTGCACAGTAGTTCGGTAAACAACCATCACATCCAGTGCTCGTTGAAGTTCCGCTTTGGATGATCCAAGGATGGACAAATCATCTCCGAAAAGCAGATGGCTCATCCTGATGCCAGCCAATTCGAAACATTTCTCACCAAGACTGCGCTTCACCATCCAGTCCATATATGCTATAAAAAAGAGCGGCGACAGAACACAGCCCTGGCGAAGTCCAACGCGCACATCAAAAGGACGGGATATGACGCCATATATCCGTACACAGCTTCTGCAGTTTCCATACAAAGACTGGATGGCTCTGAGAAGTCCTGCAAAACTCTCCACAATGTATTCCGAGAGACACGCATAGACCGGTTTGGCATATTCCCAGGCCTTCTCAAGAATAACCTTCAGAGTAAAAAGCTGGTCGTTCTGCTTCTGCCAGGCCGAAAGCCGCACTGTTCTTCCCGTAACAAAGGCTCGATTACAGCTCTGGAACGCGTTTCCAACACCTTCGCGAATACTTTTCCCGGAAGACTCAAGAGAGATATGCCTCTATAGTTGGCGCAATTTCTCCTGTTCCCTTTTTTGAAAATGGGCACTATAACTCCTGTTTGCCAATCGCTAGGTGCCTTCCCGCTATCCCAGGCCACCTTAATGACACGTGTTAGCCATTTAACACCCTCTTCACCCATTGCCTTGAGCATTTTTGGCCGGATTTCATCAACTATAGCAGACTTGCCAACTTTAAGCGATTTAAGCGCTTCAGTGACTTCGTCTACTGTAGAACTATTCTCCGCCCTTATCTCGTCAGCTGTGGGAATGCCATCTTCAGTGCCCTGTTGAAGGTTGAGCAACTCCGAAAAGTGCTTTCTCCATCTGCGCAAGACATCTGAATGATATTGAACTTCCTTCCTCTGAGCCGGCGAATTGCCTGCCAAAATGTCTTGTTTGCAGGTCTATAATCGTGCTCCAACTTCTCGTCGAACTTTTCCCATGACTGTTCCTTGGCTGTTCTGACTGCCAGATTGGAAATCCTTCGCGCCTCATTGTAACGGGCTCGAGAAGTTGAGTTTCTACATTGGATCAACGCAATCCAGTCGTTTTAAACCAAGCACTTCTTTTCTCACCACCAGCCGCTACCCCAAGCCGCTTTACTCCACAAACATTTCCTGCAGAGGCATTGGCTGCCGATAAAACCAGCTGCCATAAAACCCTGCAAGGTCGGGTTTAAGAATAGCCTTGAGGTAAGGTATGCCTGTCGTAAGAGCCGACTAAAATCCACTGGAGCAAGTAATCTTCAGGCATAAGTGATGCTGTCCAGGAGTATAAACTCCATGTGGGGCCACCTTCACAGTAAAGTTATAACTGAAAAAGATGAACCGGAGGGTTTAAATAAAATCCAACAGCGTCTGATGCATATTGTGCGGGTCGTTGGTCAGCGTCTGATCCCAAACGGGCGGCTGAACTTCAAATAACAGAAATCCAGGAGCGTCTGTTTCGAGACGAGCGCCTTCCTGGTCGGTGTCTGTTGTCCGGCTTAGGATCGGCCGAATTTAAACCTGGCAGCTAGGTATAATATGCACAGTTACAACTCTTCCTACTTGATTCCCATAAGAGAACAAGTATTTGAACAACAAGTGTGGCTACCAATACTGCGAGCTACCGACTGCAAACTTAAGCCGCGATGTCGCAAGGAAAAGGAACAGAAACAAAAAGCAAAAAGCAGAGAATTTAGGTTTCAGTTGCTTATGTATGGGATTCTGTTTCTGTTCCTGTTTTACGTTGCTTGTGACAACGCGGCTTTAGGAAACATCGATATTTATATAATGACACTGCAGTTTATGGCGTCATTATTAACTGTACTGCTGCAGTTTTTCGGCCTTTGATCTATTTCTGTCTCTTCGAAACTCAAGTCGGAGTATTTTTTCAATCAGTGAGAAGAAGGGGAATACTAAGCAGATCAAATAGCTCACATGATGGTATTTCAAGTACATAAATTAAAAAGTTAACCGAACGTATCGTTGCTTGTTTTGGGAAATCCCCAAGCGTAACGTTCGGTTTGCTTTTTGATTAAAGACAAGATGTGTTTTGACAATTATCTTGCATGTTTTTAGGGCCAGGAAAAAGAAAATTTAAACATCTACTAATCAAATATTGATTTTTCATTATAAAACCGAATTTTTAAAAAAAATATTGCAAAGTTTTTGAGAAATAAGGAGCTGAAATATGTGCCCGTTTTTAACGTGTTTCAGGTCATTACTTAATTTAACTTTTTAAAAATAATATCCACAAAAGCTGAAATTGCGCAAACATTTAAAGCCACCGCAACGGCAAAATTAAAATTTTATTTTAACGGTTTTAAAACTGTGAACTGTGATTTCGACGTATTTTCGAAAAAAAAAAGTGAAATAAATCTTGTCCCCAACACTATCTATCACTTGAAAAAAAATCATAGACAGCAAGAATTATTTGTGATTTTCGGGAAAACTACAGAAATTTTCAAATAATTAGCAGATTCTGAGATTAAGCTCGAAAACTTAAAAAAAAATTAAAAAAAAAAAACTTTTCAAAATATTCTGGTATCTTAATGGTGGTACCGATTATAATGAAATTTGGTTTGTATATAAAACGTATGAAGGACTTCTAAAAATTTTAATATGTTTCAAAAATGGCCTTTCAAACATAAAATTTTCTGAGTTTAAAAACAAATAAAAAACTCGCTTTCGTAACTAAAAAACCTGTGCTCTGAGTATTAAAAAAAGTAAACGTTACTAGCGCAAAGTATATGAGAATAAAAAAAAATTAAACTGTATTCAGCACACGTTTCTTCATGCATTTTTACAATTTTTTTTTCGAAAATGTGTTCAAGCAGCAGTGTTAAAACCTTTTCTGAAAAATATGACTTAAGCTTTTGGTTAACTTGGACAAAGTAATGGCCTTAAACACTTCGAAAAACGTCAGCCATTTTCAACTCTTCATTTCTAAAAAACTTTTCAACATTTCCAAAAACTGAATTTTTCCCTTAAAGTTCAGTATCTACTCAACTTAAGTTTCGTTCTTCTCGTTCTCGCCTGCTTAGCTTCTTGAAAAAAGTATTGAAAAACATTTAATCCATTTTTCAATGATATTTCAAATTATTGTAATTAAACCGTTACTTGTGGTTAGAAAAAATTGACCTCGTTGGGTTCTCTGACTATTTCCGCAGTTTAAAAGCACACAAAATTTCATCTTTCTACGGTTTAGCGTTCAGAAGTTATCACGCGATTGGACGGAGAACGTAGTGATACCAAAAGAGGTAATTTTTCCATTTTTGGATGGACCGCTAAAAGAGGAAATAGAAAGTATTATTTTTTGCGTTTTTAAACCATTAAATAGATCAAAGAAAGACTTAAAAAGCTTAATAGGAAATCTTTTCGTTTGCATGTTATAGTGCGTAAGAGTATCACTCCTGTCGTCCAATGAACGCGAAATGACGTCACAATATGAACCTAATTCGCCGATATGATTTAAGGGTTTTGAAACCGCTGATAATGCTTGTATGAACAACTGAAGCAATGGCTGTTTGCGCAAACCACAAATCGTCAAAAAGTAAAAATCACATCTTGCTGTAGTTCCTCTTGAAGCTAACTAATGCAATTTACAATGTGCCAAAGGATGGAGTATAGAGATTTGCTTCTTGGTTCACTGTAGCCTTTCGTCCACTGCACTGCTGGGCACACTACTTCAAATGTCCAGACCAAGCGCTCTGGCTCCCACCATGACTTGGTCGTTTAAACGGAGGCTAGGACTTCCAGGTCGGCTCAAATCTAGGGTGAAGAAGACCTTCTTGGTTTGGCTTTAAAAATATCACATCACCTCGTATTTTTGGATGGCTTCACGCTATGATAATATAATATAAGATTAGATAAGATTATATTTTTTTGTTTTACAAAAATCTGTTTTACATAAAGGCCAAGCGCCTTGCCGTCTGCTTGGCAGCAACAGTAAGGTTCAAACTTAATTGTTATTGGCCTTTAAAAAAGGAGAAGCTTAGGGCCGTTGTGCAGTAGAAACGCAGGTTTTTAACGTTGCACTCGTTGAGATGTTGTAAGACTTGCTCCGGTTGCATTACATCAGCTCCGAAGATATGGCTCCTTATTTCCCTAAGGACTGGACATTTGCCAACAAAATGAAGAACGTGTTCTCTCTCTTGCAAGTTTCAGAGTCCACAGAGCATCGGTAGGTCATCCCTATGCGGTATAAAATTGAGTTTAAGGAGTTCGCCTCAACTTAAACACCGTATTTATCTCCTGCATGCTAAGATTGTCGTGAAAGTAGTATCTTTCACCTAGATCATAATTAAGGCTACTGCAGATCATTCTGTGTAGTAAACTTTTGCTCAATGAATGATTTCCTAGCGTTTCCGTCTGAAAATGCTATTAGTTCATACAGCTGAGTTTTCCAATCACCTATTATTGGCAACTGTAGTTCAAAGTTGCGCTCCCTGCCCAGCTCCAGCCATTCTTGGAACCATCCTGATTTGGTACGGATCACATGCATCGCAACGATTTTTGGCAATCGGTGGTCCTGCATATTTTAAACCTGAAGGATGTAGTCCACATATAACTTCAGGGTTTTAATGAAGAGAGGTGGTAGACATGTTTCAACCATTAACATGTAGTTGGGTGTGTTGGGTGGAAAATGAAATGTTCTTTTGACAAAAAATCACAACATCTTTTCGACCGTGTCAAATTTCTTAATTCCCCAACATTGTGCAGCATAAATCATTAGCGAATCTGCTACCGCTCAAAAAAGTTTGAATTTGCTGCTATATTAATGGCTTTCTTCGCTTTTGTAAGTTTTTGTTTAAATTGTAGCTCCATGTCCAAATTTTTCGTGAAATAAACACCAAGGTACTTGTACTCTTTAACAACCTCAATTGCAACATCGTTGTAGAACCATTTTCCGTTCCGGTTGTATCTTCCTCCTCCTTGCCTAAATATCATCACCTTTGATTTTTCAAGATTTACCTTGAAATTTCACAGGGTGCAGTAGTCTTGTTGCCTGTTGATCATGAGCTGCAGCGATTCCGGAGAGGCAGCCATGAGCACTATATCGTCGGCAAAGACGAGAGCTTTAAAAATTAGTCCTGCAAACTCCACCCCTCCCGACAGCACGTCTACTAAATCATCAATGAAAAGGGGCAAATAAACTTGAGCTTAAGGAACATCCCCGTCTTAATCCGGACCACGAATCAAACCACGCTGACAATTGGTCTCCACTCCATACCGCCGACTTCGTACCTTCAAACAGATTTTGGATAATCCTTCCAAACTTCTTTGACAGCCCTATGCAGTACAGTTTATAAAGCAGCGCTTTACGATCCACAGCGTCAAAGGTTGTAGGCGGTACCAAGTTTGACGCCATGACAAATCGCCAAAAAAGTAACAATTTGAAATCACCCTAAATAGATCTTTTAAAAAAATGCACACTGAAATGTTACGTTTATTTCAGTGGGATAGAATCCGCAAATATAAGGTCTACGATTTCGAAAATGGACATAATGCCTTATAAACTAAGTGAAATTTATAGTTTTTATTTCATCCACTTTTCAAGTTTTTTTCGAGTGTTAAACCCAAACTTGGTATTTACAGAGAAAATTTGTGACACAACGCAACGTTAAAAAATAGGAAAAAAAAGTTTCTTTTTTCGAAATACGAGAACCCGAAAAAATTCGGGTTCTCGTGTTGAGCATAGGTAAAAGAATATTCGTGGAGAAACTTTTTTTTTCTCCCACGTGGCAGACGCCTTGTCGTGAGCGTCATCTTCTATGACGCCGGTGTGGGGGCTTAAGTTGCAAAGATTCAACCAGCTTCGGCCGGCTGGTGAGTAACGAACTAATTTTTGCCAAACCTGATTCCAGTGGTGGTGTGAGCGTAGTGCAAACCGTGCCGAAGGATGCAAGGTTGGGGGTCAAACAAACCACGTACGAGCTCTCTCAGGCGCCTTGGCGCGGGCCTGTTATACTTAGCCTTGCCCAGGTATGGCGGCTCTGCCTGGGTCGACCTTTTATTTCCGGCCCTACTCGAGGGAACCAAATTTAAAATTTAAAATGGAAAAACAAAAAAAAAAAATGATTAAAAGAACAAGCCCTGTAGGGGCTTTAGACGAAACAGGGTAAAGCCCTATAGCGAGCGATAGTGAGGATTTCGAAAGAACTTACTAACGATAGCGATTTCACCGGTGAGCAGGCTGGTACTCTCGCCGGTGATTCAAAGGGCAGCACAAAGGCCGAAGAGATTGCTTAGACAGCTGGAACGCCCACCAAAGGAACAAGCTCCTGCTTCGCAACGCCCAGCGTAAGATAGCGAAGTATGCGGGTATTGACCCCGGTAAGCTGAGTAATTGGGAAAAAGCCGCCTTAGAGGGAGCAAAGGCTATTTTGGCAAACCCACTGCTCACCCAAAGGGCGGTTGCAAGGGAAAATGCTGCTGAAGTCATTTATCCAGCAAGGGAGGAATGGGAAAATAGTGCAATTGTCAGACCTAGTGATATTGCAATTTATACAGATGGTTCGAAAACAGGGGAAGGAACAGGTTCCGGTATCTTTTCAAAAGACCCGGAACTAAAAGTATCCTTAAAACTACCGGATACACGCAGTGTCTTCCAATCAGAGGTTCTGGCTATGCTTAGGTCGACCGAGCTGATGCAGATGAGATCGATATCCGGAAGTGATATCACCATTTACATCGATAGCCAGGCTACGCTCAAGGCAATGCAATTGATCAACATCAAATCTGATATAGTCAGGGGCTGTCGAACAATGCTCAAAGCATTGTGCAGTCAAAACCGGGTGAGACTGTGCTGGGTGCCAGGACACTGCGGTATAGAAGGAAAACAACAGGCTGATGAGCTTGCAAGAAGAGGAGGGATCCTCGAAAATAGTGAGGTTTCTAACATCAAACCACCCCTCTGCGTAGTAAGAGGCACTATTGAGGAGAAAATTAAAACGATGGCCAACCAAAGGTGGTCTCGTCTGACTGGACACGGGGAATCTAGGGCTCTCTGGCCACGACTAGACGAAAAAGGATCGAAGGGACTATTAAAACTGAGCAGGGACAAGCTAAGGGCTTTGGTAGGAATTCTGACAGGACACTGCCTCCTGCGTAAGCACGCAAAGAGGCTCAGGCTTTCTGACACGGATATTTGTCGCTTCTGCAGTGATATACAGGCGGTTGAGGATATAGCACACATTCTGTGCGAATGTGAAGCAATTTCGCGTATGCGCAGCAAATTTTTAGGGGAATATTTCTTCGAAAGCTTGGAAGAAGTAGACGGCACAAACTTTAAAGGCCTCCTTGGCTTTTAAAGGGAAATTGGCTGTGTCACGAGGGATAATATTTAGGTTGTTTTTGCCTTTTGAATGTTAAGTTCAACTGGTTCCCCAGGGATCGCGATGGGCCCGTTTTGGTGCCTAGTGTTTGTGTGGTCCTTTTCACCACACCCATGTTTGACCTAACCTAACCTAAAATAATATTCAAGAATGCGGGTTGAAGTATATATATACCACTGTTTGAATACTGTCTTCCCTTAAAAAGCATTGGTTTAAAGTGTTTTGGGATTACCTCAAATCACCCAAAAAAATTAAACTCGATGCATTTATTCTGCTCTCCACAAAACTGCTGTTCACTGTGTTGTATGAAGTAAAACCAAAGCAGTGTCAACTTCGAATTTGTAAATTTCTGCTTTGGTCGCAGTTTGGTGTTTTTTTTATTTGCATTTCATTCGATTGTTCATTTTTGCAAGTCCCTTTTGTCTATTGAACTTTTACCTCAAGAAAACTATCTTCTTTTATATCTCAATATTATACAGAAACCCTTCACATTCACCAAACCGTGCTCCTGTTTGTAGCATAAAACGACTGCAGCTCAGCAATTGGTCATTATCGTCCAAATGAATCCAAAAGAGTCCCTAGCGCGAAAGTTTTGCGATAGTTTTGATTTCATCTATTCTTTAAGTTTTCCAAGTTGAATCCGAGCTTGGTGATTGCAAAGCAAATTTGTGAAACAACGTTAAAAAAAATATGGAAAAAAGGTTTAAAAAAAAAAAACAAGAAATCAAAACTCTAAAACTTTCCTCGTAAGAACACAATTTAACTGCATAACAAAGGTAATATTTTTATGATTTTTAAGACTATTAGGAAGAATGTACAACGCATACTTACAAATTTCAGCAAAATATGTTTTGCGATTTAAGTGTTAAAAAATATTTTGTTAGCAAATAAAAAATGGGTTGAAAACAGCTTACCTGAAATTAAAAAGGAAATAAAATGGTTAAAATTTTCTTCTGGGAAATTGTTATTAAAAAAATTATATTACTAATTGCCTTAGTTGAAGCCTCAACAAAGGATAATGCAAAGCAGCAACAGTATTCACTAATCATATCAAACAAAGCCTCTTTCTAAACTTCAGCCAATTCACTTTGAACTGAACAAGAGGTCAGCAAATGAGCTCAAAACAAAGGCCCTGTAGCAAAATTCATCCCCTTTGAGTTAAAACTACAATTCATCATGCCAGAAAATGTACAAAATCCTCTTATTCATTGTTGTACACATCGGAATCGATTTAATGTAATCTAGCCCATATGTAAAAATTCTAAAATTTCTCAGGGACACACAAAAAAAAATAAAAAATTAAAATCCCGCATAGCAGCTTAAATTTAAGGGTATATCTTTTATTATGTATGAGTGTATTCCCTGTAGGTACTCTTCTGCTTGGTTGCACTTAAGCGTTAAAAAAAAACAAAAACACGACAGAAAAAAAGTCAGTATTACAATATTGCATGTGAAACCATTGCGAAATACGCAAAGGCTTGAAACAGAGTCTGCAACTCTATTCGCTTGAATTTGATGGTTTTTTCGCTGAAAAGAATACACTTTCCGCGAGGCGTGTTTGAATTCCGCGAACTATATGTTTTATTGGACTTAATATGATTTTATTAGGTTGTGCCACTTTCATTTTTCCTGAAACTAATTTACGATTATATTTAGTAAAGTCAACTTTTACAGACAGATAACCTATGGCCGGTTTCAAGAACATTAAAGCCTGAAAATCAACAATCGTAGTAGATGCATGCCCTAGGCAGGTACCCTTTAAATGGGTGTACGCTCTTACAAAAACAAATGCTTCCCCAAATGGCTGTGAAAATATGCACACTACTTCGGGAGGTAAAAGAAAACTCGCAAACGTAGTAAATTATATAATATATCCCGAAAATAGAATAACTAAGTAAAGTCTTCTCCTTTTATGACTATGCACGTAGAGTGGGCTTTAACCGAGAAGAAGTGGATTCGCCTATGGAATTCATTACAGTTGCGAGAGCATTTTATTTGACACAGAGGAAATACGTGTTGGTATAATATAGTGACTCTTGCATAAGAACTTGCTTTTAAGTACGCATGATGGTTTCTTGTAACAATTTAAAAAAAGGACCAAAAGTAATCTGTTAAGCTCATCATCATTTTATCATAAAAAATTGCTTGCAACGTCGAAAGGACAATCATCGTAGAACAGATAATGATGTGCTATAATTATGGCCATTATTTGACTGCTTTTGTCGTCGTCATCCTTGCATCTAAAGTTGTAAGTGAGGAGCCGGTAGAATTGATGGTTGCTCGATCGAGGCTGCACCTCTTAGTTTAATTGCCGTATACACGTGCACCGAATGTTGGCAAGGAGATGCGCCGCGATGTGCATTCTTCAACCCTGTTTTCGAGACAATAGCGCGCCCTTTGGGTAGGTGACAACATTTAGTAGAGCGAATTTCTAGAAGAAGGCTCACAGTCAGTGCCCTTCAGATTAGATTACAAGACCTAATCAAATTTTCTTGATTCGATTAGGTCCCTTACCCTCTTGTAATCAAATTTTCTTGATTCGATTAGGTCACAAGAGGGTAACTCTTGTAGATACTATCTACCAGTTTTTTGCGTGCGTTTTTCTTAACCGCACCCAAAGTGAAACTTCACGGAAAATTTGAAAATCAATGTATCTGTGATCTGAGAAATTGTTGCATGGCAATACCCTCCAATAGTCTCGGAAAACCTGATTGACAGGGTAATGCTAGTTACATATTATCGATGGTGGTGCATATCCCGAAACTGAGACTAAAATACGTTTTCTTCTTGAATTGCACTTGCTCCTGCCGCATTTCTGAGCTGTTCAACTTTTTAGACTCATAGCAGAACTCTCAGTAAGGGCGCATGGTAGAGGTGGGGTTAGATAGTCATATGGAATGTAAGTGCCCGCTATGATAAAGAATATCCATTCGCTGTTAAGATGTTAGGTAATAGCAACCAGATTCTGACATTTTGAACTCATCCGACGTTAAAGTATATCGTTGTCATCGTATCATAATACAATAACACAAGTCTTAGGCCAGTCAGAAGGTTTATATTAAAGATGATCAAAATGAGTTTGGCGCTTAATACACCAAGTTTGCTTTATGCATCAATGCACTAATGTACCATGTCTTTCTTTCCACCCACATTTTTCCTAAATTGCTTCTGCGCGTGTTTCAATTCTTAAGAAACCTTCAACTTTAAAGAGATCAATATAGGTCTTGCGGTACTGCAAGCCGTCATAGCCGTCCGCATCAACAGAGCTATGACCGCTTGTGCCTGTCATGGATGCTGGTCACTGCTCCAGTATCTTTTACTTGTGCACTGGCTCCGCCAACAATTGGTGCACTTCCTCGGCTCATAGCCGTTTGATAGTCTGACCGTCATACCAGTGCTACAATTACATTCCTTGAAAATAATTGTAGCACCGGCTAGTTTTAATTGAACGCCTTAGGCTGGCAGACATATTAACTTGAGGGGGGGCGTTTTTCGTAACCAGCTCGACTTCGAAAAGTGATACACGATGGAAGAGACCGTGTATTTTTTATCACTTATGGTAAGAATTTTCCCGTTGACATCTTCGGCAAAATGATGGCAGCGAAAGCAGCACTAAGGCTTAGGGAATCCTTGCAATTGTCTTGTGACAACATGGGACATGCTAGCATCCTGAATGGCCAAGACACCGTCCTTGGTAGCTCGGACTATGTTGCGTCCCATACCTCGACTTCAATGTCAAATTCAAGACCAAATTTCCAAGCAGAACTGCTTAGGAGTCAGGTGAAGTATTAAATGCATCTGCATAAGAAATCTACACAGACGGATCGAAAACAACACTTGGAGTAGGATCAGGAGCATTTCCAGTACTCTTGACCTATGTATCTCTCAGCGCCTGCCGGATCACTGCAGTGTTTTTCAAGCAGAAATTACAGCTGTTCATGAAGCTGCGGCCTGGTTTTCAATTAACTCAATAGACTGCGCTATTGTTTCCTATATAGACAGCTGCAATAAAAGCCTTGGAATTGCCAACGATATAAGTTGGTAAAGCAATGCCGTAAATCTCTAAACAAGATCGCTGTCAGGTGCGACGCATTCCTGTGCTGGGTTCCTGGGTTCGATTCATACAACGGAACCGGCAGCACCCTTAAACCTGGACATCGAAGCCATCACAATGGCAAACAATAGGTGGAATAACATCAGCGTCTCTCTTTCAAACAAATCTGGCCAGAGGTCGATCATAGGAAAACAAAGAGAATCATCTCCTTCAATGGGACGAATCTTAGAAAGATAATTGGGGCCCTCACAGGCCTTTGTCTGGTAGGGCGACATGCCAGAAGACTTGGTGCTCCCTTCAACTACTTCTGCAGAAAACTCCTACGGTACACCTTCCCTCTGGTACGGGTTCATACCGCTTCGGTTACCCATACCTCTCCCATTCCCCGGCTCGGGTTCCCAGAGTTTTCCCTTACACTTTATGGAAATCCTGGATCGGTGTGGGCTTATACCGCTCCGTTTGCCCTCACCTCTCCACCCCACGAGATCACCAGCACATAATTCTCACTGCTTCGGTTGCCTCTACCTTCCCCCAATTCTAACGTGAGGCGCCTGTAGTAAGGGTTTACACCAAAGACGGTTACCCTACATCAGCTTCTTGCCTGAGGATTCCCCCCTGCAAGAGCTTACACCGAATCGGTTACCCCAGCACCTTCCCATCCCCAAGGATAATTCTTAGCAGAAAAGAAACAGGTTCGGACTTATACCTAAATCGGTTGCCCCTGCCGGGCTTTCTCTCAGATAAGAACTATTCCTCACTGACCCCTCCACCTTCTCCTCGACCTCAAGCAACTCCCCCCCAATCCTTATCACAAGGCGAATTCCCATCTGGAGTCCAACAGTTACGAGACCACCTCAACTCTGCTGACAGCGGTTCACACCGAAACGGTTACTCCCAGCCTTCATTACCCTCGGGTATGTCTCAACAATTAAACTTTAATTGGTGACCTTCAGTATAGGTTTATACCGTCACTGATTGCCTAGACCCGTCCCACCCAAACGGGTAGTCATCATTAAGATCCTCGGGCTGGTAACTCCGGTCCTACAAGTGGTATCACAAGTGTGTCCCTTTGGTCTAAGTGTGTCCCTGCCGAGCGGAGACAGCCACCCAACCTAACCTGACCTATGGTAAGACTTCCAGCGACCTGTCTCCTTTTCCTTCACAGAAAACGCCCAAGAAACGTTCGAAGTTCTAGTGCCTTTAGATGTTAGGCTTCTTTGTGACAGTTTTTTCTCTTTTTTAGTTTTCCAACGTCTTGGACAAATGGGGCCACAAATGTTGCTTTTTTTATGAATTAAATTTTCAAAATGAATTTTGAAGCTTCAGAATCCATGTCTCGGCAGAACTTGATAGGTTTAGAATGAAAAAATTGTCGTAGTTGGACGGGTCGGGTTTCGACCTGATCACAGGCGATGTCCTGAAAGAACTACCGAAAAAGGCGCTAGTCAAGCTTCCGAAGTAGCACACTTTGGAACTTTAAGCTATTGGTTTTTGAATATTGGACTTATAAGGCACTTAAAATGCTCTTAAGTAGCACTAATGGTTTTGCAAGGTTTCGTTATCATTTCATTGGTGCACAGCTTATTTACTTGTAAAATTGGTCACAGAACATTACGTTTACAGCACATTAGTTTCGTAAACGTGGTGCTGTAAACGTTTCTAGCACTGAAGTTATAAGGCTATAAGTGCTGAAGTACTAGGTTCTATAGTGCAGGTTTTACAGATGGTTCTAGCACCTTTTTTATAACATTATAAGTTTGACACATCAGAAGTACTACTTTGCACTCTTATATAGCATTTGGGGGTTGCGTAGATGTCGCACAATGAAAAATTATAAAATTGGCAGAAATCCTTGTGAGAACATTTCAAGAAAACCATTAAGATATAAGAAATTTACATTTTTTATAGAATGATATGAATTTATGCTACCATCGTCACCTGAAAAAAAAGACTTGTTCTTTTTCACGGCCCCCACCTCCGGGAGGCCCTGACAAACCCTCCGAGAGTAACAATTGTCTTGAAAAACTTCTCAAAGTGCCGTTCGGATTCGGCAAAAAATTGTAGGTCCCTTTGTATGTGAAGAAATTAACACACACAGCATACATTGTTGAGAAGTTGGCCCTGGTTCACCTCGAGCTGTTGCGCCACCCTATCTATCTATCTATGAATTTATGCTAGATTAAAGTTTAAGGCTAGAAACTTATATCACACAAAAAAATTAATTTCTAGAATTTGTTTTCTAGAGAATATTCATCATTTTTGCGCTGTTTGTTCAATTGTCTTGAGGGTCAAATAAGTTATGTTTGGGCGTTCTTGGTCCAGCAGTTCAAGTTCGTTATCCGCCCACTTATTAGGATATAAGTTCCCACTTACTTAAAACTCTTATGGCGCAACCATCCGTAAAAAAAAGTTTCTATTAGCGCCTGCCTCAGTAGGCAAACTCCTGCTGAAGCGACTAATAATTGCAGAAAGACGCTTGATCCACAATAGATCAAGTCTAAAGAAAAACGTATGAAATTGAAAAAGCCTTAGGAGGGAAAAAGATATCGATAAGGTATCGCACGAAGGCTTGAAATATAAGCAACGGCAAACCTTTCCAGAAGACCATGTTTAGAATATTGAAAAACTATCTTGAAAACAGACGCTTTTGTGTTAGGTTTGGTACTGAATACTCAAATTTCGAGCAACTTCAAGCTGTTGTACCCCGGGAAGCGTCCTCGGCCCGACCCTGTTTCTGTTCTACACACCTCAAGATAATGAGACAGTTTTTGCCACATTCGCGGGCAATACGGCTATCCTGGCGACAGGGAAAAATGAGTCGAGCTATCAACGAGATGCAAAATGTGCTCCTGGACGAAGACTTGGCGAATCGATCTAAACGAGAAAAAGTCATCATACACATCAATTTTGCATACGGAAGGGTAAACAATTTACCTCACTTCATAACCTCTGTATAGAAACCTTATGCAAACGAAACGAAATATCTAGGAATGGTCCTTGACACAAAACAAAGGTGGTAGCCACACGTCAAGAAGAAGCGTGTGGCTTCCACCTAAGTTTAGTGCTCAAAAATACACTCAGAGAGAGAAAGGGAAAGTCTTTAACGAGAAAGTCTATTATTTATTTCTTTCCTTTCCCCAATTTTTTAACCTTTATTTTCGTTTTTAATTTTGAGCAACAGGAAAAGAAAGACGAAAATAATACTTCCATAATTCGCTCGAATTTTTCAACTATCAATTTCTTCTTTACTTTTGAGTAGCAGGAAACAAAAGAAAGGGGGAAAATAAGCAAATTTTGGAACTATTATTTTCTTCTTTACTTTCGGTAACAGAAAAGGCAGGCAAAAATAAACCGTTTAGAATTCGCGCGAATTTTTGAACTATTATTTTCTCCGCTGGATTCTTTAGACTTTAATTTTATTCCTTACTTTTAAGTAACAAGAAAGACAAGGACAATATAAAGGGTCCACGATTCGCGAATTATTAAACTATTATTTGTGCCTTAACTTTCCATTCGCACAAATTTTCAAACTATTTTATTTTGTTTATTTATGAATTTATCTTTAACTAAGGTTAGGTTAGGTAAGGATGGATGCCCTTGTGACAACAGTCACGGCTCACGGAGACCATCGGTTGGGTCCATTGTGGGGAACCTTCTTAACACCTGGAACGAACACAGAAATAAACCGCTGTTAGAAGCTCAGAGTGCCGCCCTTTTGGACCCAACCGGATTTGTATGCAAATCTCTTAGGAGGTCCTTTAGATCTATATTATTTAGATCTTCGAGCTAGTTGAAAAAGTAACTGCCGAGGGTATTACGCCTGATGCTGTTTAGGGCTGGGCATTCGCATAGCAGGTGACGAACCAGCAGCTTCTGCAGTAATCGTTATTCTGTATGCCTAGCCGCTCAGCGTGTAGATCCACAGCGCAGTGCCCCGTGAGGATTCCAGTGAATACTCGGATATCCCTGCGGCCTAATCCGACCATAAATAGTGTCCTCTTGTTACTTATCGCTGGCCATAGCTCTTTTGTGTGTCTGCACGTATTAAGTTCTGTCCAAGTTCAGTCTCTATCCTGCGTGCTATCGAACTCAGCGGAATTCTTATAGATTTGAGGGCTACAGATGCATTAATTTCTGACCCATATGTCGCAAGTTTAGCCGCTTCTTGGTTTTCCAGGATATCGGTGTGACCTGGCACCCCACACGGAGTTACAGTGTTGCCAAGTGATAACTCGTGCATAGTTTCTCTATAGAATTTCACATAGAATTTCCCTGCATAGTTTCACAGCCCCGACTTCACTAAATCTGATTCTGATTTCTGGCTCCAGTGCTCCAAGTTCAGCTTCAAGAGCCTTTTCGTCACTGCGCTTAGCGAAAATATCTTTGATGTAACTCGACACAGATTATTTTGAAGATCCACGGAAGTCTTGAACCGATGCCGACGGCCTTGGAGCACCAAAAAATCTTCCATTGGGTTGTTTCTTTTTTGTCTCTTGAGTCTTTCTTTCTGCTGGTAGTCCCGGTGTCACAATATTTTTTTAAATCCTTTGCCACGGTTTGATGAGAAATATTTATCCTTTAAGAAACTCCACGCGTTGTCAAATTTAGACGAAAAAAAAACCTTTGTGTCGCCCGGTGTGGTCTCCAGTCAAATTCGAGCTCCCTTCTTTTTTTAGGGGAGCTCGTGTAAATATTTTTTCAGTAATGGATTTTAAAGTAGCGGATATACCATCAAAAGCTTGACACACCAAGTCTTATACTAAGAGGGTCGTGCCTTAGTCAGAGAGCCTGACTTTATCTTGTACGGTACCTTTCGCTCTTTAATCACTTTCCCGGTAAGGTTGTTTGGAACATGGCTCCCAATTACCATAGTTGGTTTCTCACCTTGTAAGGCATTCCTTATTTCGGGGTATTGATCTGTCGATCAGTGATTTTTTACACTTGTCACCAATTACAACCTAAACTTTCAATTCCTTTCGAAAGCAGCTAACAGTTGTTTTGATTACCTTCAAGCAAGTTGGTTTTCTGCAATACTTTTCAAGTTTTTTTTAGCTTTCCTCAGACTGTCTTACCATTAATTCTTACATACTTTTTCCCTAGCAAGACTATGTCACATCACAAATTCTGATATGTCACAAATAAACGTTTCAATCTTTCAAAGTGTTGCGTCTTTCTTGGAACCTTGTCATTTAGATTTCATTGCCGTATTTCGGAGAAAATTCAAACGCAGATGTGACCTTGCCCAAGACCGTGTTGAATTCCACCATTCCATTGATATCTCGCTTTCCGCAATCCCTATAGAGAATTTACTTTCTTACTAGATTTTTCGTGGAAGTCACCAGTTTACCGCATCCGGCATGAATTTAAATGATTTCTAGGAAATCTTTTTTTCCCCGAAAATTTCTAAGCTCTCTTGAAACACCTGCGGCTCTATAAAAAGCAGTGGTTTCCGGCAACAGTCGTATTTATGAATAATTTTTATCTCCATTTTTGCCATTTTATTCTGCACTTAAGTTCGATGAACTCTTTTTTAATTAAAATAATTTTCTGTGCAACTTTTAACACCCAATCGCAACCAATTTTATAGCCAACCCTGAGCAACAATGCTCACTTTTTTATATGATTCTGCGGAAAAAAATTACCCATACGCCCGAGTGACCCAAGTAAAAATATCAAAATTTTGCTCATATTTTGAAATTTTTAATTTCATAACTTTTTCCGTTCCCCACATAAAGTCCTGATCGGGCCATAAATATTTCCCACACACTCGCCGGGTTTTTTCCTCAACATCAGTGTGATGGTTGCTTCACAAGACACAGCAGGAACTGTTGCGTGTTTGATTTGTGTGTGTTTGATCAGCTCACCAATTGTAAAGCGCGCGTTTCGGCATCAGAGGGCGGAATAGATGTTCATTTGCACACAAATAACTTCTTAGACTAACATCTTGGCAATTTCTCTCATTCCACTCTCTGTTGTGTCTAGATACACTGCACAGGGATTTTTTTTTTTTTTTTTTTTTTTTTTTTGCTGTTGTTAACTAGGTCCTATCACTCGGGCTGTCCCTGCTTTATCCAGCACTTCCGGTCGCTATCTGTCGGAGTCATTTAATAAATAAAAATTTCATGAATTATTCATGGATTTTTGTTTTCAGAGATATTTATTATTCTCTTTGTATTATGAATTATGCATGATCGCCTTGGCCTCTCACTTGCACGTTCACATCACATCACTCATCTTTCGAACCGAGAAGAAAAACACTAAAATCTATCCGCCGATGCTGGTACAAGTTGGAGTTCATCACTCGTTTTCAATTGATATAAATAGATACTATCCGCTGGATAATCGTACTTGAAATAATGTAATTTTCGTCAAAACACCCCAGCATAAGGAGCCGCTCCTGCTGCGTCGTCGTTGCTGCGCGCCGTCCGCCTTCATCTCTAATTCGAGTGTAGCAAATAATAATCCTCAGCAATAGGATTGCCCGGAGAAATATAGTCATTTTGTCGTTTCTTCGTTGGCTCGTCATCAACGGTGTGCTTTTGTCCTTATCCTCGAAATTAACTTACGAAAATATTCCTAGAAACAAAAAAACCAAAATGGATTACATCCTGAAAGAGCGAAAGCCCGAACTTTCGATGACTGCTCCGAACTCCGAAGAAGAACAGCGTCGATGACGACAATATCTAAAATGCGAGCTTAGCCTTAGACAGTTGGGGTGGTAGGTGGGTATTACTTACGACTTTGTAGTCCTGTGAACGTCACGAGAGAAAAAAGTAATTAGCGCATTTAGCATTTTTATGACGAAACATAATTGAGTTTTTTTTCTCTCTCATTTTTGTTCGTCTTTCTTTGGAGCTGTCAAAAGTTCCCCTCAGCACTCGAGGTGTTCGTAGGGAGGGGAGGATTGTGATGCGTAAAATTTATAATCCTATGAAATGTTTTTAATCACATTTCTCTTGAGCTTGTTTTGCGTCTTTTTTTTTCCCCAGTCGCAGAAAGTGAATACGGAATTTAGGGGCTCTTTATGGTTATTGTGCCTTTTTCTAGTGCTCTAAACCAAGGGGGAAAACCCCACTTAAAAATGGAACCATAAGCTTGAGTTTATGCATGTCCTTAGGTTCGTTGCAATGTTTTCTGCGGCACTGAGGGGGAAATATTATTTATAATAATGCGTGGTGGATGAGTGCACCGCCTCCACCGCAGCAGGTTGGTTACCTCTGGGGGATATTTTTGCGCAATTCCTTGGTCATAAATTGAATGATCGTTGGGTGACATTGAGTCTTGATTACTCCCATGGCTGTATGGCAGGATGGTGTTTTTTTTCACAACATTTTTACAGTTTTAATAAAAATTACACAATTGTAATAAAAATGAAAAGAAATGAAGTGTAATAAAAAGCGAGTCTAATATGCCATCCATAACGTGGCAGGTGGGCTTGTGCACAATGTAAAACTGCGTGCTGTAGGAGGAGATCCCTTACACGATTTGCCACTGCCACTGTTGGAAGAATTGTTGTGTGGTGTTGCGGTATCCTCCATGAAATGAAAAATTAACGAAATTCAATTGTGGACCTCGCATCAAAAGAGGGGGGCAAGTCCGTTTTGGTGCAAGTCACGGACAGATTCAGAATTTAAGAAATCGCAGTGACTTCAAAAATTATTTTTTACCTTAAAACGTGAGTAAAATAATGTTAAAAGATCTAATTTCTTTATGACATGCTATTGCCCCACAAAAAATTAAATTTCATAAGTAAAATTTAGTCAATTTCTTCGTAGGAAGGAGATGAAATATAAGCTAAGAAATTAAAACAAAAAATACTTAATCGACTTAACCATTCGCTTGTATTGCTTCTTTAAGAGTATCGGGTATAAAAACTTTAAGCTATCTCGTCAGTAGTTTTTATACCCGATACCCATATTTAGTTTGATTCATAGTTTGTAATATAGAAAAAAAAAACACCGCAGGCCCCCAATACCTTAAGGGCATATGACCGAGACCGAATTGTACGTCGAATGAGCCTTTTATAGGCCTTACACATTGAGCTAGGTACTTGAAACTTTATGTCTGTTGCTTATTTTCACCACGCCCACTTTTGAGGCGTAGTTGAAAAAAAATATCTAATTTTTTACATAAAAGTGAACTTAGCACATTCAAACCGAGTTTTGACAATATATTGGAACAATATGCCCCTTTTTTACTGAAAGCGATTTGTAGCTTGACAGGAATAGGGTATAAAACGATTCGCCTAAGCGGATTGTAACCCGACCACTAGCTAGCGGTCCGTCGAAAAATGGAAAAAGGACCTCTTATGGTATCGCTACGTTGTCCGTCCGTAAGTCCAATCGCGTTATAACTTCTAAACGGTAAGATTTGGTGTTCTTTTAAACTGCGAAAGAGAGAACTCAACGAGGGCATATTTTTAATCAGAAATAATGGTTTGATTACACTTTGAAATTTCATGTGAAAATGGCTTAAATGTTTTTCAATACTTTTAGGAAAATACACGGACAAGAAAATCGAAGCTTAAGCTAAGTAGATACTTAACACTAACGAAAAAATTCAATTTTTTGAAAATATTTAAAAGTTCTGGAGAAATGAAGAATAAACGTCTGTCCGTCCGTCTGTCCGTATGAGTTGTTTTTAGGTCTTTAAAATTGAGCTAGGATGCTCTAACTTGAAGCGTATCTTGATTCTTATTTTGTTCAGATAAAGTGTGGAAATCGGTTAAATCCGCCGACGGCCGCGCCCACTACTGGCTTCAATGTAATACAACCACTATTTCATATTTTCTTTCAAAATTCCTTTTAATCAAGTTAGACAAGGCGTAGGAACTCAAATTTTAGTACTAAGCAATATTGGACCAACCCCTTTAACAAGGCGAAAATTGGACCGCCCACAATATCGACCATGCCCACTTTTAACATGTTAGATCTTTAAAAACCCGAGTTCTCAGAAAGTTCACTTCAAATCAAAAGAAAATTCGACGACATATATTAAAGACATTACTATTTGTTAAGTTTGCTCCACGCAAAGTTTTGAGCTCCGCTCACTTTCACTTTCACAAAAAACATTTTTTTCTGAAATAATTTTCGCTCTTAACGCATTTCGTCCTGATTATAACGAAATTACATTGATTTTAATTTTAGCCCACGTGGCACAGTGCGTCGACCAATGGACAAAAATAAAAAAAAAAAATATGCAATTTTGTTCTATTCTATTGATACGGATCTGGAATATGTTAAGTAACTGTTTTGTAGTGTTTTTGTTGTTGTTTTATTTCAGATTATAGGTTAGCGGAATTTTTTAAAGCAAAATAGGTAATTATAGTCAGAGTTTGGTTGAAAGACGCGATTTTGTGCGAAGTGATTTGGCTCGTGAAAAGAAAATAATTGAAGCAGTTTTTTTTTGGCAGTGATTATAAATAATGGATTCATTTAGAACCGGTATGACTTGTTTTATTTTGTTTAATAAATGATTAGTAACTTCAATGAAGTATTAGCCAGTGAGTGAGTGCTACAGTGTGTATGCAGAAGTTTCAGTCCTCTTGATGAACCCGGAAGCAGTCGTGGTAGACCTAAAATACCATTTGCACAAGCGTCAAAAAATATGAAAAAACCAAGAGTTGCGAGTCTTTTAGCCTCCAATTCAACAGAAGAGTTGAGGTTCGATGCTGAAGTTTCCGAACGTTCCTCTGGTGTTTGAGTTGATTCTGGAGAAAATTAAACAGTTTTAACACCACAAGGTGCCTTAGCATTATATTTAGAACTAGATCTTTCCGAAAGAAAATAAAATATATTGAGATCTGTAGTTAATTCTTTTCTTAAGAATTTATTTCCTAGTTTATATAAACTTAGAAAATTTAAAAAGCAGATGCTTCCTGAAAAACCAAAAGTTTCAGAAACATTGTATGTGCCTCCGCCCACTTTTTTGGGCGTGGCGTTAAAAAAAGTGATTTTTTTTAGTTAAAAAAGGCAGAGTTTTAGGCCGAAATGTATGCAACCACCTGGTATACAGCATTCAACAGTTATATTTTGATATCCCGCCCACTTTTTGGAGGCGTGTCACTTTTCTTTTTGGTATGTTCGGGTATTTTGCAATCCGTCATAGATGGACTGAAGCTTTTGCATACGCACTTTTGCACTTTCCCATTTGTTTTTATCAGTTTTTTTTATCAAATGTGGTATACGCGTGTTGATTGCAGTTTTATATATAAAATTTGGTTTTTTACTTAAAAACTCCCCTAAAGATGGGCGTGGCAAAAATTTATTCATTGGAGTTGATAGCTTACGCCCATATATGAAAATTAAATAATGCAAGTTTTTTGGATTTAAAGCAAAAATTTTTATGGAATAAAGCCATTTATTAATATGCGAATTTTTTATGACCATGGGGCGGTTTTCGTTTTTTTTTTTAATGTCAATCGCAATACATTTAAGCGAGGATATCGCATACCAAATTTCAGCTTCCTACGATAACTTTGATATTTCATGCTATTAAGTAAAGTAGGCGTGTCAGTTGGCGGATATCAAAAAGTTTTACACTTCTACTGCTTCGGGGCCTAGAAACACAGATGCAAGATGATACAAACTATGAATCTTACTTAATATACATACCTCCTATCCCACGGGCTGAAGTATAAAAAAGTTATAACAGTTTTGAAATAGCAAATGATTTCCTAGATATGCTTTGCTAAAACACTTTTTTAAATTATAAAAATGATGCTGATAGCAAAGATGTATTGTATATCTCAACTTTTGAACCACTTATTTTCCATCAACCAAATTTGATGCCATCTCAACCACATGAACGTAAGCCAACACAACAGATTTGAAAAAAAAAACAGTTTTCTTAAGAAAATAATTAAAAAAAGTTAAAGAAAAAGTTTTTCGCCAGCCTTTATTTAAGATAAACGTAACTAAAGAATCATCCAATACAAAAACAGTAGGCAGCAAAAAAGTATACAACAGACTGTAAAATGTATCCCGATATAATTTGAATATTTACATTGAATTTTACACAATCTGCGCAATATAGATGAAGTTAACCTCCGATAAAAGCCGATGGATCGCTCCGCGTATGTCATACTTCATACTTGACGGTCTTTTTTATACCTTACCGAGGGTAAATTAATTTTAATGCATAGTTTGTAACACCGTGAAATAATCACCGTATCCCCTAAAACCTTTTAGAGATATGATTGAGGCCGACAGGTAAGTCGATTAAGCCATGTCCGCCCGTCCGTCCGTCCGTCAGTCTGTCCGTCTGTCCGTTTGTCGGTATGTCTCTAACTGCAAAGTCCCTAATGTAAAGTTTCTAACTAACTCAATGTTATAACTGTCGATGGTGATGTTTTGTCCAACACGTCGGTGTTGGGTGTCTTTTCTTGATGACAGCGCATATACTGTCAACTTTCGTTTTACTGTGGGTGTCTACTAATTAAACTAGACACAACTTATAAGTTTAAATTATATTAAGCTGTATTACTTGAACTATATTACTTCTGACAACATATTTTAATGATACCAAAATTTCTTTTTCAGTTTTGTTTATTTACTTTGATGGCTTACAAACAACGAACTAACTTAATAGTATATTGAAACTGTCATGGCCCTGACAGAGAGGCATTATAACAATAATTTCTATTCTATTGGTGATGATTAGTTGTGGTGTATACTGACCTATACTCAATTATATACTCTAATACATTATTACACTACGCGTTCTGACATAGCTCTTATAGCGTCTGTTATTGAAGGATGGTTTTTCAATACGTAAAATTCGAGCATACGCATTGCCAATATCGGCTGTTTCGGTATAATATATATGCCTGCAATATATTATAATAATATAATATATATGCCTGCTATAGTGGTGCATATTAGTATCTTTAAAATATTTTGTATTCAGATCCAGTATTAAAAAAAAAAAAAATTAAAAAAACTTCTCCACCATATAGTTGGAGCGAGCCCTGAATTTAAAACTGAGATCTGATGCTACCACTCCCAGCTCAGCTTTCCTGATGATCGGCCGGCGCAGTTCCCTTATGCTCCAGCTTGATCATTCCTAGAGGAAAACTAAGTATCGCTCCTCCCATCTTTCGTTAAAGAGACCGCGACATACTTAAGTTTCTTCACCGGTTACAATAGGATTCTATTTATGTGCAGGAAACACTCCAAGCCATCTTTGCCCTTCAATGGCTCTGTCTGCTATTTTAAGTCTGCTAGTACCGGTGTTCTTCCGCGCTCGCAAAACCATTGTGTAAGCTTGTTCATCGGTCCTACTCCTCAGGTCTCTTTCCGAGTAGATGGAAAACAGCATTTGTCCAGCCCGTCCCTAAAAAAGGCGATTCTTCTTCTCCCTCTAGCTATCGTCCAATTGCACTTACTTCCCTTCTTTCTAAGGTCATGGAAACGCTGATAAACTATCAGCTTATGAAATATCTTGAAACACGAAAACTTCTTAATGACCGGCAATATGGTTTTCGTAGCAAACGGTCCACTGGTGATTTGATGGCATATCTCACGGAAAAGTGGAATCATTCCTTGCATCTTCTAGGTGAAAGCAAGATTGTTGCGCTTGATATTTTAAAAGCATTTGACAGAGTTTGGCACCAAGCTCTCTTGTCGAATGCGTGCATTTGGAATTGACGAATCTCTTATTCAGTGGATTAGTAATTACCTTTCGAACCGTTCAATTTAAGTTGTTTTGGTAGCTTGTCTGCGACAACTCATCCAATCCACTCCTTTGCTGATGAAAGTAACCTCAGTTTCTCATATTCGTTCTCGGTTCCGCGCCCCTGCTCTTCGGACGTTGAATTGGAACCGAATCACCCAGCCATTATCCATGAATGGCACTTGCATCGACAAAACTGAAACGCTTTCCATTCTTGGTATGTGTGTCAATAACAACCTTAGTTGACCACATATTCGACGTCGCCAAGAACGCTGCGAAGTGCCAAGGTTTCCTTAAAAGATGTAAGAAGTATTTCATCCCCCCTGATTTGGCTGTTTTATATAAGGCATATATTCGCCCCAAATTGGAATATAATTCCCATGTCTTGGCTGGTGCTCCAAAAACAGCACTGCACTTGCTAGATAGAACACAAAAACGCGCGTTAAAACTTGTTGCAGACAAAAACATGACGAAATCTTTTGATTCATTAGAACATCGACGTAACGTATCTTGTCTATCACTGTTTTACCGCTTTTTTTACAAACAATGTTCTATCGAAATAGCCAATTGCATTCCGTCCCTAAGGACGTTCCACCGTAATACTCGCCAAAGATCGAATGCACATCAGTTTACCCTTGAGCCCACCTTCGGACGTACAGTAAAGTTAAGAGGTTCTTTCATAAGCCGTACAATGCGAATGTGGACTTTCCTGCACAATACAACTTGCAACTGTTTAAAACAAGAGTGCACCGGTACCTCTCCTCCTTTTCCCTTTTCCTCTTCTTCTTATCCTTTCTGCTCATGAGATGTGCAACATTAAAAAGGGTATCCAATCACTTATATTCGCGATTGCATTATAAAAAAAAAAAGCTAAAATACTACACGGATAAACGAAAGGCTTAGAAGTCTACAACATCAACGCAGGAGTCCCACAGGGATCGGTCTTATGACCATTCCTGTGGAATATCATGTTCGAAGGAGTCTTACGATTAATCTTACTTGACGCTGTTAAGATAATTGGCTTCGCTGATGATATAGCCGCTGTAGCAACAGGTTAACATATTCACGAAGTGGAATCAGCTGCAAACTAGGCTATCTTTCTAATAAAAGAATGACTATCATCCGTCATTTACATTGCAATACACATCTAGGATATCAAATACTGAAAACTTATGCACACAGACAGCAAAACGGAAAACTGAATGCAAAACTTTGGCTTTGCGAATTGTACAGAAAGAAACAATTTAGTTTAATCATGTCAATTGTTGATCTCCCAGGTCCTTAAACTTAAAAACCATCCGTCGCAGATGAACTAGCCGATCATAAGACCGAACCGGTTTTGATAGTCGCGAAACTGTCGAATTTGCAAACTTTTAAGTTGGAAACGAAACCATCAGCTCATACTGGACAATAAACTGCATTTGAAAGAACACGTTGATTACGTTACAAAAAAAGCATCGAAAATGCAGGGAGCTTTATGTCCAATATCGGAGGACCTGGATACCCTAGGAAAGTTCTTCTCCCTAGAGTCGGTACCTCAGTCCTTCTATACGCTGCTCCAATCTGGGCAAAGGCAATGCGAACAAAAGCAACTGGCAGGAAAATATCATCAATCTGTGGACAATCTGTGGCTTTCGAACCATCTCCGATGAGGCCGCTTTTGTAATATCAGGAATAGCTCCAATCGATATCCTCGCTACAAGTTTATCGTAGGTCCAAGTGGAATTTAGTTGCTATTTTTATGCTTATATATGTATTTCAGTGTCCTGATTACGAATATGTTGTTAAAAATTGTCGGTCTCATTTAGTTTAAAAGTTATAGCTGTTCAAAGATTCAATTTTTCCATACAAAGTACCTCATCTTAGACTTTTAATTTCTGCCTAAGAGTATGCTATAGAAATCTGACAAAATCCGCTGTCAAATAATTTTGCTTTTGCAGACAACAGTGTTCGGGGGCCCGCTTCGCGGATTTAAAGGATTTCAACTCCCTTTTTCGCAGGGTTTAGCCGCTCACGCGACTTCGACGCTCCGCTAAGGGTAGGCGCCAGTTGTCTGGCAGGCGCCTATGGCCATTTACGGGTATGTTAAAGTTGCACTCTTTTTGAACTTCTTTGGATTATAACTTCTAAAATAATCGAGACCGACAATTTTCAATAGCATATTCGGAATCAGGACACTCAAATCCATATATTAAGATAAAAAAAACACAATATACAATACAACAAACACACACAATTCCACTTGGACCTACGGTAAACTTATGCCGCTGGATTCAGAAGAGAATTGGCGAAAAACATGTACCATTATGACAAATCTCCAGAGATTAGGAGAGTCAAGAAAAAAACGTGGAGCATAAGAAGCTTCCCAGCTCTCACAAGATGAAACACAAGACGAACAGCCTGATTCCTAACGGCAGTCCCGGGGTTAATGGTTGAAGTGTGTGCTACCGACTAACTAGTCAGGAACGGGCATATTAATCGTACATGCCAACGGTACGGGCCGTTGGTATCTTGGTTAGATCCTTCATTTCTCTGGCATAACACAGAAAAAAAAAAACCACGGCGCCCAAAAGACCGGTCATAGACTCCTTTCAAATCAAAATGCAAAACGCAGATTCGTAGACCGTTTTGGTATTTTTCCAGTTCTTCTCAAGAATAACCGTAAGAGTAATGGTGGTCGGTTTTGCCTTTGCCATGCCGAAAGCCGCATTGATCTTCCCGTAGCAAATGCTCTATTCTCTGAAACGTGTTTCCAGCACCTAAGCGAATACTTTTTCCGTAAGGCTCTTTCTTTTTAAGAGAGGTAAACTTTTGGTTCCAACGAAATTGTAGTCGTATCAGTAGTCGAAATTTAAGTCTTTCCTTCATAGGATAAACTTTTTCTTCTCTTCAAAGCTGGCTTTAACTTTCTTAAATCATTTAGTATATTCATAAAAAAAAAAACTTTTAAATTCAATTTTAGCATGACGATAAAATATTTGCTCTTTTTTGTATGCCTACTTATTTATCAATCCGACACTAACCACAGGATCTTTCACATCTATTTTTTTATTCAATGCCTTCAAAAGATACCATTAAAAGCTGTGTTTTTCTGAGGACAGCTTCAACGTTGTTTTGGTTAAATATTTATTGAAAGAAGGAAATTAAATCATGGATCTTAAAAGTACTTGTGTGCGGATAGGGTATCAAAATCATCATGAGATAATTTATAATCTATCATATCTGGAACATTAACATTGCAACACACATCTAGGATATCAAACACTGAAAACTTATGCACACAGAGAGCAAAATAGGATGGAAACTGAATGCAGAACTTTGGCTTTACGAGTACAGGAAGAAATTAGTTTAATCGTATCAATTGTTGATCTCCCAGGTCCTTATCAAATATCGTATATAGATTTTGTAAACAATTTTTAAATATAGAGTCTTATGGTTCCTTGGCAAAAACCATCAAAAAGCGACCCCTTCACAAATGTATGCACATATTTTATGACATATCCATAGAAATATACGCAGTGAATCGGGTTTAAAATTTAATTATCTTCCATCAAACTATCGCGGGATATTTTAATTTTACTCTACTTTTCTGTTTTGTGTGGATATCCAAACATGAGGGTTAGTAAGGATATGATGCACCCATGCATATGCATTGAAAAACAAACACATTAAAAGCGTTAAAAGGAACTTTTCGCCCAACCGAACAAACATGAAAAATCATTTATTTAACAATAATTGCAGATAAATTTTAAATATGGGCAATTTAACTTGGCGTTCTTTTGTGTTTTTGTATATTTTTATTATTTTTCATTTGAATTTAAACAAAACAAACAGCGCTTTTTAATGCATGCATTCGAAGACAAGTGTTGTGCGCGAAAAAAACCATTGTTGCTTTGTGTATCGATATATCAATCCAAATTTATTCCGTCACACGGGGCTTTTTTATCTTTCCGTTTCCTTTGGTGGCTTTTTTTTAAACAAAAGTCTGCGTGAGTACTTCGCAATCTGAATTTGTGGGTGGCCACATTTTTAATTAATTAAAGGAAAGTAATATGACTATATCGGGGGGTTTTTGAGAACTCTTTTCATTGATATGCATTTTTTTAATGAATTAAGTCATATGAAGTTGTGGACTGATGATGGACAAGGTGGAGTGAGAAACCCCCGCACGGTGATTGTTGGAAGATCCAGTATGGATTTGGATTGTTATTTCTTTTTGGCATGCCTTATGGGTTCTTTGCATTTCAATTAGCCTTCGATACGGGTCCTACTTTTGCTTTTGAGTGCACCTACGTTTTCAAATTAAAATACGTCATGAGGCGGTGGTTTTTGTTCAAGCCCAAGCAGATCCATTCCATGGAATATCTTCAACATGTTCTTTAACAGCGATGAGGAATTATGTCTCATTTTCTTGTGCCTTATGCTGAATTGAAAGCTTCATCAGTTTTTTTGTTGGTGCCCTTATGACAAACGCAATGTCAACTTGAAATACCAATATGGTTTCAGCCAATTTTATAAGTTGACGAAGAAATTGTGCACCAACGACAATGTTTAAAGAATGTCAACTTTTAGTCTTGCTTTATACCAAACGTATGAAATTCTGTAATTGGCGGTACCGTTTGTGTTTTAAGCTGACAAAAGCTTTATTTGTTTTATGTCATCCTCTTCTCCCTTTTAGGGTCAAGAAAAGTGTTTCGCTGCTTCTCTTAACCTGACTGTTTTCCCTGGGTATCGTCTGGCAGGCTTTTTTCAGAAATCCGAACTGTTTTGTCTGCCTATTCTTTGCGTCATATCTTGTCCTCTGTTTTAACCTGGACTTGCTTGCCAGTGCTTCATTTCTTCGCCAATCATAGATATATCCTGAGTGGTACCGTCAGCAATAGCTCGTTTATGGGCCTATAGTTTCTGTTTTCATAAATACATGTTTGGGACTCCAGAAGGCGAGCCCCGGCCAAAGTCAAAGAGAATACGGGTAGGTTTCGCCACTTGCCAATACCGCCAAGTAAAAAAACAAAGTTCTCCATTGGAAGGTAAAAATGGGTTGATATTGAGGTTTAAAACTCACTTAAGCGAAGCGATATTACAGAATTAAAGCGGACCTAGATATGCCAGTTACAGCTGAGCTCTCAGTCTTGGATAACTTCAGGGAACAATGTGATTCACTTGATTAGACACCCTAAAAAAAGTTTAATAAATCCTTCCTCTTTCCTTCTTGTTTCCGTTTGTTTGCAAACAATCGTACGTAGCAGAAAGAGTAGTTAGTAATGAGCGAAGTAAACATAATCACACACTTGCTGGGAGACACTAACGGTTCCAGCTTACCTCTGATTTTTGTTTTTGATAAGGGGCAAATAATTCTTTTTGTACGAATCTCGATTTATTATAAAGTTTTTCAAAGCATACTTACTTGGCTCAATTTGACTATATCGCTATTTGAGAACCCTTTTGACCTCGAAATAGCGCAAACAATCAAACATTCATCTAAAAAAGAACGGTATGAATCGATTTTTCTAAAAAAGAAGAAAAACGAGTCCGGTTCTATTGGGCCGTGGTTGAAAGTCCATTACGCTAGATACGCTCATGTTCAAGTCATCAGAAGGAACTACGCGGGAGGTCAGGATTTGAAATCTATATCTCAGCCAGCTGAAAAAGTTACTGTCAAGTAGGAAGTCACACACGAAGCGAGCAAACTGTTGTTTGCGAGTTTATGTTTTTCTTTTCTTTTATATTTGTACAACAAATTGTATAATATTTCGTGTGCTATATGCACAAGATCTGTGTAAACGAGTTTTTAAATGCTGCCATTGTAGTGTAGTATTAGTTTTTTTTTAATACTAGGGTGGACGGAGGCTAAAATTCCAAAATCTTTCAAAGATACCAATACGCTCACTATAGCAAGTATATAATATATAGAAAACCACCCATTTATGAGAGACACTTTAAATGGGTGGTTTTCGTGCGTTCTGAAATTGCCAGAACGCACTGGATAGTAGTAAATTTTCGCTCTCTCATAATACTTCTTGACTTAAACTAAGTTAACTTAACAAGTAGTTTACGCTTCCGTAGTGTTTATCGCATTGGGTAGGTTGCTATCCAGTGAACGCACCTACTAAAACCATCAGTTCGTGCGGCTTCACCCTACGTTGTTAGATCGAAGGGTCTTGTTCTTTGCAGTCGTCGCTCATTGTTTACATCGTTAAGAGTCTCGTTAAGAATACGGATCATTTCATTGTTGCAATGAACACGAAGGCGAGCATTCAGCTTTCGAGCAAAGTTTTTGTTACTTCTTCGCTCACGGTAACTATTCCTAAATCTCTGTGAATATCACTATTTCTAATATACGATGGAGCATTCACAATTGCTCTTAGTGTCTTGTTTTGGAAAGCCTGCAACATGGACATGTTGCTCGGCTTGGTACAACCCCAAAGTTGTATACCGTATGTACAGGACGTATTTAACACCTGCCTGTACAAGAGCAGTTTATAATATATGCTTAATTTCGAAAATCTTCCAATAAGCCAATACATTTCCCTGAGCCTTATCTCGAGCTCGTCTCGCTTCTTCTTTGCGTGTGGTTTCCACCTAAGTTTAACATCTAGTGTCATCCGTAGATATTTCGCTTCATTTGCATAAGGTATTTGTGCAGAATTTATGAACAGAGGTAAATTGTTAACCCTTCTGTAAGTGAAATTCACATGCGTAGACTTGTTCTCGTTAAGAACAATTCGCCAAGTCTTCGTCCAGACACAAATTCTGTCCAATGCTCGTTGGAGGTTTCTCGTTGATGACTCGGCTGATTCACCTGTTGCCAGGACGGCCCTATCGTGCGCAAACGTGGCCACGACTGTCTTGTCATCTAGAGGTATGTCTCTTGTGTAAAGCAGGAACAGAGTCGGACCGAGGACGCTTCCCTGGCAAGAATCTGCTTTCAAGACAATTTTCCAATATTTTAAACATGTCTTCCGGCAAGTTTTGCCGTATATTATATTTCAAGCCTTCGTGCCATACCTCGTCGAAGGCTTGCGATACGTCGAGAAAAGCAATTGAGCATATTTTTTCCCCTTCTAAGGCTTTTTCAGTTTTATGCGTTATTCTGAAGACTTGATCTATTGTGGAATGGTTAGGTCTGAAACCGAATTGATGATCCGGGATCAAGCGTCTTTCTGCAATTATTGGTTGTAATCGCTTCAGCAGAAGTTTCTCGAATACTTTCGATATTATCGGCAGAAGCGATATGGGCCTATAAGATTTTTTATCATTTGCAAATTTGCTCGATTTTGGAACCATAATGACTTCAGCAACTTTCCATTGCCTTGGAACGTAAAGAAGTCTAAGAGAAGCGTTTGTCGTATAAAGTAGCTTGATCAGGTTTCGCCAGTGATCAGGTCGTAACCCGGGGCCTTATTATTTTTAAATTTGTTTATTGTCTGTCGGAGTTCAACTAAAGAAACCGTTTTCATTCTAAAGCTATCAGGTTTTGCGTTGTTGTTTTGAACGTCAGCCAACGGCGGACCGTCGAAAGGCTTGAATGTTTCTTCTAAATGTTCAGCAAACAAATCCGCTTTCTCTTTGTCTTCTTTTGCCCAATCGCCGTTAGCTTTTTTTATTGGTGCCGAGTGGATTGTAGGTTTCTTGATAGACTTAACTGCTTTCCACAGCGAGTAGTTTGAGCTCCTATCCGCCGACAAGCCTTCAAGGTATTCAGTCGTCTCACGATTTTTAAAATCTTGCAACATTCCTTTCGGTTTGTTAGAGAGGTGGTTCAAGAGGGTTTTGTCTGGGGAAGCCCTCGTGCCTTGCCATCTCCTACGCGCTCTTCTCTTTTCACGATATGTTTTACGTACATGCCCGTCGGTGCTAACTGCGTTCTTTGGGACGAAGTGTTGTTCCAAGCAGCGCTCTGAATTGCTTCAATGATTTTATCACCTGTGGTTTCTAACTTGAAAGGAGTTCGCAATGGCATATTCACGACAACACCCTCCTTAGAGTTCTTTCTGAAGGCGTCCCAGTTCATGTTTTTGCTAGCTAATCTGGGAGCTCTTTTTATTTTCGCCAGTCTTCCACCCATCTTCAAAATTACTCCTGAGTGGTCTGAGCAAAGATTATAACACTCTTCGACTCGCCCTAGGTATTTGGGGTACCCTGTAGCGATGAAAAAGTGGACAAGGTCAGGCTTTTTATTCCTATCGGTTGGCCAATATGTTGGCTTACCCGTGGAGAAAAAGTCCACCCCACGTTTCATACTGTTTTTGTACAGTAGTCTGCCTCTTGTTGAATTGCATCGTGAACCCCAAAAAGGATGCTTCTCGTTAGTCACCCCCAATGATAAAATTGGACCCAATGAAGTCATACATACGATCAAGATCGTCTTCCACAAGTCTATATCCTGGCGGGAAATAACAAGATGCAATGTTGTAATCTAAGCAGTCAATTTTTACAGAAACTGAACTGATCTGCATAGAGTCTAGCTCAACTTCTGTGTTCTTGAAGTGCTTTATGCAGTTCTTAATGTAGAGGGAGGAACCTCCTCTCGAATTTTGCGAAGGGTGATGTGCGTGATAGTCATTGTAACCTTTAAGTTTGGGGCTAGACCCGTTTCATATTCATGTGCTCTAGTAATTTTTTCGAGGCTTAAACTCGAGCTTGCTCAGTTTGTCAAATATAAGTTTGTTGATTTTAGTCTGATCCTCAAGTTTCTCTTAGATTACAGGATCTAAGACACTGCATCTGTTGTGGGCGATCTTGCCCTGTTCGTTTGCCGCAACCTGTGCGTATGATTTCGGTCCGACCAGTGGCGGTTTCTCCACTGCACTTGAACTGGCGCCGCTCTTTTGTGGAGCTTTTACGCCTTTAAATAAATTAAATTAAATTAAGGAAATTAAAGAAATGTGTAACAATGACTATTTTTGTCTGTCAGGGGAAAGTAGTTGTTGTGTAGTAAATAAAGGGAACATCTTTGACTATCTGCTGGATCTTCGGACTTAAAAATATGAAAAACAATTCTTTCATTAATTTTAAGGTAGGTACTGTTAAAATATTTGTTAGTCTACTTGTCTTATTTTAGGCGAATTTTAAGTTAAGGTACTCAAATATTTATCAAAACGAAGAGTAAAAAATAAATTTATTTCATTTTTTTTTTGTTAAAAAAAAAAAAACTTAAAAAAATGACAAACGGATTTTTCGTTTTCAAACTTTTAACACATTTTGGCTATTAAGTAGGTTTGTGCTTGAGTAAAATTAAGTTGATAAGGTAGTGATACATCCGCGAAGTTAAAGGATGTACATCATCATCATGAAATCGAATAAAATGGGGTGCCCACTGAGCTCCTTGAAACGAAAGGCCGTTTCAATCATCATCAGTAAGCCGACCCATTTTTTAAGGAGTTGAGAAAAGATTTTTAAAAAAAGGACAGAAAATTAAAAATTTAAAAATACGAGTAAAAGCCGTTTGCAAAATTTTACGATTCGCAGTTCGGTCACTCGGGCGTATGAGTAATTTTTTGTCGCATTTTTGCTCATATGAAAAGAAGACCGTAAAGTAAGAAGACATACTCTCTCCCAAAGTATGGAGAGAGGTTAAACTCATGTTCATTCCAAAAGCAAGGAAATCGAGCCACACGACTGCCAAGGACTTTAGGCCCATCCTTTATGCTAAAAACTTTAGAAGAGCTAATGGATAAGCATATTCGCAATCAAATTGGCCCCAAATTGATATCAGCAGCCCAACATGCTTGCACTAAAGGGCGTTAAGACAGCGTTGCACAAAGAAGTCAGCGAGAAGTCACTTTAGGACAAGGAATATAGACCCTTGCTGCCCTCCTTGATATTGAGGTTGCCTTTAATAATGTCAAGACCTGTGCAATTAATGAAACTTAGAAAATCTAAACGTTGACCAAGCCCTTATTAATCTGATTAATCTGACACGAACCTTAGGGCTGGAGGCAATTCTTCATATGCTACCCCTCGACCTCTATATGCAAGAATCTGCTGCCAAAAGCGCCTTGTGGCTCAGCCAGTCACCTGAATGGATGGCATAGGTACGGGTGCAGGTCTCTACTTTGAGAGCCCACTTATAGAAAAATCAATAAAACCTTGCAGCGTCTTCCAAGCGGAGGTTCTTGCAGTCAAGGAGGCAGCCAGCCAACTGTCAATAAGGGCAATACCACAGTATGATAATACCATATTTATAGACAGCCAGGCAAATCAAATCCGTACTTGTTAAGTGCTGTCACAAAGATCTAAAGGTTCTTGGCAGACAGCATAATGTAAGACCCTGCTGGGTTTCTGGCCACAGGAACTTTCGTGGCAACGAAAAAGCCGATGAGCTTGCGCGCTATGGATCAACATTGGATCCTCAACAAGCCCTTCAATGGGGCCCAATCAAACCCCACTGTGTGACCTTAGAAGGCGGGTGGAAAACAAGATCCGGATGGAAGTAAATACAAGACGGACATCCTTGTCCACCTGTGAAATCTTAAGACAAAAGTGGCCTAAATATGATAAGTCCCGAACTAACGCGCTCATCAAGAGCAACAGGAAGACTCTGTCGTTACTAGTAGGTATACTTGGGTTCATTGCAATATTCCTTGGGTTCATTGGTGGTCCAAGCTGTCTTAATACCGAAAAATGGACTGTATCACCTTTGGGATTCCTCCAGGTCCTGCCTATTTCCTCCAAAATTCCCTTGACTTCATTGAAGATCCTAGCCTGATAGTACCCAAATTGAAATGCTTCCCCTTTATAAAGAACCTTCCAGTTCCTGTCTACTTCCTCCAGAATTCTTTGGGCTCATTGGAGTATTCCTTGGGTTCATTGCAGTACTGCTTGGCTTCATTGGTGTTCCTAACCTATTAGTATCGAAAAATTGACTGCTTCACCTTTATAAAGGATCCCTCAAGCTCCTGCCCACTTCCTCGAGAGTTCTCTGAGCTCATTATAGTATAACTTGGATTCATTGTTGTTCCCAACCTGATAGTACCGAAAAATTATATGCTTCATCTTTAGAAAGAATACCTCCAGCTCCTGCCTACTTCCCCCAGAGTTTCGAGGGTTCATTGTAATTCCTGGCCTGGTAGTGACAAAAAAGATATGCTTCCCGCTTTATAAGGGATTCCTTCAGTTCGGTTGGGCACAAAATGCGTCGGGCACTGGACAATTTTTTATTTTAATACCCCATCCCATAGGATAGGAGGTATATTAAGTTTGTCACATAGTCGGTAACATGGTGATATACTAATGGTATATCCCAAGACCTTAAGGGCATATTACTTACTTCCTTAAGATGGCGCTATAGTCCTGGGGGACCTGGGCCTCAGCCAACAAGTTTCGCCACCCAGCTCTGTGTCTAGCTAGCCGTCTCCATTTTCGCACGCGAAGTTGGCTGAGGTCCCCTTCCACTTGCGTGCGCCACTTGAGTCTCGGTGCTCCTCTACTGTGCCGTCCCTGCGGGGTGGATTCGAAGATTTTCTGGGACGGGGCGTTGACGTCCATCCGCTCTAGATGACCCCAATCGTAGAAGACGTTGTGTTTTGACTCTTTTGGCTAGGTCGGTGTCGCTGTATAGCCTGTACAGTTCAATGTTATATCTCCTCCTCCACTCTCCGTCTATGCAGACGGGACCGTAAATCGTCCGAAGAATTTCCGAAAAATCGAAAGTCCGAAAAATAGGCTCCTCTCGAAGCAGCCTAAAATGATTTCATCCGCCTTTGACAAGATCCATGCTTCTGCACCGTAAAGCAGAACTGGGATGATGAGGGTCTTATACATGGACACTTTAGTTGCTCGAGAGAGGGCTCAATTGCCTTCTTAGCCCAAAGAAACTGCGATTGGCAAGAGTTATCCTTCGTTTGATTTCAGCGCTGGTGTCATTGTCTGGGGGGGCATATTATTGAGAACGAATTCTGAATCGAATAAGCCATGTCCGTCTGTCTGTATGTCACACGTTTTTAGGCATTAAATTTTAAGCCTAAAATTTTAATTGTGTGCATAAGTTTATTGTTATCCGCCCACAGACACGCCATAATCGTGCTTAAGTGCAACTACCTCCAGAGCTTTAAAAACTGTAAGAAGTCTTAATAGGCTTCCCCCTCTATATCAGTAATGGTTATATGTACTATTTCGAAAAAAAACCTTAGACTTAGACAATCTTCCAAAGTTTGAAGGCGGGTTTGAAATATAAAAAGATTTTCCGAGATAGGCTTTAAATATTTTGAATTAGTCTACTGAACTGATTTACTATAACTTCTGATCTATTTCTATTTTATCCAAAAAACTTTACACAAGTGCAAAACACTTGAGTGTCAAGTCGAAATGTTTCAAATTTTAAAAAGAAGAAACATTTTTATCATTTTTATACCCCATCGACCCGTAGGATAGGAGGTATATTAAGTTTGATCCATAGTTTGTAACAAAGAAATAGTCACCGTAGACCCCCAAGACCTTAAGGACGTATGATCGAGACCGAATTGTAAGTCGAGCCATGTCCGTCCGTCCGTCTGTCTTTCGGTAGTTTTTAGGCCTTAAATTTTGAGCTAGGAAGTTAAAACTTGATATCTGGTCTCTATAGATCCCGAAGCAGTACAAGTCTAAAAAAAATTTTAATCCGTCCGCACGCCCACTTTACTTATTGGCATGAAAAATCAAAGTTATCACAGGAAGCTGAAATTCGACGTGCGATATCCTTGCTTAAGTGTATTATGATTGGCATTTCACAAAACAGCGAAAACCGCCCCCATGTGGGCGTGGTCATATTAAATTCATTCTAATCAACGGTTTTTATTCGATATAATTGTTTTAAATCCAAAAAACTTTAAAATGTTCAGATATTGTGCGTATACTATCAACTGAAATGAATACATTTTTACCACGCCCACTTTTGACGGCGTTTTTAAGTGTAAACAATTTTTTTTATATAAAAATGTAATCAACACGTGTATACCACAATATAAACACAAGAAGCGATGTTATTAAAAAGGGGCTGATGCCACGCCCCTTTTTTAAGGAAGGAGACTCTTAACTGATAAATTCTTAATACAATTAAAGTTAAAAGAAACTAAAATTTAACAACCAAGATGTATGACGCAATTCGGAGCTTGATGGTGGGGGATTGGGATGGGGTATCCAACGATTTATCAAAGCGGATCCCACTAGTTTTAACAATTTTTAACAAAAAATCTTAAGAAAAATTTATTTGTCATCCTGCGTTTCGAAAGAAAGTTGTGTACTAAGACTTATAATGGGCCTTATGCTTACTCCAAGGTATATGAACTCCTTCGCTGCTTCGAAGTTGCTGCTATCCACAATGGATCACCAGTTTACGCTTGAGCCTATCCAATACCGCTTTGTATTGGAGTTCCTTCGTAAGTAGAACTACGCGTATGTTAAACAGTTATCGAGGTTCTTCCTCATCCTTATAGACTTCAGAGTTTAAAAAACCAAAGTGCAGCAGTACCCATTCTGTCTATCCTCTAATCCCTTCCACCTAGCGTAACGTTGAAATAGTATAAAGATAGCAATAAATCCTTGAAAACGAGCAAATTATTAAATAAAAAAAGCACCTTACATTTACAACAAATATTGAATTTGGCGTATGGGCCAGACAGAAAGTTGTGGCTTTGAGACCTTCCAAACTTTAATTGGAAATGTTTTTGATTCATTTGTTTTTCTAAGAATTTTCCACTGCGATTCGCTTTACAATCAAAATTCAAGGAATCCCAGGATGTGCGGTTGGATATACATAACAAGCATCCTATAGAGACCAGCTATGTAAGACAATGTCTAGTTTGGCTTTTCAATCAAATTATAAACTAAAAATCAAAAGAAGTGAAGCCAGAGAATATGGCCATTTCAATTATTGCAAATACAACTTTAACTTCTCTTTTTAACTCTAATAATTTTGATGTGTAAATAAGCTTGTTTAGCAGGTTACTAAGAAATTGGTTCACCTAGTGTTCCTAACTGAATGTTGAGCCTTTTGACTTAGTTTTCTGATGAAAATTTGTTTTCACAAAACAAAAGAATAAGGCAGATTTTTAGGTGTTGCGAATGCTTTTTTGACTGGCAGAGTTCTTCTTGCTGCAAGTTTTAAGAGGCCATCAGTTACATCAGAACCTTTATTCTTGAACACTCGTTCATCGACCAAACATATAGCGACAAAAGCATTGATGGAGGAGGCTCAAATCAGTAGCGCAGATAGTTAACGCAATATCCTGGAAATTTAAATTTATTCAAAGATAAAGTTACGAACTATTAAATGCAGCAAAACAGTTGGGGTAACCTAGAGATTATCCCTCATCACCTAAATGGGTGCTAGCCTAGTTTTGCACTTTCCTCCTTTTGATTTCTCAGTCAGAGTGATTTTCCACGTTATCCGCAATTTTTAAAAGTTTACTTTAAATTATAACTACAACACGGTATTATCATAAAACCATTTTTCGCTTAAAAAAGTTCCGGCCTAGTCTCCCTTTCAAACGACTTAATAATGAACTTTGCTGGCAGCTACAACTGACAGTAGAAAACTTTTACACTTGAGACAACCACGAAAGTGAAGTGCCACGTTTCTCTAATTAAATAACCCAGAACCAGCTACAATCTTTATATACATACCTCTGCACTATTTAAAACAACTCAATTCACCCCACTTTTTGCAAGTGCTAAAGACACGAAACTTGTTTCAAAGACTTGTTCAATTTCTAAAAGGATTGACCCAGCATAGTGCTGCTTCCATTCAAGTCCTTTTAGCTGTTTAACTTCGTGCATATATATAGAACGACCCACTTTACGCGTCCAAACGAAAAGCCTTCCATTACTTAGCCCCGAAAAAAAAAACAAATTCGCCCTTTATATTGACACTATGACCAGCGGGAAAAATCCTATGAATTTCTGACCAAAGCTCGCAAATGGAAAGAAACCAAAAATAAAAGAGGATCACCAAGTCCTTATACTCAAAACATGCGGCAATACACGTATAGCATATCTATATGTGTTGCGGAAAAAGTAATTTAAGAAAAAACAAAGTCAAGTCTTGTGGAAGGTGTCAGCTACATATACTGGGGCATGCTGCCACGGCCATCGCCGACCACCCATCGTGACTGAATAGATGTCCTTGCTGCGTAGTAGCATTGCATTTTACCATTGTGTATAGAGGTACACACTGCTCAATAGAAGCGCTTCTACAGGATAAGGCTAACAGAGCCATTGGTGCCGCCGTCGGCGGACGCAAAATGTGGTAATTTATGGTCTTGTTTATTTGCACACTGATGACATATCTATGTGGAGATGGAGAGAGAGTCGAATCCGGAGGTGGAACATGAAACCCCGGTGTGGTGTGGTGAGGCAAACTTTTCCTTTATTTTATCATGCCAATATGTGGGTTGTGGCGCGGGGTAGGTACCTAAAGGCTGTGACTGTTTTACGAACATTACTCGAAACTTTTCAAGAGAAATATCTACATTTAATCGATTCTTTGCTCAGTGTTGGAGGGGGACAAAGTTTTGTTCAAAATGTGCCAAAACTATTATTGGGGCTGGTTACGACGCGCCTCTGACAGGAATTGCGCGACAAATATTGAAATATTTTTTATTTGCACGAAAATGAATGCTGATATATGAATGGTGGGCATGGTAGGTGGGTGGGCTTGCAGATGATGCTGTTGACAGCAGACAAAAATAGCAACAGTGGTGTCATGTGAAATATGATATTCAGTGGAATTCTGTTCAAACAACCCGAAATACAATGACAGCGGCTATAAATAATTACAAACTCAGTTGGAGTTGTTAAGAGATTTTATTGAAAGTGGTGGCGAGTATTTAAAAAAATATTGTGTAAATAAATTCCATTTTGGTAGTGCCTTTGGTAGAATAATCCTTTTCACAAGACCAACCCATCTAAAGTTTAAGGACAGCCTACAGTTCGTTCAAAATGCAAATTTGGAAAATTATTCTCGAAACTCAACCTAACTTCTTGAAACTTTTTGTTCTTTTACCACGACGACGGCGGCGTCTCGTGCCACACAGCGCATTCACCAAAGGCAGGTTCTCTTTAAAGTATTTTTAGGAGGAGGTTTCTCCGCAACGACGTAAATTCGCGCAGCGGTCACACGTCGAGGCTCTGTGTAAGAGCATACAAAAGTGGGCTTTAAGTTTTTAAATACTTATTTTGAGAAGTTTAGCAGGCAAGAACTAGAAAATATAAACTTAACGGGCCGTTTGCTGATACACATCATAAACTGCTTAGTTCTACTTAGAGCTACTCCCACTTAATAAAAAAATGCCCGTTAAGAACAACTTAGCTAAGCCCCAGAAATAGTAGGTTAGGTTAGGTTGAAGTGGCTGTCGGATCCAAAGAAACCAACACACTTAGACCTATGTAGGTCCATTGTGATACCACGCGGATCTGACTCTATTGCCTGCTCGTTGAACCATTTCGAGCTATTAATGAAGCGTAAGAGACGTTTCGGGTCAGTCGTGCTGAGATCACTGAGATCATTATAGAAGAAAGCTCCAAAGTGAAGATTTCGGTTCTTGGAAAGAGCGGGGCATGTACAGAGAAGGTGGAGAGTGGTCTCTTCCTCCTCCTCATCCATGCAGCTCCTGCAAAAGTCGTTGGAATAGACACCAAGCCTTGTCGCGTGTTTGCCTATCAGACAGTGTCCTGTAATGACACCGATTGAAGCACTAATGTGCGATCTATTAAGAGCGATCAAACTCCTAGAGCGTTTAAGATCAAGCTATGGCCAGATCTGTTTCGTCGCTAGGCAGGTACTGCCACTAGTCCATCTGAGATTTGTTCTTTCTATCGCATCCAGTTTAATCATGAGTTTACGAAGTTTACGATGTCGAAATTGGAATGCCTACGGAGCCTTTATCAGGCAAAATTGGGAGGGTAGTTCCAAGTTTGGCGAGTTCGAGTCCTGGCACCCAGCACAGGAGAATGTTGAACTGCTCCGACATCTCCTTTAGAGATGAATGGCAGTCTAAGGCTACATTAGAGTTTATAGAGACCGATTCCAGGCACTTGATGGCCGCTTGGCTGTCAGAAAATATGCGTATGTCCTTGGCGGATATAACATTTTTCTTAAGCCAGGACAAGACTTCCTTTATCGCCATAATTTCAGCTTGAAAAACACTGCAATGATCCGGGAGACGGAAAGAGAGACTTAGATTTAGTCGGTCTGAGAATACACCCCCGCCTACCCCATCATTTGTCTTCGATCCATCAGTGTAGAAGTGGATCGATTCACATTCCAGAGGCGCACAGTCCTCCCAGGAAGACCTGGGGCGGATCGTTGCCTGGAAGTTCTTTTCAAAATGTAATTGGGGTAAGGTGAGGTCCATGTTTCTAGAAGGGAATCTGAATGTGTTCAGAACAGCAGAGTGGCCTATCTCACTATTGGTCCACTGAGAGGTTGCTTTGAGGCGAGTAGCCGTGATGGCAGCAGTTTGTCTGCTGAAGATGTCAAGAGGAATTAGATCGAGCAGAATGTCTAGTGCTGCTGAGGCAGTGGTGCGAAGTACTCCACTCATAGATAAGCAAGCTGACCTTTAGACCTTGCTTAGCTTACCACGATTTACCGCTTTATCCAAAGCGGTCCACCAGACAGCTGTTCCATACGTCAGTATCGGCCTTACGACCGAGATATATAGCCAGTGGGTGATACGGGGTTGAAGTCCCCACTTGTTGCCGATGGCTTTTTTGCAGGAAAAGAGTGCTACCGTAGCTTTCCGGACTCTTTCCTGTATATTAGACTTCCAGCTAAGCTTTCTGTCTAAGATGAGACCCCGATATTTAGCTTCCTCAGAGAAGATTAAGCTAGTGCCCTTGATTGAGGGGGTCGATATGTGGGATTTTGTATTTCCTGGTGAATAGGACTAGTTCATTTTTGTGAGGGTTGACCCCCAAACCACAGCTGTCAGCCCATCTTGTTACCCAGAAATAGTAGGTCGAAAATATTTATGTAGAACATTGGAAAATTTATTGTCAATTTTTTTTATATTTTCAGAAAACTTTTTCATTGTAGATTTCACGACTGCTTTAGTATAACAAAATACCCTTAAGTGCTAGTTTTCCAATTCCAATTTTCTGGCGTTATCGAATGCAACTGTTTGGGATGGTTCCGAGTTCTCTGACTGGTTTGAAACAACAGCAGGTGTTCCTCAAGGGTGTATCCTAAGTCCTCTTATCTTTGCCCTGTTCATTGATGAAATCAGTCAACTATTTCCTGGCGGAGTTTCTTTTGCTAGCATATTGGTGAAAGCATTGCTCTATGCTGACGATTTGGTTTTGCTCGCTGACAATCCATCTACGCTCCAACTGCAAATTAACAGACTCGTCTCGTTCTGCGATACTTGGAGACTTCAGATTAATGCGCAAAAGACGAAAATTCTTATCTTTGAGTCCCGGAAAAGAAGTAGACTACCAGGAGAGAATTGGTCTCTTATTAACGCTCGCATAGAGATTGTTCGTGAGTTTAAGTACCTGGGCGTCTTACTAACGCACAACCTTAACTTTGTTAAGCACTCTATTAACAAAAGTAATGAGGCCAAACTTGCTCTGAACATGATGTGGCCTAAGTTTTTCGCAAATCAAAATATTGATCTGGCCTCAAAATATCGAGTCTTCAGTGCGACTGTTAATGCCTGCATGTGTTATGGAGTCCAAGTTTTCGGATTTACAGCCTTTGAAGCCTTTGAAGTAGTCCAAAGGCACTTTTTCAAGCGCCTGTTCAAGCTCCCTAACTCAACACCGAATTACGCTATTTACGTTGAGTCAGGTATTACGCCCATCTATATACAAAGTCTGAAAGCAAACGCGAACTATATAACAAGTGTAATGAAAAGGAATAACAGTTGCCTACATAGATCAATCATGCTACAACTTCTCCGTACTAATGCCTCGCCTTTTAAAGAATGGATTGCAGCATCCCACGACACAGTGCTTTCTTTGTTAGAGTCTAATGTTGATCAATGGCAAGACAAGTTTTCTGATCTGATTTCAATGGTAGACGAAAAGCTATATATTGAAAACCTCTCCAAAGCAACTTCTTCCACATCTCGGAATGTCTACAAAAACTTAAACCACCAGCTTTCTGTTGCTAACTATTTTCGCAGAGAATTTTCGTCCCAAGTAATTAGTACTGTCTTTAAAACCAGAGTCGAAATTCTGAACCTGAACTTTATACCTCATCGAAACGATTTGCCAAAATTGTGTAGTTTATGCAACAGAAGGGAAAACGAAGATGTCTACCACTTCATTGCTATCTGTCCTATTTTTCAGGAAATTCGAAGGTTATATTTCCAACAAAGTCAGATTTCTTTGCCACGCTTTTACGATATTATGAATGGAACCGAGGGATGGCTAAGCCTGTATAACTATTGCAAGCAAGCTCTTACCTACCGTAATAGCTTTATGTCATAACATCAGTTGTTCACTCAGTTACTGTAGTATAACTTCTTTAATTTTATGTTTCAAATCATTAAAATTGTGGTATTTTTATGCCTTCCAGTCATACACAAATGCATTTATTTTATGTTTCAAATCATTAAAATTGCCACACTATGCCACTTTTTAGGTTAGTTCTCCATTTGCGTCTAAGCCAATAATTTTATTTAAATTGTATATTATGTATTATATTATTAAATAAGAAAAAATACATTTGCGTTTATATTGTTTTTATTAATGAAATGTCTCTTCAGGCAGACGGCAGGTTTTTGCCATGCTATTATTCTTGTAAATTGCTCTGTAAACTCTAAAACGAAATAAAGAATTTATAATAATAATAATAATAATAATAATAATAAGTGCTAGTTTGCCCAAAAATTTTATTCAACAACAATTCAAAACATATTTTTTCACCCAACACAAATGACAGCTGCTATGCTATGTTGAGCTTAAATTGATTTTGAGCAACCGAAAATCATTATGTTCCACATAGGCGGTAAATATAACTTAAGCCTTAAGAGGAACTTATATTTATGTGTCGTGTCAGAAAATGAGCCTAAGTCAAGTAAATATTGAACTTTAATGAAAAAAATTATGAAATACTGAAAAGTTTTTGAGAAATGAAGAGTTAAAAATGGATGGGGTTTTGAACCGTTCAACGCACAAAGCCGATATTGAACACGCATATAAAGCAACTCAAAATTAACCAAATTCTTAAGTCATTTTTTTTCCAAAGAGTTTTAATTTGAGAGTTTTGAAGCATTTTCGAAAAAAAAATCGCAGAAATTCACGAAAAAACATGTGTGCCCCAAAATCATATGAAAAAAGTCGCAGGTATCAGAATCAAAAATTATTCAAAATATTAAGGAAATTTATCGCTATAATAAAGATCTTTGAAGTTTCTAAAACTTCTGAGATTTAACTCGAAAACATAAAAGCGATTCCGATTTTTAAAATCTTTTAGCATCTTAATGGTATCAGCGATTTTGTTTAGATTTGGTACGAGGGCAAAACGTAGAAAAATTAAACTATCTGCGTTAAAAAAACTTAAAATTGCCGTTTTCAACCCAAGTTTTCCTAAGCCTATTGAAAAAGCATAGCAAAATAAAGAGCTTGTTTTACCGTTTGCGAAATAATCTTCAGGCATAAGTGATGCTGTCCAGGAGTATAACTCCTTGTGGGGCCACCCTTGGCAGTAAAGTTATGCCTGAAAAATATGAACCCGAAGGTTTAAATAAAATCCAGCAGCGTCTGATACATATTGTGCGGCTCGTTGGTCAGCGTCGGATCCCAGAGGGACGGCTGAATTTATTTCAAATAACAGAAATCCAGGAGCGTCTGTCTCGTGACAAGCGGCTTCCTGGTCGGCGTCTGTTGTCCGGGTTAGGATCGGCCGAATTTAAATCTGACAGCTAGGTATAAAACAGAAACGGAGGGAAGTTGTTGGACTTTTGCTGTACATATGGCTTGTCCATCATGAACACTTTTTCCCACACAAAGACATTCACAAATACACATGGTACAAGCACAGTTTAAATCAGAGGTCACTGATTGATTTCTTTGTTGTACCATCGTGTGTTCAAAGAATGATTTGTGATGTTCGAGTTTTCAGGGGAGCTGAGTTGTCCACTGATCACCACTTAGTGCTGTGTAAATTGTTTTTCAGTGACAGTATTCCTTTGCCACCCAGGCGAAAACCAAGACTGGTGACCCGCATACGGTGGGAAAGGTTGCAGGATGCTGACTCTGATTTCAGAGAGCGCTTTGCACAGCATGTTTCGGAGAAGTTTGAACAAATTCCAACTGACCTTTTGAATGTAGAGGAGGAATGGCAGCTGTTTTTATCGGCAGTCATTGCCTCTGCAGGAAATGTTTCTGGAGTGAAGCGGCTTGGGGTAACGGCTGGTGGTGAGAAAAGAACTGTTGGTTTAAAACGCCTGGAGTTCGTAGATTGCGTGGATTGCGTGGATCCAATGTAGAAACTCAATTTCTCGAGCCCGGTACAATGAGGCGCGAAGGACTTCCAATCTGGCAGTCAGAACAGCCAAGGAACAGTCGTGGAAAAAGTTCGGCGAGAAGCTGGAGCACGATTACAGATCTGCAAACAAGATATTTTGGCAGACCATTCGCCGGCTCAGAGAAAGGAAGTTGAAAATCATTCAAGGGGTTAAATCTAAGGACGGTACACTTCTTTCAAATGAGAGCGATGTCTTGCGCAGATGGAGAGAGCACTTTTCGGAGTTGCTCAACCCCCAACAGGGCACTGAAGATGGCATTCCCACTGCTGACGAGATAATGGCGGAGAATAGTCTTACAGTAAACGAAGTCACTAAAGCGATTAAATCGCTAAAAGTGGGCAAGTCTGCTGGAGTTGATGAAATCCGGCCAGAAATGCTCACGGCAATGGGTGAAGAGGGTGTTAAATGGCTAACACGTGTGATTAAGGTGGCCTGGGATAGCGGGAAGGCACCTAGCGATTGGCAAACGGGAGTTATAGTGCCCATTTTCAAAAAAGGGAACAGGAGAGATTGCGCCAACTATAGGGGCATATCTCTCTTGAGTCTTCCGGGAAAAGTATTCGCGAAGGTGTTGGAAACGCGTTACAGAGCTGTAATCGAGCCTTTGTTACGGGAAGAACAGTGCGGCTTTCGGCCTGGCAGAGGCACGACCGACCAGCTTTTTACTCTGAAGGTTATTCTTGAGAAGGCCTGGGAATATGCCACACCGGTCTATGCGTGTTTTGTAGATCTGGAAAAGGCGTATGACCGAGTCCCTCGGGATACACTGTGGAGAGTTTTGCAGGACTATGCGCTGAGTGGGCCTCTTCTAAGAGCCATCCAGTCTTTGTATGGAAACTGCAGAAGCTGTGTACGGATAAATGGCGTCAAATCCCGTCCTTTTTGATGTGCGCGTTGGACTTCGCCAGGGCTGTGTTCTGTCGCCGCTCCTCTTGATAGCATATATGGACTGGATGGTGAAGCGCAGTCTTGGTGAGCAATGTTTCGAGTTGGCTGGCATCAGGATGAGCCATCTGCTTTTCGCAGATGATTTGGCCATTCTTGCATTATCCAAAGAGGAACTTCAACGAGCACTGGATAGATTTGCAGCCGTCTGTGGTGATGCTGGGATGAAAGTAAACTTGAACGAATCGGAAGTGATGGTTGTTTCCCGAACTCCTGTGCAGTGTACCCTGCACATAAATGGAGTTCCATTAAAACAGGTGGAGAAGTTTAAGTATCCCGGGGTCTTTTTCACGAAAGATGGAAGGAGTGGTACTGAGTTGTCCTGTAAAATTGGCCAAGCTGCAGCAATAGTAAAGGAACTGCGCCGGCCGGTCATCAGGAAAGCTGAGCTTGGAGTGAAAGCAAAGATCTCAGTTTTTAATTCAGTCTTCGTTTCGACCCTCATCTATGGTCATGAAATTTGGGTAATGACCGAAAGAATTAGATCGCGGGTACAAGCTGCCGAAATGAGATTCCTGAGGTGCGTTGCTGGTGTTACTCTAAGGGATAGAGTGAGAAACGTCAGTATTCGTGGGAATCTTAATGTTGAGCAGCTACTTCTCCGAGTGGAGCGATCGATTCTTCGATGGTTTGGACACGTTGTTCGCATGCCTCTTGACAGACTTCCTAGACAGGTCATGCTAGCCGAGATGCGAGCGCGTCGCCCCCCTGGTAGGCCAAGAAACAGGTGGTGGGATCGGGTAAAGAACCTCTCTGAGTCCCGCCTGGGTATTGCGCCGGAGTCTCTTGAGTTGGTGGCGGAGGATCGAGAAAGATGGAAGGACCATTTAGCCACCCTCGCTCCGCGACCCTTTTAAAGGATAAGCGGCATCCGAAAATAATGATGATGATGATGATGACGAAATAATCGGTGCCCATAAAATTGGAGAAAAACAGCCAATGCTAGCTAAGGTGGGTGTGCTATTGGAAAAAGGTCTAAAGGCAATAGGAAAAAAAATCAAAATAGTTGTTTTATGAGTTTGAAATTTAAAAACTGTTTAAAAAGGTCAGAGGCACATTATGGCCCCCTCCCCTCTATCTCGCAAACGGTATAAAGTATAATTTTGAAATAAATAACAGGCGAAGTCTATCTTCTGGAATTTTATACAAAACTAAAGCAAACTTTAAATATTCAAAATGACTCAAAAACCTAAAAGCTGTTTTGAAAACGCATTTTTAAAAGTTTCTAGTATCCTAACGGCTATGACGATATTAGTTAAATTTGGTAAAAGTATGAAACGTTTACAAGGTAAGCTAGCTCCAGTAAAAAGTTTCAAAATTGCCGTTTCCAACCTTAAAATTTTTAAGCTTTTTTTTTTTGAGAAATTCATGTTTGCATCATTTAAGAAAAGTAACCAAAGCGAGCGCAGATGGTTGTAATATTGAAAAGTTGGGTATAGAATTTTATGCAAAACAGAAAAATAGAGATTAGCTTAACCTTCAACAAAAGCCCGCGGACCTCTGTGTATGTCTTCATACTTGGCCACATATGCGGGCGAGGGATAAGAAACAACACGATTTAAAAAAAAAAAGTCATATCCTGACCTTTTCTGTATGGGTGTTGCTGATCCTTTGGTATATTGTAGTTGAAACATGGATTTTTTACCAACGGCTAACTTATTATCAAAATTGTGGGAGAAGCATAGGATTTAGTAAAAAATTTACTTTTAGCACCACTCTTCCCTGTGTAAAATGTATGAAGAGAATTCTTAAATGTATCTTTTAAAAATTACGTTTTTAACTTTAAACTTTCTGAAACGGACAAAAAGCAAACTAAAAAAACCTGCATTTATAACTGATACCTTAAAAAACTGTGCGTAGAGTATTGTGAAAAAAATAGCCATTACTATTTGTATACACGAGAATTAAAACAAAATATTACGATATTCAAGAAATTTTCTGAATAGTCGTTTACAAATTTTAATTAAAAAAAAGACCGTCAAGTATGAATACATGTCGGCTTTTGTTGAAGGTTATGGTCATCTATATTTTGGGTTTCGTTAATCAAAATAAAAGGCTGATAAAAAGCTTTACCGTTTCGAAAATAGAGGGAAGGACATACTCTTTCTTGGCCTTTTTTAGGATTTTTATAATTTAAAACACATAAAACACCAATTTCGATTATTTTTGATTACCGTTTGACTTTTTGATCAATTTTACAACCACCTCTGTTAGCATTTGCCACTTTTCTCAAATTATGTGGACATGGCTTTCTGAGAAAACGGTAAAAATATGCTGTTTTTTATTTCGCTTGTTTGAATGGGCTTAAGAATTTAGGGTCGAAAACGGCAATTTTGAAACGTTATTGATGTAGTTCGCTTGCCTTTTAAATATTACATACTTTAACTAAATTTAAACAAGGTCGTCATAACCGTTAAGGATCTAAAATCTTTCAAAAATAGTTTTCAAAAATGTTTTCACGTTTTTCAGGTTAATCTTCGAAGTTTTTGAATATTCGAAGTCTGCTATAGTTTTGTATAAGATTCAAGAAGATGGACTATGCCCGGTGTTAATTTAAAAATTATACTTTATACCGTTTGGGAGATAGAGAGGAAGACATGTGTTCTTTTGACCTTTTTTATAATTTTTTAAATTTCAAATCCATAAAACAAATACTTTGAAGTTTTTTCCAGTTCCCGTTAGACTTTTTCCAATAGCACAATCAGCAGCACTAGCCTTGGATGTTTTTTTTTAGTTTATGAGCAAACAGTAAAACAAGCGCCTTTTTTATTTCGTTTTTTAAAAAGGCTTCTAAAAGCTTAGTTTAAAAACGCCAATTTAAAAAAAAAATTAACGCAGCCTTCCTTCTTTTTATACGCTTTGTACTTTAACCGAATCTGAAAAAGATCGCCTATACCGTTAAGCTACTAGAAGACTTTAAAAAATTGTTTTCGAAAATGCTTTTATGTTTTTCAGTTAAATCTCAGAAGATTTTGAAATTTCAAAATCCGCAATAATTTTCCTTAGAATTTTGAATTATTTCTGATACGTGTGATTTTTTTCATAGAATTCCACCAAACAGCACCACGTTTTTTCATGCATTTTTGAGATTTTTTTTCGAAAATGCGTCAAAACTGCAGTACTTAAACTGTTTTTGAAAAATATGGCCTAAGCACTTGGTTTACTTTGAGTTGCTTTATACGTGTGTTCAATATTGATTTTGAGCGATAAGCCGTTCAAAAGTTATGGCCTCCAGCAATTTGAAAAACGTCGTGCATTTTCGACTCTTCGAAAAGTTTTATTTTTTAATTAAACCTAAGTTTCGTTTTTCTAGTTCTTGTGCCTACTAAACTTCTTGAAAAAAAAAAAAACACTAAGATTAAGTCCATTTTCCCAAGAAATTTCAAACTGTAATTAAACCGTTATTTGTGCTTAAAAAAAATTGCCCTCTTTGGATTCTCTGACTATTTCCGCAGTTTATACGCAGACCAAATTTTGTCTTTCTACGACTTACTGTTCAGAAGTTATAAAGCAATTGAACCGACGGACGGACGGACGTAGCGATACCATAAGAGGTCCTTTTTCCATTTTGGACGGACTGCTAAAAATCGATATGTGTGTATTTTTTAACTTCTTTTTTTTTCTGGCTTTAAAATTATTCAAGATAAGAGATAAAACACTTTGTTTTTCTGCCATCAAAATTCAAACTGTAATTGAACCGTTATTTGCGTATTAAAAAAAATTGCCCTTATAGCGTTCTCATTTTTTTCCTGGACCGTATAAGTGTACTAAATTTCTTTTTTCTAGGACTCACTGTTCAGAAGTTACAGTTGCGGCCGCACGGATCGACGGGCAACGGAGTGATACCACAAGAGGTCCTTTATCCATTTTTTGACGGACCGCTAAAAATGTAAAGTAATTGTGAAACTATTTTTTTTTCTCGGGGACATGAAAGCTTGTCTAAAAACTTAAAATACCAGAGCGATCATTGTCTAAAAGCTTGTCACAATTCTTTGGAGCAAATTTTTTGCCTACATTTGATTGCCCAAAACAGCGTTTGACGGAGGTAGATTCCTCCCATGTTTTGAACTCTACAGCCTAGTGGTAGCAATCGCATCTTTTCGATTCAGCGGTTCGCAGTATGATTTTCAGCTTTTTGTTAGAACGGTCGCGTCGCGTCTTTAGAGTATTTTAGAGTCTTACAAATCTAAAGTATCCAGTCCAGTGAGTATGTTGCGTCCGTCACATCAAGGTACACAACAGAAAACGCACCTAAATATACATTTATATGGGAAGTCGTATGTCACTCAGGTACTTTTTCAACTTTTCATAAAAACTTATGTTTTTAACAGAGTTATCAGTTGTGTACTTTGACGCGACAGGGCCAACGTAATTTTGGTTGTGGGTTTTTAATATTGTCTACCATCAAGACTAAAAACTATACGAAAATGTTTTGCCTGACCGTCCGAAGATGGACTTTTTGCCATTTGTTGTTAATAAAGAATAATGGTTGGGGAGAATAATTTGCTTCTTTCTCAATGCAATTAAAGAGCGAACGCGAAGAGCGTCATTGCCAGGCTTATAATATGCATATATGCCGCTGACATTTCCTTTAAACTTTTCCAGAAACGCCTATTGACTTCGATTGGTGGTCCTAGTAAAAGCGGACTTTTAGTCAGTTTCAAATTTGTATCTAAACTCAAGGACTCAAAGCCCAACACAAGTCATGTATTCTGATGTCCCTAGGGATTGTTGTGGCCAAAAAAGTTATTCGATACGTGAAAAATTTGATGGAATTCGAAATGAACTCGATTTATCTGTTCGATTATCTTCGATAAGAGCTTTGTTTTTACTAAAAAAAAGGAAATGGTTTACGGGGTTTAATCGAAAGCAATTTGATTGTATTTTTATGAGACTTAATAACTCGTCTATCGAATCGCGTATACAAAGTATTAATTTTCGATTATAAAATTTGTTCACAATCACCCTTTGCCGCACAGACGAACATATTGTTATCGATTCGCAGCTGGTTGCCTATAAACAATCAATTAAAACCTGTACAACCTATAAGGCTAAAGTTATTAATCACAAAATAAACCTCACTATACACGAAATTAATCAGGCCAAAATCCAAAATATGGTTCGTAAAGTTTTATTTTTTAAGTGCAGCCCAGTCTTCTTCATTTAAGCTTATAAAAGGCCCATTTGCATCAACTCTTTGTTCACAATAACAGGCCTTTTATTTGAAAAGGAAGGCAATTTTTTTTCGTGTATATTTGTCTTCATCATTGTTACGTTGACCGTAAACGAATGCAACTGCTTTAATTATTAAAAAAAACCCTCAGACATCAATGCAGAGCTGAAGTGCTTTGTTAAGGTATAACTTAATTCCTTTTTTCCCTTTCCAATTCACCAGCAGATGGCGTTTATAGTTTTCTACGAGAATCAATTTCCGATCGACTCTCCAAACTCCCAGCCACAGCACTCAGAGTCGTTGCATATTCGATTAAATTTTAATTTTAATTTTGCGTGCGAGCCGATGACCCGGTATACGGGTGGCCATATTTGCCCCGTCTAGAGCAATCAATGGACCAATTAAAACGCCCTCAAGCAAATAAAAACCTATCCACTTGTGGCAAGTGCAATAATTAGTCCATTCCACATGCACACACGCCAGTACCTGCTGTGAGATTTGCCAGCTTTCCAGCCAGTGCAAGTGAAGGTTTTCGGGAGAGAGTGTGTGTGTGCCGAAAAATTTCATACTCAATTAAATATTGATGAGGCCCAGCAGCTCACTATCAGCTCTCCGACAACGGCAGGAGCGCAAGTAAAAACCTCGTCCGCATGCAATGTGCATGGTTATCGACGCCGGCGATGACGATGTCGATGACGATGACGGAGACGACGACGACGAATATAACGCATGGACCCATTCAATTTTAATCCAATTCCATTCGAATGGATTCCATCCAGAAAAAGCAATCATCATTATGGCCCATATATACAGCAGGAGTAGAAAGCAGCAGCAGCAAACTATCTTCATTATTCCATCACTTGGCACAAATCGATATCGATGGACACACCGGAAGAGCGGATGTGGGCTGTGATACTGTGGTGCATACGAATGCGTTCGTTGGGGCTCACCACTTCGATTTGTGATGCGTCGGTGTCCTCGTCTCTAAGCGCCGGCCGCGGCATTCCGAGCAGCGAAAACAATACAGACAAGGAACATCTGTAAACCGTAAATTTCAATTTGATGATGTTCGATGTTGCATGCCATGGTGGTGGCAACAACAATGAACCTGGATTTGGACTTGGACCCACCACCAGCCAGCAGCGACCTCGAAGTATTGTGTAGAAGGAAGACGAAATCCAAGGTTTACACTGTGCAAACATGCAGTGTCCAGGGATGTGTTCGCGCCATCGCTCCGATAGATACTCGTATCTTTATTAGGAGTGTAGGGTAAATTCGGGTATTATGGCGCACCTTACCAAAAAGCATGTCTTAGATTATCTCAAAAAAATTGATGTGAAAACTTCCGTCTTCTTACGTGACGTGTGAAATCAAGGGAGGCTGTTGGTATTTTTTTGTGCAACGGAACCTCAGCGTTATAAGTTGGTCTTTCGGCTCTTATTATTAGTGCGTAGCAAAAAATCTTACCTCGGTCTAAATGTGCCATTTTCAAATCTAGCACCCTAGCTGTAGTGGCAATAAGGCGGTTAGTTTCCATGCATACTCCATGATGTCCAAAAACGGGATTGCGCCATAATACCCTAATGGAGTTGAAATGCACTTTTGAAAATCACTTCATGTTTTTCTTTTTCATTTAATTAAGCACGTTTAAAACCATTATCTTACCGCTTGATTCCTTAAAAATTCCAACTTCAAATTACTAGTCCATCAATCTGAAAGTCGCAAATGTTTTGAGGAAACATTTTTACTGGCTGCGGTGAAGACTTTAGCAAAACAAGGAAAACCGATGAGTTGATGCTGTATCGTATTTGGAAAGTGGTCACAGAATTCCTACACTGAATTCGAAAATTCTTGTAACAGTTTTGGTAAGTAATTCATTAGTAAGGAGACTTAATTTCAGGTAATTCATGTCGCCATTTTGCCGAAGGTGGCCTGCCATATTGCCCACTGGCGCAAAAATATTTTTATACCCTATCCCATAGGATAGAAAGTATATTAACTTCGATTCATAGTTTGTAGCATAGAGAAATAATCACCGTAGACCCCCAAAACATTAAGGACATATGATCGAGATCGAATTGTTAATCGAATGAGCCATGTCCGTCCGTCCGTGTCTCGGTAGTTTTTAGGCCTTAAATTTTGAGCTAGGAACATGAAACTTAATATCTGTTCTTTCTAGGTCCCGAAGCGACCTAGAAAGAACAGATATTCGCCTGGCTACGTCATAGCAACTGGCTTAGTACGTAGACTGCCGGTCCCAAGCCCGGTAAAGGATGAGGGTTTGAGGCAACGGACTACGTCAAATCCTCAGTAAAGAACACTCAAAGGGGGAGTAAACCTCCGTCAAAAAAATCCCTAATCTAATGGAGAACAGCAAGCACCGAGGGATGCATGGCTAAGAGGGTGCTTAGTCTCGAGTTTGCGAACTTCGAATACCAGGCGACCCCCGATTTCAAGATAGCCTTCCTGTGGTTATACGGGTAGACCACGGGCGACTGACCATCCCGTTTTCTCGTGGGATTCAAAATAGATTCAATAAAAAACAAAACAATAGAGAATGATGCCTCTACAAATGCATCATCAACTGGGGATGTTGCAGAACACCCTGTCGGTGAAACCTCGGCTTTTGCCAATCGGGCAGAGCCAGGGATCATTGACTCTGACATGGGAGACGCCGAGGAGAACTTGTCTCTTCTCAGCGAACCCTTGTCAGACACCAGCACTCTAGGCAATAGCATACTCTCGGATGAACTGCTATCCGATGAGGAAAGTGTATCCGCGTCCTCGAGCAATGCGGCTCAAAATAAGACCGGATACATTCAATTCACGCCCGCAGAACAACGCAGATTTAAGCGTGCGCTAAAGAAGGGGAGCACTCTTGAGCAGGCCCGGATTTACGCAAAAGAGAAAGGAGCGGTAAAGAGTTCTGATGGAAAGCGTACGCGATCCGAGGACAACACCCCTACCCAATCCGAAGCGAAACGAGCTTGTACAGGGAGAACAACCGCTGACAAAGTCCCTTATAGCAATATAGCGAGCCTTGTCAGACTGGGCGTCGTCGTACCGACCGATCTCGATCGCAATCCTCTCTCGAATGGTCCAAATTCAAGAGAGGATTTTAGACATCACCATGGAGTTGCGTGATGGAGAAGTGAAGCCAGCGTTCCGCGGTGCAACTTTCAAAGCCGGATGGCTACTGCAGAGTGGATGAAAATTAACTTCGCCCAGCTAAAGGAGAAATGTGGGTTGGAAGTGATGCTAGTAGGTGAGGAAGATTTTCCGAAACCTCATATCATCAGAGGTTTTTTCCCACAAAGTACCGGGATAGCTAGCGATAGAATTCTGGCAATACTCGATGGCCAGAACAAAGACCTTAACACTAGAACGTGGAGAGTTCTGCAGAGATCAGAGGTAAAAGACACCGCCCATCTGGTCCTAGCTATTAATGAAAGCGCTATGAAGCGACTCATTGAGGTGAAGGGCATGGTAGAATACCGTTTTGGATCCACTAAGCTCATCCTCAAAAGCTCGGACAAAGCAGCGTCCCAGAGCGCCAATACCGCCCCCCAAAGCGAAGCTTTTACGTCAACGGGGGTAGTAAGCGGCAAATTGAAAGAAACGGAGAAGGAAGCGGAAACACCCAGCGCTGCAGATGCGCCCGTTACCGCAAAATCGTCGTTCCAGCAGAACACCAAAGCTGAATCGCTGATTCTACGCTGTCTGACGATTTCATCACTGAGTTTAATAATTACTGTGAGAGTTTTGGCAAATCAAATCACAAATTATTCCTGTCGCCATATTACCCAAGGGGGCATGCCATATTGCGCTATATATACATAGGACACAATGGCGCATTTTTTCTTATTGTGTAAACGCTTTAGTTTTCTAAGATTTTCGTTATAATTAACAAGTTTTCGATTAAAAGAAAAACACTTTATTGTTAAAATTATAAAGGAAACCGAAAAGTGCGCCATAATACCCTGATGGAGTTTAATATGCTTTTATATATTGGCTTGCGTTTTTCCTTTTCATTTGGATTAAGTATGCTAATGACCATTTTTTAACGGCGCAGTTCATAATAGCCGACAAATCTGGCAAGGCTGTCTCGAAAATTTGCAAGAACACATTTTTGTGCATCTGTGGTTAGATGGACGCAGTGTATCATGTAAGGTAAGTGGGCGCACAATGCGTTCACTTAATTTAACAACTGTTTTGAGAGATATGGGAAATAATGGAAAATTATTCATTGCGCCATATTACCCGATGAGGCATGCCATATTGCCCTATACAAAGCCTGCGCTAAAAAATATTATTCGCCAAAAACGGATGAAAAAAATCGTCGGAAGTAAGAAAGCACGATAAGGCAAAACTTGAGTCTAGGTGGTGACAAACTAATGAACCACCAAACTTACGAAATCTCAACTCAATTTGCGCATACGGAAGCTTTTCCAGCACCGAAAGTCTTGATTTGGAAAAGTCGTAGTGCAAAATTGGCAACAATTAAAACGAGATGGAAAGGGCGGCACATGCACGACTTAAGCCCCTAGTCTTGACGTTGCGTTCGACACGCCCGCCGCCGAGGTGCAAAGCTGGAAAGGGTGTTAAAAACATACGTTTTTCTAAGAGGTCGTCCACAAATGCAGCCTTTGTAGGGGGTCGCCTTATACTATTTTCTTTGCTCAATATAACAACTCTTGTGACAGAAATGGCAAATTAAAAAGCAAATTATTCATGTCGCCATATTACCCGAGAGGGCATATCATATTTCCCTTTGCAATATGGCCCAAAAATAACTATGTATTTGGATAGCTTTAATGGCTTTAATTGACTGACAATTTGTTTTTATTAACTCAAAGCTTAAAACTTAAGAAAAAAATGCGCCATAGTACCCGAAGTCACCCTGCAGCACAAAATTTTTGCTTAACAATACTTGGACACTTATGACAAATTAAACTGCAAATTATTCATGTCGCTATAGTATTCAAGGAGGCATGCCATATTTCCGTCCATACATAGCTCATGTTGTACAGGAAGAAAAAAAGTGCGCCATATTGCCCAAAGATACCCTGCGGCACAAAATTTTTACACAAAAACTCTTGGGCCAGTTATGGCGAATTAAACCGCAAATGATTCATGTCGTCATATTACCCGAGGAAGCATGCGAAAATGACAGTTTTTATTTTTCCTTAAAAGGCTTTATTGACTAAGGCTTTTTTTAATTACTTAAAGTCCGTGTCAAAAAATAAAATCATTTTATATAGGAAGAAAATAAAGTGCGACATAATGCCCGAAGTTACTCTGCGGCACAATTTTTTTTTTTTACTTAAAAACTTTTGGGACAGTTCTAGCAAATTAAACTACACAGAAAAATGCTAGTCAAAGGGCACAATGGCCCTTTGTGCTGAACAACCTTTAAACTCTTTTTTTCACTGCGGTTCTTATATTTACTAAAAGCTCGAGCTAAAAAAATTGTGTGAAAAAAAAAAAATGTGCCATAATACCCGAAGTTACTCTACGGTACAACATTTTTTGCTTAACAACTCTTGGAACAGTTGTAGCAAATCAAACAGCAAATTTTTCATGTTGCCATATTACCCGAGGGGCGATGCCATATCGCCCTACGCAATGGAGCAAATATTACAATTTATTTTTCCTCCTTAAATTATTTTTTTTTTGACTGAAGTTTTCTTTACATTTACTAAAAATTCACGTAAAAAAAATTGTATCAGTTAGGAACAAAAAACAACTGCGCCATAATGCCCGCACTCACCCTACGTACGGCACAAAACTTTCGCCTAGTCCACGCTGCTCCCATCGCACCGCACCTCCATGGGAATCGATCGTCGGAAAGAGATAATAAATCTGGAGTTGTCTGCGAGGGCGATTCAGTTTGTTCCGTTAGTGTTTCCTGTGCCGTGTCGTCGTGGGAGGAAAAAACACATTAACGGATGAAAAATTGCTCGGGCAAAATATGCTTCTGATAAGAGAACGAGGGGCGACGACGGCTGACAGGATTATGGCAAAGGTGCTCCCATAGTGCACATCTGGAATGACGCATAAACTCTATTAGGGGAATGCGTATACGTATTTTTGGCACCATCGCACTGTCCATCGTTATACTTAAGAGAAACACTGATGAAAGGATCTATTGCCTGCGAATGAATGGACTTTGCGCCATGACGTTCAATTTCGGTGTGAAAAGGAAATTTGTTATGTCAGCTGGGTCTATCACACCACATCGGAATGCATTTCTAAATGTGCACCGTATATACAGTTCAGAGGATAATGTGCGTTTAATCGGCCCAACTTTAAGGCAAACCACTTTAATTAGGGGCTATTTAATTTTCCGGTTGAGGGATGAACATCTTCTTTGGATCAAATGTCAAAGGCCAAGCCAAGGGACACTGACACAATGATTCGTCCCTCAGATAATTGGCATCAAATGGAATAATGAATATTTCCGCTCACTGATCCAATGACCTATCAACCTAAGCTTAACTTTTTGTTCCCTTTCTGTTGTTTCGTCTGTTGTTTCTTCTGTTTATCCCTTTTATAAACTTAAACAAACCGTTACAAAGAGCAATTTCAATTAGGGATGATTAATACGATTTGCTGTGTGTGTGTGTGTGTGTGTGTGTGCGAATCTATTTAAAACGAATCTTATTTAAGCTCGCCTTCTTTAATCCCCAACTGTTGCCAATTGCTTGGCATTTGACACACAGAAAAGGATCCATCCAGTAGCATGCATTATAAGAAAAATCAACGAAAAAAAAAACTTTTTAATTACAATTAACATCAATTACGTTAATTATACTAAAAGGAATGTTAGAAAATGAAATTCATCTACCAAACAAAAATTAAATTATGAAGAGGTTAGATGGGCCGGATGGGAACACGCGAGACAAACAATATCTCTCGAGAATTTTGATTAAATTCAAGTTTTCTACACAAGACAGCGACGAAAAAGGACCTTGGCATAATGTGCGCTGCCTTCGGCGAACAGAGTAATCCTCGAGAAAATTTATTGAAATTGTAAAGCTCCTGATTCATACACCTTGCCCATGTGTCATACGCTGCTCCGCTGACGGTGTCTGCTGGTTCTGTATGTGGCTGCGCCCTGACATTGTTTCCCTTCTGCGATGGTCTTTTACTGTTAAGACGTGCGGCACGGCAGTGTAGATGAGGGGCATCGCAGTGTTTCCGACCCTATAATATGTTTTCCTCGCGTCGTCTTATAAAATATAATCCTTGAAGGAAACTCGCGATAAAAAAAAAACCAAGGGGGCCATGGAGAAAAAAACACTCGTTCTCATTAATGAAATGATATTCAATTGCAATGGCAGAGGAAAACAACAAAAACAAAACGAAAAAAAGAAAGTATCTATCTATAGAAACCACCTCTTGATTCAGTGAATTACTTCTTGGAATGCGACCGGGGAGAAATCATTTCAGCCGAATTGAGCGATATTTGATTCAATTTGGGAATTGATGTTGCTTTGATTTGACAATTTAAGCACATAATGGAAGTGTACTTATACAGAGGGGAAATTGATGACTCGCCAGATTGAAGTTGCGAATTTGACAAGGATAGGCAAGAAGCAATCGCATCTCTGGAATTCGATTTGGGACGAGAAACAAGCAAAATAACAGCGCCTAGATTTTTGTTCAGTTTTAAAATAGAAAAAAATAAAAATTCTGAAGCTTCGGCGATAGATAATCTAAAAAGTCGAAAAAACCAATGTTTCAACTCCAAAAAAAAACGAAATACTTGTAATTTCTTTTGATGAAAAAAATGAAATCGTTGTTTGACTGAGCAACTGATTTTCTCGTTAATCAATCGATCTTTTTTTGGGCTCTTGACGTTTTCAAAGCGAATTTTAAGGTATGGCGGTTAAGGTGTCTTCTAAGCAGTATCTTATGGGACTCAAAAGGCAAGTTTAAAATCTACTTTTGTGTTTGACGCATCGTCGTGTTACAAGTATTTAACTTCAGAAGACCATAAAGATCGGATAAATACACCTCGATTCGCCATTTGACGATTTGGCGTCCCAGACGTTACATTTGATTTGTAAGGTGATAAGCCAGAGATAAGCCAAAGGTTGGACGAAAATATGCTCAACGATATCACCCCCGAGGCAGATATCCTGTCATGAGCATCATCTTAAATGAAGCCCGTGTATGGGCAAAGACTGAACCAGCCACGGCCGGCTGAGCGACGAAACTAATTTACTAAACCTGATTTCAGTATGGTAGTGAGTCTTTTGAAAATCGAACCGAAGGATGTAAACCAGGGGGCTAAACCGGCCACTAGCAAGCTTACTCAGGTGCATAGGCGAGCCCCTACAGATAGATATTGTAACGTTATGGCTCACAATAATTAAGTTCATGCACCCAACTTTACATCTACTCCAAATCCGCCAGTGAGCACATTGTCAGATTCGCCAGTGTATGTAAGCTGTTCGCCAGAATATGTAAGCTGTTCACTGTAAGATTTTGGACGGGTGGGAGGATGAATGTTGAAAATTAGATGTAATACTACAATCTTTATCCATTTATAAGAATTTCCAGGGATAATTCTAGACTAATGGACCATTTCTTTTGGAGCATGACTTTTGGAACGATCTTTTGGAATCATGACCAGAAATGTTTTAGAAATTTGTCTTAATTGCATTGGTTATAAGTCCCAATTGGCTATAACCCACTTATAATCCACAAAATAACGCTATCGTTAGTTGTTGGCTTAAGTTTATATAAGTTGACCCAAGACACCACCGTAACACAGCCCCTCGCGTAGCACTTCGATGAGTCTGCCGACGAAACCCCGTTAAATGAAAACCGATCAAGCCTAGAAAGATGGATAGGTTCGGATTAAGTACCTAAAGAAAAAGTTGTTTAAGAACATGGCTTAAGTCGACATAAGTTGACTTGAAACCCCGCCGTAGCACAGAAACTCGCTTAGCACTTCGATGGGTCGGACGACAAAACCCGGTTATAAAAACAAGTAGCCAAGCTTAGAAGGATCGGTCTTGATTAAGTAAAGAAATGATTGTTTAAGAACTTGACTTAAGCTGATTTGAATTAACGTAAATTGGCTTGAGACCCCGCCGTAGCATAGCTATATTTGCTGAGCACTACGACGAATCTGGCAAGTGCAAAAGCTTCAGTCCATCTACGACGGATTGCAAAATACCCGACTATACAAAAAAAAAAAACTGCCACCAAGTGGGCGGAGGCACATACTACACAAACACGAAAGTTGTTAACATACGGACTGTCCGTCCATGCACGGACGGACATGGCTTAATCGATTCTCCTGTGGGTCCCATTCAAATCTCTTAGTAAAAATAAGCCACGTGTAACTTGAGACTGTTTCTTTAAAAGTAGCATGTGGATTTAGCCTTAAATTAAGAACTTTGTATCAACGAAAGGAAAGAAAGTTTTGAAATAAGTCGAAAAACGATCTATCTCTACAGAAAAAAAGGCCTTCAAATATGAAGACATACGAGGAGCGGTACGTCGGCTTTTGTTGAAGGTTAAACTCATCTTTATGGTCCATTTGTTGTCCATTTTTTTGTAAAATTTTATTCGTTTATTAAAATTATTTCGGGGTATATTTTGAACCCAGGTCCCAGGTGTTAGGTAATTTTTTTAGTTTCGTTACTCTAAAAAAAGTGTGGAAAAAACTTTTCCTTTCATTTCCTTAAATCGCTAAGTTTGTTTAACTTTTCAAATTTATTGTGTTGGTTAACGTTCATCTGGTTGTGCTTGCGTCAAATTTGGTTGATGTAAAAAAAATTGCCCAGAAGTTATGGTATACATATTTGTTAGCAGCATCATTTTAGCCAGTTAACGAAAGTATTTTTAAGTACAACTTTTTATATCCGACCCAGGGTATAAACATTTAAATGCATACCCCTGAGAGCTTTAAGAGACCTTTTTGAGACCGACAGGTGAATCGATTTAGCCATGTCCGTCTGTCCGTCTGTATGTGTGAGGGTTTTAGGTCTTCAGAATCGAGATAGAGAGCCAAAGCTTGCCCAAAGCTTATGCCCACTTTCACAATGTTAGATCTTTAAAAACGGAAAGTTCACTCCAAATCGAAAAAAATCCATTACAAATATTAAAGATATCACTATTTGCTAAGTTTGCTCCACACAAAGTTTTGAGCTCCGCCCACTTTTAAGGGGCGTTTTTAGGAAAAACCGTTTTTTTTTCTGAAATACTTTTCGCTTTTACCGTGATTTCTCATTCTAACGAAATTGCAATTAATTAATTTTTGTTTTTAGTCCATGCCCACTTTTGGGGGCGTGTCCTATGCAAATGATATACGAATTCGGATCAAAAAACTTTAAGATTTGGGGTTGCACAGACGAACTCTTGCACTTATTCACTTGTTTTTTCCTAAGGAAAGGTCCTCAACACTAAAACGCACGGAGAGGGGTGCACATCAAAATCTTTTCGATAGGTGGTATTTATCCTTATAAATAGAGCTTTTGCTCCAGTTTTAATGTAGTGCTCAAGGCCTAAATCGATCTTTTTTATTGCTTTATACCCAAATTCACGATTAAATTTTTAAAAACTTTTTGGCGAGGAAATTCCCGAAACACAGAAAATAGAGAGTAAAAAAGAACGAGCTGTGACATTGGTTTGGGAGTTCTACTATCAAAATGTGTTAGTACACATGGTTAAGAACTTTGTCGACGGAGAACATTGTGCATATCATTCCTAAAATTGTCTACGTGATTTTCGACAGAACCAAATCACTACATTTTGCGTATATAGTCATTTTACATTATGCTAATTGGCACGAAACCCATTTGAATATGGGATGAGCCCACTTTGAATTTTCAAAGTACAAAAGTCAAATTGGAAAAGTTTAAGGACAGTCAAGTTCAATATTTGTGTGCCTGTGAGTTTTTGTTTTGTGAAAGGTCGATAGTTTACACGTTTGCACGAAAATGTTAACAAGTGATTCGAAATCGATTTATCTAGTCTAAAAGAATAAGCAAACTACTCTTTGTGATTGATGAAAGAGGTCATTAGCAAAACAAAAATACGGATTGAACAATAAATTAATCAAATATCTTAGCTCAAGCTTTTTACGGCTTCAAACGTTGTGATGGGGAACTCAATGAACCTCATATAAGCAACATCCTTATACTCAAATGTGTAACAAAAGCGCACGCGATGCCTAATACACATATTAAAACGAAAACAATTTAGTCTCTGCCTCAGGTGTTTCACTAATAATTTAAGCTTCACATTAAATATCTGTTGAGGTTTCTTTAAGCCTCGCGGGAAATCGAGTGAAGGCGACGAGAGCAATCGCTAAGAACGCGTTTAGCCAGCAGGTCCATAAGCGAGAAAATGTGCCTAAGTGAAACAATGACCTTATGATACTTCGACCTTTACGAGGATTTAAGGAAAGAGAAACAGAAAAATAAACACTGATGCCGCAGCAAAGCTACACGATGCACTTTCAAAATCATAAGAAGCTCTAAGGTCTCTCACGAAAATGGAAGGCACAACACAAAACTGAGATAAATAGAACTTTTGCCCATAAAAGATCACTTTCTCGGATAATCAAGACAAAAACAAAAACCAAAAACAAGTAAAGTACCATATAACCCACCAGTTCGTGCCATATCACCCTCTAATTTTTGTTATAATTTTTTTAAGCTTTTCATTTTTAGGGGAAAAATGTGAACGTAATTCTAAATTCTACAAAAATATATCTTAATGTAAAGTAAACTATTGTGTTTTTTTATTTCATGCAAAAATATTTTTTTCAGTTTTTTAATTGTATAATAAAAAATATAAATTGGTGACACATTACCCGAATTTACCCTTCTTAGAAAGCATAAGATAGTTCTGAGGAACACTTACCGATATTTTTTCATAATGTGGTACTATTCTTAACAAGTTTGTATTCCTTCACAATTAAAGGTCTGGAAGAGTTATCTGAAAATAAGAGAAAGTATTCATTACTTTTCAAACTTGGAAAGCCGTTAAAAGATATAAGTTGAAATTTTTGTATTTGTATTTAATAAGTTGAAATCGCTATTCACATTAAGATAAATCTTAAAAATTAGTGATAGCCTTAATATTAAGTTAAAAAGTTGTAAATAATCAAAGATTAACTTAAAGTTAAAGGAAAAAAATATATTTAAAAAAAACGAGTGAGTAAGTGCAAGAGTTTGTCTGTGACAAACTTCTATATACCCGACCCTATATACCATGTAACACCAAATCTTAAAGTTTCTTGGCCCGAATTCATATACATATTATTTTTAAAGGCCACGCCCCCAAAAGTGGGCATGGGCTTAGAATTAAAATCAATTAATTGTAATTTCGCTAGAATCATGAGAAAATACGGTAAAAGCCAACATTATTTTAGAAAAAAAAGTTTTTTTCTAAAAACGCCTCCTAAAAGTAGGCGGAGCTCAAAACTTTGTATGGAGCAAACTTAGCAAATGTCTAATAGCGATATCTTTAATTTGTGTCATATAATTTTTTTTCGATTTGGTAGCAACTTTCCGAGAAATCGTGTTTTTAAAGATCTAACGTGTCAAGAGTGGGCATGGTCGATATTGTGGGCGGTTCAATTTTTTTTTGTTTTGTTAAAGGTTTTACGCCAATATTGCTCAGTGCCAAAATTTAAGTTCCTTTGCCTTGTCTACCTTGACCAAAAGGCATTTTGAAAATAATAGTGAAATAGAGGTTGTCTCACATTGATGCCAGTAGTGGGCGTGGCCGTTGACCGAATGAGCCAATTTTCACACTTTGTCTATGCAACAAAAGAAACAAGCCGTGTACCAAGTTGATTTTGAAGACCTAAAACATTCAGACATACAGATGGACGGACGGACGGACATGGCTTAATCGATTCACATGTCGGTCTCGATCATATCTCTAAAAGGTCTTAAGGGTCTACGCTGATTATTTCACTGTGTTACAAACTATGCATTAAAATTAATATACCCTCGCCTCGGTCGGGTGTAAAGATTTAGGTTATAGGGTTCCAAACAATACAAACTGGCCAAGTGCCTCTAAAGCAGACACTTAAAATTGTTTATATTTCTCACTCCTCCCACTTCAGTAGGCAGGGAGTTCCACAGGCGGACAGCGTGAACGAAGAACTAACGTTCGGAGGTCAATCAAGTGTACTTTGTAGGGATGAAACATAAAAGCGAAAGTACTTTGCGAGCGTGGAAAAACTAGTCCACCGTATAGGTTTTCAGGTTTATGTGTCTGAATTAAACCCTGCAAACAAGGTAAAGAACGAAAGAGCAAAGAGGTTTTCGAATGAGCAAACGACAAGATCATATCTTCGAAGTCCATAAACAAAGCGAGTTCTATTGTTGTAAGCCCTAAAACGAAATAAAGAATTATTTATAAAATAAATAATAATAGTGCTGTAAATAACATTAAGCCTTCTTTTACTCATACAGTCAACCTTACCATAAGCCTCACATCCATACAATAAAATTGGCAGTAAATGTGTTTTTGCCAGCATTTTCCTTATTGTAAGTGGTGTTAGTACTTTCGTTGACCAGGGCAATTGAAGACCTCTCCAAACTTTCCCGATAACAGCATTAATATGGTCATCCCATGTAAGGGTATCCACGGAACTAGGAACACTCCTGGTAAAGATATCCTAAACGTCAGCAAGTCATAGGGTCTTCGGTCTTGCGTGCTTAATGTTCGCCAAGGAAAGCAGGCACCAGGATCACTTAGAACAGCGGTGGGAATCGTTTGGTTCACAGTTCCCTAAAACCGCGGGACAAGGGTTGCAAAGTGATTTGGGGTGAGGCGATAGTAACACCACACCGTCTGATGCTGACCATCATTTCTATGGAAGCGTCAAAGAAGAAAACTAGGCAAGCAAAGGTTTCTGACAGAATTAACTGGTACAATTTTGAATAAGAAATACTATTTCTTTGTAACATCATTGACGAAAACGAAGATTTAGAGTGCAGAGCACAAAATTTGTGGGAGGACTTACAGTGAACGTGCATAAAGAAGGCCAAATAACTCTTAGGAACTTCAAAGGGCCATTACAAACAGGTTAAAGAAACATGGTGGTGGTCAGATGATGTGATATTAGTGAACAGTGAAAAGAAAACAGTCTTCAAGGTATGGAAGAGGTGCTTCTCGAAGAAAAGAGATGAAAAGCTTCGCCTGAAATTGGAATATGACACCGCAGCAGTCTCGCTAAGAAGAAATGCGCCCAGGTTCAAGAAAGAGAATCGAAGATCTGTATCGGGAATCGGAGGAAGTTTCTTCTCCGACTGCTACACACCAGGCCGTGCAGGACCTTCGGCAAAGCACCTTGATTACGGGGGCCACAATCTGCAAGATTGCCGCTCAGAGGAGAAGATATTCCCAGGAGATTCGTTTGCCAAAGATGACGACAAAGTTCTTCACAGTTGGCTGTAGTATTGTACTGGACTTTTGAATGAACAGTTTTCCAGGCAACACTTTCCAGAAGAAAACACTCCAAACTGGAAAGTAGTACCAGACATCACAGTGGAAGAGGTTCGGAAGGCGCTTGAGTACTCCAAAAAGCGAAAAGTGTTTGGGCCGGATCAGATACCCTACAGTTGGCACACCACCTTCATCTCCAAACTAATAAGAGGTGATCCAATGCCTAATAAGTTGGGGGAAAGTTATCTTCTTTCTTTGTACAAAGGATAAAGTGATACACGAACCTGTGACAATTACTGTTCTATCAATTCGACAATGAAGATCGTCGAGCGGGTACTAGATAGCCAACTGCGAAAAATAAGGCTATCTGAGGACCAGTGCAGGATTGTCGCGGCAAATCAACCACTGATCCAATCCAAATTATAAAAGCGCGTGTCCACTTGAGAGTAAAGCTAATGGGAGAAGCTCTTAGGCCACTGTCCAGAGTCTTGATGTAACTTGCAGAGAGAAACTTTCAAGAAGTCGGGGAGTTGATAGTAGAAAAACAACTCTCTGCGAGTACTCTCGGGACTCCCGAGAGTGGACTGAGAGCTACTTTCAGTACTTTTACTCTCATGTGGACACGCGCCCCAAGGATCATAACGGAAAATCATCGTGATGCCCTTAAAGATCTGCATATGGTGGTGGTTGATTTTGAAAAACCTTTCCATAGACTCTTAACGAAGTGATTCGTTACACAATCAATTCATTAAATAGCCGACCGCCCGCCGACCGTATCACAAGAACCTTGGCAATCCCACACCCAAGCACAGACCAACGCAGTTGTTCCGTAGCCACCGTTGATTATATAAATCAAGCAGCACTGGTCATATTTCACTCGTTTATAGACTTCACATTTCCGTTTCGCCAAAAAGTTATAAAGTACTACTTCACCAGTGGGAAAAGCCAACCGAGTCCACTTTCCAGTCATCCGACTGAGTCCTTTAATACTTTTCCTATCATACGATAGAGTCCTTTCCGGTTCTCAAGACCGAGTCCACTTTCCAGTCATCCTACTGAGTCCTTCAATACTTTTCCTATCAAACGATAGAGTCCTTTCCGGTCTTCAAGACCGAGTCCTCTTTCCAGTCCTCCGACTGAGTCCTTCACAATCTAGTTAAGATATCCACCAATTGTTAAGCTAGTTTAAGATATCTATTTAATAAAGCTTGTAAATGTATAGTTGTTAAGTTAGTAACATAAGTAAAACAATAAAGTGTAGTGGAATGAGAAAACTGGTGTATTAAGACTTCTCAAACACAGCCAAACCTCAGCTATAGACAATAAAAAGACCCTTACAGACTACCACGAGATCTTATATGGGTGGCAGTAAGAAAACAAAGAGTTCCAGAAGTCTACGTACGGATGAAGGAAACGGTGCCTGATGAAGGAAAACTGACGAGCCCGACATTACGTCAGCTATTCTCCGCTGTCGATGGGGCCATCATAATGAAAATCATACATCCCTGCAGCGAGCACTTAACATATGGGTGGACAGAGTATCTGTTCTGCCTAGGTAGGAAAGTGGCTTATTAAATACTTATCTGGGCTTATCTGGGTAGGTAGGAAAGTGGCTTATTAAATACACTAAGGCCCATTGTACCGCCACGAGGGTATATGACCAAGGGCGTAGGTTGGCGTGATTTCTATGACAGCCAGCTAGTCTTTTCAATGAATTTCAGTAGCTTTTTGACCGATATTTCACTAAGGTCGCTTTTGATCTCTTTTAGGAGATCAAGCTATCTGATATTTTTGGATCGAGGCGATGCCAGATTTGTTTGGAGGTTAAACATGTGGTGCCTGTCCCCCATTTGGCGCTGGTTTCTTGTATGCTGTGATTTTTGAGCTGTAATTTGAAGGTAGCTAGGGGAGTACCTATATTCCTGGCGATTTCATCTTCTGGCAGTCTAGTGGCGTTTTTACATTCAGACATTAAATTAAATGGAAATGTGCTTTCCATCAAGTGCGAAAAGCTTAAGTACCTGGGATCTATGATCAACAGTAAAGCAAACTGTGATAACGACATCAATCATCGCGTAAGCGTGAGGCGGATGAAGTGACGAGAAAACTCCGCCATCTTCTGTGACCGAAAAATGCCCCCTAAGCTTAAGGAAGGCTCTACACCGCAGTTGTGCGTCCGGCGCTCACATATGGTTCATAATATTGAACAGCGTATAAGAAATATCAGAGCAAATTAACGGCAGCTGAGATGAAAATGATTCTCATGACAGCATGAGTTACAAAGCGAGATAGAATAAGAAGTACGAAGATATTCGAGGAAGCATCCATGTAAAAGAACCTATCTCCAGGGAAATGGAGCACGACTGGCTCAATCGGCGTACCCTACAAGCAGACCATTATGGGAATGTAGTGGAATGGGAGGGTTATAATCCATCACTTCAGATCATAACCTCGCGCCTAAGAGAAAAAAGAAGAAAGAAGATCCTTGGCATATATAAAGTTATTCTTAAGCCAAAACAAGACTCCCATTGTCGCCATAGTTTCAGCTTGAAGCCCACCGAAAGAACGATATCAAAATGTTTTTATAGAAAACAAAGTGGCCACATGGTCTTCGTCTCATGTGTCAAGGAGGATTAATCGTTGCATGTGCATGCGACAAAAGCGTAGAACCATGCATCTCAATTTCTCGCATTCCTCGTAAATACCTGTTGTTTCAAAGTAAATCGCAATTGCGTGTGACACTACATGGAAGAAAAAGCAAGTATACACGGAGAGTAGACTTCTTCCTAAAGAGCCGCATGTTTCCATGCCAACATTGTGTTCGCATACAATCTAGAAGTTGCATGTACTTTTCTTATATGCATTTGCAAGTACACAGCATCCTTGAATATGCGGTTCGCTTCAAGATAACATGCCTTGTGAAAAGCATGTGAAAAGCATGCAACCGGTAAAAATCACATGCACTCGGCATTGTTTCAAACGACATGCGGTTTTCTCATACTTGTGACATGTGAAAACGGCACATGCATATTGTCACTTGTACATGTGACAATTCAAGTGAATGTCTAAGGCATGGAAAGTGCGACACATGCAATCTTGTGGCAGATTTAAGAGTCCGAACTATTTTATAACCACTTTTGTCCCTAAATTTTTCTTTCAACCATCTCAGTTCGCAAAACCTAATACAACGAACCGACCTCTAATTTACGAGAACTTTAATATAATATCTTTAAAAAATCAGCAAACACAAACAAGGTACTCTCGAATCCAGTCCAAGATAAAATAGTTTAAGCCAAGCTATTTGAAAAACGATCCCAGACACAGGCAAAACGCGCCCCAAGCTGGGGCATATAATTCAGTGTGCAAAGCCTATCCTTGTTATCCCTCTTAAGGATCAACTTGCAACGACGATTACGCCGAAGAAAACTACTCGTACACGACACGACAGTGTAGTTTGCCCTGTGTTACTTGTCTTCCAAGTGAATGAACAAAAACAGTATCATCACCTCGTAAATATGGATGCTCAGCACTCAGGGCAGGTAATAAATCGCTTTAGCTTAACTCAAAACTGTTGAAGTTTTTAATTCGCAACAAAGAATGTGTAAAAAATGCATTTTCTGCTCCAGAGGTCCACCCACTTTTTTATACACTCTGTTCTTAGAGAAACAGAAGAAAGCAAAAAAAAAAAAAAAAAATATCGGGCAAAACTTTTCCCAACAAACGAAAATTTATTCGAAAAACACAAAGTGCAGGCGACTGCAAATAGGAAGCACGTTGGGTGAAATTTGAATTTTATTCTTTATCGGACCAAAAAAAAGGAGTTTAGAACAGTATTTCGACTGGACGATAGATGCGAGGAAGGAAGACGAGGAATTTTCAGCTCCGGCCGTGCTATTTGGAATTTTCCATTTCGACATGTCTGCACTTGGAATATAATTTTGTTCTCCGCATTCGCCGAGGGAACATCAGAGAGCCCAGCCAGCAGCACCGATTCCAACACCATCAAAGTATCGGTAGTAAGAGCAACAACAACAAGTTCGGCTAACGATGAAACAAAATCCCGATACGAACGAGAACGACCGACCGACAACGCGCGGTATACGGAAATCAAGGAAGTGCTTTGCTCTATGTGGAGGGCCAAAGGATACGCCAATGCTTGTGGTGCTTGTGCTGCTGCTGTGTAGGTTGCCTCTGGAATAATGCACGAACGTGACTTTTCGAAATCTGAATCCTGGGGGACGGATAGCTTTGCATTCTACGTGGAAAGGCGAAGAGGAACCGTGTCGATAAATATAGGTCGATGGAATATAGAGTAGGAGTTGTAGGCCACGGATGCGGTTATGTTCCTTTCATGTCCCATCAGCAAAATGAGCCCCGGGGAGTTGAAACACAGCAGCAGTACGCCTCTCCATAACAAGGCGCAGTGAAGAGCTTCGCATACAAAGTGGGCTGTGAAAACGATTTCTCAGTTTTCACAGGAATACAAAAATTTACGTCAGTTTCTTCTATTTTGTATTCTTCTTTGTTGGGCCGCAAGAGGGAAATGAATACGCCAAATGGAGAGTACCGACAGGAGGCTTACGAAGTGCAAAAGGTGGCGGAAGCACTCGTAAGTATGACGTTAAAAACAGCCGAGAAGTTAATCAACAGTTGGAATTCGCGTAAGAGCACTGGATCTCAAGCATGCATTTTTAGAGACCAAGTGTCGGTAAGTTCATTAACGTCTTCGACGTCCTCGCTGCATTGGGAGGTTCACGATTTCTCCCTCACCTGGGCGATTGAACAAGTCACAGACTATGTTAATCGGTGGAGGCTTTCGAAGGGGATAAAATTTTGCATCAAACACATTTCGTCGCACTTCGATGATGTTGCCACAGCGGCCAACATCTGCAAGACAGCCTTTGCCGAAGATGATCTAGATGCCATTCCCACTGAAAGCAGTATCCATAGCGTGGATGTGCTGTTCTCGGAACCAACCAAGCTTTGCCCTAATCCCTTAGCCGTTGCCAAAGTGCACTTCGTAATTTATGCAACCTCGTCAAGGAACGAGGAGGAGGAGGAGGCCGAGCTGCAGACTGAGCCGGAACAGTCAGAATCAGAGCAACAACAGGAGGATCATCACGAGATGCATCTGCATCAGCATTTGCCTGTGCCTTGCACTACCTTAGTCAGGGTGAAATATCGATTCGAAGGATTCAAGTCCTGGCATACGGTTGATTGCGATCGATACGCTTATCAGGATGCACATATTCGATTTATATTAGAGTCAAAGGAGGCGTTCTTTTTAAATCGTTGTTGAATTAATGATGTATCCTCGGGAGGGTAGTGATGTATCCACCCACCCCTGACTGTGTCGCCGATGAGATGCTCCTCAGTTTCGTTGACTCGATGTGTTTATTTAGTCAGATCTCAGTGATGCTAAGGGTGGAGGACGACGTCTCAACATGCCATTACCATCAACATCACTATCGCAATACTCGTGCATATGAATACGTAATTTCTCTGCGGATAAAGTCGAAAAGCGGGTTTACTTTTAACGGCGTATATCCTTGAATTGGGTTTATCCTCGAGGAGTGTATATTCAATAAAATTCGAGTGGAAAGTTCACAAGAGTTGAGTTTTTCATTTGGCAACCTTTGCCATTAACTTGATTGAAGTTTCGAGCGACTTAATTATGTATCAGCAATCGAGTTTATCATCGACGTGATGTAATTGCTTTTAATTCGTTTTCCTGCATTGAGACGGTGAGCACCAGACGTGTCAATGCTATAAGCGCTGTCGCGACGACGACGGTTAGTTCTGGATGAATTTTTGATTTCCTTTGACGGTAAGTGATTGAATTTGCCAAGTTTAATTTAAAAGTATTAGTAATGGTGTAGGTAGGTAGTATTCGCAGACAGTATATTGGGGTTCACTGACTTGTAGTGAAAATCAATAGACGGATTTTTGTGGAAAAAGGGGTAGGATAGTTGTGGTATTGGCGCCTGACGTGGGGCACCAATTGTAGTGCATCGTAAAATGCACGTTCATGACGCGCAAGAAATCTCTTTTGGTGAAGTGTGCATTGCTAAGGGGGAACGCTGCCAACAACACAACCTAACAGTTTGATTTTTTCCCTCTTTAGCAAACACTTACTCAAAGAATTTTTATACATATTTTTCCAAGAAATTCGCTTTTAGTCTATCTCAAAGCATTCTTGTTTAAAGGCCCTTTGTATTCATTTTGAAAGTGAAGCTAAATGTCCTCACACGGAGCTATAGTCGACAGATTCTATCATATAACTTTTGTTCAGAATGAACTCTTACAGTCACAGGAGTCTAACTATTTTTAAGGTGTTGGATGACAAAAACTCTTCTCCGTACGAATTGAATTGAAGTTCTCAGAATTTCCCGATGAAATTACTTCCTCCCAATGAACTGAGAAAAGTTTTTTAATGACGTACAAACTAAATGAAGTGTAGTACTGCTTTCGTAACAAAATGTCGACTTGCGATCTGATGAGAAGAAAATAGGGAACTTCTTGCATCTTCTTTGTGCAAAAAAGACAGCTGCACTTGATACTTTAAAGGAACCTAGCAAAGTTTGGTATTTAGTTGAAAATGCGAAAATTGGGTTTCAATAAGGCACTTATTTTCTTGTTAGTAAATTACAATTGAAGTAGTTTTGGCCGGTCTCAAACCACGATTCACTCTTGAACCGCTGGTATTCCTCCTTAGAACTTTGTTTTGTTTCTGACTTCTCTACTCATTCTTATGCAACTTACTAAAAAAAGATCATAGAAACTTGCTCTTGTAGGGCTTGCCCTACTATTTAGTGAGGAATGTAAGGTGGATGAAAGGACTGAGAGAAGAGATACTGGTTTACTTTCTTATAAAGCGAAGGTTTGCGACCATGCAACACTAGGCCTCGAAACAATCCTTTTGCAAACGTGAAGGTTTTGGCGGCATTTCCATGAACAAGCAGTCTTTCGTAACTTTCGATTTCTCTAGGTATAGTGAACCATCACTATTTAGGGATACGAGGAAATGCTTTCCATATTGACGTAAGGGCTCCCTTTTACAGGACTCTCCATATATTAGCGTTTAACTGAAGGGTATGCCAAATAACTTTTTTTTTTAAATAAAAATAAAAAATAAATAGAGTGGCGCAACAGCTCGAGGTGAACCAGGGCCAACTTCTCAACAATGTATGCTGGTGTGTTAATTTCTTTACATACAATCTTTTTTTTTAAATGCTATAAAAAAACTACTTGCTTGTAAAGTTTTTACTTATACTTATCAAGCCGTTTAATTGTCCGCAATAGACTCTTCTGTTACTTGTGTTTAAACACTTTGGACCACAATTAAGGAACGTGGCCAACCTGTGCAGTGTGAAATGTCGGACCGCCCGATATTTTCTAAAATTTCTTTTTTTATTTGAAAGTACAATCCTTCCGGTTAATAATGGAAAATAATATCATTCAAATGGCTGCCTAGGCTGGCCATGCAGTAGCCTACATGATCGGTCAAACTTTTAAGCGCATAATCGATTGTGTGCAGATGTATTTCACCAATGGCTTCACGAATATTGTTCTCTAAAGCGTCAATTGTCTCTGGCTTGTCGGCGTGACACTTATCTTTTACGGCACCCCACAAATAATAGTCCAACGGTGTCAAACCGCAGCTCCGCGGTGGCCAAACGACATCAGCTCTGCGGCTGATAATGCGATCTTCAAAAATAGGGCGCAAAACATCGAGTGTAGCTTCGGCTGTGTGGCACGTAGCGCCGTCCTGTTGGAAACAAATGTTGCCAATATCCTCCTGTTCAATTTTTGTGAACAAAAATTTATTCAACGTGGCCCGATAACGATCGCCATTGACTGGAATGGCCACTCCTTGCTCTTTTTAGAAGAAAAATTGCCCAATTATGCCTCTGGACCAAAATCCGCACCAAACAGTGACTCGTTTTGGGTGTATCGGCGTATATCGGTGTATTCACCTGTTGCAAGGATGGTCGTGTCGTCCGCAAACGTGGCCACGACTGTCTCGTCATCTAGAGGTATGTCTATTCTGTAGAGCAGAAATAGGGTCGGACCGACGACACTTTCCTGGGGTACTCCAGTTCGAATTTGCTTGAAACTCGAGTATTCAGTACTACACCTAACACGAAAGAGTCTGCTTTCAAGATAGTTTTTCAATATTCTAAACATGTCTTCCGACAAGTTTAAAAAAAAAAATAAAAAATAGAGTGGCGCAACAGCTCGAAGTGAACCAGGGCCAACTTCTCAACAATGTATGCTGGTGTGTTAATTTCTTTACATACAAGGGACCTACAATTTTTTGCCGAATCCGAACGGCACTTTGAGAAGTTTTTCAAGACAAATGATACTCTCGGAGGGGTTGTCAGACACTCACGGAGGTGGGGGCCGTGAAAAAGAACAAGTCTTTTTTTTCAGGTGACGATGGCAGGATTCAAACCCAGACCTCCGGCGTAGTAAGCACACGCACTTGAGTTTCGGTAATCACGCAATTGTCAGTATCGTTTTTCCGTAGAAATACTTCTAGTTCGTTCATTTTATTCAAAAGGCCGTTTGCATTCCATGTTAGTATTTTGAATAACTGTTTCATATTCATGTTTTCTTGTAAGTTTTTTGAGGTATGAACTCGAGCTTGCTCAGTTTGTCAAATATTAACTTGTTAGTCTTAGTCTGATCCTCAAGTTTTTCCAAGATTACAGTGAGGATCTGAGCCTCCGCATCTGTTGTGGACGACCTTGTCTTGTTTTCGTCTGAAGCAACCTGTGCGTGCGATTTCCGTCCAACAAGTGGAGTTTTTTCCACTGCACTTGATTTGGCGACGGTCTTTCGTGGCGGTTTTTCGCTTTGTTTTCTGAATCTCGCACTTTTAATTGGCTTTGGCGTCCTTGGAGTTTTTGGCTTTGGAGTTTCAGCAGTTTTCGCACGTTCAAGGCTAGGATTCTGACCTCGATTGTTTTCTTTAAGGGACTCTCGTCCTTTTTGCAGCTCTATGGCTGCTTCGCATCCTTGATAATTTGCTGGATGGTTTCCCCTACAGTTGGCGCAAACTGCTGGAAAAGATGATTTTTTTGGCAAAATCGGCATCTTCTCTAAGTCGATTGCAGGCCCACTTAACTAGGCGAAAACGCCCATTTCCCAGCGTTGTTCAAGCGTATACACAACAATATTCGTTCAGCGGAAGGATAAAACTAATTATCTGTCAAATCAGACATGGTACTAAGTGTTACCATTCACGAAATAGGCACTAGTTGAAAAAAAACGTTAGATGGCGGACCCTTTACAGGATTCTCAAAATGCTCTTCAATTGAACTAATGGTTTTGCAAGGTATCGTCATCGTCCCATTGGTGCGAAGCTTTTTAACTTATAAGACTGGTCATAGAAAAGTTTGACATTTTAGCACCATAATTATAAAACTAAAAGTTCTAGCACGATTAGTTTCGTAGACGTGGTGCTATAAACGTTCCTAACACTGAAGCTATAAGGCTACAAGTGCTGAGGCGTAAGCCACGTGTCAAGTGGTTCGTGAGTTCCGATGAGCTGGCAGTAGATACTACCCAACTGTTGTCAGGAATCTTACCTGAAACTGGGACAAAACGAGAATTGTTAGGCCTCATATCAAAGATCTTTGATCCCTTAGGGGGCTGTGGACCTTTCATGGTGAAAGTCAAAATAGCCTTTCAGGAATTTTGGGTATGGGTAGAGGCTATCGCCGAGCTAGAGTACTTGAAAGACATTGTTATTGCCCGATGGACTCATACGCCTTTGACTACTAGAATGGAGTTACACGTTTTCGTGAAACGCAAGTTGAAAAACATATGGGCCGTAGCTTATATTCGCTATTTCCAAACTGATGACCAAGTAGGTGTTAGTTATCTCTGCTCTAAAAACAGAATAGCGCCGTTGAAGGAAGAAAAGTCGCCGACATTTTCTTGTTCGAAGTTTGTTGTTTTCTCAGTTCGAAGCTCAAACTGACTGCTGGTGTTATCGGTTCCAGACTTGGAAGTTTCTTAAGGACTTCTTTGAAAATAAACTTTAAAGCGATTTATTTCTCGTTCGTTTCACAGATACCATTGGATAAGTGGCGATGCCAACAAGTGGAAGCGTTATGATACTAACCGAGTAATGGAAGTTCGAGGAAACTTAACGGAGGCAGCTTGGAGATTCTGTTCGGGAAACCTTAACCCGGCAGATATTTTAAGGAAAGGTATATCGTCGAAAAAACTTTTTGGGGTATCCAGTTGGATAAATGGGCCCGAATGGTTGCCTGCATTGGCAGATAAAAGCTTTTCAGGGTTCAACGAAGTAAATAACGATACTTGCTCGATCAACACCTTCCTTTTTACTTGCACTGGATACGACTGCAACAGAATAAGACGGTGAGGAGAAGCCTCTCCTGGTTTTAGAGAATTTTAGCAGCATTCAAAAGGTTCTAAAAGTGACTGCCTACTTCTTTTGCTTCATTCATGCGGCAATCATCAAGGAGCAGATTTGAAGACGAGACGATCTGTACGATATTTTGAAGCTAAGCAAAAGGGGCTAGCTTCACTAGTAGCTGATGCTCCAGTTACGACTACTGATGAGTTGAAAGTAGCAGAGTGATATTGGATAAAATTGATTCAGAGAGCGTCTCGTATAGTGATGAACTTCGAAAAATGCGTAATGGTATTTCTATTGAGAGAGTTCTTCCGAGATCTACGGCTTGAATCTAGTAATCGCAAATGACGGACGACTTAGGCTTGGTTTCAGTTTTTCGGCATCGAATCCAGATTCAGAGGTTTCATTTGATGAAACCTTTTCGATTATTTTGCCAAAAGACTCTCGACTTACTGAAATTATAAAATACGATCTCCAGCATCGACGTCTTCATGCAGGAATCAGTACTCTGTTAGCGGATCTACGAAAGCGGTTTTGGATAGCGAGAGCAAGGCAGCTAGCAAAGCGTTTTACAAAGTCGTGCATCATCTGTAAACGCATCAAGGGTAAGGCTGCCAGACAGCTTGTCGGAACCTTACCTATCGACAGAATATCAGCGTCGTGGCCATTCCAAAATACGGAATTAGATTTTGCTGGGCCCTTGTTTGTAAGGCAACCCGAAGGTAATAAAAAATATTATATAATGTTAATTATCTGCTCCACAGTATGCGCGGTTTATCTTGAGCTAACACCGAGCCTTAATAGCGAAAGCTGTATCATGGGCATCAGAAGATTTATTTGCACGCAGAGGAATTTTAGACACGATCATGACAGATAACGCAAAGGCTTTTAAGCGAACTTCATCAGAGCTAGCAAATTAGGAATCAGTATTGGAGACAAGTGAGAAGAAACACTTTCTGGCGGAACGAAAATCATCTTGGCAGTTCATCGTCGAAAGGGCCCCATGGTGGAGTGGATTTTCGGAGCGATTAGTGCGCTCCGTGAAAGATGCACTTAAGGCTGCAATTGGCCGAGCGGTGTGGACCGAGGAGCAACTTAACACTTTTTTAATAGAGGTCGAGGACGTTGAAAGCTAGAGTATCTTAATCAGCTACGATCAGCGCATTTTTCAAGACTCGGACCTTCATACAACGCCAAGGTTAACGACATTGCTCTTGTGTTTCACGATCAATGTATTCCACGTCTACTACGGAAGATAGCTGTTGCACAAAAAAAAGTTTCCAGGACGTGATGGCAAAGTAAGGGCGTGTGGGCTTCGTATGCCAAATGGAAGTTGTTTAAGGCGTCCAGTCCAACATCTATACCCTCTTAAAGTTCCCGGGCCCGCAGGATGTAAAACAAAAGCAAGAAACTAAAGTGGCAACACTTACTTCAACATATTTATACCTACGTCGAATGTGAAAGTATCGGTCTCTTGAAGCCTCTTGAAGTCTCTTGTAGTCACTTGAATTCTCTCGGCTTACTTTTATTAGTATTCCGACTTAAAACCATAACCTATGTAAATGAAACTTCTCCATATTAAATTAAACAAGATTGTCCCTTTTTCAATTTAATAAACGTATCTTTTCGAAAGTTCTACAGCGCAGGTTCTACAGACGTTTCAGACGTAGCACCTGTTTAAGGTGCTAGAAGCTAGCAACACTTTAAGTTTGATGCATCCGAAATACAACATGTCTCTCTTACATAGCACTTGGAGGTTGCCAGATGTCACATAATAGAAAATAATACAATTGAAAGAAATTGTTGTGAGAAAATTTCAAGAAAAGCCTATAGATATACGAATTTGATATTTTTAATACGGTATGAATTTTAGCTCGATTACATTTTTAGGCTAGAAATATATATCACACAATTGATTTCTAGATCATATTCGGGGTGCCGTGGCGCAGTGGTTAGTGTCTGTGCTTACTACGCCGGAGGTTTGGGTTCGAGTCCTGCCATCGTCACCCGTTTACATTTTTCATGATCCCCTACTCTGCGAGCGTCTGACAAGGCCTCCGAGAGTATCATTTGTCTTCAAAAACTTCTCAAAGTGCCGTTCGGGTTCGGCTAAAAATTGTAGGTTCCCTTGTATGTGAAGAAATTAACAGACACAGCATACATTGTTGAGAAAGTTGTCCCTGGTTCACCTCGAGCTGTTGCGCCACTCAATTTTATTACTTTTTGCTTTTTTCCTATGGTCTAGTCCTAGTTGCTCAAATAAGCTATGTTCGGGCTTTTAGGTCCAGCAGTTCAAGTGTTTTATCCGCTAAGTGACATGCCCACTTTTTAGGCAGAAGTTTATAAGGAGTACTCCTTGGAGTTTAAAACTTTTAAGGTATTTACAGTATCCATGGAAAAGAACTAAACATCCGCAAAAGAAAACACGTTTCAATTAACGACTTTCGTGTCAAAAATTATAAAGAGTCAAATAATAAATATAAATAGTCACCTACTAGGTAACAGGAACCAACGTATACCATAAGAAAATAAAGTAATGGTAATGCCATGTCTTCACCGCGAACTAATCCGCGATTAATATAAATCTTCAATAAATGCTCTACAATTCACGCGATTTACCATACAAATTTAAATCCTCTCGTCAAACGATTAAAAACATTTTGGGAATCAAAAAAGGAAACTGAAACGTCCCTGTATGACAAATCTGTCACAAATACGTTTTCTATTAAAATTTATTTTCACAACGGAAATCTTTTTTCGCTTCTAGGAAATGACATCGCCACTCTCTTTTTAGAGTCAAAATGGCGGAAAAGAGTGCTCGTGTCAAGTTAATCCTATTTTGGCCAGTTTTGCGATTAATTTTAAATCGTGTCCTATTACTCCTATTTTTATTACTGGTGGAACCAGAGTATAACCCTTAATAAATTTACGCTTTGTTTGACAGAAAAGCGCATAAACATATAAAATAGTTATAGATAAAGCTAGACAGTGCTTCATAGAGCCCAAAGTTTCAAAAAGGTAACGCAGAACACCTTAAGTGTTACAATGATGCTATGTGTGCTCTGCATAAAACCTTGATTTTTTTATTTTTTTATGTTATAATAACTGCCCCGACGGACTTCGTCCCGTCCAAAATTTAATTTTTAACCTGGATTCTATTTTATTTAAATTGTATAAAAACTCCAACTTAGTTTCATAAGAAAAAACGAATAACACAAAGATTTTATTGATATTTAATTTATTTAGTATTTAATCATATTCTTTCGGCTGTTTTCATTGTATGCTCCGTAAATAAAAGAACGAAGATGGTTTCCAAACTCGGGTACACGTCATATTTAGTTGGTCGCGTGAAAAGTGTGGCATTTTAAGATTTATTCAATATCCTTCCCAGAGATTGCCATTGTACTTTTTTATGGTCATCGAAAATACATGTTTTACTTCAATTTGAATGCACTTGAAGTGGAACGGCAAATCGGTTGAAGTCAAGGGAGTTCTCAGATTTGACATTCTTTCTAAGATATTCTGGCAGGTTATATTTAGGTGTTTTTTTTTTTTGTAATAGAGATGATCGCACATCGTTGTATAGGCATATCTGTTAGGCCATAGACACACGGCGACAGAAAAACGCGCGAGCAATTACCGTCCGACTAGAAGCACACGCGTTGATATTCTAGACAACACACAATTGCGGCTACGACAATTAGTCGCGAGACTCGTTTTGCGACAAATTTCCGAATTGCGACTCTTTCCCAAAAGTCGTCCCTCTTTACCAAAAATACGAGTTTATTTTATTTAACGATAAAAGGTGACTGTTTTTACCATGATTCACCGGAATCGCCCCGAAAATAAGTGTTTGTGTACTGAGTTTACTAGGAAAAGCTTGCAAAATCTCTTTTTTTAACGATGAAAATTAATTTTTTCATCAAGACTATGATTCCTGCAGAAAATCGCGCTGTTTGTTGTCGCGCGTTTTTCTGTCGCCGTGTGTCCCTACCCTTTAGCGGGTGCAAATATTTTTTCTTACTTTAACTGCTCAACTTTACTTCCGCCATACTACCAATTGCAACTCTCTATAGCTTAAAAATTTAGGCCTTAAAGTTGTTCACGTACTGGCCTCATAGACATTGGTTTTAAGGACCAATAGGTACTAGTTCTCACGTCCAAACGGATGGATACATGGACATTGCTTAATAAGTTTACCTGCTGATCTCGAACTTATCTCTAAATAGTCTTCGGTTACAACCCATGTCCTTAAGGGTACATAATATGGTTCCTAGCAATATTTTGGTACCAAGTGCTGTGTAAAGCCCCCCTCCCCTCAAATTCTCCATCACTGTGTAGCGTCGAGTTGTTGAATCTCGATCCACGCACGTTGAGTCGAGGAAATAGGTTTCAAATGCATATCAGACTCTACTTGCAAAGCGTAGCATAGTCGAATCAAAGCGGTTTTGACTCAAACCCTCTTTCCAAGAATTTGAAGCCAGGCTTGAATCTGCATGGAAACGTAAGTAATAAGACGTCTTGACTGTGAGTCCTTATTATATTTAGCTGGTCGTGTGAAAAGTGTGGCATTTTGAGATTGGCATTTTTTGAGACGCTGCCATTCAGTGAAATGTGACGTGTAAATTTAATCCTTCGATCCATGTACCACTAATTTTTAGTTATTACCTTTTTTCCGGAGATTTAACTTCTCATACTTCATCACTATTGAAAAAAGGAAATGGAAAGGAATTATACGTGCGAATAATGTCACCTACAAATTCAATCAAAAAACCATCGACATACTATATATGGACTGCTTGTCAAGTGTAATTTTCATACTAATTTGCCCAAAAGACGAGTCGCAAGATCTGTCGCCCCTCGAAAATGCAAGCGGAAAAAAATTATATTAAAATGTCTGTCACCTTGAAAAAATCACATAGAAAGCTAGGTCATATTGGGAAAAGCCGCGGAAAAACAAATTCTCACACCGGGTTCTTGAAAAAATAGAAAAATTCGCATAGATTAGTGCGTCACTTATGTAAAACTGATACAAGCTTTTTATATTTGCAAAACAAAGTCGTCGTTACCAACTTCATGATTTTTGCAGCATCAAACGTTTTTTGCATTCTTTTTACTTGCATGACATCTAACGACTGTTATAAATTGTTTTTTTTTTTTTTTTTTTTTTTATACTAGGGTGGACGAAAATTCCTAAATCTTTCAAAGATACCAATACGCCCACTATAGCAAGTATATATTACCGAAGTAGCCGATAGTGGTTATGCCCGATTTCCACGTGCTAAAAACCACCCATTTATGAGAGACACTATGAAACTGCCAGAACGCACTTCATAGTAGTAAATTTTAGCTCTCTCATAATACTTCTTGACTACAACTAAGTTAACTTAACAAGTAGTTTACGCTTCCGTAGTGTTTATCGCATTGGGTAGGTTGCTATCCAGTGAATGCACCTACTAAAGCCGTTCATTCATTCGGCTTCACCCTACGTGGCTAGATCGAAGGGTCTTGTTCTTTGTAGTCGTCGCTCGTTGTTTAAAATTGATTATATAAATTGATAACAATATAAAATAGCATGATAACGAACAAATAAAAAAATGGTTATTTCAAATCTTCTCCTTAAAATTAGGAAAATCCATATGTCATCCTAGTTCATAAAGGTAACAAAAGGTAGTAAAGGTAAATAAACTTTTAACCAACTTTAGGCAACTGACAGTCTTTATGATAGTGTCAATAGTATCACATTTAGTTCACAAAACTAGCATTGAACATGGGCACATAAATAATGCAACCCAAGAGGAAAGACCTAAGTAAAATTTTGGTGAAAATATTTTGAAACTGCGGTTTCGAAACCCTTTTACCCTCCTACGCAATTGGCACAAATCATTTGGGAAAGTCCCACGTCGTATCTAATTATAACAAAATTTTAAAGGGAAAGTAGCCTGAACTTTGAAGATAAAAAAACTACTGAGATTTGAAACGAAAACATACAAACGTTTTCAAACACAATTTTTAAAAGTTTCTAGAATCTTAAACGATCTTGTTTAAAATACATTTATGACCTTAGTTTAAGCAATACAAAAAGTAGATAAGGAATAGTAAATTTTTATACGTATCCATTTTCCGTATCACTATAAATTGACCCTAAGTACAAAGTGTGTACAAAACTAGTAAATATATAGGTACACACGAAAACGGCATTTGAGCAGAATTTAGAAAAACTCGAAGTCCTGCTTGTTTTTTTTATGCGAACAGTTAACTGGCACTTAGGAGAGACAATAATTGCAAGAGTCGAAGATTTCGAAAACTTTATTGACGGAGTTAGTGTACTGAACCCCAGACTCGTTTTCCTTAAAATTAACAGATCTTTGTTTAACTCGGATCTAAAACGAATGCATCTCTTGAAAATAGTTTAAAACTTCTTTTTTCTCTTTATTTCAATGTCAATTGACAGTAGTCTTGTGTGTTTCCGTGAAAACTGCATTCGAGCAGTCTATTGAACAACTCGAAATTCTTTGCCTGTTTTCCGATGAGAAGTGACGTTGGAAGTCTTGTTCTAAAATTCAAATTGCATTATGAGAGTAAAAGTCCACAAGGGAAAATATTTTTGTGGTTTATAGGCACAATTTAAATGATCTATACTTCAAATGAAAAAAATACCTATGTACATAGTTTTTACTAACTTTTGAATGCTCGAATAGTTTGAATTGGCAGTGCTTTTTTTGCGTTTCTGTATTTTTCTACTTACATTTTGGCGTCGTTACTTAAGTTTCGACTAGATGAAAATAGGCAACTAGCAGTCCATATATATTATGTCAACGCAAAAAACTATTTCACGAAAAATTATAAAATATCGAACGAAAAATCAATGAAAAATTATTTAAACATCAGAAAGGGCAGAAAAACTGAAAAAATTAAATGTGCGCCAACTTTAGAACATTTTCGGCCTCTTTTTCCTAAACCTTCTGGTAGCAATTGTAAATAAACCCGGAGAAGAAAGTATTTAAAGTAGTAAATTTCAAGATATAAGCATCCGAACATTTTTCAAGATCAATATTTATGCCCCATCCCATAGGATAGGAGGTATATTAAGTTTGATTCGTAGTTTGTAACATAGATAATCACCGTAGACCCCCAAGACCTTAAGGGGATCGAATGCTGGTCGAATGAGCCATGTCCGTCCGTGTGTTGGTAGTTTAGGCCTTAAATTTTAAGCTAGGAACTTGAAACTTAATATCTGTTCTTTCTAGGTCCCGAAGCAGTACAAGTGTAAAAATTTTTAAAATCCGCCAACTGACACGAAAATTCAAAGTTGTCGTTGGAAGGTTTTGTGATTGACATTTCAAAAAAAGGCAAAAACCGACCTCTTTTGGGCGTGGTCATATTTCATTTGCATTTTAATAAACAGTTTTTATTCGATATATTTTCCTTGAATCCAAAAAACTTGCGCTATAAAATGTTCAGATTCGTGTGAAAGCTATCATAAATAAATTTTTGCCACGCCCACTTTTGGGCGTTTTTAGTGTAAACCAAACCTTTAATGTCAAAATGCAATCAACACGTGTATATCATTTCTGATAAAAAAATATAAACAAAAAAAGGATGCAATTGAAAAGGGGTGGATGCCACGCCCCTTTTTGAAGGAGAAGATTCTTTAACTGAAAAATTCTAAATACAGTTGAAGTTAATAGAAACTGAAATTTAACAACCAAGATTAATGGCACAATTGGGATGGGGTATCCAACGATTCGCCTAAGCGGATTGTAACCCTCCCACTAGTTATATATGTATATAGATTTAATACTTCAAGAAGCGCATTGTTTCATTTTGTCGAAGAAATTAAAGCGCACCACCTAGTTTTCTTCTAAGTAAATGCACTCTTTACCTCATTTCTTTTCATCCAGAAGATAACATGAACGAAGATATTTGTGCAAAAACATTTGCACTTTCAAAGAATAAGATATACGTGTATGTATACGCAACTAAAAAAAAACACACCATAAAAGTAATAGATGGCCACCATGAAAGTGTGTGTACCAACAGATTCTTTTAAAATCGTATTGACTGTCAAATTAGGTCTATAAGAGCCCGAAAAAGAACCCCTTTTGCACCCAAAATTAAGTTCTATAAAGTATCAAATCAATATTTCCATTGCTTCCGAGAAAGCAATTTCTTTGGATATGGACAGATTCATACTGTTTAAGTCTCCAGGCTCTGACGGAATCCTGCCTGTCATGCTAATATGAACGCAAGACCCAACAATAACTTGGCGAAGTAGCGCGCATTTACAAGGATGTAACGTTTACCGCTTCAGTTTTCGAAAACGGGTCTGTGATGTCAACGGGGATCGTTTTTTATAGCAAAAGGGGAATCCACGTTGTACCGGTGTTTTAAACACTTGTTTTGACTTTGGGTCAACGTTGGTACACTGCCAACACCAGCTCCTGACGTCGTTTCTTGCACATAGCCAATAAAAGCATTCTCGTACATTTTCCAGGGTCTTGTTGATTTCCAAGTACCCACCAGATGCTCTATCGTGCATTTCCCGCAGAATCTCCCGAGCTTTAGGCCTTGGGACCACAAGCTGCAACAACGATAAACTTCGCCCAAGTAAACCTGGCGTAAAGTACAATTTTTTTTAGAACTAGCCGAAATTTGGAATACATTTTTGTGGAAAAACTATGGTTCGCTTCCATCGGTTAACCGTGACATACTGAGCAAGATCCAGCGATCGGCTTGTTCAGTTTTATTATGAGTCGATTACTTCGCATCACACCCTCGACAAATAGTCCATGATAGTTTTATCAGCAGACAAACAGCTACAATTTCAAAGTTGGTTGCCTCAAAGAAACTTCTCAGCGGACCAGAAGACCTCTCCGCCTCTATACATGCAGAGTGCATTCTAGAAACACAGACTTCACCATATGCCAACTTCGCTTTGATAAAAACTTCTAGAGCACAATAACGCTAAGGCGTAATGCATCTAGACTAAATTTTAGTCTCGCTTTCCGTTTTTCTAATCATTGCAGTGTTTTTCAAGCACAAATCGCGGCGACTAAGAAAGTCTTTTCCTGGCTCTATAAAAACGCCATATTCGAAAGATGTACAAATCTTTTCGAAGAGTCAGGTGGCCACCTGTAATCAGTCGAGCTTAGGTCAAAAGTAGGCCTACACAGCCGAGTAATTTTTGAAGAAGACGTCAGAGCATAACAACCACTTCATTATTTAAGAGAACTGCGCGGCTGAAAATCTTGGAACTAACCTCTTGATCTTGCCTGCAAAAGGCACTTAGGTAAGCAAATCTCTACATACAAACTCGAGCTGAATCATAGATATTGCATCTATCCCTCAGTCTTAAACAGTCAAAACATTGCAAATGTGTTTCATCAATCCTTTCCTTTCAATCACTTTAAGATCCTTGCTTAAGTCTAATATCTTCGATACCAAGCCCGAGTTCAATAGCACAACCAACGTTATTTTACCCAATGCGCTAAGTATGCACACGTCAGCTCTTTATCGTGAACGCAAGTCAGCTTTAAGTACCACTCGCTATTTACGGTCCCCATTATGCTTAAAACCCCACAAATAAAAACATTTTCGTACGCTCTTTTTTTATGGAAGTCTCATTCTGTGGCGGGAATCACAAACTAGCAAATATTGATATAAAATCGAACCCTGCTCTGTAGGCCCCCCTGAACCCCTCCCGATATAAGATATTTTTCCATCAAATGGAATTGTCTCACTGTCGCGTCGCCCTGCCTCTCAAATGGATCTTGACTCCAAATAGATTTGCTGATGGAAAATAAAATAATTCGATATGTACTTATTTCACACATTTCTATCCTATCTGACGTCCTGCGGGAGCTGCCATTGCGACCGAGAATGTGATGGGAACACGCAAAAGGAAACAAAAATTAAACTCGATAGAGTGTTGTTTTATAAACTGAAAACTTTGCACATCTCTCCCACGTCTCCGATTTGTTTGTACGAGGAATACTCGTTGTTGTTGCCCGCGCCCTTGCTGCAAACGAGGAGACTACAGAAAAGGAAGAAAAAAAAAGCAAAAAAAAACGAGAGGTGGTATGGCATGGTGGGAAATCATTCCTGCCATCACACACCACATACACCCCAGCCCCACTACGACTCCTAATAAAAAGGATAACAGAGTGGTCGGTAGGTAGATGGTGAAGATTTACGAAAGCACAGGCAAACCGTCACTGTGTGCCACTGGAAATAGAAAACAGGACGAGAAAAGGAGAATTGAATTGACGTTAAGGTTATCTTGCGGCAAACATGACTTGGATTTTGAGATGCTTTCTGTATAGATTAGGATTACACATTCGCACACACATCTGCGCGCGTATAGATGATGGTGGTGTGAGGAAGGAGCCCGAACCCGAAACCGAATCCCAACTCAGAGCCACACATTTCCCCGGGTTGGTTTTGTGGGAGGCGTTCGGTTTTCCTGTTTTTTTTTTTTCTTCGTCGTAGTACAGGTTGGGCGGCGAAAATACATATTTCGACTGCTTGCAGATGTTTGCTAACAATCACGTACACAGTTATCTACTCGGGGTATTTCCATTTTCTTCAACAATTCTTTACAAAAGCAAATACAAAGGATCCGAAAAAAGAGCGAAAACAGGACAAGGAAAAGTGCCATAGATCGAAAGGAGTGCGGCAAACTTTAATCGGCAACTGCTCGAATCCGATGAGACGCCTTCGATTGAAATCAACATCAACAAAACAGAGCGAGCACACATTGCGACAGGAAGAAAATTGCTTTTTCTAACAATTAAACTGGATTAAAGTTGGTAATAACTTGCAACTCACAAGTGGGGCGAGAGACTCGCCTGCGAGAGACTCGCCTAACGATGGGGGAAGTTTTATACTGGCCGATGGTTGAGTTATTCAAAAATTTACGACAGTTGGGTATTTTCTTTTCTATCGATTTCAATAGCAGCGTGTGGAAAGCGCTTTAATGGGTAGAGATATGACACATGGAAGAAATACTATCGACAAAGCAGACAGATGACACATGAGCTACCCCAATGCTGCACACAGGTGATGTTGACATTATGTCTATACCTTGAAAAGGGAACCTGTCAGGATCCACGCCTTGGGTTTGAAAGAAATGGAGGTGGAAATGTAGTTAAAAAAAAAGAGTAATGTCACAAAAACGGGGGGTAATACAAGTTTATAATCGAAAGATGCAGCAATGCGGAGAAATTGTTGCACATGGAACGGATGTATGAGTTGAGTGTGATTCCATTTAGGGCAAGAAATTTTTGATCTATAAGAAGAATTTTAAAGTTTTTTTTTTAAGTTCCTTGTTTCAGGAAGCTGAAAGGGTTGAGGGCTCACAATTCTTTCGTTATGAAAAGAGGCTATCAAAGAAAAGGAAAGGAAACTACTTGAGTATGTTTATCCTTTAAGAAAACAATTATTTGTCTTTTTCATTTTTATAAAAGTTTGTCTGTGAGGAAAATTTTTTTGGAGAGAACAGCGACAAATTGTCCGTCAAAATTAGTCAAATATTTGTCTTAAGCTGTCCCGAACTAACAGGCTAATCAATATTGACAGAAAGAACCTGTCTTTGCTAGTACGAAGGTATACTTACTCATCACAATATTCTGGGACATCATGCTATGCAGACATCTGCAGAGGATTGCTGCGAGGACACACCTCACTTTCTATGCCACTGTCCAAATCTAAGTCATTTGAGGAAAAGAGCTTTAGGAGCTACTTCTCCCACGACATTTCAAAACTTTCAAACGCACCAATAACTCTCTCTCTTTCCAGGTACGTTAAATCAACAGGGTGGTCTAAGGAGCTCTACACGGCTAAAGAAGGAAGTGAAACCATCAAAAAACAAAAAGTTTTCTCCCACTGGGCATCAATCATGGGCGTCATATCTGGGCTTTCTAGGCCCCGAAGCAGTACAAGTGTAAAACTTTTTAAAATCCGCCTACTGACACGCCCACTTTACTTATTTTACATGAAAAATGAAAATTTTAGGACGCTCGAATTTGGTTTGCAGTATTCTTGCTTAAGTGTACTGAGAATCACATTGTGAAAAAAACGAAAAACGCCTCCATGTGGGCGTGGTCGTTTTTCGTTTTCAGTTTAACAAACGATTTTTATATACAATGCGTTTGCTTGCAATCCAGAAAATCTTGCATTTTATGCTAGCATATTCCTGTATACTTTCAAGTATGCAAGGAAAATTTTCACTACGCCCTCTTTTGGAGACATGGCCGAATTAAATCTTAATTTTTGACATAAAAATGCACTTAACACATGCAAAGCAAATGTTTGGAAAATTTATTTGGACAAAGACTACAACGCTATTGCAAAGGGTACGATGCAACGCCCCTTTAAGCAGAAATAACGGTTTAATTACAGTTTGAAATTTCATGGGAAAATGAAATTATTTAAAATACTCACATGGAATGCAAACGGCCTTCTGAATAAAATAGACGAACTAGAATTATTTCTACGGAAAAATGATATTGATATTTGCATGATTACGGAAATTCACCTTAAAAACGGGTGTAGACCAAAACTTAAAGGTTACAATGACTATCACGCACATCACCCTTCGCAAAATTCGAGAGGAGGGTCCTCCCACTTCATTAAGAACTGCCTTAAGCACTTCAAGAACCGGAGGTTGAGCTAGACTCTATGCAGATCAGTTCAGTTTCTGTAAAAATTGACTGCTTAGATTAGAACACTGCATCTTGTTATTTCCCGCCAGGATATAGACTGGTGGAAGACGATCTTGATCGTATGTATGACTTTATTGGGTCCAATTTTATGATTGGGGGTGACTTTAACGCGAAGCATACTTTTTGGGGTTCACGATGCAATTCAACAAGAGGCAGATTGCTGTACAAAAACAGTATAAAACGTGGGGTGGACTTTTTCTCCACGGAAAAGCTAACATATTGGCCAACATATTGGCCGTGAGTTCCGCCCACTTTTAGGGGGCGTTTTGAGGAAAAAACATTTTTTTTCCAGAAGTAATGTTTGCTTTAGAAAAGCGTTTCGCTTATTATTCTTCGGAAATAATTATTTTTTAAAGGATTTGAGGCCACAGAAAGATTTCGATTATAGTTTCGGGTCTATAACCTAAGAATTCCTGAAAAGTTGTTGGTTGTTACCTATTTGTTCGAAATTCCCACGCCATGTTGTCGTGCCATGTTACCATGTTTACGCTTTGCCTGCAAATGGTCCTCCAGAGCTTTCAATCTTTTTAAAAACCAAGCCTAAGAGGGTAAATGTTTAAATTTTCTATTAAGGACTAAGGGTGGCCCTGGCCCATCTGTTAGAGTAAATTTAAAAGAGGTCACACAGGATAATTAGGTTGAAAAGATACCACACAGAAGTGGACATCAGATTTTTGTTTTTGTTGACAAGATTTTCAGCGAGGATGTTACTCGTAAGGTGTTATTAAATATATAATGGTGCATTTATACTGCTGTTCAAATATGGGCTGTCATTTTGTTATTGTTTTTTTTTTTTTTTATAGCAATAGGTATACGAAAATGTTGTCTTTCACACAATCATTTAACCTCTGTGCGTTATTTTCTTAACACCTACGCCAAACACCTTATTTTGGCGAATCCATCATCCAAATCAAATTGTCATGACATCAGACGGTGTGCTGAGAGATTTCGTAAGAAACTCTGGGGAGCAGTTTCAAAACACTGAATTATGTATTTTTTGAAGAGCTGATTAATATGAATGATGATTAATATGCGTCTTTAAAACCGATGAAAATATGGTATGGCGTATTGAAAATCGGCGAGTCGTTTTCATGCATGCATATTCATCATGGACACATGATAGTACTGCTACTGCTGGTAGTCTGAGATCGTTTCGTCCACCTCACGCTGGATTGCTTAATTGTTGCCTTAATTGTCCCCCATACGGACGACTGCATAGCACAAAGTCCCTGTCAGGCTCGTCTTCTTATTGCTTCACCTTTTCTGCACATTTCAATTTTTAGGTCTAGTTTGAGCCGTAATAAGAAACTCGTCAGACGTGTTAGATGTAGATCTGCTTGTATCAGGGGACAAAGAAGAAGTCAAACATTTTTCAGCCCAGAGCAATACTTACAAAATTGGTATTATCTAATACCATAACCGTTTCTAGCGAGGCAGCATATCTGATGGCCCCAAAAAATTACACAAAATTTAAGTGAAAAAAAAACAACCTTTAAGGAAGAGTAAAAAAGTTCTTCTTATTTATTTATTATTATTTGGAGTAAGAGGGAGTATGCTCCTGTAAGGGTTTCACAACGGACCTATCGCAAGTGTAAGTTTATTGACGTTTTACTGACAGCCATTTAATGCCATAACCTATACATCTTGCCTAATGCAGAGTGCCTTCAAGTGTGTGGTGTCACTCCGTTTGGTGAGGTATGCATATATTAAGTTGGCAAGGCTTGAATTTGTCTTTGGTACCGTCTAAGCAGTTCAAAATGTTCCAAAGTCCAAAATGTTCTGATATATATTGAGCTGTGCGTTAATAGTCTACTGTCTAACTACTTCAATAGGCTACGTCCCAAGGATGGTGGCCTAGCTTTAATTATGATCATTTTCATTTCTTATCTGATTGAGGCTGTGCCATATTAGTGGTGGTATGAACTTCTTTATTTCTTAGTTTTTTTCTAATATTTGAAGGAGAAATACAAATGTTGACATTTAAATTTCCAATGAGTGTGGGTGCACCCATGGCAGTCAAAAAAATTTAAAAAATTGATCGGATACGTAAGAAAATGGGCAACATGACGTAACGTCAGAAAAAAAATTCAGAAATAAGAGTTCTCGAGAAATAAGAGAAAACTTTTTAAAGGTTGCCTTAAAATAATAAAAAGGTCACTTAAAACTAGAAAAATGCGCTCTTTTTTGTGATTAATTGATGCTAAACACGCAAATTAGTTAAATTTAATAACGCCACTTAATTCAAGTTTTTCATACCCCATTTCTAAGGTTTGATAGTTTATATTTATAACATCCCGAATGAATGTTCCACTGGACCGAATGCCATAAGGTAAATTACGCAGCCTGTGCTTGTATGCTTTGCAAACCTTCAAAGAGCTAAAGAGCCAGTTCTCCCTCTAAAGTTCATATGCGTCATGCTATATAAAAACTCAATTTTATACGTGTATGCATTGGTTTCTTTTTTAAAACTTTAGCTTTGGAAGAGGAAGTTGTACATTTAAAGATAGCGTATACCATTGTGATAAAAAAAAATTCGATAATAAAGAATTCAGATATTCCAGGAGCGTTTTGTACTACTTTTCAAGTCTCTTGTTATAATGTGTGTTTGAAATTTGTATAATGTTATGTTTAGTAGTTGTTCAATTCTCAATGGCATTATCGAAACGAAGAGTGTTATGATCTTTGCTCAGACCACTCAGAAGTAATCTTGAAGATGGGTGGAAGACTGGCGAAAATAAAAAGAGCTCCCAGATTAGCCAGCAAAACATGAACTGGGACGCCTTCAGAAAGAACTGTTAGGAGGGTGTTGGCGTGAATGTGCCATTGAGAACTCCTTTCAGGTTAGAAACCGCAGTTGATAAATTCATTGAAACAATTCGGTTTCAGACTTAACCATTCCACAATAGATCAAGTCTACAGAATAACGCATGAAATTGAAAAAGCCTTAGAAGGGAAAAAAAATGTTCAAGTGCTTAAGCCTTCGACAAGGTGTGGCACGAGGGCTTGAAATATAAGCTAAGGCAAAACTTGCCGGAAGACATGTTTAGAATATTGGAAAATTATCTTGAAAGCAGACTCTTTCGTGTTAGGTGTAGTACTGAATACTCGAGTTTCAAGCAAATTCGAGCTGGCGTACCCCAGGGAAGCGCCTCGGTCCGACCCTGTTTCTGCTCTACACAAGAGACATACCTCTAGATGACGAGACAGTCGTGGCCACGTTTGCGGACGATACGGCCATCCTGGCAACAAGTGAATCAGTCGAGTCATCAACGCGAAACCTCCAACGAGCATTCGATAGAATTTGTGTCTGGACGAAGACATAGCGTATCGCTCTTAACGAGAACAAGTCTTCGCATGTGAATTTTACTTACAGAAGGGTTAACAATTTACCTCTGTTCATAAATTCTGCACAAATACCTTATGCAAATGAAGCGAAATATCTAGGGATGACACTGGACGCTAAACTAAGGTGGATACCACACGTAAGGAAGAAGCGTGACGAGCTCGAGATTAGGCTCAGGGAAATGTATTGGCTTATCGGAAGATTTTCGAAATTAAGCATATATAATAAACTGCTCTTGTACAGGCAGGTGTTAAAGCCGTTTTGGACATACGGTATACAACTTTGGGGTTATACCAAACCGAGCAACATGTCCATGTTGCAGACTTTCTAAAACAAGACACTAAGAGCAATTGTGAATGCTCCATGGTATATTAGGAATAGTGATATTCACAGAAATTTACGAATAGCTACCGTGAGCGAAGAAGTAACAAACTTTGCTCGAAAGCTAAATGCTCGCCTTCATGTTCATTGCAGCAATGAAATGATCCGTACTCTCAACGAGACTCTTAACGATGTTAACAACGAGCAACGACTACAAAGAACAAGACCCTTCGATCTAACAACGTAGGGTGCAGCCGCACGAACGAACGGTTTTAGTAGGTGTATTCACTATATACCAACCTACCCAACGCGATAAACACTACGGAAGCGTAAACTACTTGTTAAGTTTACTTAGTTATAGTCAAGAAGAATTATGTGAGAGCGAAAATGTATTACTATAAAGTGCGTTCTGGCAGTTTCATAGTGTCCCTCATTAATGGGTGGCTTTTTAGCACGTGGAAATCGGGCATAACCAATATCGGCTACTTCGGTATTATATACCTGCTATAGTGGGCGTATTGATATCTTTGAAAGATTTTGGAGTTTTAGCCTCCGTCCACCCTAGAATTCAACAAAAAAAAAATGGGAAAATGGATTAAATGTCTTTTAATACTATTTTTAAGAAGTTAAGCAGGCAAGAACAAGAAAAACGAAACTAACTTAAGTTAAGTAAATACTGAACTTTAACAAAAAAATCTAACTTTTTGAAAATATTGAAAGGCTTTTAACGCATTTTCGGGAAAAAAAAACTCGCAAAAATGCATGAAAATACGCTCCCCCTCCCTTTTTTATAACTGGTGTCATTTAAAGAAATCCCATGAAAAAAAACCGTCCAAAATTTTAAGAAAAACTAAAGCGAACTTTAAAGTTTCAAAACCTTAGATTAACCTGAGATTTAACTCAGAAACATAAAAGCATTTTCAAAACGAATTTATTTAAATACATAAGTACAAAGCGTACATTTCCAACCTACGTTTTTTGAATCCTATTTAAAAAATGGTATAAAAAAAAGAGTTTGTTTTACCGTTTCCACAAAAACCGGTGGCCATAATATTTTAGAAAAACAGCCGATGTTAAGTAGTTGTAGTATTGTTAAAAAGTCTAACGGAGACTGAAAAAAAAATCAAAATAGTTGTTTAATACATTTGAAATTGAAAATTTTTAACAGAGGTCAAAAGAAGGTACATGTCTCCCCCCCTAGCTCCTAAACGTACAACTTTGACATAAATAAATAACGGGCATAGTCCATCTTTTGCGATTTAATGCAAAGCTTTAGCAAACTTCGAATATTCAGAAATTTCGAAGATTTGATTCAAAGACGTAGAAGCATTTTCGAAAACGATTTTTTAAGGTTCTTAATCCCTTAACGGTTATGACAATCTTATTAAAATTTGGCTGAAGTATGTGATGTTTACAACGCAAGCTAACTGCATTAAAAGTTTTTCAAAATTTCAGTTACCAGCCTCAAGTTTTTAAATCTATTAAAGTATACAATACAGAAAGCAACATGTTTCACCGTTTTCTCAGAAATCCATGTCCACAGAATTTGAGACAAATGGCCTATGGAACGAAGCTGGTGATATAATTGAAAAAAAAAGCCTAACCATAATTGAAAAAAAACTAAATTACTGTTTCATGGATTTTCTTTTTAAAAATAGTAAAAAAGGAAAATAAATAATGGACGGATAGGTAAGATGGACTAATCTTTTAAGTTTTAAAAACAAAAGGACTTTGAAATATGGTAATAATGATAATAATAAGAGTTTCGAAATATTTAATGGTTTCCTAGATGTGATTGAGAACACTATAGTTAACTGAATAAAATGCTGCTAGCAAATATATATATCGTGACTCCTCGGCCACTTACATCAACTAAATTTGACGCAAGCACAACCACTTGAACGTCAACTAACACAACAGCTTTGAAAAAAAGCAATCAGCTTATAAGTTCATTTTTAAGAAAAAAATATAAAAACCATTAAAGGAAAAGTTTTATGCCACCCTTTTTTCAATTGACAAAACCAGCAAAATAAGCAGCGGAGATAGTGGTAAAATACGTCAAAACCTTAGTTTAAAAATGAATTGAGTTTAAAAATTTAACCAGAATTTGCTTTTGGCTTAGCTTAAGCTGAAGTTACTATATATGTTTGCACAATATCGGAGTTTCGAAAGAAAAGATTAAAAATTTTATATTTAAAACTATGGTTTTCGCGGTTGTGGGACATTGCAAATTTTAAAGTTTTTCGGACTTACCGCGACGAATATTAAAATTTTTCATTATATTATGAAAACACCCGACGTTTCGACAAGGTTACACTTGTCGTGGTCACGAGCTGACTGATTGCTTATGAGTTGTTGTTGTTGTTGCGAGTGCGCTTCAAGGCAAACGGAGCTTATCACATCAGCTGGTACATTGATGAGTGGATCCCATACACCTGATAAATTATAGCTTTGATCCCTGTTAAAGTTTTTGTGCATCTTTATTTCGATTGCCTCTCGAACTAGTCTTGGAACATAAAACCTTTCCGTTGCAATTGATTTTGCTTGGTCGAATCTTATATAGTGGTCCGTATTATAGGCTAGGTGCTCACATATGGCAAATTTTGTGACTTCATTCTTCTGAATGGCCTTTATGTGTTTACCAAGGCGAGTTGATATGGCCCGTTTCGCTTCACCAATGTACTTGGAGCCGCAGCTACATGGCACAGAATAAACTCCTGGGTTTTGAAATGGAATTTTATCCTTAGGTGAGCGCAGGAATTGTCTTATTTTAGCAGGTGGTTTGAAAATAGACTTAATCCCATTAACCGCTAAGATTCTTCCAATTCCTTCAGAAATACCATTTCTGTAAGGAAGAAAGGCCCTCTTTTCATTACTTGGGTTTGAACTCTCCAAAGTTTTTGGTTTTGGCTGCCAAGAACGGTGCCTTGAGCTGTAACCGTTTTTTGTTAGAGCTTTATTAACCCATTCTAGCTCTTCTTTTAGATGGTGTTCATCACAAATTGCATGTGCTCTGTTTTTAAGAGCAGATACCACAGAATTGAAGTTCGATGGGTGGCGATGTGAGGCGGCATTTAAGTATCTATCTGTGTGCGTACTTTTTCTGTAAACAGTGTGTCCTAGCGTTCCATCTTGGTTTCTTATTAATTTTACATCCAAAAATGCCAATGAATTTTGTTCTTCAATTTCCATTGTGAATTGAATTTTGGGTGGACCACATTTAGGTGGTTGAGAAAAATGTCGACATTATTTTTGTTGAGGACGCAAAATGTATCATCAACATATCTCTTCCAAATGATGGGTTTTATTGGAGATGTTTCAATGGCATGTTCCCCCCAATGTTTCATCCAGATATCAGCAATGATTGGAGCGAGTGGCGACCCCATAGCAACTCCATAAATTTGTAAATAAAACTTTTCTTTGTACAGGAAATATCCGGATGTCAGGCAGATATTTAACAGTTCCAATAATTTTAGGTCATCGTCAGAAGATGATAATTTTGACTTAATAATATCCAGACATTCTATTATCGGTACATTGGTGAACAAAGATGTAACGTCAAAACTAACCATAACTTAATTTTCACTCATATGTATGTCCTGTATCATTGATATAAAATGTTGTGAGTTTTTCACAAAAGAAGCACAGTTGTAAATCAATGGATTCAGCCGGAGAGCTAGTTCTTTCGCTACCAGGTAAGTAGGCGAATCAAGTGATTAAAAAGTTATGACCTTAAACACGTTGAGAATGGGTAACTATTTTCCCTTCTTTTTCTTACTTCTGAAAAACTTTTCAATATTTTGCAAATGTTCGATTCCATTATAAAAATCTTATATCCTTTTAGTGTATGTTTCAATTTTCTTCTTTCTGGCTGTAAATTTGTTTTTTTTTTACCATCAAAATTTAAAGTGTAATTAAACCCTAATGTGCGTATAAAAACAAATGCTCTTTTAGGTGCATGTGTTCTCATTTTTTCACGGACTTTATAAGTGTACCAAATTTAACCTTTCTACGACTCATCGTTCAAAAGTTACAGGTGCGGCCGGACAACGAAGTGATGCCATGAAAGGTCCTTTTTCCATTTGTGGAAGGACCGCTAAAAAGAAGCGGGCAGGGGGATCGAAAGAAAAATTTTGTAAGAATTTCGACCTATGCAGAATTTTGACCCCAACCAAAAACATCAGAAAGTCACTAATCTTGAGACAGGCACACTTCTGTCGTTTTCCCAAAACGCCATTTTGGGATTATACCCTGGAAAAGCAAGCCGCCATTTATATACAAGAATGCTCCTGGGGTTTGTTTTTCATTGGGTTTTTAAAGCTAAATTTTGGGATTTTAACTATTGTAGAGTCAAGTTAAGTTGCAGCGGTTTTAGAAAACGGGGTTATACCTATACCCTTTGTGCCCTTAAGAATATAAGAACTCTGGCATTTCCACTCTTTAAGTTCACCCGGATAAATGAACTCAGTATTTGATGACTCAGTTTACCTAAAGTAGCCAAGGTCTGTCAATATTACGCCAAAATCACAAGAAAATTTTTCGAATGTACCTTTACCAGCTGGGTTTAAGCCGCAGCCCAATGTCTTAAAATGGAATATTTTTGGGATAGCTGAGGCTTGAGGGTATCATTTTGGAGTTTACAACAAATCCACACTAATAATGCAGTCAGGCTGTACACCATCATAGCAAAATTTAAGTGTCACAGTAAACTTAGAGTCTAAGAAACACAAAAAAGGATCAATAATAGTTTAATTAAACACTTGCCGGTGTTTTCTCAGGAAGTTGTTTCTCTGTTTTTGAGGCTTAAAACAAAATTCCGTCCATATCCATTATAGACATTCTGCTGCATTAGTTGCTGTTTATTTAGTCGACTCAGTATTTGTTTTTTTTTAGCCTCATGTGAGAAATGGAGTATAGGGGTCAATAGGGTATACCGCGGTCCGCTACAGACGGACAGAAGCTATTACGTGTACATAATGCTACTCTTTCTATTCTAGTAATATAGTAAAGTAGTAATATAACACCAGTTATATAATATAATAACCATTCATAAAGCCCATATCCAAATCAATATTCGGGGATATGACGAGACTTTTTTTGTTTTTTAAATATTTTCAAAACAAAACAAAAACATTTTTCAACGAAAGGAAAACAGATTCTTTATTTTATTTTAAACATTCCTTAAGGTAAGAAAGAACTCAAACTTTACTGTTAGCTTTGAAAGATAAAACTAACAACTATTCAAAAAATCCATAACCCCCAATGGCGGGTAAATTGGTTGACTCTATTAGGTGATGTGGCTCATTGAAGTTTTTCATGTTACTGTTGCCTCCCTGTAGTCTCCCCACATTATGCACAAAAGATGCTCTTGTCCCTAAGACTCGACCATCAGATTCATAGTGAAAAGACGCATTCAGATGTTTGCCATCTGAGGACGACTAATAGTTGGCAGCTTAAGAAGGTCTCATGTGTGGATGCTGGAGCTTTGCATGTTATTCCTAGCTTTGTCATTCGTTTATAAAATTGCAATTTCTGCTGTTCCTTGTTTTTTTTCTCAAAGTAAAGTCTGAACTCGAGTTGTTTGGCTCCTTGAGTTCATGTCATAAATTATCCCGAGTTGTTTTAGTTAAGTAATTTTTATCATTTTTCGAAGACTAAGTCGGTATCAAGCCCACCTGTCGTTACTACAAGAAATTCAAAGCATATATCTGGCCAACCTCCTTCAATTCAGTTTAAAAGCTTTACTTTTTTTACCATCAGTGTAAATTCCGTTTCAATGGGCAAAAACTAGTGAAACCTGTGTAAAACTCATGCAAAACTGCGTAGGTGCTAAAATGATACATCAGCCATATTACCCCCACCTTAATTAATATTAATATTGTGTTTTTTTGCTTTGTAAATCTACCGCAAAACGCACACATTTTTCTCTTATTTTTGTCAAACAAATAAAATTTTGCTCATGACTACCTTTCATGTTTTGAATCCCAACCTAATCGACGAAAAAAGAGAATATTCGGTGCATTTATACCGACACATGTTGATCGGAAAGAAATTAAAAGTCCGTAACTATCCCTGATGTACCATTTTACCCGACTTAACACTAGAAAGAATATAAATTTAACTGCTTTAAATTTTTCTACGAAATCATAAGTTTTTTTGATTGTTATTTAAAACCAAGACCGGAAATAAGAACTTTCAAAAATGCCGAAAGTTTTAAGCCGCTTTCATAGATCTCTATCAAAGAAACATAACTAGGTTATGTCTACCCACGAAAGTCCGCTATAGCACGTCAGAAACAAACTCCATTGTTATGCTGCCTTCTGAACTTAAATCGTCCAACTTCAACTAAAAAAACTTTTAATTTCCAGATGCCATTTAAACTCAGCAGCAGCCGTTGAATGTTTATGCAATAGTACTTATCAGTCAATCATTGTCTAATTACATACAGCTACACACAAAACAAAACGCTCAGAACCGCGCCCTTAATTACTTCTTGGGTGCCAGGAAATTTCTCTTTACAAATTGAGTAAATAAGCCATCTCTATGCAGGCCATTATTAGAGTGCTCCACTCTACTAGTTGGCCTGGAGTTTTTCGCCCTCTCCATGCCCAACCGGAGACGGGAAATTCCGTCCTAGCATCCTGTGAAGGTTTGTGCTCTTTGCTGCTTTGTTTGCATCCTTTATTTTTTTTTTCATACGCCAACGAGAGATTGTATCTCAAAGGTCATTATTCTTCAACTTTCCGCCACTTATTAAATCTCGCTGCTATAATCGTGCCGGCATGTCTTATCTTTTATATTGTCGCGCGCGCAAAGTCCACTTACTCATTCAGCCAGCCAGCCATTTGTTCTGCGTTCTATTCGCGCAAACAAGTTCAGCATTGCTATGCTTATGGTCGCGTTCGTCGTCGTTGGCGGCGGCGGTGCTGTTCTGGATGCTTTTTTCCCAGAAGCAATGTGTCTGGAGATGCTCCTCTAGCATGCCCTCCCCCACCCAGCGAGAACAAGAACATCACCACCTCTCCGCAGCAACACAGTGAAACAATCATAATCCCGGTTGTTTCCTTTTTAGAATGCTTGAATAACAAAACACCTACACTGGAGTGCCACCAGAGTACCCACCGCACCAGTTATACCGTCGACATTGTTGCCGCCACAAAGTTATTTGTTTACAATGTTTGCCTGAGCGGAAGGGGGTGAGTCGTGCTCGTCAGTCTTCCACTAGCCCTCCATTCCGCATTCGAATGAGTATGCAAATTCTTCCTTCGAATTGTAATATTCAAATGGAAATTTATTCATGTGCGGCACCGATTTACAAGGCGACAGCCGACACAGCAGCAACAGCGGCACACAATGCTGTGCTGTGTCGAGAGTACATAAAACCCCGCTTATAAGGTACAAGGCAGCACAGAGGTTCCTTTTTCTTTTTGGGGGATTCGTCCGAAACAAACTCCGCCGGGTATGGCCTCCGAAAAACAACCTAGATAGACCAAAGCCCGTGTAGTACCTAGTTGGTCTAGTGTTAAGGTATTCGCTTGCCGGTCGGTCGGTCGGTCGTTCCTTCTCCGCACAGCACACCCAGCAGAGAGTGATCCATAGGGGAAGTAATAACTTTTAAACAGACAATTAAGGACTTGTAAAATGGAAATTAGTTGTATTGCCAACTTTATTTGAATATTTTCCGCGCTAGTGTAAATATCCGGGATTAAAAACGCTGGGGTAGAATTTGTGCTGCCCGCACTAAAATATTTAAGTGCCTCGAGCTCGATGCACGTTTCGCCAGATAGAGCGCGTCAATTACCACTTGAAATTTCATAACGAAAGAGAACAGATAAAACAAAGGGTGGGGCGTGTCCATTTCGACGCAGATAAGTTCTGCTGCCAGTCTTTGTACATCTTGAATGTCCTGTCTTACGTTCCTGCTCGTTCATGCTCAACCCCCTCCGGAGAGGTAGAGTTAAGAGATTTCCCTCAAGCGATGTCGTTTTTTGCTGGTCTCTTGATTGATATTCCCGTCACTCAACGCATGATTTCTTGCGTAAACTTCTTGTCCCCATGGGGAGTAAAGTGTTGAAGCCTTAACTGGAAAAAATCACTGCTGCAGTAGGACAGCAGACACCCGGTGTGTATTACGTAATGTCTTTTTTTTATCCTTCATTCTTTTCGTGGGTTTTTTGATTCGTTTAAAAAAAAGTGGTTCCACGTTAAAAGGCTTTGGTTTTGGTATATAGGTACCACTCCATTTGGGTAAGTGTATACTGGGGCTTTTTAAACTTTGATTGACGTTCGCGTGGCTGAATTTGTATAAATATTTTAAGACTTCGAAACACAGCAGATTTATTAAATATTTAAGGAGGGATTTTTCCCCTTATGTAAAAATACTTTAAGGCGTCTAAAATATTGGCCCAAATGCGCCAATAAATAATGTGCATTTATTTGTGGGAATTGATTTATTATAGGAAGATTATCGTCGTAAGATTATGTTGTAGGCGAAACGATAATTTACAAATGCCTATAAAATAGAATGCCCTGGAGTTAGGGCTTTGAATATACCCTCTTGGTGGCTTTAAACTGCTTCAGACTAAGAACATAACATTGCATTGCCCCTGCTCATGCAAGCCACTTTTAAAGAGCAGGTTTTTAAAGAGGTTTGCTTAGGTACCCGGAGAGGGGAGTAACGGGAGGATCTGTGCGATTCATCATCAAACATATTTTTTTACTAGGCAATTTTGGCAAATTTTTTTTTTGGCAAATGACTTTTTATTGTATTTTTTTTTGTCTGGGTTCATGGTTTGCTCAACTGGAAAAACAAATCTGCGGGCGCCTATGATGGCATTGAATTCTACATAAGAAAACATGTAATCGTTTCTGATGTTACGTACCGTATTTTGGAAGTCCCTGCGTGATATTTTCAGCTTCACAACCAAAGAAGCAACCGATCAAAACTATTTTAGAATAGAGCGAGTTTTACGGACACTTGGCTTACTCCTTGATCAGAGAGTTCCTGACTGGGACACTTGAGGCTTCGGTCTTATTTTGCAACTTATGCAATTTGTTACGCATTTAGTTGTCCATATCAAGCAGTCTAGCATCCTCGATGGCTTGGCCGTTTTCGAGCCAAGGGACTTCGATTCCAAGATTCCAAGATTTTAGCAAGAGAATTGTAAGTCAGGGTATGCATGGGTAATATTTGTGAGGGCCCGAGGTCTTTTGGGACATCTGCCTTACCAACACGAGCAACGCATTGAACTTAAGGACACAACAATTGTTATAAATTTCCATGATGTATGGGAACACTAAAATTCTGTCAAAGGTTTTGACAAAACGGCTGCGTGTAAAACGAGTTTGCCTTTATCCCATGTCTCTATTCTCTGAAGAGAGAATGCGAAATGGAACAAATCTTAGACAGCACCTCTTTCGGAGGAGGAATGCTTGTTGTAGTGGATGGAGGATACTTTCTTCGTAAGCTGGCATTGTAACAAAACAGCTAAGAGGGGTAAATCAGTCCCGCATGGGTGCTTAGCTTTGGTGAGGTGACGGGTTTGACGACCCCGCGGATCCTAGTTTGTTATTCGGGGGACAAATCCATACCCCGAAATCAACCTTTTCCACGGATCACTCTCATCCCTTTCTTCCTTCCCTTTCCATCCAACCGTTAGTGCACTCTAACCTACAGGAGTAGTAGTAAAAGCTCACAAATCATGGATAAATGAACAACCTAAAGGATGTTACTACTCTAGGTGCGGTACTGGCGATAGCCAAAATCCACCCACAGTATTTTCGACTACTTTCGGGACTCGGATTCTGGAGGCCTCAACATTCATTTTTGATATGCCCAGCGGCTCTTGTAGCTCGGTACCCGACTTGCTTAGAAATCTGAGCATGACTGAGGCTGCTACTCTGCACAGTGCATTGACGCGACAACCAGGAATACCCCTGTGGTTTAACGGGCTGCAGAAGGAAGCGGCAGAGGAAAAGGAAGCGGCAGATCAATAAGTTCACGCAAAGTGGCTTCGTGGGTTGAAGGCTGCTACCCACATCTGCTCTTCGGCGATTTTCATGAAGCCGGACAGGTCGGTGGAATTCTCACCTACGGAAGCAAACCAGTCCTTTTCATCTTCCATAGCCTCCTCTTTTGCTGAACCGAAACACAAGAAAACACCAAAGCGCATTATGAAAGACACAACCCCTCAGGCCCATGTATCTGCTTGCACACGATCTTCGATTGAAGCCGGTACCACTCCTATTGATGGGTGCAGTACTAGTGGACGGAAACCGGACGTGTCAACGGCATACACACGGGCATGAGTTCAGGAATCGCACCAACTGTTAGTGCTGTCCATGCGTTGGTGATGGTTGCTGGTGATGTGACCCTAACAGGCTGCAGCAGTAGTGGACAGAACTTTGTCGGGGCGGCCGTTCCTGATGGTTAGTGTGCCACTCGAGCACCTACAATACTCGTTGAGCGCACGACATCTTAAGTGGGAGATAAGAGGCGTTCTTATCGGAATACTGCTGTCTCTTCTTTAGCAGTTCAAATTGGGAAAGCAGGTAATGACAACAGTTTGAATGCTTCGGAGTGCGAACACTGCAAAACTCGATTGTTGGAGCTTGCGGAGGCAACTAATGCTTGAATTCAGGTGGAAAGCTGTTGTCTAAAGGCCGGAACCTTTTGGTTTAAGACCTCATCGCAGAAAACCTCTGAATGGCTACGCAAAGTGGTGCCGGAAATTCCCCCCGTGGGACCTCAACTTTTGAGGTCTAGCCACTCAAGCTTAAGCGTGCCGTCTGCTGGATCCCTGGGATACTGGAGAAAATGGCGGTTGTGATGGGGAGTTTGCGAGCCCAGAATCCTGGCCCCGATACAAAAGTCTGGATTATTCGAACGCACAGACCGAGCAAAAAACATCTTGATATAGATGGTAGTTGTTTGGTCGTGACCATGAGCATGGATATGGCTTCTGCCTAGGTCATCGAATCTAGGTACGACATCGGCCCTATCTACATTTTGGTAGGAGTCACTTGCGTTTCAATGCTAAACCACGCTAATAGTGTACGTAACCCTGAGTCTGCATCCATAATGCTTACTAAGATAAATCTATAGCTTTGCAATGCCTCTACTGCTTGCGGCATGTACTACAAAAACATGCATAACATCCATTAAGGAATCATGGATGTGGAAAAGTAACATCTGTGGTATTGGTGGATTGATTGCTCCTCACGACAAATGCTTCAATAAGAAGTGCAAGAGACCTAGGACTTGTCTTATGGCATTGAAATCTTTAGAAGCAGCTACGATCGAAATAGGTTTTGTACCCAAGATTTTACCCAGCAAATTAAATAATGTCTGACACTACATTACCCACCCTGTCCAACAAGTTTTCAAGGACTATCACAAAATTGAAGGTATCTCCAGATAGCACCCTGTCAAATCACAGATACAACGAATTTCAAATCAGCTGCGAAGTTTTACCAGTTCACAGTTCAGAGAGGAGCTTGGCTACCCAAGTTCCACTAAAACTGAGGTCACGACAAAGGATAAAGATGTCTGTTCAAGATCCGGGCAGCGTCTCTACCCGTTGTTTCGCACTAGTGTGCCAAGTTATGAAAAACCCCCGTAGAAAATCGGTGCCTTGGTGGAATTCGGAACTGCAGCGTATTCGCAAAGAGAATTGAATCGGTCCTCAAAGAGCTCCTGAATCGATCCTTAAAAAACAATTTAGTAGAAGACATTGGTTTGTCGTGTATATATCGACCGAAACAAAAGGATTTTAAGAGACTTATTTGCAAGTCGAAGAATGACTCTTATAAAATGTGGGATAGAATCTCTAATGCCCGGTTTTTCAGTGCTGAGTTAAGCCCAGCTTAAACAAAGATCTGCAAATCCTGTAACAAAACGAATCTAGAGTTAACCCAGCGAGCAGTCTTTCAGATCAGAGTTAACTCCGTCAGCAAAGTTGTCAAAATCCTCGACTCTCGAAATTATTAACTCTCCCAACTCTCACTTCACATAGAAAAACACAGGAAAAGAAGTTCGAGTTATTCTCAGATGTAATTTTTCATAGAAACACGCAAATCAACTGCCATTCTACACAGAAAAAACATTTAAAGAAGTTCATACTGTTCTCCAGGGTTGATCGGACATTAACTAACAAAATTTGGCGAGATTAAGCCGAGATAAACCCCGGATCTAGATGCACTGAAAAACTCATTTTTGGGGTTAATTTCAGTTTACCTCCGAATCCCTTAGTGAAACTAGTAAGCTTGTGAAAGTTCTTCAGAAAACTTTCACAAGTTTACTTGTCTGTTCTTCAGGAACAGACCAAGCTAACTCGCTTCAATACTCAAACCTGAGACCAGGGCGAAGACCTCCAGCCTTATCCTAGACACTCAAATATTCAGACCCATAAGTCTGTCTGCATTCCAGCTGAAAAGCATAAAGAGACTGGTTGAGCTGCGCGTGCGCAAGGTTACTCTTTGATTGCATCCTCTTTCTGAGATGCAACACGGTTTTCAGACAGACTAAACGACTACGCCCGGACACCTACGAGGAGCCAACGTCTTTCCTTCTATCTCTGAAGAGAATCAATTGCAGACTTCTTGTAGGCGAGACTTCCTTATCGGCCACCGAGCTTTTGCTAGATACTTCAATGTGTAAGGCTTGCGCGAAACCACTACCTGTTCTGCTTGTGGAGAGAACGACGATACAGCGAAACACTTCCTCTATAGTTGTCCTGCCTTTGCTCGCATCAGGTGGCGGCTCATTGGGGCTGAGGTGGTGAGTGCCGCACATATACTATTGCCTTCATCACTGAAGCTCCTTCTAATCTTCTCATCTTTCTTCAAAAGGCAAGTAAACTAAATACATTAACGCAAGGTGTCTGCAAGGTAGTGCAATGGACCAGTATTTGTGTCGGAGTACTCCACGGATAGTAGCAACCTCCAACGAAAACGTTAAAACGAAGGAAATCGGGGAAAATGTGTTCAATTGTATTCCAGGACACCCTACGGTTGCCTGGGGTAGGGTAAAGGCACACAAAAAGGTGTCACAGCATGCAGATATATGCTTTGTACTGCATCGACATACATCAAATTTACTAATTACTTTAGGAAGCAGGCGCTACAGTCCGAGGTGGACTTGGCTTTCAACCCACAAACTTCCCAAACCAGTTTTGTATCTCTGAACCGCTTTATACGCTTCCCTTTATGGGCTTTCCGGCAATCATCGTTAAACCAGAGGTTTTGTTGTGGTGGCCTTGTGAAACTTAGTACAGAGACGGCATCTCTGATGGCATTTTGGCAATGTGGCCGCCGACTATCATATGACTTTGTAGAAGGTTCTGAGAGACTCAGTTGGAGAAGGACCTGGCGGTCTGTTGCGATTGTAGCCTGCCTACCGACCGACGTTAAATTTCCTCACAGTATTTCCATTCCTTGGCGTTGGTAGGGATATCTGCAGCTGTTCCATGGCTACAACAAGGTAGTGAACCGAGTCAATGTTGGCTTCTCGAAAAGTTCAGTCATTCATGATACTGGAAGCGTACCTTTTTTTTGGATTCGCCACATGGAGGTGGTAATCTTCATAGATACCGGTAGCCCGGGCTACAAGCATGCACGATTCGCAGACCCGAAGTAATCGATGCTGGGATGCGCCTATGTACTAATCCATCCCCTGCACTCTTAAACCACTTCAACGCGGTACTGCCGTATTACTTCGCGGGGCTGGTTAGCATGTTACGCTGTGCTTCCTCTTTCTGCTAATTCTGCTCGCCTTGTTTTCTCTATTCTTCTCAGCTCGATTTGTACCGTTGCCACAAATCTAGTTATTGCTGTCCAGCCTTCTTCTGAGTTCCGCAATTCTTCTACAATGCAATAAGGGTTTGGGAGGTTAATTCTCCATTCTGCATAGCGAGCGCAATGAATCGTGGCGTGCTCTGTGTCCTCCTCCTGATTAGGGCACTCCGGACAAAAAGGGGAGCTATCGTGTCCGAAACGGTGAAGATATTTTCGGTAGCCACCATGGCCGGATAGGAACTGCGTAAGGTGGTAGTTGCAGTCCCCATGCTTTCGTTGTAACCAAGGAGCGATTCTCGGTATGAGTTTGAATGTCCATCTGCCTTTCGTTGTGTTGGTCCACCGGGTTTGCCACATTGCTATTTTATGTGTATGTGTATGGTTGTGTCGCTTAAGTTGCGCGCTCTTCTGTTGTATATCCTGAGCATTTCATCGGCAAGGATATCAATAGGAATCATTCCGACTATAACGAAGGCGGCCTCATCAGAAATGGTTCGGAAGCCGCTCCTTGTTTGTAACACGCAAAGTCTATACTTTGACGATAACTTCGTTTTCATTTCTATCGTCCGTAATGCTTTTGCTTAGACTGGGGCGGCACATAGCAGGACCGAAGTAGTTACACTCGATAGCTTGTTTTGCTGCTAGCTCCACTGCATTAATATGTTTACGTACAACGACGACAGCAATATCATCAGCGAAGCCGATTATCGTTACCCCGTCTGGTAGTCTTATTCGTAGGACTCCGTCATACATTATGTTCCACAAAAGCGGCCTTAGGACCGAACCTTGTGGGACTCCCGCGGTGACTTTGTAGACTTTTGATTCCTTGTCTGTACTAACCTTTGCTTCCTGTTCTTAGGTAATTCGCTATGATGCGCCGAAGATAGTATGTTGCATCCATCCTGGTGAGAGATCTTTCGATAAAGGACCAGTTGGCTGAGTTGAAAGCGTTTCTTATCCAGCGTTATCACTGCGCAGTATTTCTTGGTGCCGTTTAACCCCTTTTTTCTGCAATTGCGCGTTCTGTTATTTCAATTACTGCTCTTATAGCGTCCACAGTACATCGGTTTTTCCTAAAGCCAAATTGCTGGTCGGAGAGAGCCCCTTACCTCTCGTCGATAATTTTTGACGGTGAGATGATGGTTCACCTGGGAGTTTGCTTTCTTTTGGTAGTGGGACCAAACGCTGTGTTTTCCATTTTTCAGGGAACGTTCCCTCTTACAAGCATTTCCGAAACGTCGATATGAAGAGGTCTGGTCGTTTTTCTACAGCCGCCTTAACTGCTTTATTTGGAATGCCGTCGGGCTCAGGCGCCTTGTTGTCGCCAATCTTCCTGCACGCTTTGAGTATCTCTGCCTGTCTAATTGGCTGGATATCGTCAGAGTTTATTTCTTGTACGATGTTACAAATAGTAGTTCTGTTTTGAGGGAACAGGTGTTCCACTATCGAACTCAGCATTATTGGACACGTTATTGACGGGGTCCTATTAGCCCTTCAGTTTTGTCATCACCATACTGTATGCCGCTCCCCAGGGATACTGTATGCCGCTCCCCAGGGATTTACGTCGGCTTCATCGCAGAGACGTTTAAAGCATGTGGCGGTGGCCTTGCTCTCTTTGATGGCTTTACTTAGATTACGCCTGGCCAGTCTGAAAGCATTCAGACGTTGTTGAAAGTCAGGTCTTAATCTTGAGCGCTGACATTTGCGGCGGGCATAAAAGCATTTTTTCCTGACCTCTTTTATATCCTCATTCCACCAAAAGCACAGTTTAACCTTGCTGTTGTTTGTTCTTCTGGGCATTGATGCATCACATGCTCTAGTAATTGTGTCCGTTAGTTGTTGCACCAAACTATCTGTGGATCCTGCTGTGGACGTTACTCAACATCTCTTCGAACGCGTCCTTGTCGAACGATCTGTCACTCCGCTTTGGGCAAGTGGATTTCGGTGAGACTTCGGCTTTATTTTTCTTAATCTCAATTATTATCACCTGATGGTCACTGTGGGAGTATTCCTCGCTAACACACCATTTTACAGTTCTTAGTGTGGGGCTGCTGACTATGGTGATGTCTATGATGGAGCCCATTCCATGCTATGTTTACCGACAGTGGTGCAAATGTTTCCAGTTCCATGTCCTCATTCGTTGGTGTTCCTGCTGCCCCTTTATGTAGCCCACGCGTTGCAGTCGCCTCCTACTGGAGTTCTGTTAAGCGCGTCCGCTGCTAAATTGTCAAGCAGAAGTTGCTATTCGCTCACACTCAAGCTGGGTCTGGCATAGCAGCTATAGAAATGAATTCCATTTGTCTTTGCCCTTACGGAGCCTTCAGTCTGGTCGTTTGTCTCTTGGACGGCACGTGTTCCACATGTCCATATTGCAACTTGCTTCTTTCTATCGAAAATCCAATTCCTGTTCTGATCGGGGCATTTGTAAGGTTCGCTGATTAGAACGACGTCCGCTCTTTGATCTATTGCTGTGTGTGCAAGGATGTCCTGAGCTATTCTACAGTGATTGAGGCTTATTTGTAAAATCTTCATGTTTTCATGCTTGTGATAGATCTCTGGAAGACCGGACAGTCGCTGCTGTCTGCAACATGTTTTGACGCATCTGGGTGGTCTTTCTTACAAAGGATGTAGAAGGATGGAAGAGTACCTTGCGTCAATCGTTATGTCGTCTATCGGGTTGACGGTTGTTTAACTGGGAGATCTCCAACTCTCTTTGCGGATGTTGAGGTGCGGTAACTGTGTGCGAACGACGACAACGTGTTGTCAGCAAAGTGTTGTCAGATCAGACTGTTATCGAAGGTCGTGTCGTGCAGGCTGTGCTTTCCGAAGATGCACTTCCTTCCTAGCTTGGCATTGACAATCTTAATATCGTATCTAGGGCATTGCTCATAAGTTTTTCCAAGAGCTCGTAGATTATCTTCCTCCTCTTGAAGCTCAAAACGTTTTGCATGAGTCTGCCTCCAACACGACGGGGTGCCGTGGTGTAGTGGTTAATGTGTAGGACCAATGTGCACGAGGTCCCCGGTTTGAGTCCCGGCCGGGGAATAAAAGCTTTTTACGGTGTTCCACCTTCGAAACGGTCTGATAAACTCTCCAAGATTATCATTTGTCATGAGAAGCAAATTTGACAGAGTTCGGTATAAGAAAAAACCTGTATGTTTATTTCCTCTTGAATTCCTATCCTTTGACCGCATAGTTTCGAGCTAAGAAAACCTAACATTCGCCAACCATTACAGTTACATTTACAATTAGTTACTGTAAAGTTGGTCTCATCTTCCTTCAACCCCATAAAACTTAATGATCACAATCATAATGGAATTAAAATTTCGAAAAAGGGTTTTGGGAAAATTAAAGTGGCGATAAAGTTATACATTTGTGACAGACTCTTGGGCATCATTCATTCAGTCGTCAAGCGATCCCTTATTCAAGTAAGCAAACTAGCTTTTCCGATGAGTAAGATCCTATAACCCATAAAAGTTTCCTATTTACCGGAGATAAAAAAGGGATGCCTGCAAACTGGAATAAAATCAGTCCAAGTAATTAAGTACGGTAGTTTCTGCTTAAGCCTTTTTTACACCCTTCTCCTTTGTGTGTGTCGTTTTGTTTTTTGCTGTGTTTTATTCTCTATAAACAACGAGGACCAAGTTCAAAAAGATGAGTCTTTTGATTGATGCTATCACAATATTAACATTGTACGAAGATCGAAAATGCTATTAATATTACCCGAGCTTATTTTTTTTTTTTTGCTGTACCCTGTCTTCCCTCTAAATATTACATTTAATAAAATGCTAAGAAGGTAGCAAAATCAATTTTTCAGTGTACACAAACCAAAAAAAAAAAAATAAACGCAAAAAGGAAAGATGAAAGCTGGATGCAGGAAGCAGACAGCAACAACACAGGAGAGCAGGGAAGAAAAAAAGAAAGGGGTTATGTAAATAGATAAGTGTATAATGCCCAGATTATGAGAATAATCTGGGGTAACTTTATTTTTACAAGATGCCGGGTATAGGGTTGATAGACTCTGGAATTGAATTGTGAATCGTTTCATTTTTTGAATGAACTCTGAATTTGTAGTCGCTTGACTGATTTTCTCAAGGGGAAATTCAATTTGTCAAGAACTTGTTAATGTATACTTGGATCTCAGAGCGAGTTGCTTTTAAGTTTTATTCTCTGTCAGATTCTTTGTCGGTGGTTGTTGGCATTCTCATTTTCAATGACCTCTATACCTACTTAGGGTGCCTGGGTGCTTATATTGGCATGGGGAGCACCTAAGGAAATGAGTGCATTTGACAATGTCGAACCTAGAGTAGTGTAGGTAACACAAGTTCTTTAGTTCGATGTGTATAATGAGGTAATCATTCAATATTGTATAAATATTGTAATTGGCAGCTCAAGTCGGTTTTCTTATTCCTCTGTAGAAGTTGTTCTTGAAAATAATTTTCTGTTTCAATAATCCAATGATAGTGATTCTAGCAAACATGCGTTCAGTAATTGGACTATCGACGGTTTTCAATTTTGTAAGTCCTTTAGAAAAGCAGGCAGATGACATATGAGATGTCATCACATTCTAGAGGCACTACTAGCAACAACAAGACTTCCGTCTTGGATCGATGCATTTCCAGTCTGTTTCATGGCCCTCGATCCAGTTACGGAAAATATGAAATACATAGCTGAGGAGTCGATTGCTGAGCACTAAGGTGAATTTGCCTGAGATCAGGATTCTGTCCTAGAACTTCAGCTCTTACTGAGCTCCTCTTTTCTGTCACAGTCGTTCCCATAATTTAAAAGGTAATCTTCTGAAAGTCAACAGCAGTACCTACTTCATTCTGTCCGACGCTGGAAAATAGTTTAACTTTCGTTAAGCTCGCTGCATGTTAGGGATATCTTCCACCATGAAACGCAACACCCTCGTGACGATGTAGACTCCACAATACCACGGTTCCAGCTTCCGTGACTCACCCGCGGTAGCAGGCTCGGTTCCTATCAACACGAGATCCCCGGATTGATATTGCGTTGGCTGCCCATGGTTGGCGTTGAGTCTTGCCTTCTGGATAACTTGGAGCTGCTCAATGTTTGTTTCACCGTCGTCCTGTTTCCTCAGCTTCACTCCACGTCTGTTGGCGTAATTCCAGCAATAGATTGTCCAATGTCCTCCGAATTCCTCCTGGGAGCAAAGGCGAATTAAAGTTCGTGCGGACCGGCTTTCTTTGCTCAGTTCCATAGATTGTTTAGCCGCCACTGGTCTACCCTCAGGGGCTTGCAAAACGTTCTTCTTTTTCTAAACGATTTCATCGATCTCTTAACCCAACCGTCTGCTCTGGGTGTCTTCAATTTGTTGGATGCCTTTCTTCTCATTGAAACGTTCAAATATTCCGGAAGTGAACGCGGTTCCACGAGCTCTACGAGCAATATGTTCTACGAGCTCCTGGACAAAACATATGAGCAGTGCCCTAGCTACTACATTAAGATTGTCCTTGGCGATTTTAACGCCCAGCTTGTAAGGTAGGGCATTTTTGGTCGTATGGTCGGAAAGTACAGCCTGTATGACACGACCTCCGAAAACGGATTCAGGCTGATCGACCTTTTTGCGGGGCGACACGTTATGGTAGCTAGTACACAGTTCCCGCATCTCAATATCCACAGGGACGTGGAAGTTCTTTTCGGGATTGCAATCGATGCAAGGTTCTCTTCCAGTATCATGTATGTCCGAACTTTCCGACGGGCCAACATTGAATCGGATCACTAGTTTGTTGTAGACATGGTATAGCTGTGAATATCCCGATCAAAACTCCCATGAAATGGAAATGCTGTGAGGAAGTTTGTCAGTCGGCCGACTACAATCGCAAGAGATCGCCAGGTTTTTCTTCAACCGAATCTCCCAAAACATTCTACGAAGTCCTATGCAGCCAACATCGAGTATTGATAGCCCGTATAGCAGCAATGCAATAATGCCATCATGGATGCCGCCTCTGAAGTGCTGGGTTTCGCACGGCCACCACAAGAAAACCCTGGTTTGACAATGAGTGCAGGCAAGCCCATGCAGCTAAACAAGAAGCATACAAAGCGGCTCTGCACAGAAAGACTACTCTACGAGCAGAGGAAGAGAAAGGAACACAAGCTTCTCCGATGGAGGAAAAAGAGAGCACGAGATGCGCGCGGTTGAAGAGATAGAGAGATGTTACAACAGAAATGAGGTTCGAAAGTTTTTCCCCATTAAGGAATGGTCCTGCCAACGGTATTAAGTTCGAACTGAAGCCTGCAAGGACCATCAAGGGAACATCGTAGTGGAATCGTAGTCAAGTACTGAGGATTTGGAAAAACCCTTTATGCAGACTGTATGGCAAGGACGAACCTTTAAGCCGAGTGAACAACTTACCATGAAGAATACGAACGATTCCGCCCACCCGACCTGGATGAAGTGAAAGTAGCTGTGTCTAAGCTTAAGTGCAACAAAGCAGTTGGAGGCAGGCGGCCTGAAGCTCAGGTCCACCCCTCTGCACCCACTGCAGCGCCACCTTAAGTAAGTTAGTCTTGCAGATGGAGCTGGTGCAAGACAGATTATCGCCAGCAGATTAGTTCGGCAGCTAGCCCTCAGTCCTCATCTCCGAGACCCGTCTGGGGGTCGCGCCTGTGTCTCTTGAGTTTGTAGCGGAAGATCAGTAAAGATGGAGGGACCATTTAGCCACCCTCGCTTCTGCGACCCTTCTAAGGATAAGCGGTCACGGAAAATGATAAAATGATGATGATGATGAGCAAGCCCTCAGCTCCACCTGCACTTAAGCTTAAACACAGTTACTTTTACTTCGTCCAGGTTGGATGGGCAGTATCGATCATTTGCTTCGTTGGTGACTTCTTCGCCGGGTTTAATGGTTTATTCTCCTTGACAGCAGGACTTGGTTCATTTTTGCCGTTATACCTAGAGTCTGCAGAAATGGTTTTTCTGCATCCCGATCACCGACTGCGGATCCATAACGGTGTAACCTTGATCGTCCTTACAGGCTTCAGTTCGAATAGTTTACCCTTGGCAGGGTAATTGGAAGATTTTTCGAGTTTCATTCTTGTGTTTATCTCTTCAACCACGCGCTTCCTGTTTTTTTTTTTTTTTTTGAGAAGCTGATTTTCCCCTGTGGGGGTGCCGTGGCGTAGTGGTTAGTGTGTGTGCTTACTACGCCGGAGGTCTGGGTTCGAATCCTGCCATTATAAATAAATAAATAAATAGAGTGGCGCAACAGCTCGAGGTGAACCAGGGCCAACTTCTCAACAATGTATGCTGGTGTGTTAATTCTTTTACATACAAAGTCCTCAAGACAAGAATCCTGCCATTGTCACCTGAAAAAAAAAGACTTGTTCTTTTTCACGGTCCCCACCTCCGCGAGGGTCTGACAAGCCCTCCGAGAGTATCATCTGTCTTGGAAAACTTCTCAAAGTGCCGTTCGGATTCGGCAAAAAATTGTAGGTCCCCTTGTATGTAAAGGAATTAACACACCAGCATACTTTGTTGAGAAGTTGGCCCTGGTTCACCTCGAGCTGTTGCGCCACTCTATTTATTTTATTTTATTAT